>JAGWCC010000148.1:0-1299017 GCA_022651775.1 Drusus annulatus | reverse complement strand
ACAGATGTTGATAAATATAATAATACTATGTTGTATTAACCATTGAAGTTCCTGCTAGTAATATATATTTTTTAACCAAAATGGAAAAAAATTATTATTAATTTAACAAAACATTGAAAGCAAAGCTGATAAAGAAAATAAATTATCATTCAAAGAAACACTAACTTAAATAAATAAAAAGTATGTATATAGATGAAGTTAAATAAAAACCATACAAAAATAATACTTCATAAAATAATGTTAAAAAAGTGAAAAATACAAACAAAATAAAAGAAAGAAACACAGCATAATAAAAAAGAAAAATACGAGTTTAATATAAAACAGTACTCACACAGATGCATTGCTTGCATACAGCATGTTACCAACTTATCATTCGACTCTGAAGAATACAATTCCAGTGAAATTAAAATAAATGTTTTTTAATGAGATAAAATAAAACACCATAAAAACTTTACAAGAATATTTAAATTAAAACAACGTGTACCCACAAATTTTGTCCCTTTTTCACTAAAAACATTAAATATATGCGAAAGCAAGACAAAGGGTTGTTCCTCAGAGCGTTTTGCAAAGACATCACTGTCGGACGTGTATGCACATGCACCAATATATACAATCCGAAATATGTATTGATGCAAATATATATATATATATATATATATATATATATATATATACAATTTCGACAGTCAAAAGCTTTTTTTTTTTTTTACGTGAATACCGCACAAGAGTCTCAACTGCTCCCAACCGTCTAGAGCCAGTGAGACTATGGCATTCCCAAATAGGATATGTTGTGAGGCAGAAAGTAGTGGGGAGGGGAAGGAGATTGGGAAGGGGAAGGTTGGGAAGTACCTGGCTATTCAGATCTGGTCACCAAACACGGCTAAAGCCATTTCAAGCAAAGTTTCGATTCTGAATGGTGGTCTTTCACAAGGGCGATACTTTGAGTATCTACCACTCTGGAACGTGCCGCAAATATACTTTTTATTATTTTTACATGAATTATAAGAGTCGTAAATAATGTTAAAAAATACTGGTACCAAAAATTTGAAGACGATGGCTTGAGTTGACAAGTGTCGGACAGTGTAGAATGATAACAATTTTGTGAAACTCGCGCCCAAATTGTTTTACTATCAGTATTTGAAAAGCTAAATTTTAAATGTTATAAAACCAAGTGGAAAAGCTGCTCCTAATTAGGAAATTAGACGGTTAACGTATTCAGCACGCCTGATATTTTAAACTAATTAACAACATATCCCTCTTTTCCTAGTAAATTAGTAAAACAAATAATAAACCAACAACTGTTTTGACAACTTCCGTGGTCGAGCGGTTTAAATCCTTGACTACGAATTCATAGGGTTGCGGGTTCAAGTTTCGGCGTGTGCAATTTTGTTTTTTTTATTATATATATATGTATTTTTTTTTATACGAATACCGCACAAGAGTCTCAACAGCTCCCAACGGTCTAGAGCCAGTGAAACTATGGCATCCCCAAATGGGGTATGTTGTGAGGCTGAAGGTAGTGGGGAGGGGAATGAGATTGGGAAGAGGAAGGTTGAGAAGTACCTGGCTATTCAGATCTGGTCACCAAGCACGGCTCAAGCCATTTCAAGCAACGTTTCGATTCTGAATGGTGGTCTTTCACCAGGGCGATACTTAGAGTATCTACCACTCTGGAACGTGCCGCAAATATACTTTCTTATTAATTTTGTATGAATTTAATGTGTTATGACACATATTAATTAAATAAAAGTTATTGGCGCACGCTGGCTTTGAACCCGCGACCTTTGGATTCGTAGTCGAGCGTCTTACCACTCGACCATGGAGGCCGTCTGACGTAATGAAATTTGTACAGTTTTTCGTATGTCTAGAATTTCTAGGTAAATGCATTTATTTTTAACATACTTTATTCTTTCAATAGAATGCAAGGCTGATGTGAGCGTAATGAATAGGATCAAGAAAGGAACGCTTAGATGGTTTGGGCATGTAGAGCGAATGAACAAAGAAAGGAGTGTAAAAAGAATATGTGATGCGAAAGTGAATGGAAAAAGAAGTCGAGGACGTCCGAGAAAGAAATGGCACGATCAAGTAAATCAAATACTTCAATCGGGTCATGTAAAGAGTCAGAATAACAGAAGAGTATGTATGAGATGATGTATGAATGTAAATGAAGCAAGGAGTGTGTGCCAAGACAGAGTTATATGGCGGTCCGTCCTCTCTGCCTACCCCTGCGGGGAAAGGCGTGATGGTTAGTTAGTTAGTTAGTTAGTTTATTCTTTCGTTCATGAGCTATGGAGCTTGGAGAAGTGCATTAAAAAAGGCTGGGTTGCTAACCGCAAATTCTACAATAATTGTTATAAGAAAAAGAGTTCGTAAAAACGTGTATTAAAGAATGGTGATTTGAGACCTTTTTTTATTTTATAGCTATGACCAGCTAGTGGCCGAGTGGTCCGAAGCATCGGGAGCTCAATACTTTGCTAGCTGAGTCCTCCGTCATTGTAAAAGCAATATTTTTTGCTTATAATTACGGCAGTAGGAAGAATAATATTCCCGAGTGATTCGTGACGGGGAATGCTTGTTATTTTACAAAAAAAAAATAGAAAATTTACCGACGACCTCCGTGGCCGAGTGGTAAGACGCTCGACTACGAACCCAGAGATCGCGGGTTCAAACGCGGCGTGCGCATATACATTATGTTTAATTAACTTGTGTCATAACATATTAAATGAATATAAATTATATTTGCAGCATATTTGTCGCATATTCCAGAGTGGCATTCAGAATCGAAACGTTGCCTGAAATGGCTTTAGCCGTGTTTGGTGACCAAATCAGAATAGCAAGATACTTCTCAACCGTCCTCTTTCCCATCTCCTTCACCTGTCCAAAGACATTTCGACCGGTCGGTAGTTGAGTGGACAAACGCGTCGAATTCCCATCCGGGCGTCGTGCGTTCAATTCCTCTGCTGGTTAAGTCCTCCATCATTGCACAAGCAATATCTTCCGCTTCTTATGATTGCAGTAGATATTTTTCAAATATTGTCAGGTTATTCGTAGCCCGGGAATGTTTGTCTTCCTTTAAAAAAAAAAAACAAAAAAAAAAAAAAAGCAAATTAAAGTTTATTTCAAAGGAAATCTTACACGCTGTCTCCAGACCCTTGATCAAGAAACTTAACCAATACACCACGGAGGTGGTATTACTTGAAGATTAAATAGCGTACTTGGAAATCACATCTAGTTAAATGAAAATAGGCCATAAATCAAGTGGCGTGGAATGAATTTGAAAAATGTCGTAATTTGCCAGTTTCGTTATCGAACGCAATTCGAAATTCGAAACTAGATTGTGATTTTGATTGGAGGCTGGCGCCCGCTAGTCGCACGCCATTGGCTATCGATCGCCCGCGGGCCCGGCCGCCGACCAATCGGAGGGCCGGATTAATTCCGTTCACCAGATTAACGCCGGGAACTTAGAGTAACCTAGAGACCTAACTTTGCGAAATTTTGTCCGCACTTTTTGACCAAGCAATGACCAAAGGGTGTGGCCTAAACTCGGAGTAAAATCACTAACAGGGTTGTCACAAATTAAGTAAATTAGGTATTTTGTTGTGAGTAGGTAGTTGTAAATCATTAAAAAAAGAATGAATGTTGTATATTTTTTTTGTTTATTCAAATATACATTAATCAATAAGATTATTAAAATCTTATTTATAGATAAAAAATATAAACGAATTAAATTATTAGTACAGAACATTTTATAATACATATTATAAAATGAACTTCAGTTCCATCAACAAAATAGTTTACAAACAAAAGTAAAATAAAAAAAATGTACGGTGATAACAGATGTTAAATCATTTTCTTAACCTTGGAGTAAGAATATATGGAGAGAGATAAATTTTTTTTTACCTATATAAATTTGCGATAAATCACTTTCTCTGCGTTTTTACGTCGTACACCATGAGAGAGAAAGAGACACAAAAAAATTCACAAAACATGACACCGCTTTTAAGTATTGTAGGGATGTTTTCCGTCCCGCGTTATTTTGTAAGGAAATTTCGAATGCAGATAATAATAACAGTGAACTTATATAGCACAGTTTTGTGATATTTCACGTCAAGTGCGCTTCATACTTAATTAATTAAGCTAATAATTCTAACTAACAAGGAGAAAATAATATATAATATGTATACAAAATTAAAACTATCTAGATGCATATCGTTATCATAAATCATCAGAGAACAGGTTCAGAAATGGGTACAATAGTGCATGTGCACATCAATAGATTTAAAAAAACAATTAACTAGAAGCTAAGGGTATAAAAAATCCAGATGAAACGTATGAATTCATATTAACATATTTGTTAAATCAAAGAAAAAGAAATTAGATTTTTCTCGTCTTTTTTTAATCCTTTGGAAATCTAAAAATAATTAAATAAATAATAATATTCCAATTTTGGCATAGCCCTGAATCTGGGGACGTAACCGAAATTATAAATATAACTAAGAGATAAACACTATTCTGTCTTTATCTGTTTGCCAACAATTTAGCGTTAGTATCATGAGAAAGAAAGAGACCGGGATACTTTCAGAAGCCGTACAATATGGGTATTCCCCCTTGTAATGGTTTCTTATGTGACAGCTAGTAAATATCTCTAAGTTAAAAAATATTACGAATCCACTAAAAACTCATTTCAAACGGAAGTTTATTATATTGGAACGAATAGTCCAAAGATTAATTACATATTGGTGTAAGTTACTAGTTGTTTTGTAGGTTAGAATGTTAAATATTTGAGATCTAACTAAAAAAGACGATTTTTATGGTACATACGTGTGAAAACTGTTTGTTTTTGGTCCTTTTGTACTTCGATTGAAGCAACCAAGTATAGCACATATGGCCATGATGTTTTGCTAGATATCAGACAAAAAATAACTCAAGTTTTTAACTATTTACGCACTTTTGACAGTCCGTTCGCCTGACACTCCAAACGTGAATGAAGTTCGTGCAGTTCAAATATCGCGGACATGGTATTTAGCACGCCCCAAATCGTGTATTGGTTTCAACAATTGTTTGTCTCTTTTTCTCATATGCGTATAGAACCGAGCATAAAGAGAGAGCTATATTTTGCGAGTTTGTCAACGATTTGTCACAAATTAGTACGGTCTCTTTATATTGTTACTCTAAGGCCGGGAATTACGAAAAAGCATATGAAAGGCGAATTATAGTCGGACGGCAATGGGCGCTTTCAAAAATTTCGACTAACCACGAATTTCGAACTATTTAGATTTATTTTATTTTAATTTTATTTTATTTAGGGGACCAACATTTTACATATAAATTAGGTAGAATATTACATGGGTAATATGAATTTAACCATTTATAGGTTTCCACTTGGGTAAGATATTAAACCATTACGCTGTTTCTCCGCAGGGGTAGGCAGCGAGGATAGACCGCCACACGACTCTATCTAAGCACACACTTCTTGCTTCATTCACATTCATACATCATCTTGTACATACTCTTCTGTTTTTCTGAATCTTGTATATAACTATTTTTTAAAAGAAAGACAAACATTCCCTAATTACTAATAAAATAGAAAACATTTTTAAAACTCCTACTGCCATCATACGAGTAATAAGCGAAAAAGGTTACTTGTGCAATGATGGAGGACTTAGCTAGCAGTGGAATTGAACCCACGATGCTTGGGCGGGAATCCGACGCGCTTATCCACTCAGCTATTAACCGGTCTGAAGTATTTGATTCACTTAATCGTGCCATGTCTTTCTCGGGCGTCTTCGACTTGTTCTACCGTTCACTTTATACATTTCCCTTATAGGTACTCCTTTCTTCATTCATCCGCTCTTCATGTCCAAACCATATAAGCGTCGTGGATAGTGAACTATAACTATACTTTTGGTTAGTCAAACTTGAAACAGTGGAGCATTTTTTATTTTTATTATTTTTTAAAGTGAATATAACACAAGAGTCCCAACTGCTCCCAACCGTCTAGAGCCAGTGAGACTATGGCATCCCCAATCGGGGTATATTGTGGGGCTGAAGGTAGTGGGGAGGGAAAGGAGATGAGGAAGAGGAAGGTTGGGAAGTACCTGGCTATTCAGATCTGGTCACCAAACACAGCTGAAGCCATTTTTAAGCAACATTTCTGAATGGTAGTCTTTCCACTAGTATTAACGTAATTCAGTTTGGCCAAAAAGAGTCTTGAATTATACTCTTTAAGGCTGATTCATAACGTCCGGTTCCGCTACAGCCGATTTGTTCCGCAAAAACTTATTGATATGGTATGAATATCGATCAGGGTATGCCAAGACAAAGTTGTGGCAGTATATCCTTCTGCCCACCCTTGTGATATTTAACTACTTATTTAGTTAAATAATTATTTTTGAAGTGTAAAAATACTTAAAACGCAGATTTTTTTTACCATTTTTTATCACTAAATAATATTTTTATTAATTGTTAATTATTAAAAATATTATTTAGTGATAAAAAAATGGTTTTTGATAAAAAAAATCTGCGATGTTAGTATTTTTACAATTCAAAATAATTATTTAACTAACAAAGTAGTTAAACATCACAAGGGTGGGCAGAAGGATATACTGCCACACAACTTTGTCTTGGCACATACTCCTTGATCGATATTCATACCATATCAATAAGCTCTTTTGCGGAACAATATCGGCACTGAGCGGAACCGGACGTTGGTGTGAATCAGCCTATATAATTTCGCTCGCAATTAAAAAATATTAACACGAGTAAAAGGATTTTTATCAGATTAAAACGTTCACAAAAATAAGCGGCCGCCGCGAGGAAATACGTTTTTTGTTAATTTGGCAAAGGCCGATATGGCTATCTGGCAAATCTAAACTTTTGTGACATCATCACGACGACGTGCAATTTTTAGTCATTTACATATTCAACATATTAAATAACCATAAAAAAATTACCACATTTTAGGAGAGTTTATTATTTTAGATTACTGGTTTTATTCTCGGAAATATAAAAAAGACACGTAGTCTAAAGGCGAAATCAGACGGTAATCTCGGGAGAACTTCGCTCGAGTGAACGTTCATTTTTATTTCATTCTCTGTTGTTTGATTTGTGATCATTTGATTGAAGAATTAACAAAAAACGAAGCAAAGAAAACGTTGACGATGGTGGGTGTGACCACAGGTGTTAAGTTCAAATCTCGGAGTAAGAATATCTATGGAGAGAGCTAATTTATTTTACCCAACCTAAACAAATTTGCGATAAATTACTTTCTCCGGGTTTTTACGTCGTATACCGTGAGAGAGAAAGAGACAGTAAAATTTTGGCAAAATTTCACACCGCTTCAAAGTATTGTAACCATGTTCTTTGACTCGTGCGTCTCCCGGGACTCCGCCCACACGCTTTGATGTGCAACTAAACTGAATATAACTCAACGGTTTTTTAGGTTATATGATATATTTATTTTTATAAGAATACTGTGAAACAGTGGTTATACGAATAAACAAAAACATTATGTCGACATGTGCTATGAATGGATGTATAAATACCGTAACCCTAGTCTTAGCCACGCCCAGGTCCACCCGAGTCAGTAAAACCTAGTAAAAACTGACTACAGATCGATCTACAGCGTTACCTTTTGTATATTATTGCTCTAAGGTTTAAATCTTGAATTGGCGATTTTATAGAATTTTTATGTAGCGATTTGTCTTTTATGTATACATCTAGTTTATGATTTTAGAGACATTGGTAATTCTTGAAATTCTCTAAAAAGAGCAACGTTTTTCGTTCGTTCCACTTGATAACCATTTTGTTGCGTGCAATGCGACGTCCTTCCGCTACAGGAAGCGAGACTGAATGACCAAAGCCGAATGAATGTTCACTCCATGTTTAGACGTTTCATTTGTGTTTCATTCCGAGTGCGGGTGAATTGTGCCGAATGCCAAAATCCAAACTTGTTTGATCGGTTCACTAATGAATTCATTCGGAAATTTTGTTTCATTTTGTGTTTAGACGTTTCACTTCAAGTGAAAGACAGAAATGAACGAAAAATGAACCGTCTGATTTCGCTTTAAAAGTCGAACCGATTTCTGTACACGTTCTTAGAAGTTGCACAGTTTTTTATAGTTAACGTCTCCTGTCTAATTAAAATGAAATGTTCTACTCAAATTCAAGATTACGAGTAAAAAAGTAAACCAAAAGACAACTTAATTAAAGTGTTCAGACAAAAATTGATTCAGGAGTAATGATTAATTGACCTTGTTGTAACAGTCTTCCTATCGTGAAGAGGCGCGCTGTTATTATTACCATAACCGATTATTTGGAGATTGCCAATTAAAAATCACGATACACAATAATGTTAATCTATTTTTACTATGTATAAATTTGATTTAAAAAGAAAAAAGGTATTCTTTCTAAAAGAATTATAATATTCATATAACAAGCACACACCAATCCTACGCGCATCGAGTTACACGACTGTACAATGTATATATCTATATCTGTGAAAAATTGTGAAATTAATATAAATCATGGAAAAAAACTTGATTCGAATGCATGTTAGCAATAAACCTTGAAAATATGTAAATATTTATAAGTGTGTTTATTAGAGTAACGCACAAAACGACATAATCTAAATCAGTGTTTCCCAAAATTATTTGACATACCGCCCCCTTTTCAATCACCTATATGTTTCGTCAGCAATTTCGTCAATTTAAAGTCATATTAAAAGACGTTGCAACTAATTTATTGATCGCTTCCTTATTGACCGCCCAGCTGCTCTCTGTTGTGCTCGAGAACTCCATCGGGAGGGGGCGATATCGCTTATTTTGGCAATGATTAATCTACATCAAGATTAAAAAATAAAATTAATTTGGAAACTAAAAAGCTAAGTTTATTTATTGGCAGCTTGCCATCACGAAGTAAGAAGAAATAACCTTTGAGAACGCCTATCTCCATAGGAAAACTTTCTGCGATGTTAGGCAACTTAGTAAGTAGCAAAATTTGAGATTATTGAAGAATATTGTTTCAAATTTAGCAATACGGATATGCACAATTATGTTTTTAATGGAGTAGGTCAAATTTAAACCCATAAAAATATTTTTTTTGTCTAAAACCATAGTATATCGTCGCTGGAAAGGCAAAAGGGCTGAAGCGCCATTTTGGGAAGTTTACACCAGTGTACTTCAATGTTTTTTTAAAATTATTTATAAGTCTTCGGTACCTGGTTAGATTTTGGAAAAAATACTTGAGTAACTCAATGCTCTCACTGAGTTGCCTGAAGCGATTAAGAGCTAGTTCTAAACTTGTGTCGCTTGAGTCGAGCCTTCTCCCAAGTGGTAAATATATTTTAGATGGCAGAAAAACCACAAAAGTCTTCAGAATCAAACGAGAGTCAGAGCATTCGATGCAGAAAAAAATACTGATCAAAACTGGATATTTGACTTAATTTTGACCAAAGTGTCGTTTAAGCCTTTTTACCTTTCCAGCGACGATGTTACTTCTTATGTAATTTAATGTAGGAGGTTGCGGCAGATGGCGATGGAGCTCCATAGCGTGGTGGTCTATGGTTGCATTTGACTACGAGGGTTTCTCAGCAGTGCAGGTAAAATTGATTTTTACTATCTTAACATTACCCGGCCACCTCGTAGAACCGACTGAATCTTTAGGTATTGAGCTAATTTGCATTTTAAATTAAAACACAGAAATCGATTGCAATATGATTTCACCGGGCAGCCTTTTTTCTGTCAACTTCGAAATCTGTACCTTTACCAAACCTGTAAGAACATGTTGTTCTCCCAAGAATAGAAGTTAAAATCATAAAAAAAACATCACGATACGTCCATGCCTCTTGTATTACTTAAAATTAAAACCAAAGCACGAAACTTGGCCGCTTAGTTTTAGACGCTTCGAACAAAGCTTTTGTATCTTGAACAAGTTAAATTATACTACTCGTTATTTAACTTTACCTGCTTTCCAGGATTCCTCTCGCTTTCAATGAGGAAAGTAGTGTTACTTCTATTCCAACCTTCCTCTTCCTCATCTCCTTATCCTATCTTCTCCCTTCATCTTCATAAAATATTAATATTGGTGATGCCATTATCTCTCTGGCTACGTTCAGTAAGGACTCGTGTTCGGTATTCACATAAAAAATTGAAAAAAAAGGATTTCTTCGAAAATACAGTTTTTTCCCTACATAGAGCTGTTTGAAAACAAGGTTTATTAAAAGGTTTTTAGAAAGCTTTAAGCTTTTTACATATTTTTTTCTGTTACGTTGGATCTTTCTGAGGTGAAAAAATTAGGACGCGGCAGCTACAGCCACTGCTGTAAAAAAACAAAACAAAATAAAATACCTATCTTAGTAAAAAGATTTTTTTTGCTTTAATTTTCGTGTTTTTATTATTAGGAAAGAATTTGGAGTAAATCTTGTTGTAGCGTTATGGGAAAAATCTCTAGGATTTTGTGTCATAAGATTATATGGTCGAATTGCGGATGAGGAAATCAGATCTTTGCTAGCGCAATAAACAATATTAAGAAATAGTCGCTTAGATGGTTTGGACACCTACAGCAGATGTACAAACAATGGATGAACAAAGTTCTCGGGAAAGTCCCAGGAAGACCCAGACGATCAAGAGAACTAAATACTACTGTCTGAGCGATCTGTGAGTTTAAATGAAAAAAGAAATGTGCGCCTATACAGAGTTGTTTGACGTTCAATCCATCTAATCTTGGTTAATATATTCTTTTAAAAATACACACACGCAGTGATTAAATAAAACAGCAAATGAACTGTGGAAAACGTGAAACAAACTGAAGAGCGTCCAAGTCAGATCAAACCGATAGCGTCAACTTTTTATTTATTTCAAATTTTATAACTCCCCTTCTTGAAGTACATAACATTATATTTTATTATACGTATATTCAAAACGCCCACTCCTCTCATAGGAAATAAAAGTCATTTCCGTTGTATGATCGATTGGAATATAAATGTCGTTAAATATAATTAAATGGGGTTCACTTCCTATAAAAGGCGTAGTGTGGGGCTCAGGGTTTGAGGTTGACGTATGCAACCTGATATTATAGTTTGGAGCTTTTATCGAAAACCAGCATTCAGAAAAATTAAATCACAGTATTTGCTAACATTAGATAAATAATGAGTTTCTGACATCCTTTTCGGTTACAATTAAGATTGCAACCATTTTTTCATGTGAATATAAATAATTTAGTTGTTAATATTTATTTATGTGTGCTTAATTAAGAGCGGAATGAGTCAAAATGCGCAAGTTTTCAAAATATTCATATGTCCTTTTTAAAAAAAATAATCGCACATTATTTTGTTTTTTGACTCGTCTCATTTTTCCTTGCCAGATATGTATTTAAGGAACAATTCTGAATACTTAACTCCAAAACTTTTTTTTGTAACTCACCCCTTGCTTTCTTTCGCATACAGACTTTACTGCGTATAACTGCACACTTACAATAGATTTTAATCCTTTTTAAAAATTTGTAACATTTAACAAATTTTGAAATTGTTCTTATTCTTATTATAGACAATCCGCCAACATAACAATCGCTCTATTTTCTACAATACATCAGACAATCACGCATCGGAATCAATTTTCAACATTCACGATTAAACTCAGATCACATCTTAGTTCAGCTTCATTCATCATGGAATTTTTCGCACTAATATGCATAATGCATAAAGAAAAACAACTTAACGATCTTTTGAATTTTTTCAACGTGAAACTCGACACAATAATTCTGTGCATCGAAGTTGCGAATCAAGTATTCGATTTACGATTGCGAATTAAAACCGAAGAATTTTTTTATAGCCAAATTGAAATTATTGCACACACTTTAAAATATGAGTTCTACCGAAATTAAAAAAAAAGTGTTTGTTACTAAAGTCGAAGAAAGGGGGGAGGGGAAAGAAACGGAAATTGGTTATTTACCCTCGTCAGGTTTTGATCCCCCGGAGGTAATCTAGTGCGTTTGATGCGTCATTTGAGGATAACAAAGTAACTATCGAACTTATAGTTCTAAAAGTAATCATAATGAAAAGTCAAGTCTTTTTCACTGTGGAAATAATTATGTCCGCTTAGTACATAGTATTTTTAATTTTTCACTTCACATCTACTATTAGAAATATTACTAAGGCAATTTATTTAACATTTAAAAGAATTTGCATTTAAAATATTTACTTTAGTTTTTATTAAAAATTCGCTTTATTGGATATTGTTAGGGGATGTTTAAACATTAACCCGTACCTGAAAGTAAAAAATTAAAAGTACGATCAAAAAGGGGGTGACGTATCTCATTTGATATTGCTTATTAAAGCATTTTCATGGCATAATCTTCGTTAATTTTTTTGGTGATACTTAGAGAGAAGTTTATTCCTAATAATGATTTTAAAAGTATATAAATTTTTTTTAAACTTTATTCCACATTTTATTTTATTTAATACCTGACTGGTTTCACCTTATGACGGACATCTTCAGACTGGAACAATTTTAAGTTAATCTTTGGCATATACACTATTAGTGTCTGGAATGGATGCTTATTGAGTCCTATAGAGAACATCTGTGACTTAGGGTTTTGTTTTATTGCTGACAGAAGCGGCTTTACAATAACATTAGAAAATACCTTCGGGTAGTTAATGTATTCATAATACTTCAGAAATCTTTATCTAAGACATCGCACAAAACTCTCAAATCCCTCTTCGGAACAGGAGTGTTAATTTTTTTACGGTTTTTATTATAATTTTATTTTATTAACATGTAAGATATTTGTATTGTAGGTCCATAAAACAATAAAAATATATCACACATTATTGATTCCTATTGGTTTTCTCATTCAAATCGTATTTTGTCGTTTAATAACTTACATGTGAAAACCAACTCTTTGATTTATTTATTAAAAAAAAAATAATATACCAAAATTTTACGGAAAATCTACTAAGGAAGAACATAATACCTACCAAGCTTAGGAAATTCATAAGGGTCGAGTAAAATTCCAAGCATATTGTATTCAACAACGCTTGAAAGCGAAACGCCCAAATACTTGGAAATAATTTGCCAACTAGACAACTGTATGGATAGTACCTAACTATCCTTTCATTAGCATTGCTTTGTCTTGCAAAGTGGATCTTGTGTACAAAGATTGTCTTTTGTGATTCACGCCAAGGCAGAATGGCTGCCAACTGAAAATACATTTACTAACTACTACAATTACTGCTGTGGAGTTGTTCTCTCAGCGGGTAAAAACAAAGCTAATAGGACAATTTTGCAACAATGGAAGTATTGCCAAATTCTTGAAATGTTTTATAATATATGCAGTCACACATACAATTCTTTAATATCCCGGCCTATAAAACCGCTTTCGGACAAAAAAGTTTTAAAAACAAACTCTGCCCAGCACCATCAGAAACATACAAAACAAAAGCTCCTTTAAAAGCAATATCATTACTCACCTAAAAAAACAAGTTTAGTTTAATTTTTAATATGTAGATTCTATATCTTCAAATTTGTCTTTAACTTATATTATTTTTATTTTTATTATGTATAATAATAATAATAATAACAGTGAACTTATATAGCGCAGTTTTGTGATATTTCACCTCAAGTGCGCTTTATGCTAAATTAATTATGCTAGTAAGATTAACTAACAAGGAGAAAATAATACATAATATGTATACAAATTAAAACTATCTAAAATAATGATCGTTATCATAAATCACGAGAGAAAAGGTTCAGATATGGGTATAAAAGTGTATGTGTACATCAACAGATTAAAAAACAATTTACCAGGAGCTAAGGGTATAAAAATTTAGATGAAACATATGAATTCATTTAAACACATTTGTCAAATCAAAGAAAAGGAAAATATGATTGAGGACAGTTAATATGTTGGCACTTAAAACATTAATATTCAGGTATTATAAGTAAACGATTATAAAAATGCAAACAGTGTAAATATAGCAAGTAACAAAAAAGAAAATGAATATTTCATGACAATGAGTATATGGTTTTCAGTAGATAGTGAGGACATTGAGTTATAATGATAGAAGAAAGGAGAATACCGAAACAAAGCAAATTAGGGGCGTTTTCTAAGAAATTAAATTTTAATAAGTTACGTTTTGTATGTGGGATTTTTTAAACAATTTGGTTTTTAAGACTCGTTTGAACTCTGCTAGGTTCTGTATGTTGGCAAGTTTTGTGGGAAGCTTATTCCAGATAACTGGACCAGATACACCAAAAGCGCGATCATAGTAAACAGGTTTATTTGATCGAGATGGTTCAATTAATCGAACAGCAGTATCTACGTTTGCTGACCTCAAAGTAAGTTGTCTACTATTTAAGGCTTGTCGGACACACAGTTCCGATATATAGGCTGGTGCCATTCCCTGCAGTGCTTTAAAAATTGTAAGGCAAATCTTAAACTCTATTCTTTCAGGGTATCGAAGCCAATGAAGGCGATTCAGAAGTGGAGTAATGTGACAATATTTGGACTCACTATATATCATTTATGTAGTATATCTTTGATATTAACATGTTACTATGTAGCTGAAAAAACAATTTTTGCAAATTGCCATCCCAACACAGGATTATGCCTAGTGGGATGGGTAATTTACCAAATAATAAAAAATGTATGTTCAAGTAAAATAATAAATAAATAAATATGTAGAGAACCGGTTTCAATAACGCAGGAAAAGGTTAAGTAAGGTTAGGTTAGTTTTAGTAGACTTCAAAGTTTAGTTAATAATCTAGGACTGAAGCAACTTGTTACCAAACGAACTAGAATATCAAATACATCAGCAACCATTATTGACTTAGTAAATATCAAACAATTTTTACTTGAATGTAAAAAGTTGTGGATACACCAAAAAATCACACTGCGAAACCATAGTAACAATGTTTGAAACGAGTGTGATTAAAAATGAATCAAGAGAAATTGTATTTGGAGATAAAAGTAACTGTGATCACACGAAATTTTACAAAATAGTATTTCAATAGTATTTAAACGAAACTTGTGTGTACTCAAAAAGAGCGTGTTTTATAAAGGTCAAAAACTTTTTAATAGTCTTCCAAATGCCTTAAAAGAAGCCTCAAGTCTTGGCACTTTTCGTAGGATTTGTGCTGAATATGTTTGAAAAAAATCTATGATTCTTAAGATTACTAAGATTTCAATGTATATATGCTGTATAGGAACCTTATGTGCTTTGTTCTTTATTCTGAAATGTATAAATGTTTTTTTACTAGATGTGTGAAAAAAATAGTTTTCGTACATCCGATCGTATGAGACATACAAGAGACCGAATCAAATTTCCTAAATGACAAAGCAGAAAACTTCGTCGATATTTTAACTCCAGCAGTCGATAAAGATATGCTGATAAAAAGAGTTAAGGCTGATTCACACCAACGTCCGGTTCCGCTCAGTGCCGATATTGTTCCGCAAGAGAGCTTATTGATATGGTATGAATATCGATCAAGGAGTATGTGCCAAGATAAAGTTGTGTGGCAGTAAATCCTTCTGCCCACCCTTGTGATATTTAACTACTTAGTTAGTCAAATAATTATTTTGAATTGTAAAAACACTAACATCGCAGATTTTTTTTTAATCAAAAACCATTTTTTTATCACTAAATAATATTTTTATTAATTATTAAAAATATTATTTAGTGATAAAAAAATGGTTAAAAAAAAAAATCTGCGTTGTAAGTATTTTTATACTTCAAAATAATTATTTAACTAAATAAGTAGTTAAATGTCACAAGGGTGGGCAGAAGGATATACTGCCATACAACTTTGTCTTGGCACATACTCCTTGATTGATATTCATACCATATCAATAAGCTCTCTTGCGGAACAATATTGGCACTGAGCGGAACCGGACGTTGGTGTGAATCAGCCTTTAAGTTGAAAATATATACTTTTACCTTAGAGCAATAATATACAAGAGGTATAGCTGTAGATCGATCTGTAGTCAGTTTTTACTAGCTTTTACCTTGAAGTAACTGACTCGGTTGGAAAAGGGCGTGGCTAAGACTGGGATTACGGTATTTGTAAATCCATTCACAGCACATGTCGACATAATGTTTTTGTTTATTCGTATAGCCACTTTTTCACAGTATTTTTATCAATAAAAATATAGCATATAAGCAAATAAACCGTTTAGTTGTGTCAAGTTTAGTGCCATAATAAAAAATGTGGGCGGAGTTCCGCGGTGGCCCAGGAGCTTAAGATCATTGCGTCACTACGTAAAAGCGGGGAATTAAATTTGTTGTCTCTTTCTCTCTTATGGTGTACGATGTAAAAACCCGGAGAAAGTGTTTTTTCGCAAGTTTGTGTAGGTTGGGTAAAAATAATTAGCTATCCCTCCATATATTGTTACTTCAAGACTTTTACTAACTGTGACAATTGCTATGGGGCTGTCCTCTCGGCAGGTAAAAACGAAGGCGATAGGAAAGTTTTGCAACAATGCAAGGATTGCCAAAAAAAGTTGTTTGTTTTATTAAAAAAATGTCTAGTGTATAGAGTTCGATAGACGGGAGAAATTAGTTAGGTTAGGTTACTCACCTGCACATTTTCAGGTAAATATATTACATATGTCGATTATATGACGCCAAAGTGAATAGAAGAAGAAATGTGGGACGCCTGAAGAAGACGAGGCACAATCAAGTTAATCAAATAATAATCAAATATTGACTGGTTAGTAGGTCAGTGGATAAAGGTGTCGAGTTCCCACCCAGGCGTCGTGGGTTCAATTCTTCTGCTAGCTAAGTCCTCCATAATTGCACAATCAACATTTTCCGCTTATTATGATGGCAGTAGGAGTTTATCGAATATTGTCAGGTTATTCGTAACCCAGGAATATTTGTCTTTCTTAAAAAAAAAACAAACTTGAGTCGGGCCGTGTGAAGAGTCAGAATAACAGAATAGTGTGTATAAGACGATGCATGAATGTGAATGAAGCAAAGAGTGTTTTCTAAGACAGAATTATATGGCGATCTATCCTCTCTGCCTACCCCTGCGAAGAAACGATGTAACGGTTAATTAGTTTTGTCGATTAGATTAACATATTTTTATTTACAAAGTTAGTAGAAATTATTTTCCACGATCCATCCCTCATTTTGTACGTTGTGCGATTTTCAAAAATGAATTACTCGTATATCATAAAAAGTCTGTTTGTAACTTTAAAAAACCCCTATTAATCGAAAAATTATGATTATTGAAGCAATATCAATATTATTTCAAGAATATAAAATAGTAAAATACACATTAAATAAAAAAGATGAGATTACGACCGAGACTCGAACTCGGGACCTATACACTATCCGGGAGTCACGAATCTACCAACGGTCTGACCGAAACCTATTTAAATACTTTAATTTGAATCAATTAAAATTTTCGTAAAAATCATTCAAATTGTTTTATTTAAATATTTTTTTTATATTGGCATCCATCTTAGCATTTGTAAGCAAGGCTCTATCCGAATACAATTGCAAACATAGATGGTGTCATTGATAGAATTTTTATAAAATCTAGAATTAATATTTGAAAATCAGAATGAATTTTAAAAAAATCTTTATATTAGACCACAGATTTTATTTTATTTTTTATGACCGACCGGTTTCGTTTAGCCTAAGCATCATCAGGGTACAAAACTAAACTATACATATATATACTTTACATATGTAAGTTTAATTTTGTATTCTGATGATGTTTAGGCTAAGCAAAACCGGTCGGTCATAAAAATTAAAATAAAATCTGTGATCTTATACAAAGTTATTTTTTCATTTCGTGAAATTTGACAAACAACAAAGTAATAGGCTTTCTATGAAAATACAATATGAATAATTTTCAAAGAATGTGATTTTTAAAATAAAACAAGTTTTATCATGGTTACATAAAACGAAAATTAGACGCAAAAAATTACGAAAAATTATGTACCTACTTATAATTACAATTTTCATTTTTTTCTGTTATAATATATACATTTTTAGATTTATTTTCGTTGGGAAAATAATAATACTTGCCATTTTTTTAGCACCATTGTGAAGTATCACCCGAGGATAGAAGTCATTTTAAGGTCACGATTACAGGTGTATATCGATTAATGTAATCTATATTTCATTAATATCTAAACACAAAGAAAATGACAAATTTAATCGTTTTTTGTTGTAAATATTTCCATTTCGGTAAACATTGTAAATAGAGTAGCCATAACAAAAAAATTTGGAAATTTCCTACAAAATGAACGAGGTGATTAGCCAAGAGTCTGATTTAACCTTCATTAGAAAAGGTCATTAGTCATTAGTTTATACAAACATTAAAGGTTAAAAGTATTTTTTGACAAATGTGTGCTTTACCAAACATTAATTCAATGTGGGGCGGTAAATTTTTCTCATGTAATAAAAAATGATGTTATTTATGATATTTTTTATGTATTTTTTTATATGATATGCCAGTGAGGCTATAGCATCCCCAAATAGGGTATGTTGTGAGGCTGACGGTAGTGGGGAGGGGAAGGAGATTGGGAAGAGGAAGATTGGGAAGTACCTGGCTATACAGAGCTGGTCACCAAAATAGCTAAAACCATTTTAAGCAACGTTTCGATTGCGAATGGTGGTTTTTCACCAGGGCGATACTTAGAGTATCTACCACTCTGGAACGTGCCAAAAATATGCTTTTTTATTATTTTTTATATGAATTAAATGTGTTATGACACAAATTAATTAAGTTATTAGCGCACGCCGGGTTTGAACCCGCGACCTTTGGATTCGTAGTCGAGCGTCTCACCACTCGACCATGGAGGCCGTCAAATAAATCATTAGTCATTGCGTATCAACTAGGTTTTTTTCCACAAAAATGTCTACCAGTATCTTCACTATTACGAGATCTTTAAGGCACTTTAAAAGTTACAATGAAGTAATTTAAATAAATATTTTAAACAAAATTTCAATCATTTACAGAGTCACAATCTACTCTAACAGTGCATAATGAATATAATCATAAAACTAATTATACCATAATGCTGGGAGTAACCCAATAATTAGAAAATTATGTTGTACATCTGGACATCACAATTAAGATGGGAAAATCTAAAGTAAACTAATTAACAATCAGTATTCACCAACCTTTCATTATATAAATACACTGTCAATTCATATTTATAGAAATGCAACTGTAACCCATCTTAAATATTCCAGATAGATATATAAAAAAAATAATACCAATAAATTAAAAGTAACTTTTACCCTGTAACTATTAAAATCATGCAACAATACTGATGAATATAATTAAAGTAAAATCATTGTTTACTACCCCTGACATCCCCAAAAATAGTATATAAGCCGTAGGTTAACAACAACATGTACTAGTCTGAAGATGGCCGTCATAGGCTGAAACCGGTCCAGTCATAAAATAAAAGTGGAATAAAGTTATATATTTGTTTTATTAAATCATTTACAGAGTATAAAGTAATTGTTAGCAATGAATAATTTCCTTTGTGAGTAGTCCGCACAAGTGCGAACTTTTCACATTTGGAACTGATGTTAATTGAAATAATCAAATTTAAAAATTTATCTTATTATACTCCGAAATGACCCGACTCAAATATGTGATGTGACACGCACTTCTTTTTTATTCATATTCAAACATACAATTTTTATTCTCTTAACACGGCCTGACTCAAGTAATTGATACACTTGATCGTGCTGTGTCTTTCTCAGGCGTACCAACTTCTTCTAGCATTCGCTTTCGCTTCATACATTCTCCTTACACTCGTTTTATTGTTATTCATCCGCTTTACATGCCCAAATTATCTAAGCGGCCCTTTTTTTAAGCCTATTCATCACGCTTACATCGGTTACGGTTTCCTCTATCATACGCCTCATAGATCTCAACCAGTCATTCCCAAAGTAATCTATATCGACTACCAGGGGTCGATTCCGACCTGCAAGGGGTCCACGTCAGTGAAAAAAAAAGATGGGGGTGCATGAGAATCCACGGGAGTGGATTCCATTTAAACAGGCCGTCACCAAAATGTTGGCTTCCCGCAAATGTAATAATCCACCTCACAGATAGTACCTATGTAGGTACTTAATTGACTTTAATTCCCTAATTATATTAATAATAATAATTTTTGTGGAAGATATTTTTCCGATTTGCTAGTACTTTTCGATTTCAAATCTCTACCGACTAGTGCTTTTTTTCGGAGAGGAATTTTTGTTGATTTGCTAGCACTTTTCGATTTGGGATCCCTGCCGACTAGTACTATTTTTTGACGAGTTCGACTACAATTTAAGTGTTCACCGCGAAGGGTTCATTTCAAAGAACTAGTTCTTCACAAAACTTTGAAGTTTTTCCCAACGCTAAAAAAAATCAATACTAGGAAAGCAGGGGGTCTATACAAAACAGAAAAAATCGACAAGTGGTCTACGGGACAAAAAAGTTTGGGAACCTCTGATCTCAAGATACTTATATTTTTGTTTGTTTAGATACGATCTTCGGTGGAATCTCAGAATTAGTGATTTTTGTATTTCATATCGATGGGGTAAAATTCAGACTTGGCCACATAAAACATAAACCTTAATTGAACACACTCAAAAAATCCGTCTCGTGCAAAAGAACACAGTAAACAACAACAATGTTTATGCTATTTTTTTATACCTTAATATAAGTACCTACTAATCAAGAAATTAATATGCCTGATTATTAGCATGAAAGCGGTAGTACAATACAACACATTATCATGAGTTGTTGGGCTAGTAGGTTGACAGGCGCCATTCAAGGTCGACGGATCCGACGGCGCCGCGGCCGGGCGCCGTCGCCACAGCCTTAAACTAACCGACCGGTGGCGCCGCACGCGATCCTTGTAACTAACACAACGCCGTACACAAACAGGTATGCTGTATATTATTCCGTACTGTATGGGGCACAAAGCGCGGAGCAGAAGGAAAGCCTTTTATGGGTACCTTCTGACAGTATTTCAGTGGCAACGAAAGCCTTTCAGAGGTACGGACAGTCTTCCAGCCGTTTTTAGACTTGTCATACGTCATTCTTGCTTTTAGAATGTACCAACGGGGTTGGATAAACTGCTCGAACTACCTTCAGAGGGAACTACCTACAAGGGTTAAAAGGGGTATGTACCTATCTTTGGGTAAAAAAAATGAGTTTTATGTGACCACCATAATAGTCTTACTCTTTGGAACTAATCACATCACGGCACCCCCAGTACAATTTGCAATACAAAAACACAGAGAAAGTGAATGTATTAATACGGAAAAAATCATGATTCAAAAACAAAACTTACTATTATTTGTTTATTTACTTATTTATTTAATTATTTAATAAAGTAAAATAGCAAGAATTGTATATGAAGATAATACTTATAAGAAGGAACCAAGGGTGTTTAAACTCTCATCATATTCGACGTAGTTACAAATAGGCATCAAGTGAAATTATTATATATTTTGAATACAGTCCCAATTAAACTTTCGACTTTTGGCCCGTCAGCAGTTTGTAATTTTTTTATGTTAGGTTATATGTTCAGCAGTTGATTAAGCTATCAAGAAAAATGATAATCAATAATTAACTAAAAGCTGACGGACCATGTATCAGAGATTGATTTGATCATTCAAATGTCATAAATTTAAAATGACAATAATTGTTGATTTAATGAATTTTAACAGCGCTTTAATTACTAATTAATATGATTATTTTAATTAATTTTCTTCATAAAATTAGTTAGTTTAGTCAATAGTGAATAAAAAAATAGAAAGAGACTGATTTTAGTTCAAATACACAGACAAAACAAAAAGGTCGTTGGTTTTATTGCGAAATTCATGTAAAAATGTGCTAAACCGAGTGCTGAATTCCGTCTGTTTTTCGCTAACAAACATGAGCAGAGTGCTTTCATACATAAAACATGAATAATTAGAGCCGGGGCTCAACAAATAGCCCCGAGGAACAAACTATGCGTGTCTCCAAACTGTCTCAGGCAGTTTGGCTGCTTTATGGGACTTTGAAACTGTTCGGCAATTAGGGGGTGTTTTGTCTCCTCTGGACATGCAATAATAATACCAGGATAAAGGGTAGACATTTGGTGCTCTGGCTTGGATGACGTAAATAATATGCTTGTCTGAAACTATCTTATTTCAGGATCTCACCCCTATGGTTAAAAATAGCAGCAAAAGCAAAACCATGCATTTGTAAGGTTTCATCATTTTGTGTTGTTAACCTACAGCCTGTTATCGCAGCACAATAGGCAGTGACGACAATTATTCTTAGGGTTCCCTTAAAAATCTCTACAGAAGAATTTTTTAACGCTCTAAACTTTATGACTGTGAAACAATTATACTCGAAGGGTATTTTAATTTACGTATTAACAATATTTTTGGACCTGTTCTTCAATATTATTTTTTTCTTTTTTTATACAATATTTTTGAACCTGCTATTCTAAATTATTTTTTCTTTTCTTTTACCATATTTTTGAACCTGTTATTTATTCAATATCATTCTTTCTTTTCAGTTACAATATTTTTGAACCTGCTATCAAAGATTATTTTTTTATTTCCCTTTACAATACTTTTTGCACTGTTTATGACTTCATTGTTTTTTTTTAAATCTGTATTTTTATAAAAAGCCTTTGACGGGCGTAAATAAATACGTATTCAAACAAATCATCCAACTTTAATTAAATTAACTCTGGTAAGAATACTAGATCATCAACTCAACAAAAAATATACCAACACACACCTAAAACGACTTTTGGGCAAAAGAAATTTGAAAGGGAGAAGAGAAGTTGGGAATTAACTAGCCACCTTACCAGCTTACCGCTTTGACTACCTCCAAGGTTAAGCGATAAGTCTATTGGCCTCGAACCGGAGGTCGCTGATTCAAACCTCGTCGTGGACAAATAAAAAAATGGTACCTATCTACAACGGGCTATTATTTAACACAAACCCCCTTACTTATGAACGAGGTGTAAATCTTACGGGTAGTTTAAGGTCGGAATAGCGAAAAACTTGCCTTGTAACCACGGCTTGTGCGTCTAATTTAATGACCTACGTCCGGTTTAACTAAACCAACGCTGAACGGGCGCGCAAAAATCTAATATGTAAGAGGAAAAGAGTTTAAGGATTTCCGCCATGTCCTAATATATTATATGTCTATGTCTAATATTTAGATCTTCAATCCCTTCCATAATTAATTTCAACAATCAAAACTTTGTCTTGGCAACAGAAAACTCTACCCACAAGCTGTCAACAACGTTTCGGCGCCATCTTGAAATCTGTAAAGGTACTGAGTAGCAGCAAATCGCAGGTTTGAGTATGGAGTAGTTTAACAATTAAAGTAATTAACATAACGGATAGCGTTACTCAGCGGTGGTGAAACGGATAATATTTTTTACTATACGAGTAGCGCTAATCGACAGCTTACTGAGAGATGGTGAAATAGCCCTTAAATAAAATAACTATTTTTTGGCATATTTTTGTACTGAGTTCCAGATTCGAAAACCCGCTCAAGTTCACTCCGGTGAGAGACCACCATTCTGATTAGAAACTTTGCTTAAAACTGCTTTAGCTGTACTTAGTGCCCAGACCCTTCCAAACCTTCCTACTCGCCATCTTCTTCCCACCCATGTCCGGCAACAAACCCACTAGCTCTGGCGAGTTGAGACTCGCCCGATGAAAATCATTTAATTAAAAAATATCAGCTTGCTTTACTTATATACTGTCGGGAGAAAATTACGCACAGACTCGTTTGTCACATAAAGATTAAACTTTGAATTGACGGAGAGAATTAATGTTTCATTTGAAATGTTCGAATTTGAACTTTCCGGCCATAAAAGTCATGTACTGAGCAATCGTGCTTTGAATATCGTGAATAAGCACCGTCGATTTGTAGCTCCTGCTTATCGTTCTTTATTTACCTTTGCTTCCTTCCATCTCCCATAGAACGTGCCGAAATTGCCTGGATTTTAAAAATCTCGATTATGCCCGTGATATTAATCTCTCCGTTTCACATCCGCTCGCAGCAAATCCTTACTCCTGGGCTCAGGGGCGGACTGGTAGCCAATTACAAACATAATAATCTTCAACCGTCTTATTTATTAGATTTTCACAAACGTTGGTTTAGTTACGCTCGGACTTGGGCCACTGAATAAGACGCATAAGCCGTGGTTATAAGGCAAGTTTTTCGTTATTCCGACCTAACACCACGCGTAAAATTTATACCTCGTTTATAAGTAAGGGAGAGATTTAAAAAAAAAATTATAAGATGTACAAAATTGCTTTGGACTAAGTATTGCCCTGGTAAAAAACCACCATTCAGAATCGAAACGTAATAGCCAGGTACTTCCTTCAACCTTCAACATACCACGATCGGGGTTGCCATAGCCTACTGGCTCCAAACGATTGGAAACAGTTTTTTTTTAATTTATTTATTTTTTTATTTACATTTAAGTTTAAAGTATGACATATTTACAAGTTGAGACTCTTATGCGATATTCACTATAAAAAAAACCCATCTATAAACAATTTTCACGGGTTCGAAAAATCACCTTGCTGTGCAGAAAGGAAAATGCATTATGTGATTTATATTTTTATCTCAACTATGCGCGAAATGGTGATAAGATTTTATAAATTGTATTATTGACTCGCCTTCTTTGTTGCAACTTATCCAGTTCAACATTTCTTGCCGTAGACTTAGAAACAATGAATTGCTGTTCCTAAATCATCACTCTACTAATTATAGGTATCATTCTTCACTGTCCAGAATGCCGAGACTTGTTAACTCAAGCCATGATCTTGAAAATTTTCGGACCAGTCTAAATGATTTATGTCATTCTTTACGACTCTACCAAAACCTTGTTGAGGCTTTGACTTTGAATGTTCTTTCAAATGTATATTTTTGTCCTATTTTTGTCATTGCTTCTTTAAAATATTATGTATGTGCTATTCTTTCTCTGTTGATCTTTTTTGTTTCGTGTTATGTATTTTTTGTAACTGGACAAGATAAAAAAATAACAAAAGCGTTAGGTTTTATTTTTAGGATAAAGCACTCAAATTGGATGGCAAGCGCCGGCCTAAAAGAATTCTCCAGCTCGCAGTGGGAGAGTCTGCCCCTACCTCAGCTTTGGGAATATCAATAAAGAGAACAAACCTGTTGGAGCGAGAATCCATTTTAAAGACGATAAGATCCCTGGGGACGTGCCCCAAGCGTTCCCGTGAGGATTACGGGATAAAGTGGCGTAATGCTTCACAAGTACACAGATGGCGGGAGCAATGTGAGCAAACTGCTCATTCCTGAAAATGCAACAATGGCCACTTGCGATCGAATCGTAAAATTCCTTCCCGTGGAACAGAATGACCGTTGCCAATAAAACATGTGGTGTGCATTGTGCGTTGGACATAAAACTGCAAGTGTAATAAAAGGAATAGTGCCTGGATTGTTGGTGATTGATACTTTATAGATTATGGCCGCTTTCGCAAATAAAAACTGAGGGAATGCGAAGTTCAGTAGATATTTACCCTTAGCGACGTATTGCGCAACTTCTTGCCACCATTCAAAAAGCTTGGCTAAAAACATTGAATTAGATATTTTTTCTTATAATTTTTTAACGCAAGTCATCTATGGTTTTCATTTAAAAACTGCATTTATTTAGAATTTCAAGTAAGTCAATTTTACCCCAGTTGTTCGTACCAACATTAGATTCTATTGTTTCATGTCATACATTTAAGTCCTTACTAATTTTTTCAATACACTCATCACATGTTTATCATATTTTTGTAATATTTTTGTAGAAATCAATCACTTTGTGGTTTAACATATTTAATGAAAATGTCATATTTTTAATAATCAGTTAAATTTGTCCAGCAGTCCAATTTTAGGTAGATTTCCTGTAAACTCATAAAATTTCTCATTATTCTTTAATCACCTTCTCGGTTGACGTTTTGCCTCTTTCATTTCATATTATCTGTCTCTTTCTCTCTGGCCCTTTGTTATAATTTAAAAGTTAGTATTTTTATTTCTTTGTTCTAATATTTTATTTTATTTTGTGTACTCTCTCTGTGTATGTATTTTTGTTTAGTTTAATTTTGTACCCTGATGATGCTTAGGTTAAGCGAAACCGGTCTGTTATAAAAAATAAAATAAAATCTGTGGTCTTAAACAAAGTTACTACTTCATTTTCATTACGTATTTTGAAGTTAATCATTAAATGGCACATATTCACTTCCTATACAATTATTAATTACATTTGTAAAGCCTTTTATGAAAGTGGCAGTAAAACGACGATTTTAATAGAAATATCCTAAAATGTACTTAGAAACAAGTGGTACATCTTTATAAACACGCATTTCAAATGTTTAAACACATTTTTAACGGGGTTGTGCTGTAAAAGCGAGGAAAAGATCGAGCCAATAAATAAAGTGTAAATGCTATTTGAAGCGAATACCGTTTTATTTCAATAAGATGGTTGAAGTTTATGGAAGCATTTTAGAGCTGTGAGATTGCTGCAGCAAATAATACTATCGAGAAAGCGGAGCCTTAGCGGGAAATAAACTCTCTTGTAAATAGAGCCTCAAAGCACTGGAAAATAGAACCTTAAAATGCGGATATTTCGTAGAAAAATTATCGTAAAACATATTTATAAACACAATGGAAATCATCATGAAAAGTAAAATATACTTATCTGTATTAAAATCTTCTAAAAAAGCTTTGATATATTGATTTATCGATGTAGGAAGCCTGTTCAAAAGAAAAGGTGAATATTGAATTTTCGCGGGTTGTGTACATTCGATTATCGTTTTTTTGTTGTTGTTATGTTGGTACACATATGTTTATCATATGTTAGTATTATCAACCATTTTGGATAAGTGGTTTTGTTTTTACAACTGGAAAGGTTAGTCACGTTTTGTGTGTCCTTCGATTTTTTACTTTTGAAAAAAAATGGATCGCGTAAGATTGCGCGAGTGGTACCGCTGATTATTGAACTTCTGCTAAGATAAATATATACTTGATGACAGCCAACTTTCGACAGGAGAGGGTACATGAACGCTTTTTTTATCCGATCGGTTATTGTAAAAATGAAGGAAATAATCAAAAATAATAATTTGGTCCCCTTTCTATACCGTTCATATTCATCATATTGAATCCGTACAACATCGCTTCTTACGCGGTATTGCATGGAGATTGGGGCGAGAAAGAGGCGATTATTCATATGATGAAATTGAACAATTATTGAAAATGTCTTCATTAGAAAAGCGCAGGAAAGACTTCGATTTAATTTTCATTTACAAAATTATTAATTGTTTTATTGACTCACCTTCTCTGTTGCAACTTATCCAGTTCAACATTCCTTGCCGTAGACTCAGAAACAATGAATTGCTGTTCCTCAATCATCACAATACTAATTACGGGTATAATTCTCCAATTTCCAGAATGTCAAGACTTGTTAACTCAAGCCATGGTCTTGAAATTTTTGGTAGCAGTCTAAATGATTTTCGTCATTCTTTCCGACTCTACCAAAACTTTGACTAAGACCATGGCTTGAATGTTCTCTCTTATGTTTATTTTGCCTTATTTTTGTCATCGCTTCATTTATCTCAATTTATATGCTATTTCTTCTCTGTTACTCTTTTTTATATTTCGTGTTTTATAATATATGTATTTTTGTAATTGGACTTTAGTCCGTTAATTTATAAATAAATAAATAAATCTCATTTCTATTTGTCCATTTCTCAACCAGTCATTTTTAAAATGACATAAATTTGGAAAGTTTTTAAGTAGCAAGTACTGACCATATTTAATTGTGACTTTTTTGAAGTGATTTATTTAGTGAATCTTCTCTAGCAACATAAAAATAGTGAATACCGCAGAAGAGTCTCAACTGCTCCCAACCGTCTGGAGCCAGTGAGAATATGGCATCCCAGATCGGTGTACGTTGTGAGGCCGAAGGTAGGGAGGAGGGGAAGTAGATGGGGAAGAGGAAGGTTGGGAAGTACCTGGCTATTCAGATCTGGTCATCAAATACGGCTAAAGCCATTTCAAACTTTTCGTTTCGTTTCGATTCTGAATGGTGGTCTTCCAGCAGGCCGATACTTAGAGTAATCTACCACTCTAAAACGTGCCGCAAACATACTTTATATTGTTTATTTGAACTAATTGTGTTATGACACATATTAATTAAATGAAAGTTATTTGCGCACGCCGGGTTTGAACCCGTGACCTTTGGATTCGTAGTCGAGCGTCTTACCACTCGACCACGGATGCCGTCGATTGGGTTTTTGTTGCGTTGTGTCTACTGTGTACCACTTGCGGCTTTTTAAATTCTGTTAACCAAAGGAAAAATGTTTCCATAAAATATAAAACAAAATAAATTAAATGTAAAACAAAATTTAAGATACTTATTTTTATTTCATGTATTTTGTTTTTGTATTTATAAAAAAAATATTTCCTTTCTTAGCAATTTTCTTTTCTCAATGGAATAATAAAGTCTGAAAGTCGATTATGTGCGATGAAAGCATTTTAAAGTGTTTATATTTACGTTCATAAAAAAATCACGACAAGGCGGAAGATTAGTCACTTGAAACCATTCCCTCGGAGCATTTTACAGAAAGGCGAGAAAATACTCGTATAAGCCTCGATAGTTTTTTTTCAAAACAAACGTATTAAAAATATATTTTCTGAGAGAAGACATTCGAGTAAACAATAAGAAGAAGTTATCAAAATGTAATAGAGTATATTGATTAAATATGTTCTTAGTTTTCAAACAAATAAGTCTACCTTGAAAAATAACAATAATTTCCCACAAGGTCTATGTTATCTTTAGGGATGTAGGGTGGAGGGTCTTTTTGAAAAAAGGAAAGAGTAAAATTGGGTCTTGAAGAGACCCATGTTGAAGGAGGGAAGAAACGAAGAAGCCGGAAAATCGTTCAACATAAAAACGAGTCGTAAAAGCGACCCGTTATCATGTATTGAATGTCAAGTGTGTACAAATGTTGGGCGCCCGTTTGCCGAGTTTCCCGACTATGCACCGGTGCCAAAATGATCAATGACGCAAGTTCTTCGGAGCATCTTTCAATTGAAATACCGATAAAACAAGGAAAGTATTCCCACCTGACGTCTGTGCTCCAAATATTGCAATCCGTTTGTTAAGATAGGAGAATCTATCAAGAGGACCGCCCGTTTCTGCACCGAGTTTTTTTTCAGGTATTTAGGGGCGACAGACCAGAGGTGGCTGCCAAACTCAACAGTGAGGCGCACTTGCGATTTATACAAGGTTTGCAGTTGTGGACTATTAAAGCATCTGCGGACCCTGTACAGTACGCCCAACTTCTAAGAGGCTAATGAATAAGGCGTAAAGCCAGATTTCTCGCGTGTGTAGATATAATATATAAGCATAGATAAAAACAAAAACAAAAAGTTGTGCTTAAAAGTTAATTTTTGATAATAACCGATATCGTCTTAAAATATCAGACGCTGTGAAACTTGGTTTCAGAATCAATTTCCCTAGTGACTAAAACCAATGCACCATCCTTATTACTATCCACATTGCCGGTATACTTTCAAACTACCAGATAGCTATTTTCCTTATTTAAGTTTCAGTCTGGAAAATGCATCTTTCCTTCGTTTTTAGTTTTAACTTTGTATTTCTCGGGATGAAACTACTTTAAGGCCCCGCTGCAAGTGAAGTACGGCAGCTTTAATGGATGAGAGAAAGCGCGGACGGGAAGAACATGCGCGAGAAAAATACTTTTTACAAGTTGTAAGAACAGGTAGGAGATTTTATGTGTAGGTATTTCGTTGCAGACATTATGCTTTTCTTATGAATGTAAAACTTACTTGCCTTAGTTAGGGGTTGATAGGTTCTTGTGATTTCAGTTATAGATGCAAAATTACACACGATTATATTAAAATATCTGAACTTAATAATTATTAAAATATATTTACTAAAGAAAAAAAAAAAACAAACTTTTCCTCTATTTTATTTATTTTATTTTATATTTGCAAAAACAATTTTACATCAAAACATTGCAAAAAACACAAAAAATGGTAATCATAATTACACAAAGATTAAAGTTAAAAGATGTTTCAAAACAAACAAAAAAAATAGTTTTCAAGAAGTACATAATATAGTTAGAACTTAATAGCTAGTTCTTGCTTAAACTTGTTGTAGTTCGTATGAAAAGTATCCAAATTCCCTGCGAGGCAGTCAATTAACCCAGTTAGTCTTCCCAGGGGTATCACCATTGGTAAGTTAGTTTTGCACCTGGGAAGAAACAGAACCCTGTGTTGGCGGCCTCGCGTGAAATTATCAGGGGCATTAAATCCAATTTCCGCCAGGATGTCAGGTATTAATAATACACCGTTCTTTTGTATTATATGTATATATCTAGAATATGTAATTTAATTTTATTTTTTAGTGAATACCCAACTGCTCCCCACCGTCTAGAGCATAGGTTCTCAACCTTATTTTCTCATCGCCCACTTTGAGTTTATTTTTTCTAGAGCCCCCCCCTCATTTTATTTTACTTTCCATCTGCCGCGAATCTGAAACAGCTATTGCCACGATTATATTTAAGCGTGTAATTGCACTGTAATATTATATAGTCGTTGAAAACCTGTGGTCTAGAGCCTTATTTTGTCAATTTATAATATAGACGGAAAAGGTAATTTATTTTACTAAAAAACACAATTACTTATTTCTCTTCCTCATCAATAATAATTATACTAGTTGTTACCCGTGTAAAATCACGGAATTCAACTAGACTTGCCCAATTTTTTTTTTTGCCTTGATCAACCCTTTTCAAATATAGCTGCTAAGGAATACATTATTAGTAGGTAGAAGAAAAGTGGCATGGATGAGCCGGGTTTGAAAGGGTCGGTAGCTGCCAAACGCATTGGGTAGTATTGATTATGGATTTGTTTTTTTTTAGTAGCTATAATGTCCATAAATCATCCGCTGTCGTTTGAAAGTTGGCGGACAAAACGCAAAAATTGAGCATTCGTTTGAAGTTTTCGCCGCTAAATATGGCAGTAAGTTTTTCTACTATCACTTTGTTCATTTATGACATAATATGTGGTGAGTTGAATCTGTCGTTGCATTAATTAATATATTTAAAAATATTTTTTTGTGTACAAATAAAAAGAAAATATTTTGTATTGCCAACGGCGTGCTTGATTTTGAGGTTATTTGATATTATTATCGAATTTTATGAAAGAGCCAATCGACTCAGCAATGAAGGAGCCGGCTCTTTAGATTCCGAGTCAGCTCTTACAAAACCTTCCTGTGATAATATATTTTTTCACGATCTGACAGTTTTGGTGATGAGATTTTAAACTCTTGCATTGCAAAAAAAAAATAAGAACGAGGCAGGAAACAAGTCAAGAACAAAGCAGAGAAACGAGACAGGGCGGAAAATAATAAATTGTATGTGTAAAGAAAGATTGCAAAGAAAAGTAGGCAATTAGAAAGTTCAGTGAACTGGCTTAAACGTAAAATATTGAATTTATGGGACCATGAATTCTGTATGGGCCTTGCAAGGAATTTATTTTAATTTAATATTATTCGATTCTTTCTTTTCCATTTTCTACTACACCTACGAACGTACCTAACTAAGAAAACTAGTATGTTTGATTGTTTATTTTGGCGTTAAAATGTTTATATTTTTTTTTTCGTTTGAATTGCAATCACATGGTGGTTTGTTTTAATTTTTTTTTTTATTGAAGGCCAATAACCGGTTTCGCTTGGATCAAGCTTTTCCATTTTTATTATGCCCTGACGAAACTTGATTCAAGCGAAACCTGTTGGCCTTCATCATAATAAATTGTGTGGTTTTAAAACAAAGTATTCTTTTATTTAATAATAATTATGTATTATTTTATTATGTTTCATTGATACAATGAGTTTTGGGACCATTATTTATATGTACCACCTACCCGGCTCCTCCAATACTTAATGTGGCTTTTTCATTTAACACTGGTTTTGAAAGAGTCAACTTTCTATGTTTTTTAAAACTCTAAAAGAGTAGCCTTGAGAAAAATTGAAAGAAAACTTTGATTTACGTATTTTAGCTTAGTAACTATATTTCGTGTTGGCAGCATATTTTCTTTTAAATGTGCCTTCATAAAAAATTATGACATATCGAAAAAAATGCTCCCTACATGCCACTTCTCCCCTACTTTACTATGGAGGTAGGGATTTGAAATGATTATTTTTGAAATTTGATAATTTTAACTAAGATCAGTTCCAAATTTGTAATAATTTGATCTAACCTAAATGTATTCATTTTCGTATGAATTTTTAAATAAACAAAAAAAAACTTTGACTACTAAGCGACCAATTGCAGTTGCAGAATAAATTCAGGCTTAAAAACTTACATCTTTATCCAAACACCATTTTTCACAGCTGTATGTAACAATGACCGTCGCTTTAACAAAGCTTTATCGCTTCAGAGCAGCATGGCGATGCATTTGTTAGTTCCTCGGCGCTTCGCTCGCCTTACGAGCGGAGAATGTTTGTAGGGGTTGTAGCACTGCACTTAGGCATTTACTTTATTTATAGCGAGACTTACGAGTACGTTTAACCTGCGGACAAACAAACTGCCCGTAGCTAGTTACTAGGTTAATTTTGATCAAAAAAAGAGTGAAGATCAAGTCGGTCACGTAATACGCTATGATAGAAAGATTATTCCGACACGAAGTGAGTAAAGAAGAGCAGTTGTTGGATTTCAAAGAAATAATCTGTGAGGTTCTTATCTTCTTATTTTTCATCCAGTTCCGACCTTATCCAACTGTTTCACTATATTTGATTTCCGTATTCAACAACACCGAGTTTGAAAACAAGTGACAATCAATAAACAGGAGAGCTATGTGAAAAAACGTGTTCGTTCGTCGGTGTCTCGTTTGGTAGTTCGTTTTGTTGTTGTTCTTGAAATAATATTAAACTAAGTGTGATTTTGCTGTGGTTTTTGTCAATTATACAATATGTAAGAATAATCAAGAACTTAAACATTAACTTCATCAATGAGTGAATTGGTTCCTTTATTCCATAATCTCTCCGACATCCATAATTAGACACTTCTATCAAGTAGTATAGTTTTATCGTTTTACAGTCCACTATTTTCTAAATTCATCTGAAGCTGAAAACATATTCGGTGTTTTATCGAAGTTTTGGGTCCAACAGCAGTCGTTTGAACAAATCTGTCCTAGATTACACATACTCGTATGTACGTATGTACAAAAATAAGTGTGAATAAGATAAATGGGAATGGGATAATATGAAAGAGACAAGTGGTGTGTACTGTAAAGTGTGACTTACTATGGACGGTTGTAGGAATGATGCTCTAAAAACCTCGAGTTTTTTTCTCAAAAAATGAAAACTCAAGGACTAAGTGCCAATATGTTCACACTTTTCTTTGTAGCGGCCATAGACTTCAAGAATGTATCCTTTATCTACTTATTGCTACTTCTTTTGTTAACTATACTAGAATTTAAATAGTCACATTTATGCATTGCTTGAATACGCATATTTAAAACTTGTTATTCGACTTCAGAAAAGAAAATTCAAGTGGAATAAAAACAATAAAAATTATTGAAAGAAAAAAACTTTCGTTTTTTTCTTTTTTTTCAACTAATGAATAAAAAGTACACAGTTGAAAAAAATATTGGAAAGTTTTCACAAATTTTTAGAATTTTCAAAATCAAAAAATAAGTGGTTTAATAATACAATCAAAAGTATACTAAACATTTGCTGTCCTTTTTTCACTAATAACTCAAAAACAAGCGTAAGAAAAACAAAAGACTGTCTCTTAGTAAGTAAGTTTTAAGGCTGTTTCTCAGAGAAGTACCTTTAGTACACTTTTTTTTGGGGTATTTGATGAATAAAAAAATTGTATATTCAGGTCTGGGTGTTGTAACGATGTGTGTAAAGATTGATGATTGTTTTAAAAAAGTGGTCTGTAAGCATTTCCAAGCTAGTTTCTCTATTGCCTTTTCTTGTACCAGGAGCAAAGAACGTTCTAAAGCAGTGATTCCCAAAGTGGTCTATATCGACCCCCAGGGGTCTATGACAACCTGCAAGGGGTCTACGTCAGCGAAAAAAAGATTTGGGGGTCCATGAAATGAAAATGGGGGTCCACGGTGGTGGATCTCAACATACACTGATAGTACCTATTTACTTACACTATACCAGCCATTCCTAAAGTGAATTATATCGACCCCCAGGGGTCGATTCCGACCCGCAAGAGGTCCACGTCAATGAAAAAATCCACCTCACAGATAGTACCTATGTAGGTACTTACGTAATACTATCTTATAATGGACTTTAATTTCCTGATTATATTAATAATAAAAAATTTTGTGGAAGATATTTTGCCGATTTGCTAGTACTTTTCGATTTCAAATCTCCACCGACTAGTGCTTTTTTATCGGAGGGTATATATATATATATATTTTTTTTGTTGATTTGCTAGCCCTTTTTGGGGGAGGATTTTTTGTCGATTTGCTGGTACTTTTCGATTTCAAATCACTACCGACTAGTGCTCTTTTTCGGAGAGGAATTTTTGTTGATTTGCTAGCACTTTTCGATTTGGGATCTCTGCCGACTAGTACTATTTTTTGACGAGTTCGACTACAATTGAAGTGTTCACCGCGAAGGATTCATTTCAAAGAACTAGCAGTTGTTGAAGCGTTCACAAAACTTTAAAGTTTTTCCCAACGCTAAAAAAAATCAATACTAGGAAAGCAGGGGGTCTATACAAAACAGAAAAAATCGACAAGTGGTCTACGGGACAAAAAAGTTTGGGAACCTCTGTTCTAAAGCGTAACATGAAATAGACATCTACATTATTTCCAGCGAGAATTGTGTGCGAATCTAACCTACATACAAAGTGCATTTCGTATCTACCACATTGGGTAGGTTCTAGATAAACGCTTAACGTACCATGAACAACAGCTAAATAACGAATTACGTTATTTTGCAGGTTTGGAGGACATAGATGATGTACCTAATATTATCTTACGGCCTGGAGGACTAACTTCCATACAGTTATTCCACTATAGGGGAATATATGTTTGTTGAAGAGCTTCAAAGAGCTGCACTCTTCGGCATCTTTATTGATACCAGTTTGTTATTTATACATTCTATTATCGAATTAGATCAACATGTTTATTTTTTTTTTTTTCTCTCTATTTTTAATAATAGGTACCATGTATAATTTTGTACATATTGATGGATTTTTAAAATTATTTAAAGTTAACAATTTTGCAGTGTTTTTAAAAAATATTTTTTTAAACATTAAAAAAATATATATTATAGTGAATACCGCACAAGAGTCCCATCTGCTCCCAACCGTCTAGAGCCAGTGGAACTATAGTATCCCCAATTGGGGTATGTTGTGAGGATTAAGGTAGTGGTGAGGGAAACAAGATGAGAAAGAGGAAGGTTGGGAAGTACCTGGCTATTTATATCTGGTCATAAACGGCTAAAGCCATTTCAATCAAGCAACGTTTTGATTCTGAATGGCGGTCTGTCGACAGGGCAATACTTAGAGTATCTACCACTCTGAAACGCGCCGTAAATATATTTCATATTATTTTATAAGAATTAAATGTGTTACGATACATATTAATTAAATAAAAGTTATTTGCGCACGCCGGGTTTGAATCCGCGACCTTCGAATTCGTAGTCGAGCGTCTTACCACTCGACCATGGAGGCCGTCAGATATATATATTGAACTGAAGGTGTTTTCGGCAAACCTCTACACCCACAGGATAAATAAACAATAAAAAACTATGCCTTTAAATTGTTTTCCGTGAAATCTTAAAATATATATAATCCCATGTTGCGTTATATATTTTTTTTCGAATACCTACATACATCAAAGTGCTGAGTAAATTGCCTATACGTAGGAGCCATTTGCGTAAACCCATTTCAAAAGGATGTTGAAACGTAACAGAATGATTAAAACCAGTGAATTTATGATTGTTTCAAAATTTTAAAATTCAAGCTTTGACGTTGGCTGAACAAAGCATTTAATTTCAATGGAAATTTAAAACATTCCGAAGCTTTGATGACCTAAAATCCTTTTAAAATGTTTACGAGTATGTGCCTTACGTAAAAAATACATATTATCCGTACAAAACCATAAATAGCATTTTTTTAAATTTGTATACTTTGGGGCATGACACCCAATGGACATGACAATGGGTAGATTTTTTCATGATTTAAAAAAAAAATAATAACTCTACGCAGGAAGCCCTGAGGAAAACATTTTCCCTCAGGGCTTATGTCATCTTTGGAGTTGCTTTGTGGAGGCAATAAAGGAGTGAATTTGGGTCTTGAAGATACCTATGTTGTAGGAGAAACGGCCTAGATACCCTAAAAACATTCCGCAGCTGAGCTAAATAAAAAAAGAACGATTCGTAGACACGAAACGTTCTCATAAAGGGATTGTTTTGAAATAAAAGAAAATGGGAATTAAACAATGAAGAAAGGGGAGAAATTATAAAATACGCGACTTTTATAGATCTGTATTTTTTTCTTAGTACTTTTTGGTGCAATAAAATATTCAATCTGTTTTGCGATTTTTTAAATATTTTTCACAAAATATGCATTTTATCAATTTTCTCCACTGTCCAGGAATCTCAAGACTTGTTAACTCAAGCCATGGTCTTAAAATTGGTAGCAGTCTAAATGAATTTTTGTCACTCTTCACGACTCTACGATTTTTCTCATTGCTTCATTATAATATTACGTATTTGCTGTTTTTTCTCTATTGCTCTTTTACCCCATTTTGTGTTATGTATTTTTTTTGCAATTGGATAATATTCCGTTAGTTTATAAATAAAAAACACTTGTTTGAGTACACTTTTTAACAATTCAATTCAAATTTTCACCATTATAAAAATGTAATAAGTATAATAATGTTAGCAATGTTTGTTACATCGAAAACTAGCTCTCCCCACTGGGGTTTTCCGGTAAAAACTAAAAGAAACGCCACATTAGCTGGAAAATAGTAGCGGGAGCGCAAAGCTCGCGAGGGGCGTAAGGTAAAAAGTAGAAGGTATAATGCTCGCGTGAAGTTCCCGGAGCAAGGCGGTCCGGGCGCATTATCGTCGCCATTAACCAAGCAATTACCGTCTGCCTAGAGATTAATTATTGTGCTCGTATGTTTCTGTCGCTGAGAACTCCGTTGCAACCTTTATTTATCTTAAATGTGTGGTTTACGGGATAAAGAGAGATAGGTTATAAGTGAGTAATCAAAGATACATTTACAACCACGACTTTTAAACAATCTAATCATTGAAAAAAAAAGATAAAATTACGTCTATTAAAAAAGTTTAATAAAGATTGCATTTTGAGTGCAGTTGTACGGAGTTTTTCCGAGCCGAATCCTGCTGGGTGAAGATTTTCTTGATTTTATCTGACCTCTAATATGTTAGGGCACCAAAATAAGAAGAATAACCAAAGGAATATGTCTGTGTGCGAAAGGAAGAACGGAATGAGTTAAGAATGCAGGTTTTAAGGAAAGCCAAAAAATAATTGCACATTATTTAATTTTCTGACATATCTCATCTTGATTTACAAGGAAAAGCGGTTGCCAAATAAACATTCCGTTACGTTCAATGGAAATTCATCGGTTACAAATATGGAAACCAGTTTAAAAAATAACCGGTACCAAGGGGAATTTATAAAATTTGTTAAATTTTCAATGAATATCGGTAGATTGGGAGATTTAAACTAAAATGGAGTAGATCTATAGAAATTTAGGTTGATTGGCGACAAAAAATATTAGGTTGCCAAATATGTCTGGAACCGGTTTCTCGCCGCTTATCTCTAACTGAAAAGCACCGCATATTTACAGGGGAAGGGCTGCCAAAGAAACGTTTCGTCAGGTCCAACGAAAAGTCGTCGGTTACAAATATGGGAATCAGTTCCGAAAGTAACCGGTTCCACGGGGATTTTTTAAATTTCGGTAGATTTTAGCTAAAATCGGTAGATCTACATACATTTCGGTAGGAATGGCATCCCTGAACTGGTGTCACATAGTTATTTTCAAGTTGTTCTATTATCTCAATCTAAAGACAGACAGCTGAGTGGAAAAACGCATCGGATTCCCACCCGGTTGTCGTGGGTTCAATTCCTCTGCTTGCAAAGTCCTCCAAGCATTGCACAAGCAACATCTTCCGCTTATTATGATGGCAGTAGGAGTTTTTCAAATACGGTTAGGTTATTCGTAACTCAGGAATGAATATCTTTCTTTTAAAAAAGTCTACTAATTTTCAAACTTTACATTAAAAATGACAACTGTTTTTGTTCCACAATAAAAAATAGGCAACAAAACGCCGCATCACCAGAAAAATGGTACCAGGGGCACAGAGCCCGTTAGGGGTGTAACGCCGCTCGCGGGAAGTTCCGAAAGCAAGGCGGTCTGGGCACATTATCGTCGTCATTAACCAAGCAATTACCGACTGCCTAGAGATTAATTGTGCCCGTATCTACGCGCGGGCTCGTTCTCCTAAATATTATATTACGACCGACACAACACTCCTGTTTCCCCGGTACAATCTAATTATTGCGCCCAATTAGGGACTTTGCGGGCCGCTCCGGCGGTGTACGGGTATATTCACATTGCTTTTACGGGCTTACTTTATTTTTATTCATTGCCGTTCTGAAAACATCCTCTTGGAATGAATTTAATTATCTGAGAAGGGAGAAAGAAGTAGGTAAGGGGGAAGATCAAATTCGTAGGTAATGAGAAAAATAAAGATATTACAACCGGTGGCGGCTCGTAGCTAGCTTAGTTTACGAGAGTGCTTAGATTGAAAAATATAACGTTATCGATGTTATTGTAGGCAACAACGGCCTCCATGGTCGAGTGGTAAGACACTCGACTACGAATCCAAAGGTCGCGGATTCAAACCCGGCGTGCGCCAATAACTTTTATTTAATTATTATGTGTCTTAACACATTTAATTCATATAAAAATAATAAAAAAAGTATATTTGCGGCACGTTCCAGAGTGGTAGATACTCTAAGTATTGCCCTGGTGAAAGGCCACCATTCAGAATTAAAACGTTGCTTGAAATGGCTTTAGCCGTGTTTGGTGACCAGATCTGAATAGCCAAGTACTTCCCAACCTTCCTCTTCTCAATCTCCTTCCCCTCCCCACTACTTTCAGCCTCACAGCATTCCCTATTTGGAGATGACATAGTTTAACTGGTTCTAGATGGTTGGGACTCTTGTGCGGTATTCATATAAATATATTTATAATAATACTTTATAATTTTTTAGAAAAATTATTTTATCGGAAGAAAATTTTCAGGATTTTTCAGTTTTAGTAATAAAAATCTTCATTCGAAAAATATCAATTTCAGCTAAAACGCAAAAAAAAATCGTAAGTCACCACTCATATGACAGCCCACTTATCTTAGAGCTATAAAGCTTTTACTCTGAGCCTGCGATCTCAGTTTTAGATTCACGACTAAGTGAACAAATACGCCATGTGAGATTCGTTTATTAAAAATGATTATTGTTTTATTAATTATTGAAATAATATCAATAATGTAAATATGAAACAGAAAAAATGACGGTCGCGACCGAAAGTCGAACTCAGAAACCCTACTCTATCCGAGAGTAACGCTTTTGCCAATTGAGCCACCGAGACCTTGTAAGAAACCGGCATTTTTAATCGATCTCATTCTTAATTTTAAATTTCCCATCTTTGACCGTTATTTTTTCTGTTTCATATTTACGTTGAGGATTATTAATACTATTTCAATAATTAATAATAACTATAAAAGCTTTTAAGTTAATTCTACTTTAATATATTTTTAATTTCATTGGAATTTTCTTTTCGAAAGTCGTATGACAAGTTTAAGCGTGCTGTACGGTTTTCAGTAATTTTCATGTCAGAATATTTGCAAATTCCAAAGCACCTTTGATTTGAGAGGCTTGAAGTATTGACAATTTCGACCCGGGACCGGGGACCAGAGACTCCTTATCGCGTCAGACCCTATCGTGGCTGTCAAATGATTGAGACAGATGGACTGCTTCTAGTTATGTTTGGTGAACACGGCTTAAACTTTCCAAAGCGGGTGTTTTTCAACAGCACGAAAATGATGGATCGCGGGGGATGCTATCGGATTCACGTCGTTTTATTGAAAACGAATTAATTTTATTTCGTTTTTATTCAAAGTTAACAAACTCAAGTCATGGTATTGAAATTTCTGGTAACAGTCTAAATGATTTTTGTCATTCTTAACGACTCTACTAAAGCCTTGAAGTAACAATATATGGAGGGATAGCTAATTTGTTTTACCCAACCCATCCGAAATTGTAATAAATCACTTTTTCCGAGTTTTTACATCGTACACCATGAGAGAGAAAGAGACAACAAATTTCTTGGACCGCTTCTATATACTGTCGCAATGATCTTAAGCTGGCTATCTTCACTGGTTAACGGCGGGACTCCGCCCACATTTTTTTATTATGCCACTAAACTTGACCCAACTAAACGGTTTTTTAGGTTAGATGCTATATTTTTGTTGATAAAAATACTGTGAAAAGTGGCTATACGAATACACAAAAACATTATGTCGATATGTGATATGAATGGGTGTATAAATACCGTAGCCTTAGTCTTAGCCACGCCCAAGTGCGCCGAGTCATGTTAAAATCATTAAAAACAAGTCCAAAACTGACTTCACTGCCTTGGCTCGGGCTACCTCTAGTATACTCTAAGACTTAAGCCTTGTTCAGGCTTTAACTTGAAAGTTATTTCTGATGTATATTTTGTCTTATTTTTGTCATTGCTTAATTATAATATTATGTGTATGCTGTTATTTCTCTGTGGCTCTTTTTTCCCATTTCGTGTTATGTATTTTTTATTCGTAATTGGATATTCCGTTAGTTTCTCAGAGCAAGAATATAAATGGAGAGAGAAAGATAAATATTTTTACCCAACCTATACAAATTTACGATAAATCATTTTCTCCGGGTTTTCACGTCGTTAACCGTGAGAGAAAATATATAAGACAAGTTGTCACATAACATAGCACCACTTTTCGGCATATAAGCATGTTTTCCATTTCCACGTCTCTGGTGACTCCGCCCACTACGTTTTGTTATGCGACATGACTAAACGTAACTCATAACGGTTTTTTAGGTTATATCGTATATTTTTGTTTACAACAATACTGTGAAAAGTGGTTATGCAAATAAACAAAATATTATATCGACATGTGCTATGAATGGATGTATAAATACTCTAGCCCTAGCCCTAGTCACGCTCGAGTCAGGAAAAAATCAACAATCCTGACTACACAAGCGCTCCCACCTGTTATATTATTGCTCTGAGGTTAGTTTATAAAAAATAAAATCATCAAAGGTGGGGCAAATTTACCCAAATTTACTGTATTAATTTGCGTTTGTATAACTTTTACTTTATTTCTTAACTATTGTTATTAAATATATTATAGTATAAAAAAAATACTAATAAATGTGTTGGGCATTATTATCGTTATACGTACTTAAATAAAATAAAAAATGATACATAAGAAAATGCTGAAGTGCTATTACTCGTGCGTCCAAATTCCAACCATTAAGATTCATTATTCATAACGCTGGCTGTTCGCTATTCGTGAAATTCGTTCAATTGGATTTTCCAAGTACCAGAAATAATTAACTCCGGTAATACGGTACAAGTGGATCAACCCCATCGCTTGAACGAACGTTCGACGATGTAATTAAATGTGAACGATCCGATTTATGTGCTCAAGTCACCCCTGAGCTGCGAATCATTGGCAGAGCAAGTACTAGATTAGCATTGTTTTGAGAAGAAAACATATGCAAATTTTTGTAACACACCTGTCGCAAAACATGTAACGTTCTAGTGTACCTGTATCTTTATAGGAAGCCTGGGGGATCACTTTCTCTGTCACAAAGAACGTGTATATGCTCGTATTAGCCAAATTAAATTCTCTGTGCCAAAGGGAGAAAGAGTTGAGTCTAAATTAGCTTTAACGTAATCAATTATTTTTCCTGATGTTTTTTCAATGCTTCAATAAAAACCGTAATATTGTACATTTTCACTCGTCTTGTTTTTCCTTGTAAAATATGTAAGGGATGATGTATACTCCACTCAATACCCTTTATTTCCTTCGCACAAAGAATGAGTCTAGGTTAGAGATGGTAAATATTCCTGTCCCGGTTAAAAGGAACCGGTTCCAAACCGGTCACTGGAACCGTCGATATTATTTCACCGGTTCCTTTTTTTGGCAAATAAAAATCGATACCATTTGTCCGAGGAACCGGTTCCACAGTTCCATTTTTTTATGATTTGCTAGTAGTTTTTTTGGGGAGGAACTTTTGTCGATTTATATATAAAAATCTCCTTCGTGAAACTTTTCTGGCACCAGGAACCGGTTCCAAAAAGAACTGGTTAAATAACCAGTTCCTCGCCGGTCACTGGTAACTGAAACCGCAGGTACACCCAATTCTGATATCGACCATTTCTAGTCCAGGTAGTTATAATAAAAAGAAAAAAAAAGTAATTGTTTCACGTTTAACACAGTGTAGTATAAAGTAAATATAAAGGTAGTTGTTCTACATCGTAAAGAAACAAGGCTCTTGTGATTGGCGAGGGTATTTTGCTCAAATAATAAATTCATGTAATAAAATAATGTTTAGTTTTTAGAATACACCAGGGAAAAATACGAAGTAGTTGTGTAAATTTAATCATAGTAATAAATATTAGTAAATAATGATATATAATTTATTATCATAAAATACTGTTAAAATTGTTTGATGTAACATTTCAATTTAAGCGGAAATTCATGAATATATTCTGAAAAAAAAAAATTTAAAAAGATGATTATTAAAATAAGTTATTTGTAGATTAGATTAGGTATTTTGAGAATGTCTAGTGTTTAATTTGGTGATTTGAATCTAATTGATATTTTATTAATGATCTAAATTTCACAGCAAGGTGAATTCAAAGTGAAGCAATTCGTGAAATTCTAACGAAATCATGCACTTCTTAAGCTGGTGGCAATAAGGTCGAAATTAACACTTAACGCCGGCCGCCTGTTTTGATTTTTAAAAGCAAACTTGGCCTTTGCTTTAATCGGGCATTTTTGCTTTTTTATATATTTACCATGCCTTAAAAAAAGTATAAAATCTACCACCAACCTGTTTTAGAATTTTATTTTATTGTGTAATGTAAAAAAAAAAGTTTTTTAGAGTGTGATCGGAAAATATATTTTAATATTTATGCCTGAACTTTATAAAATAAAATAAAGCATGATGTTAAGCAAAGTTTTTTTGTAAAAATCAAAACAGGCGGCCGGCGTTAAGTGTCAATTTCAACCTTATTGCCACCAGCTTAAATAGTGCATGATTTCGTTAGAATTTCACGAATTGCATCACTTTGAATTCACCTTGCTGTGAAATTTAGATCATTGATAAAATATCAATTAGATTGAAATCACCAAATTAAACACTAAACATTCTCAAAATACCTAATCTAATCTACAAATAACTTATTTTAATAATTATCTTTTAAATCTTTTTTTTTCAGAATATATTCATGAATTTCCGATTAAATTGAAATATTACATCAAACATTTCAAGATGTGTTCTACTCGCAGTATTTAATTAAAGCATCTATAATTAGAGATGGTCGATATCAGAATCGGGTGTACCTGCGGTTGCAGTTACCGGTGACCAGCGAGGAACCGGAAATTTATCCAGCTCTTTTTAGAGCCGGTTCCTGGTGCCAGAAAAGTTCCACGAAGGAGATTTTTATATTCAAATCGTAAAGTACTAGCAAATCGACAAAAAAATCCTCCCCCAAAAAAGTACTAACAAATCAACAACAAAAACACAGTTCATCGGACAACTGATATCGATTTGTATTTGCCAAAAAGGGAACCGGATCCTCAGAGAGATAATGTCAGAGGTTCCAGTGACCGGCTTGGAATCGGTTCCTTTTAACTGGGACAGGATTATTGACCATCTCTATCTATAATGATTCTAAGCGATCAAATTTCAAAAGCAAAAACACATTATTTTGAATTATTTATCATTGCATCGCTGCGCAACAGTAATATACAAATATGCTTAAGGAGCTTGGCCATAATCTGCCTAACAATAGCAATGTTAAGATATCTTCACAAAAAAATGACTCTGAAACGGCTCCCACATAGACATTACAAATATTATAATATAATATTTACAAACGTTTACAACAGTTTAGCATAATGCTTAGAAGTTAGTGTTTGGATAGGTAACATAAACATTAACATACGCGCTGTCAGTATAAATAGAATATATTTTCAGTGTCGCACTGGTAAAATACCACAATTCAAAGAACCTTTTTAATTATTTTTTATTGAAAAATACCGCACAAGAGTCCCAACTGCTCCCAACCGTCTAGAGCCAGTGAGACTACGGCATCCCCAATTGGGGGTATGTTGTGAGGCTTAAGGTAGTAAGGAAGGGAAGTAGATGGAAAATAGGGAAGTACCTGGCTATTCAGATTTGTTCACCAAACACGGCTAAAGCCATTTCAAGCGACGTTTCGATTCTGAATGGTGGTATTTCATCAGGGTGATACTGAAAATATCTACCACTCTAGAACGTGCCGCAAATCTACTATATATAATTCAAAATTAATTAAATGTGCAATGACCCATATTAATCAAATAAAAATTATTTGCGCACGCTGGGCTTGAACCCGCCACCTCTCGATTCGTAGTCGGGCGTCTTACCACTCGACTATGGAGGCCGTCAGAATCTCTAAAAGTTTGAGTATCTCCTTCCATTTACTTCTTACTTCCACCCCATAACATTTTCGATTATTAAAAGTGCCGTAATATGTGCCGACTTCCGTTTCATCACATTTGAAAAAACACTGAATAAAACTTTGAATTTATTTTATGTAATAAGTTATTCAATAATTAGTAAACCGGTTAACAACTGAGTGGACTAACGTGTCGGATTCCCAATAGGACGTTTTGGGTTCATCTTTTTTGCTAACTAAATCCTCCATCATTGCACAAGCAATATTTTCCTATCATTATGATGGTCGTAGGAGTTTTAAAAATATTTTCAGGTAATTACTACGCAACGAATTTTACTCACCCCTAAACGATCATTGGCCATTATTTTTTTATTATTTTTTTCTAAAGCCATTCCCGAACTACGAATAACCTGACGATACATGAAAACCTCCTTCTATCAACATTATAAGCGGAAAATATTACTTGTTCAATGGAGGACGACTTAGCTAGCAGAGGAATTGAACCCACGATGCCCTAATGGAAACCCGACGCATTTCCACCCATCTACTAAGCGAGTATTCGAGATGGGCCGATAATTTGCTGGGAAATACACGCCAATCGATAAAAAAATTCTTGGTCTTTTGAAAAATAGCTTAGGGCTAATCTATTATATTCTACACCACTGCATCAACCCATATTAATCTCTATACATTTGGGTCATGGGCCTTTTTCTAAGGGCTCGACTATTCGTGAAACCAATACTCTCACATTTCGCCTACAATATCCTACATATTACATTTTATTCAGTCTACGTTGAGGTCGGATACCACCTTATACATAACGACAAGAAAGTCAGAGGAGTTTAGGATTTATCTTTATTTTAGATGTGTTTGTAAAATTTAGTCACACGGACAAGGAAACACTGACTACCTCCGCGACAGAACAGTAAACTTCTTGGTTCTGGATTTAGACACCGCGAGTTCGTAACCCGGCGTGGGCAAACAAGATTTGTATAAAATATTAAAATTTCAGAGTGGTTGATACTAACATATTCATTTAGAATAGAACCTTTACTAGCCCGATCTGAGTGTTTGTCTGTCCATTTGCAAAAGCTTAGATTCTACAATTTCTAGATAACTTATGGGATAGAAGCGTGGAACCTGAGACAAGCAACAAAATAGAAACTGGATGCTTTTGAAATCTGACTTTGTTTATCGTCACTCTTTGAGAATTCCCTAGACACACCGAGTTACCGATAAAGAGGTCTACACTTTATCATTACTAGGTGCATATTATTTAGTAGAGATGGTCGATATTCTTGTTCCGGTTAAAAGGAATCGGTTCAAAGTCGGTCACTGGAACCGACGATATGATTTCTTTGAGAATCCGGTTATTTTCGTAACTTCAGACGGAAGTTACTAATTTTCGTAAATAAAAATGGCGTTAGTGCTTTTTGCCCTTAAAACCAGTATTTGGCAATAAACGAGGAACCAGTTCCACAGTTCCAGTGCTTTTCTAGTAACCCCCCTCCCTTTCCCTATGAAATAAAAAAAATCACATGAATCCTTTTACTAATAATCTTCTCAGTGGAACTTTTCTGGTATCAAGATTCGGTTCCAAAAATAACTGGATAAATAACCGGTTCCTCGTCAGTCACCGTTAACTGAAACTGTAGTTACACTTAATTTCCGATACCAACCATCCCTATTATTTGTAGTTATATTATATTTGTGTGCATTAACGGTTATACATATCTTAATATTGTATAAACTGTTCTAAATTTACTTAATTAACGTTAATATCTATGGCACTGAAAAGAGAAAAATGCATTTCTTATAATTTAAGTTTGATATGCTTCCATAATTAGTTTCCTGAATAAAAAGCAAATTTTGAAGAAGACATCAAACCACTGCTACTACAAGTGCATGGACAAATTTAAGAAGAAGCCGCTAAATCCTAAACCAAAAATGATAGCTTTGAAATGTGCTGAGAATGCCATCATTTACAAATTCAATTCACATCTGCAATCAATTGTGGATCTTTCCTAGGGAAGCTGGTATAGCCCCAGATATAATAAAACTAAATTTGAGCAAAGTTGAGATTTTACAAAAAGTGAGTGATCCTGCCAACAATGTCTTAAACAGCGGTTTCCATCACAATCAAAATGACTTGACTGTATTCATAAAAGCATTTTTATGGGTCGCTCTCGTTTATATAGACCCCACAGCATTCCGCATGTGAATTACACCGCCGAAAACACGGACTAATGTCCCATAAAAGCGCCGCCGCCCATAAATGCATCGATGAAAAGGCGATACGCGATCAAATTGCAGCGATTAAATAATGCGGTACGAAGCGATGCGAGCTGGTAGATGAATTTATGCCTCCGAAAGGCCGTACAAAAGGCCCCTTCGTTCAACCGGAAGCTATAACGGTGGAATAGAGCCTACCAACGGCGTTAAACGGATGTCGGGTCAAATATGGCCGGCGACTAACGATTCTAACGGACGGGTGAAGTTAGGGTGGCCTCACAATTAGGGAAAAACAAGCTTTTATTGGTAAAACATTAAGTCAACAAAATACATAAAAAATGATTTGTCGAATTCTATCGAGTTACTTTGATATATTATTTTATTTTTATCGTTGGTTTTATATGGTTCTAAATTATGGTAAGCACAAAAGTAGAATTTTCGTGGTCTTAAATTTTATATTAAATAGGGACATTTGTTCTTGATTGAATACATTCTAATGATAAAGTAATGTTAACAGTATAATATAAAAAAAAGATAAATATACTACACTGAATAACCAAAAACACACTATCGATTATTTAGCCTATATTTGTACTATAATAACCTTTTTAATTATTAGGGTTCAGTTCATAAGGTAAAGCACTAAAATTGTCGAAAAGATAATAATAATACCTGGATCTGCCAAAATTGGTGAGCACACAGTTTGATAATGGTCTGAAACGCCGAAACAGCTGTTACTAAAAATAGCAAAATTAAATTCAATTGAATAATAAAAAATATTTTTAAAATTGGTAAGCGTTTGTAGAATTTTTAGGCCTTTATCTTTCTTGCTAGCATCAATCGTATTTCAGTGATTTAAAGTGACCACGGTCTTAAATCACGGGTGAAGTCGGGTAATACTACTAGTTTATTTTAAAAATTTAAAAATGTAATGCACAATCATATTATAAAACAAAAATATGGTATTTGTGAACCGATCCTTAAGTGTGTAGACCGAGTTCTGGCGCCGCGACGCCTAGTGGTGCCGAGTACCTAGTGGATTTACGGCATCGCGACGCTCCCACTTCCGGCCACTATTCCGGCGCTCGCGGGCAGGTACTCTTCTCTAGGTGCTTTCCGCAGGTGAGCATTTAGCGAAGGACTTAGCCTATCTAAGGTGTAGCCACATAACGATTTTAAGTATTTTTATAAAGTACTGTCAAATTCAATATAAACCTATTTACCTTTATACCTACATATATGGTAGAGGCGTTCATTTTTTTGTCCAATGTTTCAAAACTTTTTTGAATTTGATGTAATATTCAAAGATTAAAAAAAACAAATACATTTTAAAATCCTAAAATTGGAAGAAATTCAAATATTAATAATTTTCAAAAGAAGTATGAGATCGTTTGAAAATGCCGCTTTCTAATGAGGTCTTGATAGCTTAGTTAGTGTTACTCCCGGATAGAGTAGAGGTTCCGAATTCGATTCTCGGTCATGACCATTGTTCTTTTGAGTTTCTGGCTTTTTTCTGTTTCATATTTGTGTTTAAGATTATTAATATTATTTAAATATATAAATATTAAATAATATTCACTGTAATTAATCAATCCTGTTACCTCCCAACTCAGAGGCAGGGTAAGGAAGTTTCTCTTTTGATAACCAGGAAAGCGGCATAAAATGTATCGAAAACATTTTTTGTATGTAGTACTAATATCTGCTTTCAGAAATACGACCGGCCTTTTATACAAACAATTATTTAGGGAAATTTCTAATCAATTCCAAGTATAAAGATGACAACTAAGTCACTCGGGAATTTATAAATTGGATTGTAGTATTTTTTCTGCATTTTATATTGGTAAAACAACCCGTAATGTCAATGTTAGAATCAAAGAACATCTTAGATGTTTAAATAACCACGGTTTTTCAGAATTCGGCAATCATCTAATTGAAAAAGATCATACCTTCAATAAAACCACCGGTGCTCATATTCTTCACGAAAATGGTCATGGCAATAGATTGAATAATTTAGAAGCACTAAAAATAAAGAAAGCCATTAAAATGGATAGTCAAATTCTTTATAATCAGTTAAATTTGTCCAATGGTCCAATATTAGATATATTTCCTGTCTAAAAATCTCATTATTACCTTCTCAGTTGACGTTTTGCCTCTTTCTTTTCATATTGTCTTTCTCTCTGTTCCTTTGTTATGATTTTAAATGTTATTCTATTGTTAATTCTCTTAATTTATTTTATAATTTGTTCTCCCTCTGTATGTGTATATATAACCGCACACTTTGTATTTTTAGTTTAGTTTATTTTTTTACCCTGATGATGCTTAGGCTAAGCAAAACCGGTCGGTTATAAAAATTAAAATTAAATCTGTGGTCTTTTTTAAAGTTATTATGTCATTTTCATCAAATATGTCAAATCACAAAGTGATAGCTTTCTACGAAAATATAATATTAAAATGTTTTCTCACTGTCTACACGTTGGGTTGTTTGAAATAATTTTGGATAAGTTATTTAATTTGTTTTGGTACGTGTCAAATAACTGTTGTCATTTTATCTCTAGATTCCTTTTTACGTAATATTTTTTTTAAAATTAAAATACGAAATAAAACTTTCGCTTATTAAAAGCATTATTATTTGACCTCGCTTATTTTTCCGAGAAAAACTTTCATTAAAAGTGCGCCCTCAGTGGTAATCTGATATTATGGGAGAAAGAGAGCTTGTCAAGTTCCTGTAATGATATGAAATTCTACTCTTCAATATTGATGCATTCGATTCACAATATATTTGATTTTCTCCTTCTCCGTTCTAGAGAATTTCATTCCTTATATTTTTTCTAGTGTACAATTCCTTAAAATACTTGATTACCGTTAGTGCGTTGGTTATAGAATTTTTCATTTAAAATTTCTTCCATAACTCTTCCAATTTTCCTAGCCACACTTTCCCACGCGAAAAGATTTACCAAAGTTAGATCATATTAGTTCACCCGATGCGGAAATCACCGTGAGGTAAATTGAGTGTAGTTTTATAGCTTTGGTGAATTAAGTTCGCGAAGTTTGCACGAAGGCTATGCAATTCTGTAGCCACGTGCAAAATAATCAGGATATAACGAAGACACGAAGATGAAACTTATCGAAACTCTGATTTTTTTTTCTCCGTATTTGAAAAGCACCTCTTTTTCACCTGAGCTAACTAACTAGCTAATCGTCACGCCATTTTCCCACAGGTGCAAATAGGCAGTTAAGATGAAACGCCTCAAAATTATGATAAATTATTTACTTCATTTTCAGTTTCACTTTAGTATCTCTTGCCATGACTCGACTGAAGACATTAATTCATTTATTTATCTTTAAAATAGGCTAGTTAAATACTTCTTTTTTTTTTTAAATATATATTAGTGGAAAGCAATTACTTTGTGGTTTGACATATTTAATAAAATTTTTTTTAAATATTTTTGAAAAAGACCACAGATTTTATTAAAAAAATTATGAGCGACCGGTTCCGCTTAGCCTAAGCATTATCAGGGTACAAAATTAAACTAAACAAACAATATGAAGTGTGCGGTTATACAAGTATATACATACAGAGGGAGAACACAATATAAAATAAAATAAGAGAACAGTGAGAAAACCAAAAAAATACATTTAAATTTTAACAAAGGAACAGAGAGAAAGAGACAGATAATATCAAATGAAAGAGACAAAACGTCAACTGAGAAGATGATTAAGGAATAATGAGAAATATTATGAGTTTACAGGAAATATGTTTAATATTTGACTACTTGTTTTTTTATTACTTACCGAAAAGAGTGTCGGGAAAATATGTGACGAGCGAGAAGGTGGAAGTTTTCTCGCTCTGAAACGCGATGACGTCTCAGAAGAACATGAAACGATGCGTAGCTAATATTAGCTGGGACTAGCAGAGAATCGGAATAACAGAAGAGTACCCACGAAACGGTATATGAATGCGAATGATGCAAGGAGTGTATTCCAAGTCAGAGGTGTGTGGCATTCCATTATTTGTTCCCATCAACGTGGGAAACGGCAAGTGGTTAATTAGCGGGTTATAGAATAAAGTATTGGGCAGTTAAATACCAGTTTATTAATAGCCGAGTTGACAAATGCTTCGAGTTTCCACCTAGGTGTGGTGGTTGGCAAAAAATGAAATTTTAGTGAAGGGATTACATGGGTTTCGAAGGTTAAAAAAACCGTTTTTTGTATTTTTTTAATAAAATAAATAAATTATATTATTCAAGATTCAACATTTAAAAAACGGTTGGTAAAATTTTCATCCAAAAATTTGGAAAATTCAGCCGGTGAACTTTTTTTCTGTTATTAGGTTAATATATACTCGTATAGCTCCCGTTTGAACGAAAGATTTTCAAAATTAAAAAAATTGAATTTTTGGTAGAATTGTATTCAAAATAGTACAATTTACAGTACGTCTAGCCTTGTAAGATTAGTTTTAATTGAAAAAACAACAAATATTTCGTTAAAAAAAAACTAACTATCACGCCGTTTCCCCGCAAGGGTAGGCAGAGAGGACGAACCGTCACATAACTCTGTCTTGGCACACACTCCTTGCTTCATTCACATTCATACATCGTCTCATACATACTCTTCTGTTATTCTGACTCTTCACATTACCCGATTCAAGTATTTGATTAACTTGATCGTGCCATGTCTTTCTTGGGCGTCTTCAACTTATTCTTCCATTCTCTTTCGCATCATTTATTCTTTTCACATTTATTTCGTTCAACCACTAGTCAATCATATTTTCAAGAAGTGTACAAAATTTCAATAAGATCGGTGCATAATTTTTTGAGAAATCCTGTCCACCGACTTCAAAAACAGTGTTTTTTAGAAAAAAGTCAATATACCTGCGTTACTCTCGACCGGTCTAGCCTAATGAGGGGAATTTACAATGGCTCTCTCTCCTAGACTTTTACTCCGATTGACTTGAAACTTTGGGAATATATTCTAGACATGTTGTAGTATTAGATATTAAAATAAATGGATTTTTTTAAATTTTAAAACCCACGTAACCTATTAATACCTCATCATTGAACAAGCATTTTTTTGTTTAATAAGATGGTTATTAGAGTTTTTAAATGTATGCGGTTTTTTTTCTGACTTATCTGCCTACATAGTGTGTGCCAAGATAGATTCGTGTGCCATCTAATAATAATAATAATAAATAATAATATTTTGATGATTTGTATAGCGCTGTTTTTGTGAAAAGTCACCTCAAGTGCGCTGTACAGATCTTATTTTCTATTATTAGATAATAATTTCTAGTTTTAATGAGAAAATATACAGGAACATACTTACCTGGCAGGTCCTATCAGAGAGACACACTTATTAACTTAAAATTCTTATTATTATTATTTGTTCCGATTTAGGTCATGGAGGCGAAATTGAAAAAAATGGACTTTCAGAATTTGTCGTACAGTACAGGATTTGGTTAAAATTTGTACATCTAAAGGTGATTCGTCGAGAGACAGATTATGTTGAAATTCTTTTAGTGAATTTAAGGATATGAGAGTCTGAAGAGGTAAGTTTTCAATTATGGACCGAAGTTCTGTTGGGTTCGTTATACATCTAAGTTCCGGAGGGAGTTTATACCAAGCCATCGGCCCCTATTATTTTCTTTGTCTACCCTTTTGAGGAAAATACGTGATATTAAGACATTTGGTTAGTTATTCAAATCTTCAGTGCAATCCAATGAGTTTATGTATTTTCTGGCAACACTTCTCAATACAACGCAGTTCAATTTCTAGCAAAACAGTCTCGGTGTCCTTATAACCTTTGCACTGCTGTGAGTTGGCGAGCTCCCAAAAAGGTCACACGTGAGCCAACGCCAAGAAATCTCTTCTCTTACGTTATTCGCCATGAATGTAACTTCTGGGACTGTTTGCCTAGTATTCAGTATTTCCCATGTGGCAACTTTCGATACATTTAATAAAATATTCTGCAAATTTTATTCAAAATTGTATGTTCAAGTCAAACATCACACACAATTTTCGCTGTTACAAAATAGCATTTGTGTTAGGACTAAAATGAAGCTCCACGTAATATCAATATTATTTGTCTTCATTATTATTATTTTCCTAATTTTTTTCCTTAATATTTACTTGGATGTACAAATCCTTTGTTTGTTCGCTCTACTCCTTAATCTCTTTTACAGTAAAAATAAGTAGTATTTAAGTTAAAATATTATAAAGTTAAGAAGAAAATGAAATAATTAGCTACATGTAAACTTGAATGTACAAAGTAACTAATATAAAATAAATAAAACTAAAACTAGAACTGTTTTTTGAGGATTTGTATTAATTTAAAAGGCATTAGCCGTTGACAAAAATAAACAGTATTTATTAGAAGTAGAACATTTGCAATGCAGACTCTTTTTTTATTTTTTTTATTTAAGGAGAAAACACAGATACAGACAAGTAATTATAAACATTCACCGGAGAATTTCCCTGCATCATTTTGAGACATTGTGGAGATTTCTATTAAAATAAATAAATAAATTATTTTCTAAATGTTTATTTTATATTTTTATTAAATTTCTATTATTTATATTTAACCACATTGTGGTGGTTTTTAAGAGTTCAACACCATTAAATTAAATTTATTTGCGCACGCTGAGTCTCGTATCTTACCATTCGACCACGGAGGCCGTCAAAAAGGTAATCGTAAGTTTAATCACATAAGCTACATTGTTTTTTCATTTGCACCACCCTCCCTGAAATCTGAAATAAAATTAATTTAAGGCTACAATATGTTCAAACCTGAATCTTCTAGATCGTGTCTCATAACAAAAGTTCGACTTGTTTATTCGTTTTTTTTACATAAATGGCGGCCACTATGAACATCATTTTTTTTAAATATAATTTACGTCTGTCACAATATTAATTAATTAAAATTCAAAGAAGACGTTTTAGTCTTTGTCTTACGAAATCCACTCAAGAACAGAGCACTTAGCTGTAATAGCTATAAATTAGTATTTTCGCACGAGTGGCATTAGCTGTTGGAGGCGAAGCATATTCGATCTGGAATAAATTGCCAAAGGCTGACAGGCAAATGACAAGAGTATGATTCCACTACACGTGATCAAGTGTACTTCAGTGAATCGTTTAATAATCGCTTAGTCAGTCTGCTCTGCATTTATAAAAACATACTTTGTATCCACGACACCACTCGGAAAACGCTTTATGTTTCGATATCTACGTCTCTAAATGCTTTCTCTGAATTATTGTAGGTTTAGTGGTGTCATTCATTTCTCGTAACAACGGTTTTCAAACAAAAAATCTTTCAATGCAGCCTGTTTTGCACTAAAAAAGTACTGATCTAAATTTCAATACCATTTTTTTACCAGTATTTACTATTACTACCTGGTTTTGTGCGACTTATTATTTCTGTGGGCGAAAGGAAGAACGGAATGTTTTGAGATTTGAGTTAGGTATGCAGAATCGTTTCTAAGATACAGATCAAGAAAAGAAAAATTAGATTGGTCAGAAAATAAAATAATGTGCTATAATTTTTTGAAAAAGGACACGTGACATATGACACAGTGACATACAAAAAACAAAATTCCAAAATTTTGTTTTGGATCTTCTGAAAACCTGCATTTATTGACTCATTCCATTATTCTTGTCTTGTTTAATTTTTTTTGTAAAATTAATATTCACAAGCTCCATAACTCATGATGAAAATAAGAGTTGACACAGAAAATAGTTTTTTAAACCTAGAAAAGTTAAACGGTATAAACTGTGCCAAATTTCGTGACGCCAGAGTTTTGGTCGTGTTTTAGAGACAAACAAATAGATTTTCTGCTACAAGTAGTCAAATTGCATCTTCGTTTGACACCTTTTTTGCCAGACCCTTAACTCTTACTCAATTCAGCGAGCATTTAAACAATATGGAACTATCAATATTGCGTCTTGCCCTATTTTTGAATAGTAACTTATTCTTAAAAATTTTTGAATATTAAAAAAAACTCACCATCCGAGAGTTTTTGCAGCTCCGTCCAGATATTATGCTTTATCGTAAAGATTCTTCCCTAGTAAATAAGATTCAAAGGGAAAACTTTCCCTGTTAAACGCGAGTGCGAGGGGCCGAAAGCGGCTTATTTGATAATTAATGAATTGCGACATCGAAGTAGGAAATCAAGTCAGAAACGAAGTTTGTTGGAGCAGTAGTTTCCAGGTGAATGCGTTTATAATGTAATTTAAAGAGAAGGTAACGTGTATAGAGGCAGAAAATGTAATTTATTTAATAGTATCTTTCTATGAAAGATGTTTCTTGGTTTACAAAATTGGGGTGGGGGTTTATTTCAAATGTTTTAAGAAGGGAATATATGACCCCCAAATGAATGAAATAAGAAGTCAGGGACGTCTCAGAAAGACATGGCACGATCGAGAAAACCTAATACTTGAGTCGGGTCATGAAAAAAGTCAGAACAATAGAAGTGCATCATTTTTATTTATTAAAAAAAATGTTGATTTATCCTTTTGGAGTGAATGATTTTATATATAAAATAAGTGGAGTCATTTTATGTAAGTACAGTGAATAAACTTTAAATATAGCTTATAGGCATAGTTTATAGATAAGCAAGATAACAAAAAAAAGTTATTAAAAATAGATCGGTTAGTAGCTGAGAGGACAAATGCGTCAGTTTCCCACCCGGGCGTCGTGGGTACAATTTCTCTGCTAGCTTCATCCATCATTACACAAGCAAAATTTTCCGCTTATTATGATTGTATTAGGAGTTTTTTTAATATTGTCAGGTTATTTATAACCAGGGAGTGTTTTTCTTATTAATAAAAAATACCTTTTGAGGCCCGATATTAACTTTAATTAAGGTAAAATAAATTCTAAACCAAAAAAACATACTTATTAAAAATGTATATAATATTTTTCTAAATCTAGCATTAAATATTTTTTAAGTGTGGAAAAATAACATTCCTCAACATTTCTTAACATTATACAAGAAGGGTGCCATAGATCCAGTGAATCTGGCAAGTTTGAATCTTGTTTTAAAACTACAGACAATATTATCCATACCAGAAACACAATTTCAACAGATAACCCCCTGACGGATAACTCAACTAAAACAAAAATGACCTAAAAATACGTGCTTATTAATATTGAAGAAAAAAAATATTGCATTTACTCTGAAAATACCTGTAGTGTCACTACCCTTAAGCCTTTGGGGTTAGTGGGACTAACTCGCTAACTGGTAAAGAACTCCGCTAAAAGCGCCTACATGCCGTAACGAGATACGCCATCTCAATATGGTCGTTTTGTATCGCGACGCGACTCGCACAAACAAATAGTCTAAGTCGTAACGTACCGTATTTACATATGCAGCGCTCAGAGGTAATTATTGTCGTAGATATTTTTGGTAGAAATACGTTTAAAAAATGTCAATGTAAAAGCTTCAATTTGGCGTAAATAAATTATTTGATTAATAAACTATTATGTGTGTATGATTTCTTGGTTACGACGTATCTCAACAATAGAATGAGATAAGGGGTTTATTTAAAGTCGAACTAGGGTAGTTTTGTAATAGAAGCAATACAGTATAATTCAATTCTTCAAAGATGAATAAAGGCCGATAAAAGTAAAATTTACATTTAACAATAAGGCCCTTGAACACGGGGCAACTAAAAAAAACAGTTTGTAACTCAAGTTGCTATCCTATGTATTTCAATGGCGATACGCGCACAACGCAACCAGTTTCCGACGCCGACGTAACCAGTGTGTCGTAATGCGCCGTGTGAGTCGCCTGCGTGTTGCCGTTTCCAGTTGCACCGTAGTTGAAATTTGCAGAATTTCCGAGCAAGCCGACATTAAAATTGTTCATGGTATTGGTAATAAACCCTTGTATTTATGAATATACGCTTGTAGACATTTTTTAGAGATAGTGACTGAAATCGTTGCAACTTGAGTAGCGTCGCGAGCGAAGCTTCGTCGCCAAACCAGTTTGCAACTGCTGTCGCCAACTGGTTTTAGTTAGGTTTCGGTTGCCTCGTGTACGTAGGGCGTAACGAAACGTACTGGAAGTTAATTAAATATTATTCGATATCGTCGATCTACCGCCAGAGTTCAGAGCTGCTGCCTTCACCACCTTGTCGGTAAAAAGGAGGACCACGTTAACCCGTGGTTCACCGATCTACCACCAGAATGTAGTAGCGCTACTTTCACCACTAGCGATAAAGGGAGAACTTCATTACCGACAGACAATGTTACAGATCAGTGGCGTCTACGAGGTTTCAAATATGTATTTGTTTATTTATTTACTAACGGACTATTGTCCAATTACAAAAAAAGAACAGCACATCCATCATATTTTAATGACAGAAATGTACATTAGAAAGAACATATATGTCAAAGCCAAGGTCAATCCAAGATTTTGGTAGAGTCGAAAAGAATGACAAAAATCATTTAGACCGTTACCAAAAATTTCAAGACCATGGCTTGAGTTAACAAGTCTCGACATTCTGAACAGTTGAAAGTGATATTAATAATTAGTAGAGAAATGATTGAGGAACAGCAATTCATTATTTATAAGTCTACGACAAGTAATGTTAAACTGGATGAGTTGCAACAAAGAAGGTGAGAAATAGTATGACCGAACATCGGATTATGGCAGTTATGACATCGTCTCAATAGCTAGACTGACAATGCAATCTAACGACTGTACTACCTCGAAGTGGAAGGGGGAAAGACTGGAATGTGTTGTAGAGGAGGAAAAGTGTACCTCTATGTATTTCAGAGCCACCAGAATCTTTGAAGGCATCACTGTTAGAGAGAGGAGCGGAATCACAACCCTTTTAAAGATGACATGAGTATAAGACTGGTTTTAAGTCCACATTCAAATTATGAGAATTCATAACCTAAAAACCTTGAAGTAACAATACATGGAGGGAGAGCTATAATTATTTTTACCCAACCTACACAAAATTTGCCATAAATCACTTTCTCTGGGTTTTTACGTCGTACACCATGAGAGAGAAAGAGACAACAAATTTCATAAACCGCTTCTATATACTGTCGCAATGATCTTAAGCTCCTGGTTCACCGCGGGACTCCGCCCACATTTTTTATTATGCCACTAAACTTGACACAACTAAACGGTTTTTTAGGTTATATGCCATATTTTTGTTGATACAAATACTGTGAAGAAGTGGCTATACGAATAAACAAAAACATTATGTCGATATGTGATATGAATGGATGTATTAATACCGTAGCCCAAGTCTTAGCCACGCCCAGGTGCGCCGAGTCATGTTAAAATCATCAAAAACAAGTCAAAAACTGACTTCACTGCCTTGGATAGATACTACTCTATGTACTCAAACCTAAAAACTTAACTCCAACACGTCCATATCCTCGAGCAACGCCGGCCACGACAGCTAGTCTTAAATATATCGGAACGGTCCAAAGATAAAAGCAATCTAACCACATGACCGGTTTAATACAAATTCAAATCTAATTTTCTTCAAACTCGAGAAGAAAGTACAAAAGAAAGCACTGGCAAATACATAAAGAAATGTAATGAGACACATTACGCTAACTTGGGATTTTAGAAGTGTGACCAACTTTCATAATGGAACTGAGCTCTTGGGAATATAACATTTTCGGTGGTAAACGACAATTTCTGCCCTAAGGAATAATATATTTTCTGTTGTACACAACAAACCGTGCCCTGAGGAATAACATATTTTCTGTTCTGAACAAAAATTTCTACCGTAAGGAATATAAAAATTTCCGTATCAAACAATTAATACATTTTTCAGTTAACAACTTGCACGACCAGATACGAAATAATATATTAGTAATAATAACATTGGTGGAATGGAATCAAAATTGTGGAAAAATGGTTTTAAAATTAAACCTCAATTGTAGATAAAAACAAATATTTGGTCTATTATAATTTATTTAGTAAGAACTGTTTTTTAAGTCAAGTCAAGAGTCCCAACTGCTCCCAAACTTCTGGAACCAGTGGGACAATGGCGTCCCCAATTTGGGTATGTTGTGAGACTGAAGGTAGTGGGGATGGGAATGATATGGGGAAGAGGAAGGTTGGGAAGTACCTGGCAATTTAGTTCTGGACACCAAACACGGCTAAAGCCATTTCAAGCAACGTTTCGATTCTAAATGGTCGTCTTTCACCAGGACGATATTTAAAGTATCTACCACTCTGAAACTCGCCACAAATATAATTTATATTATTTTATGTTAATTAAATGTAAAATAACATATTTAGTTCAATAATATTTATTTGCGCACGCCTGGATTTGAGCCCGCGACCACTGGGTTCGTAGTCGAGCGTCTTAAACACTCGGCCACGGAAGCCGTAATTTCATTCATACGTAATATAAATATTTTGACACTGGTAATATTTCGGCCTCCATGGTCGAGTGGTATGACGCTCGACTTCGAATCCAAAGGTCGCGGGTTCAAACCCGGCGTGCGCCAATAACTTTTATTTAATTAATATGTGTCATAACACATTTAATTCATATAAAAATAATAACAAGTATATTTGCGGCACGTTCCAGAGTGGTAGCCTATATCGCCCTGGTGAAAGACCACCATTCAGAATCAAACGTTGCTAAATGGCGTAATATAAATAATTTGGGATTCTCACTGGCACTGGTTGGGGAGCTTGAAACTCTTTCTGTCTTAAAAGGTTCTATAAAACGTTTGAAGTGTTATATCAAACTATACAAGTTCCCTGGCAGAGTTGTTAAAACCTTTGTTTTGGGATTTACAGGTGGTTTGAACTCGTATATTGTTGTTCAGATAAGATACAGGTTTACCACGTAAAACTATGTTTATAAATATTTCGTTACAGACAAGAAGATACTGACAGTATAAACTTGTTGAGTTACGAGATATTCTTTAATACGAATCACCCGGACATTAAAATGCACGTGTTTGAAAGATATTTCAAAATGTTTTAAGTGTCGTAAGTTATAAAGAAAACCACCGCACGTCACTGCTAACAACCAAATTACGATGAAAATAATTCTATATATCACAAATATTTTTGCTGAAAGCAAAAATAGACAACAACAAAAAATATTGAATAAAGTATAAACATGCACACACGTCAGCTGATAACATTTATATTAACAATATAATATAATGAAACATATTATAGGTACCTTATATCTATCTACCTATGTATAGTACTTAATATCTGTAAAATAAATTTTTCAGAGTGAAATTTACTCTGAAATCAATGAACTGTTTGTTATTAAATAAAAAAAAATAAAAAAATATATATATATTGAACTATGGGGGTTTCTGTCAAAGCTTCCAAAAACAAATCGTCGCTGGAAAGGCCAAATGGCTTAAGCGACACTTTTGTAAAAAAATAGTTAAATTTGCAGTTTTTTTCTGCATCGAATGCTCTGACTCTCGTTTGATTCTGAAGACTTTTATGACCCTTCAGTCATCTAAAATATATTTACCACTTGGGAGATTACTTAAGCGACACAAGTTTGGATTTTTTTAGCTTTTTGTTGCTTCAGGTAACTCAGTTAGAGTTATGAATTTTATTGTAAAACAAAAAAAAAACTTTAGAGTGCTCTGGTATACATTTCCCAAAATGACACTTCAACCCTTTTGCCATTCCGGCGACGATATATCTTTAAATAAAATTAACTTATCAAAGCTTTACGCTTCACTGTTACTGTCGCAAATTAATTTATTTTTGTGTCTCTATTTTTATGTTTTTTTAAATATCAAAACACGAAAAAAAATATTTCCAACATTTTTTTGTGTTTAAATTTAGTAAAATTCTGTTTTTGGCAGTTGGTCACCTGAGTGTTTCGGATTTGTCGCCAAGTAAGATAATCTCATCTGCGCAGGAAAATGGGGATATTCTCAACACTATTTTATAGTGGGTTTATACAAAAGCCTTCTAATTTAATAGATACAAGGCTCTCGCGGAGGCTGCTTCCAAAAAACATGTGCCCAGGGACACCTGCTTTGTTTCTCCACTTAATCTTTGGTTGCTAGGCAATGAAAGAGAAATTCAATTCGTTAAGATAGAGACACAAGATTCAAACAATTTTAAAAGTCGAAAATTTTAGACGCCACCCTTTCCATATCCCATTTGGTGCGAAGGCCATGATGGCTAAGACATTCTACATTTCTACAATTCGTAAGGGCATTTTTGTTTGTTTAATGGCTTAAATGCTAAACAGAAAATCTGTCATCATTAAGAACTTGCGAATAGTGAAGTTTGGCGTCATGAAATTTACAATAAGCATTTAATATAATGTTATGCGTTCTTATGTTTACATTATACTGCCTCAAAGAATGTATATCTAAAACCAGTTGCATTTAAGGGTCAGCACCCAAAAATACTCACTTTCTGGTTTTCTAATACAACCAATACTACAAATGATATATCTGGTAATTACATGCGGGTAGTTATGGAAATGTCTTTTGAATTCTATATAAAATACATACTAGAATTTTCGGTAAAACCTTTAAAAACGCCTTCGTTGGTTTCCTGATATTTTAGTATGTTTTTAATAGAATTTTAAAGATTTTGGTTTAAAAAATGCATTTATTGGAAACCTTAGACATTTTTCAAACTATCCGTAGAATATTTACAAATATTGTAGTATTGCTTATATTAGAATGCTACAAAGTGACGTTTAACCCCATTTTCAGGTAAACGTGCACGTGACGCCAAAAACACATTAAATCAGTTGCAGCCGGGTTAAACTAATTACGGTTTCCAAACAAGTCTTTTCATTATTGGTTTATTTTTATTTTTTAACGTTTTGTGTACGCAGACTTTTAATCCAAAGCAATATGTTTATTACGATATATTCTAAATAAATAAGGGTCTTGATTATAAATTACGATAATGTGCTAGGGAATTAAGGCAGGGTATGTATAAGCCTCAAGGTAATTCCACTTCCGTGGCAACATAACCTCAAATTAGTGACCTACTTTTAATGAAATATTACTTCCGAAGGTTTTTCGTACAGGGGAATATGTAGGCAGAGCACTGTACTATAAACTACACACGTTTGAGCTGCGACCTCGATTTTACAATCGAATGCACCTTCAGATATTATGTTTTTTAACCTGGCATTATTTATTACTTTTATAAAAGAGCAATATTTTCAATCAGCAATCATTTTCCAGTTTTTATTTTGAAATAATTTTAAATCTTACAATCAATCATACAAATCAGTTTTTGTGTTAACTTCTTAGAACGCGCTGAGAAGTGCTTGGTAATAAGACCTCGTCATTTATACCCAAAGTCATATAGAAGAACATTTTCATTAGGGATGGTTGATATCTGAAATTGGGTGTACATGCGGTTCCAGTTACCGGTGACTGGCGAGGAACCGGTTATTTATCCAATTATTTTTGGAACCGGTTCCTGATGCCAGAAAAGTTCCACGAAGATGATTTTTATATCAGAAAGAAAAGGATTCCTGTAATATATTTTTATTTCATGGGAGGGGGGTTACTAGCGATTTCCTAGGAATGAAAAGCACTGGAACTGTGGAACCGGTTCCTCGAGAAGTGTAGGACCTTTTGACCAAAAAGCATTTAATGGATATTCGCCACATTTATTTGCCAAAAATAAGGAACCGGTTCCTCGGAGAAATAATATCGGTGTAGAACCGGTTCCTTTAAACTAGGGCAGGAAAATCGACCATCTCTAATTTTAATTAATATTTGTTGAACAAAGAACGAAGTGCAAATGCACAACATTATAACTTTCTTCAATTTATGTGTATATGGATAAACTCATACTGCTTCTGTGATTCCCTCTCTTATCGGAGGTTAGCTTTCATAGGAGTAATCTTCACCCTGCAGTCGATAAACCAGAGCAAGTCCCTGTACCGGTTATGTAAGTTTCAAAATCAAAAATTGTTACATCTTCCTAATAATAATAGTAATGAACTTATATAGCGCAGTTTTGAGATAATTCACTTCAAGTGCGTTTCATACTAAATTACCTAACCTAATATAACAAGGATAAAATAATATTTATAATGTATACAAATTAAAACTATTTAAAATCATGATCATTATCATAAATCATGAGAGAAAAAGGTTCACATGTGGGTATAACGGTGCATGTGTACATTAGATTGAAAAAAACAATTTTAAAATTCGAATGAAATGTATGAATTCATTTTAACAACTTTGTCAAAGCAAAGAAAATGAAATTATATTAGGTATATTTAACATATTGGTACTGAAAAACATCAATATTCAAGTATTATAAGTAAACGATTCTAAAAATGGAAACTGTGTAAATATAAAATGTAACAAAAGAACAATAAAATATTTATGACAATGAGTATAATTATGGTTTTCAGTAGACAGTAAAGACATTGATTTTTTAACAATTCAAATAATTTTCTTCCCTCGCCAGGTTTCAAACCCGGTACAGATCTAAAGAGATTTTTGCGCCGTCACTATAATCGAAAAATATTCACGGCACACTAAAACATATTCACCCATATTACTTGGGGAATTTATGTTTTTCTTGAAGAATTAAATGTTTTTGTGAAACTGAAGTGTTCCGCTGTCGAAATGATTGTGATTGATTTCCCAAATTCCCCGAGTGAGTGATTCCACTGGCTGAGTACTTCAACGCATAACGCTACAAATTTTTACCGCCGCGTGGCGCCACCATTCACTGGTTAAGTGAAAAGAAAACATGTTTGTCGAGGAACGTTGAGTGACGCACTATGTAAACACTAGCTTTTCGAACTGTTTTTTTATGAGAAAACAGTGTTTCTCATCAAATTTTACATTTAGATATATAAATCAACAGTTTACGGTATAATAGTTAATTTTAAAAAACAGTCACGAATTTAATTTTAGTGACTATACCCGTTATACTTATAACAAAAGCATTTAACTTCACGTCTTCTATAAAAAAATAACCATCCGATATTAAGCAACATAGAGAGATATGACATCAATCAAATCAAGATAATTTTAAGAAGTTAATATGATAATGAAACTAATAATTATTAGTGGTGTAATTCCATTTTCATATAAGTTAATCATTTGAAAAACAAAAAAAAAAAACTAATTAACAAACCATTCTTTTTGTTTCACTTTTTTTTCAATCCCTTTGTTTTTTTAAACACTCCTTCCACACAGCATCCCAAAGATGAGATAGGCCCTAGTAAGGAAAATATTTTCCTGCTGACCTCCTGTGTGGAGTTAATGTAAAATTGAAAAAAACATCAAAATTTTATTTTGATTTTCAAAATGGAATAACGACATACCATTCAAAAGATATTTATTATTTAGCCCCAATATTCAAAACGCTTTTCAAAGGGTTATCATGATTTATTGGGGTTTGTAGCTTTATTTCAATGGAAAATGACTTAAAATATTATTTTTAATCCTTTCCTTAAAATATATTTCTGTATTTTCATGAAAAATACAAGAAGAAAATTATGGATTTTCGTTTTATTTCTAAACTTTATTTATCGGGGATTTAAGTAACATTTAAACAATAATATTATAGAAGTGTATATACCGGTCGGTAGCTGAGTGGACAAACGCGTTGGATTCCCATCCGGGCGTCGTGCTGGTCAAGTCCTCCATCATTGCACAAACATTATTTTGTGCTTATTATGATGGTAGTAGGAGTTTTTAAAATATTGTTAAGTTATTCGCAACCCGGGAATGTTTGTCTTTCTTTTTAAAGAAAAAAAAAATATAAGTTGATAAGTACTAATTTTTGAAGAGACCTAAGTTGTAGGAGGACTGAAACACAAAAGCAAGATATAACAATTCATTCCACAGCCCAGCTGTTCATAAATAACAAAAACATGACGTAAAAACGATCAGTTTTCATGAGGCATAATTTCAACAAATGTTGGGTACGCGTTTGGCTTGTCTCCACCAGATAAGAAGCGATGCCAAAGAATCAATAACGCAAGTTATTCGTAAGGTCTTTCATTGAAGCACCCGTATAATAGTAAATCACAGCATTCCCATCTATTTCCAGTCTATGTTCCGCATCAAGAAGATTGCAATTATATATTTAAGGGTCAGCACCCAAAAATACACTTTTTGACTTTCTATTACTAGCAATACTACGTACTATTTATCTGTTAATTCTTTACGGACAGTTAAACAAATGTTTAGTGTTTCTAGTGAATACAATTTTTAAACAGTAACCTTTCAAAGTATTTATGAAATGTATACTAAAATGTTAGGTACAACGTTCGATAATGGTTGCGCTGGTTTTCAAACTGCACCTTTTACTGACATTTTAGTATGTTTTTCATAGAATTTAAAAGATTACAGCTTATTTTTTTACTCACTAGAAACCTAAGACATTTTCCTACCTGCCCATGTAGAAAGATGAAGTATTGCTTGTACAGTATTGCTTGTATTATAATGCTACAAAGTGATGTTTAGCGCCATTTTGGTCGCTGGGCCTTAAAATACTGTTATCTATCACAACCTTGGAGTAACAATGTATGGAGAGAGAGCTAATTCTTTTTACCCAACCTATACAAACATGCGATAAATCACTTTTTCCGGGTTTTCACGTCGTACACCATGAGAGAGAAAGAGACAACAAATATAATACTCCTCTTCTACGTACTGTCACAATGATCTTGGGCTCCTGTGTCATCGCGGGACTCCGCCCACATATTTTCATATGCGACTAAACTCGACACAACTAAACGATTTTTTAGGTTATATGCAATATTTTTGTTGATAAAATACTGTGAAAAAATGGTTATACGAATAAATAAAAACATTATGTCGACATGTGATATGAATGGATGTATAAATACCCTAGCCCTAGTCCTATCCACGCCCAGGTCAGCCGAGTCCGGTAAAAATCATCAAAAAATGACTACACTACCTTAGATAGGTACCATTCTGTGTACTCTAAGATCACAACAGATTGCCCTCTTTGCACAGAGTAGAGAATTTTTTCAGGTGTCTAGACCAAAGTTGAACAAAAGTTTTAACGTTGAGAAAAAAATGTATTTGTTCCAATAGGACTAGTTGTGTGATTTAACTTCATTAATAAAATCATAAAGACTTTTTTTATGAAGTAGACTCCGTTAATTCGCCCACCTTTCTACAAACAACCTTCACCACTAAGGGCCTGCCCTACCCTTTAACCTTATTACCTCCCCACAACACCGATTATACATTTGCCCGGCCTGAAAAAGTAATTTGAGGTAATATATTCCTATTATATTCTGTTTTTCAATTCGGAGCGTATTTTTGTGGATTAACTAAATATAGAAAATATGTTTCAGTTGTCTTGAGATATTTTGTGAGAATAATAAACTGTACCATTATTGGAAAAGAAAAAACCGAAAACATTGTAAGATAATACACAGATACAGAGTACCTATAATTATACGGAGGTGTTCACTCCATATATGCACATAAGCACTGCCTACCCTGCCGTACTCCCAAACAAATGGTAGTTATATTGGATTGAATAGTATGAAATTATTGCAAAAAATAAATCTACACTTTAAAAAATACGCGTGAAGTTCAGCGCCCCACCGATCGTCCCGCTATAACGTGTCAAAAGCAGTAACTACATATGCTCAAACACCGCCAACGTCAGATTTGATTATTTTATGTTTACGAGACTAGCGCGTTCAAGTGGCTCGTTTGTATTAGTATATTTGTTATTGTCTAGGCGGTGCTTTTACAGAACAAATGCAATACCAATCAGCGACATCTATTGGTACCTATCTGTATTATAAACTAATCCCCTGTTCCACCTGCCTACCCTGATCAAAAACTCTGTGCACGCCACTGTAAGTATATGATGTATGGATTGCTCTATGTTGATTATCCAGATACGGGCAGGGTCGAAAAACATTCCTCCAGCATTCTTGAGGTTCTAAAGGTAGTAGAAGAAACCATCTAGGGCACATCATCACCAGCAAGCTAATGGATGACGACGACATTGACAGGCAAAGGCGAGCACTCAGTGTGAAATCAAACATGCTCAGTAGAATTTCAGTGAGGACACTCTTCCTGGCGTTCTGTACTACCCTACAAAAATGCAATACCATGGAAAGGCTTCGGGTCCTATTGGTACAATCTTCCCAACTGCAGTGCTTGTATGTTCACCGAGGGGCGAGTTCAGGATTTGCAGCCCTTACCCTCATTGGGTAAATTATTGGCCCATCAACGCTGCCAGGATGGACTCCCCTCTTGATGGCACAAAATACTCCATTAATATTTTCTTACTTATATTCTTTAATTTATTTACCCCTCATTATTATTTTTTACATATATTTTATTTTATTATTTATTTCTTATGAATTTCTGTTCATTTTTTTTATTTGTTTCTATTATTATTACAATGTATTGTAATTATGGTATTGCATTGCACTACTCCTGCATACCTTCCGGAATAAAACTTTATTATTATTATTATTATAGCTAAACATTCGCCGCATACTCGCTGACTACCGAAGCATGTACATTTCGACTTCAAAGCAAATTACCACCCGGCTTCGACCGATTTTCATTTAACTTTTCCCTTACTTTACAATAAAAAAATTGCTCACGCTAAAATATATATTTATGGTGTCTTGTCTTCATTTTTTACAGTTAATTTCAAACCTCTATAACTCACGATTGAAATTAAGTAGCATACTAAAAATATGTGTTGAACTAATCATTCTAAACATAGATTAGTGGATAAATATCACGACGCCAAAACTCACCGTTCGAGAGTTTTTACTGCTTCAGAAAAAAAAAATCTCTGCTTAAAAAATATTGTGTTTGAAAATAAGCATTTCACAAATAAAATTATAATTTTAAAATAAACAAGTGTTTTTCGGTCTGTTTGCGTATACGAATACGATTGTATTCTATGTGCCTACGTACATTCAAAATTATATATTTTTATGTCTCTACAGTTACACAGTCCGTGGGTATTTTAGTGATGCTGCGGCTGATAATATGTCGGGAAAGTCTCAATATATTACCTCTACAGCGGCCTCTGCGGAAAACTAAGGGGAAATAATGACGGTGGGGGGAAATTGGGGAAATAATAATGACGAAAGGGAGAAATTTCGGGAAATTCGGAAAATACCGAAAAAAACGAAACTCGCCTCGGTGGAACAGGATTGAATTATATTGTACCGAATGTGATATTCAGCACTTTTCGCTATGAATTAGTACAGTAACTGGGCAGTTCAATTTCAAGGCTTTTATTTATTGACTAATGGGTACCCTCGGAAAATCGTCCGAAACCTTTTTCCTTCGCATTCAGAAGAGCCTCCATCACATAAACGTCTGCGCATTGACTTACTTTCACTTTATATTACTAATACATAGGACCCGCATCGCCAGAGCTTCAACACTATTTTTACGAAATCTTTATTTCTTATTGAACAAATAAGAAATACGGAATATCTGTCTCTTTAAAAAACTCGCAAATAGAGAGTTCTGGTGTCGTAAAATTAGAACGTCATTGTCATCGTGAACTTTTGCTAATGTATAATCAAATACTTCTAATTAATACTAACTATTAAATTAATTAACAAATTATTCAATTTCACAGTCAATAAATGCTTACACGAATGAAACGTGATAATCTGCAAATAAAACCTTAACTTAATAAAAAACAAACATTTAGATAAGAACTTAATTTAAAACTTATAACATTTTATTTTGATATTAATTATTAAAATAATATCAATAATCTTCAACGATATATGAAACAAAAAAAGACACAGAAAATAAAAAAAATAAAGTCATAACCGAGACTTGAACTCGGAACCTCTACTCTATTCAGGAGCAACGCCTTTTTAGAAACCGGCATTTGTATCATACTTCTTTGAAAATTATTAATATCACTGTTTCAATTTCTACGGACACAAGAGTTAACCTCTCTTATGTCTTTTTTTTTTGTTGTTGTTTGTTCATTGTCAACATTATTCGCGTTATTATATCAAATATAATGCATCACACTACTTCAGTTTGTACTCGTATAACTCCTTCGGATATATAATACCTTCTCTATATGTGGGATGTAAATAAATGTTTAGTTTCTTTTATTACACTATCCATATAAATACAATATTTTAATATCATTCATCTCTTAATGTATTTGGTGAACAACTGGTTTTTAGACATATCTGTTAAATAAATAAATAAAAATAAATATATTCTATATCATATATTCTACAAATATGGCAGTAAAAAACAAATAATTTAATCTGACAATATTATAAAAAATGAATCGTGTATACTTAAATGTGTCCATGAACAAATTAAATAGGACAATAATTATAATAATATTCTGTCACAAATAACCCAAAGCACTGTGTCCACAGAGTAGTAATGTAAATAAATAGATACCTTATGGTCTTATATTCCTCTCTTACATATATCCTGAAGTATAGTCCTTCCGACGAGAGACCATGCAAAATTACTGGAAACTAATATGTTAATGTAATTTACAATTCTCGCAAAGTGCAGTAGGTATCGTCGTGGTGAGAGTCACCATTTAGTATCAAAACGTTGCTTAAAGTGGATTTAGGTATGCTTAGTGAGCAGATCTAAAGAGGTAAGTCAAACCATTCTCTTCCCCATCTCCCTCCCTATTTTTTACAGCCTCCGGGTAGTTGAGACTCTTATGCAGTGTTTACAGGTTAAAAAAATAGCAATATACACAGTAAGCTCGATTTCCGAACTAAGGATTTTGGGCGCTAGCACAAATATCGATAAATAAGCAGAATCGATACGATAAACTAGGCTGTCAACGTTTGTTTATCGATAAACCTAGTAGGAACGACGCTGCTTAAAGCTAATTATTTAACTAACTAAGAAGTTAAATATCACAAGGGTGGGCAGAAGGATATACTGCCACACAACTTTGTCTTGGCACATACTCCTTGATTGATATGCATACCATATCAATAAGCTTTCTTGCGGAACAATATCGTCACTGAGCGGATCCGGACGTTGGTGTGAATCCAGCTTAATACATCGTCAATTCAAAGTCGGAATAAAAAATCGCCCTACTACGGTAATACTGGCGCATTTATTTATTGCGTAGACGTATTGAAACGTCAAAGTTAAACGTGTTCGTTTTCAAAACTGATTTTATTTAACATATAAGCTATTATTTGCTGATTACCTACCAATAGTCCTGAGCCATTTGTTACTCGTAATATTTATTTATGTATAAACTAAAGGACTATTGTCTAATTACAAAAAAATACATAACACGAAATGGGAAAAAAGAGCAACAGAGAAATATCAGCACATACATAGTATTTTAATGAAGCTATGACAAAAATATACATCAGAAAGAATATTCAAGACGGTTTTGGTAGAGTCGTAAAAAATGACAAAAATCATTTAGACTGGTACCAAAAATTTCGAGACCATGGCTTGAGTTAACAAGTCTCGACATTCTGCACAGTGGAAAATGATACCCATAATCAGTAGAGTAATGATTGAGGAACAGCAATTCATCGTTTCTAAGTTTACGGCAAGGAGTGTTGAACTGGATGAGTTGCAACAAAGAAGGTGAGTCAATAAATAATTTTGAAAATGCAATTTAAATCCAAGTCTTTCATACGCTTTTCCAACAAATATTTTTTTAACGTTTTTTTCAATTTCATCTTATGAATTATCACCTCTTTCTCGTCCTTATCTCAATATGGTGAATATGAACAAAATAAAAAGACGATTAAATAACACTGACATATTCTAGATCCTGTATTACCAATGATATAATGAATAACGATCGAAACTTCGTTTTCCTGATTTCAAATCTGTCTCCGTTCATCCAAAAATCAACCTCCGCCTGTTTATTTCCGCACGAGATTAAACCGCGATAATTTTTAAAAACATTTTAAAAATTGAAGAATATTTGATTGCTAAAATAAACAAAAATTCCAACATTAATAGTCATGTCAAATAAATTTTCCTATTTCTTTATTGAATAGTATAAATCTCTCATACCAAAGCAATCGTCATTTGAAATATAATATACTAACTACTCTCTCTCTATAAATAGTTCGAGGAGTCCCATTTTGTGACCGGATATTGTATTCTTGACCCTAGTGGATTGCTTTCCGGCTCCTCTCACATCTTCCTCTTCTTCCCTTCCATCTCCCGCGGCCTTTCCTCTATCTTTCATCTTCCCCTTTCAACCCGTAGCTCACCCTATTGGTATCTCCTACGGACAATTCTACTATACACCCTCATGACGAATGCCAAAGGAATAAATATTTCAAAATATGTGCTTATGAAATATGGCATTAAATACTGTGTGCTTAGAGTATACTAGAGGTAGCCCAAGCCAAGGCAGTGAAGTCAGTTTTGGACTTGTTTTTGATGATTTTAACATGACTCGGCGCACCTGGGCGTGGCTAAGACTAAGGCTACGGTATTTATACATCCATCATATCACATATCGACATAATGTTTTTGTGTATTCGTATAGCCACTTTATCACAGTATTTTTATCAACAAAAATAAAGCATCTAACCTAAAAAACCGTTTAGTTGTTTTAAGTTTAGTGGCATAATAAAAAATGTGGGCGGAGTCCCGCCGTTAACCAGCGAAGATAGCCAGCTTAAGATCGTTGCGACAGTATATAGAAGCGGTCCAAGAAATTTGTTGTCTCTTTCTCTCTCATGGTGTACGATGTAAAAACTCGGAAAAAAAGATTTATTACAATTTCGGATGGGTTGGGTAAAACAAATTAGCTATCCCTCCATATATTGTTACTTCAAGACTGTGTGTATTTTATAGGAATGTTTTTTGTGGTGAATTTTGCAGTTTTTATTTATTTTGACGAAAAATTACGCTAGAACAAAAATTTGTCGTTTGATAATTACGTTTTGAAAAGACGCTATTTTTGTATTGTTTTATTTTATAAAAGAAATGAAAAAAATAACTTTGTATTAGACCACAAATATTATTTTAATTTTTATGTCCGACCGGTTTTGCTTAGCCTATGCATCATCAGGGTACAAAATTAAACTGAACAAAAAAATACAAAGTGTGCGGTTATACGAGTATATACATACAGAGGTAAAACGCAATATAAAAAAAAATAAAAAAAGAGAACATTAAGAAAACAAAATTGTAACAAAGTAACAGAGAGAAAGATACAGATAATAAGAATTGAAAGAGACAAAACGTCTACTGAGAAGGTGATTAAATAATAATGATAAATTTTATTTATTTTATTATTGGAGTTGACAGGAAATATACCTAATATTGGACTACTGGATAAATTTACCTGATTATTAATAAAACATGACTATCAATTTGAATGGCTTTCTTTATTTCAAGTGCTTCTAAATTATTTAATATGATGCCACGATCATTTTATGTGAAGAATATGAGCGCCGGTGCTTGTATTGAAGGTATGATCTTTATCAATAAGATTATTAGCGAATTCATTGTTTAATTTTAAATTTCATAATTTTATCTAGTCACAAACAGTTGCGTATAATATAGTTATTATTTTCTTAAAGTTTACTCTTTTAAGGGTATTTAAAAAATGTTTTGCCAGCCTGACAACAGAAAAGCGACAATATCCAAGACAAAATTATTTGGAGAATGTTATTTCACTGAAATAGTGATAGATTAATGTATTCTGTCATAAAATTTTGACACAATCCATTTAGCGAAACAATGTTTTGGCAAAAACGATTTGGTACAAAAACAAGTCAACGGCTACGAGACCTATAGAAAAACAAGTGCTTTATTAAAATGGTTTAATATAAGATATGTATTTTCCTGTCAAAATTATATTAAAAATGGATCTGTTATTTTACGTTGACGTTGATTTGATACTGTAAGGTTCCGTTCAGACTGGGAGCTTACTAAATATTTCTAAGTCGAAAATGGGTTTTTGTTAAAATTTGGTTCAGACGACTTCGTTGTGGGTATATTTCAGAGTAGTATAAACTAAAAAAAATTATTAATTAAGATTATTTTTGTGAAAAGTTTGGTTTTGTCGATTTTGGCGACAAAAGCAACATAAAAAAAAATGTAGCCGTGGAAACCACTGCCGTAACTTTTCGAAGGCTGTTTGTTGGCAGGGATAATACTCTCAGGCACACTTGGGTGCTTTTTAATTCTGTGTGAATGTGGCGTAACGAATTCAAATTTATGAAAATGGGTTTTTGTTAAAATTTGGTTCAGACGACTTCGTTGTGGGTATATTTCAAAGTAGTATAAACTAAAAAAAATCATCCAGTTACATCCAGTTTTATCCAGTTTATCCATTTATATATAGTTATATCCCATCCAGTTATATCTAGTTATATCCAGTTAAAATCAGATATACCCAGTAACATCAAGTTAAGTAAGGTGTAAATTCTTCACCGTTGTAATAAAGGGAAAAAATTCAATAATTTAGAAGCATTGGAAATTAGAAAATCATTAAATAATAATCAAATTAATTTATCTTATAGTCCTATTTTAGATATATTTCCAATTTGCCCCTCGGTTATTCCCATAATCCCCTCAATTACCCCTTCTCCTTTCCATTATATATATATATATATATCAGTATTTTATATTTTATGTTATTATTGTCCTGATGATGAAAGGGTACTTTCGAAACCGGTAGACGTAATATTTAATAATAAAGTGGTTATAAACAAAGTTTATGTGTTTTACTTATAAGTAAGGTGTGTTCCTTACGGATAAGTTAGGTTATTATAATAATAATAATAATAAAGGTGAACTTATATAGCGCAGTTTTGTGATATTTCAACTCAAGTGCTCAAGGTATCAAAGTTATATCCAGTTATATTCAGATATATCCAGATATATCCAGTTATATCCAGATATAATCGTATCCAGTTATATCCAGTCAAATCTAGTTATATCCAGTTATATCCAGTCATATCTAGTTATATCCAGTTATATCCAGTCATATCTAGTTATATCCAGTTATATCGAACGAATAAGACATAAAAGTCAATATATCTTTAATTAGAACACTTTTCACATGTGATCTGAAGCCCACACTGTTTAAACCTTGAGGTGATCGATAGTCCGGTGGGAGGGATGGCCGAGTAGCAGTAGTTGACTCACTATTAGATAATCATATCGGGTACCGACTCAACATAAATCTAAGAGCTTAAAGCATATTTTGGTTTTAAAATTAAACACAAAACAATTATTTTATTTATTGTATTTTACTTTGTGAGAACTGTTTTTTTTTAAAGTGAATACCGCACAAGATTCCCAACAGTTTCCAACCGTCTGAATCCAGTGAGACTATGGCATCCCCAATTGGGGTATGTTGTGAGACTGAAGGTAGTGGGGAGGGGAAAGAGATGGAAAAGAGGAAGGTTTGGAAGTACCTGGCTATTCAGATCTGATCACCAAACACGGCTAAAGCCATTCAAGCAACTATTCGATTCTGAATGGTGGTCTTTCATCAGGGCAATACTAAGAGTCTCTACCACTCTGGAATGTGCCGCAAATATAGTATATAATATTTTATATCAATCAAAGTGTGAAATAACACATTTATTAGAGCACGCCGGGATTCGAACCCGCAATCTCTGAATTATTAGTCGAGCTTCTTAACCACTCGACCGAGGAGACCGTCAAACGTGCGGACACTTAAGAATGTTTTTCAGTCCAAATACCATGTAATTAATGTGAAACATTTCCTCTCTCATCTCTCCAACTCGCTGAGCTTCCTTGAAAAGCTTATTTCTCCCGTACTTATCGATCCTTTATTGATCTTTTGATAGCTTCGGGGATTCGCAACTTTCCTTTGGATTCCTAGACAAACTGAAGTCTTGGGATATGAGATTGCAGACTCTCTGCTCCCTACGCTCTGCTCTCTAGCAAAGCCAAGGCCGCGCGACCCAATCATTACGCTCACGAATTCCAATATATTATTTCTTTCCTCAAACATAGAACCCTTGCCGAATGCGCTGAAAGTCGGCAAAAAGCTAGACAAACTAATTGAGCCCATTACGACTCAACTCAAAGAGAGATACGGAAAGAAATATGATTCGTTTCTTCTTCGTTTCAATGCGATGCAATTAAACATATGGATTTATAATCATGGCATAAAAAAATTGGCTGTTCGAAAAAATGACTTGTAGGCAGAAAGGACGAACCGCCATATAACTCTGTCTTCGCACACACTCCTTGCTTCCTTCACATTCATACATCGTCTCATACATACTTTTCTGTTATTCCGACTCTTCACATGACCCGATTCAAGTATTTGATTTACTTGATCGTGCCATGTCTTCCTCGACTTCTTCTTCCATTCACTTTCGCATCATATATTCTTTTCACACTCCTTTCTTCGTTCATTCGCTCTACATGCCCAAACCATCCAAGCGTACCTTTCTTGATCCTATTCATTACGCTCACATCAGCCTTGCATTCTTTCCGGATATCCACATTTTTAATACGGTCATACATGGTTTTACCGCACATACGTCTCAGGGATCTCATTTCCACAGCAATCAGTCTACTTTCATCCTTCCTCTGCCAGTTCCATGCCTCACTGCCATACATCAGGCTTGGTATAAGCACTCCATTGTGGACTGGCAGTTTCGCTTCTTTGGACAATTTCTTATTTGCTTAACAGCGTTCAGTCTTCCATTACTGGAGTTTCCTGCATTCACCCTTCTTTCGTGCCGCAAATATTTTTAAATCAATTAAATGTGTTATGACACATATTAATTAAATAAAATGTGTTTGCGCACGCCGCGTTCGAACCATCGATATCTAGATTCGTAGTCGAGCGTCTTACCATTTGACCATGCAGACTGTCAAAATAATACAGATATAAAAAATACAATAAAAAAATCTATGTAGTATACTCTAACATTGACTCTACCACGCAATAAACTTTGACCATTTAAGTCATACGAGTTAATTTGTTTACACCACTCTGTTTAATCTAACATTAAGCCTAACCTTTTCGTAGGCTAATCAGTAAACGAATAAAGACCGAGTGTGTTGCTGTCACAGCAATTAGACAGCGGGTTAATTAGTAGAAATTTCCACCAGGCAATAAGCCCGCATATAATAGATACTATGTTTATGTGTTATATATATTTATTATAAAAGTAAATTAATAAAACATCCCCCTACATTTGGCAGTCGGCAGATTGTAATGCGCCGCTTCAGTCCGTCCCGCAGAGAGTCAATTCTCCGAGAAAACTTTGATCTGTTTCTCCCTCAAGCAATTCATAATAATTTGAGAAGATCGGTTACATTAATTTGACTTAGTTATGCTGAAAGCATCCGACCCCAAAAATATGAAACCGAAAAAAAATTGGCGTTTGAAAATATGACGATACAAAAGCTTTTTACAGCATTTGTAAAGTGATTGTAATTTTATATGAGAATTATTGTAAATAGGTAATTTATAATCTATCAATGTGTTTATTAAAAAAAAACATGTATTTCTTATTTTTTCCTACATTTAATAATGTTTTTAAACTTCAATTAATATCAAATTTCTACAATTTAGGTTAGTGAAAAATTGAATTATTAAAAATCTATTCCATTTGGAGCTTGGACGTTTGCAGCAGATAGATATCTCGTATTTATCTTTAGGAGAACATGTAAAATTAGATTTTGGCAAATTGTGGGTTGGACGCTTTCTGCATAACTACGACCAATTGTGTTTTGTACAACTTGAAAAACATAAAATTTTAATAATGAATACCGAACAAGATTCCCAACTATAGCATCCCCAATTGGGTGAGGCTGAAGGTAGTGAGGAGGAGAAGGAGATGGGGAAGAGAAGGGTTAGAAAGTACCTAGCTATTCAGTTCTGGTCACCAAACACGGCTATTAAAAGCCATTTCAAACAAAGTTTCGATTCTGAATCGTGACCTTTCACAAGGGCGATATTAAGAGTGTCTACCACTCAGGAACGTGCCGCAGTTTTTATTATTCTATTTGAATTAAATGCGTTTTGACACATATTAATTAAATAAAAGTTGTTGGCATACGCCGGGTTTGAACCCACGACCGATTCGTAGTCGACCGTCTTACCACTCGACTATGGAGGCCGTCAAACTGCTTTGTGAAGCCAAGATTTCGAATCCTTCGTCACGTCAACAGTTTCGTGTATGGATTTTTTTAATTAGTTTTGGTTTATCACCAATTCCATCGGTTTTTCACTGCTCCGTGGTTAAATCATCCCCTACTTTGACCCGAGAGACGTCGGCCGTCGTTTTTAATATACTAGGAAAGCGAAACAACCCCCGACTGGTAATTTGTTCGGAGTGATAAGTGAATTTAATTAGAATTTGCTAAAAGAGATGTTGGTGCGACCTTCATCCGTACATCGCACAAACCTAATTCTGTTAAAATATACTTCGTTCCGAATTTCAGAAGCTGTAAGTTGTTTGGGTGGAGAAGTAGACAGTAAGTTTGTTTTATATTAAGATGACACGCCACCTTACAAATTTAATAATGGCTTCAACCGTGTTTGGTGACTAGATTTATATTTAAAAAAATTAAAAGATTATAGTTTTTACCGGACAAGAGCCCCAACTGCTCCCAACCGTCTAGAGCCAGTGAGACTATGGCATCCCCAATCGGGGTATGTTGTGAGGCTGAAGGTAGTGGGGAGGGGAGAAGAGGAAGGTTGGGAACTTGGAGTAACAATGTATGGAGAGAGAGCTAATTATTTTTACTCAACCGATACAAACTTGCGATAAATCACTTTCTCCGGGTTTTTACAACGTACACCATGAGAGAGAAAGAGACAACAAATATAATACTTCCCGCTTCTGCGTACTGTCAATGATCTTGGGCTTCTGGGCCTCCGCGGGACTCCGCCACAACTAAACGGTTTTTTAGGTTAGACGCTATATTTTTGTTGATATCAATACTGTGAAAAAGTGGTTTTACGAATAAACAAAAACATTTTGTGTCGATATGTGATATGAATGGATGTATAAATACCCTAGCCTTGGTTTTAGCCACGCCCAGGTCCGCCGAGTCAGGTAAAAATCATCAAAAACTGACTACACTACCTTGGAATGATACCACTCTATATACTCTAAGGTTGGGAAGTACCTGGCTATTCAAATCTGGTCACTAAACACGGCTAACGCCATTTCAAGCAACGTTTCGATTCTGAATGGTGGTATTTCACCAGGGCGATACTTAGAGTATCTACCCCTCTGGAACGTGCCACAAATATACCAAATATTATTTCATATTTATGGTTTTAAAGTTTATTTTGTAGAACTCCATTTTAATTTGTAGGTTTTTAATTTTTTAATTTTTTAATTTTTAGTTTTTTAGTTTTTTAATTTTTTTAGGTTTTTTAATTTTCTGAGGGCATTATCAAACTAACTTGATAATGCTAGAACTTGATAATAACTAGTTTGATAATGCCCTCAGAAGGCGAAACAGCTGTCACGCGTAAGAATAATTACATCGCAGAGCTTTAAACTAAAAATTGTTTAAAAAAAAAAAAAATTATTGTTTAAATAAAATTTAAAAACCTAAAAATCATTTTCTATGTTTTATGACACATATTAATTGAACATTACGCCGGGTTCGAACCCGCGACCTCTGAATTCGTAGTCGAGCGTCTTACCACTCGACCACGGAGATCGTCAAACTTGAGTAGTTAGGTACTCCCAACCTTCCTCTGCCCCATACCCTTCCCTACTTTACTCCCTTCAGCCCCACAATATACCCCAATCGGGGGTGTCATAGTCTCACAGGCTCCAGACAGTTGGGAGTAGTTGGGATTCCTTTGCGATATTCACATAAAAACAGAAAAAATGTAGTATTTTATCTGTACATTAAGTTTTCTTTATAAATCACCCGGAGGTAAGAGTAAACTTGTTAACCTCATGCGTAGTATTTTCTACAGCAATTTTGAGAAAAAAACTTGAGCACCGTTTCCAAACAATTTATTCATTTTTTGACGGCCAAACTGGCACAATTTTTTTATCAGTCATTTTATTCCGGAATTCACAATGCTGAGGATTATCCAATTCGAGCGAATGAACGAAGAAAGTGAGTGTGAAAAGAATATATGATGCGAAAGTGAATGGAAGAAGAAGTCGAGGACGCCCGAGAAAGACATGGCACGATCAAGTAAATCGAATACTTGAATCGGGTCAGGTGAAGAGTCAGAATAACTGAAGAGTATGTATGAGACGATGTATGAATGTAAATGAAGCAAGGAGTGTGTGCCAAGACAGAGTTATATGGCCGTTCGTCCTCTCTGCCACCCCTTCGAGGAAACGGCGCGATGGTTAGTTAGTTAGTTAGTCTCTACGCAATAGCCCTCTGTTGTGGAATTCAAAGTCGGTAGACAACTTGACCTCTAGTTCCCTGACCTCCGCCCTTGGAGGTCAACAGATGCGGGCTTGGTGACCTCCAGAAACGCACGAAAATAAGTAATAACTTATGATCTAAGGGAACATCTTGCTGTCTACTAGCCTAACTAAAAAAATATTTCAACGGAGAACAATATTATGTACGTAGTTATGCAGAAGAATATGAAACTGAGAAAAAGGCGTTTGAAAATATGACGATAAAAAGCATCGATATGCGGAATCGGCATTTGTAAAGTAAATATCAGTGTTTTTTTTTCTTTATGAGCGTTATTATGAATAGGTTATTTATAATCTATCAATGTGTTTATTAAAAAATGTTTTTTCTTATGTTATCCTACATTTTATAATGTTTTTGAATTTTAATTTAAGCCTCAGCACTAAAAAATGACGCTAAACATCGCTTCTTGGATTTCTAATACAAGCAATACTACAAACGATTTATCTATAAATTTTCTGTGAGTAGTTAGAAAAATGTCTGAGGTCTTCAGTAAATATATTTTTTTCACCGTAATCCTTTAAATTCTATGAAAAATATACTTTAGTGTTAGTAAAAGGTGCATTTTAAAAACCAGCAATGGCATTTTTTAACGATTTACTTAAAATTCAAGTATTCATTTCATAAAGAAATTAAAAGATTACTGTTCAAGAATTGTATTTACTGGAAACCTTAGACATTTTTCTAACTACCCATATAGATTTAACAGATAAATTATTCGTAGTATTGCTTGTACTAGAAAGCCGTGTATTTTTGGGTGCTGACCCTTAAGTCAAATATCTGCAATGAGCGTACGTAAAAAAAATTAATACTAAAAATCTTTTGCATTTTGATGTTTTCAGCAGATATAAATCTCGAATTTATCTATGGGAAAATATGTAAAACTCTATTTTGTAAAATTGTGGGTTAGACGCTTTCTGCATAACTACGTTCATTTTTCCTTGAATTCAAGCCACTGTTTTCTTAACGGACCACGGGCCTCCACACTGGCGACCAAATTCACGTAAAATAATTGGTAAACATTTGATAAAATCGAAGACTTAAGTCATAATTTGCAAATAAATCGAAAATGCAGCTGTCATTTTGGCATATATACATTTTTCTATTGATTTCCATGTTTTCATTTTTTATTAATGTTCGTTAAATACCTTTTGATGAACGCCTTAATATTAACTCATTCATTCGGTTAAGATGTAATAGAGATTATAACATATAAATCTTTTTTATTTAAATATTAGAGCGGCAGAGTTTTGCTTATTTTTTTATTGAAGACTTGATACATTTGGTACACATTAATAATTATATAAACTGGATAATTAAGAAAAAAAACAAAAAATTCTACAAAGCAAAACCTGTTTAATATTGAGATTTTGTCGCACTTTTTAGGGGTTTGAGTTTTAACATCAAACATAAAAATATAAAAATATGTAAATGATAAAAACGTAATGAGTGTAATAAATAAATAATTTAACTATCTTAAATTAAATAAAAGAATACTTTGTTTTAAAACCACAGAATTTATTATGATGAAGGCCAACCAGTTTCGCTTGGATCGAAAAAATTTAATTATCGTTTTTTTAACCATTTGTTTAGAACTTCGAATGAATCGTACGCTATAATACTACGTAACACTACTACGTACATATTATATATTTCCTTTACCTTTCTTGTTTACTATCCACAAATTACATTATTTCCACAACTCATGAATGCCGCATGAGTCCCAACCAGTGGCGGCTCGTGACTTTTTAGTGTGCTAGAGTGGTAAGATTGAAAAAAAAACGTCATTATTGATGTTGTTGTAGCCAAAAACAATTTTATTATTTTCAAAATTTCTATTTTTTGTGTAAAGATTTTTCAGAAATCCATGCAGTGCACCACCAAAACTGAAAAATCCTGAAAATCTTCTTACAAATTTTTTTTTCAAAAAAAAAATAAAAATCATTTTTGGCTACAACACTAACAATGTCGTATTTTTCAAACTTAGAACTCTAGCACACTAAAAACTCACGAGCCGCTACTGGTGCCAACTACAGGGAGTACATAAGATAATGGCATTTACCATTCATAGAATGTTGTAAGACTGAAGGAAATACGAGAGAGAAAGGAAAAATTATAAATACCTGGCAATTCAGACCTCGTCGCCAAAGACAGATCAAGCTATTAAAAGAAATTTCTCGATTACTAATATTTGATTTATTTTGATTTTTCACCCTAGAATGGAGAGTAAATACATCTTCCATTTTAGTAAAACTTTATTGGCGCTTTGATGGGTCATTTCTCGACTTTTCGATCAACAATCGTCCGAAAAGGAAAGACATCATTAAGATTTTGACAGGCCGCATGGTCGAGTGGTAAGACGCTCGACTACGAATGTAGAAGTCACGGGTTCAAACCCGGCGTGCGCAAATATTTTTTATTTCATTAATATGTGTCATAACAACAATAAACAAATTCCTTTTTTTGCCACTCAACAAATGCATAATAACTATCTTTTCAAGGGGATAAAGAATTTTAATAGCCTTCCCGACGAAATAAAAAATAAATAAAAAATTCACCAACTTTCAAAAAAAAACTAAAATCTTTTTTTTCTAACAATTTATTAAACTAGAAAGCAATAACTTGTTTCTATTGGAAACTAATTACCAAGTTGAATTATTAACAATGTAACCTCCAACGACTATTAAAGACACATTTTTCTAAAAATATCCTTTTTAAAAACTCCTACGCCAAGCTTAAATACAAAAAAAAGAAGTTATAAACATATCAACCTTTATATCGCTAAATTACAATATGTATTATGTTTAATATATATATATGCTTTTATTATTTAATCGAATTACTTTTCTTCAATATTATTTTTTTATATATTTAAGTAACCATCCATATTGTGTAACATTGATATAATTTCTATTTATACGTAAACTTTTTTTTTCTTATTTTGTAAATAAATAAAAATAAATTTATTTATTTATTTAAAATAGTGTATGGTATATTTGGGGCACATTCCAGAGTAGTAGATACTCTAAGTTTTACCCTGGTGAAAGACCACCATTCAGAATTGAAAAGTTGCTTGAAACGGCTGTAGCCATGGTGTGTGACCAGATCTGAATAGCCAGGTACTTCCCAACCTTTTTCTTCCCCATCTCCTTTCCCTCCCACTACCTTTAGCCTCACAACATACTCCGATTGGGGATGCCAAAGTCTCACTGGCTCTAGATAGTTGGGAGCAGTTAGGACTCTTGTGTGGTATTCATTATAAAAAAGAGGCTAATGTTTTACAAGAGCCGTATTCGAAGTAGTTACCAACATAGAGTGAAGAAATCTGTGGGAAAATATGAAAAATACTTTTCGATTTTTCCCGATTCTTAGAACAATACGTTTGGAGACCGTTTTCTTTTGGTGGACAGTCAATCTTCAATTTACAAAAATGTTGAATAAGTTTTTTGATAAAGGCGTCAGTATCATTGCCACGGGGAGTTTTATAAAACCATAACGTGCTTCGATGTGAACATGAAAAAACCATTAAAAAATATTGAAAGTTTGGGTGAAACCTTTTTTCCGTCCAACAAAACTGAAAGCTCGCTCGCCGTAAAGAGAAGTTTTTGTTTTCTACTCGAATTCGGCAGTAATACGAAAAACATCGCTCGGCGGACATATTTCTCACTTATTTAGCGCACGGCGCGGCGCGGAGAACTTTTTCCATATTTCCATTAGGTAACTTCCCTCCGAGGGAAGCTGTATCGCGCCAGCGACGCGTGGCGGAAATTTCGCAAACTAAAAATAAAATGAAAATGGATTTGTGATACATGTTATTGTAATAATAACCGTAAATTAGACCTTCGCCGTGGCATGGGGTAAGGGGTATAGCCCTGCCGCTGAGAGCTCCGTTATAACTTCTCACCCTTTCTCATAAACGACGCATGTACCCGAAGGAAAGGTGAATGACATTCGTGTCTGTATTTCTAATCCTAAATTGGACGTAGATGTGTAGAACGCGTCCAACCCTACAAAGATGAAATTAAGTAAAGGCGTTTAAAAATATGACGATAAAAAAGCGCGTAATCGGCATTAATAAAGTAAATATCTGTGTTTTTTTATGAACATTATTATAAATATTTTATTTTCAATCTATCAATGTGTTTAATAAAAAAAAACATGTATTTCTTATTTTATCCTACATTTAGTAATGTTTTTAAACTTCAATTTAAGTCAAATATCTGCCTTGTGCGTTAGTAAAAAAAATAATCACCAAAAATCTATTGCATTTGGAGCTTGGATGTTTTCAGCAGATACAAATCTTGTATTTAACTATAGGAAAACATGTAAAACTCGATTTTGGCAAATTGTGTATTTAACGCATTCTGCATAACTACGTCCAATCAGACCGTAGGTAACGTAAAGCCAAGGGTATGACCTCGTTTCTCATAAACGGCTCCGGTTTGATTCATAGTTTATCTAATTGTAGTTAATTGTAACTAAGCTAGGCAGCTTGCGCGAGAAAACATCAAATCTGAACCTGCGAGGTGCAAAGACGCTTACTAAACTGGTAAAATACATTCGCACTTCATTCCAGGATGAAATATAATTTCGGGATCACCTGAGACCATAGAGACGAAACTTGGTATGGATTTAGCTATCTTTAGCAATCGGATCTAATTCTCTTCTCCTTCCAGACACTGCAGTGCTTCCGGTATGTTCACCGAGGGACGAATTCCCGGATTTGCAGCCCTTATGAGAACCAGGGTGGCAGGAATGACGGAAGGTTCAACAACTCTGGAAATGACCTCATCATGGAATCCATTCAGACCTCGAATTGAAGCTCATTGGAGTAAGATATTGGCCCTATTAATCTTAATGCTGCCAGGATAGAATCCCTCTCTGTAGACAGGAGACCATCTAATACCCTTTATTGACAATATATGTATTTTTTTTTTCCTTATTATTTTACATACATCGACTGCGTTTAGATGAAAGGCTTTATTCCACATTTTTTTAAAGCAAACGTAGGCCTAGTGGTTTGAACCACTGTCACATTTTACACTGTCCCAAATCGAAAATTAGCGCCATTATGATTTTTTTACCGTTACCACTTTAAATAATCGCCCCCGTTAACCACCGATTCTCAGCCCGTTTCAGCATTTGATCAAATTATGATCAAGTGTCAAGCATGACAACGATACCGTTATGCTATCACCAAAGCATACATTTCCTTGCTAAAAACGTGGAATAAAGTCTTTCACCTAAACACAGTCGATATGTATTACAATTTTTACTTTTATTTTAGGTACCAATTGTTATTTTTTTTAAAAATATTATTGCCAATTATGAATACCTTCTGGAATAATATTTTAATGAAAATGAAATAATAACTTTATAAAAGACCACAGATTTTATTTTATTTTTTATGACCGACTGGTTTCGCTAAGCCCAAGCGTCGTCAGTGTACACAATTAAACTAAACAAAACAAAACATAATGTGTGGTTATATTATACTCGTACATACGGAGGGAGAACACAATATAAAATAAAATAAGAGAACAGTCAGAAAACAAAAGAATAACACTTAAATTGTAACAAAGGAACAGAGAGAAAGAGACAGATAATATGAAATGAAAAGAGGCAAAACGTCAACTGAGAACGTGATAAAAGAATAATGAGAAATTTTATGAGTTTACGGGAAATATACCTAATATTGTACTACTGGACAAATTTAATTGATTATTGAGAATATTACTATCAATTTGAATGGCATCCTTTATTTCTATTGCTTCTAAATACATCTGTTGCCATAACCGTTTTTATGGAGAATATGAGCATCGGTGCTTTTTTTGAAGGTATGAACTTTTTCAATAAGTTGATTGGCGAATTCTGGAAAACCGTAGTTATTTAAAAAAAATGATTATTTTATTTTTGCATCCCGATGATGCTAAGCGAAACCGGTCGGTCATATATATATTTTTTTTAATAATTAAATCTGTGGTCTTATACAAAATTATTATTTAATTTTCATTAAATATGTCAAACCACAAAGTAAATGCTTTCTATGGAAATATATTATTATTATTATTTAATCCATCAGTCTTGAAATTTTCCACAAATGAGGATGCCATATGGTTGGTAGTTTTATCGTCTCCGTGCAGTACGACTGTTATCATATTCACGTTAAAACATGGAATTACTAATTTCAAAACATTAATTTGAAAACTAATAATTTTCCGATTTTCTAAAAATAAACACACAATTTCCATGAATAAATATTATTAAATATCGGTTCATTGTTAGTTAGCAAGGTTAGCGGGTATTTCGTGCTGGTAATTGGCCAAGCGTAAATCTGGTTAGAAGGCTCGTGGGCGAGGGGGAGAAGCGATGTTATGAAACCAGGAATTGCGTAATGCGATTAAGTAGTGGAAAGTAAAAATTGGCCTTTTTTTAATTGACACGTGGAAAAAAATATGGCGACACATACGAAAATAAATATTAGGTGTACAACTTTGCTTTTGCAATTTTTTTCCGAAATTATTGTAAAAAACCTGTTTTTTTAATTTTTTTATATGAATACCGCAAAAGAGTTTCAACTGCTCCCAACCGTCTAGAGTGTTAAGAGACAGTTAAATGTACGCCTCTTTAAGCAGGCACAAAATATAAAATGACGGGTTCGTGAGTCCCAAGGATTCACTTACCTTTTTAAATGCCCACCCGGTTAGGTTCAGTCGGTAGAACGGATCTTTCTCCGTGTTTGAAATTCGTTTATTTTGGTTTAGAGAGGACCTTCTTCTTCTTCGTTAAAAATGGGGGTTACAAAAGGGACCCATACTTGCAGGGTTTAAGGAATTTTAACAATAATACACTCTAAATGCTCTCTCGGATTATATTTCAGAAAATTAATTCTACGCCCAGGAAAAGCTTGATTAACTTGGTGGATAACGTTAGAATTGGGTACTCATAGAGACAAACTATTATACTAAATTGTTCAATTATCACCGATACTGGAAAATGCGTGGATCCTGCGCGCTGAGAATCCTTCTGTCCAGTCTGATAGCCGAGAAACCTCGCTAGTTCTTTCCTCGATGGCGGCTGCCGGGGATCGTAGCGACTCGGATTATCCATCGAAATATTTAATTCAATTTGCTATTTCACCATAGGCGTTAAATACTGTATTGACTCTAAAAACGTTAACTGCACTATTCGGCGTCTACTATGAAAACTCTGATGTTGAACGTTGAAACTTGAAGGTCGAAACTTGTGTCTTTGAAGGTCTAAACTTGAATCCTCTCGTGGCCGTTTCAGCCCGGGTCCGTTCGCCGTTGCTTCATTAAAATATTATGTATGTGCTGTTCTTTCTCTGTTGCTCTTTTTTTCCCATTTCGTGTCATGTATTTTTTTTTAAATTGGACAATGGTATAAATAAATATTATTATCAATAATAATAATAATTGAATAATTTGTATAGCGTAGTTTTCTGTGAAAAATCTCCTCAAGGGCGCTGTACAAATCTTAATTTCCAGTTAATATTAATTGTTCGTTAAAATAGTCGAGTTGACTCAAAAATTCCAGACCGAAAATTTTGGGCAAATTTAATGGTGCCAGAGCCCACCGTGATAAGTTTTTGCTGCTATGCTTTGAACTACATATCAGGTTTCTGCTTTATATTTAAGAATATGTTACTCTAGAACGAAAAGCAAACATTTTCGCTTTTCAAATAACCTTAAAATAATTTGATTCCTTCTACTCCCATCATTAAGCCTGAGCTAGCAGATGATTGAACCAGCAAAGCCTAGGTGGGAACCCGATTCTTTGACCACTCGGCCACTAGTTCAGTACGTGTCTCGGGGTTCTATATTCCGCGGCTAGTTATTTCTGAAACGTGGCGCAGTTTTGAGTGCACCCTTAGCAGCTCGTAACGACCCCAGGCTGTGGGTAGTGCGGTAGTAAGGCAGTAAGGCAGTACGGCAGTGAGGCACTATAAGCAGGTGATAGAGCTCTCGCGGGCGCAGCAGGGTGCAGAGGCGAGTTTTTACTTTGAACGTGTTTTATATGAGGCGGTTTGTCGGAAACCGCAGTAAATTAGGAAATCCTTTTCCCCAAATGAGCAAAGTTTCCTTCGTAAACATGCGCTGCATTTAACACTTCTTATGCCACAACTTTTCAAAATAGTTTTTTATTAAAGTTCATTTTTATTTGCTGTGAAAATGTTCCCATAAAATTGATTTTCAAAACATACTAGATGTTATACTTTTCAAATATAATTCAAAAAACGTTATTTCAGAGGTCTAGGGAATAATTTACCTTAATTATTGAATTATTTTTCTTTAATTTAAGCTCTGACACAAGTGACTAATATGATTTTCTCAGATTAAATCTGGATACTTTAAGATTTTTGCAAGGAATACCCGTTCACAGTTGATATCGGTTTCATGAGAACGGGTCGTTTGTCCATGTAATTTTTGTGCAAGACGGGTTTTATTTTATTTTTATAGTGAATACCACAAGAGTCCCAACTGCTCCCAACCATCGGGATCCAGTGAGACTATGGCATCTCCAATTGAGATACGTTCTGAGGTTGAAAGTAATGAGGAAGGAAAGGATACGGGGTAGAGAAAGGTTGGAAAGTACTTAGCTATTCAGATCTGGTCACCAAATACGGCTGAAGCTATTTCAAGTAACGTTTCGATTCTGAATGGTGATCTTTCACGAAGGCGATCTACCGGCATCTGTATTTCTTAATTTATTTAATCTGGGCCTCCTCAAAGCTTGTATTAACAAATGCCTTTCCCTTAAACAGAAAACCATTTCGAAAAATATATTTGTGATTAATCATAAGAACGGGTATGTGGAATGATCTTCCGGTTTCTGTCTTTCCTCCTTCGTTAAATCAGGTTCTCTTTGAGGCCCACATTGACAAATGCTTTTCTGCAGCCACTTCCGTAACCCGCCTCACAATGTTGCTCAGCCGGGGGGCGATATAGTTCCTCTGTTTTTACCCCATTTAGACAAGGGTGCTTTTGTGAGGCGGTACATAAAAAAGGTTGTAAAATATATATCAGCAGGAAGACAAGTTTAGATGGTGAATGATTGACACCAAAAAGTGAACCCGTATATCTATGAAGAAGCTAAATCATACAACAGATGACAGGAAGTAATTAAAAATTCTCCTCTCTTTACTTCAACGTAATAAAAAAGAAGACAGAACTTGATTAGAGAAAATTTTAACAAAAGGGAAAAAAGCGTTCCTATTATTTTCCATTAATTTAACAGAATTGAAAATAAAGATACCGCCAACGGTAACGTATCTTGAAGTTTTTTCACAGTTAGAATTTTTATTCATAAAACATTTTTTTTTAAATATCATTTCGTATCACGTAATTAGTTTTTCAAGTCAAAAAGTGAGTGACCTTAAATAAAAGATTGCTATAAGCACACAAAACACAGTCTAAAAAATTTCACTTAAAGTACTTGTAAATAAACATTTACAAAAATCCCTACAGTAGCAAAAGACAGCCCGCTCACCACTCACCGGGTATAAAAGATTATCATGCACCTCTAACCACAGTTGACACACGAAGAGGGAAAAATATTTCATGGCGCTGTTCAAAATTTCAAAAATACAATATTATATCGCATTTTAGAAATTTAAATAATATTATAAAAACTGCTATCTAAAAAAAGTGAAGTTACCACGATTAACACAAGTTCAAAATCAGTCTGTGAGTAGGTACAATACTAAATTAATATTTTCTTAATAAAAAAATATATTTGTAACGAAAAAAAATTACAAAGATTCATTTGAGGAATCAAACAATACAGCTCTAGCAAAAAATACTTGGGTTTGCCTATAAATTCAAGACAGAAAAATAAGTACAAATTTCATGAAGCCAGAGCTTTTTTTTCGAGAACTTTTGCCGCTTCAGACGTACATAACACTAACCGATGTTTAAATTTTCTGGAAATTAAACAGAGTAACACGTCCGCCTGGATATAGTAGCCTTATGTACGAATGAAAAGTATGTGAGACTTTTTATTTTAGTTTCCTGACATGCGAGGGGTTAAGCTCCTTGCGCCCGTCCGTTCGTTGCACCGCCAAATGCAGTTAAAGCCCTATAAAACAGTGGCGCAACGAATTAACGCCGCCGACGATGAAACGCGCTGCACCCTCGTAAATTGGCAACAAGCACCACACAGCGCGCCGCAGGCGATTTCCCGGAGCTCGGCGAGGCCGTATCATTAACGGGGGCGCGCTATTTAACGCGGAAACGGCGCAAATAGTTACGGCAGATAAAAAACTTTGATAAACGAGCTGTTTTGTTTTTTTTATGAGAATTTAATGCGGATGAGAAGCTCCTTTACCGCCAGCTGTCAAAAGTGTTTGTTAGGTCACAGGAAAAAACAGTTTTTCTAGAAAGGAAATACTTTTAACATTTATTAATTTATTAAATAAAATAATAAACTTTGTAAAACACCACTTTATTTGAGTTAACCGCCAACCAGGTTTCGCTTTTCTCAAGCTTCGTCAAGGCTTTTACATCAACTAAATAACATTACATACATACAGATATATATATATATATAGGACAGTGATGAAAGAGAGAGATACAATATATAGTAGAGGGAGACAGAATTACATACATAGTGATACATATGGACAGTAATAAATGGCAGAAAGAGATACAAGATATAGTAGAGGGAGACAGAGATATAAGTATAATAGAGGTGGACAACTAATTAAAAGGTGGAGCGGTTACAGGGAAGTGGGTTTTTTAAATTATTATATTTACCTGAACAAATCAAATATGGGACTTATAAATTTTGTTTGTTTATTTATTAGGTTTGAATTATTATCAACTGCTTTCTTAATTTCCAGGATTTCCAAATTATATAATCTGATACCCGACGCATTTTTGTGTAAGAGGTTTATTCCCGTAGTATTATTCAAAGAGTGGATGGAACGTGTTTTACATAGCTTATTGTTTTATTTAATATACAATGTCACACCCCCAATTTTTTTGCTTCGTTCGAAAAAAAAAAAAAATTTATTTGATAAACGCCCATTAGACTTTTACAGGAAAAGTACATTGTATGTAATGTATAATTATAAAATTGATAAGAAGGAAACCACAAATATAACAAGAAAGAAACAACATATCGTCGTCAACCCGAAAATACCTCCAATGTGTCAAAAACGTAATTGTTCAGGAGGAAATTAAAAACTTATTTTTGAGAGTTACAGATTGTTTTTTGATGATATAGTTTTGGATGCAATAATGTATTTTTACCAATAAAAACATTGAAACTTGAAGTACAAATTGAAACTCTACGCAAATTTAACTCATTTTCGTAGAGTTGACCACATAGGAGGTATTTTCACGTTGACGACGATATTCAATTATGTATGACATATAATATGTTCAATTTACCTCATTGTGTTATATAACTCTGATCTGAATTTCACGATGGAATATAGAAAAATATCAACAGAACTAAATTCGTTTGAAAGCCTATGTAACCTTTGCACTGGGGAGTTCATTGCATGGTTAGTTCTTTGATGAATCAATATGAAACAACGCAGAAATTTGTGTCACGATTAGGTACTCGGAGCATTATCAGCTCATTCACATCAGGTGCATCCAGTACAACGTCAACTAATTTGAATAAGAGCACTAGGTCACTCGTAGTTCTTCTGCAAGATAAGTCAGTTTTGTTTAATATGTTCACTAAGCTAATATAATTATTTTTTTCAATGGGCAAGGAGAGTTTAAAATAGATGAACGTTAGAAATTTGTGTTGGACTCTCTCAATTTTTAATTGGTGTTTTTTTATAGTATGGGGACCAGATCGTTGAGTTGTATTCTAAGTTACTTCTTTCTAAAGCAGTGAAAATAGTTTTAAAAGAATGGAGCGATGTAGAGTCTTTTACCGTTCTTAGAACAAATCCTTAGCATTTCATTGCCTTATTTGTTACCTATTTTGTAAATAAAACCGGTTAGTTGGTCAAAAGATTCAAAGCGTCGGACTCCCATCCAAGCATTGCAGGTTCAATCATTTGCTACTTTATTATTAACTATTAACGAGAAAATACATTCCAAGAGTCCAAGCTGCTGAAATAAAACCCTTATCCGTATCAAATCAGAGTGGAACTCGGTTGACACCAAAATATTAATGAAAAGTGGTGTAAATTAAATGGTTATTATCGTTTTATAAATAAAATATCACTTCGGTATTTAGTTTTTGTAATGATTGTACCAGTACTTAAAGGTTCCAGTTTATGTTTTTCATAGCATATACTCGTATATTGTTGGCGCAAATAAGAAATTGTCCAAAGAAGCGAAGCTAGCAGTCCACAATGGAGTGCTTATATTAACCCTGATATATGGCAGAGAGGCATGGAACTGGCAGAGGAAGGATGAAAGTAGACTGAATGCTGTAGAAATGAGATTATTGAGACGTGTGTGCGGTAAAACCATAAATGACCGTGTCAAAAATGTGGATATCCGAAAAGAATGCAAGGCTGATGAGCGTAAGGAATAGGATCAAAAAAGGGATGATTAGATGGTTTAGGTATGTAGAGCGAATGAACGAAGAAAGGAGTGTGAATATATGATGCGAAAGTGAATGGAAGAAGAAGTCGGGGACGCCCGAGGAAGACATAGCACGATCAAGTGTATCAAATACTTGAATCGGGTCATGTGAAGAGTCAGAATAACAGAAGAGTATGTATAAGACCTTGGAGAAACAATGTATGGAGAGAGAGCTAATTATTTTTACCCAACCGATACAAACATGCGATAAATCACTTTCTACGGGTTTTTACGTCGTACACCATGAGAGAGAAAGAGACAACAAATATAATACTTCGCTTCTATGTACTGTCACAATGATCTTGGTCTCCTGGGTCACCGCGTAACTCCGCCCACATTTTTTATTATGCCACTAAACTTGACATAACTAAACGGTTTTTTAGGTTAGATGGTATATTTTTATTTATAACAATACTGTGAAAAAGTGGTTGTACGAATAAACAAAAACATTATGTCGATATGTGATATGAATGGATGTATAAATACCCTAGCCTTAGTCTTAGCCACGCCCAGATCCGCCAAGTCAGGTAAAAAACATCAAAAACTGACTACATTGCCTTGGGTAGATACCACTCTATATACTCTAAGTATAAGACGATGTATGAATGTAAATGATGAAAGGAGTGTGTGCCAAGACAGAGTTGTTTGGCGGTCCGCCCTCTCTGTCTACCCTTTCGGGGAAACGGCGTAATAGTTAGTTAGTAATTTATATAACCCGACGAATTTAAATAATAATTTATGACATTTTTAATTATTGTTTTTTGAACTTGCGCCATTTTGTAAAATTTATCATATTGTCACAACAATGTGAACAATAGTTATCACAAACACAATTTTAACAAATGTTGATACCGTAATGATATATTATGTAATGTGAGCCTATTTACTTAAGTGTTTTATTTTTTCTATTTCACGTGAATTTCTATCTTTTTATTTATATAATTTTGTAGTTTAGAAAAGTTTAGTTTAAAAATAAAATCCTACAAGCTAACCCCTTCGTAGGGGAATTTATTTTTATTTTGTGTAGAATAAAATATAAATTCTATTTATTTCTAGTTTCATCTCGATTGTTCCACATAAAATCTTTCTCCTTCCGTTAGTAAAGATAACATTTCCTCAGGCATTCTTAACAAAAAAACCAAGCGAAAGCAGCCAGATAAAGCTTTCATCGCTGTATTTATCAGCCGCCTGAAAACATTCTTATCATTTATCCAATTCAGAATCCAAATCTCCTCCTAAAGCTCTTTTATAAGTCTACACGCAAAAGGCTAAATAAATAAGCATACTAAACCTGTTCGACTAAACAACTTCTGCGGGCTTTCACGGAACTAATCTCCTAGAGCACGTAGTGAGTCGATAAAGTAGAGATTTTCATCGAGGGAAATGAGGTGATGCCAGTCTCGAAACTAAAACTGCACCCATAAATTATTTGGATAGCGTTAGAGGCTGCGAACTGCACATCGGGAATTATGCAAGCTTCGCAACGGCTACTAGATTTGCTGCACTTTTCGTATTTTTGCATTTGAAATTACTCGATTAACAAAATTTATATTACAGCGGTAAGTTCAAATTTGGTAGAAGTGGGAGTAATTTTATCCTAGCGGTTGACAATTATTTTCATATATTTCATGAATTAATGCGACCTAGCTTTTTAATACTAACAAAATTTGAATAATTTGTATAGCGTTACTTTTGTGAAAAATCACCCCAGGAGTGAAGTAAATACCAAAACTAGATATACAAGTGTGCGATTAAAAAACAAAAATTTGCTGAATGCACTCCGGGCTCTAAAAATAGGCATACTTTCACAATAATGTAATTAGTATTAGATTTTTTGTCTTAATTTTTTTTTACTACCGACCGGTTCCGAAATAAATACTTATTTAATGAAAATAGAATAATAATAACTTTGTGTAAGGCCATACATTTTATTTAATTTTTTTTTTATGACCGATCGGTTTTAGCTTAACCTAATCGCTCACTCGAAATTAATTTAAGGCAACTCATAATATGTCAAACTGGGATGATAAAAACATCATGAGGGTACAAAATTAAACTAAACAAAAAAATACATGGTATAATAATAATAATATTTGGACGATTTGAATAGCGCCGTTTTTGTGAAAAATCACCTCAAGGGCGCTGTACAGATCTTATTTTCTATTATTACATATTAATTCCTAGTTAAAATAAGAAAATATACAAGAACATGCTTACCTGGCAGGTCCCATCAGAGAGACACACTTATTAACTTAAAATTATAATTATGATTTTTATTTACTTTTTTTCCTATTGATGATTTAGGGCATGGGAGCGAAATTAAAAAATGGACTTTCTGAATTTGTCGTAAAATACAGGATTTGGTTAAAACTTGAATATCTAAAGGTGATTCGTCGAGAGACAGATTATGTTGAGAAGACAGATTATGTGGTTATATATACTCATACATACAGAGGGAGAACACAATATAAAATTAAATTAAAAAAAGAGAACGGTAAGGAACATAGAGAAATAGGAACAGAGAGAAAGAAACAGATTATATGAAATGAAAAAGGCAAAACGTCAACTGAGAACCTGATAAAAATAATGTGAAATTTTATGAGTTTACAGGAAATATACCTATAGAAGTACAATTCCTGGAAAATTTAATATATTTTATTTATTTATTATTAAATTAAAATAAAATCTGTGTCCTTATGCAAAGTTATTATTTCATTTTAATTAAATACGTCAAACCACAAAGTGATTGCTTTCTACTTAAATATTTTTCTGTTGGGCACAGGGTGTTTGTTCCATAACGGGGCGACTTTAAAATAATAAAATAGAATAGATTTAACTTAAACTTTCTAATTTATTTATTAATAATGAATTTACTAGTCAGCTACATGTTTATAAAACCATAACTTTGGAGTAACCTACTCGCCCTTAATTTAAGTCTTATTAAATGAATAAAAGCTTTTTTGCCATTTTTTCCAGATAATATAATAAATGAAAACCCCACGGCGAGAACCTGTTAACTAACATTTTTGACAAAAATGAGTTAGTAATTCTAGCACGCTCTATCGAATGAACACACTTACAGATCACGAAAATGGCACGAACGTGGAAAATTAAAGAATTGAACATGTTTGACGGCCTCCATGGTCAAGTGGTAAGACGCTCGACTACGAATCAAAAGGTTGCGGGTTCAAACCCGGCGTGCGCCAATAACTGTTATTCAATTAATATGTGTCATAACACATTTAATTCATATAAAATAATGTAAAGATTGTTTGCGGCACGTTCCAGAGTGGTAGATACTACAAGTATCGCCCTGGTGAAAGACCACCATTCAGAATCGAAACGATGCTTGAAATGGCTTTAGCCGTGTTTGGTAACCAGATCTGAATAGCCAGGTACTTCCCGGATTCTTCCTCTTCCCCATCTCCTTCCCCTCCCCACTACCTTCAGCCTCAAAACATACCCCAATTGGGGATGCCATAGTTTCACTAGCTCTAGATGATTGGAAGCAGTTAGACTCTTGTGCCGTTTTCACTATTTAAAAAATTTTGTTATAGCTGAAATATATTTTTGGATTGCGAGAACATTTTGTCTACAATAATAGCATTGTATTGCAGAAATGCTTTAAAATGCTAAATTGTATATTTAATTTAGTATGTAAGCTATAACATTCTTGAAAAATAGTTTGTGGATTTGTGATGGTACACACTTGTTTTAACAAAGCGAAAAAGACTTGAATATCTCAGAATTACTCAGACAGTTAGTTGACAGGTTCTTGCCGTGGGCTCTTTAAATATCTTCTATTTGTCCGCCTAATTTACTGCGAGCAGAACGTCACGTGAATTATATCATAATATTCCAAAGAGACGACCCTACTAATGGTCCACAGGCATATAAAGAATAAGCTCGTCTTACCCGCACTAATTCCCGCGGATGGAACACGGGGGGGCGGGGCTCCTTTATCTCGGGGCACGAGGCGCAACAGTCGGGCGGGGTGACTTTGACACATCGCCAATGTCGGCAGTCAAAGCAACCCCCGTTCGGGACTCGGATGGGGCGGATATGTTAGCGTCACATTGTTTTAAGCGAAGCAATCTAGCAAAGGGGCGCGAGCTTCGGAGGAAATTCTTTCGGAGATGCGCACTCGATTTGTCGCGAAAAAATTGGCACAACGGTCAAAGCAATTATATACAAGGAGGGATAGCTTTGCGAAACAGTGTAATCAGGATTGTTCATTTTTTCATTACTCGGGCGTGGCTAGGGTTTTCATGGACACACCTATTTACATCCATTCATAGAACATGTCGACGTAATTTAGTGTTTATTTCTACAACCACTTTTTCACTTTTTTTTTTTTTTACGTGAATACCGCACAAGAGTCTCAACTGCTACCAACCGTCTAGAGCCAGTGAGACTATGGCATTCCCAAATAGGGTATGTTGTGAGGCTGAATGTAGTGGGAAGAGGAACGAGATGACAAAGGGGAAGGTTGAGAAGTACCTGGCTTTTCAGATCTGGTCACCAAACACGGCTAAAGCCATTTCAAGCAACGTTTCAATCCTCAATGGTGGTCTTTCACCAGGACGATACTTAAAATATCTACCACTCTGGAACGTGCCGCAAATATACTATATTTTATTTTATATCAATTAAATATGTTATGACACATATTATTTAAATTAAATTTATTTGAGCACGCCGGGTTCTAACCTGCAACCTCTGGATTCGTAGTCGAGCGTCTTACCACTCGACCATGCAGACCGTCAGTATTGTTATCAACAAAAATATAGGATATAACCCAAAAAACCGTTGTGTTATGTCCTGTTATGTCGCTTAACAAAACGTAGTGGGCGGAGTCGTCGGAGACGCGGGAGACGGAAAACATGCTTTCATACCTAAAAGTGGTGCGATATTATGTGACGACTTGTCTTGTCTCTTTCTCTCTCGCGGTTTACGACGTGGAAACCCGTAGAAAGTGATTTATCGTAAATTTGTATAGGTCGGGTAAAATATTTAGCTCTCTCTCCGTGTATGTATTTACTCCAAGGTTCAATCATTGATTACTTGAAATTGGACGCAGTTACGCAGAAAGCATCCAACCCCAAAAAGATGAAACCGAGAAAAAGGCGTTTGAAAATATGACCATACAAAAGCATTGATATGTGTAAACGGCATTTGCAAAGTGAATATCAGTGTTTTTTTCTTTGTGAGAATTATTATGAATAGGTCATTTATAATTTATCAATGTGTTTATTTTAAAATAAATGTATTTTCAAAGTTACCTTTCATTTCAATGTTTTTAAACTTCAATTTAAGTGAAATAACGTTTCGATTCTGAATGATGGTCATTCACCAGGGCGATATTTAGACAATCTACCACTTTACCATGGAGACCGTCGAAATTTATGAAAACTGTTTGAATTGGCTAAAGGTTAGTTTAGTGGTATTAGATAGTCGTATCCTCCTAATGAAATACCACCATTCAGAATCGACACGTTACTTAAAATAGCTTTATCCGTGTTTGGTGACCAGATCTGAATAGTTAAGTACTTCCAGCCTTCATCTTCCCATCTTCTTTCCTTCCCCACTCCCTTCAGTCCCACAACATACCCCATTTAGGGATTCCGCCGTCCCACTGGCCCATTCGAGACTCTTGAGCGGTATTCACATGAAAAAATATAAATAATAAAGTGACCAGACGAATATTGCAGTAGAGTATTACAGTGTGTGTGATGACACATATCGAGTGCCATAACTCCACTGGATATGGACAGATAAGACCCTTTGGTCGTATATAAAACCGGTGTTGTCGTTTTACACACAATTATTAAGAAATCATTTATCATTAAAAAAAATATATTAAAATGACTGATTTTATAGTTAATACCGCATAAGAGTCTCAACTGCTCCCGACCGTCTGGAGCCAGTGAGAATCCCCGATTGGGGTATTTTGTGAGGCTGAAGGTAGTGGGGAAGGGAAGAAGATGGGGAAGAGGAAAGTTAGGAAGATATTCTTATTTCGATTATAGTGAAATTTTAATTACAATCTGGCATTTCTACGAGTTTCAGGATTTTAAAATTGTAACAATATAAAAAAATATTTCAAAAACAGTATTGTGTCATGTCCTATTATTAAAAAAATAAATATATATATATAATTCTAAAATCAATACTTAGTGATTTAATCAAAATTTTCGTCTAAAAATAATTGCATTGATCCAGAAAAAACATAGATTGAAAATTCATTATTTTGAAACTGTTAATTCGTAGTAAAACTCCATTTGAAATGATTTTAATAATGGCAATTTTTTTCAACTTGATACCACTATTTTTAAGGCGAAACCGGTCAGGTCTTAAATAAATAAAAATTGTGGAATAAAGTTTAAAGAATGGTATTATTAAAATCATGATTGAAAAGGTTTTACAAATTTGATGACGCCAGAACTAAGCCTTTGCGGTTATTAGTGAGACATTGTATAAACAGACAGATTTTGAGTTTTACAACAAATCAATAGTTTTAAAGAAAAGGTTAGGTTGACATGCCCTCAGGTTTTTTTTTTCAACTACGTAAATATTTTTATTTCCAAGAACGCAAACACCGCGATAATACTCGTACGTAAATTATTCATAAAATCGATATTTAAGGCATTAACTTTTCATATCGATTCTGTCGTGAAGTTATTACGTTTATAGTTAGTGAACATTGCATAACTACTAGTTCTAAGGGTAAAAATCAATACTAGACAAGCAGAACCATACCCTGGACTATGGTAAATAGTAAATACAGTTTGATACACTTAACTGTACAGTCGATGGCGTCGCTAATGTAAATTGTATGGGTAAAAAATAATATTATTTTTTAAATATTTCGTGTGTTGCATAGTTACCACTCCTTTGACCGTCTGAAAAGTCAACTATTTTTTATAATACTAAATACCCAACTGCTCCCTAAGTTCTAGAGCCATTGAGACTATAGCATCCCCAATTAAGGTATGTTGCGAGCAGTGGCGGCTCGTGACTTTTTAGTGTTCTAGAGTGCTTGAAAAATACGACGTTATTGATGTTGTAACCGAAAATTTTTTTTTTTTTTTTAAATTTTGGATGAAGTTTTTCAGGATTTTTCAGTTTCGGTGGTGCACTGCACGGTTTGCTGAATAAATTTCATACAAAAAATTGAAAATTAAAAAAAAAATAATAATCGTTCTCGGCCACAATAACATCAATAATGACGTTTTTTCAATATTAGCACTTTAGAACACTAAAAAGTCACGAGCCGCCACTGGTTTTGAGGTTTAAGGTAGTGGGAACGGGAAGGAGATGTGGAAGAGGAAGGTTAGAAAGTACCTGGCCATTCAGATCTGGTCTCCAAACACGACTAAAGCCATTTCAAGCAACGTTTTTATTCTGAATGATGGTCCTTCTCCAGGGCGATGCTTAGAGTATCTACCACTCTGAAACGTGCCACAAATATACTATATATTATTTTATATTGATTAAATGTGTTACGACACATTTGATTAAATAAAATTTATTTGCGCAAGCCGGATTCGAACCCGCGACCTTTGGATGCGTGGTCGAGCGTCTTACCACTCGACTACGCAGGCCGTCAAAACTATATCAAGCTTTAAGTACATAACACAAAACTCGTGAGACTAAATAATATATAGCCGGAAAAAATACTTCATGTTTCTTGTTCAGTTGTTCTAATATTATTTATGTGTTTTGGGTGGGTAGACCTTTAGTTGTATGGCTTCTGTATTATTACGGATTATGACTTTTAAAAACATGTTTGAACAAGTGTCGTAGATAGACGTAAAACAGTAGGAATTAGAATATTATACAATACGAAATTAGAAGCAAAAAATAGTCAGGGACGTCTTAGAAGGTTAATAGGGATTAAGGTAAATAATAAAAAAAAAATTAAAAAAAACAACAAAAATACAGCTAAAGAGCTCCATCTGTCCGGTACCAGTAGACTATAGCTTCTCTAATTTGGGTATGTTGTGAGGCTAACTGGGGGAAGGGGAAATATGTGGGATGAGTAAGGTTGGAAAGTACTTGACTAATCAGATCTGGTGACTAAACATGGCTTAAGCCATTTCAACCAACGTCTCGATTCTGAATGGTGGTTTTTCACCAGGGCTTTGCTAATAGTGTCAACCACTCACAAGACGTATGTGCGGTAAAACCATGTATGACCGTGTTTAAAATGTGGATATCCGGAAAGAATGCAAAGCTGATGTGAGCGTAATGAATAGGACCAAGAAAGGGACGCTTAGATGGTTTGGACATGTAGAGCGAATGAGCGAAGATTTGAGTGTGAAAAGTATATATAATGCGAAATTGAATGGAAGAAGAAATCAAGGACGCCCGAGAAAGACATGGCAAGACGATGTATGAATGTGAATGAAGCAAGAAATGTGTGCCAAGACAGAGTTATATGGCAGTCCGTCCTCTCTGCCTACCCCTGTGGAGAAACGGCGTTAGTTAGTTAGTTAGTCCACTCAATTCTTGAGAATGATTCTCAGTCTCGGAAAAGCAGATGAATATGTGTGAATGTGGATGAAACAAGGGATTGAGTGTTGTTAACAGAACTTTATGGCGGTTCGTCGACTCTTGCGAGAAAATATAATAATGTTATGTAGAATTCTCCAAAATGCCACCTCCGTTAATTAAAGATTGGATTAGAAAATACAGAGTTCATTTTATTATTAGTGTATATGAGAATGTTTGATACAAGACTGTGAGAAAGCTATTACGACTTGTCAGAATTAATATTCATAATAGTCCCAACTGTTCGAAACCAGTGGGACGAAGGCATCACCAATTGGAGTATGTTGTGGGAGATAAAATTTTAGAAATCCCTAGCTATTCGGATCCGATCACTAAATACGACTAGTTCCATTTCAAGCAACGTTTCGATTTTGAACGTTGGTCCTTCATCAGGGCGATATTTAAAGTATCTACCACTCTGAATCACGCCGCAAACCAACTTCATATTATTTGAAGTATGTTTACAAGAGACGGAAAGGCTGAGAAATAAGGATTTTATTTTAACAAAATAAATGCAATTAAACTCCATATAGATGGAGGAAAAATGAAATATTTCGGCAGTGTTGGGGCAAAAAGAGAAATTGTTTCAAGAATCAAGTTCACTTCTGCAGTCCAATAAATGGAGTGATTTTGTTTATACCAAAATACCCTCCCCACCGGCAGTACCATTGGCAGGTGAGGCATGGAACTCGCGACCTGAGTCGTAAGGATGATCTTAAGCTCGACGAATGTCTGTTGGTAATGAAATGATCTTTAAAGACGGATGTGCGGATAAAACCATGTCATGACCGTATTTATGTTTTGTCTTAAAATGTGGATATCCGTGAAAGAAACTGCAAGGCTTTGTATGAGCGTAATGGATATGATCAAGAAAGGGACGCTTAGATGGTTTGGGCATATACGTAGAGCGAATGAACGAAGAAAGGAGTGAATCGAAAAAAAAATAACCCGCAATAATGATAATAATAATAATAATTTCATTTTTAAATTCCCTATACTCGTACATGACAAACTTTAAAATTTAATGTATATGAGAAATAAGATTTTATTTTAACAAAATAAATACAAATTATAGTACCATATAGATACGCAAGAAAAAAATAAAATATTTCAGGCAGTGATGATGATCAGGTCAATAAAGAGAAACTCTTTCAAGAATCAATAGGATTTCACTTCTGAATCTCTTCTCACTGACGTGAAATAAGTCGATATTGGAAGAGATTTTGTTCAGGAGCAAAATACTCCTCCCCACCGGCAGAACCATTGGCAGGTAAATGATCGAACTCGCGACCTCCTGAGTCGTAGTCGAGGATCTTAACGTAATGTACGGATAACGTAAGGTAATGAAATTAGTAGTTAAAAGGGTTGATTTAGGATATTTAAGATTATGTCATTATTTCGTGATTTATGTTTTGTCTTAAAAAAAAAAACTCGTTTAAATGTTCGCGTGAAAGAATCAAACTTGCGTGGCGTTTGTACCCTACAGCTTACAGCCTACATCCAAGTAAATTCTCACAACTGACACGTTGTTGGACATATACGTAGCACTCGAGTTCCATATGAGAAGATTAAAAAGAGAATGAATCGTATAAAACAAAAAATATCTGGAAGGAATGTAGAGTACAGCGCTTCGTCCATCTAACAGAAGAAATATTTCACTGCTGGGCTTAAAACAGACGAGATCTTTAAGGGATGAATATCAAACATAAATAACTATACTAAAATAGTATGATTGTAATATTCAATAACGCAACGGGGTAATTATAAAATAATTTTACGAAGAAAAAAAATACGACAACGTAGTTTTCTGGAAAAAAACATTGTAACATTTTTAAATTCAGCGCAGAAAAAAAGTCGAAAAAAACGTGGAAATGAGATTGCTGTTTTATAACTAACTAACCATCATGCCATTTCCTTCCGGCAGGGGTAGGAATAGAGGATGGACCGTCACACAACTCTTCTCCTGGCATTTACTTCATGCTTCATTCATATTCATCCATATTCCTTCTGCTATTCTGACTCTTGACATGGCCAAATATTAAATTCACTCGATCGTGCCATACCTTTCTCGAGCGTCTCTAACTTCTTGTATCATTCTATACTTCTCTTTATACTTATGAAGAAGAATTTACAATTTTTAAAAACATATATTCTGAAGACCCGCTGTAAATTATTATTGTTAAATAATATTTACTATAAAAATCGAGAAAAAAATAATTAAAATGATTCAATAAAATAAATTTTGTATAAGTGGAAAATCCTTCATTTTTGTTCCTTCCCCGTAAGATTTGTTTATAATTTAAAAGGCGATTGGTGTAGCATGCATAATTAATTCCGCAATCGTGTCTGATAACGTTTTGACGTTTCGCAGGGGAAGTAAGTACCCAGGCTAAGTGTGTCACGAATCCGTATCCATCCACAAAACAACGTAAACGCAATAATAACGCGCGCACATTAAATACACATTTATTTCACATTACATAAGAGAGATGAAGTGCCACAATAAAATATCAAAAGTCTGTCTTACCAGCCTCGAATTACGTAAAAATCGAATACGCACTGCAACCCTTGCGTAGTTCAAAGCAAGTTTTCCGCTGTTATCACAACCTTTCAAAATCCAGGCGAGAGAAGAACGCACAAAAACAATCCGAACACCTTATTTAACGCGAAAAACTGTAGATTTAGCAATGCCGGGGTTGATTTTAATATAGTTCAAGGAGTTTTACGAATAATTCGATGGGGCACGCGTCACAGAGTCCTGCCCGCCTCGCTGTCCGCGATTTCTAACAAGACCCGGTGGCATTTGAGTGGGCATGCGCGAGGCCAGCGCCGCCATCTTGGCGAGCTTCGGAGTTCCGCCGCGCGTTGCGCAGTGGCGCTGTCACCGGAAACTAATCGAATTCCGGATACACACGCTGAATTTTAAATTTAATATGGAGCTTTGCCGTGAAATAAAGGGGATGAATATGTCTTACTGATTTCTCTTGTCTTGTCTTCGGGGGCGCCGCGCGGGGCGGCCTAATAGCCCATCTTTCTCATATACAGCTACGTCATATGTTATTTATAAAGTCACTTTTAGAGCCCTGGCTTTTGGCGATCAAAACAATATTATTGTTTTTTCTTTTTAAACAACTTTATTTGATTTCTTTCTTTATTTCAAGAAATCCCATTTTTAACTGTCCCTGAATATGTAACGGGTAGTGTCGAAACTAGTAGGCCAATTTAAACAATAATTTATATTTTATCAAACAACAAAAAATTAAAAGTGATTTACAGAGTTATTAGGTTTTTGATTGTACGATGATTTTGGCTTTTTGTGCATTTTTTTTTTCTATTTATTCTTCGTCATATATATTATACAATATATTCTTCGTCACAATAACTTTTCTTTAAAATAACTTACTTAACTTAACCTTCTTACGTCTTTGATCCCTTCACCGCCGGTACATAGTCGCCGTACACTCGCACCCTTCATTTGTACACGGTTGACATTCAATTCATGAGAACGGGTCGCTTTTACGACTCGTTCTTATGTTCAATAGTTCGGTTGTGGAATGATTTGCCGGTCTCTGTGTTTTCACCCTTCTTCGACATGGGCCTCTTCAAGATCCAGGTTCACTTCTTATTTTCCTCAAAAAGACCCTCCACACAGCATCCTCAAAGATGACAGGCCCTGAGGGAATTAATTTCCCTCAAGGCCTCCTGTGTGGAGTTAATGTAAAAAAAAATACATTATTATTTTTATAATCGTTTTTACATAATTATCATTTAAAGATAGTAAAGTTGCAAGTACATTTGATAATTTATTTGTTTATTTTTTTGTATTTCTACGCCAAAGAGAATTAGCTCTTAATAACAATAATAAATGGATAACTTTAATAACGCCATTTTCGTGGGAAAATCACCTCAAGGGCTTAGCGTAGAAGTTAAAACATTTTATTATATATATATATTTTTAGTAGGTACAGTGGAATCTCCACTGCCAAATGTAATCACGTAAATATATGTAAGTACTGTTTTATATTATTTTAATAACGTTTAACGTAAAAACGCTCAAAACTTATTCACAGTTGATGTCGGCTTCATGAGAACGGGTCGTTTCTCCGACTCATTTTTGTGTATTTTTTTGACTCGTATCGGGCAACCGGTATTAATCTTTTCTCCTTCTTTTAATCCGGGCACAACCTCCCTTCTTACTTTATTAGGCTTCTCTACAAGAGCAATAGTTTATAGCCATCATAAATAAAAATTCATACCAGATAGATATATAAAATAGTAAACTAAAAGTAACTTGTAACTAGTAAAATCAGACAGCAATACTGATAAATATAATAAAGTAAAATCATGGTTTACCACCCCTGACATCCCAAAAATAGTATATAAACCATAGAATAAGAACAACCTGTACCAGTCTGAAGATGGCCGTTATAGGTTGAAACCGGTCCAGTCAAAAAAAAAATAAAAAACGTGGAATAAAGTTATAAATTTGTTTTATAAATTAGTTTATAGCCAGACTCCTCACAGTAGTGTTCAGATAATAGAAAATACAGACGCCGGGGTAGTAGTTTGTGTTCTGCACACTTTTGTTGGTAACAGGTTACCAAAGCAACCGATCGAATTGTTAATGCACAATAAAAACAACAATAAAAAAACACGGCACATAGTTTGGAGTTCGGTCATTTAATGATTCACTAAGAGGAACCAAAAGGGCCCAAAGTCACCCCAAAACCCGCTGGGTCAACGAGATAATCAAGTTACGCTGAAACACGTGGCAGAACAAAGCGAGGAACCGATAAGATTTGAGAGATGAAAGGAGCTCGGGGAGGCTTTCGTTGAGAAGTGGATAGACAGCGGCTGATGATGACGAAGAGATGTCACGTGTCCGGTGTAACCTCAGAGCAATAATATACAGGAGGAAAAGCTTTGCGAAACAGTGCAGTCAAGATTGTTGTTTTTTCCTGACTCGGGCGTGGCTAGGATTTTCATGGACACACCTTTTTACATCCATTCATAGCACATGTCGACATCATGTTTTGTTTATTTATAAAACCACTTTTTCACAGTATTTTTATCAATAAAAATATAGGTTTTAACCTCAACAACCGTTGAGTTATGTCGCATAACAAAAACGTAGTGGGCGGAGTCACCGGAGACGCGGGAGGCGGAAAACATGTTTACATACCTAAAAGTGGTGCGATACTATGTGACAACTTGTCTTGTCCCTTTCTCTCTCACGGTTTACGACCTAAAAACCCGGAGAAAGTGATTTATCGTAAATTTGTATAGATTGGGTAAAAATGTTTAGCTCTCTCTCCATAATATATTCTTGCTACAAGGGTGTAACCTACACCGATACAGATTACAACACGTCCACCCATATAATACATAAATATCTATAGCTTGAACACTGAATGAAAAATTGTAACAATTGTAAGGGTTTTTTTCAATACTACATATCGTCTCTGGAAAGGCAAAAGGGCTCAAGCGACACTTTGGTCAAAATTAGTTAAATATGCAGTTTTGATCAGTTCTGTGTTTTGCGTCGAAGTAGTATAGTGATGTGAATAGTAAAATGATGCACGAGTATATACGGGTTAAAATGTAGATATCCGGAAATAATGCAAGGCTGATGTAAGCGCAATGAATAGGATTAAGAAAATGACGCTTGTATGGTTCTGGCGTGTTGAGCGGATGAACGAAGAAAAGGATTGTGAGAAAAAATTGAAGACGTGAAATCAAATGGTAGAAGAAGTCAGGGGCGCCCGAGGAAGACATCACACGATCAAGTTAATCAAATACTCTAAAAGGGCCATGTCAACAGTCAGAATAACAGAAGGGTATGTATGGATGTGAATGAAGCAAGGAGTGTGTGTCAAGACAGAGTTGTATGGCAGTCCATCCTGTCTGCCTACCCCTGCGAGGAAACGGCAGGGAAACGGGGTTAGTTAGTTAGATACGGAAAATTCGACGACTAGGCGAAAAAATATTTAGAGCTTTAATATGAGTTTTCGCGTAAAAGGTACCGTTTACACTTCGTACAGCGGATGCAACATGTCCTACGTCCAACTCTATTCACAGATTGACTTTTTTCGATAAAATTGAATTCATTTCCAAATCTTTAGAGCTCATTTCAAGTGGTCTGCTCACAGGCCGTTCAAGCCTTCGACACTACACTCAATGGAGCCTCCAGTCACCCTTCTGGCGCCACAGCCTTCTTACGGCTACAAGTAGCGGTGAGGTACCAGGCAGTAGGCAGTAGCGTCTCCCAGGGGAAGACAAAATTGTCTCGGTGAATAAAGAAGCATTGGCTGTAATTCGCACTAGCCGGTTGGAACCCTTCATCCCTTGTAAACCTTGACTCGAACTTAGAGTAGAAAAAATGAGTACCTCTTCAAGCATATGTGTGGAACGGATGCTTAGCATTATGCTTTAAGTAGGTAGGTAATCGGCATATGTGGTTAAAAAATATATTAATACCTTTTATTTGTATTTTTTGTAGTGATTACCGCACAAGAGTCTCAACTGCTCCCAACCGTCTAGAGCCAGTTAAACTATGGCATCCCCAATTAAGGTATTTTGTAAGGTTGAAGGTAGTGGGGAGGCGAAATAGATGGGAAAGAAGAAGGTTGGGTAGTACCTGGCTATTAATTAAAACCATTAAATAATAAATAATAATAATAAATCTTTATTTAAATACAGTTTAGAGTTATAACAGCAAAATAATAAAAATAAAAGCAGAATAATCATATAAAATACATAGGGTGTCTAAAGGTGTAGGTACATTTATATATTTTAACAAGAGATCTATACATTGTAAACAGTAAATATATATATATATTACATAAACATTAATTAAATAGAAATATAGATCATTATTCGTATTTGCTTAAATACATATAAACATAGTTTTCGTATATTTGTATACAGTTATTACTTTTGTTTTCACGTAATCTGCCTCACTAGGCAAGCCTGTGTTGAGGCAGTAATTTTTGCCGATTGTTTTAATTCTGAATGATATTCTTTCACCAGGGCGACACTTGGAGTATCTACCACTCTGTGAAGTAGAGGTAGAGGAGTTCTTGAAATGTTATTAATACGTAGAGAAGAATACAAAATGTAGGATAGCATTCGCGTTACGTTCAACCCCGTATAGGCTTTAAATATTAATATATTTACAAATGGACGAATTTACATTTCTTTGGTATTTGGAAATATTTTTTACGATGTTTTTGTTTTCGATAGCAAAACTATAATTATTTTACCGACACTTTGAATCGTAATAAACATGAACTAAATTAAAAACTTTGTTTAATTAATCGCCAATCACTAAATAGTCACTGAAATCTGTAAATTTAAACTCAAACGGTAAGTTATGTTATAGGTTATGTTTTCATAAGTTTTCCAACGAATGTAACAGTTGTAATTGTCATAGATAAAGCAAATATAAGACGAACAACTTACCAATAGTTCTTATTTTATAACGGCCCTCCTTACTAACGTGTTTCAGTATCTGAATTTCATCGTTGACAGAAATACAACTCTGTCACCCAACATAAATACCTTTTTCAATCGATTTCTATGTTCTAATTTCAAATTGTCTTCGCTAAATACCTTATCTTAATATTACCTTAGTCGGCTAAGCTTGTCATAATAAGGTATTTAATGAATATAAATTAAAACAAATCGATAGAAATATATTCAATATATATGTTAAATGACAGAGTTTATTTTCATTTTTTTCCGATTTATAGAATAAATCATAAATTGCGCAATGCTTTTCTTGCTTTTCTAGTAAGGAGGACGGTCAATGGCTTTTCACCGCACAATCATTATAAAACCCGATCTTTTGAAAATGGTCACCACAGTCAAACATACGACTATTCAGTACTCATTTATTTATTTCTATTACAATATATTACACTAGTTGTCTCCCGTGAAAAATTGGGGGATATACTTGACCTGCCAAGAAAAAACTATCCACCTATTTCAAACATAGAATAATGTCTTCTAAAATACATTATTGGTTGGTAATTTATTACGTAGATTTTTTTTTTTTATAGTGAATACCACACAAGAGTCCCAACTGCTCCCAACCGTCTAGAGCCAGTGAGACTATGGCATCCCCAATTGGGGTATGTTGTGAAGCTGAAGGTAGTGGGGAGGGGAAGGAGATGGGGAAGAGAAAGTTGGGAAGTACATGGCTATTCAGATCTGGCCACAAACACGGCTAAAGCCAATTTCAATGAAGCGACGTTTCGATTCTGAATGGTGGTCTTTCACCAGGCCGATACAGATATAAGGAATTTGAAAGATTATTTTTAATTTTTGATATATTTCAACAACTTTACGTATCAAATTTGAAAAGTTCACACTCGTACGGTCGTACGTACTAACAAAGAAAATTATTTATAGTTAATAACTTAGCAGAATAAAGGTAAGCTTTTTGTCAGGTGGCAATTTCTTCCAACCAACCCTTTATAATAAATGCATGGCTGGATATGTAAATGATTGACAACTCCTGGACTACGAAGGAGCTACGTAGGTTTTTTTACTCCCCGGAAGGAACGGGTCGCCTGTAATATGGATGCCACATTACCATAAGGCCGGGCACCTCGCCCTGGAGGGAGGGGAGGGGAGGGGGAGGAGATGGGAGGTACCCGATGCACGGCACACTGCCTTGCCTACATATTATAGTAGCTACCTGCTGCCTACTTTCAAACTCCCCCCAAGGTGGCTTCATGGCTTTCTCTGTGTTCATACGACTGTCACAAAATCGCAATGATTGATACATTGAAGGAAACAAAGACAATACATACATTTTTTTTGCATTTGTGTAACTTAAAAAAAAAGCCGTTTTGATTTTCAAACTATTTTTTGTAATATGATTTTGACCGTATTAAAAAATGTGGATAAAAGAATCATTTTGAATGTAATGAATAGGATCAAGAAAAAGGGACGCTTAGATGGTTTGGGCATGTATCGAACGGAGAAAGGAGTGTGAAAAGAATATATGATGCGAAAGTGAATGGAAGAAGCAGTCGAGGACGCGAGAAAGACATGGAACGATCAAGTAAATCAAATACTTGAAAGGGATGTGAAGAGTCAACAGAAGAGTATGTATGAGACGATGTATGAATGTAAATGAAGACAAGAAGTTTAAAAAAGACATATTTGATGGCGGTCCAACCTGAATGGAAGGAAACGAAGTGATGGTTAGTTAGAATGCACGGCTGATGTGAGCGATGAATGTAATGAATAGGATCAAAGGGACATGAATGGTTTGGGCATGTAGATCGAATGAACGGAGAAAGGAGTGTGAAAAGAATATATGATGCGAAAGTGAATGGAAGAAGAAGTCGAGGACGCCGAGAAAGAGTTATATGGAACGATCAGTGAATCAAATACTTGAATCGGGTCATGTGAAGAGTCAGAATAACAGAAGAGTATGTTAGTTTTTGAATGTCACCCTTTGCAAAGACTGTACCAAACCTTATATGGCGGTCCGTCCCTTGGCTTTGACTTGGAAACATCTTTTAAATGTATATTTTTGTCATTGCTTCATTAAAATATTATGTATGTGCTGTTCTTTCTCTGTTGCCCTTTTTCCCAGATCGTGTCATGTTTTTTTTAAATCTGACAATAGTCCGTTAGTATACAAATAAATAAATAATATATTTCTCACTGGGATTTTCCATGCCGAGGAATGTATTTTAAATTTGCTAGGTTTAAAAAAAGGGTAATGTTTTGTTTCAATGTGTATTTTTTTAATGTTATGTGTCCCAAATTAGTTTTTTATGATTTTAACGTGTTTTGTGTCTGCAAGGTTTATGTAAATGCATATTAATAAAAATATTGCCAATTTTAAATAACGTCGATAATGGGTACAGTAGATTATTTCATGTGATTTTGTACACGGTCTTAACAACTCGCAGCCAATTGGACTGTGACGTCACACATTTTGGGAAAAGTGTGCGTTTAAAGGAAGTGTTGCTAAAAAAAAAGTATAATCTATATAGATATTAATTATTGATATAATATTAATAAACTTCAACGAAAATATGAAACTCAAAATAAAAATAATTAAACATTGACATGAAGCACTCACTTTGTGGAAAGACATAATTAAATTTTAAATAAAAGTAACTTTGTTTTGACACCACTTTATTAGATACATTATACCAACCGGCGCCGGCTCTACCTGAACCTTCTTCAGGGTTGAACAAATATGTATTATATTTTATTAATAATTTTAATTTTATTAATATACTATAAATACATATTTGTTCAGCCCTGAATAAGGTTCAGGTAGAGCCGAAACCGGTTGGTATATGTATCTAATAAAGTGGTTTCAAAACAAAGTTACTTTTATTTCAAATTTAAAAAGAATTAGGTCGCGACTGAGAGACTTCTTTGCTCTATCCGGGAGTATATCTCTGCCAATTGAGCTACCGAAACCTTATTGACGGCCTCCATGGTCGAGTGGTAAGACGCTCGACTACGAATCCAAAGGTCGCGGGTTCTAACCCGACGTGCGCCAATAACTTTTGTTTATTTAATATGTGACATAACATATTTAATTCATTTAAAAATAATAAAAGTATATTTGCGACACGTTCCAGAATGGTAGATACTCTAATTATCGCCCCGGTGAAAGACCACCATTCAGAATCGAAACGTTGCTTGAAATGGCTTTAGCCGTGTTTGGTGACCAGATCTGAATATCCAGGTACTTCCCAACCTTCCTCTTCCCAATCTCCTTCCCTCCCCACTACCTTCAGCCCCACAACATACCCTATTGGGGGATGCCATAGTCTCACTGGCTCTAGACGGTTGGGAGCAGTTGAGACTCTTGTGCGGTATTCATATTAAAAAAATAGAAACCGGCATTTTAATGGATCTTATACTTCCTTGAAAAATATTAAAAAATATTTTTTCAATTTCTACCATTACAGTCCTCCATTTTTGTAATGGTATGCAAAGCTCTACCCGAGCACATATTATATACCTAGATGGTGTCTTGGATAAGTCTGAACAAGATTTCGGTCGCGACCTAATTCTTTTTATTTTATGTTACATATTTTCGTTGAAGATTATTGATATTATTTCAATAATCAATATCAAAATACGATGGAGCTTTAAAGTTTTAATTAATTTCAATTTGATTTAAATAAAAAATATTTTAGTTTTAAGCCACTTTATTTATACACATATAACAATTCGACCGGTTTCGGTTAAACTTAACCTTCTTCAGGAACGCATATATATAAACTAAATAAATATAAAATATAAACTAATAAAGTTTATTATATTCCGGATAGCGCAAAGAATTCTCTCAGTCGCGACCTAATTCTTTTTATTTTATGTTACATATTTTCGTTGAAGATTATTGTTATTATTTCAATAATCAATATCAAAATACGATGGAGCTTTAAAGTTTTAATTAATTTCAATTTGATTTAAATAAAAATATTTTAGTTTTTAAGCCACTTTGTTATACACATATAACAATTCGACCGGTTTCAGTTAAACTTAACCTTCTTCAGGAACGCATATATATAAACTAAATAAATATAAAATATAAACTAATAAAGTTTATATATATATATATACGTTCCTGAAGAAGGTTAAGTTTAACCGAAACCGGTCGAATTGTTATATGTGTATAAATAAAGTGGCTTTAAACTAAAAATATTTTTATTTAAATTATAATGTCAAGCTACAAAGTGATTGCTTCCTTCGATAAATTAATTTCAATTTGTATAATGTTTCTATTGTTCTATAGGAAAAATATATATTTTGAAAAATTGTGTTGATATCACGGACGAAGCCGGGTAGTTTGTCTTGTCATTTACAGATTCCATAAAAAAATAAATGATTAGCGAAATATGAGATGTCATTTTTTTTAAGAATCAAAAGTTTATGTTCTTCGAGAAATTTTCTTTCGCAGCACAAATATTTTCTTTTCGGTTCACGATTTTTCCCCGCAACACATCTCAACTATAATTATTATTCAAATTAGTTCACCGCCTGCCCCATTAAAGCGGCAGCTCGCCCTTTATTAGGAAAAACGTAGATCATAATATTAAAAAGCGGGCCGGTCTAGGAATTCCTGAGTGACTTACAGGGGAGTGCTCTGGTCGAGTGGTAACACTCCAACTTTTGCATTATAGTTTTGTGGGCGCAACCAACCTAGTGGTGCTTATTTCATACACGAACACGAAATTAGCACGATATAGAATACATCAAACTTTGCAAGTGTTCCGGTGATTTTTTTCAATGTTGCGCGTGCATCAGGTATGCTTTTTTGAAGCAGGGACCATCTGCTAATATTTGAAACTTTTTGTGCAAAGGAAAACAACTATTTTACTACAGGCAATAATAATGTTCTTCAAGATAGTAAATTGTAATGCGTTTTTTTGCATAAAAATTAATACAAATTATAATAATTCATAAATTAGAGTTTAAAAAAGTGAAAGTTTATTCCCCTTCAGTTGTCGAATAACCATATTATGATTAATTGGTTGCTATGCGAATGTCTTCCTTTAGCCAGGAAATCCCGTAGCTAGCTTCAGCTATTAGTGAGATTTGGGTGGAAGTAACTTTATAGCCCAAACGACACAAATCGACCAGTGACGGACTAAGAGTAGTAAATACTCTCAGTATCGCCTTGGTGAAAGATTATTCAGAATTGTTTAAAGGCAATGAATGTTTTTTATTGGCTTTAGCCGTGCTTAGTGACCAGATCTGAATAACCATATGCTTCCCAATAGTGATAATGATACTAGGATAATTGATATAGAGATTTTTTTTAATATCACCTCGAGGACGCTTAACCTTCCAACCGTCCTTTTCCCATCTCCCCCCCCCCCCCCCTCCCACTCTATTCAGCTTTACAACATACCACAATTGGACGTAGTTATGCAGAAAGCATCCAACCCCAAAAAGATGAAACTGAGAAAAAGGCGTTTGAAAATATGACCATAAAAAATCATTAATATATATAATCGGCATTTGTAAAGTAAACATCAGTATTTTTTTTTGTTTCTTTACGAGCATTATTATAAATAGGTCATTTATAATCTATTAATGTGTTTATTTAAAAAAATGTATTTCTTATGTTATGCTACATTTCATAATGTTTTTAAACTTCAATTTAAGTCAAATATCTGAAAAGTGCGTTAATAAAAATAAAAAATAAATGAAAAAATCTATTGCATTTGGAGCTCGGATGTTTTCAGCAGATGCAAATTTCGTATTTATCTTTAGGAAAACATATAAAACTCAATTTTGGCAAATTGTGGGTTGGACGCTTTCTGCCTAACAACGTCTAATTGGGGATTCCATAGTCCCACTGGCTCCAGGTAATAGGGACTATTGTGCTGAATTTACATGAAGAGGTAGTATCTACTGGTACCTGATAAACTGGTTGCAAAAAATGCCAAGTTTATCAGTTACATCTGATACGCCGTTGATCGTGTGCGATTTGAAGGCTGAATTATTTCTAAATTCATTTTTCAGAAGCGTTCGTAAATCTTATTGTCAAATTTCTTTTCCTTTTTTCCAACCCTCCACCCTCACCTGCCGCCCGCGAGCGCCGCAAGAATGCACTGTCAAATAAGCAGCCTTGGACACGACACGCGTGCCCAAACTCTTAATGAAGAGGGCGATACACATATTTCACTATTTGATAATGTTTGTGCAAATTCTAAATCGCTTGTAGCCCTAAAAACAAGGGGGAAAATATTCAAAATGAAAACATTCTAGATACATGCATTTTATAGCCGACCTAGTTTAACTAACTAACTAACCATCACGCCGTTTCCCCGCAGGGGTAGGCAGAGAGGACGGACTGCCATATAACTCTGTATTGGCACACACTTCTTGCTTCATTTACATTCATACATCGTCATACTCTTCTGTTATTCTGACTCTTCACATGACCCGATTCAAGTATTTGATTTACTTGATCGTGCCATGTCTTTTCGCAGACGTCCTCACTTCTCCTATTTACTTTCGCATCATATATTATTTTCACACTCCTTTCTTCGTTCATTCGCTCTACATGCCCAATCCATCTAAGCGTCCCTTTCTTGATCCTATTTATTACGCTCACATCAGCTTTGCATTCTTTCCGGATACCCACATTTTTAATACAGTCATACATGGTTTTACCGCACATACGTCTCAAAGATCTCATTTCACAGCATTTAGTCTACTTTCATCCTTCCTCTGCCAGTTCCATGCCTCACTGTCATACATCAGGGTTGGTATAATCACTCCATTGTGGACTACTAGCTTCGTTTCTTTGGACATTTTTTTTATTTGCGCCAACAGCATTCAGTCCTCCATTAATGGAGTTTCCTGCATTCACCCTTCTTTCAATATCCTTATCAGCCTTTCCGTGTCTCGTAAACATTCTTCCTAAATACACAAACTCATTTAAATACTTAATTTAAATTAAGTATTTAAATTTATATTTGTTATTTCACATTTAATTCATATAAAATTATAAATAGTATATTTGCGGCACGTTCCAGAGTAGTAGGTACTCTTATTATCGCCCTGGTGAAAGACCACCATTCAGAATCAAAACGTTGCTTGAAATGGATTTAGCCGTATTTGGTGACCAGATCTGAATACCCAGGTACTTTCCAACCTTCCTCTTCCCAATCTCCTTCCCCTCCCCACTAGCTTCAGCCTCACAACTTAGCCTATTTGGGGATGCCATAGTCTCACTGGCTCTATACGTTTGGAAACAGTTTAGACTCTTGTGCGGTATTCATATAAAAAATAAATAAATAAAAAACAATTCAATCCCCATAAATAGAAAAATAATCAGTTTCACTTGCGGATAAGTGAGGTCGCATAGATTATAGTTATGTCCAGTTATATTTTGTTATATCCAGCTATATCCAGGTATATTCAATTATATCCAGATATATCCAGTTATATCCAGTTATATCCAGTTATATCCAGTTATATTTCCAGTTATATCCAGTTATATCCAGTTATATCCAGTAACATCCAGTAACATCCAGTTATATCCCGTGAAAACCAGTTAAATCGAACGAAAAAGACCTAAAAGTATATTTTTTATTCCAATAACAAACTACAATTCTTGCACTTTTTATATATTATTATGATCTTAAGGTAAGTTGGGGGAAGATGCTTAATTGACTGTATAGTCCCTCAAATAAAAAATATTAAAAAAAAACTTTTTTACCAGAACAGGGAACAATAATATCAAAAATAGTAAAAGAAAACAAAAAAAAATATAAAAAATATTCAAATGGCATCTTTCCCCATTTCGTCGGGGTAAGATGCCACCAAGTATAACATACTAAGACTTTAAGCAGAGGTCACGAATATCCAGATTGGAAGTGCATGTTTTATGGAGCCATTCTTTACATCGCACACAAGTTATCCAATCAACTTTGGGAAAGATACAGTGGAAGTTGAAGGATGAATCATGTGAATGTCTGAATTCATTCAATATTGAGGTCGGGTTGAGGCAATTGCCATCGGATCGTAAGGAAATATGCTTAGATGAATTAAATTATGTAGATACGTTACTGAGACAACGCGCGTGAATGCACTAAACCGAGTCCGCGAGACATACCTGAGATTTACTGCGTTTAGTATCACACAAGCATTCGTTCGACAGACAAGCTGTCACCAGCTGTCACAAACGCGTCGCTGTAGGCTTCTTTCTGAGAACAAATGCCTTGAGAGGTGTAAAAATCATTCGGGAGAGAAAAACATATCTCATGGAATTCATAATTACCCACAAATCACTCCTTATTTCAATTCAATAAATATAATTATTCACAAGGTTTAAAGGTTCCCGAAAACGGTGTGAGATAGCGAATGCAGAAATACATAAGTCTGAGGAAGATAGCCACGGCTAGTGGCGCGATAAACGATTATAACAGTAGCGTGGGACGTTCTTATAACTATCTCATCCGTACACACATATTCTTTGAATGGTTATCCTTTTCATAAGCGGGTGACGCGGGAAACAAGACGGTTCTAGTGATGCTACATTTTTCATAAGGTTTGTATGAATATGACGTGTCTTATATGTCTATGGAAATATGCCAAAGGCTTTAAATCCTACCGCACCATTGTTTACAGAAGCTGCTTGACTCCTAACTTCATTTAGTAATGGTTGAAACGGGTATTTAGTTTATGACCAGAATGGTAACGAATCCAAGAAGTACATGCTTTATTCCAATAGGATTTTAATTGTTTTGAAAAAAAAGATCAAGTGGTTGCAACCACTGTGTTGTATGACCATAACGTATTTCGTGCGAAGTATCATGTGACGTTTTACATACCGAAAGTCAGAACTTTCTCATACAAAAACATGCCAATATTTAAAACGATGGAACTATTCAATGAAGCTGCATCTACCTTAGATATATTTAGATGCACATATATAGAGTTCTGTCACTATCTTTTAATGTACGTGCACGAGTGACCGTTAGGTACATAACGATCTAAATATTCTTAAATAAAATATTTTTTATACACATTTTTACACTTGCCAATTCAATGATTATCTCATAACATGTATATAAGAGTGAACCTCCCTTATATCTTATCTTTTTTTTATTGCTCACATTATTTGCGTTATTATATCATATTTAATGCGTCATATATCTTGTCTATAACTGGGTGTAAATAAATGTTTAGTTTTTTTAGTACGCCATGCATGTATCTACAATATTTTTATTTTATTCATCTCTTAATGTATTTGGTGAACAACTGGAATGTTATGACGTTTCGATTTTTCATTGACACTTCCCGCTTTATTTATTATATCTTGAAAAGCAAGAATAAGCCAATTTTCCGTAAATAAGGCTCTTGAAGACCTTCTAATGTACGTCCTCGGTATAGTTGTTCGTCTAAAGTAAAAATTTAATAGTTCTAATAGTATTGTTTACCTAATAAACTTTGTCTAATATAATATAAAGTAATAAAACAAGTGTTCATTGACACTTAACTAAACGATTTAATCAAAACGGCATCTTCCCCACCGATGGGGGAAGATGCCGAACTCGTCAATAAATCCCACGAGTACACAACATAACCTCAAACAACAAAAACTTGTCCACACAGCATGTTATTGCGCAATGAAACTGAAATAAATTATGATAAAAATACATTCCCAAAAATCATATTATACGGTCACTTCAAATCATGTTAAAATATATAAACTCCCAAAAAGGGGTACATACCACGTTTTTTCACTATACTTTCTTTGAAATATGTTCAATAACTCCGCGCTCTGGCACATGCGTTTGGTTACTAATGGATTACCACTAAAACGGTAATTTCAGTGACATCTAATGACGTAGGAAATAATGAGCGAGATTGAGCGTCTTCCCCCATTAGCCATCTTCCCCCGACTTACCTTAGATGAAACAAATATTTCGTCCATTATAATATACTCGTATTTTTTGAGAACTATTTTTTTAATAATTTTTAAGTGAATACCGCACAAGAGTCCCAACTGCTTTCAACGGTCTGGAGCCAGTGGGACTATAGAATCCCTAATTGGGGTATGTTGTGAGACTGAAGGTGGTGAGGGAGGGGAATGATATTGGGAAGAGGAAGGTTGGGAAGTACCTGGCAATTCAGATCTGGTCACCAAACACGGCTAAAGCCATTTCAAGCAACGTTTCGATTCTGAATGGTGGTCTTTCACCAGATCGATAATTAGAGTACCTACCACTCTGGAACGTGCGGCAAATATACTATTTATTATTTTATATGAATTAAATGGGAAATAACACATAATTTTAATTTATTTGCGCACACCGGGATTCGAGCCCGCGATCTCTGGATTGCTAGTCGAGCATCTTAACCACTCGACGACGGAGGTCAAATGTCAAATAATATAAAATATGGAAATTGATGAAAAATCATATCGATATATTCGTAAAAAGCATTTACTTTGTGGCTTGCCATATTTATAAATAAAATAGATAACCTTTGTTTATAACCACTTTTATTATTCAATATTATGTCGACCGGTTTTGGAAGCACTCTTCCATCATCAGGACAATATTAAAATTAACCTAAAATACAAAATACTGATATATATATACATATTTAGGAGTTGGAATGGGAAGGAGGATTCCCCTCGAAACCGGTCGACATAATATTGAATAATAAAAGTGGTTATAAACAAAGTTTATTTGTTTTATTTATAATCATATTGATATTGGGGCGGTAGGGTTATATTCTAGATTTGACGACGATTTATAGCTTAAAGGCTGATTCACACCAACGTCCGGATCCGCTCAGTGCCGATATTGTTCCGCAAGAGAGCTTATTGATATGGTATGAATATCAATCAAGGAGTTTGTGCCAAGGCAAAGTTGTGTGGCAGTATATCCTTCTGCCCACCCTTGTGATATTTAACTACTTATTTAGTTAAATCATTATTTTGAAGTGTAAAAAACTTATAACGCAGATTTTTTTTTAAACCATTTTTTTATCACTAAATATTATTTTTAATAATTAATAAAAAAATATTATAATATAGTGGGCAGAAGGATATACTGCCATACAACATTGTCTTGGTACATACTCCTTGATTGATATTCATACCATATCAATAAGCTCTCTTGCGGAACAATATCGTCACTGAGCGGATCCGGACGTTGGTGTGAATCTATCTTAAATCTTCGATTACATCGTGAATTGCGCAATACTTTTCCGTGAACTTCGCCGCTGGTAAGGAGGGCCGTTGGCTAGGCAAGTCAGCTGCCACGACACGCACTTTGTTCATTAGTCCAGCCGACAATGAAACGGCCTTTGTGTCGTTTCAATTTAGTGGATTTCATAATTTCCCTCGTAAATAATAAACTGAGTCATTTTTCAAAGGCAACCTTGTGCTGGACAAGAGTTTTTATAATATTGATCTACATAGACCTTGTTTGTTCAACGTATTAATTTCCATACCTATTATACGTTCACGGTTCAAGACTATAATTTATAGTAGCGTTGTGACCGCTTTGAAAGAAGAACTACTTCTTTTGGCAACAGTTCCTTCTTCATTCATTGTTCATTTAACAAATCCTTCAATTGAAGTTAATGGTTCATTTTAGCGTTCATTCATTTCAATAACTTCGTTTCATTGAACAAATACTTCAATTGAAGTCGGTAGTTCATTATAGCGTTCATTCATTTTAATAACTTCATTTCATTGAACAAATATTTCAATTGAAGGTGGTAGTTCATTTTAGCCTTCATTCATTTCATTAACTTCATTTCACTGAACCAACACTTCAATTGAAGTTGGTAGTTCATTTTAGCCTTTATTCATTTGATTAACTTCATTCCATTGAAAGAAGTACCGGTTCCAGTTCTGTCCAGTTTTTAAACTCTACCTTTTTCGGCGAGGAACCGGTTCCAAAAAGAACTGAACAAATAAGCGGATAAATTCAAATCTCTTTTTTGCGAGTTCGACTTCAATTGAAGTGTTCATTTCGAAGGGTTCTTTTTAAAGAACTAAAAATTCGTGAAGCATTCACAAAACATTGAAGTTTTTCCCAACGCTGCTTCAAAGCCTATAAAGAAGTACTTCAAAGTCCTACTTCAACCAGTTCCAGTTCTTTCCACTTTCAAAACGCTACCGACTAGTACGCGTTTTTTTGGTTCAAGTGTTCACTGCGAAGGGTTCATTTTAAAGAACTAGCAATTCGTGAAGCATTCACAAAATATTGAAGTTTTTCCCAACGCTAATTTATAGGTTCTATGGAATAGCCACTTGTTTACTTTATGAGTATACACTTTACCGGATTTTCACTACGACTGTGTTTAGGTCAAAGGCGTTATTCCACATTTGTTTGTCTGGCCTAGTGCTTTGAACCACTGTCACATTTTACACTGTCGAAAATTGTTTTTTTACCACTACTACTTTAAACCACGGATTCTCGGCCCTTTTCAGAATTTGATCAAATTATGATCAGGTGTCAAGCATAACAACATGACCGCTATGTTATCACTAAGATAACATATTAACATGATGATGATTTCTTTTCAAGAATTCGATAAATTATTTATTTATTTGTTTCCTGCTGCCTTTTTAATTTTCGCATCAGGAATGTTATATTTTTCAGATGCTTTTCTAGTTGTATTCCCTTTGAAAATGTCTTCAAGAGCCTTCTCTAAAGCATTCGGATCATAGTTGTAACATTCAAGACCTCTCAGCTGTTTCTTGTACGTTTGTGGCATGGTCCGCTGCACCCCTAAAAATTCAGTTTTTTTTATTAATAACGCGATATACATTTTCCTGAAAGTAATATCTCAGTAAATATTTTTTGTACTTACGTTTGATATAAGTGAACAATATAATTTGGTTTAGAACGCAATATCCTTTTCAAGTTCAGATATGCAGTAGTTATAAAACTGGATATTCACAAAATTCAAAAACCGCATATTTTACCCGAAAGTTAATTTAAATATTTCTCGCAGTCACAGAACACAACCGACCGCTGCATATGTGAGCCTAATACTGCCGAGACACGTTAGGAAATAACAAGAAGATGTCACTTTGGTTGACAGTAGCGATGTGACCACTTTGAAAGAACTACTTCTTTTGACAACAGTTCTTACTTCATTCATTGTTCATTGAACAAATACTTCAATTGAAGTCGGTAGTTCATTTTAGCGTTCATTCATTTCAATAACTTCATTTTATTGAACAAATATTTCAATTGAAGCTGGTAGTTCATTTTAGCCTTCATTCATTTCATTAACTTCATTTCATGAAGGAAAAATTCTACACAGGGATGTAGCGCCAAGATAATGAAAGGTCCAAGAAATTAAACACGCAATTTATTTTTTCAATTAGTTTATTCATTTTGAGACATGATAAAAAAATAATATGCGCAAGCACAAATATAAACTTGATTATTGAAAAGGTTTATGTACCGTGTAACACAAGCATCTCTCCGACGAGCCACGGGACACATCGCCGAGTCCTAGACTTTACAAGACTGACTCCTGAAAACCTCCATACATTCTATGTTGTTATAATCATTATATTATTATATTGAATTTATAAACAAATATTCAAATCATTTTATCGTTTCTTTGAAAATTTACAATATTTTTAATATACAAATTATACTTTATTATTATTTTCATAACGTTATAATCTTTAATTTTAGTCAATAGTGTAATAATATAATTATGTTTCAATAATAATTTTTTAGTATATCTTCGCATTTTTTCAATCTTATCAGACAATTTCAATCACATTTTATGATACCTGTTTTTATAAGTAATTTCCCTACTCTCATACAAAAGCTGCTTCGCAATTTTATCACCCACACGCAATATTTACAATAAATTATAGATGGATGCTAACATAACACTACAACACTGTTCACCGAGAAAAAATCGTAAAAGTAACTAACGAAATGTGATTAGCGTACAGTTAACGTTTTCATTTCTAATGTCTGTTCTACCGGGATTCAATGGAGGATACTTCAAAAACCTAGCGTCAGTGATCGTTTCAGCACTGCTGCATTGCGGGCAGACTAATATTTGGGCATGGTCCACATTTTTCACACGAGAATGGGTCGTTTTCACAACTCATTCTTAACATAGGTCTCTTCAAGATCTAGGTTCACTCCTTCCTTTTCTTAAATAGACCCTCCGCACAGCATCCCCAAAGATGATTAAAGGCCCTGAGTCAAATCTCAGGGCCTGCGTGGAGTTTATGTTTAGTATGATTAATTTTACCATTCATTTTGCATTGGCATTTACAATTATGTTATGTAGGTAATACATAAAGTAGAGTAGTCTCATGATACATTTAGTTCCAGACATCACTAACCAAAAGTGAACACAGACTAATAATCAATTGATTTGATTCCAATATGAATGCATAAGGTGTAAAGGCACTTTGTGTGTCACTGCTAATTTACTTGTTTGTTTTTGAAAATGATTTTGTATCGGTGAACAAGATATATATTGTTTAAGCATTATAAAACATTTTACATTATTGAAAGGGACAATACAGAAAAAACACTGGCAGTTTTATTGTTACGCAATTATTTAGAAAACAATTTGATACGATAAAACTTTTTCACCCCTTTCCAGATGTATTAAAAATAATAAGCTTGTGTGGCAATCATCAATGCATACATGTATGCAAGTAGCACTGGAGGCATGGATTATTAGAATATCATAGCATGTGCGTAGCGGTGAATGGGTTAACACGATCTTCGGAGAATTGTAAATTTTGTTTTATGAATGCTATATGTGAACAGCAAAAGCACGCATTTGTATGAAAGCACCTTTTAGAATATTCTTTCGTGGTTTTTTTATCAATCCATAAATCAATTCACTTTCAAATATCCAATCCTCATTTCAAAAACATTAAAAATTAATTTCAACAGACATAATAAACAAATAATTCATAATGCTATTCTAACAACTTCTTACAAAAATATTTATATTCAATAAATTACTAATAGAAATACCATGTAAGTGGAAATCATATGACCTGTAACAATCGGCTGCAGAAATATAACATGATCGCAAAAATCTACCAAAACAATGCAAGAGTTATTGTTATTTCTTAGGCTTTTAATGTTTATCTATTTTGCAACTTACTGTACACAAAACAAAGCAGAAGAAAAAATTTATTTTTTTTCAAAAATATTTTAGGCGTTTCTTATTTTATTTACATTATTTATTATTTATAATTTTAATAATTAAAGACAACAAATTAAATTGATAGAAATAATTTTAAGATAAACTATACATTTAAAGTTATTGATACATCTAATACTAAACTATAATTTTTTAAATAATATTTACAATTCTGAAGAATGATTGTTTTTTTTACAATATCAATTTATAAAATAAAAGAGAGATCAAAGAATATAATATAAAATGCATACTAGTGTAAAAACGCAAATCTTTCTCAAAATATAAATAAATCAAAAACAAACAAAAAAAAATTAAAGCAATATAAACAATAAAATCACAAATTTTATTGAATTCGGTAGAAGTTACAATAGGAATTGCAAAAAAAATATATATGTAGCCCAGTAAAAAAAAAATATTGAAATTCCTAGTTGTAGTGCTTGAAGCACCATTTTTTGTTAAAGAAAAAAAACTGTTATGATTTCATGAATATTAAATAGTTATGAATATTCTAATAATAAAAATATACAGATATCACTATGTTTTCCTCACGTAATTTTTAATTTTTACATAAGATAGGTACAATATATTTTACGTAAAGATGTATTTATTTGATTTATAAAGAATTCACTAGATCGAAAATTCCCACTATAGGCATACCGCTGATAGATTAGTTGAAACCTCTCCTTCTTTCTCATAAACGATCCATGTAACAGAAAGAGAGATGACAACGGAGCTCTCAGTGGCAGGACTACATTCGTGAATCTCACAAGCATAAAATTTAAATATTACAGCATCATAAGACGCTTGCTGTCATACAAACAATTCTGACATGAAGCCATCATTATGAAAAAATACTATTCTAATTAATTGTTAGGTGTAATAATACAACATCAAAACAGATGACAAAATACAGCATATTGTATTACTTTAAATTATTTAGAAATGGCAAAAAAAGGTTACAATTTCATAGTAAGGGTGCTGCTATCTAGTGAACTCTGTGTAGTATAACAAAATATCGCCAATGTGAATCGATTGCATTATTATTATTGTAATTTATAATATCAAAGGAAATTGACACTAATATAGTATGTATATCAGTTTCCTTTCAAAACTTACCTTTTACATTTGATACAAAAATGAGATAAAATGAAATGAAACAAAAAATTATATGCGAAAATTGAATAATGTATTAATAAAGGCGCTAAGTGCCAAAAACTAAAGCTGCTTGTAGTAGAAACAAAATACTAATTTGTGAAATAAAATTATATGTAGCACACCTTTTAAAAAATGATTCTTTATAGTTTGAAGCAATCTCGACAGTTTCCATTATTTAAAAACTTAAATTAATTTCTACAAAATAAAATAATGTAATAGAATATCAGTTTTTAATTAATTTTTTTGACACTTAGCGCCTTAATTAATACGAGTATTCAATTGTAGGTATGAAATTTTTAGTCTCTCCTGAAAAATGACTAAATATAAATAATACAAATGGATTTGTATAGGCAATATATGCATTTCAATTAACACTTGCAATAAAATATCAATACTAAAACTTCAAAAACAATAATTCATCCAATATGCTTAAACAAATACATTTTTAAAGGGTTTTAAGAAGGCTTAAAGAAGGCCATAGTTCATTTTATTTATTTGTTATGAATTTGCATTAAAGTTGCTTAAGACCGACCGCTCTAAATCCATTGTTGTAAGGTCCATCGAATTGAACTCTTAGTCTTCCAACTAATAGCTGAATGCATAGACCACTACGCTATGGAGGCCGCCAAATTTCAAAGATTAATTCTATGCGTAGGTTTCTTACCAAAGATCAAATAAATATAGAGAATGCTTTTACATGTTTTACTACCCAACTTTGCCTAAGTTTCAACACATTTTTTATTGAACATATGGCGTCTTGTCTGTCTTTTGACAATAAAATTTTAATTTCAAAGCTCCATAGCTCATGATGGAAATGACGTTACAAGCTGTAGAAATTAATAAGAAGAAAAAAGTTATTCCAGACGGAAAAAAAGCTGTCAATATTATATGACGCTCAACATTTAAGAGATTTTGCTGCTTCAAATAAACAGATTTCTGCTTTATAGTCAATATTAATGTTTCTCGAGACAACTGGTATATGGAGACCATTACGCTATGAATATTATTTATCGTCTGTGACAAAAACTATGAGGCCCTTTTCTTTAAATTCGTTTTTAGGTATGGCATTTTTTTATGCTCTTTTTTAACTTTCCCTAATTGTTTACCAACAAAAATATTACAATGAGCACCTTCGTAAGTTTATATAATAATATGTAAATAAATTTTTAATTTTTCAATTCACAAAACAACGGGCAATTGTTTCTCTTGCGCATAAGATTAACAGCATACATATTCATGTTTTAATTCATCGTTGAATCTTTTGGTTTGTTTTATTTATAAAAATGCTATTTATTTCATCTATAAAACACAGAACATAGAAAAATCTAGAAGGATTGAATAGTTACTGGACAAATGAATAATTACACCAGAAGTGATAATATTTCTAGCACTAGAGAAATTTTGAGAAACATTGATTTAAGGGTGGAATTAGGAGAGGAGAAGAAGAAAAGATTAAGTCACTTAACATAACCAAACTGAGTGTTTTCAAGCGGGTAGTTTTTTTTTAAAATTATAGGATTTAACATAAAAGTTCCACTGTCCAGAGCCAGACTATGGTTCATGCAACCGACAGATTTTGTGAGGAAGAGATAAATAGGGGAGGGGAATTAGAATGGAAAGAGATAGGCAGGTCAAATCTGATTACTAAACATAGTACTAAAGCCATTTCAACTAATACTTAGATTCTTGGTATACCATTTCAATTCATTTAGACTTATAAGAAATTTAATTTTGAATCTGCCATTTCTGGGCCCAAATTCTTGGTATACCAGAGTTCTCATGTCCCTTTGCGACAGAACATGTCATGTGTAAAATTTAAATGATGGCATTTTCCACTTCTAGATTTAACTATATTCTGCGTTCTTAGGAAAAAACTAAACAACAATATTTACCAAGACAATAATTCTGGGTGCGAAAGGAAGAAGGGGATAAGCTTTGAATTAAGTATGCAAAGTCGCCCCTTAGTTACATACCTTACAAGGAAATGGATAGTTTTGGATGGAAATGACAAATTATGCAATTGTACTAATTTCGTTATAGCTTATTTTGACTCGTCCCCTTTTTCCTTTCGTACAGACCAAGTTAAACATATTTTGACATACTACTTTGAGAATAAAATTTTATATGGTTTAATCTTTATCCTAAGATTTTTTTGAAGTATTAAACTGAATGTGTAAAATTCTACATGTTATAACAATTATACTTTTGATTTGCTGATTTCTAAACAGAGAGGAAAATGGGATACAATTTTAAAGTACAACATTTTTAAATCTATGGTGAATCTGATTTTTACAAACGCTATAGGTGCCATAAATAAAACCATATTTTATTTAATAGAATTCTTAAATATCGATCAACGATAAAACAATTTCTTATGATTTAAAAAAATTGAATGCTGAAACATTGCATTACATTCTGGCTAACACGGTAAATGATTTGTTACATAATGGAAAGCAAATTGCATTTATTTGATAAAAATATTAAGGCAAGACAAATAAAAATGCTAAATTTGATCCAAATCGCTTTCTTTATAATTTTATTTCCAAGAACAAAAATAAGTTAATTCAAAGATAACTCTAAAAGAGTGAATTTTTTAAAGATTTTTGTTTTAATTATAAGAAATCCTCCCTCTCCGATGGGTAATATTACAAAATATCCTTAAAACTACATTTACATACTTTGAATAAAAGTAAAATCACTGTTTAAGTTAATATTCTTGAAAAAAAGTTCGTACATACAATATGACTATGACATATTTTTATTGTAACACTATTTTTACATAATTTACTTTGTTCAAAATATATCTCTATGAAAACATCTACATACATATTAGTAACAGGTAATATTTCTCCATTTCACCATTGCTCTAATTCAGTTCACGAAAGATCAACTTCAGGCCGTAAAATAATTGAAATGTCGACCCCCTACTCTGCTACATTAGTTTATACATTTTTCAATGTTCTTAATGAGAGATGTTGCACCATTTTCGTAAAGAATTACATGAAATAATAAAAACCACAAATTTGAAATGAAAATACCTACAAATTTTATACACAGAAAACATCCATATCAATATTTGACAAATATCGATTTTACAATCAACAAATCCAAATTCAGTGATCTTTACTATTAGACCACGGAATTGTTAAGTAAATTTCTGGATATTAATTGCATAAGCAACTTATTTACATACATGATAATGTATGAGATGACTCCTGACTGCTGAAAGGTAGATACATTTTCAGTTTCTGAATTTGACAAATTGAAAATTATAAGTGAGAGAAATTTCAATTTTTAGAACCACTGTTTCCAGAAAGTTGTGATGTAAATCTTGCGTTTCCATCGTATTGTTACCATCTTTACTTGCTGTGCTGCAATTGGTTCTGGAAAGCAAAATAAAAAACTTTAAAAACATAAATAAGTTTTCAATGTTTGCTGTGGAAGTATTTGAAAATTTGTTGAGTTTTAGTATTTTTACCATATCAAAGAGTGAAACAAACAAAACTGTGCTGTATTTCTGTGTTTGATTAATATTAGGTAGTTTTAAGTGGTAGAGTTAATTAATTACTGCAATAAAGTAAAGCGATTTATTAATCAAATTTCAACAAATAAATCTAAATGATTTTGTATTCTCTTTTAATGCTTTTGGATCCTAGGATGTATTAACACAGTTTTAATTACATATGTCCGCACAGATGCCCATGTAATATTTCAGTTCATGGATGTTGCATTTTGTAAATATTATTTAATTTGACATTAATACCAGAGAGCGATCTTTAAAAACAGTTTTGAAACAAAAAACATCATTCAATTGATTGACTTGAGGGTACCTTTTAGCCACAATTCTTCAGATCATCAAAGTCATCATCTATTTGGAGCTTGAAGATATCTGAAGAGCGTTTTTTGAACATTTAAAAACAGTTTAGTTAAGTATTTATACTTGTTATATGTACAACAATTACATTGATAAAAAGATGTTATTAATTTGTTAATCACAACAGGGACTGTTTTACAATAAATGTTAATAATGATGAATCGATTATTAGAATAACAAGCATAATATTGTTAATAATAATGACTGTGTATTGAAATGTACTCACATTTAACAGTAATTGTTAACACAGCCCTCATTTAGTCATTGCTTGCTTTGCTCTCCTCTCCCACTCAGCCCTCATTTGCAGAATCCCCTTGAACTGAGGGGAAGCATCCGCCTCATTAACCGTCGCTCCGTTTTCCGCGGCTGTGGTTTCACTGACGCTTACGTTATTGGTCTTATCATCATCGGGAGTTGTGAGGTTTGAAACGGGTGATGACTTATCCGTCAGTGATTTGCTGTTGGAAAAAGCGATGACTTTAGGTTCCGTCGGAGTCGCGAGCGATGATTTTCTAAACGGCATTGTAGATGACTCTTTAACCGTCAGATTGTCATCAGTTTTAACCTGCGTCCAGGATCGTTTAGGCAAAGAAGATGAATCTACAGTGTACTGTAGCGATTCCATCTTTGCACCGATTGTTTTAATATTCTCGTCTTCTTTGATTTCAGTGTTTGACGGGAATGTTCTGTTTCTGAATCGTTTCTCGGGTATGGAATCTGACACTTCTTTCTTGTAATTTGATATGTCTTTATAGTTGTTTTCTACATTTGCATTTGTAGATTGTAAAAGTGGGATATTGGAGCTGATTGCACGCTTGTAAATATCTGGACCTGTCATTATATTTGACCGAACAACTACTTTAGGTTCTGTTGAGATACTGGATCTGGTATTCTTAGTTTCGGCAACAGTTATTGTGGCCGGTTTTACTGTTGATTTATTATTAGTAGCGGCAGTATTGAGCGAAACTGGGTTTGAATCCAGCAACTTCTTAGGCATGCGTTGTGCCTGCATTAGCTCTGCCGTCTCGTTGGTATGCTTTCTAAATTCTATCTGAGTCTTATTGTTGGATTTGTTATTTGTAGATGTTTCAGAATTTGTATCGTTCGGTGAAATAGATTTTTTTCGACCATCTTTCGGCGAGTCGGCTTCATTTTCTTTATCACTATCCCTAGATCTTGTCATGATATTAAAATCGTATTTTGAATTCTTTCTGATTTCTTCGAAAATCTCTTCTTTGTTTTCAGCGTTAGTAATTTTTAAGATATCTTGCGTTATCGCTTCTGTTTCACTGTCCTTCAATTTAAGCGATCGTCTTGCAAACACTTTCATCAATTCTGGTTCATCGTCTTTCCTACCAGATTTCATAGATGACAAAGACTTCTTTCTGAATATAACGGTAGAATCCAAATTACAATCGTCCGAAGAAGAGGAAGATCTATCAATCCTTGAATTCTGTTCAACAAGAAGTTCTTGCGAAGAAATCCTTTTCATTTGTTGGTTTGAATTCCTATCGTTCAAGCTTTCTGAGGATCTCTGCTCTGTACCCAACACCGGAGAATTCTGTTCTTTGAAACCATCAGAATTATTAACATCGATGTAATCGAATGTTCCCGATCGTTTTTTGATAAAATTCTTATGAGCGGTCGGACTTGGAGGCGGCAGTGAAGAATTTGTCGAAGAAGACTTTCTGAAATTCAAACTCGTTGGTACTGTAACTGTAACTGTATTCTCGACCGTCAACACTTCGGTGCTCCTGTTCAGTAAAGTCTGGGAGCCGGTTTTCTTCAATTGAATATTATATGCGTTATTTTGGATCATATCAGATTTCTCCAGAATTTCAACATCTTCAGAACTGAATTTCCTCTGTGGCTTGATCGATTCCCTTACTTCCATGATGGCATTTTTATCGGAAGACTCTGATTTCTTCAATTCAGTGACCATAACTCTGTCAGACTTTTTGGGCTCATACGAAATACTCCTCTCAATGACAGCATCTGGTCTCTTAACCGACTGAGTATTAAATATAATATCATTAGCTTTATCAGACTTCACCGGAGTCTTGGTAGATTTATTTTCGTTCATTTGATTCATAGTACTTGTTGAAAGCACCACATTGCTAACTGGTTTTTGATCAACCTTATTCAATTGGATCTTCATAAATTCTGGAATAGACGGATTTTTCGGACTCATCTTTTCCAACGACTTTGATTCTTTTTGTCCTTTGGGACTCAGTTTCTCTGCTGAAGTTTGTGTGGTAAAATCAAAATGCATAGATTGAGCTTTTGCATTGTCTGGTGTTTTTAGAACTGGTGTAGTTGTAACATTGCCATCGGACATGTTTAATGCGGTTACTGAAACACTTCCCGGAGGAGGTGAATCAGAAGTACTAGTATTTATTTCATCTGTCAAATTCAAAATCATTGCATCGGGTGATATTTTCTGGTTAAAACTAACGCTTCCAACAACATCTGGGATCACTGGCTGATTCAAGTAAATCTTATTATTAGAGATGCTCTCATTAGAATACGCCTTGCGATTTTCGCTAGACTTATCCGTGAAACTTTTGACACTGTCTAGCGAACTAGATTTAAGTGTGATGCAGTTCAACGGTTTTGGTGAACCAATAATACTATCGATGTTTGCCTCGATTCTCGATATATCATCTCTGGCCTTGATAGATCTGTTGTTAATATTCTTTGTATAGTGCGACGTTTTGTTCTGTTTAGAGTACATATCTGGTTTGAGGTTATCGTCTAAACCTGAATTCACAATCAATAAATGGTCTTTGTTTTCTACTATGTTTTGAATTGAGAAGTCAGTTTCTGTGAAGCTCTCGTCGACAACGGTAGAATTGGATTTATAGTTGAAGCTCATAAGAGAATCACTTCCTAGCTCTAATGAAGTTGGAGCATCGTTAGCTTCTTTGATATTCTTTTTATACGTTGATTCCCAGCTGTCCATGGAAGACTCCGATATCCCGAACATGGGTGGAAGACTCGGCATTTCTTGTTGCGAAGCCAGCGGAATGACGTCAGAATTCAATCTGAAACTTTGTGACTTCACAACGGGGTTTCTAGAAGTCAAGGAATCAGGGAACAGCAATCCTGTGTCTGAATCAAGATGACCTCCCAGATGAGATTTCTTCTGTTGATAGCTGCTAAGGCCTGCAATCTTTGGACGTGCTTTGGAACTCTCCATCTCATAATCGCTGTTTCTTTGATTTGCAAAATCAAAGTACCTCGTCTCAAAGTCAGATTTAGAATTCCTGATGGTCTGGGGATCAAGTGACCCTTGAGAACTTGACTTAAATTCAACAGTAGGATCGTAATTATGTGGCCAAATAGTTCTCGGTGGTGATACTGAATAGGACAATTGCTTTGAATTTATATCTGCAGGTTTTGTTCCAGCGCTGCTAGTAGAATTAAAGAACACATTTTCAGAATTCATTTTGATTTTAGGAGAAGCAGAATGAGGGAAATGTCCATCTTCCGAGGGATTCAATAACTTGGAAGGTTGATGAGTATTTTTGGTATATCGTCCTCCGTTGGTAACCTCTTTGGTTGGGTATATCTTTACCCTGATTAATGGAAGGGAAGAAACCTTTGGATTCTTGAGACGTAGTTCTGGGTAATAAGGGTGGTTTCTTCTCAGCTTCAGGACTGGCAGGGATATCCATGGCTTCCATCCTTTGCCTGGTTCTCAACTGTTGGTGAGCTGCACCACTCTTAGACACATTCTCTGAACTTAACCGCCTCATATTAACGTCATCTTTAGATTTGGAGTGCTGGACCTGCATATCTGACGATATCTTTTCTCTTTCGGGGAAGTGTTTAAAGTCATTTATACCGTGCTCCGTTGCAGAACCTTTGGAATAGCTACTCATAGATTCTTGTAGTATGGGATCATTGACATATCCACCGCGTGGATCCATTCTTTTATGGCTTTGGTTGGAAAATACCTTTTGTCCAATAGATTTATGTGCAGAGCTTTGATCAGAACACATCATTTTTTGGTGCCTAACAATCCCATGCTCGGTAATAGTAGATTTTCCTGTCACAGTTGTAGTTTGTTCTGAGCTATAAGCTTTGAACTGTTCTTTAGTTGTTTGTTTCTTAGATTCTTCAATTTGTTCATCCTTTTCATTATGGATATCTTTTTTATTCTTCTTGCCGCTTCTCCTCAACAGCAGTCTACCGAAGAAGGATTCCTCCTTTTTATTAGTTTGTTTCTCATGAGGCTCATCCAACTCTTGATATTTACTCTTTTGTGATTTTTCCGTAGTGATATTATGTTGAATGACATTTTCCGGATATCGCTCAATCTTTTCTGTTGATTTGTCACTATGTTTTCTTTGCTTAGCATCGGGCCTAGCAGCCTCAAAGTGTGCAGTAGCTAACAACTCTTCTTCCTCTCCTACTGATCCAAATCTCTTCTGCAATTCTTCAGCAAGAACGTTAAACTTCAGATCCATGCTTTTATACATGGAAATGCCTTGTGCTCCGTGGTTGGCTGAAAGATTTCTTTCGGACGAAGACTGTTGGTAGTCGTTAAATGGTGAGCTTTCTTCGACTTCTTCTGTGGGTTTTTTCTGAGCATTGGACTTGCTCCGTCCAATTTTGACAGAGTGGGTCAACTCTTCATTACTTGACAAGCTTAATTTCATTGGAGACATTCCGTACTGTCCGACCATTTGGCTTAGAGCTAGACCTGGAGGAAGCGAGGAAGATTTCAACCTCGTTTCTTTTGAAACATGAGTAGGAACTCCGTCCGTCACGGTTCCAGAATATTGCGAGGAGGTCTCTGTTTTCTCATAGCGCACATTTGAGGTAGAAATGATATGGCGAGTGTTGGAAGTAACACTGGAATGCTGGACTGAACTGGAAGTCATCATAGAATCTGGAAACACAAATAACGAAAGCAAAAATTTGAAAAAAGCAGAGCTAATCTTAAAATTAATAGGCTTTGCCAGTAAGCTGCAACGGTCTTTTGTTAACTTACGAGTACATACACTAGATAATATAATATTACTGAATATTGATGCAACATTTCACAGCTCATACCATTTTCGATTTATTAATAAGTATTAGTTTGAGGAATAAAATACATAAATATAAAACACAGTGAAAGGTTTTTTATTCAATTTTGAAACAAAGATGACAAAAATTATTATTATCTGCAGGTAAAAATAACAAATTATCTGAAGAACCCAAAAATAATTTTATTCAAAAGAACATATTTATCTGTGATCTTGGAGCTCTTTTAAAAGACCACTACTTATTTAATCAAAGAACGAAAGTTAATTAATAATAATAAGATTAAAATTCATTGATATCCCACACTGAAAAAACATTGATAACAATTCAACATTCACAAAACGTAAGAAACACATTCAATATAATTCTATTATAACAATGGGATCCCCATTAGTAAATACAAAGCACATCAATATCAGACAAGATGATTTAAATTAGTATAAAAGGCTTCCAGACAAAAAATTCGACCAATATATTTTTTCCAAAAATATTATCATCTTAACTGTTAAAGCAGATATCTTTTTCTCTGAAGCAGCAAGCACTCACAAACGGTGAGCTTTGGTATCATTAAATTTGCAAAACTTTTCCTAATTAGAATTTATAGGTCTATGCAACTATGTTCAAAAGATTGTAATCCGCCCATTAAGATTGGACTGCCCATTTTTGCACAGAGCCGAGAGTTTTTTTTCCAGATGTCTAGGGACTCCAGACGAAAGGTGGCTGCCAAACCCAGAAGTGAGTTGCATTTGCGATTTGTTCGGGGTCAGCAAATGTGTACAATGATAGCATCAGAAGCTCTTTACATTACGCCCAGCTTCTGTAAGGCTAACTTAAATCTGGTATTGCACTTTCATGTTTGGTTTAAGTGTCAAATTCTAATTCAATCATTGATTTTTAATACATTTCGTGAAATAATTTTTGGGCTAAAATACTTTGGACGTAATTTTTGTACAAATTTTATACTCTGATGATAATGATAATATGTAATATGAAAAGTATTTGAAAAATGAAAAAAGTATATTTTTTGTGGATTTTTAATATCGCACTGTATACCCTGTGGCGTACCTGCTGAATGATGGCGTGAGGTGATCACTTCAGGAGTGATGCTGCGAGTGATCTCCTCATTCACTTCGGGAGTGGTGGGAAGAGCCGTTCCGGGGGATATCTGGAATAGAATGAAATGTACATTTAATATGGGAACAATATCATCAAAATAATAATACTTGGATCATTTTTCATAGCCCTGTTTTTGTGAGAATAAATGTAATAAAGGGGAATGAAATGAAGACGATTGAGCGCCCTAAGCTTTAATTCAGCAGTGTACTGCTAAATCAGAAGTGTTTCAACGATTCTTTAAAAGACACGAATATGAAAAATCTCTATGGTTATGTGGATATAGTACATTTATTTATTTATATACTAACAGACCATTGTCCAATTACAAAAAAATACACAATATGAAATGAGAAAAAAAGAGCAACAGAGAAAGAACAGCACAAATATAATAATATTTGAATAAAGCAATGACAAAAATAGGACAAAAATATATTATACAATTGAAAGAACATACAAGTCAAAGCCTGAAAAAGGTTTTGATAGAGTTTCTAGATGGTGGAGAATGATACCCATAATTAGTAGAGTGATGATTGAGGGACAGCAATTCATTATCATTAGTATTAGAATCAAAGAACCAAGCACTTTAACCATTTCAGTGGTTTCATGATTGTGTTATATCTTGGGGCCCAGTGATAGAGGGGCACCAAGTCATCAAATACAATGCTATGTTCATACCTGCTTAGCCCTGTTCCGTCGGGGAGCCCCGTGGGTCCTGCGGGGCCTGACGGCCATCTTGTGTCTGGCGGCCGAGTGGCTAAGGGGCGCCAGGCCACTGGGGGGCTCCGAGCCATCGGGATCTGGAAATTAAAAATAAATACTTTAATAAAAAGGTATTTTATATACTTTTCTTTTCGATTTTTTTAAAGAAAGACTATCATTCCCGGGTTACAAATAACCTGGAAATATTTGAAAAACTCCTACTGCCATCATAATAAGCGAAAGATGTTGCTTGTGTAATGATGGAGGACTTAGCTAGCGGAGGAATTGAACCCACGACGCCCGGATGGGAATCCGACGAGTTTGTCCACTCAGCTACTAAGCGGTTAATTATTTTGGTTGATGTTATTGATTGAAACGTCTCAAAGAATTTTCTTTAAACAGCAATTAAACAGGTACCAAAAATATTAGAATGCGAGATCCCAAAACTATCTGAAAAACAAATCTATAAACATCAAAATACAGAATTTTGTTCGTAAATGTGTAGGCAATAGGCAATAGGCATTACACCGCAGTTACAGTTACAAATTAAGAAAAGACTGTTAAAAAGATCAATAATTAGCATGACTGTACATCGCCAACGAACGAACTGTAACTGCTCACGTCGATGTGAATTGTTGTTTGTAAGTTGGCGATCTGCGGTGGGGCTCGGGAGCGATTCAAAATTACCGTAATTGTCGATAAAACCTTTAGCGATGTTTTCTGCTAGGCCTCCGGGATAAGTAAAACTTGAAAGTGGCTAGTGAATGAGTTGTATTAATTATTTTTCAAAATTAAAAAAAATATATTTATCAGTGATTTGAACCTTCGGGATATTGGATTTCGGAATTTTGGCATTTAAGATTTGGGCATTCAAGCTACTGTCAGGAAGTTGGCCTTCAGATCATGAATCGTGACCCAGACCCCATTTCACCAACGGAAAAAATAACAATGAAAAACTGAATATTTTCATTGTGTATTGTGATTTTAAGATCACATGATAATATATTATTTGGATAGAGTTTTAAAGTATGAGTGTGAGTATTATGAATTCGTGAAGCCATTTCACAAATAACACAGTCGTACACAATATACACAGCTGTAAAGAGATTCGCTTAGCAAATAAATTTTCAAAGAAAAACTAGTAAAAACCAGAAAAAACTCTCAATCTTCAATAAATTATTCCATCGTATTCAAATGTTTTCACGCTACGAAATCAAACACTCGTAAATCATTATTTTTCATTTCAACGTGCCACATCCATTAATTTTCAAATAAGGCTGTTGAAATATCATACCTCACCAGCAGTTAAAAGTAATCTTGGTTTATTAAGAAACAATCATATTTTAAAAATAAATAATAAAACAATGATTTTGGATCAAAGAAGGATTATCCATGTTATGTATATATTTTATTTTTTTCTTAAAAAGAAAGAAAAACATTCCCGAGTTACGAATAACCTGTCAATATTTGAAAAATTCCTACTGCCATCATAAGAAGCGGAAGATGTTACTTGTGTAATGATGAAGGACTTATCCAGCAAAGGAATTGAACGCACGACGCCCGGGTGGGAATCCGACGCGTCTGTCTACTCAGCTACCGACCGATCGAAATGTGTTTACATTTTATTTATATAATTTTTGCCATAGCAGTTTTACACCAATACATTGCAAAAAATACAAAAAATGGTAATCATAATCATACAAAGATAAAGGTAGAAATATGTAAAAAAGAAGTTTAAAAAACAAACAAAAAAAATAGGTTTCAAGAAGTACATAATATAGTATACATAACTTAATAGCTAGTTCGTGCTCAAACTTACTATAACTCATATGAAAAATATCCACATTTCCTGCGAGGCAGTTAAATAACCTAGTGAGTCTTCCCAGGGGCATCACCATAGGTAAGTTAGTTCTGCACCTGGGAATAAACAAAAGCCTGTGTTGGCGACCTCGCGTGAAATTATCAGTGATATAGAATCCAATTTCCGACAGGATGTCAGGTATTAATAATACACCGTTCAAGATTTTATGAGCAAAAAGCAGTAATGCTATATCCCTCCCTTAATGGATGAATTAAAACGTTATGGTATAGATGACAAGTAAGAATTCTGTATCTGTTATAGTAGTATTCAAATTGAAGGTGTTCTGAGAACCCAGCATTATCAAACCCTTCAGGTCACATTTTGTTGGTTTAATTTTTGTAAAAGTAATCCGTTCCATACATTTAATCAAAATGTTGAAAAAGAATTCGTAACTTAAGTCCAAGAGTTACAATAATGAGCCTTTTGTATCGATATTTCGCCTGTTGGCAGGTGGTCAAAATGTAAAAACATTAAATATTTACAAATTTGTTCAGCAAATACGATACATAACTCCTTGAATTAATATTAAATGCTTCAAAATAAATATACTTTGACATAAAACACAATGGAGAAAATGTGTGGTTGACGTATGCTTTGTTATTTATTTGATAATACAACACCCAATTGGGGCCCCAAATGCCCCGAAACATATTTAGAGTAAAGGGCACTTCAGGTGAAATATCACAAAATTGCGCTGGATAAATTTAATGTTATTATTATTATAAGAAAGCACGTTTTGTTTTTATTCGAGTAAAACGATTGAATCTGAATCCTCCGGATCTAACTTAACGCATCTCAATCTCAACACCACTGGAAACTAGACAAAAAGTATCCTAATTACGAAAGTTAAGTTACGAATAATGAAAATTTGTACCACATCCTCTATTCTCAGTAATTCCAAAACGGAGATTCAGTTTACAAAAAACACAAGGTGTGTTAATTTTTCAATGTCCTTCTCTCGCCTGGACCCGGAGTTACGGCTGATTCACACCAACGTCCGGTTCCGCTCAGTGCCGATATTGTTCCGCAAGAGAGCTTATTGATATGGTATGAATATCAATCAAGGAGTATGTGCCAAGACAAAGTTGTGTGGCAGTATATCCTTTTGCCCACCCTTGTGATATTTAACTACTTAGTTAGTGAAATAATTATTTTGAATTGTAAAAATACTAACATCGCAGATTTTTTTTTGTCAAAAACCATTTTTTTATCACTAAATAATATTTTTTATTGATTATTAATTATTAAAAATATTATTTAGTGATAAAAAAATTTTAAAAAACTGCGTTAGCATATTTTACACTTCAAAACAATTATTTAACTAAATTACAGTTAAATATCACAATGGGCAGAAGGATAAATCTTGGCACATGCGGAACAACCATATCGGCACCTCGTGCGGAACCGGACGTTGGTGTGAATCATCCTTTATGCCCCCGCAGCCGGGAAATCTGTCAATCTTTGGCCCCTCATGTGGTGGCATTTAAACAAAATAGTCAATTTCAACTGCCCTGTACCACAAGTGCACACAAAAAAAACTATACATCTATTTAATTCTATAACGGCAGCCTCTAAGGTTGCAAAACTATTTACGTCATTTGATTTTACAATGAAAAGGTTTTATGCCTTTTCAATTAATCCATAAAAAACCTATTTTTGAATTATTAAAGACTGTTTGTGAGTTTTTTTTTCTTTAATGTGAAAACAGTACTAGAGTCTCAACTGCCCAGAGTCGTTGGGACCTATGGCATCCCCAATTAGGGTGTTTTGTGAGGCGGAAGGGATTGGAGAGGGGAAGGAGATGGGGAAAGGAAGGTGTCAAAGTACGTGGCCATACAGATCTGGTCACCAAACACGACTAAAGCTCATTCAAGCAACTCCAACGTTTCAATTCTAAATGAATGGTGGTATTTCACCAAGGCGATAAGAGGACACTGTAGAACGTGCCGCAAACATACTACATGTGGTTTTATTTTATTACATGTGAAATATCCCGAGCCCACGACCTCTCGGTCCGTAGCGAAGAATATTCTCTCAGACGCCGAGTTCATCAACATATTTTGAATGATTTTACTTCCACGATAAAAATCCCGACGCACTTAACACCTGTACGCTACACTATCCGGATAATGATATCAGTACGAGAATAAACCCTTTCTATGGGTCCTTTAAATATTGGTACACACCGTGCGTTGTTTGAACAGTATTTTGTAATAAAAGTTGAATGTTCCTTGGGAAATCTTATCAAAGAACCCGTGGTAATCTGTTGTAACAGCTTAAACCTACAGAATTACAACGTACACGTGAACGTTGGTTATAAAATGCTACGCTTTTTTAAGAAGATAAGAACGTATTTTAGTTGTGCAATGAAAACAAGATGCAGCGTGGCCGCAAGATGAAATAAATTTTATCGCCGATTATCTGCACAATATCTATATAAATATAATCCAAAATATATGTTAACTTTTCAGAAGTTTCTCATTAGGTTCGCCAGTGAAGCGCTAACCAATAATAAAACATCCTCTCTACATGCCCTTGCGGAGAAAATGTGAGAGTTAGTTTATTGTTTGAAAGTTTATTTTGTAGAACTTTATTTTGTTTTTTAAGTTTATTTTCATTTTTATAAAAACTATTATCCAAAATCAAAAAAATAAAATGTTTTTTTTTGATTTTGAATAGAAAATAATTGTTATTATAAAAATTAAATACCTTAAAAAAAGAATGAGTTAGTTTGACTTAATAGTTTCGAAAAATACAGATAATTAAATACCTAATCCGTTAACTAATTAATGGACCTAATTATAAATATTTTTTTTTATACTTAATACATTATTTGTTGCATATTTGACATTTCGTCTTTAATTCATTTTTAAATAAAATAACAAAATGGTATTATTATTATTTTGTACATTTTTGCTTATTTTTGTTACATTCTCGTAATCTTATAATTGTTTCCTTTTTTTGCTTTTTTTTGTATGTACTAACATAGATACTAAATGGGGTCGCACCTTGAAGTAACAATATATGGAGAGAGAGCTAATTATTTTTACCCAACCTAAACAAATTTGGGATAAATCACTTTCTCCGGGTTTTTACGTCGTACACCATGAGAAAGAAAAAGACAACAAAATCTCTCAAATTATCACACCGCTTTAAAGTATTGTTAGAATGTTCTCCGTGTCCGGCGTCTCGTTGACTCCGCCCACACGTTTTGATACGCGAAATAAATAAACATAACTCAACGGTTTATTAAGTTACATGCTTTATTTTTGTTTATAACAATACTGTGAAAAAGTGGTTATACGAATAAACAAAAACATTATGTCGACATGTGCTATGAATGGATGTACAAATACCCTAGCCCTAGTCCAAGCTACGCCCAGGTCTAGCCGAGTCCGGCAAACCTCATAAAAACTGACTACAGTAGCGCTCTCTCTTGTATATTATTTCTCTGAGAGTCGCACAAATTAACCTCCCCACATTCCGGAATAAAGAAAGCATTATTATAATTGATCGATTGGAATTCATTTGAATGACTAATAATCTGAATCATCGGATGAAAAATAATTGTTACGGCGTAAATTTGAAAACAAAAAGGTCGTGATTTCGTGGGTTATTTTAGAAATAAATAAATCGTCTTTCGTGTTCGAGCGATTTATTCGAAACATCTTTCGAATATGCGCATCGGTAGACAAGTGAACACATTTCGGAAATATATAGCTAATTAATAATGTCTTTGAAACGTTGAATAAGATATTACGATTATAAGTCAGGTTAGTAATCAAAATGAAGCAACGCATTAGATTAGATTTTTCTGATTCATAATGGCCCTCTACCTATATATTTATTGTATTTATACATAATATAATACACAATACTTTTTTATAAATAAGCCAAATGTAAACAAGGTACATAAGTGTGTCGGGGGTAAACTGCAATACAACTATAAGTACCTATATTATGGCCCAGTCAACATCAGTTTCTATCTAGGCAGATGTCTGTTCTAAGAAACTAATCATGCCGTGACAAGTTGTGCAATTTTTGTTTGCTAATTATCGAAATAATACAGTTACAATTTAAAGAGAGTAAGAAAATTAAATTAAATTAAATTGAAAAGAACATCGTCGTCGAAAAGCGTCATTTTGGGAAGTTGACATCAGAGCACTGTAACGATTTTTTTGTTTGTCTTACAATGAAATTCATAAGTATTCAGTACCTGCTTGGATTTTGAAAAATAAAGTTAACTCAATGCTCTCACTTTTACAGTTACCTGAAGTTGAAATTTAAGTGAAATTGAATTGAAATTGAAGTGAAATTTGTGTCGCTTGAGTGAAGTCTTCTCCCAAATGGTAAATATACTTTAGATGGCTGAAGGACCACACAAGTCTTTATAATCAAACGAGAGTCAAAGCATTCGATGTAGAAAAAACGGTGATCAAAACTGCATATTTAACTTATTTTTGACCAAAGTGTCGCTTAAGCCCTTTTGCCTTTCCAGTGAAGATATAAGGGAAGTTAATTAAAATGTAAATATATTTAAATAAATAATATTCATAGAGATGTAAGGGTTACATCATCGGTAGGCAACTCAAGCTATGTAAAGGTAAGCACTGTACTCTTAATAATTTATCAGATGATAAATTATTAAGAGTACATACTCGTACTTATAAAAAAAAATCATGCCACCTTTATTTTTGATTTTCACAAAAAATGCATAAGAAGGTGTTATTTCGCTTTTTGATTTTTTTATTGTTTTCGATTTCGAAACGATCTAACGATTATCCACACAGCAACCCAAATATTGTTATTCAAATTATAATTCAACTGTACATAATATTAAGCAAAAATCCATGGCCCGACTGCACCCAAACTAGATCATTGCAACTAACCTCCCATCTGCAATCGTCCTTCTTCCTTTATTCCCATTCCCACGTTCCCTTCCACGTTGATCTCCCCCCACCAATTTAGTTAAGTTCCTAAATTAAAATTGTAAATATACGAGTATTGTCACACTTTTTTTGTATTATTTATCTTTGTCAGACGAAAATTTGTAATTTGACATGAGTTGTTATTTTTATTATTATATACGAGTATGTATTATTTATTGTTGATTTTCTGTTAATTTTTCCTAAATATATAAAAAAATAATAATAAATAGCTACTTAAATAATTATGTCTAGTCGCAAAGTGATTACTTCCTGTGAAAGTTTTATATAATTTGACAAATAATTGACTCATTTTATTACAAGCTGAAGAAATATTTACCATGATTGCGAAACAATAAAGTTTTTACGAAATCCATAAAACTCAACACAAACCAGAATGAAACTGTTATAAATAACTAGTTTCCACAGAAAAATCAAACGCAACAGTAAACTTAACACTCTTTAATGCTATAATAAATTGATTCGTATTTTTCAACAAATAGAAAATTAAACGCGTTAAACATAGGAAAAATATATGCGAGGAAGCAGACAAAATGCGAAGTACCGTTCTCAGCTAGGACTGCTCTAAAACTAGTGAATTGCGTGCATTTTTTAGAGTCTGGCCCGTTTGAGATAAGGAACGCTGAATCATCGAGATAAAAAAAATTCAACAAGTCTTTATTCAGAAGCGGCTATTTGGATATTTAAGAACTTTTTCAGAGTACAACAGCTACTGTTTACAGCGGGTCCAATGGCTGCATTATTTATCCTATGCAGCTATAAATCTCAATAGAGTCCTGCGGCTGAGAGTTCCGCGACGAGCCTTTCCGGCAACGATATAATCTATTTGAAGGTAGCCTTTTTACGCACTAATTCTGATATTTTTTATTCAAAGTTTTCAATCGGCAATTGATAGAAATGACTGATAATATAAGTGAAATCTTTGTGTACAGATTGTATTACGTATCGTCACATCATTTTAGATATCTACTCGCTCTATTAAATAATCTGTGACTGTTTTTGCACTGTGCACTTCAATCGATGAAGATTGGAATTAAGTACGATATTATTCAACCATGGAAGATAATACAGTAATTACAAATTACGAATAATGTCACTTATTATTTAGTAACTACTTTTGATTTTTTTTTATTATTTGTAACTAAACCGTATTAAGACAGGATTAACAAGTATCCGGGAGTCTTTCTCGTCGATGACAGCTACTCAAATCGCTGCTATTGGCTAAAAAAGGGGTGCAATTTTACCCTCCATCTGAACAGGGTTCATTGTTCCACGCATATATACGAGTATATATATATATCATGGTGATAATCATGAGAATCATAGATGACGATGACACTCAAAACTATTTAATAATCAAATGATCTCCCGAATTAAAACAGTCACGGATACCACAAAAACAGCCTCCGTGGTCGAGTGATAAGACGCTCGACTAAGAATCCAGAGGTCGCGGGTTCAAGCCCAGCGTGCACAAATACATTTACTAAATGAATACATGATTTATATAAAATAATGTATTGCATATTTGCGGTACGTCAACAAGTATCGTCCTGGTGAAAGACCACCATTCGGAATCGAAACGTTGCTTGAAATGGTTTTAGCCGTGTATGGTGATCAGATCTGGATAGCCAGGTACTCCCAACCTTCCTCTTCCCCATCTCCTTCACCTCCCCACTACATTCAGCCTCACAACATATCAGAATTGGGGATTCCATAGTCTCACTGGCTCTAGACAGTTGGGACTCTTGTGTGTTATTCACTGTACAAAAAAAGTTGACTTTATCAGTTTCCTAAACGAAATTCAAGAAGTGGGTACCCAATCAATATATCGACAAATTTCCGTAGTAAATTAACTAAAACTACCTTGAACTTTATTATTACTACAAGTTTACGCTAATGTCGTTAAAATCCTCGGCTACCAATCTAGAGGTCGCGGGTTCAAATACCGGTGTGTGCAAATAAATTTTATGTAATAATTTTAATTAATATATCATTTTGCGCCACGTTCCAGAGTGGTACATACTCTCAGTATTCTGGTAAAAGACCACCATTCACAATCGAAACATTGCTTGAAATGGCTTTAGCCGTGTTTGGTGACCAGATTTAAATAGCCAGGTACTTACTCACACATCTTCCTCATCTCCTTCCCATACCCACTACCTTCAGTCTCACAACATACCCCCGATCGGGGATGCCATAGGCCCACTGGCTCCAGTCGGTTGGAAGCAGTCGGGACTCTTGTGCGGTATTCTTACAAAAATTACATTAAAAATCGATGCATCCAGCTTAATAATAATAAGTATTATAAGGTCATGTTGTTCATGTTTTTCATCCAGTTTCTACCTTATCCAACCATTTCGCATTATCAAATTCCGTATGGAACAACGTGGTGTTCGAAACAAGTGACAATCGAAACAGAAGAGTTTAATGTGAATAAACGTGTTTGGTGTTGTTCGTTGGTCTCTCGCTTGTTCATCGGTTTTTCTCCAAGTAATATAAAATTAAGTGTGGTGTTTTTGTTGTGATTCGTTTCGTTGACAGTATAACTGTGTAAGAAGAATCAAGAACTACCACTTTCTACTATATCGGTGAGTGAATGGTTTCCCATTTTTCCTTCATTCCAATAATATTTCCACATTCATAACTAGACACTTTCATCAAGAAGTTTAATTTAGTAAAACACATTCGGTGTTTTATCGCAACTTCGGGTCCAACACCGTCATTAAAATAAGTTATTTCAAAAATTGCAACACGCAAAAAAAAACGATAAGTGCGCCAAAATATAAATTCAATATTTTTTACTAGCAATTCTAAGGGTTTTGAACCCTCGTCTTCTGGGATCAGCTTGAAATGACTTGAACTATGTTTGGTGACCAGATCTTAAAATCGAAGTTCTATCAACTTTCCTTCATATTTTCTCTATCGCCTTCACCAATTGCTACTCCCTCACAACACTCCCCGATACTTGGGGCGCCATAGTCTGTCTCTCTTGCCCAGAGCAGTTGGAACGTGACATAAAACACATCGTTGTGAGTTCATTAACCGTGACAAAATTACAAATAATGCAACTAAATGCATTCCTCCGAGTGCAATCGCGATATAAAAAGTTTGGGAGCAAAAAGCAACAACTAGACTTTAATCAACGGAAAACGATAGCATCTACAAACCGCAGATAAATGGCGGAAGAATTATAGATGATGCGTTGTTGTATTGGTATCTGTGATCGATTCAGGAGACGTTTTTTACAATCAGATATCATATCAGATAATTTTGATTGATTAGAATGGCTACAGCAAATTAAAAGAAAACAGATTTTCATTGATTATTTTATGAAGGTTTTGAGTAGTTTTTACCTATCTGCGTCATTAAAAAAAAAAACTATGAGCGTAGACAACATTATATAGAGATTGTATTTTAGACATATAAAATTTATTGTCTAAATATTTAGACAATAAATAATCATTTTATTTAATTTTACTAATTCTGTTGCTTTCTTCTTCTTTCTACACAGATTGAAAAAAAGATTTAGAAAACTGATGTCGCCGCAAGTTTTTTTTTAAATATTTATATTTCTATCGGTTTACTGTGCGTAGGTACTCACCGCTGGTGTCAAGGATGAACTGGGTCAGGTCGCCCCGGGAAGATCTACTCTCGTCTTCGGGGTCTGAGCTGCCGGCGCTGAGCAAGGAACCCTCGCTACAGGAGCTCTGTTCTGCCCGACCGCTTGCACTGCTGCCCCTCTGAAATAACAAAAACAAATAGTTATTATTTATTTAATATATTATATACACCCTTATAGGCTTTTACATACATACGAAATGGATAGTATACAATGATAGTGATACAGAAGTAACATGGAGTAAATGATTAGCACAACTGATAACGACACTCCCTGATTATGTACCTATTGTTTTAGCTTCAGCGCCAAATAAACAAAAGGTGAGAGTATATACTTCGTGAACGATATTATGCGTAATTTGGAATGATCTTTTGGTTGTATACCTCACTACTAGACGTCTTTGTAGATTTTCCTATCCGAAACGGCTGATACGTAGCGCCTAGCGTCAAGTTAATCTACTGATGGCAAATAATATATACCTGATATAAAATAACACCCCCAACAAGCATCAACGATCCAACTGTTTCAAGTCTCCCAACAGGGGATTATTAGTATTAAAATCAATATCGTCGCGTCAAGACCGGCGTTATTTACAACGGTTATATTCAACAGTTGACAATTGCCAACGGTAACGTTGGTAGCGTTGATTCGAAGCTGTGGAGGGTATTTTTGAGGAGAGGAAGAAGTGAACTTGGGTCTTGAAGAGATCCATGTTGTAGGAGGGAAGTAACACAGAGACCGACAAATCATTCCTCAGCCGAGCTGTTGAACACAAGAACGAGTCGTAGAAGCGACCCATTCTCATGTGACGAATGTCACCGTATACAAATATTGATCGTGAGTTTAGCGTGTTTTTCAGCTGTTCACCGGTGACGAAGTGACCATTGCATTCAGTTCTTCATTTAATCTTGAATCAACCTTCTATTAACGTCAACCTTTCCGTTTTTTCATAGAAATGACGACACACTTCTCGAGTATACAAACTCATCCATATGCCTATAAACATAACAATAAATTAGAAAAACGTATAAATGCTCAGGTCCACAACTTATCTGTGCAGGCGACTTAAAGATGAATTAACGAACGAATTAATAAAAATTGCAAAAAAATTGTATCCAAAATATCTACATTACAGTCGGCGCTTCTAGGTGCACAAATAAGTTTCTAGATCTTTTTGAGTACTTACTCGTATGTTGAGCTTGCCATATGTACGGATTATTCCCGGTTTTTTCTTAATTTGAAGACATAATTATTTAAAGTAATATGGCAGCCCTAACGTAAGCACATAAATAATATTATTTATTTTGTTATTCAACGTTTATGATTACATAATACAATGGATATCTTAACAAAAATGCCAATATCCACGACAAATGTCGTGTTTTGATATCGTTAAATTATTGTAGCAATAAACAGCAACGTTCTTGGAAAAATTCCGCTGATCTATTAGTTAATTTCACATGGTTAAATGACCAAAAAACGCTCAAGTAAAAAAAATGCAAATAACCAACAAACCTTTCTCCGCAAAGGTACCGGTGGAGCCATGGTCTTGGCACCTAATTCCTCTGTGTAGTTTTGAACACACAACATTTTTTACATCACTTTTACTGTTTAAAATGTCACAATCACTTCACATAACCATAATTAAAAGAATTATATTATCTCTAAAAAAATTAAAAATAAATTGTAAAATTTAAGTATTATTCTTCCATTGCCCTCTCTTATCTGAAGTTGACTACTATCCATGAAATATTCACCCTGCAGTCCAGAACAACTCGACTAAAAATCTGAAATTCGGTTTGTACGTCTCTCTATTATAAAAACTCGCCAACAGTAAGCTCTAGCTCTGGTCATGAAATTTACGCAACATTTTCTGTATGAAACTTCTTGGACGATGCAACTATTGACAGGTAATAAATTATGTGACTTCCATCGTAAGCCACGGAGCTTTGAAATATGTTTAAAATGCCATATTTTGTATTCCACAAATTTAAATTATTCACCAATAAAAATTGGCGTTGAAACTAGGGAGAAGTCAGGTAATAACTATTAGTATATAAGAAATGTTCCTCGTACAACGAAAAAAAAGTAACTACAAAAGAAACTGGTTACAAAATTTTATCAAAATCTTATCGTAAAGTTTCTAGGAAAATTTACCAGAATCTCAATTCAATCAACGATAACAACAAAAATACATTTGTAAACTTTGATAGCCGGTGCTTACATCGTAATTCTAGGAAAAAAAAACATGGGAATACTATTCAATATTACAAAAATATGATAATTTGACCGGTTAGTAGCCGAGTGGACAACGCGTCGGATTCCCATCCGGGCATCGTGGGTTTAATTTCTATGCTAGCTAAGTCCTCCACCATTGCACAACCAACATCTTCCGCTTATTATGATGGCAGTATTTTTTCAAATTTTGTCATGTTCTTCGTAACCCGGGAATGTTTGCCTTTATTTAAAATATATCTATGGTTTAAAACGTATTTTTGTATCATTTATGAACTCTGGCATACTGACGACAAAATATGTTGTTTTAAACGAAAAAAGGGTCCTAATTACGGGCCATTTATTAAAATTTAACGAAGACCCAAAACATGTCCAGCCAACCTAATTGCGGAGACGATTAAAATTTATTAACATTCAAATGGACGGACAGGGATGAATGAATTCTTGGTACTCGGCTTTGGAGGGCACTTTTAGAAATTACAGCCGTTACCCACATTAATGTGGATTAACGCCATAATTATTGAGGTACGATTTTCCCCGAGAAACACAAAACATACAGACAAAAGCCAAACAAATTCCAAAAACTGTTATTAAATAAAACCCACATAAAGTTATAGTGATCACTTAGTTTTAGGTACGTCCTGCTACCCTCGCTGCCAGCGAGAGACTGATACTAGAATCACATTAACATTATAAATTATAAGCGACGTTCCAAAATTAAATAGACTTCATCATTGTGAAGTGGTATGAACACGATGTATTCAAAGAATTCGACTTCGCTAGCCGTGGGATAAGGGGATATGTCCGTGGTATTAGGTTCAGATACCAAAGTGCAAAAATAGTACTTTCGTGATAATTATGCCATTTGATGGAGTTTTAATAATAATATTTGGATAATTTGTATAGCGCCGTTTTTGTTTGACCCTCTATCTTATACACAAGCGGTCTACCGAAACAAATTAAACAGTAAAATGTCAATTTTGCACTGCTAAAGCACATGTCTTTTTACAAGCATTAAATAAGGAGCTTAGAAGCAAAGGCAGCAATCTCCAAAAACGGTAATGTAGCATTGTCAACTTTTGTATGATTATTATAAAGAAATGGAGAAAGAAGTGTACAGAAATTTTAGTGTACATTAAACTAGGAACAATTTGAAACAATTATCTCTAAATTTATCAACATATTCACAAAAGAAAAGTGCATTAAACGTTAAATCAACTTTTCAAGAAATAATTAAAAAATAAGGATATTGCTGCCTTTGCTTTTAAGCCCCTCCAATAATATCTATAAGTTACGTATACATTTTCAATCAAACTCATAATTCACAAATTCAATTCGATTAATCAGAATTTAAATGTTTGTTCACCACACAAAAATGACTTTATATGCGATAAGCAAAATAGCAAAAAAAAAACATTTATTGTTTATGTTTGACAATCAATTTGCAGGTGAATCTGCTACTGTACAGTAGCCAGGAATATGTTACACGGTGCCGTGGGTATCATTGCCACGCGGTGAAACAATGCACATTGTGAAACTAATTCACGCCACTTTGCAACGCAACAGTAACTCGAATGGTACACCCATACGTAGATCGAATGATTTACACAAATATAATAAAATGATGGCAATACTGTCTCTATTGCTACAAGATGACGGAAGTCTCATAACATTATAACAATGTATAAAAACAAACTATTGCTCCAGAATTACGGAAATATATATTTTTTTTATTTAGGATACAATTTATAAATATTTTTTATATATAATTCTTTGTGAATACTACACAAGAGTCCCAACTGCTCCCAACCGTCTGGAGGCAGTGGGACTATGGCATCCCCAGTTGGGTATGTTGTGAGGCTGAAGGTAGTGCGGAGGGGAAGGTTGGGAAGTACCTAGATATTCAGATCTGGTCACTAAATACGGCTAAAGCTATTTCAAACAACGTTTCAATTCTGAATAATGGTCTTTCACCACGGCGATACTATGAGTAAATATCACGTTAAAAAAAATATACTATATATTATTTTATAATAATTAAATGTAAATTGACACATATTAATTAAATAAAATTAATTTGCGTACGCCGGGATTTGAACCCGCGACCTCTGGATTCGTAGTCGAGCGTATTAACCGCTCGACCAAGGAGGCCGTCAAAGGGGTCGAATTACAGGGACCGAATAAACGTTTGCTTGAAGATGACGAAAATGTCATAAAATCGATAAAGTTTTTAAATAAAATATAGTTTAGCCGGGTTACGAATTTGATAAATATTTGGCATAATCAAGGTTGTCTAGATTCCTACATCACTTACAGAAAACGAGAAAGCTTTAACGTACTGAGAAAAATATGTGTAATTATTTATTGATGTTGTAATAAACATTTTTTCGTTTTTATCGGGGTGAAATTACGAAAAAATACAACTATCAAACTGCACAAAATATTTTCCCTGGTAACTTATTCTCTATTACAGCTGTTTCGTCATCGGAAACTCGTTGAATGGCGAAATTTGTGCAACCGAAACTTACAATACCTAATTATTTGCAACTGGATGCAGCAAGGCATTGTGTACAAAACACGCAATGGAAGTAGTTAAATTGTGCAAACAGAACTGAACATGTTTTAATTTATCAATGACGATATGGCCATTGAATTCGTATTAGCGATTCGTAAAACTGACATATTCAATTCAGAATCGATTCAACCGAGTTCGGATGTATTTAGTAGTAGAAAAGAAAAAAAAACTTTACAAAAAACAAAACATAGACATTAATTTGTTTTTAATATATTTTACTGTTGTAAAACCCAAATATACAATCTTAAAAGTACAAAAAGTATTAATTTACAATTTTTTTTACTGCATGTGAATACTATTCCAGTTGTCCAGAGCCAGTGTAACTATTTCATCTTAAATTGGGGTATGTTGTGAGCAGTGACGGCTCGTGACTTTTTAGGGTGCTAGAGTGCTAAGATTGAAAAAAACGTCGTTATTTGTTGTTGTAGCCTAAAACGTTTTTTTTAAATCATCAGAATAAGCAAACACTTTGTGGATTGACATGATTAATTAAATAAAAACACACGTTGTTTTAATCCACTTTATTTTTGTATAAGGCAACTAGTTTCGATTCTGCTGAATCTTCATCGGGACTTAAAAATATACTAATGAAATTTGAGGAATGTACATATGTATATAATGGTGAAAATAGGGAAAAGAGAGATATAGTATTAGGAGGGAGACAACAATATAACAATAGGACAAAAGGAACGTATCATTTAATGTATTTAGTTAAGTGGGCGAGGGGGAAACCATGTAAGATAGAGGGGTAACAGAACGTCAGAACGGTTTTTTTTTAATTATTTTTTTTTGTATGAAGATTTTTCAATCTTAGTACTCTAGCACACTAAAAAAGCAACGAGCCGCTACTAGTTGTGAGGGTAAAGGTACTGGGAAGGGGAAGGAGATGTGGAAGAGGAAGATTGTGAAATACCTGGCTATTCAGATCCGATCACTGAACACGACGAAATCTATGTTAAGCAACGTATCGATTCTAAAAGGTGGTCTTTCACCGGGGCGATACTGAGAGTATCTACCACTCTACTGGAATATCGGTACGTTTAAAACGATTTCAATTGCTTCGACAGTACCTTTACACTCCTCTTTGTCACGGAAGAATATAGAAGAAGCAAAAAATAGTTTTGCAATTAATTCAAATGTTAAAATGAATCGACTATGATTAACCTTAATTGGAATGATAATTATATATTTGCTTTGATTTGTCAATCAAGTCACTATTTTTAATGTAACCGGTCAGTAGCTGGGTGGATGATATCATGAGTGCGTCGGATTCCCACCCGGGCGTCGTGGGTTAAATTCCTATCCTGGCTAAATCCTACATCATTGCACAAGCAACATTTTCTGATTATTATGATGGTAGTAGGAGTTTTTCAAATATTACCAGGTTATTCTTAACCCGCGAATGTTTGTTTACCACATTTTTTTTCTTTTTTTTGTACGACAATTTATTCTAAAGCCATATTCGTAAAGTTCATCAAAATCAACAATGGACATAATAAAAACGAGACAGTACAAGAAACAAACTTACATTAAATGAAAATAATAATTTGAATATATTATTGTATTGCGCGGAAATCGAGCCTCCAATCTCTCGATTCGAAGTCATTTAGATTACCACGCTACGAAGGTCATGTTATTATCGCTTGGGCGTGTGAACAAATAAATCACACGATAGTAAAACGTTTCTGCACGTTGAAAGGTACATTCAAAGGGGATTAAAATTAGAGATGGTCGATATTCCTGTCCCGGTTAAAAGGAACCGGTTCCAAGCCGGTCACTGGAACCGTCGATATTATTTCTGTGAGGAACCGGTTCCTTTTATTGGAAAATAAAAATCGATATCATTTGTCCGATGAACCGTTTTTTGTTGTTGTTGATTTGCTAGTCTCTTTTGGGTAGGAACTTTTGTCGATTTTCCAGTACTTTTTGATTTCAAATCTCTACCGACTAGTGCATTTTTTCGTAGATGATGTTTATGTTGATTTGTTAGTACTTTTCTATTTCAAATCTCTACCGACTAGTATTTTTTTGGGAGGATTTTGTCGATTTGCTGGCACTTATCTTTATTACCAGGAGCCGGTTCCAAAAAGAACTGGGTAAATAACCGGTTCCTCGCCGATCACCGGTAACTGGAACCGCAGGTAGCCCAATTCTGATATCGACCATCTCTAATTAAAATGGGAGAATTTCAAGATAGCCAACGCTCAATTAAATAACTTGTAAATTCATTTTTTTGAATTCCTAAGAAGCGGAGATATCTTACAGATAACGAGGATTATTAGCTATAGTCGGTGAAGTTGAATATGTTTATTTGCATTGCTTAGACATTATGTATCTTGAAGATAAGTCCCCGAGGGTCAAAACAAAAAACAAAACAAAAAAATTGCACAAACACGCCGATCAAGTTTTATCAATATCGAAAATTTGTTTAATACTCCCGAGCACGACCGCAGATCACCCACGAACAAACAACAGTTCACGTCGATTGAATCTCCGTAATTTAGTGTACGTAAACTGTTTTTTGTCGGATATTATTGGAGTGGAATTGTATCCTAATGTGCTTGACCCTTTCCACTCGAAGCCTTTTTATTTGTATTCCACCAGCTCCACGCCGAAACTTTGTTTTTTGTAAAAATATATATATTTTTTTTTTATATGAAAACTTTTATTTTGCGAGTTATAACATAAAATTATATCATCATTTAAAGCAGTTTGATTAGGCATATTAGTCGGCCACATCAAAACCACCCATGTATTTATTACAATTAAGTATATAAAGTTGTTTTTTTTTTTACTTTTTTCTCGCATATTTATGTTGGTCGTCTCTCTTTTGCCTGTTGTAAAATCAATATTTGGACAATAATTATCTTGGTCTGAACGTCGTAAACACTTTCATCACTAATACAAATGCTATAAACTCTGCGTCTTCTTTGAAAAATATCATATGAAGAGTCAAAGTCTGATCAGAGACATTGGAGAGGAACGGGTTAAGTGTAACCGGACGGATCAAAAACGGCTATCATTGGAATGTAATACAGTGATGGAGGAATAAGGTTAATTAGCATGTCATTGTTGTATTTATTGTTATTTTCAATATATTTCCATTTTTTATGCCCTTCAAAATGGGCCAGGGTGACATAGCTATCAAGTGTTGAACAATAAAAATCGGATAGTAGCCATTAAATTTGCATATATGACATAAAGTGAAGAATACTGAAAAGAAATCGTCTATATTTTAACCCTTATCTTGGCGTAGCATGCAAGGGGTATAATTCTATTAAATAAATCATGTACGAGTATATATTTCGATATGTTTACCGAAAATTTACTTATGTTCAAAAAACTTATTTATATAAAAATGATATAATTTTAAAATGTTTAGATGTAAAAAAACTATTTTTGTTGTTTTCCATTGTACTGTAATTGGATTGATATCTTTTGTACAATAATAATTAAAATAATAATAATAAAATAAAAAATATATAATATAAGGATAAAGATAAGACAATAAGCTACAATATTTTTTTAACTGATCATAGGTGTCAGCAATTGACAGGACGATAGTGAAGAGATTTTCTAAAGTTTTGTCATTACTAAAAATGTTGAAATATTTGCTAAAAAAAAAAACAAATTTGGTGTATCATATATGTTGCACTGACAAGATAAGGGTTAACTGGTCAAAAAAAAACGAACTCGAGCGAAGTCGGATAGAGCGAGTAGTAGAGATATGAGCGACTGTGTATGTAAATGTGAATATGCACACAAAGCACTTGTGGCAGGCATTTGACGACCACATATCCTTCCTTCAATAACAGTGGGGTGTCTTTGTCAAATGTCAGCTGAAGACGGCCGCTCTGAATACAAAGGCCTGTGGAGTGGACGCCTTATAAATCAAGTGGGACTCGATGGATATTTGCAAGTCAAATTCGGTATCAAATTGAAAAGAAAAAAAGTCGAAGTTGATTAAGAAGATTATTGTAGTGAAACAGTGGAAAATTGTGGGTTATTTCTTCGGAGTTTCGATGACAATAAGCAGGCAGTCAACATTATGATTATTTGTTAAAGTTACATAAACTACAATAGCCTGTTGAATATATGGAATAACCTCCGGGACAAGCTCTTGAAACGCCGCTTTTGTAATGTTAGCAACCCGATGGCGTTCTACTCGTAAATAGAACAATAGTTTATTATAATAATAGCTTATGCTTCTAATGTAAGAGTACTATATTATATTTGAAAAAAAAGTATCATTATTTGATTGTAATTAATATGTGAAAAACATATTATAATAAAGGTTCTAGCTGTCTTAAATCACCTCAACTCCTTTTTTTATCCTTGCCACTTGATTTTGTTCAGCTAATAACTTAACCAAAATGGGAAACAAAGCCTTTTATAATAATACAATTTTATAGCAATTAAATTAAATTGGAATATCGCTGGATGAATGCATTACAAACGCAAGTCGAAACCTTATAAAATTAACCGTGGTTTAAAATCTAAAAACAGTAAGCAAATGCGCCTTTTTTGTTAAAATATCTGAATAATTTTTGACAATGCATCACAGTGAAGTTTAAAAAATATATTTTCGTAGAAAGCAATCACTTTGTGGTTTGACATATTTAAAGAAATGAAAAAAAACTTGGTATTAGACCACAAATATTTTTTAAAATTTTTATGACCGACCGGTTTCGCTTAGCCTAAGCACCATCAGGGTACAAAATTAAACTAAACAAAAAAACAAAGTGTGCGGTTATATATACATACAGAGGGAGAAATAATTCATATATAATTAATAATTATATAATCAATAATTATATAATTGATAATTAATTCATAATTCCTTTGTTATAATTTAAATGTTATTCTATTGTTTTCTCATTATTTTGTTATTTTTAAAAAAATATTATTTTGTTCTCTATGATGCTTAGGCTAAGCGAAACCAGTCAATCATAAAAAAAAAAAATATATATATATATTTATATATTCCTGGTCTTATAATACAACATTATTTTATGACTTCTTTAAAACAAAAACTTGCCAAAGGAGCGTTGCTTTGGAAACCAAAACCACTACAAAGTGACGCAGCACCCATAGCATTGCGCAGATTTACATAACGAATGCATCTGAAATAGTTGGGCGAAACCTTATCCATCCGCCGCATGCACTTGGCTATTTCCATACATCCAAAGCTAGTGGTCATCAGCCAACGTGACGGTGCTGACCGTAACTCTTGGCAGTGACGGGCAGGCTTCGCTCAGTCCGGGGACACGCGAGCTGAACACACCGGCTGCCTCGTTAAGTCCGCAACGATTGATATGCCGGCCGAGATACAGGGAGACTGGTCAATTCGAGAAAATACTTTTTCAGATTCTCATGACCAGTATTAGGATGAATGATTTTTTTGTGTATCTGTTGCTCTGTGTACATCATCAGGGCACATATGTTGTAGATTATGGGTTTATTTGACTTTTTTCCACGACTAAGCAATTTAGAGTAGTACCTATCCAAGGCAGTGTAGTCAGTTTTTGATGTTTTTTTGCCGGACTCGGCAGACCTGGGCGTGGCTAGGACTAGGGCTAGGGTATTTATACATCCATGCATAGCACATGCCGACATAATGTTTTTGGTTATTCGTATAACCACGTTTTCACAGTATTGTTATCAGCAAAAATATAGCATATAACCTAAAAAACCGTCTAGTTGTGTCCAGTTTAGTCGCATATCAAAACATGTGGGCGGATTCCCCGGAGACGCGGGAGACCAAGTATCTTTACATCATCATCTTTACAGTACATAAAAGCGGTGTGTTATTTTTGTTGTCTCTTTCTCTCTCGTGGTGTACGACGTAAAAAGAATTAGCTCTCTCTCCATACATTTTTACTCCAAGCTAAGCACTGTTCATACATTTTATACTCATGGAAATAATATGTTTATCCGAACAGTAGAGACTAAATAATTGGAACGCGGAAATATGGATTTCTCACAATCGGTTACTTAAAAAGACAATTTCATTTTTTATAGTGAATACCGTACAAGAGTCAAGAGTTCCAACTGATCCCTACCGTCTAGAGCATAGGTTCTCAACGTGGGCGATAACGCCCCCTTGTGGGCGTTTGAGACTTTCAGGGGGGCAGTAGAAGACGCAGAGAAAATTAGGGGGCGTTGGAAAAAATAGCCGGTCACTGGAACGGTCGATATTTTTTGTTCGTGATTTTTGGGCGAGGAACCGGTTACAGTTCTTTTTGTTTTCAAATCTCTACCGACTAGTACTTTGTTTTGGCGAGGAACTTTTGTCGATTTGACTTTTCTAAAAAACACCAGGAACCGGTTCCAAAAAGAACTGGATAAATAACCAGTTCCTCGGTGGTCACCGGTAACTTGAACCGCGAACGCGACAGATGGTAAGTTAAAAAAAAGGGGTGGCTCTAGAAAAAAAATATTCTCAAAGTGGGCGGTGGGCAAAAGAAGGTTGAGAATCTTTGACCTATAGTCAACGAGAGTATAGCATGCTTAATTGGGGTATGTTGTGAAGTTTAAGATAATGAGGGAAGGGAGATGGGGAAGAGGAAGTACGTTTCAATTCTGAATGGTGGTCTTTCACCAGAGCGATACTTAGAGTATCTTCCACTCTGAAACGTGTCGCAAATACACTATATATTATTTTATATTAATCGAATGTGTTATGGCACATATTAATTAAATAAATTTTATTTGCGCACGCCGGGTTCGAGCCCGCGACCTTTCGATTCGTAGTCGAGCGTCTTACCACTTGACTACGCAGGCCGTCAAACTAAGCACCTACTCCTTGCTTCCTCTTCCCCGTGTCTTCTTCATTTGAAAACATTCATCCTGTATATAGAATCCAGTCCATAATCTATAAACACCCCTCCTGGACTGATTCAGAAGCGGGGGTGCAATTGGATTATGCTAAACCTCTGCAGAGGACACATGCATCGGCCACGAGTTTATAATTAATTTATCATAATCATAATTTATTTACTGATGTGCATCATCAAAATTACAAATTGATAAACGAATCAACTTTAATCGATTTTTTTAAGAAAGGGGTACAGTATTAAGCAAACTTCCGCCCTAACTTAATACATATGGGAAACTAATGAAATCTGGATTAATAGGAAAAAATCACCTGAAAATAAGCGCAATTTTTTTCTACTGTAAAATGTAAATAATAACTTTGTACCATAGATTTTATTTTAATTTTTATGACCAAAAAATAAATAAAAGTATAATAATAATAATAAAGTTTTATTCCAGAAGGTATGCAGGAGTAGTGCAATGCAATACCTTCCATAATTGATATTAATACATAGTAATAATAATATTAACATAAAAGTTATAATACACTCAATAATAATCTTAAAGAAAAATAAAAATGAACAGATATTCATAAGAAAAAAAATAATATATTAATTAAAAAATGAAATAATACAAGTAAAAAATATTAATGGAGGATATTAGGCCTCATTACTGGAAAAAAAAATATTTAATTTTTAAAAAATGTATATTTAGGAAAATAAAAAAATTAAACAAAGTTTTGTTTTCAAATTGACTAGAGTGAATATCTACAGTCGGCAGTAGAAAAAAGCGATTGAATTTTTGATGAAGTATGTCATGCTTTTTAAAGCCAAACGGAAAACATTATTTGAATTTTTTAGTACATCAAACCATGTTTTGTATATGAAGTAGAATCACAGAGATATGGATTTTTACGTGATTTCCGTACTAGGGTCCCATCTCTTGAAACCAGTGGGCGCAGGGCACAAACAAAAAGTGATAATTAAGTGCCTACATGAAATTGTAGAGACATGCAGGTTTAGAAAATCTGTCTAAATAATGGTAGTCTCTCACTAGGGCGAAATCAAAACCGTCATTAACTGAATAATTAACTTTTTAAATTTTACTGACTAACGCGATGTAAATGTTACGCGTGGCGTAAGATCGGAATAGCGATAAACTTGACTTAAAACCGGGGCTTATGCGCCTAATTTAATGACCCAAGTCCGGCTCAACTAAACCAACTCTGAACCAGCGCATAAGAAAGTGTATAAAATACAACACAAAAACTCATAAAAAACGATGAACTACAAAAATTTGTCCTCACACATAAATTATTTCAGTCGTAGGTTTTCCGTAATGACATAAATATCTCTAACACGCGACTGGTACGGGCAGGCATTTCCAAAAAAATCGTGTTGGGTCGAACTACAACGCCTACTGGATTGCCATTTACACGACCAACCTTGAAAATACAAGGTGAATAAGTAATGTAGACTACATAAGAAAGCGTCAAGATGATTACGTAATGTATGTATGGTATAAATTACATAATCAGCGTTTTGTAACGACATCCAAATTCTCGGTCAGTAAAATATAGTTAATAAATTATGTGAATTATCGGGAAAACTCTCAAATCTATTTTGTGATTATTAAAGATAGAAATGGGTAGAACGTATTCGAAATTGATCACTTATCGATAGAGATACGAGGCCTAGCTGTATAAAACAAGGGACGTAATTTCTGTTGATCGTGGATAGAAGTAGCATTAAAGGTTTTGTAATTGTGCTAATTTGCCTACACGAAAATGGATCGATACTACTGAAAATAAAAATAAAGATATCGATTCGAAAAATTCTTAGCAGTAAATTATTTTGTGAAGAGCATGGTGGATTCTTCAAGTGGAATGCATTAATCATTTTCCCATTCGCATATAAAAATGTTTCGATAGTGTCCATTATTATTCCCGAATAGAATGTTTATTTCCTCGTCTGTCTCACGGTTGTAACATGTAAATTACATTGGGCAATCATCGTTGCATTTCTTGGCATTTCATCTGAGTGATCGCATTTCCACTTCACTCAAATTCACATAGTTGATTTTGAAAGCGATCCGCAGCTATTTGTAGTCTAACTGCTTATTTATTTTACCATGTGAATATTTTGGACACGTAATGAGATGAAAGATAACGAAAAAAAAGACTGACAGAAGTTTGCCAAACTTTTCTGCAGGTACGTACAAAATAGGCAGACCTATAATTATAGTAGTATAGTATAGCAGTGTTCGCACAGCTGTCTTGATACAAGTTCCTTGCTTTAATTTCATTCATGCATTTTTTTCTTTGCCATCAACCCAAGCGTTTGTTTTATTTTTCCTTTTACATAACTCGCCCTGGCAAAACACCACCATTCAGAATCAAAACGTTGCTTAAAATGACTAGAGCCGTGTTTGGTGGCCAGATCTGAATAGCCAGGTACATCCCAACCTTTCTCCTCCCCCATCACTTTCCCCTCCTTACTACCTCCAGCCTCACAAAATACCACAATCGGAGATGCCCTGGACTGGCTCTGGTTGAGAGCAGTTGGAACTCTAGTGCGGTATTCACTTTAAAAAAACGTTATCATTAGATTTTAATACTTCGTCTCATACATATTTTTTTGTGACTTTTTACATAATCCGAATACTTTTATTCACTTTATCGTGACATGTTTTCCTCGGGTACTTAGATAATGAATAATATTAGGTTCCTATGAATAATTTAACACTAGTGATTTTCGTTCGGGATTTGGCTATCTTTGTTTTTGGGAATTTTTGAATTCGGGAGATCGGCATTCAGAAAGATGACCTTAGAGATAATAACCTAAATCCCAAATTCCTATATCATTGACTCTGCCATAGTGAAGGATGCACCGGGTAAAGAAAACTCCTGCCTCGAGCGATAAAATGGCATGTAATCGACTTGTTGACGGTCATAAATCAAGTGACATTAGAGCGGAAAGTTGTGAGTGATATCTGGTCTCGATTCGAATAACAAACAACACGTCACGTATTTACATAATAGATTACGTTGATGTTTTGCAATTTCACGGTTGTTTTTTAGAGCGATCGATCGTTAGTAAGTGGGTGGTGAACGGTTGATGATAGAATTGAATTAACTATTATTATTTAGTTCTACTAGTTTTAGTTTTTAGTGACTGTGTTATACATTATCAGTTTAAACGCTAAAAACTAAAACTAGCAGAACTAAATAATATTAAATTTAATTCAATTAAATTATTAAAAAATAAAATAATGTCGTTCTACAAATTTAACACAAAAACTATAAATAAGCTGATATTTGAAAAGATTTTATTTTTTAAACATAGCTACGCGCCTAAAATATATATATATATATTTATATATATATATATTTATTGAACCCTACGTTGAGATGGTAGAATTCAAAATGTCACGTTTTGACAAAAACCTAAGAAAAGAGCGTGGACGAGTTTAATATTATGAAAAAAATGTAAATTTTAAATTTCAGATTCTTTTGACGTCATGTTAACATTTGAAAAACATCAATGTTTTGAGTGGTGGTGATAAATTACAGATAAACATTTGGAAATAATCGATCACTCAAAAATCGAAAGCGAAATTGAAAAATTCATTGGAAATTATTTGTGACCAATTAAAATATTTTGTATGTCCTGCCTTTGTTTTTTTTTTATAATATTGAAAACCGTTTTTTTTAGTTCTGCCGTAAAGTTGTTTTTACGAGTGACAGCTCTTACGGCTTCCAAAGGGATTGTCCTGCCTTCTATCTATCCTGGTTTTGTGTTCTGAAAACATACGGCAAAAACAAAAGCAAAACATAAAGCTAAACTAGTTGCAATATTACAACTAGTTTAGCTTAAGTTACATTTGTCGCGAGTTTATTTAACACAGAGTTTGAGTGCTTTAAAATAAATGTTATTATGGGTTTCTGGTTTGGTTATTGGAAGCCTAAAATTCATGCAATTGTCTTAGAGGTTTTACACACAGATTTCATGCCAAGATTCCGAATAACAGAAGAGTGTGATGTATGAGACGGTGTATGAATGTGAATGAAGAAAGGAACGAATGCCAAGACAGAGCCATGTGGCGGACAAACCCTAATAATATGCGAATAATATGGTGATTAGTTAAGTAGTATTTACTCAATAAAATGGAGATGATGATGGTAATAATCGGAAAGTCCTAATAATCGAATTCAATCGATCCTTTTTATTTTCTGTATTTTTTTGTTTCGTATTTTCGTTGAAGAACTTTGATATTATTTCAATGATTAATATCAAAATAAAAATTTTACAGCCTGAAAGTTAATTCTAATTTAAATAAATAATTAAAATAGTTTTTAATTATATAATAGGTGATGATTTCTATAATTTGAACCGCACGCAAAAGTATTGCAAAAAATCGACACGGTTTAAAAACATGGTATCCAATTAGTGAGCTAAACTTATCAAACCGGTTTGGAATGATATAATTGTTTTCACGCGCTAAATTGCAAAAACTACATACAAGCTACAGGTTATTTAAATTCAAATGAGCGGCTTTTGCAGGTAGTAGTTCTAGATTAGGTAATGTAAGAAGATAATAATAATGTAGAATATAACCCAACCATTGTTAAAAATATAGGTCCTATTCTAAGAAGTAATATTACGTGTCCCACTATAAACTAAAAACTCTTTAAAATATATCGAACAGCCCAAACAATGATCCTCTGAAGTTTCCTTTTAAAACAACAACTTGATCAGAAAAATCCATAAAAAATGTTAATTTTATTTCAAATGTCAGAAATTTAAAAATTTCATAAACATTTATTTGTTATTTTTTTTTTATAAATACCACATACGAGTCGACTGTTACTACCAACTGCTCCCAACCGTCTGGAGCTAGTCATATTATGGCATCCTCTCATGGGATATGTTGTGACACTGAAGGGAGTGGGGCAGGGAAATAAGTCATGTTGGGAAGGACCTGGCTATTCAGATCTGATCACTAAACAAAGCTTAAGACATTTCAAGCAACTTATCGATTCTAAATTGGTAATACTACTCTGGAATGTGTTGCAAATACACTGTACATTATTTTATTTTAATTATGTGAAACAATATAATATACAAATTTAATTTAATTTATTTGCACACGCCGTGCCTCGAACACGCAACCTCTGGATTCGTAGCCGAAGATCTTAACAGCTTGGCGATGGAGGTCGTCGGTTAAGTAACGCCTCGGTTTTGCTTCAGTTTCAAAAGTCTATAAAAAAATAGTAACGATTCAAAAATATTTTACAAAAAATATGGTCTAGAGTCAGTCTTGTCTTATTTATGACAGCCATATGAAATGTCAAAGCTCTCTATCTCATGATAGCAATGACGTTGCGAACTGGAAACAGTGGTGTTGACTTAAAAAAACCTCAGTTTCCGTTTTTCTAAATGAACTTCTCCGATAGTCAAACCAATTTCAAGTATCATAAAAAAAAATCGCTAGAGACCAAATCAACATATTGTTTCGTGATTCTTATAAGTTACCCCGTGGTACAAATTACGAAATTTTCAACGAGCTCGCAAACTTGGGTTAACAAACAGTAGGTGAAACGGCGTGAATCGCATAGGAATGTGAATTTCACAATATGGAAGTAACGAAGAAACGTATTATGTTTACTTCACACGTGCCTTAATTTTACGCTTCATTTGAGGCAGTTTTGACCGACTATGCGAAAAATGTAATGGCAATTTAAATTTGAACAAATTCAATTTCGATATTCCCGAGTCAACAACAGGTTCTCGAGGTGTGGTTTTCTAAAGACAGTGATAAAAATAACATCTAGTTTTTTTTATTTAAATTTGCGTTTGTTTATAATTTGGAAAGTGAGTTCATGTTACATTTAAGTACGTGTTATGTCGAATGGCCTGATATTTTATTTAATATTATAATAATAATATTTGGATAATTTGTATAGAGCCGTTTTTGTGAAAAATTCATAATTAAGTTACATCACATAATTTGTGATCTAGTGTAAAAGTTTAAACACGGTTATTGCAAACATAATATATTTTTTATAAATTTAAGAATATTCGATTGCAAATTTAAACATATAATATACTGTATGTTCGTAGAAAGCAATCACCTTATGGTGACATATTTAATGAAAATGAAATAATTATATTATAATAACTTTGTATAAGATAACAAATTTTATTTTCATTTAAATTAGATTTTATTTTAATAAGAAGCACTTTTTTAGAAGCACTAAAAATAAAGAAAGCCATTCAAATGAAGAGTCATATTCTTAATAATCAGTTACATTTGTCCAGTAGTCCAATATGAGATATATTTACCGGGAAATCATAAAATTTCTCATTATTCTTTAATCACCTTCTCATTTGACGTTTGGCCTCTTTCGTTTCATATTATCTGTCTCTTTATCTCTGTTCCTTTCCTATAATTTGAATGCTATTCTATTGTTTTCTCACTGTTTTCTTATTTTATTTCTTATTGTGTTCTCCCTCAGTATGTGTATATAAACGCACACTTCATATTTTTTAAAGTTTAATTTTGTACTCTGACGATGCTTAAGGCTAATCGAAACCTGTCGGTCATAAAAAAAATTAAATCTGTGATCTTATACAAAGATATTACTTCATTTTCATTTTATATTATAATATACTGTTTATAACAAACATATTTTCTGATTTATTATTTAAATTTAAGAATATTGTCTATTGCAGTAATTTCTTTTAGAATTTTACTGTATAGTTGGACGGCCCGGTACATGAGAGATTTCTGTGTGCTTGATTTATTCCTTTCTGGCAATCTAATTATTTTTTCGCATTTTTCGCCCTGTGTCTATAATCGTAAAGAACTACACCAGCATATTTAAAAAAAAACTTCACTGTTCAATTGTTAAGTAAAAAAAAAAAAAAAACCTTCAAGAATTATTTTTATGAAAACGGAAGATTACTTTAATAATCTGAACTATAAATATAAAAATACTATATATAATGTATACTGAAGCAGCACAGACTCTCGAACTGTGTGCTCTGGTATCATAAAATTTGCGCAGATATTTGGTAAGGAATTTCTAGGACAACGTAACGATTTTCTCATTCCAGGGTCATTTTTATCACGAGCTTTCAAATTTAGATTTACTTAAAAAAACAGGACGCCATATTGTTTGTTCCAATGTTTTCACTCGGCCGAAACTGATAGTAATATAATGAATTGAATTTTACGATCGCAATAAATATTTTTGAAATTCCTTAGATTTGAGTAGTGACCAGATCGGATTAAAAACGTACCTCCCTCATTAACGTTCTCATAACAGCGTTTCCCATGATTAGGAGTACTCAAGTCCTACTGTTTCTAGCCTAACTGGACCCGTGTGCAGATAAAACGTAAATATAAATCCAACACTCAAGTCTAGTACCCAGTGACGTCACGGTACCCTTAAATAGTTTCCTTTTACAACCCTGGTCAATAACGTTGACCATCCCGAGTTCAACAACGGCTGAAATAAGCCGTAAATAAATGTCGCGACGACCAATGTCACGATTGCCATTAGTGTTTTTGTTTACTGCCCCTCGACAATAGAACGTGTATGGACGTCCACATTATACTGTGGCTATTGTACTGAAAAGCTTTTACCGGGATTGGTTCGTAGTTCGTACGCTGATGGTCATTTTGCCTTTTTGGACATTGGTTTGATAAACATTTAAAAAATGTGATTATGATCCTGATATAAAACTTAGCCGTAGGTTATGATAATATTTTGACAATAGTTAGCGCTGATTATTAATACTTACCATGATTATAAAAAAATAGATATTTTCAATCAAATCTTCGTCCGTTCACCTGAAATTCAAATTCACAGTAGGTGAACACAAACTATACTGTACATAAAATATGTACAAATGATTTGGTTTATTAGAATTTCCAATTTCTCTCTCAACTGTCCGGAGCAAGTGGGACTATCGCATCCTTAATAATTGAGCGATGTTGTGAAGCTAGAGGGGTTGGGAGGGGAAATAGTTGGGAAAGAGGAAGGTTGTGAAGTACCTGGCTATTCAAATTTAGTCACTAAACACGACTATTGCCACTTCAAGCAACGATTCGATTACAAAAAAAATCCAAAAAAAAGTCAAACATTCCCGGGTTACGAATAACCTGACAATATTTGAAAAACTCCTACTACCATCATAATAAGTGGAAAATGTTGCTTGTGCAATGATGGAGGACTTAACTAGCTTTCTCTGCTAGCAGAGGAATTGAACCTGGAACCTAGGAATTGAATTTATCTTAGAGAATCTATCTTAGAGAATCTACCACTCTTCCAAAAACTGATCTGAATTAAGGCTGATTCACACCAACGTCCGGTTCCGCTCAGTGCCGATATTGTTCCGCAAGAGAACTTATTGATATGGTATGAATATCAATCAAGGAGTATGTGCCAAGACAAATTTGTGTGGCAGTATATCCTTCTGCCCACCCTTGTGATATTTAACTACTTATTTAGTCAAATAATTATTTTGAAGTGTAAAAATATATACAACGCAGATTTTTTTTTTAACCATTTTTTTATCACTAGATAATATTTTTAATAATTAATAAAAAATAAAAATATTATTTAGTGATAAAAATGGTTTTTGAAAAAAAAAACTGCGATGTTAGTATTTTTACAATTCAAAATAATTATTTAACTAACTAAGTAGTTAAATATCACAAGGGTGGGCAGAAGGATATACTGCCATACAACTTTATCTTGGCACATACTCCTTGATTGATATTCATACCATATCAATAAGCTCTCTTGCGGAACAATATCGGCACTGAGCGGAACCGGACGTTGGTGTGAATCAGCCTTTAACAAGATGACAAACACATACAGGGCAGAGTCAATAGAACTCATGGAATATAACAACAGGAATGGAGGGCGTCTTTTTAATGTTCATGGGTTTTTTATTTCTTAAAATAAAGATATAATTAATTAACTTATTTATCCAATTAAGGCGATGCATTGCAAAATAAAGCTAAATCGTATGTTTTAGGTTTGAAAATTTGATCGCTTATTATAGATACTTTAACCCTTCCGTTCCTTAAAATCAAATATATAATCCGAAGGGGGTAACGTAGTTATCCCATTTGATCTTGCTTATTAACCGTTTTTATGGCATAATCTTAGGTAACATGTTTCTGGTAATGCTTAGAGAGAAATATATTCATAATAATTCAGTAATCTTCATCTAAGATATCGCACAAAGCTCTCGTTCGGGTTTACATTAGAATATCCGTTCGGAATGGGAGTGTTAATTAAGAACTGCGATTAGAACACATCTTGGTCTTTGCCTTGAAGTAACAATATATGGAGAGAGAGCTAATTCTTTTTACCCAACCTATACAAATTTGGGATAAATCACTTTCTCCGGGTTTTTACGTCGTACACAATGAGAAAGAAAGAGACAACAGAATCTCCCAAATTATCACACCGCTTTTAAGTATTGTTAGAATGTTCTGTGTCCCTCGTCTCCGTTGACTCCGCCCACAAGTTTGGATACGCGAAATAAATTAATATAACTCAACGGTTTATTAGGTTACATGCTATATTAACAATACTGTGAAAAAGGGGTTATACGAATGAACAAAAACATTGTGACAACATGTGCTATGAATGGGTGTATAAATACCCTAGCCGTAGCCCTAGCCACGCCCAGGTCTAGCCGAGTCCGGAAAACCTAATAAAAACTGACTACAGCATCGCTCTCTCTTGTATATTATTGCTCTGGGGTTTTTACTTTAACAGGGCATTTTTTTAACGAGTCTTTTGATAAGCCTTGAAAAAAATAGTCATGTAAAAATGCTTTTAAGTCGAAAATCTTCTACATGCGAACCTATTTTTGAATTTGATTTTATTGTATAATGTGGTAAAGCAAGTTTTTAGACTACGGCCGGAAAACGTTTTCATATTTATGCCCGAGCTTCACAAAATAAAATAAAAACATGCATGAAATAAAATGGTGGCCGGCGTCAAGTGGTAATTTCATCCTTAGCTAAGCGAAACCGGTCGGTTATAAAAATTACAATTAAATCTGTTCTTATACAAAGTTACTATTTAATTTTCATTGATAAATTAAGATTCGAAGCATCACAAAAAAAAATCATTTATAACAGCCATTTTGTCAAAAGTTTCATACAAAAATCAATAGTGGTTAGGTAAGTCGTGCATGTATTACCTAACTACTACAAAATTATTTACTAATTAACAATCCCTTGTGGTTACTTACAATTTTAATGCTCAAAACCACTTAAGGTACGAAATAATAAAATAAAATTATTTGTCCATAACCCTACTAAAGTCTCACATGCAGTATTTTGGCATAAATTTGAAAAAGTTTTCATATTTTAATTTTGTATAAAATATGGCATCAGTGCGCGTATGCATAAGTCGTATTCCAGCCTTAGATGAATGAAATAATGTAGATACGTTACTGAGACAACGCGCGTGAATGTACTAAACCGAGTCCGAGAGACATACCTGAGATTTACTGCGTTTAGTATCACACAAAAATTCGTTCGACAGACAAGCTGTCACGGGAAAACGGGAGCTCTTCAACCGAAATAATGTGAGATAGCGAATGCAGATATACATAGGTGTGTGGAAGACAACCGTTTCTGTACGTCGTACTCTACTTGGCTAGTCGCTCATTAAGTTCGTCGGGGAAGAGAGATTATAACAGTAACGTGGGACGTTCATATAGCTGTCTCATCACACGCATTCTGTTTAGTATTACTATCCTTTTCATAAGCGTTATGAGCTTTGAAACTTAAATCAAGACCGTGCCACATTTATCGTGCGATTTGTATGAATATGAGGTGTCTTGTATTTTATGTCTATGATTCCAGCTATGGAGATTACTGGTCACCCAACCTCATAAAGAAGGCTGATGATGATGACAATCAATATGCAATATCAAATAAACACCCTCCAGCATGCCAAGCCAAAAAGATTCGACGCCGAACATGTTGCTCCCTTGTGAATATAGTACTCGTGTTTACCTCCGCCGTCACCTCCGAACGATGAACGAGTCATAAATTACAAAATCCGTGTTTAATTAGTGAGATTACGCGGTGTGGGTGACATTTACACTGTTAATTATTATTCAACACAGTTGGACCACGACACGACATGACAGGAAACGTTTTTGTTTTTCTAAACTAAACATTGCGGATAAGGGCGTGCGAGGGTGTCAAGACAAATTACTAAATTTAAAGCAATATAAATAATGAACATACCAAAATATTTTACATTTTAAAATGTTTTTTACTAACTAACTGACTAACTAACCATCACGCCGTTTCCCCGCAGGGGTAGGCAGAGAGGACGGACCGCCATACAACTCTGTCTTGGCACACACTTCTTGCTTCATGTTTTTTACTCAACTAAATAATATGAATTTCCCTAAACTCAACACTTATCTATAACTTAACCTAAATATATTATCCTACTAAGCATGATTTATATCGACTTAACCATGTATCATCAAACCTAACTAACTAACCATCACGTCTTTTCGCCGCAGGGGTAGGCAGAGAGGACGGACCGCCATATAACTCTGTCTTGGCACACACTCCTTGCTTCATTCACATTCATACATCGTTTCATACATACTTTTCTGTTATTCTGACTTTTCACATAACCCTATTCAAGTATTTGATTCACTAGATCGTGCCATGTCTTTCTCGGGCATCCTCGACTTCTTCTTCCATTCACTTTCGCATCATATATTCTTTTCACACTCCTTTCTTCGTTCATTCGCGCTACATGCCCAAACCATCTAAACGTCCCTTTCTTGATCCTATTCATTACGCTCACATCAGCCTTGCATTATTTCCGGATATCCTAGATGTTTTTAATACAGTCGTACATGGTTTTAGCGCACATACGTCTCAGGGATCTCATTTCCACAGCATTTAGTCTACTTTCATCCTTGCTCTGCCAGTTCCATGCTTCCCTAAGTCAGTCTGAGACAAATATCTAGACGATCTCCGTGGTCGAGCGGTAAGACGCTCGACTACGAATCCAGAGGTCATGGGTTCAAATCCGACGTGCACAAATAAATGTGTCATTACACATTTAGTTCATATCAAATAATATATAGTACATTTGCGGCACGTTCCGGAGTGCTAGATACTCTAAGTATCGCCCTGGTGAATGACTATCATTCAGAATCGAAACGTTGCTTGAAATGGCTTTAGCCGTGTTTGGTGACCAGATCTGAATAGCCAGGTACTTCCCAACCTTCCTCTTCCCCATTTCCTTCCCCTCCCCACTACCTTCACAACATACCCCAGTTAAGGATATCATAGTCTCACTGGCTTTTGATGGAACAGTTGGAACTCTTGTGCGGTATTAATTATAAAAAAATATATAAGGATAGAAAAATACGAGACCTTTTTTTTGTAAAGATCAAAATGTTCCTCATTTTATTATTTATAATTTTGAAACTCATTTTATTTGTAAGGTAGGTGTGGTACATTACTCATTTACCGATGTGGCTTGGGGCCCGAGAGTGAGCGCAGCCACTGCACAACCAATACTGATCCAAGCAACAACTGTGCGATACGAGAGTGAAAAGGTAGCATTTGGACTCGCCTTGGGAGTGTGTATCGGCGAGATTTTTCATCGAGAGTGGAGAGGCTTAACAATTATAAGTTAATGTTTCTAATTCTCATATTTTTTAAGTCTCTATTGTTAGAGATTTACCGCAGGTACCGTGAGTTTCTCTGAAATGTGTAATTCCAGACGGCATGTGCAGGTGAAATATTATTCGTAGCATTATTGGAAGTTAGTATTGCGAGAGGGTAGAGCAAAAATCATAACATTTCGTAGATCGGTACCAAGGGATGTTATTTGTCCTTCATTACAAACTGTCATAGTTGACTCACTTTTCCTGCAGTTGATAAACAATAAACAAGCAAGACATAGTAAGACTAGACATAGTATTTCAAGCTTCGATAGTCAAGAACTTTTTCCTTGTACCAAAATACCCGATAGGTTATGTTTGGCATGAATAAATCATGATCAGATGTGAGAGTTTTCCCACGGCGCGGTGGTTTTGCCATTTGATAAGGTTGGCTTTGAAAGGTTGTAGACTCATTTACGAGGCCCAGGCGTCTAAAATAAGCGTTGACCGGCGTCGGCGTCGAATCGATGCGCAATGTCAAGAATTTTCACATGGTCCATAGTGAATGCTTTATTTAAGGTTAAATTGTATTTTTCAATTATCTTACATCTTATTTGAGATAATATTTGTAGTTACTTATACTACTGGTCAACGGTTTATAATATTACCGAGGTATTTTACCACCTCTGAGTAAACTGTTGAGTTTTAAAAGTACGCGTCAAGTAATTTTAATAATAATATTTAGATAATTTGTGTTGGGCCGTTTTTGTGAAAAATAACCTCAAGGGCCCTGTTCAAATCTTAGCTTCTATGCTCTATCTTATTATTAACTACATATAATTTAATCATACGTATAAAAACATACATTTACTTGACGGGTAGCGTTACTCAGCCGTGGTGTAACAGATAATATAAACTACTCGACGAGTAGCGCTAGTCGATTGTTTACTCAAAGGTGGTGAAAACCCCTGAAATACTCGTAGTTAAACCCTTATAATATCTTCGCAGACCTCAGAGTAAGCCACAGGTGTGCCGAAATCCGTTGGCAAGTTTTTTTAAAATTATTTATCTATACACAGTTAGAGAATAACATTGACCGGTCGGTAGCTGAGTGGACAATAAGGGACAAAAGCATCGGATTTCCTTCCGGGTTCGTGGGTTCAATTCCTCTGCTGGCTAAGTCCTCCATCATTGCACAAGCAACATCTTCCGCTTATTATGATGGTAGTAGGAGTTTTTTCAAATATTGTTAGGTTATTCGTAACCCGGGAATGTTTGTCTTTCCTTAAAACAATTTATAAAAAATAAAAATAAAATCTATGAAAAAAGTTGAAAGAAAGAAAAAAGTTCGAACATATCATGTCATCACAAAACATTTTTTGAATCCTTCAAATAAATTTCCAGAATGTGATTTTAAAATAAATAAATTTAATTCTAACCAATCAAACATTATATTGTCTCCAATAGATATTTCAATGCGTATGTGAATATCTCAATTTTGAAAACAAATTTCCGATTTGAATATATTTGTGTCGACCTTAAAATTCTATAATAATAATAATAGAAAATGCTTTACAATTTTCATCACGTCAGAGTTCACTGTTGGAGAGTTTTAATTTCTCCAGCCAAATAGATTTCATTTTGTTAGTCAACATAAAGAATATATTTAAAATTAATATTAAATCGAATTAAATATTTTTAGGTAAGGTTTTGTTCGTTTTCTATTATCTTTTCGCGTGGCAACCGTTTCGCCCTTCGTAGGTTTGATAATGCCTTCGACGGGCGCACAGGCTGTCACGCGAAACAGATATTAAAACCTGACAGAACGTGATAATTGGGTCTTTGCTCGGAATAATGTTCCAACCAACTATATTAATTCCGAAAAAATTGGCTTGGAGCTGCAAAGCCTACATTTTATATAGCACTAAACAGATAAACCATAGAAGAGTGTTGTGGGCATGTTTAGTGTGCCTGAAGTAAGGTCAATTTTCCCTTACGTGAAATCAATCAAACTTTTTCAAATGTCTAAATTCTTTCTTGAACAGATAATTTAAAAAAAAAATTATCGATTTTTTTAATGTAAATTGGCTACATAAGTTTTATTTCAAATGGGTATAGATCACACTTCTAGAGATTTTCCGTTCGGCGTATAGGTACTAAGTATTTTTTAAATGTCTATTTTAGAATTATAATTGAAATAATGATATAATTGTTTATTCCGGGATGTGGAGAGTATTATTAGTTGCTATATTTTAATTTACATTACAATGTTATAGTAAAATATTTATTCTGAGATCAGCACAGCATTGTTCCTCCCTCTTACAAGATGGATCTTTACCTTTACCCAATTTTTTTCCTTGTTTTCCTCGAAAAACCCTTCTACACATCGTCCTCAAAGATTGCATAGGCCCTGAGGAAAATCATTTTCTCAAGGCCTCCTGTATCAAGTCAATATTTAAAAAAATAGTAATGACCGTAACAAAAAATCAGCGGAGGACAAATGACAGCAAGGACGAATTTCATGTGTGAGAAACAAACATAATATCATGTCACCTGCGACGTCGGAGTACAGAGCCAAGGAGCTTACGATTTTGCCATGTCAAATAAAAATAAATATAGACAAAGGAAAAATATTTTTGAACGCTACAGAAGTTAGCTATTATATTATATTCATTAAATACCACCTGTCTGCCTATTCATACGGAGAAACAGAATGCAGCGTGCATCTACGTGGTATAGGAAGTCAAATAACGTAAAAAGGTGTTATAGTGCTGCATCTAAACATAAACATATTTCTTTAGTAGTTTTAAAGAGTCAGGGCTAAAAATAGTAGCATATAAAATAGCTCTGCAAACAATACCTCTGACCTTTAGTTCTGTGAATAGTCAGCGTAAGCCAATAAACATGAACTCGTTAGAACAGAAGACGCTATATTTCATGAGACATCGGATTATATGCATATGTGAGGCTTTTTGAATATTAGTGCATATTTGACCATCTTTTCGTCAATAATACAAATGTCAGCCAGTTCATTTAAAATATGAGGAAAACACGTGATTTTTAATTTGGATATTTTGTATAATTTATTCCCCTTCCGTCCCAACCCCATGATATCAAAAAAAAATCTAAAGAACCGGTTCCAAAAGTCATATTCCTGTTAACATCATTTTTATATTGATTATTGAAATCAATAATCTTCAACATGAATATGAAACAGAAAAAATAACATTCGCGACTTTGTAAGAAGTCAAAAAACTTCCATAAATAAAATTGGGTAGTTTATCCAAGACACCATCTAGGTATATAATATTTGCTCGGGTGGAGCTTTGTATACTTTGGAATCTCCTAGTGAGACAAACATGGACCAAACCCCATGTTTTATATTTCAACAAGATTAACAAAAACAAAAAAGAAGGCAGCAAAATCGGAAAGATCAAATTTCAAAAATAATAAAAATAATAAGCATAAAAATTATTCTAAATTGATATATTTTGACATTTTTGGTGCATATTTTGCCATTTTAATGGTGCATAAGTGCATATAATCAATATGATGCCTAGTTATCAAACTATACCTATACTATACTCGTTGGTGAAAGACCGTCACTACAGACGGGAAAAAATGATTAAAGTTTATTGATCGAAGCATGATAAAACCGTTAGATCAAAGTTGCTTATCCCAATCAGCGATGGTTGTAATCAAAATATCATTAAAATTTCGTTGAGAACGTTAAATAATTAATTTCAAAGAGTCCTAAACTTTTTGTTTACTTGCGTTCAATAAACTCTCAATGAATTACTTCCGATAAAGTGTATCTTTAAATTACGTAAACGAGATCAATTTTTTTTTTAAATCATGAAATAACATTCGGATGCGAAAGTTTAAATCCAAAGTTTTTTTTTTCTAGATAGCAATCACTTTGTGGTTTGACATATTTAATGAAATTAAAAAATAACAACTTTGTATAAGACCACAGATATATTTTAATTTTTATGACCGATCGGTTTCGCATAGCCTAAGCATAATCATGTACAAAGTTTTTTTTTTCATTTCTTTAAATTCGTCAATCCACAAAGTGATTGCTCTCTACGAAAATCTAAAAATTTTATTATTTCAAGTTGTGTATTTCAATTTTGAAAATTGTCACCGTCACGCCTTATCAATCTTAAAGCCTGATTCACACCAACGTCCGGTTCCTGTTCGGTTCAATTTGTGTGGCAGTATATCCTTCTGCCCACCCTTGTGATATTTAACTACTTATTTAGTTAAATAATTATTTTTAAGTGTAAAAATACTTACAACGCAGTTTTTTTTTTTAAACCATTTTTTTATCACCAAATAATATTTTTAATAATTAATAATCAATAAAAATATTATTTAGTGGTAAAAAAAATGGTTCTTGATAAAAAAAAATCTGCGATGTTAGTATTTTTACACTTCAAAATAATTATTTAACTAAATAAGTAGTTAAATATCACAAGGGTGGGCAGAAGGATATACTGCCACACAAATTTGTCTTGGCACATACTCCTTGATTGATATTCATACCATATCAATAAGTTTTCTTGCGGAACAATATCGGCACTGAGCGGAACCGGACGTTGGTGTGAATCAGGCTTAATGCATCAAGTTTGAAAAGATAGATTTTTTTATATGTCTAAAACAAAGCATATTTTTCTTAAATCCAAAACTCTTGAAAATGGGTATTTTTTGGCAGGGCATCAATATTCGTTCAAACAAAGGAGATTTTATGCTTGTGCAGGATTACTCTGCATTCATACTAAGTAAGTATAACAATTTGTGAAATGTCATATTCACGAATAACGTATGGGCGGCTTACATTAGCCTGGCCTTGTAGACGACTAAACTGTGTACTAGGCGCATTTCAATGGAATGTGGTTTACGTGTTTCAAATACACGGGTAATCTTTGGGAAACCTTTCATGATCAGTTCTTATGGTGAAAACGAACGACAAAAAATGTTTTGGTGTATGGGAGAGTGGAATGTTACACATTCTAATATAACAATGATCAATATGATTCCGGAAGTAAATCTTGGGATCTTAATATTTATTTTCCAGAAATCGATAAAATATCGGAAATAATGATTCCCAAGAAGGACCGATTTACCTAGGTTTATATGTATAGCAAACATAAAAATCCTTATATATAAATATATTATATTTTCGGAGAAAGTAATTTATAAATTGGTTTGTAGGGAGCATTCTGCATTTTATATTGGTAAAACAACACGTAATGTCAATATTAGAATCAAAGAACAGTATTTTTCTTAATACGCTAATCATCTTATTGATCAAGATCATACCTTCAATAAAAGCACCGGTACTCGCATTCTTCACAAAAATGATCATGGAATTATATTAAATAATTTAGAAGCACTAGAAATAAAGAAATCCATTAAAATTAATAGTCGAATTCTTAATAATCAGGTGAATTTGTCCAATAGTCCAATATTAGGTATATTTCCTGTCAACTCCAATAACAAAATAAATAAAATTTATCATTATTATTTAATCACCTTCTCAGTAGACGTTTTGTCTCTTTCAATTCATATTATTTGTCTCTTTCTCTCTGTTCCTTTGTTAAAATTTAAACGTTGTTCTATTGTTTTCTCATTGTTCTGTTATTTTATATATTTTTCTCCCTCTGTATGTATATATAACCTCACACTTTGTATTTTTGTTTAGTTAAATTTTGTACCCTGATTATGTTTAGGCTAAGCAAACCAACCGGTCATAAAAGTTAAAATAATATCCGTGATCTTATACAAAGTTATTTATTTCAATATATCATAGTTATATTATCGAGTATACGTGATAATTAACTAAAAATGATATCACTGCCACAGCAAAACACAATTAATTTATCCGAGGTCTAATCGCCATCTAATCGCTGATAAAATAGAATGTCAATCCACTTTGCATGTGACGCGGTTCTTAGAATGCAGTGTTGCTGTTTTAGCGTATCCACGGGCATGCCTCTGATAGATCCGTTGTGACCTCTCCCTCTCTCTGGCGAACGACGCATGTAAACTAACGAGAAGTGCCCGTTCAATGTGCAGTAAGGCGACACTTGCGCGTGGATTACTAGTTACGTTATATCCTCGGGACAACAACGGCAGAATGTCAGGGTTAAAGGACCTGTATCGATCTGTCGTTGGTTTGTTATACAACTGCTGCAATCTAGCTATTAACTTCTGCCTGCAACTTGTATGGATTCGCGCTTATCTCTCTTTGTTGGCAAGGTTCGCAAAGATAAAATTACAGAAAAAAATTGTATGGTGGTTAAGTAATATGTACCAAAATTTGAAATATAAAAATAAAATTTGTTACAAATTCAACCATCCTCTTCCCATCTCCTTCAGCCTCACACCATACTACAGTTGGGGATGCCATAGTTCCAGACGTTGTAGCAGCAGACTTTTGGGCGGTATTTACATGATTAGTTTTTTATGATTTTTACAGGATCACTCTGTGTTTTACTGAAAGTTTTTTTAAGAAGAGGAAAAATACACATGTTGAAGGAGGGAAGAAACACAACAGCTGACAGATCGTTCAAGTGTCAATAAATCTTTATCATCAGAAATGTTAACCGTGTACGGGTGTGCTGCTGAATACATTAGTAAAAGTTGCCGTTTTAGTATGCCTGCTATGACTGGCCTATATTGAAAAAAAATAAAAACCGTACCTAAATTATCATTAATGAAATTTATTACATATTATAAAACATTATCCGAACATTCTTGAACAAAGAGCAATAAGCTATCAAACAGCTAGCATTGTAGAACAAATTCTTTTATATTCATTGCAAGAAGAACAATTGAAAGCATTTTCACTCAATAAATAAATTTATTTATTGAGAGATAACGATTTTATGTAACGCAATAAGTCGATAAATGCATTAACGTATTGCTTGACGTGTTGGTCAGAAGGAAGGAATTAACGTGTTACGTAAATAACAGTATTGCAATAAGGATATTTGACTATGAATTTATAAATATTTTAAAAGAGTACCTACATACATGGAAAGAATAGAAATTAATATATTTTTACTTTTCGGCTTCGCTCGAAATTTCAGCGCCCATAATTTTATCGAAAAATATAAAGCAAACATTTTGTGTTGTGGTGTGACAACATAATTAAAAAAAAAAACAATTAACCTTGTATTACATCACTTTAGTTTATACTAATGCCGACTAGGTTTCGCTAAAACCGTAGCTTCACCAGGGCAGTATAATACTAACTATGTATAATAATGAGTACCGTGGTTTATATGACTTTATTATGCAATAAGGTGAGTGAGATAAAATACAAGACGGAGCACTAGAAAAGGGAAAACTGGTCGGCATTAGTATAAATTAAATAGGTGTACATATTTAAGTAATTGATTTGTTTTTTAACTCATTATTTTACTGAAAAATATAGATCAAACAAAATTTTTTTTTTTTTTTTTTTAACTAAATGAATATTTAAAAGCTCCATCCATGTCACATCATGGAAATGAAGTTTTGAGTTGAGATTAGTCAACCAAAAAATGACAGTCAGAATAAGCTGTGCAATTGTCAAACAGATTATCAACCTGACGGTTAAAAAAAATAACAATTAATAGAATTTTTGTCGTGAAGACAGTGTATTTTTACTAGATCGTTAATGTATATTGTGCATTACATGGTTTAAGTTTAGAGATCCCTGGGACGTACGTGCGATAAATTCATGTGTGACCGTGTTAAAAATGTGGATATCCGGAAAGAATGCAAGGCTGATGTGAGCGTAATTAATAGGATCAAGAAAGGGAAGCTTAGATGGTTTGGGTATGTAGAGCGAATGAACGAAGAAAGGAGTGTGAAAAGAATATGGATTCGAAAGTGAATGGAAGAAGAAGTCGGGGACACCCGAGAAAACATGGCACGATTAAGTGAATCAAATACTTGAATCGGGCCATACGAAGAGTCAGAATAACAGAAGAGTATGTATGTATGCGAATGAAGCAAGAGGTGTGTGCCAAGACAGAGTTGTATGGCGGTCCATAATCTCTGCCTACCCCTGCGAGGAAACGGCGTGATGTTCAGTTAGTTATGTTTACAGACTATCATTAAGTTTAAACAAATATTCGAACGGTCAGAATAGTATTACCATCTCTAGGATATGAACCGTGATGTTAAAAGGAATTGAAATGATATCTAGTAATTAATTGTTAGAGGAATGCACAATTGTGAGGCTTCCTAAAGTCATACTTCCGGTTATATCATGGTATGTTCAAACGGAAAAAAATTTTTCTTTGAAACCCAACCACCAACCGCAAAATGATAATGAACACATTTACTTAAGTTCTCTGAAAACTATCATCGTTCAGTCATAATCGCAATAATTCTTAATAACTAAATTTTAAGTCACATTTCCTTAATCTGAATGTAACTAGATAGTATTACCCTCAGACTAATTATGGGTATAATTTTCCAATGTCCAAAATGTCAAGACTTGCCAAACCATGGTCTTGAAATTTTTGGTAGCAATCTAAATGATTTTTGTCATTCTTTACGACTCTACTAAAACTTTGACTAGACCATGGCTGGAATGTTCTCTCTTATGTTTATTTTGCCTTAGTTTTGTCATCGCTTCATTTATTTTTCTGTATATGCTATTCCTTCTCTGTTGCTCTTTTTTCCATTTCGTGTTTTATATGTATTTTTTGTAATTGGACTTTAGTCCGTTAATTTATAAATAAATTACTATTCAAGAAGCGATAAGGATTGAGTAACATTTCTAAATGTTTTAAGAAAGATGAAATTATTAACAAAATTATTTGATTAATAATATAATAAAAATGTTACAAAGCTTTCCAAAAACAATACAAAAATAGAAAAATAAAGATGCAAATACAAAGAAAAATAATTATTTAGCCATTCCTCATACAATGAAAATTTTCCAAAAATTCCACGAGAAATAATCTCTGAGACGTATGTGCGGTTAAATCATGTATGACCGTATTAAAAATGTGGATATCCGGAAAGAATGCAAGGCTGATGTGAGCATAAGGAATAGGATCAAGAAAGGGACCCTTTGATGGTTTGGGCATGTAGAGAGAATTAACGAAGAAAAGAGTGTGAAAAAAATAAATGATGCGAAAGTGAATGGAAGAAAAAGTCGAAGACGCCCGAGAAAGACATGGTACGATCAAGTAAATTAAATACTTGAATCGGGTCATGTAAAGAGTCAGAATAACGGAAGAGTATGTATGAGACGATGTATGAATCTGAATGAAGCAAGGAGTGTGTGCCAAGACAGATTTATATGGCGGTCCGTTCTATCTGCCTACCCCTGCGGGGAAACGGCATGATGGTTAGTTAATTAGTTAGTTAACTCCAAATTCCATATGATTTTTCTAAAAAATGAAGACAAAACATGTAAAATAAAATGTTATAATTTAATTGTTTTCTCATCGTTTTGTTATTTTATATTTTGTTCTCCCTCTGTATGTATATATAGCCCCACACTTTGTATTTTTTGTTTAGTTTAATTTAGTACCCTGATGATGCGTAGGCTAAGCAAAACCAGTCGGTCGTACAACATAAAATAATATCCGTGGTCTTATACAAAGTTATTTTTTCACTTCTTCCCATGTTATATGCATATCAACATGTCAATTGCAGCTTTTTGGTAATTATCGTCTGTGCTGTTACATGTATGCTTGATACATACGCTATTGTTTGTGACATGATTTTGTAAAATAGGCAGAAACCTTCTCTATGTATTTAAAAAAATGTTTTCTCGCGCTATCTTTAAATCAAGAGCCTAGTTTACTTAGTGATTAGAACCTCACAAAGTTACCTTTGTTGAAATGATCAAATACTCGTTCTTCGCCTTTTAAAATACGTGAACCATAAAGGCGAGTTCAACAATAAGACATTGTGTTGGTAATGTAGTTATCTGGCACCTTTTCCAAGTTATTATTATTATTTCTGTGAAATCACGTTTTGCGACAAGTTCAAGTTGAGAAGTATTTTCCGTACTCCCCGTGAAATGACCGTGAAAACTGTTCCCCAAATTGCGTTTTTTCCCATTGTTACAGTTAACCGTTATAACATATTATATTATAAGTGTGTACAGTGGAACCTCTCACAACTAAACTAATTCGTTCCAGAATCTAACTCGTTATGTGAAACACCCGTTGAGCGAAACAATTTTTCCCCTATAAATCAATGTAAAATACGATAATGCGTTCCGTGCCGAAAAAATACTCATATTTATTTTATTTTTAACGTTTATTCAAATGAAATTACATACTGGGAGCGTAACAACCTGGAATGCGATTTCGATTTGCAAAATTCGAAATAAATAGTTTATTATTTGTGAATTAATAACAAATAATTAATTATTTTTTACTAGAAAGCTGTCTAGAGATATTTGTTTTTGCCTAGGCTTCAAAATTTTGTGAAAATGTGACACAGCATAATCATTGAATACATTTGTAGAACGCATAGCCACCTCCTTATTAGGGTGATGCTTCTCAATGTTTGGTATGTTGCAACAGTTTCCCATGCTTTCAGCATTTCTCTTATTGCGCCAGAAGATTGTTGCTCTGCTACTTCCTCCTCCTCCTCCACTAACAAACTCTCCTCCATAACTTATTGCTGTTAAACACAATGCAACTACATAAGCTCTTCGGTGGTCAGCTCTCGACTGTGCCCTTCCACAAGCTCATCAATATCGTTGTATTCCACCTCTAGTCCCATGGTATTGGCTCAAGACACAATTTCGCGTGAAGATGGGACTTACCCTTTCTGCGTCAGTCGTTATGCGAAATGTCGCTCGCTAAAGGAACATTTTTTTCACAATCTGTTTTGCTCGTTATGCGAATTACTCGTTATGAGAGGTTCCACTGTACTAGATTAATTATACCACCCTCCATCGACGTAGTACGTCTACATTGGTACCCCCTCATCTAAAAAGTTTTTATGTATTTTTTGACATTCGGGGGTAAAGAAGGATAGTGTATCCGATTTAAAAAAAAAAAAAAAACAATTTATACAAAATTTGCGTAAGCATCATCAGGGTACAAAATTAATTAATTTATTAAGTGGTCTTATAAAAAAGTTATTTTTTTAAATTTCAAACCACAAAGTAACTATTATTTATAATTTTAAACCTGTTAATTCGTGGTGGAACTCTATTTTAATGATTTCATAATACCAAATTTTAAACTTTTTTCCACGGTTTTACATTATGACGGCCATCTTCAGTCTGGTACAATTTTAAGTAAATCTATTGCATATGTACTATTAGTGTCATCTACGCTTTTTGAGTAACATAGTGAACATCTGTGATATAAGTTAAAAATTTGATATTACAAAGTGATTGCTTTTTACGAAAATTTATAACATTGAATTCTAAAGATCTCGTGTATGAAAAGAGTAACAAACAAAGAAGTACTGCCGCGCGAGAAAGAATGGAAAGTTATTGAAGCCCTCTCCTATCGGAGGTTGGCCATCATCACCCTGCATACTGCAGTCCGGAACACCAGTTATGTAAGTCATGGTGTGCGGAGTGCTTCTCTTCTACGTCGTCTTCGATAGTGTTTTTCTCAGATTAACAGTCGGCTAATGTTGTATTTGTCGCCCTTCGTGAAGTAAGCGAAATAATGAAGTTTCCAATTTTTATATCTAATACAATTCCTCAATGTTCTTTCTACCAACGCTGCTAAATAATTTCCACACCTATAATGGTTCTTCGATTGCAATATAACAAAAACACTAACGTAACGAATTATTTCACCTACGCATGAAGTCTGGAACGAAGCGATTCAGAGAAACCTTTTTTAAGGCGGTAGATTGTTACCGCGAATCGATAACAAAAGAGAAGAAAGTAGAAAGAGAATTAGAAACACGAAAGTACTAATTATTACTAGAGTTTAACAGATGGTTCAGTGAGGCGCCGAGTGTTTTGACAGCGATACCATTTAGGTACGGTATTGTATTACACGAGTAGCACAAAGTTGTAGTGATTTTTTTATCTTATTTACTTTTCAATTTACAATATTTTCACTATACTACGTATTAACACTATGGTGTAGCACTATTTATACAGGTATGGTCTTGCAATCAGGCAAATACAAAATTTATTTTTATAGTGAATACCGCACTAGAGTCCCGACCGTCTGGAGCCAGTAGGAATATAGCATCCCCAATTGGGGTATGTTGTGAAGCAGAATGTAGAGTGGGGTAGGGACGGAGATGTGGAAGAGGAAGGTTGGGATGTACCTTGCTATTCAGATCTGGTCACCAAACACGGCTAAAGCCATTTCAAGCAACGTTTCTATTCTGAATGGTGGTTTTTTACCAGGGCGATACTTAAGTATGTACCACTCTGGAAGTGGCGCAAATATACCATATATTATTTAAATACAACCTTGCATTATATAAATACATCGTAAAACCATACTTAGAGAAATACAACTGTAACCCATCTTAAATAAAAATTCATACCAGATAGATATATAAAATAGTAAACTAAAAGTAACTTGTAACTAGTAAAATCATGCAGCAATACTGATAAATATAATTAATGTAAAATCATGGTTTACTACCCCTGACATCCCAAAAATAGTATATAAGCCATAGAATAAGAACAACCTGTACTAGTCTGAAGATGGCCGTTATAGGCTGAAACCGGTCCAGTCAAAAAATAAAAAAGTGGAATAAAGTTATAAATTTGTTTTTATTTAATCATATATTATTTTGTATGAATTAAATGTAAAATAACGCATTATTAATCAAATATTTTTTATTTGCTCACGCCGGGTTTTGAACCCGCGACCTCTGGATTCGTAGCCGAGTGTCTTGACCATTTGACCTCAAAGGCTGTCGTCCGTAGTGGTTAATGGAGTCTACATATAGGCGTTCCCAAAAAGCAACAAGATTTTCATCTACGTATTTTATAACATTTTACAATATTTTGTTCAACTCTCAAAAATAATGAATAAAATCGGTCAATATTTGGGCGAGTTATGTTCTTAGACCTATTATGCTTTTTTCTAGTAAAATTCTCCTCAGCAGCATTGGTGTCCAGCACAAAAACGGTTAAACAAATGTTTTTTTTTAATATTTTTTTTTACTAAAATCGTTCACCAAAGAACCCTTCTTTCGAAGATAAGTTTTCAGCTATAACAATAAATACTTATGGTAAATCGAAAAATAATTCACGTTACGCCCCTCTTAGGCGCGCGTGTAAAATATTTAACAATGGTGCAAGTGATTCGCATCAATGTATTTTATTTACAGTAGATTTGTTTTAGAGATAAAATGCAGATTTGTGGAATTAGGTCACTAATTCATTCGGCGTATTATCTGAACGATGCCGTGAGGCAATTTTTCAGCACCAGAGTATGGAAGACGATTTCGTCATCTAACAAAGTTTTTTTCCCAGTGAATAAAAACATGCAATTTTCGGTCTGTTTCTTATGTAATTTTTCATAGAACCCAGCATTTCTCAAATAAAAATATAAGGTGAATTGGTGTCGTTAATAATAAAGACTTACGTAAGCATTAAGATAATCAATTTATTCATCGTCCCTATCGATTTCCGTGTTGTACAAATTGATCTTATTCCCGTAATCGTTAACCTGCTACATTTATTTTTTAATAAAACATTATTTTTATATTAGTTGTTGAAATATCAATAATCCTCAACGTAAATATGAAACAGAAAAATTAACGGTCGCGACCGTTGATAAATATAAAAATAATAAGCATAAAAGTTTTAAAGTTAATTCTAATTTTATTAGTTCTCGATTTTGTAGGAAGTCAAAGATCTTCCGTACATAAAAATGGATCATCTAGGTATACAATATGTGCTCATGTATACCATACAACGATGGCAGACAAATCAGAAGAAAAATTGTAAAAAATGATTTGGTTAATTTTCAAATTAAGAATTAAATCGATTAAAAATGCCGGTTTCTTGTAAGGTCTCGGTGGCTGAATTGGCAGAAGCGTTACTCCCGGATAGAGTAGAGGTTCCGAGTTCGAGTCTCGGTCGCGACCGTTATTTTTTTCCGTTTCATATTTACGTTAAAGATTATTGATATTATTTCAATAATCAATATGATGATATTTTCTTTTATTCAATGTGTTTACTGCACATTTTCCGCGTTTTTTTTTTTACCATTTTATGGTTATCCTATTTATTCTATTTCATATTTACGTTGAAGATTATTGATATTATTTAAATTATTAATATTTATTTTCATATCAACGGACCATTGTCCAATTACAAAAAATACATAACACGAAATGTGAAAAAAAGAGCAACAGAGAAAGAAAAATGAATATATAATATTTGTATATTCGTAAAAAGCATTAACTTTGTGGCTTGCCATATTTATAAATAGAACATATATACTTTGTTTTTAACCACTTTTTTATTTAATATTTTGTCTACCGGTTTTGGAAGTACCCTTCCATCATCAGGACAATATTAAATTAATCTGAAATATAAAATACTGAGATAAATATACATATTTAGGAGTTGGAAGGAGAAGGAGTAATTGATGAAATTATTGGAATAACAGAGCGGTTTATTGGAAAAATATTTAGGATAGGACTATAAGATAAATTAATTTGATTGTTTAAAATATTGCATTAAGTTGGATGTTCTAGGTATATTCGTTTCTCAGCGTATTTAAGTTGAGAATATAAAGATGTGCACGATATTTGGTAGTTGTTTGTTTTTTTTAAGTAGGCCAATAACAATGACTTCAAAAATAATACGGCCCTAATGACGCAACAATAGAAAGCTCCACCCCGACGCTGACGTCAAAAGTCTAGACAAACTCGCAGGGGTCATATTCAATGTCCTAAAAGCGAATATTTTGTTGTGTACTAACAGTACCTAAATAAAATTAATTCCTGATGATGGAAGGGTACTTCCGAAACCGGTAGACAAAATATTAAATAAAAAAGTGGTTAAAAACAAAGTATATATGTTCTATTTATAAAAAATAATTTCACCTAACCAACACTGCCAAATGTCTTTTTTTATTGGGGAAACGAAACAGAGGTCTCCCCGAGATGGCTTGACTACAAGAGAAGTGCAGTCTTCGGGTGAGAAGAAGCCACAAGAACTAATATGAATAAAAACTTAACAGATCCAGGGAGAAGCTAAAAGCTTGTCTCTTTAGAAAGCTATATCCATAAAATCTTCGGTGTTTTTCGATTCGTTTCATTCTTGACAGTTATTCACTAAATATGTTTGTATCAATCATCAGCATTACATAATGCATCAGGACTATTAATGAAGTATTTTTAATTTTAAGTGAAATTAATATTTAAAATCAAATTATTTTTTTAAGGCTTAACGTTCTATGATATTAATCATTAAAAAATATTAATAATATTCAGACAATACGAATAAGAAAAACAATTCGTCCCGCAAACCAGGAGATTCTCAGTTAAGTTGTCGGTCGCACTCTATTTTTTTTTACATTCAGTGTGCATTTCTAATTCATATTGTTTTAATATTAATAAAATTGAATCAATAATTAATACTTTAACTGAGTTATTTTTTGACTGTGTATAATTATTTAAAAAAATAAAAATAATATTTAAAATACCTGCGTATTTACGTTCAACCTCACTAAAAGCAATAAAAACGGATGTTACACAAAGCCCATGTTAGCAATACCGCCCTTGGGAAATTTTTAACACGTTATTTTTTAGATAAAGCTAGCATATTTGATGTTGACGTATTTTGATCAACACAGGCATTAAGTTTTCAAAACATCAATGGTTGTAATTTGATTGCACTTATCGCTTTGGGTGTTGATAATATTATAATATGTATATTATTATAATAAGCATTTATTTGATTGATGTAATAATATTTAAAATAAGAGTTATCTGGCTGTAGGAGATACCACATGCATTTAGGTACACTTAAGTCAATCTCCAATTTCATATATTTGAGAGATGTTTTGAAGTTGATTATTGATATCAAAATAAATAATGCTACCTACCTTAACCTCGTTTACGTCATATAAATATTATGTACTGAATACATAATCAAGCATTTATTACACTGATTTATATAAAATTAACCTTTATTGATGCTACGCGAACTAAAGAAGGTGATTCTTATAGTATTTTGAACGGGCAAGTTATGCTAATTTGGGTGTCACAATTACAAAAAATGGTGGTTGATGGACAAATTCTGAAGCATATGATGCTGATTTATGGCATATTTGGATTTAGCAGGAAAATTACACAAGAATCATTGAGAATTGTTCCTGTAAAAAAATGTTCGTCTCCATTATATACTATCGGGGAAATCAACAGAAAAAATAAAATTAATTTTGGGGAAGGTATTTCGATTCACTAGTACTAGATGCATAAAAGAGACGTAGAGCGATCTTCGAAACGAGGAGTTTCAAATTTCAGAAACATATTAAATAGTCAAGAAGGCCTCAAAAAAACATGGCGTCGTAATCCTAGAATAAAATAATTGATTTCATAGAAATATTGTGGGCGAACCCCGTGCTAAACTAGAGACCAGAAGGAAAAAGGCCATTGGAAGACAAATGAGTATGCATGTTGGATGAAACAAGCAGTGTTTGTGGTGTTGAATGTATTTAATTTCGATGGGACAACGAGTCAGAGCGCAAGGATGAACAAAATCCATATAAATAAGTTACCTTTAAAATACAAATTATTTTAAAATATCGATCAAAGATGAAACATGCGTAATGAAGTAGCTTAAGTTGTAATAACTGCCAACTGTATCTCTAGCTAACTTCAACCTGAATACTTTTATATTCACTCCGGTAAGATTCCGCAACAAAAAAAAATAGTGAAAATTGTATAGTGCAATAATTCAAAAACTGAAAATTGTGGGTAAGCGAGAAGTTCAAAAGATAGTTAACAAAATATTCTCACTTACAGTATTTTTTCAAGCTTTGTTGTATTAGTTTAAAACTGAATTTGCTGAAAATAGTATTTTTACTGGCGCAACCGAAACCAACGAACAAACCGACAAAGAAACCTTCAAAAGAACAAACATATATGTTGATTCAAATCATAACCATATCATAACAGCTTTTAGTGATTTATCTGTGATTAAAATCGATTGTTTATTGAAATTAATTATCGTAATCCAACGGTAGCGATGCAAATCAATCAAAGTTTGAAAAATATCGCGTCAAATAAATAAATATTGAATTTCAGTAATTTTCACTTCGGACCAATTTTATGGATTACCCTCCGCTGCGTCTTGAACTGTTTAGGTAATTTTCGCAAAGATTTTTTAAAGTCAAAATTATAACATTATTAGGAATCATCGAAAAGTTATTTATTCTGTAAAAGAAATGCGCGAACGTTCAGTAAAAACATATTGTGGTGAAATTGAACTCAACATTATTTTACAAGTCTTCCTCTGACAGTCTGTGGTCGAGTGGTTAATACACTCGACTACAAATCCAGGGGTTGTAATTCCGGCGTGCACAAATACATTTTATTTAATTAATGTGTGTTATTTCACATTTAATTAATACAAAATAATATACAGTATATTAGCGGCACGTTCCAGAATGGTAGATACTAAGTATCGCCCTGGTGAAATATCACCATTCAGAATCGAAACGTTGCTTGAAATGGATTTATCCGTGTTTGATAACCAGATCTGAATAGCTAGGTACTTTCCGACCTTCCTCTTTCCCATCTTCTTCCCCTCCTCACTATATTCAGCCCAACAACATACCCCGATTGGGGATGCCATAGTCCAACTGGCTCCAGCATAAAAATAAATATTTTTTAGCTTAGCATTCGCTCTGTTTTGATTGATTCATCTCGTGTCTGACCACACCGAGAGACAGTCTGATTTTCACAGCCTCAAATTCTGGACCTCGATCAAAAGGAAAATATGCTCCTACAGCCGTGGTGCCCACATGATGCACATCATCGTATCGATGCTACATGCCAGAATGTAATTTAGCCTCCTCTATAAAATGCTCTTCCATATGAAGCACAGGTGAGGCCTGGAGATTCGGCGATGTGTGAATGCAGTGCGGTGCAGACCGCCAACTATGTAGTCGACGAATGCCCGCTCCATTAATTCCAGAGATCCACAGGGCGACGCCCGAGACCCTGGACTAACTCGCACACCCGGATGTTCCTCTTTGACCCCCACCCTCATACGGATCGATCCGTGCGTGGCAACCATCTAATTAACGAAATACGATCCGCAATTTCGGCATCGGCAGATAATTTGCGGTCTGAGCAACGCTCCGCGGTAGACCGTGTCGTCACATGACACGATGCATTTTGACATCCCCCTAACTCTCCGCCTAAACGTGACGCACGTAACAATCCGGAACATTTTACGCTGCGGGCCGAGAACAATGAAATTGTAACAGCTAACAAGAGGTCGTATCTGACAGATTCTATGCAACGATCGTCTCGAAGAATGGGCGGCGTCGTTCGCAAGTCTCACGGACGATGTATGCTAAACGATGTTCGCTAATGATCTCGTAGAAAGTGGACTAACTAACAACCGAGTCATTTGCGAGTCATTTCCCTGTTAACAACAGGTTGCGGCTGTGGGCACTCCATAACATGTTGTAAATAGGTACTGAGCGAGGAGGTTATAATCGACGACTTTTGCTCTGAAACGTTTCCGGTTGAGGCCAGGATTACGTTAATGTCAACAGCGCACCGTTATTTGTAACTCGTTACACTGTAAGATTATCTAAAAACAAGCTTTCGCTTATGAGCTTTCAAATATCTATATCGTCGCCATAAAGGCAAAAGGGCTGAAGCGCCATTTTGGGAAGTTTACAGCAGAGCACTTTTAAGTTTTTTTTTGTTTAACAATAAAATTCATTAATCTTCAGTAACTGGTTAGATTTAAAAAAAAAAGTTAAATCAGGTAACTCAATGCTCTCACTGAGTTGCCTGAAGCGACAAAAGCTAAAAAGTCCCAAACTTGCGTCGCTTGAGTGAAGCCTTCTCTTAAATGGTAAATATATTTTAGATGGCTGAAGGGCCACACAAGTCTTCACAATCAAAAGAGAGTCAGAGCATTCGATGCGAAAAAAAAACTGACCAAAACTGAATATTCAACTCATTTTTGACCAAAGTATAGCTTAAGTTCTTTTGCCTTTCCATCGACGATGTGTAGTGTCAAAAATGATTCGAATCAAATTTGGATATTACTCCGATTGAACTTACTGTGGCCATGAAGTAGGAACTTTCGATGGCATTATAATTAAAATAATTAATACACATCAATATTTAGTGAATAGATTTGAATAGCCCGGTACACCTCCTTTCACCCATCCTTAAGCTCGCCAAACTCTACAAATGGGGATTCCATAATTCCGCTGGCTCCAGGTAAATTTAACGTCAGTGAAAACTAGGTAGGTAGTAAAAATGATTAGTAAATTAAGAGTTTACCATTATTTTACGGTCACCTATCCAAGCACTGACCTTCGCGGTCGCTAACCAGGTGTGTGCCGGGACCCGACTCTACAAAACATCTAAATGGCTGATTTTAACCTTTCCAAGGCTACAGTGACAAGTTGGAAGTGATTTGACTAACCTTTTGGTGTGTTGACACATTAAATTTGATAGATTCATAGAATAATTATTTATATTATTAGTAAGGTGCGTGATTTAAATAATGTATTTATTTATCGCAGTTGTAAAACTGAGTAATCCACATCACAACACCCAGACCTACCAGCGTCAATTTTAGCAAAGTTCTTTCAAAACATAATTGCAAACGTAGTTGGCGTCATTGTAGAATTATCCATTTTTATATTACGGAAGTTGGACGATGATAAAGATGGATGCCAAATATCTGAAAACTTTACGTTGAAATATTAATAGTCTTCAAGAAGTGTGAGATTATTAAAAATGACTGTGAATAAATTAGTTGGGATGGAAAAGTTGGTTAATGCGCTGTTCCTGGATAGGGTTAAGGTCCCAAGTTCGAGTCTGGTCACAAAGTATATATTTTAATTTTTTGTATTTTCATAATATGTGCATGTAAGCATATTCGTGTGTATTGTAAATACACGAAATAAGGTTAGTAGCCGAGTTGTCCAAAGCGTCGCGGGTTCAATCCTTTGCTATCTAAGTCCTCCATCATTTCACAAGCAATCTTTCGCTGATAGTGACGGAAGTAGTAGGAATTCAAATACTGTCAGGTTTTTCGCAACCTGGTAAAAAGTAAATAGGCATAGTTCGTGTTGGAAGTGAAGTAAGAGGGTAATCGCTGTGGGATTCGAACCGTATCGATTCATCTACCAGCCGAGCGTATTACCCACTGGGCTATTACTACCTCCAAAACTCGCAGGGAAATACTGTCTATATTATCTATGATTTGCGATTAGCAATGTCGTTGTCTTATTCGGTGTTTTCAAAAGAAGTTATCAGAAAACTTAAGCCGTGCACAATAAGGAATTTGAGTCCATTTTTTTTTTATCAATATCCACTTTCAAACTTAAATCACAGTATTTTTTTATTATTGACATGTCACTAACCTTTGTTAGCCTGACACTTCGGCACCGGTGCACAGCCGGGAAACAAACGCGCGCCCAATATTTGTTGTTGTGGGAAAAGATATACATACTACAATAGCGAGTACCTACTACTATGGGTACATACCGTTTCAAATATAATGTTAAAAATTTGGAAATTCCATTGAAATTTCAGTGACTAAAAATTTTACATAACAATTTTGTAACACACAAGGTTTGAAAAATAAGATTAACGTAATCGATTCTTAGTAGCGAAAACAGTTTTAAATGCATAAAATCTTCTCCGTGATTCCATATCCATCATAAATCGGCGCAATGTTAAAACCACCGCAAGATCCAATACTGAAGAAAAGTGAAAACGACGGAATCACAATGACAGCTTATAATAAAAGTTCACATCGTAAAGAGAGACGGTTATTGTGAGTAAGGCTCGAACGCCTGTGGCAATTCATGCGGAAACAAAATGGCGGCCGAAAGTTATGTCGCGTAAACAGGGATCGAACTGAAAGGGGGAATTCTTAATTATTCATATTAATATAATACATTAATTAACTATACCTATGGCAGAATAACTAAGACAAACCAAAATGACAGAATATATACAGATACAAAATTAGAAGCCACTAGTTTGATGTTTTCAATTGCTAGCAAGATGTAGGTATTTAGGTATACTAATCAATACAATATTTTTAGTAAATATTACGACCAAAAAAAGGTAAGGTAATGAAACAATAACTTTGTATGAGGTCGGTCATAAAAATTCAAATAAATTCTGTAGACTTGTACAAAGGTATTGTTTTATTTCATTAAATACGTCAAACCTCAAAGTAATTGCTTTCTACGAAAATATAAAAGTGAAGGTAATTAAAAATATATACAGGATAGTAATTTTTGTTTTGAAGGTATCGCAGCCAGAGCCGAGACGAACACAGTACTCACACAGACGCATTACTTGCATACAGCATTTAAAAACTTGTTATTTACTACAGATTTTAAAAAAATGAAGAGAAACTAAATAAACTTCTTATTCAATATGGTGAAAATAACACAAATTCGAACAGTGTACACTTATTGTAATTTTTTTTCTGATTACAGTAAGTAGGCGTAAGAAAGATAAAAGTCTGTTTCTCGTGGACTTTTTTTGAGGCCATCAATGTCGGTAGTGTATACCTAAATATGCACCAATACACACAATCCTAAGTATGTGTTGTTCGCATCAACTCTAACAGTGCGACTTGTACGATCACCATTTTTTTCTAAGAATTGTCACGCGTGTCTGAACCACAGCTGTGAATCGCAATTTTCACAACGCATAAAACCGACAGTGAAAATTTTATTTCTTCCAGAAGCAGTTATTAAATAATAACGTTCCAGTTTAAATGCGCATCTATGTTTTGTTTAATGAAGCTGAAACTGTCGCCTTGTTACTGTGTTCGATGAAGCAAAATGATTCGAGAGAAAATTACCCGAAGGCTTCCACTACGAATGTTCGTAACGATAGCATCAACCCTTTACAAAACGAGCTTTTTCGGCTGGAACAAGCAAGAATTTCTATATCTGTATACCTATCTCTGTCTAATGTAAAAAAGTGTAGCATCACTAATATAATAATATTTTATTACCTGGGTTCAGATCAATTCCAGTAAAATTGTTTATTTTTATTTTTAAACTTAACACACTGTAAAACTTTTTGAATAACTGTAAAAAAATCTAATATTCAAATTCGAACAACGTTTACTTGTTGCCCCTTTTTCGGTAAAAACATTTTTTATACTTCATTGATGGGTACAAAAATCATAATTTATTAAAAAATGTGAATAGAAAAAAATAGCACGAGGATAAAATATTAAGTAGGAATACGAAACTGTTTATTTACGTTCCCCGTTGAAAAATATATATTCAATCAAATATACATTTTTAGATAGAAATCAAAATTATACTTTTCACATAAATACATTAAAAAAGTTAAAAAAAAAAAAACAAAGATTCAAACTAAAGTAGAAATATTTTCACTACAACACATATTTTTATTTATGATTGAATAAAAACTAATTTCTTGTTAGATAAGTACATAGTAGATATTATTTGTAATGCCTTTAAAATGAACAATTCTTCGACTTTAACATCTCTATTTATTTGTTTTGTAATTTCGCAACAATTATTATCTTGTAACATTTTGAATTAAGTCGTCGATACGTTCCTACTATTCAATATTTGCTGAAACAAAGCTGGTTATTTTCAGTCCTCCCCGATTCCGAAAACAACGATTAATCGTTGACTGGCATCCAAAGGGTTGATATCGATTTAATGACACCTTTTACTACGGCTCGAAGCGACAGTTGCGCGATTCGCAAAATAGTGAAAATAAATAATTATATATGATATGTACGCAAGGAGAAGAGTGCCTATAACGTTACGTTGTAATTAATTCAAAATTGGTTTAATTATAATAGTAACAGTGATTAGTTCATTAGTGTCAGAGGTCTTTAATTAAGGATATTTAAATCATTAATTTAACATAAATGGAGTGGCTTCATTCATTTGTAAAATCGTTAAGGTAATTGGGAACATGGAGAGTGTGTGTAATAATATAACGTAATAAGTTTAATATGAATAATAAATTAATTTAATAACTTTTTATGATGGCAGTAGGAGTTTTTCAAATATTGTCAGGTTATTCGTAACTTGGGAATGTTTGTCTTTCTTTTTTTTTAAGTACGTATGAGTTTATTTTAATGAAGAGTCTCCTGTGCATCAAGATTAATATACAATACTCGTATGGGTAGTATGTATATTTGTTTATGTGATTCCGAGTTCTAACTGTCTGGAACCAGTGTAAGTATGGCATCCTCAAACTGGGGAATGTTGTGAAAAGTAGGAGACGTCCCAGGAGAAACTGGTACGAAATTACGTGATAGTAATAATTATTGGTCGAGTTTATATAGAATTTTTAAATTTAATTTGTTTGATTAAATCACCTCGGGTAATTGGTTATTAGCATCGGTTTAACATTCCCGTTTCGAACGGGGGTTCTAATGTAACCCCGAACGAGAGTTTTATGTGGATATCATAGGTAAAGATTACTGAAATATTATGAATATACTTTTTATTAATATAAATTACCTATAATTGTGTCATAAACACGCTTTAATAATCGAATGATTTAATAAAACAAATTTATAACTTTATTCCACTTTTTTTTTTGACTGGACCGGTTTCGGCCTATAACGGTCATCTTCAGACTAGTATAGGTTGTTCTTATTATATGGCTTATATACTATGTAGTATATATTACTATTATAGTATATAAACCATATAATAAGAATAACCTGTACTAGTCTGAAGATGGCCGTTATAGGCTGAAACCGGTCCAGTCAAAAAAAAAGTGGAATAAAGTTATAAATTTGTTTTATTAAATCATTAAAATGGAATTCCACAATGAATTAACAGTTACAAAATTAGCTTTAATAATCAATATCAAATGGGGTAAGTACGTCACCCCTGTTTTCCAAGATTAAAGAAAAAAACAACTTTCATTTTAACTTTCAGAGCATAAAAGAGTGTATATACGGTTACAAGGTAGAGATAATACTAATCAAAGTATGTCACAGTAACTTTGGGTGCATTTATATTAAACCCTGCCAATTATCTTCGTTTCCATCGATACTCAAAAGCATTATAGTGTAATCACTATGGACCCATTACAATTTCAATTAATTAATATTCTACTTTAAGCACGCGACAGACAGTTGTGCAGTTACACTACAATAATAAAAAAAACATAATTAGTGCGGCGTAGTATAATCACTCTTTGAGTACCCACGTATATAGATGTAATGTTATCATAACATCGAGATAAAATAATAATCCTCTTGTTTTCATGATAAGAATATTCATGTTAATGTTTTATGGATCACACAAAACTAATTTCAGCAGCACTATAATTTTGTGTCGTAGATATCTATTTGATTATCTCAATTCGCGAACTGGACACTCAAAACGATTTCATGATACTACAAATATTACCTCGCAATTTAGTTTCCTTCCAGAGCTAAGAACCTTGTTAATTTCAAATGAAAATAACAATCATTCATTCATCAAACGTTGAATAAAAATATTTTTTTTGCAACCATAAATTACAGGTGTCAAAACACCATTATGTGGGTAATATTAAATGCACCGTAAAAACATTAAAGTAAAGGATATAACTGATAATAAAACACGGTCATAGCCGGGTATTAAAGCTAGTCTATTTATAAAGCAATAGTTAAGAAACCATGATTTCTTGTCGCGAAATCTATAAAACCAATCAAAATTATATTTTAAGCGGTTTAATTGATTTTATAAACCTTACAAACCAAAGTATTTTTTTAATACTCTTTTTGTAAGTAATAATAAAATAAAAACACAAACAAACACTTCTCTAGAACGTATAACACTATTAAAATGTTTGAAAAACGAAAATAAAAGTTTTTGACACACTTTTCAAATGATCAACAGAGACCGGCTCACACTTTTCAAATGTTTGAAAACGGAATATCTAAAAGTCCACACACTCGTCAAATGTCAAGACACCGACCCGAACGCACTTTTCAAATGTCGAATGGAACGTTTGAGAATGAAATCACCTGACGGAAAGCAGTGCTACCGCGGTGGCGCCACGCGTCATTGTGCTGACTAGCGTCGACTACAACTGAAACTGAAAAGTCGGCGGCCAACAGACTAACAGAGGCGAGAGGTTACTGTGTCTAGCGACTGGCTTCCGATACCTCCTATGCTCTGTGTATACAAAGTATTGAGGCAGGCATTTTACTAACTGCGTGATGTTAATTAAAAAAAAAAAAAAACATTTATAATTTAAACTTTAAAACAAAGTTCGTGTAAAAAATCGTTTACCATAAATAGATTAAATTAAACAAACAATTACTTAAATAACTTTGTTTTAATAACATGACTGTCGAGCGGTTTCGGAAAAACCCTTTCTTCGTTAGAACACTTATAACATAATTATGTATTTGTTTAATTTTCAATTAGTGGACCCCGACAAAAAGCAATAGCAAAGAAAGTAAGAATCTTTTGATCTCCAGTTATTGGGTCGAGTGTAGAGAATTCTCTGAACAGCAGATTAACCAAGACTTTGGTTATTATAAGAAATTTGAAAAATGAGTAATCTACAGTACGTTGAACATATCGTCGCTGGAAAGGCAAGAGGGCTTAAGCGACACTTTGGTTAAAAATGAGTTTTTTGCAGTTTTGATCACTTTTTTCTGCTGAATCGAATTCTCTGACTCTCATTTGATAATTCTTCACCCCCTGGTTGAATTTTGATAAAAAAAACTCAATGCTCTCACTGAGTTACCTGAAGTGACAATAAGCTAAAAAGAGTCCCAAACTTGTGTCAATGTAGTCGAGCCATCTCCCGAATGGTAAATATATTTTAGATGGCTGAAGGGCCACAAAAGTCTTCAGAATCAAACGAGAGTCAAAAAAATTATTCGATGGAGATTTTTTAAAAATCAAAACTGCATGTTAAACTCATTTTTGAACCAAGTGTCGCCTAAGCGCTTTTGCCTTTCCAGCGACGATACAATCCTATGTCTAGTTATGAATATTGATAAAAAATATATATAGTTGACTTGCCGAGTTACCTTCCCAAACGCCTGAACGGAGTAGTAAATAATTACGCTAGAAAAACCGTCGCCTACGGAAACTAATCTCGAAAAATTTCTCCAGTCAACGCGTGTAGCTAGCTGTCGCACATGGGCTTAGCAGTAGGTGATATTTTTGCTCGAGATTTATATCCTATTATGATTACCAATTAATCAATCACTATTTCATTGTTTGCTGCAACATTGTTCGTATCTGTTCCGCTTCTCTCGAGCATGTGCTCATTGATTGGAATTACATTAGAAAAGTCCTCGTTAAAAAATGGCCCCACGATTTGATTACGTAAAAAGCCGTAATCGCGATGTCATTTTTTTAATATTTCGCGTGTACTGTAGTGCAAAATTCGATACAACTTTACCTGGTCGAAAAAAATACGATGCCGAAGATAATACGGAATAATTGATGTAGAAGTCACTCACCTGAAACAAGGAAAAAATACAAATTAAAAATTGTGAAACAATAATCGAAATTGATAGAATTAGAAGTTAGACTGTAAGTGGGTAGATAAATGACAACACTTTTTTACGGCAGAATACCCAAATAATATTCTCTATTTTTAGTGATGATTTATAATAAAATACACCAAACATATATTTTCTTATTTGTATGTTGTTATGGCGCACTGTTTTATCACGTGACGAAGCAAAAACAAAACTAAGTTAAGCGGGCATTAGCTTCGTCCAGACAGCGCGGCAGTTTCCAACTACCGAATAAATAATTTTGTAGTCCAAAGGGAAAAAAAAGTATATGAAATCAGTTAAATATTCTTTACATGTTTGAGACAAGTTATGAATGAAGAACTACTAAAAATGACTTACTTTGTTTTCTGCCAAACAATAATTTAACGTCTTAATATTAATATGCATTTGCCAAATTCATACTTTTTTTTACATTGCACACAAATTTAAAAAAATAAGTATTATTTTAATTATTAGTATATTAATTATTTTAGGACCCATTGAAAAAAACTGAAAGATCGAAAATTTAATTCTTTGTTTTTGTACCAGGCAACTTTAAAAAAATACATAAGGAAGATATTTAAATAAAACCACACCATTAAAAACATTTTTAAAAATTCACACTGATTCCGGTATGCCATGTATTAAATGTATAATGATAAATAAACAATGTATTAGCAGAGTTACAAATACGTCGGAATAAAATTCTTTTAGAGATGACCGGAAAAAATAAGATTGATTACCAATCACTTAAAATAATTAAAAATAATTTTTTTTTTAAATATACTAAAAACTTTAAGTTAAGAAATAATAACAATTATTTTTGGTAACTAAATAAATAACACCCTATACACTCAAACACAGTTTTTTTAAGAGGGTACATGTTGAGAGTTAGTTGAAATATACATGTAAAAGCAAAACATAAAACTTTACAATACCTTCATGTATATTACCTTTATCTATTTTTTTTTAATAAAGTAAATATTTACAAAAACAAATTGTGACTAATAATATATTCGAGCCTTTCCATTACTGTTGCTAGTTTTTTTTGCACTCGTCTAGCTCATTTTTCACAAGCCGAACGCTGTCTGGGCGAAGCTATTGAAGAGTAGAACAAAATAAATTCCGAATTCTACCGCATAGGCCAATCTCGTGCATCCTTTATCACTGTACGTATGTGTACGCATCTGCACGCGGATAATATTTATTGTGATAGGAATCTACGGCGTTTACATCCTTTTGACATATTGTAAAACATTAAAAACATGGGAGAATTTCAATGTACCAACTTCCTATTGAATTATTAACATAATACGAATACAATGGATATTATGGAAGCCAACGCGTAACGGCAATTTATTTAGTAAATTAATCTTTTTAAGGCGACATAACACTCCAAATTCACAATTGAATTAATTCTGATGAATTTGTAACAATAATATCAAATGTTTTCTGAGGATGCACTCTGGATGTGGGTAATTTAAATTTTAGATTAAGGGTCAGCACCCAAAAATACACGCTTTCTGGCTTTCTAATACAAGCAATACTACAAATAATTTAACTGTTAATTACATACAGGTAGTTAGGGATATGTCTAACTAATTAACATAATTTATTTCAATTTTTCTTCCGATTTGGCTGCCATCTTTCTCGGTCGCGAGCGTTATGTTTTTTTTTCTGTTTCATATTTACGTTGAGTATTATTTAAATTATTTATACAAAAATAAGAAGCATCAAAGTGAATTCTAATTTAATACATAATTTTGTTTTAACCACTTTACCATAGTAGTGAATTTCACTATAATTAATTAAAAGCAATCTTAGTAAACAACTAGTATTTTGAAAAAAAAAAACAGTTTTGTACAGCGCCCTAGGAATGCAATTTTACAAAAAAGATGATTATTACCCTCAAGCATATTCTGTCAATATAGTAAATCAATGTAAATAGTCCAGTAGTCAAAATAAATCAATTTAAATACTGCTTTGAAATCCTCTCACTGCATTACTTCGCATTAAAATCACAAGGAAATCGACAATCTTCAGATAGGTAGGTATACGACCGTCCTTGCGAAATAATTTCAGTATGTACCGAAATACGTAATAGTAAACTTAAGAATTTTGTCATTGTGTAGACAAAATTATTACTCAACATTATTATTTCCGTAATAACAATTTTTATTAATCTTGTTGTAGTGTTGAAAACTTTAGATCAAGAAGATTACGTAAAAGTTATGGATGCAGAATAACTTTGAAAGTCTCCACTACACATAATGTTCCAAGATAGCCGAACTTAACGACCTCCATTGCGTAGTGGTCTATATACTGTTTCCTTCCTGCGAAGCGCAAAACTGCAGTAAGCGGGTTTTATTTTATTTCGCCAGTCTGGATTTCAATTGGACTCTTACAAAAAATGGTTTCACAGCTGTCGTTGGGAGCATTAATTAAGACATACTTTATTTGCGCATTTTTTTATAAACTACTCCCTGAACACCTCCTTATAGCTGTATACGCGCTCAGGTATTTCGTTGGTTTTTGTGATTTAGCGTTTAGCTTACAGAAATATTTTATTCGACGACATCCAAAACATATCTTCTTATTTTATGTGTCCGTCGTAAATCGTTTATGCAACAAAAATGACATGAACTAATGATTTTCTCTCAAGTGACTTTTTTATTGCGATTTTCTCTTAAACCGTCTGATTTTCTCTAAAATTACCTTTTCGTTGTCACAGTAGTATTTGGTTCGAATTGCAATGGAAATAAATTACATTAGAAGAGCCCCCAACCAAGATATTATACTATATTCCACTGACAAGATTATGGGGTTATATTTTTACGACTATTACGGTTGTTTAAATAAGATATTTTTATTTTATCAATGTAGTGAGAATCGAAACGAACAATAAATTCTACTATCCTTTAGGACGAGAAATCTAATATTATATACGGCTTTCCCGGAGGAAACAGTGTGATGGTAAGTTAGTTTTAGTCATACAAAAGGGTGAAGCCCTATAAATGGTCACCAATTCCTAAAATGGGCGCAGTCCAATTATAAGCCACCCGCGGGGCCTAGCACCATTTCTGAAGCGAGATTTTTTACCTAATAGTATTTTTTTTAAATCCAGGCCTCAGAGGGAGGGTGGAAAAATCCCATATATTTAATTTGATAAAATATAGTATAATATTAATTGACATAATAACTAATAACTTATAATATATTTTTTTAATAATACTAATAATGTAACAGTAAAAATATTGTGATTCTTAAGAAATACACTTGGTGTGGTAATTACATACTGCGTTGCGCAGAAAGCGCCGACCGGACCCCACAGGTGATTGCGATAGGGAGAAAAACTCGCTGTCAATGCTAGCATACTTGTATCCCGTTCCGAGCTATGCAACTGTTTAGTATTGACAAATACATCAAAAAAGACAAAGTGAGTTCATCGTGCAGTAGCGTAATTAGAATTGAATTTCAGCCTTTTTTTGCTATAATATTTAAAATCTACCGTGTATGCAGGCGCAGTAGCGTAGGATTTGGCACAATAATATAGATACTCACGATCACAATAAATATAGCATTATTGTTTTAAACGAGTAAATTGAAAATATATAAAAATTCATAACGAAATTTAAGATCGTCAAGTATGTTTAAGTCCATCCCCAGATGACATGATATTACCATGATCCGGGGCTATATTCTCGCCATATAACCTTATTTTCTATAAATAATAGAAAACCATAAAGTTTTTGATAACCCTCCTTTAGTTGAACATGGGTTAATTTTGCCATTTTGTTTCAAAACAACATAACTTTATTTTCCGTCTCCAAATTGTATTAAATAATCGTAGTCGGACGATTATTGATTCGTAAACAATCGTGTACACACATTTGTTAAATAATAAACTTAACCGTACGATAATTCTGAAATAATTCTAATCATCTAAGTAAGAATCATTGCACCCCCAATGTACTATTACTGTACTTCCGCTAAACAACTTTGTAATCTATCCCAACGGCAGTAATCCATTGACAAAAAATAACAGTTGTGGTCCACCATCCACCGTAATGACCATTACGCAACCGGAAGCGTTCCTCCACACCGAGATTACAGCTCCACAGAGCACTGGACCAGTCCAACTAAGTAGGAAAGTAGTTGAAACCACTTGTTCTTGTTTTGTTATCCAATCAGTGCCTCTAAGCTTAAGCTATAACAGCGATGCTTCAGTTCCTCGTTGGACTACAATACTACATTCGTACTCTTTGTATGGGCATTGAATGAACTAGATTGCAAATAGACACACAAATTATGATTTATTTGATTCGTGAAAACTAGGTGTAAGCAGTAGTAGAGTAATGGTATGAAGTTCGTCAATCGATTCAATTTAATCAATACATTTCGACCACTCCTACGTAAACTATCGTATCTTCAAAATCCCGAGTGTCGAATAGAGTAATTTGAAGTTTCTTTTGATCAGTGTAAATCCAAATATTAACCAATTAAATCCATTTTTTTATTTTTATATAAAATTGATTATATATAAAATGAAAACATTTGCTTAAAATGTGGATATGATCGGTTAATATTTGTAATTACAGTGATAAAAAAAACTTTAAATTACTCTTCTTAACAATCGGGATTTTGAAGATACGATAGTTTACTTGGGAGGGGTCGATTTATTGATCGGCCAAGCTAAGTAGCCCATCATTCCACAAGTAACAATTTTAGATTTTTTAATGGTGTGAGTATGAGAATTTAAATATTGTCAGGTAAATATTTAAGAACGGGAATGTTTGTGTTTCATAAAAAAAAACAATTAGTTTGTTCAATACGAATCCGGTCACATCAGTTATCTACCATCTAAAATATATTAACTATTTGGGAGTAGGGTTGACTCAAGGGACACAAGTTTGGGACTTTTTTTGCTTTCTGTCGCTTCAGAACACTCAGTGAGAGCATTGAGTTACCCGAGTTAACTTTTTTCTCAAAATCCAACCACTTACTGAAGACTTAAATTAAATACACAACAATAAACAGGGCACTTTAAATTTTATTGTAAAAATAAACTTTAAAGTGCTCTGGTACTTGACCCCAGTGGCGGATTGTGACTTTTTAGTGTGCTCGAGTGGTAAGATTGAAAAAAACGACATTATTGATTTGTTGTAGTTGAACACAAAATTATTATTTAATCAAAATTTCAAGTTTTTGTATGAAGATTTTTTTTCAGAAATCCGTGCAGTAAACCACCAAAACTGAAAAATCCTGAAAATCTTCGTACAAAAAAAAAAAATTTTCGGCTACAACACTAAAAATGTCGTATTTTTCAATCTTCTGCACTCTAGCACACTAAAAACGTACGAGCCGTCACTGCTTGACCCAGGGACATACTCGTAATAAAGTAGTCAACTATTTTACAGTACTCATTACCATGAACTAGGAATATATTTACGAAAGATAACATATGGTAGTTAGCTCTTGTAACCGCAGTGTGAAAAAGGACGTACTGCCTAGTCACTAATGGTTATTGAAAGTTTAGTTTATCAAGTTGAGTAAATCAGGACACTCAATAATGGCGTTTATGTTTTCTATTTTAAAAAAAATGTTTGAATGTAGAATGTATCTTCACACAAAAGAATTGAAATAAAGTATTTAATAAAATAATAATATGTACATGGCCTGTTCAAAAGAAAAGGTGAATTTTTAATTTTCGCGGGCTGTGAACATTCGATTATCGTTTTTTTTTGTTGTGTTGGTACACATATGTGTATCATATGTTAGCATTATCAGCCATTTTGGATTAGTGGTTTGTTTTTGACAACTGGAAAGGTTAGTCACGTTTTTGAGTGTTCTTCGATTTTTTTACTTTTGAAAAAAAAATGGATCATAGAATATGTATTAAATTTTGCGTTAAAAATGGAATAAAGTGCTCCAACGAACTTAAAATGTTGACTGTGACATTCGGCGAGTCTACTTTGTCTCAAAAAAGTGTTTATAAGTGGTACAAGCGTTTTACAGAAGGCCGAGAAGATGTTAATGACGATGAGCGTCCTGGAGTCGTGGAAAAACAAATCATGGATTTAATTCTTTGATCCATTTTTTTCAAAAGTAAAAAATCGAAAAACACACAAAAACGTGACTAACCTTTCCAGTTGTCAAAAACAAACAACTTATCCAAAATGACTGATAATGCTTACATATGATAAACATATGTGTACTAACATAACAACAACCAAAAAAGATAGTCGAATGTGCACAGCCCGCGAAAATTCAAAATTCACCTTTTCTTTTGAACAGGCCTCGTACGTATAATAATAATGTACCACTTGATCAACGTATCGACTCAGCAGACGGGTGAGCTTGTTTGCACCATTGTTTTACACTATCGTCGGGCGCTCAATATCGTCATCCTACTCTGTTTAAACATTATCGATAAAGTAAAACATTAAAATATTTAATAAATAAAAATGAAATAAAAGACTCTGTTGTGTTTACATATTGTGAAAACATTTAGACAAGTTTTTAATTATAATAACACCTGAAATGTATAAACCAATAATGTTTAATATAATAGTTATGATAATAAAGACTGTTGCTGTCAGAGCGGTCGAAAACAATCTACTTTATTATCCATCACCATATTGCATGACTAAAATGTCACCAGTCGTGTTTAGTTAGGTGTTCAAATCAGAAGAGCCAGATTCTCCCAATACTAATGTTATCTTCTTCCCTTCTTCATAACCTTCCTTCTCACAAAATTCCCCAATTCTGGGTGGGTAACAGTCCCACTAGTTGTAGGCAGTTATGCTTTAGAAATGGATATTGTAAAAATGAAATTTCGAAGTGAAAATTACGCACTACCGCAAGTAAAAAAATCGGATGTTTTTGGTACTAAGTACCTACTAGGTTTTATAGTATGTATAGGTACCTTTAGAAGAACACCCAGCAAAAATAACTGAAACTAACATGGTTACTGCAATAGACAAACTAACGTATTTTTATATTTTTGTAAAAAGCAATCACTTTGTGGTTTGACTTATTTAATGAAAACGAAATAATAACTTTGTATAAGACCAAAGATTTAATTTTAATTTTTATGATCGACCGGTTTCGCTTAGTCTAAGCATCATCAGGGTACATAATTAAACTTAATCATTAATTAAACTTTATCAGTTTAATTTTGTACCCTGATAATGCTTAGGCCAAGCAAAAACGGTCTGTCATAAAAATTAAATCTTTAGTCTCAAACTTATTATTTAATTTTCATTTACCTATTTTTATTTGTAGCTCAAAACACCAGATGGCATTATTATTCATACTTTCAAAATATTTATTTAATTGTATGCGCCCAAGTGGACTTGAACATAAATAAAGGTACATTTAACGGTGATACAAGTGTAAATTATTTGCTAACACGAAAAGTAAAAATAGTAGTAACACATGTATTACGTACATTGGATTTGTTTGATTAAATTTAAATTAATAATGATTAAATATATACTCGTATGTGATATAATAGCCTTCTTGTATCTACTTTAGTGCAGTTAAACACATCAGCCACCTCTACCTACTATTACCAACTACATGCATTCTAGGTACTAAAGATTTAGTTCTGATATTATTGTTACAACTAAATATAATTTTCGATCGAGTAGTTCTTGTTAATTTATGAAAGGCAATGAGTTTTAGTAAATCAGGGCCGTCAACAATGTCATTGACAATTTTTAAAACAAAAGTCGAAAATAATTCTTCCATCTGAAAAGTTTTAATAAATTTAATTCTTTCAATAAGTAGTTATAGTTATATAATTATAATATAAATATAAAAAAATCTTGCTTCGTGTTTATATATTCATATCATCGAGTATTCAGATGTACATTAAATGTATACATGAATGTTTATATCAATGATTCATATCGTCGCTAGAAAAGCGCCCTTGAGGTGATTTTTCATAAAAACGGCGCTATACAAACTATCTATATATTATCATTAGTATTATTATAAAAGGCAAAAGAGCTTAAGCAACAAAAATGAGTTAAATATGAAGTATTGATCAGTTTATTCTGCGTCGAATGCTTTGACTCTCGCTTGATTCTGAAGACTTTTGTGGCCCTTCAGCCATCTAAAATATATTTAATATTTGGCTTGACTCAAGTGACACAATTTTGGGATTTTACCTTTTTGTCGCTTCAGCTGACTCATTGTGAGCATTGAGTTACCCGAGCTAACTTTTTTTTTTCAAAATCCAACCAGGTACTGAAGACTTATGAAGTTTATAGTAAAAGACAAAAAACTTTAACGTGCTCTGGTGTAAGCTTCCCAAAATGGCGCTTCGGCCCTTTTGCCTTTCCGGCGACGATATGCATAGGGTAGATGCCAAACTTCTCCAAAGTCTATTATCTCAGTTTGATATATTTTGATTTATTAAGAGAATTTACACCATGTAAAAATGTATATTTATGCAAGAAATATTTGACATTCGAACAAGTGATAAGATTTTAATGGATATATTAAGCCTGGAAAATAATAATATTAGACAATGAAACCATTATTATTGGGAAACAACAACAGATGTAAGTTATTCCCTGAGTAAATAGAACATAACTAAATGGATAATTTTAACAAACCATTGTAAATTTGAAATGCAGGTAATTAACAAATAATTGGAAATTGGTTTACGAAAAACAACGAAGGTGGGAAACTCCAACAATTAACACTAAATTCAGTTATTAGTATTCACAAATCTTCCATTATATAAACTCATTGTAAAATCATCGGTTTAGACATACAATGTAACTCACCTTAAATAGTTTTTTTCAACCAGATAGGTATAAACCATAAAGTGATATTATAAGTTAATTTAAAAAGAACTAAGTGTAGAGTTTGCTCTACATTATTTAACATCATGATGTAGCAAAACTTATCAATAGAATTTACGTAAAGACGAACACGAATAAATATCGTAGTTAAAGTAATGTAAGTACCAGTCTGAAGATGACCGTAACAGGCTGGAACCGGTCCAGTCGAAAAATGAACAGTAGAAAAATGTTGATAAATTGTTATCAAATCATTTTTAGAGCATATTTCAAGATTGTAGTGCATATTTTCCACGATTTTTGAGAGCATATTTTTTGTTTCTAGAAATATTTCAAGGTTTTTAGAGCACATTTTCCACCCAATCCTCTGTTTTTAGAGCATATTTCAAGGTCATTTAATGCACATTAATATCTTCTCCGGTAATTGCATTTAAATAAAGCAAACATTTCTTCTTGATTGAATACTATCAGAAGTGTTTATCTCGTGACATTCAAGAACAAAATAATAATGTATGACCTTAAAAAAATCAATATCATAAATTTAAGATTGACAAGGTAACAAGTGTTTTAATGAGTTTAATTTGCAGCGGATTTGGCTGATATAAAAATGATAATACACAAATAAATTACAGACTGCTTGTCACTGCGCATTTGCAACAGGTGCATGGTGACAAGTGATAATTTCATTATCGATCGGTGATCGCCGTTGCCAAGGATTCAGATAATTTTGGCGATTGCCGTTGGTTCTACCTTCGGAGTAACAATATCTATGGAGAGAGAGCTAATTTGTTTTACCCAACCTATACAAATTTGCGATAAATCACATTCTCCAGGTTTTTACGTCGTATACCGTGAGAGAGAAAGAGACAAGAAAATTTTGGCAAAATTTCACACCGCTTCAAAGTATTGTAACCATGTTCTTGGACTCGTGCGTTTCCCGGGACTCCGCCCACACGCTTTGATGTGCAACTAAACTGAACATAACTCAACGGTTTTTTAGGTTATATGATATATTTATTTTTATAAGAATACTGTGAAAAAGTGGTTATACGAATAAACAAAAACATTGCGTCGACATGTGCTATGAATGGATGTATAAATACCGTAACCCTAGTCTTAGCCACGCCCAGGTCCACCCGAGTCAGTAAAACCTAGTAAAAACTGACTACAGATCGATCTACAGCGTTACCTCTTGAATATTATTGCTCTAAGGTTCTACCCGTAAAGTCTTTTCAGATTTCAGGATGCCAGCAGAACGACTATAAATCAGTTGTTTCACTTGGAAGACAAAAGTGCAGAAAACAGACGCAGGAGATGAAGGTACGAGGAGATTCTGTACACAGGTTACAGAAGTAGCGCATGGTCCCAAACACAACAATTTTTTTTAAAGTAAATCATTAATTCATTCATAAAAAAACATATTTTATATAAATATATATATAAATATCTGTAAGAGATTAAAATGATGTTTTAAATATATATATTTTTAAATTTTGTATTCTTTAAGTGCCCTGAAGATGTCATAATAGTGATTTAAACTAATATGCAAATTCTACTGTTTTATGAAATAAAATGTGAATGTTGAATTTGTTATTATTTTAGTCACAAACTTAGTAGATTGTAACGATGGAGAATCGTGGTTATACTTGAATTTACAGAAATTAAATAAAATACAAAAAATTCCAACAATATTATGCAGTACTTGAAAACACATTATAAAATGTTTCTTTACTTAAATAAATTATATTACAATTGCAGCGTTTCTCAAATGAAGTTCCGTGAGATAAAATTGAGGGTCCCGTCAAAAATATTAATTTAAAATGTTGTAGGTAAGTTTATATCAGACGGACGAGACGAAGAGGAAAAAATGGTGTCAGTTTCTCTCTGAAAAAAAAATCTGAATTTGAAATTATTTTTTAAATTCGTCCGTAGCGCATTTTTTCTGTGTGCTACACATAAAATAAATAAAGTATACTTATTCCCTAGAAGTGTGATAAATACAGATTAAAAAATTGATATCTTCAATTTACATAACACCTTTCAACTCCTAGGCCCCAGGCTGGCCAACGAAACTGATTATCTGTTCAAGAAAGAATTTTTATATTTGAAAAAGTTTCAAAAATTTTACCTGAAGTAACAACACGCCCAAAAAACACTTCTATCGGTTTGTCTCATCAGTGGAGGTAACACATTCGAAATGATATTATTTAACAGTTAAATTACCATTCTACTTATGATAGTAGGTACCCTCTTACAAATGATGTGATTAATGCTAATGTGTAATCCTACTTATTGTGCGGAGCTTTCCCTTTTGACCAATGTGTGGCGGTAATCATCAAACAGTGATCGAAAACCGTTCGACACATTTTCAAAAATTGTAAATGATTTTTAATTTAAAGAATTGTCACCACCGTACTGATAGGAGGTCTGACTTTATTAATACTTTTATTCGGGTTTAAATAAAGCTGTATTTTTCATATAAAAGGCTCAAATATGCACCAATCAATGACATTACAAACTTATAGACACGCTGTAGAGCTCTCAAAGCGGCAAGGAAAAGATACATTAATAGCCGTACTTTCGATTTAACGGATTTAGTATCAATCTGTCACTCTTCGCTAGAGGTCGTACACTAAATCTAAACACATTGCATAAATAAGTGTTAAAATGCCTTCGTGTGTGTTAAATAAGTTTTTTCCATTACACTGCGAACACTAGTAAGAGCCAGGAAATAACATTTCATTCGTAATTACACGCAAATTACTTATTATTTGAAATAAAACGATTATTTACACTATTTCCCGGAGATATTAAGCACCATTACAGAGAGTGAGATGGCAAACGTAGCAACACATAAGTATAAGAAGGACAACCTATACGGCGTTGTTGTAGCGCCCCCGGTCCTTAGTCTACTTCGCCCATACACACATATTCCATAGATGTCTATCTTTGTCATACATGACCTGAATTTATTTTTTCATCATAATGATTGAATTTACTGGTAACGTACGTGTGTTTGTTACTTGACACATTTTGTTTAAATAGTCTATTATTTGCAATAAAAAAAAAACAAACCAACAAACAACAACTAGAAGGGAATAAGCCAAGCTCCTAACGTAATTGACAAATGATTTAATAGGACATGGTAATAAACAGGCCTCGATATTAAAATAAATATAAGCTGAAATGAGTCTACACCATGTCCATGTCCAAGTCCATGATGTTCAATTCAGGCATATTTACTGCCTACTTAGAATAAATCTTGTTAAAGCATAATCCAAATTAAATGTTTGAAGCTTCTCTGCTACCTTAGGCGGAAAAATTCCCCGTTAAAAACACAATGCGAATTTTTGGATCGTGTGAATTTATTCAAAATGAAAACTGAAGACGATGAGAATAATAAAATGAATGAACGTCGAACAATATAAATTCTACATTATTCTCCGATTCATTATTTGAAATTTGGACTGAGCTTATTAACTCTCTCAGCCCCGCACCAAGAATTTTACGCGAGGCTTTCAGAAACGGTTTTAATATTGACATTGTAATCATTACGCATAACTACAGCTTGACATGATTAACTTAGCAGTCAGACAGAGAAGGGGCTAACGAACGAACGAACTGTTTTTAAATCAATGGATGTTTTTGAATCCATAAAATCCAAACTAGCGAAGCTACTGCAATGTTGAGTGTGTCGAGCTTTTAAAATATTATATACTGCTTGACATGGTTAACTTTGCATGTGGCAAAAGGAAGAACTTACGAACCTACTATATTTTTAATTCAGTAATGTGTATATCTCCAATATTTATACGAGCAGCACCGCCGACTGCAAAGTTATGTGTATCGATCGATTTGAAAAAATATTTTATAGTGCCATTCTTAGATGGCGCCACTTATGTTCGCAGCTCACGTAAGTATGCTTCCCACTTGATTGTAAATAGATCTAATTTAACAACATTAGGTATCGCTTCTCGGCCTGTTGGCTAAGATCAAAGTGTAGTATCTGTTCTTATCAGCTTAATATCTGATAGTTCCCGCAATGCGGGACCAGTATATTAAACTGATTTTTGGAATGTGACGGGATGTTCGGGGCTTGCTCCACTCCTGTCGCGGGTTGGCCCGGCATTGCAGTGCCGCCGGGATCGGCCCATCTTAAAATGTAAAAAACCCTTCCCTATCGTTAACATCTGTTCCTGTTGGGAGTTGGGAAGTTGGGATATGTGTACGTGTAGCACTTGTGTCACCCATTTTACAGATGCTCGTTATCAGAATGGGGTGTGTAGTGTGTGTACCTTCTACCTTGCCAGTTATTTACCCAGTTCTTTTTGGAACCGGTTCCTGGTTCCAGAAAAGTTCCACGAAGCAGATTTAAATCGGAAAGTACGACAAAAGTTTCTCTCCAGAAAAAAAGTAGTAGTAGAGTAGTAGTCGGTAGAGATTTGAAATCGAAAAGTACTAGCAAATCAACAAAAAATCCTCTCCGAAAAAAAAGTACTAGCAAATCGACAAAGAACCGGTTCCTGGGACAAATAATATCAATTTTTATTTGCCAATAAAAGGAACCGGTTCCTCAGAGAAATAATATAGACGATTCCAGTGACCAGCTTGGAACCGGTTCCTTTTAACCGGGACAGGAATATCGACCATCTCTAACCCATTCTACTGCTCCACAGGAATCGTTTCACCATTGCAAGTGTTTAAAAAAACCGAAACTATGTTCACGTTTAGCGAAAAAGCACCGTTTAAGGATTCGCATATTGGGCCTCGCTTAGCGAAATAATATCGACAGTTCCAGTGACCGTCTTGTAAGCGGGACAGAAATTTGGACCATCTGAGATGGTCCATCTCTAGAGCAAAGAAGATCACTGAGAGTCAACCCAAGCGTGTTAGTTACTAAAGATGACGCACTCAGTCCCGTGTCGGTTTTTTTGTGAAAAGTAGAAATGGTTGGTATCTGAAATGGGCTCTAATTGCGGTTTTAGTTATCGCAGACTGAAAAGAAGGGTGGGTTCTTTCGGGTCAGCGTTGTCAAAAAAGAAACCTCTCTAGAAGACATAAAAATTCCCAAATTCTAGTTATATTTAAACAATCTGGGGCATAGGGATGAGTCAAGTATGAAAAGGTCGGAACTGAAAGTGTTAAAAAAGGCGATGGCGTCATAGTAGCAAAACGATGATTGTAGTAATTTAGTTGAAATTGGTCAATTTTCTCATTCTTATTGTCTCAGCTAGAGATGGAAGAAGTAGAAGAAGAAAGAAGTGGGTCAGGGAAAGTCGGGCAGAGAGGAAGAGGAAATAATGGCGTGACCAAGTCGAACAGATCTTAACAGTCATTAAAAAATTATTCAATGATAATTTTCATAGCCCAAAAAAATCTGTGTTCAAGGCGGGCGCAGGCCCTACAGCAAGAATATTATCATATAACATATGACGGCCTCCGTGACCGACCAATTATGGCTGATTCACACCAACGTCCGGTTCCGCTCAGTGCCGATATTGTTCCGCAAGAAAACTTATTGATATGGTATGAATATCAATCAAGGAGTATGTGCCAAGACAAAGTTGTGTGGCAGTATATCCTTCTGCCCACCCTTTTGATATTTAACTACTTATTTAGTTAAATAATTATTTTGAAGTATAAAAATACTTCCAACGCAGTTTTTTTTTTTAAACCATTTTTTTATCACTAAATAATATATTTTTTAATTATTAATTATTAAAAATATTATTTAGTGATAAAATGATGGTTTAAAAAAAAAAATCTTCCATTAAGATTCTCGGTTCAAATCCAGTCGTACGATTTTTTTTAAAATTATTTATTTGTCAATTCACATATAATTAACATTAAATCCAGAGCGATTTCAGTATCGCCCTGGTGAATAAAATGAACGGCCTTATGCGTGTTTGGTGACCAGATCTGAATAGTTAGATCAACCTCCCTTTTCCTGATTTTTTTCCTTTACGCACTACCTTCAACCTCACAATATAACCTAAGCGGGGAGGCCATAATCCCACTGGCTCCGGACAGTTGCGAGCAGATGCGATTGGTTTTTTTTTAACTTTGCATCGATTATGGATACAGCAAAACATGGTGTGGTTTACATTAAATCTGCATACTCTCATATAGCATGAAATTTCACATAAGAAAAAAAACAACCACGTATGGTGCCAAAGGATTCAGTTCACACAAAATATCCACAAATAAATCATACTAAAAAGAAAAGCAGTAATGTTCTAAAAGTTTCCACGAAATAAAAAGGGTTGCTTTCGCCTTTAGGATTTTTTTAAAAACGTGACGACCTTTGGGTTAAAAGCAACTCTTTCAATACTCAACTTCAAACCCGTGTAATGGTCAATTTAACCATTTCTCATCAGAAACATTTTCGGTGAATTGACATTTTCAAATATGTGCACAAAACTAGGTCCAGGAAATGATTTTGGGTAAAAATCAATTAAGCTAGAAAAAAAATGTTAGAAAACGTAATTTACCTACGTACTAATAAGTTTAAAAAGTTCAAATATCTTGACCTTATTTTCAGAGAAGATGGACGAGATGACGACGACATTGAGCGGCAGAGGAGACTGTTGGACATTCGTGCAAACATGCTCTCCCGTCGCTTTACTCGATGCAGTACGGAAGTGAAAAGTAACTTATTTTGATCCTTCTCGTGTGAATATGTACACCTGCGAACTATAGCCCTAATACAAACAAACTTCATACAACCAATTGCGAGTGCACTATAATAATGTACACAGAATGTTTTTTGGGCTACCGCGCTACTGCAGCGCTTCAACAATGTTTGGGGAAGGTCGCATCGATAACTTCGCCTCCCTCACAAGGCACCGGGTCGTTGGTCTCAAGGAAAAACTCAGTAAGAGCATCAACTCCACTATGCGAGAATCTTTAATCACGAGTAACTCTATCAATAGGGAATAGCAACGATTTCAGGATACCTTTGTCTACAGAACCTGGCATCGATCATTTTACATTATTGTTTGGTTATATTAAAATTTTGAGATTTATTATTGTTTACTATTATTATTTTAATATATTTTTCAAAGTGCCTCTGGGAAAATCCTATCAGTCTCTCACATCCGGATACTTCGGGATATGAAGAAGACCGCAATTAAGAATTACCTGACTATACGGGTCTGATGAATCTAAATGGTACTTTCTCATTAAAACGAAACTGAGAACATCGTCCACTCTAGAAGTAAATCCAAATACACTTCATATGAAATTATTTTAATAATAATAAATGGATTACTTTTATAGCGCCGTTTTTGTGGGAAAATCACCTCAAGGGCGCTAAGTACATATTTTTATTTCCTTTTGGTAGGACTGACCCTCGTCCGAGAATCAATGATCTTACCACTGCCACGGGGTCGCTTACATACGTTAGACTAGCTTTACTTTCGGATGACTACGCTTGAAACTGCAGGTAACGGCATAATATATCCAAGCGTATACAGCGAAGGCTTCGAGGGTGGCATTTTTAATAAAATATCTCAGGGTTGCGTTGGATGCACTCATGTTGTTATTGCGGTATACGGAAAAGGTATAAAAAAAGGTTATAGGGCATGGATAGCAAACCTACGGAAGGTATAAAATTCGAAAAGGTTATAATAATAATATGCATACAGTATGGCTTTTCATAAGCTGAGTTTCGCGTCGCGGGATTTTAGACATCTGCTACTGCGTGCGGTGAATTTCTATCTCCGTCGCCCAGCCTCGCTTGAAAATAATTTTAATTATTTATAGTCTTGCATAAACTACGAACATTTAATTGTTACGCTTGGGATTTTGGCCATTTTGAGGTATAGGGATACCCTGACCGATCCGTTGTATCCTCTCCCCATTTTTTCATAAACATTGCATGTAACAGAAGCAGAGGCTACAACGGAGATCTCTGCGGCAGGATCATAGAGTGAGGAGGGGTGTCACTGATCCCAGTGTAATTATTATCCTTTTTGTAACTTGCATTTTCGGCTCCCACTCAGAAGTAGATTTTTTTTAGGTATTGGACATAATCGTTGAGAAACTTGAAGAAATAGATTTCCCATCCCTGGTACAGGGGTTGTAAAACTTTTACAGGCAACCTCTTAGAAGATATATAATATTAAAGACAGCGAGGTGGAAGGTAAACTTTAAAAATATAATATTGGAGCTTTGGGATAGAGCAAATGAAAGGAAATGTTTACTTGAAAATATTGAAACCGCGTCTGTGCAAAGGTTTCGATAAAATTTTAAAAGGTTTTCAGAAATTTCATTACACGGATGAACACATCAACGACTTCCAATCCTTTACTTTACTTTAAGTCTTATAATATAATATTTACGCTAGAGTCGTTTTTGTTATTTGATATTTCAGATATTTCAGGTGACGTGCAGTCTACAAAGGTTGGAAAAAGATGTGCATGGTTTGAGAAACACAATGGGTATTTTTGGCCGCCATGATGGAGTTCGGATGTTTGAATTTTGCATCGATTCAATTCACGTTTTAACAACTTTTTGCAGCCATGTTGAATTTTAAAGACTATTTGTTCTAATGATGGCTTATGACAAATTATCTCTAACAATATTTACGAAATTGACACCTGAAATATATGGCCATCATGATACATATTTTCAGATCTTCGACGATTTTGAAAGTTTGAAAGTAAATTAAATTTGGTACTGGCTGGTGTTGCTGCTAACTGCGTTTCTTTCCTTTCGCGCCGCGCAGCACCGCTGCTATATGCCGCCACTCTGCTGCTACTCCTCTCACCTCCTGCTACTCCTCTCCTCTCCTCCTCTCAGCAAGTCCTTTCCTTTCCGCTTTCAACAACAACAACTCGCTCGCTGCCACCTCCATACGCTTCCATCACTCCTCGCTGCACTCCCCTTCCTCCCTCCTTCCATGCAAGCACCGCACCGCTTCGCACCGCTTTCCGGCACCTTCATACCCTTCCGCTTTCCTTCCGCCGCTTCAGCCCTTCCTTCAGCTTCGCTGCTTCCGCTTCCATACCGCTCGCTTCCTTTCCCGCTTTCGCACCGCTTCCCGCTTCCTTTCGCTTCCATACCTTTCGCTTCCCATACCGCCGCTTTCGCTACCACCGCTTCCCGCTACGCTTCCATACCACTTCCTTTTCTTTCTTTCTTTTCTTCCCTCTTCTTTCTTTTTCCAAAAGAAACTTTATAACCATCTCGCCAAATCTCCTTCGCCGACTCACAACAATTAGGGACCGCCGATACGCAGACCCAGAGAGTTAGGAAAAGAGCATAGGCCATTTTCCAGGTGAAATAAGCTTTACAAAACAACAGACTATATAAAAAGAATAAAAATCATTTTGTAACCAGAAATGCAAAGCTCATCGCCGGAAACGCTTGTCTGCATCAGAGCCGGAAATTTTTCGAAACTTAAGTTTCCAAAACAAGGTGGGTTTGCTTCTGGGCAAAAAACAGGATCTTAATTTCGGCCCACCACTTGAGCCTCCCTATCTCGTAAAACACTTGGGTGAAAAATAATAAGATTTATGTTCGAGATGAGGGATAAAAAATAGCGACAATGCCAGTTGAGCAGTTATCCGGAAGGCGATAATTTCGGAAAAACAATAATGCAACCGCAAAAGCTCTTTGATGTTTACGACCCGAGTCCAACCTGAAGTAATAATAAAGGGCTCCAGCCGCAAAATGTCAACCACCGAACTTTGCCAACCTCAAGTCAGTCGGTGCTATAACAGCTTTTCGAGTTTGAGGACTACAGGGTTTGGTGCGGAATTTCAAGCGTGATGAAAACAACGTAATGAGTTCTTAAATTGACCTAAAGCTCAGTATTTCAATAACAAAAAACTCCCAATGAAGACAGAGGGCATAATCTAGGAGGCGGCTCATTTTGCGGTTTGGGGACTTCAGCTACCAGTAATTTGAAGCGGCTGCTTTTCGTTTTTACAAAACTCACCAATCCAGGTGACTCAACTTGCATTATTGGATCGGGGAAATTCAGGCCCAGGCCAAGCGATCACTTCCGCATACTAATTTCAATTTCATTGTTTTGTTTTTGACAGAGATGCTGGTCAGAAAGCATTCATTTGATAAAAAGCTGGCATTACGTATTAGGATCAGGCGATGATGGCCATATTCCGCTTCGAACTTAGAACCAGTTTCTGCGCCGCGTAAACGTCAGGCCGGAGTTCAAATCGAGGCGGTGCTGGCAAAGGCTCAACTCAGTCGTTTACAAATAGTATTACATTCAAATAAAAGAAACACATACATGTATCATGACATTAAACGCTTCCATTTTAATTCGCCGCAAAAGGCTTAACCACTCACCTTGACAATTTCCAAGTAGGTGAACACTCCAGTATGCTTCGTTGGAAGACCAACGTTCGGGGAATAAAGAGAGAAGCGACCTCGAAATGACTTAAGCCGATGTTTGGTGAACAGATATGAATCAGCCGGGGCGCTTCGCCACCACTAACTGCTGCCTCGCTACGCTGAAACTCTGGCTTTATACCCAATTAGGGGCCGCCGCCTTATCTCGGGCGGTTGGGGGCAACATTAATACTATCAGGGTTTAGCATACTTTGACTAACTTTATCGAGGGACTGCTTTTTCATTTTTTACATATGAATGAATGATTAGAGCAGGCTACGTTGTATTAAAGCCAGTATATTATTTTATGAACCATTTGCGCGATAAAGACCTAAATCAAAACTCAATATCCCTGATGGAAAATTTGGGCTATATCAAATACAAATTTTGATGATGGATATCGGTGACAACAACATCGTTAGTTACTGAATTATTCGGTATTCGGTGATACGAAAGTTTTACAAAATTTAAATTATGGTACATTAGATTTTGATTACAGCTACCGCAATATTTGAGGAAAAAATACTCAGGGAGCATGTTGCGAGTCAAAAGGCTCATTGGGACCAAAAATATTTCGATACGAATTCAAATTTTCAGATTTCACACTGAATCCAAAACCCATCGAGCACTACTGGAGAGAACAAAGATTGAAATAACTTTGATCCGAAAAAAATAAAAATAAAAGTGGGGAAGCTTGACAGTGAAGCAATAATACTGTTTCAAACCATAAGAGCCATTACATAGTGATCGATATCTAAGAATTTGAGGTGGGATACATTAAATTCCTTGAGATACACCCCGGACATGGGACAAAGCCTGAAACCAATTACATTGCCAACGAAGGGAAAAATCAAGCACAGCTAACATGACGAATTCCATCAGAAATCGACAACGAACAATGTTCGTCAATTTAAAATAAATAATTGCATTTTTTCCGCAACCGTTAATGTTGGGCATTAATGTTTTGTTGTAACCGTTTATATAAATATATATTTTTGATTTTAAGTTTATAAAATGTCGTTGAAATAATGAGAATACATGAAGTCTTTCTCGATAGAACCTGACTGATGGTCCCAATTTGAGATAAAATATAAAATAAAGATGATTAAAGCCTTGCAGTTTTGATCATTTTCTGCATGTCTGACTCGAGGCTTTGTGGTCCTTCGGCCATCATTTCATTGGGAGAAGGCATGACTCAAGCAACAAATTCAGCGGGACTTTTTTAATGGCTCGGGCAAACTCGGTGAGAGCATCGGTTACACCTAAAGTTAGCGCTTTTCAAGTCAACCAGGCTTTGAGGACTTCATGAATTTATTATGAAACAAAAACAAAAACTTTATGATGCGGTGTAAACTTCCAGAATGGCGCTTCAGCCCTTTGCCTCTCGGCGACGACATCATGTCAAAGTCTAAGCAGACTCCATCGAAACAACTAATAACGAGGGAGGCCGCCGCTTTGTGAATACGCTCGGCAGATGTTAACTTTTCGAATTATGGTTTTAATTGCGACCGCCAAAGATTATTCCGAGACCTGCCTACCTTGTTTTTAACGAACGGTATTCATTTCGAAGCGGATTGGATTCGGCAACTGCGCTTTCTTGTTGGAGTCAAGTTGTATCCATTGCATGTTTATTCGCTTTCTGGATTATGTTTTGAGCTCACTGTTGCCACTTATTGACTCAAATTTTTTCCGGGAGTATACAAGTAGACGATTAAGGTGCCTTTCCTTTTTTTTTTTTCCTTTCCTTTCCCTTTCCTTTCCCTTCCCTTTTCCTTTCCTTTCCCTTTCCTTTCCTTTCTTTCCTTTCCTTTCCTTTTCCTTTCCTTTCCTTTTCCTTTCCTTTCCTTTCCTTTCCTTTCTTTCCTTTCCTTTTCCTTTCTTTCCTTTCCTTTCCTTTCCTTTTCCTTTCCTTTCCACTTTCCTTTCCTTTTCCCTTTCCCTTCCTTTTCCTTTCTCCTTTTCCTTTCTTTCCACTTCCCCCCTTTCCCCTTCCTCCCTCCCTTCCCTTCCCTTCCCTTTCCCTTCCCTCCTTCCTTCCTTCCTTCCCTTCCTTCCTTCCTTCCTTCCTTCCCTTCCCCTTCCCTTCCCTTCCTTCCCTTCCTTCCTTCCCTTCCCTTCCCTTCCCTTCCCTTCCCTTCCCTTCCCTTCCTTCCCTTCCTTCCTTCCCTTCCTTCCCTTCCTTCCCTTCCCTTCCTTCCCTTCCCTTCCTTCCTTTCCTTCCCTTTCCTTCCTTCCCCTTCCTTCCTTCCCTTCCCCTTCCCTTCCTTCCTTCCTTCCCTTCCCTTCCCCTTCCCTTCCCTTCCCTTCCTTTTCTTTTTCTCTTTTCTTTTTCTTTTTCTTCTCTTCTTTTCTTTTTCCAAAAACTTCCTCTTTCACATCTCCTTCCCGTCTCCACTCCCTTCAACCTCACAACATATCCCAATTGGGGATGCCATAGTCCCACTGGCTCTGAACTGTTGGGACACTTGTGCAGTATTTAAAAATATATAAGAGAGTTAGGAAAAATAAAACTAGTAATTTCAAATTAAATAACAAACATGACTATATAAAAGAATAAAATATTTGTAACGAAATCACAAAAACAATACATACGGCAGCATCTGTCGACGAATTTTATAACTAAATTACAGATTTCCAAACAAGTGGTTTACTTCTCGACTAAACCGAATCGCCGTTTATTACCGCAGAGCGCCACTATACCATTAAAAATATACACTTGCGATGAAAAATAACCGTTCTATGTTCGGAATGAGGATAAAAAATGTATGATAATTTTAGTTAGATACAGATTTATCAAAGAGCGATGTTTAAGGAAAAACAATAATTATTATTTATAAAATAACGATAATAATTTACGAGTAAGTCCAACAAATAATGTCGAAGTCCATGCCAAAATGTCAACACACGAACTGTAATATAAATTAATTAAATTATATAAACTTTCTGGAAGTTTGGAAGTGGAAGTTCTGGAGTTTTTTGATTATATGATTTATAAGCGTGATGAAACAATAATATTGAGTTCTTAAATTGAACACAAAAACCATTATTTCAATAACAAAAAAAACCTGTGTCGATGAAGGCAAGGCATAATCTAGGAGGCGTAAATTTCTTGGTTTTAAGTTTCTTCTGGTAATTTGGCTAACCTTTGTGGTGATTTTTTTTTTACAAAAAAACGACGCTATATAAATAATCTATAAATTGAAAATAACATTATTAGGATCCAGGGGGATACTGACAGTATATTCCACTTTCTCGCATTCGACCCAAATGTGAATACTACGCATACTAAAACAATTTCAATTGTTTTTTTTGTTTTTTTTTTGACGAGTCGCGGGTCTTGAAAACATTCATTTATTAAAAATAACATTGTTAGGATCCAGGGCGATACTGATAGTATATTCCACTCTGAACCGATTAATTTCTATATACATTTTTTTGTCGACGATCAGAGCCAAGGATCTTACCAATCTGAGAGTGATTTTTATTTAATAAAAACTCAACTCAGTGGGTAAACGTTTTCCCGGAGAGCGTAAATAAGTATTATTCAATAAAAAAATACATACATGTATATGTGTCATAACACATTTAATTCATATAAAATAATATATAGTATATTTGTGGCATGTTCCAAAGTGGTAGATACTCCAAGTATCGCCCTGGTGGAAGACCAGCATTCAGAATCGAAACGTTGCTCGAAATGACTTAAGCCGTGTTTGGTGACCAGATATGAATAGCCAGGTACTTCCCACCCTTCCTCTTTCCTATCTTCTTTCCCTTCTCCACTACCTTCAGCCTCACAACATACCCCAATTGGGGATGCCATAGTCTCACTGTCTATAGACGGTTGGGAGCAACATTAAATACTAAAACCTATGAGTTTGTATCACTGATAACATATCAAAGGGATTTCTTTGTTTTTTTTTTATGTAGGTCTGAATGGTATTCGATGATTGCGTTTGTATTAAATGAACATATTATTATTTTATCGAACCATTTGCGTGGGAGACATTAAGATACAAATAAAAATATTATCACAGACGGAAAATTTGAATATATCAATGCAATTACGTTTTTGATATATGATGGATGTTTGCGTGGGTGTACTTTCCAAACAACTACGATGTTGATATCGACAGCAATAACATCTGATGGATTACTACTGAATTATTATTATTAGTGATACGAAAGAAGTTTTTCAAGAAATTTAAATTTTATGGTACATTGGGTACAGATTACACAACATAATATTTGGAAAAAAAAAATCACCTCAAGGGCGCTGTTGCACAGAATCAAAATCATTGGGATAAAATATGCCATTTCAATCCCCGTTCGTACCTAGATTTCACACAAATCAAATACATCAAAGTACTACTGGAAAGGCAAAAGAGCTTAAGCGTCACTTTGATCAAAAAAAAAAAAATAAAATTGAAAGAGCTTAATTTTATGACGGTGAAGCAAACAATATATTTCAATGTTAATATTTTCACGCATAAAATTATTATAGTGATGATGTCTAAGGAATTTAAAGGTAGGATACATTATAATTATGAGATACACGGACATGGGACGAGAAATGCAAAATTAATTACATTGCCAACAGGGAAAAAATCAAGCACACAGAAAGCTCTCATGTACCGGGCCGTCCAACTATATAATAAAATTCCATCAGAAATCACGACAGCAGACAATATTCGTCAATTTAAAATAAATAATTATTTTTTTCCATAACCATTAATGTTGGTATATTGTATGTTCATTTTGTTGTAACCCGATATATATAAATATATATTTTTTGAATTTTAAGTTTATAAAATGTCATTAGAAAAATATGTTTGAAAAAAAAAACATGTCTGTGAATACATGAAATCTTTTATATTAGAACACACAATGATGTGATCTAATTTAAGATAAATAAAATAAAAATGAGTTAAATATGCAGTTTTGATCATTTTTTTCTGCATGCTCTGACTCTCGTTTGATTCTGAAGACTTTTGTGGTCCTTCGGCCATCTAAAACATATTTACCATTTGGGAGAAGGCATGACTCAAGCAACAGAAGTGTGGGATTTTTTTTAGCTTTTTGTCGCTTCAGGTAACTCAGTGAGAGCATCGAGTTACCTAAGTTAGCTTTTTTTCAAAAATCCAACCAGGCACTGAAGACCTATGAATTTTATTGTAAAACAAAAACAAAAACTTTATAGTGCTCTGGTGTAAACTTCCCGAAATGGCGCTTCAGCCCTTTTGCCTCTCCGGCGACGACATCATGTCAAAGCAGTCTAAATAGACTCCGTAAACAACTAATAACAATTATCTTTGTGAATACGTACCAACAAGTGTTAACTTTTCAAATTATGAACTGATTTTAATTGTAATTATAAAATTATATTTTCAAAGACCTGCCTACCTAATGTATTTTAGCAGACATTATTCTATATTTGAAATGGGTGGATTAAAGCAACTAATACTTTTTCTTGGTAGGTCAAGTTACATCCCGTTATGTTTACATTACTCTAGTTATGTTTGAATATATTTATACCTTATTGAAATAATTTTATTGTTTTTTCCCTTTAGGGTATACAGAGTAGACGGTGGGTGCCAACCACTCTCTCTCTCTAAATCTCTCCCAAATTAATGCATTTTTAACATATCTCTGTTTAATATGTAGCAAAAGTTGAATACAATACGATTTATGGTAAAATAAAACATTTCTTGATCCGAGCACTTGTTACTAAAAACTGTTTATTACCTTTGTTTTGTTATAATTGTTTTTCTATAATATGTACTCTTACTGTAAAAGCCCAATGAACGTTTATCAAATAAATAAATAAATATATAATTTAAAAAAATCGTATTTGACAAGATATCCATCCGAATTTTGATCATTAAAAAAAAGCAGGTTTTTCAACCCCGTGTCCCACATTTTCAGGACTGCCAACGTATACATTTCAATAGAATGTCCCGTTCCGTTTGTGCCCAGAATTTCCATATTTATCAGAGCATTTTTTCAGAGAATCGTTGCAATATAAAAAAAAACTTATCTCCGAGCACTAAAAATAAATTGAGTACCTACCTGTTTGGTAATCATATTTGATATTTTCTGTTTAATTTTACATGTTTTATTATTCCCAAGTTTTACAACCTGGCACTTTTACGAAATGGAAATATGGATACGGCGTCTAATTTTTTACAATAAAATTACTGAAAATGACATAATAACTTAATATTAGACCGCAAATTTTAATTTTAATCTTATGATCGACTGGTTTCCCTTAGTCTAAGTATCATCATTAATTAATAATCTTAATGGCTTTTTTTATTTATAGTGCTAATTAATATTCATATTCTTGAAAATCAGGTAAATTTGTCTAGTCAAATATTAGGTACCTATATTTCCTGTAAACTCATAAAATTTATCATTATTCTTTAATCACCTTCTCAGTTGACTTTTGTCTCTTTCAATTCATTTTATCTGTCTCTTTCTTTTTGTTCATTTATTATAATTTAAATGTTATTCTATTGTTTTCTCATTGTTCTGTTATTTTATTTTACATTTTGTTCTTCCTCTGTATGTATATATAACCGCAAACTTTGTATTTTTGTTTAGTTTAATTTTGTACCCTGATGATACTTAGGCTAAGCGAAACCGGTCGGTCATAAAAAGTAAAAATAATATCCGTGGTCAAACCATAAAGTGATTGCTTACTAAAAAAAAAAAAAAATTATTTTAAAGCTGCGCTCCACAACTCATGTTGGAACTAACGTTGCGAGCTGCATAAGAGACATATTAGGTTTCAGGCAGGAAAATCTCTACAAATTTTATGACGCCAGAATTTACCGGCCGAAAGTTTTTGGTAATACAGATTTTCTGCTTTGTATTATTGTAATGACCCCTACCACATGTGTTTTACAACCCATGTCACGAAACACATTAAATAAACTTGTATTATAAATTGTACACCCTTAATGTGTTTCTGTCATATAACTTATATCATAACATCTTATTCCGATATTCTTATCTAAATTGTGTTAACTCATAGACTGTTGTTTTGGACTGTGGTATTCAGTTAGACCATGCCCATGGCATTGCTTATGAAGGTGTAAAATCAGCGCTTATCAGTAAAATAGATCATTCCGATTCCATATTCACCCCGCTCTACACCTGTGCAGTAACTCTGTTATTATACACCCTTGTTTTTAATGGTTAATTCGAGTATTATATATCATTTTATATTTTTGTAGAAAACCATCACTTTGTGGTTTGACATATTTTAAGAAATGAAAAAAAAAACTTTTTAAATTATATTAGTCGTATTCTTAATAATCAGGTAAACTTGTCCAGTAGTCCAATATTAGGTATATTTCCTGTAATAATCATTATTCTTTAAACACCTTCTCGGTTGACGTTTTGTCTCTTTCAATTTATATCAACTCTTTATCACTGTTCCTTTGTTATATTTTAAATGTTATTCTATCGTTTTCTCTTTGTTTTGTTATTGTATTTTATATTTTGTTCTCCCTCTGTATGTATAATATACATAACCGCACAATTTGTATTTTTTGTTTAGTTTAATTTTGTACCATGATGATGCTTAGGCTAAGCGAAACCGGTCTATTATAATTTTTTTAATAATATTCGTGGTCTTATACGAGGTTATTTTTTCATTTCTTTAACCGTGGTTATTTAAACATCTATGATGGTCTTTGATTCTTACATTGTCATTATGAGTTATTTTACCAATATAAAAATAAGAAAAATCGCTACAATCCAATTTATAAATTACCGAGTGACTTAATTTGTCATATTTGTCCTTAGAATTGATGAGAAATTTACCTTAATAATTGTTTGTATAAAAAGCCGGTCGTATCTTCTCTCCCTCTTTTCTCTTTCTCTCTGTTCCTTTGTTATAATATTGTTTTCTCATTGTTCTCTTATTTTTTTAAATTGTGTTTCCGCTCTGTATGTTTATATATAACCGCAAATTTTATATTTTTGTTCAGTTTGATTTTGTACCCTGATGATGCTTATGCTAAGCGAAACCGGTCAGTCATACAAATTAAAATAAAATCTGCGGTCTTATACAACGTTATTATTTCATTTTGATTTGATTATATTATAATTAATTATGCTAAAATCAATCCTCCACCACTGTCCTATGCTTGCTTGAAATTGTTGGTAAATTCTTGTAGGTATATAGCGATGACCAGTGGCGTAGTAACCAGCGACAAACTCCCGGGCGGAGCGGTGTCCACAATCTGCAGCATCTCTCACAGAGGAGCGGATAATTGGAATTGTTAAGATGCAGCGCATTACCGGGCACACGAGATCAGTCACCAGGGGCTACCAATTCATACTACTGTTATTATTGTTATTATTATTATTAGCAGTCCGCGTTCATATTATAATACGCTGTAGTGATAAGATGCTAGCTTTTAGATTCATCCCAGTTAGTAAAATTATAATGATAGATATTGAAAGAAGGGTAAATGCGGGAAACTCTATCAATAGAGGACCGAACGCTGTTTGCTTAATTTAGTCGATGTGAACTGTGGTTTGTTCTTTGGCGATCTGCAGTCGGGCTCGGGAACAAACCTAAGTTACCGACACTGTCGATAAAATCTTTGTCAATGTTTCGTGCTTTCTAAAAGTGGTAAATTGAGATAAGAAACGCTTAATCTGTGAGAAATGTTAGGATGCAGTCGAATTCTCTATACTTTAGGCTTAATATTGTTTATTTATTAGTTTCTATATCTGTGTTTTCTCCTCAATAAAAAAAGATCATTGAACATTTGACCAATTAGTAGCTGAGTGAATAAACGCGTCGGATTCCCACCCGGGCGTCGTGGGTTCAATTCCTCTGCTGGCTAGGTCCTCCATCATTGCACAAGGAACATTTTCCGCTTATTATGAGGTAGTAAGAGTTTTTAACATATATTGTCAGGTTATTCGTGACCCGGGAATATTTGTCTATCTTTGAAAAAATAATAAATAAATAAAACTGGTTTAACGAAGAAAAGGGCAATTATTTTTATTCTATTTTTTATATATTTTATTGAACCATCTTAAAATCAAAGTTCAGTGAATTAACAATAATAAATTCAATAACAACAAAACAACCGAGTTATCTAAATGAAAAGTCATTAATAAAAGTAAATGGTTTAGAGCGCCTGCAGCTGATTGATTAAAATTCATCCAATAGTTCGGTGCGGCTAGCTAACTGGAGCAGTCGGTCAGTGGCGGCCAACTGTTCGCACTTGATTAATGATTGAACTTTAAACCTGTCCAAACAACGATACTTCAAAACCACTGAACCGCATCTGAATTCGAGCGGTTGTCAATTTCGAATTTCAATATGTCCGCAAGAGGTTCCGTTCTCGCCGCGGAAGTGATAGTATTTGAATCAATCGGTCACATCATGCATTCTTCTAATACTATTTTCTTCGTCTATCTGCTATACGTGTCAAATACCGCGTAATACTTTTAGGTGTCCGGACCCAATGGGACCATGGCATACCCAGAGTGGTAGATATTTATAGAATCGCCGTGGTGAAAGACCACCATTCAGAATCGAAACGTTGCATGAAATGGCTTCAGTCATATTTTGTGACCAGATCTTCAAGAGTCTCAACTGCTCCCAACCGTCTAGAGCCAGTGAGATTATGGCATTCTCAATTAGAGCATGTTGTGAGGTTGAAGGTGGTGGGGAGTGGAGGGAAATAGGGAAGAGCAAGGCCTGAGAGTACCTGGCTATTCAGATCTGGTGACCAATCACGGGTAAAGCCACTTCAAGCAACGTTTCAATTCTGAATGGTGGTCTTTCACCAGGGCGATACTTGAGTGTCTACCACTCTGGAATGTGTCCCAAATATACTATATACGAGTATTATAGATATTGAGGCATATTAATTACATTAAATGTTTTTGCGCACGTCGGGTTTGAATCCGCGACCTCTGAATAGTCAGGTACTTCCCAACTTTCCTCTTCCCCATCTCCTCCCCCACCCCACTACCTTCAGCCTCACTACATACCCCAAATGAGGATGCCATAGTCCCACTGACTTCCAGACGGTTGAGAGTAGTTGGGACTCTTGTGAGGTATTCAGATGTTTTTTTTAAATATATAAATTAATAAATACAAATTTGTAACTCTTTTATTTGATTCAAATCATCAATGGCTGTGAGAGGGTTAACTCTGCAGATGATATCAACGCACTAACGGAGCTGAATACAATTTATTGCAGGCCCATTGTACTGTATTTATAGCATATTCTTGTGGATGATAATAAAAGCAAACCGGTACATTATAAAGATGGTCAGTTGAACTGAGGAGGCGAGCCGTACTGGCAGAGGGGAGATCAAAAGTTACCTAATCAAGTAGTTGCCTATATAATGCTGTGAAATGTTAATTGATATTGCAATATCAGATTGTTTGTAAAGTTCAACATTCAATTTGAAGTAGAACAAACATGACACGAGACCGGAAACGAAGATAATAGGTCAATAATTAATTTATTGGATAAGATGTATTCAAGAGACGGAATAATATTAATACACGTATTTTTTTCTAATTCTTTTATCGACCACTTCTAGTGCCGTATTTATATTGGGAGTGAAAAAAACTCCCGGCGTCTTTTTCTAGCCAACGACACTTTGTTGAGAATAACATAGGCTAGGAAAGGATGCAGGGAGCTTTTTTTCTCGCCATACGAATAAGATATATCTAAGTATATTAAAAAATATACAAACATTCGAATATATACTAAAAATGTTGTGATCGGAGGTAGAAAAAACATTTCATCGCCGGAAAGGTAAAAGGTCAGAAGCGCCATTTGGTGAGGTTTATACCAGAACACTTCAAAGTTTTTTGTTTCCCAGTAAAATTCATTAGTCTTAAATACCTGGTTGGATTTTGAAAAAAAAAGTTTACTCGGGTAACTCAATGCCCCCACTGAGTTACTTGAAGCGAAAAAAAGCAAAAAAAAGTCCCAAATTTGTGTCGCTTGAGTCGAGCCTTCTCCCAAATGGTAAATATATTTTAGATGGCTGTAGGGCCACAAGTCTTCAGAATCAAACGAGAGGCAGAGCACTATTTTTTCACCTATCTCTACAAATTTGTGGTAATTTATGAAAGTCGAAAAATTTGATGGAAAAACCCAGAGTTAAAAATGGTGGCTGAATCGGCAGAAGCCTTACTCCCAAATAGAGTAGAGGTTCCGGGTTCGAGTCGCGGTCGCGACCGTTATATTTTTTCTGTTTCGTATTTACGTTGAAAATTAATGATATTATTTGAATTATTAATAGGTTTTTATTATTTGTGATAATGAATTCAAGGTTTCGGGTGTACCTACGTTTTTTAAACTATGCAGGTAGAGTTAACAAATACTTTAAAAGGTTACTAACAAAAATATTAATAAGTCAGTAAGACCAGAAACTTATAAATAGATAATTTCTGCTATAGATGCGCGACGTTCCAACGCCAAACTGGTTTCCCATGCTTAAGCAACATTACATAGTAAAATGGATGTTATTTAATAGTGCATAATATTTACCTTGGGTGGAGAGGCAGGCGGACTTCTGGGTAATCCCAAGTCCTCATCTTCCTCGCTGGTATCTCCTCGAGCTCGTCTTCGGACTGCGGCCGCTAGTTCCGCCTGCAACAATGAACATTTGGTTAGTTAACGTTTGAAGGATTGCATATAACTATTATGGCATAAATGGACATTTCGGACAAATATCAAATTGAAACTTCTGACGAGACACAAGTGGGTATTTAAGGGATGCTTGCTTTAACACATTGATGGCTATCTGTGTAAGGCTTGATAAAATTGTCAAGGGACTTTATACAAATAACCTGACAGTATTTAAAAAACCCCTACAACCATTATTATAGCGGAAGATGTTGCTTGTTTTTGAAACAGTGCCAGGGAATATTTCTCCCTCTTCCTGTGTCAACTGCGGTTAGAGGTGCATTAGTGAGGAGATAATCTTTTCTACCAGGTGAGCGGGCTGCCTTTTGCTGCTGTAGGGCTTTTTTGTGAATATGTTTATACGCAAGTACTTAAAGTGAAATTTGGTAGACTGTGTTTTGTGTACTTATAGTAATCTTTTATTTAAGCCCACTCACCAAGGTAGGGGTGGGTATAAGATGGAGTTTGGACGACGACGAAGGGGGTCCGTACTAGGGGTCCAACGGCCAAGGTTGGAAATTGAAGAATTCGGGTTTGAATCTTATTTGAGTAACTTGCGCAATGATGGGGGACTTCGCTAGCAGAGGAATCGAATCCACGACGCCCGGGCAGGAATCCGACGCATTTGTCTACTCAGCTACTAACTGGTCTAAATCAGCTTAAACTAAAATTTACACGCCTATATCTCAGCTAGACATTTTTTGGACTTACGCCACTTCAGCGCTGACCACTTTATTCAGTAATCGTTTAATGCCCGGACAATCTTTATTGTTTGAATTAAACTATTACCCACTGTCTTGCCTGTTGAAAAAACTCATCACACCAGTTCTTACCCATATTCTTCTGGAGAGTAGGCGACCCCAGCAGCGGCGTTGACTGCCTCCTTTGAGCCTCATCTCACCGCGGTCCTGTAGACCGCCTTACTGCACATTTCCAAAACAACAGAGGGCCTGAACAACGCCCTTGCGGAACACCACGAGAGGAAACTTATCCACGTTCGGGTCACACAGTTACAACAGAGTAATGGGTCTAAAAGAAGACCTTGCGTAGTAACGTCACACAGATACAACACAAATAAGGATTAATTCCAAGCCTTGCGGGACACCAGGGAGCACAGGTTTTATAGAACAACACTCAACATTTTTTCGGAATCTCACCAAACCAAACACACTTAACACAACAGTTCATAATTAGATTGGAATAATTTATCTATTACGGAAGACAGTTTTTAAGATACTGCGAACATTTAAAAACATTTTTTAATATTTAGGAACTAGGCACGGTAAAAGTTTTTGGAAATAACACATCATTACTACGATACATTAGAAACAAAAATGGTATTGAATATAAACCAAATTAAAATTTCCCATGATTCGATTGGATAAAATGGTCATCATAAATATTATAGTTGTAGCATTCTCATACAAGCAATACTACAAATGATTTATCTGCAAATTTTCTTTAGGGAGTTATAAATTTTTATGTCTAATAAGTAAAAAAATTTTAACTGGAATCCTTTAAATTCCATGAAAAACATACTAAAATTTCAGTAGAAAGTGCAGTTTGAAAACCAGGCATTTTTTAACGTTTTACTTAAAATTTCAGTACAAATTAAAACCTCCTATCTACCCGTATAGAATTGACAGATAAATTATTAGTACTTTTTCATCTATTAGAGAGCCAAAAAATGTGTATTTTTTGGGAGCTGACCTTTAACAGAGAAAAGGCGTAAAACTCATATTTGTGCAATGTTGCTGTTTGGTTCTTTCAATTTTAAATTAATTTATTGTTAAAGTGTTAAGGAAACGAACCATTCCCGTTGACTAGGAAACATCCCTACCTACGTCTGAAATCCATCAGTTCCGTCAAAATGGCAAATGTAGTACGTGAAGCACTTGAATCGAGGTGCCTGCCACATGAGAAAAACTAACTAGCGTGACGAATAATTTGAAATAATTTAAAACAGAACGTTACCGTGTTATTATAATTAAGTGTTTTCATCAAGCGACAAAGAAAATGTGAATTTATTAGCATTAAATTATTTCATCATTGACTTTTAAGATATGATCATTAACTGTAGAAGAAACCGCTTAAATTAAAGTAACAAATAATTATTTATTTTTATTATAAAAAAAGTGGTTATAAACAAAGTGTATGTGTTCTATTTATAATTATTTATTTAATTATCAACATTTCTTACGACGCCTAATAACCTATTTTGTATGATTCATCAAACTTAGCAATCAACCTCTATGGCATTGTTCCGCAAAGCGTGTGCCGCGGCACACTGGTGTACCGTAATCATCAGTTGGTGTGCCGCGAAAAGACTAAATTGAAAGCTTTCGCGCCAAGTTGGTGTTATGGATCAGCCATGCTGTCAATGGTAGTATTGAAATGTTTCCAAATGTCATGGCTGCCGATTCAGAAAAAAAAATTGCAGGCTTTGATAGACATTAAAACAAAAAATTTCCGAAGTAGAGCTAGCACATTTTTGGCTGCATATAAAAAATGAGTATCCACTGCTTTCAAAGCGTGCTGTTGCAATTCTATTACCATTTGCCACAACTTACTTGTGCCAATTGGGATTTTCAACTCTCACTACTATTAAATCGAAAAAAGAGAACTCCTGAGGACGACCAATGAAGAGATGAGAGCAGCCTTATCAACGATTCAGTTAAACAGGCTCAAATTTCTCACCAAACATCTTTTCATATTAGGTATATTGATTTTAGTAATAAATAAATATTAAATAAACATTGCTTTTTTTCTTTGATGTACCTCTAAAATTTCTTGATTTGATAGGTGTACCTTGAACACAAAAAGTTTGCGGAACACTGCGCCTACGTTCACTTTAAATCAAAACTATACTATCTAATGCAGCAAGATCTGATTATCCATGATGTCCCCCTTATATTATAATCCGTGTGGAAAACAGAAAACTCTATGCTCGAAATAATCATTATTATTTTTACTGATTTTTGGTTATAATTACTTGTGCTCTCCCTCTTGTCATAGTCTGCCTGGACATCCTATGACTGTGGTTAATTAGAGCCAACTGAGAAGTACTTAGTAATTTGGTATACAGGGCAATATATTTTATTGTCAACTGTAAATGTAGTACTACCCAATTGTGGAATGCAGGTGTTAAATTTATTTTGGTAATATTATATTTATTTTTATAATTGTAGATATTTTATCTATATTATAATGTTTTCACATTAAATGTAAAAATGCTCATCTCAACACAAGACTACCCCTGATATGGAAATAAAACGAAAATTAATTTTCACATGGTTAAAAAGGTCAACATAAACATAATAATTAACAGAGAAAATGCGTAAACTTGCGTGAGCTCTGGCATCGAGAAATTTGAACTTATTTTTCTTTCTGGAATTTCTTGGTCAGGGAATTTTTTTTCTTTAGTTCGTAATGTATTTTTACACCGTGAGTTATGAATGGAGCTTTGAAATGTTCATTTAACTAACTTTTTTTTTGGCATTCTACCTACCTAGTTTCATAGATATTGTAAAACATAATAGTAAATATGACATTCGTAATTGTGTTCTAAGAATTTTCAACCACTTTAAAAAATGTTTTAACGAATTACTTCCAAAGGAACACATTCCCTAAAGTTGATAATATATTATTTCAACAAACCGCACGTTTATAATAATTTATGCTCTAAATAATTTTATAAATCACACCATCCAACGCATAATCATCATAATTATTATTTCGCCGCAGACTTAATGGTTTCTGAAAGCCGTGAACTAATTTTATTAATGAGCTTTCTGGGGAAACTTTTGGTAAAGACGGGAATGAAGATGAATATCTGATAAAAACTTAAATCTTGCAAGGTTTACCAAATTTAAACTTTAACAATATGTTGGTACACATACACTTATAATATATATGCGCTGTAACTAAGAATGTGTATTATATTATTCTGTGTATACCGTATAAATAAACCCGTAAGTATGCGTATGTGTCGTATTGGTATAAAGTTCGATACTATATATGAATCCTTGACTCAATTCAAGTTCTTAAAAAAGTTATAAACTAATCGTTTTAAGTCGTTATAGCCTCTTCATTGCGAGAAGGTTCCTACCTATTCTAAAAAATATCGTCGCTGGAAAGGCAAAAGGGCTTGAGCGACACTTTGATCGAAAATGAGTTAAATATGCAGTTTTTTATCAGTTTTATTTTCTGCATCGAATAATCTGACTCTCGTTTGATTCTGAAGACTTTTGTGGCCCTTCAGCCATCTAAAATATATTTAGCATTTGGGAGGCGACACAATTTTGGGACTTTTTTAGCTTGTCGCTTCAGGTAACTCAGTGAGAGTATTGATTGACCTGAGTTTTTTTTTCAATTCCAACCAGGTACTGAAGACTTATGAATTTTATTATAAAACCAAAAAAAAGTTTTGAGTGATCTGGTATAAACTTTCCAAAATGGCGCTTCAGCCTTTTTGCCTTTCAAGGGGACGATATGTTAACAGATATTTTGACACTCGAATAGCCCTACTGTTTAATATGTCAAAATCACAGTAAAACGATTATACGTCAGTAGTTTAATACCCGACTTTTCCCGTTTTTCCATAGTTTTCATAGTGTTATGTTTTCGATTGATCAACAAGAAAAAAGATTTCGTAAAGAGTATTCGTAATAGTGCGAAGTCGATAATAGTAAAATATATCATTAAATATCTGATTTTTATTTATTTATTTAAAACAATAATTATTTATAAGTTCTGGTAAGACATTGTGGAGTATTTTGACAAAAGCGAAACGACTGTCACGCGTACGTTTACCGGTTAGTAACTCCTAATTGTGTATATGGTAAATGCAAAACGAATTACGCAAAGTTGTGCTTTGGATAAAGCTTAGCGAACAGCTGTAAAGCTCTGAAATAAGTTCAGCTCCAGTTTTTCTGTCGCCTTCAGGCTGAGGCGAGCTTTTATTCGAGATTGAAGGGCGCCTAAATATGGGATAATGGGAGGTGGTTTATGGAATAGGTCGGCGGGGAAACGCCATACGGAAAAGGTCGTTTAATGAAAAACGCAGTTAATGTCGCGGAGGTAGCTTTGAGCTGACATACCTTCCGCAGCCTGGATTCGACGGAAATATTAGGGTTGGCGAGCTTTTGGCATTCTTAAGTTAAACTGACAAACCACCGCGCCGTTTCGCCGCAAGAGTAGGCAGAGTGGTCGGACCGCCATACAACTCTATTGGCACACATTCCTTGCTTCATTCACATTCATATATCGTCTCATACATACTCTTCTGTTCTTCTGACTCTTCACATGGCCCGATTCAAGTATTTGATTCACTTGATCGTGTCATGTCTTTCTCAGGCGCTTAAGACTTCTTATTCCAATAACTTTCACATCATATATTCGTTTCTAACCGGCTGAAACTTCCTGACTTCTTCACAAAAGTGAAAATGAACAATTAAATATAACCGTTGGATATGTGGAGGGCGGTATGTGAGTGGAAAACGCTTAAGTAAAACTTACACCTTCTGATGACTGAAAGGATACCCGGGTACCCTCATGTGTTTTATATGGAATTTGAAGCATGTCCGTATGTATTAATAATTTCATCTCATTTTTAATGATAAATATGATGTAATGTTGTATTTAAAATACATCACCTGTATCCTTAATACTATTTTTAACCACCTACTAAATTAAAAACCCCAAGAAAGTATGGTACTGGGGGAAATTCCTATCCACTTCCCCGCGTCTTGAACCGAGTCGAAATGTATTACGTCATAAAAGTGGTCCAGCAAACTTCAGTAAATTATATACTGTAAAAAAAAACTTCATATCAATTTTAAAAAGGTGTAGTTTTCTTCATATAAGGGTAAGCCAAACTTGTTTATTATTCGTACCGTTGACACGACCCGCCTCAGGTTGAGAATCATTAGGTCGTGCCATATCTTCCCGGACGTCCCTGGGTCCTCCATCTACTTCCGAGTCACTTTATATTACCCCGACTGTGACCGTTCTCACAACCATTCTTACATTCTTTCGCCGATACCGTGTACGCGGTCAAACAATCTAAGGGTCCCTTATCATATTCAATAGTCACGGTGTTTCATTCCATTTGGTCCTTTAACGTATTCAAGTAAACTCGAAACACACGTCAAAAGGGACATGGTGAATAAATCGTAAAGAAGCTTAATCAGAATAAAATTTCAAACCTTTTTACGTGTGAGCGAAAATTACCAGTATTGTTTTTACGGACATTAGCGCCCCACACGGCGATCTAACGAATCGTGTACAGAAGACGGCTTAGCGTATTAATACTATCAGATAGTATATAAATGCCCCACAAAAACCTAACCACCATTTACTATCGTATTTATTTTTTATAGTATATTTTATTTAGTTATGAAATTTAACATTTTTTTTATTTCATTTATAAACCTACTATAACAATACGTTGACTATGTACCATAATAAAATTTTGACTTCACAACATCCTCGAAAATTCCTTTACATTTAAAGGGAGTTTATGGAACATTTTAAAACCCTTATAATAAATATTATTTTGGGTTCCCGATAAATTTGTTTAAGTAAGCCTAAAATCGTCATAACTTCTCGTAGGGTAGCCATTCACACCACTACTAACACTAACACTTTCTAACATATAAGTGGGTAACATTTTATTCTTTAACTTTTAAATAAATACTGGGGTATTATATACTAAATATTGCCACACATTTATCATATTTAGTGTTAGTTCGAATTGTTATTATCTTTGTATAACTGCTATTGCACAATCTTCGTATTTATTTTTATAGTGAACACCGCACAAGAGTCCCAACTGTTCCCAAACGTCTAGATCCAGTGAGACTATGACATCCTCAATTGGAATATGTTCTGAGGTTGAAGGTAGTGGGAAGGGGAAGGGGAAGGAGACCGGGAAGAGGAAGGTTGGGAAGTTCCTGGCTATGAAAATCTAGTCATCAAACACGACTAAAGCCATTTTAGGCAACCGCATGTCTCTGTTCTGAATTATTTCTAGTCTTTTGACTTGTGTTTTGTTGCTAAAAAAAATGCTCTTGTTCAATATTTCAAGTGCGATGCTACAGTGGTGTTGTAAACCGATTTTTGTTTTTGTTTTAAAATCTAATTTTCACCATATTTGATGCTTTATAATAATTATATTTGGATAAGTTTTATAGCGCCATTTTTGTGAAAAATCACATCAAGGGCGCTAAATGCTCATTTTTAAGAAATGCAAATGATTAATAATAATGCGTCTCTCTCTACACAGGAATTTCCTAGTTATACAAACAAGGAGAAATTCCTTAAATGTTGTATTTATTTACCAATAATAAAAAAAATCGAAAAAAGTAACAAGTACCATCATGTAGGAATTTTTATTTACTTTTTGAATACCTCTGAAAAGTGATGTTTTATAATCTTTTTTTTGGTCTTATTTGAACATTCACGCATAGCACATATCACCGCCATGTTTGATTTATTTGCATAACCACTGCAAGTATTTTAATCAACACAAATATAAGAAATAACCTCAAAATCTGTTGAAGTCAGTTATGCCAGTGGTTTCCAACCTTTTTGTCGCCGCGGACCGCTCAGCGTTTAATAATTTTACCGCGGCCCACTGAGGGTAGGGGGGTTACATTGGGGGGAGGAGTCACATTGGGGGGGGGTCACATTGGGGGGTCACATTGATTGTAGATTTTTTTTAAATTTTATTATTCAATAAGAAAATATTATTTTACAGAGAAATATAAAAATTAAAAATAAACAGTAAAGAAAAATGTATTAAAAATAAACAAGCTATATAATTGTCGATTTTTTCAAAAAAATATTTTGATTTTTAAGCAGGCGACGCGGCCCAGTACCATTTGGTCCACGGCCCGGTACCGGGCCGCGGCCCATGGGTTGGGGACCAGTGAGTTAAGCGACTCGATGACGTGAAGTTAGCGCGGACGGAGAACATCCTTACACACTAAGAAGTGTTGCGATATTATGTGACGATTTTTTTTGTCTCTTTCTCTCTCGTGGTATACGACGTAAAAACGAAGTGATTTGTATGGGTTGGGTAAAAATACTAGCTATACCTCTTTATATCGTTACTACAAGTACCTACCTATAAGGTATTTCAGCAGACACTATTCTATATTTGAAATGGGTGGATTAAAGCAACTAATAAGTATGTAAAAGTTAGACGAACAATGCAAACATTGTTATGAAAAATACAGACTTAATTGATAAAATCGCAGACATATCCGAGACGAAGCTGCGAGATTACAACATCGTCTTTATATACTTTGGTTTTTATACAGTCTGGCGTCTAGGCAAAAAATAAAAAATAGCTTTCACAAAATTTTATATAAACAATTTATTTATTGGCTCTGCCAGAAAAATATTAAATATTTTTTAATTCGACAAAAATCGAACGAAAAAACATCAGACACGAGGATTTGTTTTTGCATTCCTGAAATTGTTTTGTAGAAAATACGAAATAAATTTACAAATATTCCATTCATGTAGGAATTTTGACAGTTTTCTCTGAGCTCTTAACGATCACTTGATCACGAATCTTACTCGATCTTAATCTCAGGGAAAGCTGCCCATAAGGCGTAGAAACCTTCATTCCAAATGAGTAAAAGCTCCAGTCAGGGAAATGGCGACAATGTCGGCAATGTGTGAGCAAATCGTCACACATTGAGTTGATGATTTACTAAAACATAAAATTGAAGGAATTCAATCAAACTCGCACGAAGAAATGTCAGATCACTTTCTGATTTTATGGAGTTATTTAGCTCAAAGGAATCCCTCATAACAGATTATTATAATCCAAATAAAAGAAACGCAGTCTAAGATATTTTTCTGTTATTTGGTCGAGTGGTGAGACGCTCGACTACAAATCGAAAGTTCACGGGTTCAAATCCGGCGTGCGCAAATAATGTTTATGTAATTAAAATGTGTCAAAATACATTTAATTCATATAATAATAATAATAATAATAAAAGTTTTATTCCGGAAGGTATGCAGGAGTAGTGCAATGCAATACCTTCCATAATTGATATCAATACATTGTAATAATAAAAGTAACAAAATAATAATGAACAGAAATTCATAAGAAATAAATAAATAAGTAAATAATAAAATAAAAATATATGAAAATAAAATAATAATAAAAAAAAGTAAAAAATAAATAAAGAATGTAAGTAAGAAAATATTAATGGAGTATATAAGGCCTCATTTCTACAAAACGCCATCAAGAGGGAGTCCATCCTGGCAGCGTTAAGATTGATGGGGCCAATAATTTACTCCAATGCGCTTCTATGCTTGAGTTCGGGATCTGACGGGATTCCATGATGAGGTTATTTCTGGAGTTGTTAATCCTTTCCCGCATTCCTGCTACCCTGGTCCTCATAAGGGCTGCAAATCCTGGAACTCGCCCCTCGGTGATATATTATATATATAAAAAAAATATATTTGCGGCACGTTCCAGAGTTGTAGATACTCTAGCCCTGGTGAAAGACCCCCAGAATCGAAACGTTGCTTGAAATGGCTTTAGCCGTGTTTGGTTAACAGATCTGAATAGCCAGGTACTTCCCAACCTTCCTCTTTCCCATCTCCTTCCATTCCCCACTACCTTCAGCCTCACAACATACCTCAATTAAGAATGCCATTCTCATTGGCTCTGGACGGTTAGGAGCAGTTGGGACTCTTGTCTAGTATTTGCTATAAAAATAATTACAAAAAACCAATCCAAAACAATTTGAAGATTTTATTTTCAGATATAATATTAGATAACCGAATAATAACTTATTTTCTTTCTCGTCAAATTATTATTAACACCTACAGACTGATGGAATGAACTAAGTGTGTAGATGGGGTATTCGGTAAATAAAGGTCTATGGGTCGTTTTACTATTTTGGTTTCGATATTTCCAACTGGGAGTAGCCGACGTGGTAAATGCCAGAAAGTTGCCAAGGCCTCGAGGTCGAGGTGACGGGCACATGGCGTAAAGGTTACTGGTTCAGATCACGGCCTGAACCCAATTCGGATGACCAACGAGATGTGGAAGATTAATCGGTTCACAAAATTCGTAATTGCGGAATATTACTCAGAATTTCAATAATTTTATAGCAAATGCTAATTCCATATACTCGTATGTATATATATACGAGTATATATTTATTAGTAAAACAACACGCTTACAACGTGATCGTGATGACAATTTGTGGGTGTTTTCGTACATATTTTATTAATTCTAAAATCATTTCCATAAATGCAAATATAAAACGAAAAAGGAAACTGAATGTTGATTCCTTAGATTATTTGCAAAGCAATTCCAGTTTTACATCTAACACTTTATTTGTGGGAAAATAATAAAATATTTTCATAGAAAGCAATCACTTTGTGGTTGGACATATTTAAAGAAATTATAAAAATAACTTTGTATAAGACCACGAATATTTTTATTTTTTTTATGACCGACCTTTCTCTCTGTTCCTTTGTTATAATTTAAATGTTATTTTATTGTTTTCTGATTGTTTTGTTATTTTATTTTATAATTTTTTCTCCTTCTGTATGTTTATATAACCGCACACTTTGTATTTTTTGTTTAGTTTAATTGTGTACCCTAATGATGCATAGGCTGATCAAAACCGGTCGGTCATAAAAATTAAAATAATATTCGTGGTCTTATACAAAGTTATTTTTTCATTCCTTTTAATAATAAAATAATGCTAAATAGAATCGGAGTGAAGTGGATATTTATTTATTTTGAAATATTAATTAAATTGGTATAACCTTTTGGTTCTGAACGTCTCGGAACAGACTTACACTTAATGATTTAATTAAACAAATTTATAACTCACTTACTTAAAAATAAAAATAAATCCAACACCACTCAAAATCTATAAAAACAAATATTACATTTCATATAAAATTACTAAAAACGACAAATATAATCATGATAAATGGCGAAATGTTATTGTCAACTCTACAACTTAACAAAATAGCGTGTCTTGTACGGCATTCGATAGAAAAATAGTAATTCAATGTCGTGTTGAAATCACAAGGCTCCCAATGGAATAATAGAATAATGGAGACGCTCGGTCTAGACTGCAGGGTTTAATTTCCTGCGCGTTTCCGTGATACAATACGTCCATGTGGAGAGCGGTATGTGAACTGGGTGTCACAGAAGTAAACTTTACCAATATAATATTATCGTTTTTTTTCTAAATTCAAATAGGTACAAGCACCAGTTTGTGTGGATCCATTTGTCCCAATACAAAGCGTTAAGACACTTAAAAAATCATGAAAATTACATTTTATCAGAGAAGATTTTAAGTTTTATTCAATGTTTTTTTTAGAACACCATTTAGTACGGTTTTTTGTTACGGTACGTATTTTTTGTTGAGTTATTAAGAAGCGTGGTAGCCTATTCACCTTCCATATGTATTCTCAATTGTTTTGCAATGTGAGGATGATTGAAATAATAATATTTTGATTGGTCCTAGGGCCTAGATACATTTGAATGACTGGAAAAAATAGATACATTTTACCATATACGAGGCCTGTTCAAAAGAAAAGGTGAATTTTGAATTTTCGCGGGCTGTGTACATTCGATTGTCGATTTTTTTTTTTATGTTGGTACACATATGTTTATCATATGTTAGCATTATCAGCCTTTTTGGATTAGTGGTTTGTTTTTGACAACTGGAAAGGTTAGTCACGTTTTTGTGTATTCTTAGATATTTTACTTTTGAAAAAAAAATGGACCACCTTTTCTTTTGAACAGGCTATGTATATGAAATAAATAAATGAATATTCGACAACTGCGAACTACTGTAAAACACATAAATATACACGTATGCCTACTACTCTTCATGTTTATCCTACTTTCATTTAACTATTTTTGTTAATTTATTTATTTTTTTATAAAAGAAAGACAAATATTCCAGGGTTTCCGAATAACCTGACAATATTTGAAAAACTTCTACTACCATCATAAGCGGAAAATATTTATTGTGCAATGATGGAAGACTTAGCCAGCAGAGGTATTGAACTCACGACGCCCGGGTGGGAATCCGATTTTTCATTATTATCTTTCTCCATATTTATTTTATTATACTCCCAGCGAGACGGAAAAGCAAAAACCGATGTATTGATGTTAACCAGATAAAAACATAAATAAACTATTTACTATATCTTTCTTAAGACCAAAAATCCGATATCCTTGATTATACAAATTGTGTAGCTGCTTTCCAGGAAAAACTATCCACAAACTTACGGGACCGACTACTATTACTTAAGGGGTGGGGAACCTTTTGGCTGCCAACAAACATTCTGATATTTGCTCAGAGCAATAATATACAAAAGGGAGCGCTGCTGTAGTCAGTTTTATGAGTTTTTCCGGACTCGGCTAGACCTAAGCATGGCTAGGACCAGTGCTAGGGTATTTATACATCCATTCATAGCACATGTCGACATAATGTTTTTGTTTATTCGTATAAACACTTTTTCACAGTATTGTTATAAACAAAAATACAGCATAAAAACTAAAAAACCGTTGAGTTATGTCCACTTATGTCGCATATCAAAACGTGTGAGCGGAATCAACGGAGACGCGGGACACTAAGAACATTCTTACAATACTTTAAAGCGGTGTGATAATTTGGGAAATTTGGTTGTCTCTTTCTTTCTCATGGTGTACGACGTAAAACCCCGGAGAAAGTGATTTATAGCAAGTTTGTATAGGTTGGGTAAAAAGAATTAGCTCTTTCTCCATATATTGTTACTCGAAGGATATTTGTAATATCATATCTACAGGTTCGTCAGATTAAAAAAAATGATTATAATATGGGAGTGTATTTAAAATATACATGGGGGCAAATGGATCCTCACCAGATGTTGCAGATTTAGTTCCCACCGAATTATTGAAAAATTGAGAGTTTTTGATAATAATATTTGGACGATTTGTATAGCGCCGTTTTTGTGAAAAATCACCTCAAGGGTGATCCCCCTCCCTCTAGCGGGCCCATCCCTGCTATAACGTATAATTTCCGCACAAAATCAACTTTCGGTCGCAAAAATTGCAAACTTATCGTATTTTAAATTAACGTACTTTTGATGTACGCAATGGAACGAAAAAGCATCAAATCAGAAATCCCCGACATTGCCAGATTTTTTTCGCTTGACGAAATTCTCAGATCATCGTGGATTTCCCCATCTATCGCAACCCTGAAATTGATTTTGATCGGAAAATTCGGCGACCGTTATTCAATTTCGAACAAACTTAAAGTAAAAACGATAAATATCAGATTGATTGAAAAGGCAGCAAGCAGCTGAATAACTCTATAGCTGACGTAATATTCGAGTGGGATGGAAAAGTGTGTATTTTGTGGTAGTTTGTAGGGCGCCGTCCAAGCTGGTGGATTTATTCAGGAAACGGCGTGACAGGAAGATAGCGACAAGGGACTCTACTCAATTCGCATCAAGTAGAAGGAGAATACGTAAATAATATCGGGTGATATTATTTACCTACTGTGCTCGTAGTGATGTCAGCAAATATTACAATTTATTTTGAAATCGGATCGCTTTCTTCCAGCTACGTTCAGCTTTACAGGTAAACTCGAATCATAACAGATGCTAGAATATTTACAAAAACTCGTAAAAATTATTCAGAATAATTAAAATATATGAAACAAATATCCCAGTAAAATTTTTAAATGTATGGGTCTGAAAACCGGTCTAGTTTCAGTAAAGCACTAAAAATGTTTTTTTTTTAAATAACAGAATACAACCACCAAGAAAAAGTTTCATAATTTAAAAAAATTAACGCATCATTTCGTAAAATTTTACAGTTTGTTCTTTTTTATATATATTTTTTTTCAATCATACTGTTTTTTTTCTAAAGTCGAATAACAAGTTAGAAATATGATATATGCAAATAAAGCATCGGTAGGAGTACTGTGTATTACTTAAATAATTACATTTATTAAAATGGTGATTATATATATATAATATAAACAAGACGGATTTTTTTATCACACCTAATTACATTTTATGAAGGAGCTTGAAGAACTTAAGAAGGGGAGAGTGTGAAATAAAATAAAATATAATGAATGTGCACCGCCTACGGTTTTTAAGCTTTTGGCAGCCATTCTGATTTTCCAATTAGTTTCACTTTTACCAACATTACCACGATATTCGCACATCCCTTAACGTCGTTTTTCTTTCCTTTCCTTTATTTTCATCCCCTATTTTGCAGTATAACCTTCGACGGCATATACCTATGATAATGTACGTCGCTTTTAAATTTGACCTTAAGAAGGGCGAAGGGATGAGAGAGAAGCTTAAACGACCCTTTCTGACAAATTGAACAAAGGCTTTAAATAATTCTAAACTTTAACGTGATGTTAGCGTTTTTTGTTTCCGTAAAGCTTATCGCAAACGACCCATTATTCAAAATTGTTTTTGTATTTATCTTGCTAAGCTCTGTCATAATTTATTTTACTAGCATAAAAAAAACTGATACGATTTTTTTTTCAATTGTTAGGCATTTTTATGTGCCGACGTGGAAAAGGTTTTTTTTTACTGTTCAACATTTACCGTTATAAATTGGAACACTACCGCTGTCATATCATATGCCTTTTTGTGATATATTAGGAATTTGGTTCTTATGAATAAAAGTTCTTACAATTTAAAAAAATTGGTAGTAATTGACTTTGGTAGTTTTAGCATGCGACAGTTGTTTCGCTGTTCAAGGTTTTGTCAAACTATGGTAAAGCTATTTGTGGGATAATTTTTTTTGTTTAAAGAAAGACATAACCTGACAATATTTGAAAAACTCCTACTGTCATTATAAAAAAACGAAAAATGTTGCTTGTGCAATGATGGAGGACTTAGATAGCAGAGGAATTGACTCCCGGGTGGGAATCCGACGCGTTTGTCCTCTCAGCTACTAACCGGTCAATAACCGGATCAACCTGAATATTCCCATAACATTTGAAATAAACTATTGCGAAGTTATGTTTTTTTTAATATCAAATTTGAAAATAAATCTATTCCAATGCCTACCTAGTATAATATATTTTAGACGACATTGATCTATATTCGAAATGGGTGGATAAAGCAACTAATATTGTTTCTTGGCAAGTCAAGTTACATAGCGAGATTTTTCACTGGTAACAAATTTATTAATGAAAGGCACATGAAACTCCACTTGGGCGTGGTAGCGTCAATATATTTAATATAAAAATTTAAAATAAATATTATTTGCCATTGTTTATCTACCAGCAACACCTGACTTAGAAGTCAAACGTATAGACTGCTACCCGAGACCGTCTAATTGAAATGTTTCTATTATCTTAACTGCTTACTGTGCTAATTCGTTTGAATACTGCATTCTCCTGTCATCATAAAACTAGGTTCAAAGAATTTAAAAAAAAAAAACTTTATATCACACGATCTTCAAAGAAACCGTTCCTTGAGTTCAAAGAAGAAAAAAAATACCAACTATGCGTAAGCAAAGGAATAAATAATAACACCGTATTGTTTCAGATGACTTAATTAACACGGAAAAACCTAATGATACTTGCAAACTCGTTATGCAGAAAATAACAGTGAACTCTGCAAGACAATGAAATCGAATCCAGAACAAATATGTAACAGAGACGGCCAAGGGAAAACAAAATTCTTAGAATTCGCAACACTCGTTAATTGTTCTTTCTGCTGATTGTCTTGGGATAGTTATTGCTATCTATTTATTATTTACTATTAGATGCTAACAAACACGTTATATTTTTTTCTGTTTCATATCAACATTGGGGATTATTAATATTGCTTCAATTACTAATATTAAAATAATAAGCATAAAAGCTTCAAAGTTAATTCATATATTTTTTTTTATCACATAAAAATAATTAAGCTGATGAATTTATTGACATCATTTGAGTGCTTAAACATTTTTTTAAAAACCTACGAGTATGGATTTAAATTTTCTGAAAAAAAAACTAAAAATAAACCCTTTCGAATAGAATAAATATTAATTTATCGTCGCGTGGGTTGAATCGAGGAGATTAATATCATCCCATCACCTCGGCGGTTATAAATCGCTCTCACGTTTCACTGCCTGGATTTGACAGATCATATTCACGATGAGACGAGCGTAGGCGCCCTGCGAGTCCGGTGTACAGTTAGACCGGGACTCGGAGAGACCCAGATTTAAATTGATGTTTACTGATACAATTTACTTGAACTAATGTGATGATACGCCAAAACAGACAGGCGAACAACATTAGTATGTTTGTGGAGGGAGAGTAAATTCATTGAAATAAACAAATTTAAGATAAGTGAAATTGGACGGAAACATGAAGCATACATCCGAATAAACAAGACTTTTTACATCAACTTTACGATCATGTTTTAAAGTTCGTTACGAATCGATACAAAAGAAACACGTACTCGTAGATGGAACAAAGAATTATGTTCAGTTCAACTATTCTATACTTTATTAAATTTGGTCTATTAAAGAAATTACCGATAGGAAAATAATTTTTAATTTATATTATAACAACCTTAAGGCTCAGCACCCAAAATGGCTCTAAACGTCACTTTGTAGTGATCTAATACAATTAATACTGCACATGATTTTTCTGTAAATTCTACATGGGCAGTTGGCACACTCCAGCGGAGGAACGGCGCTATGGTTGGTTAGTTAGTTCTGAGAGTAATAAAATACTCGACAGAGTTCAGAGCCAAACTCAAAACCTTTTTTTTCAGAAAATCATATCCATAATCAAGATGTGTAACAAGCCCAATAGAATTTCTGTCCAAACCAAAAAAAACTTTTTCTCTTTGACTCTCGTTCCTTAAATCCATTAGAAGATTTTCATCATTATCTATCTGTTCCTAGTTAAAAGTAAAAAAGACTTTTGATATACTATATTTTAAATCTGCTTTAAAAATAATAGTAATAAAAATAATATATTTATAAATCAGCTAAAATTTTAAGTTATTATAATCAAGTGATTGTGCCAGAAGTGACCTGCCAGGTAAGTATGTTGCTGTTTATTTGTATTAAACTAGGAATTAATATTAACTAGAAATTAAGATTTGATTTGTGAAAAAATCATCTCACCTTGAGGTGATTTTTTCACAAACACGGCGCTATACTAAGTATCCAAATCATATTACTAGTTCTCTGAATTCATAAAAAGTTTCTATACGATGTAAATCCGTTGTAAAAAACAATATAACCGCTAAAAACACATTAATTTAAAAAAAAACATAATACCCAATAAATTAGCAGTTGAATGGACGCGGAGAAAGATGAGCAGCTAAAAAACCGAGTCGGTTGTTGTGGATTCCTGAACCCAGAGTACTTGAGGAGACATGGCACTCCAACAGCGGGTTCGCCAGAGATTAGCATTCGAATTGATTCTGATGAATGTACAGTAAAAAAATCAAATATTTTCCGAGGATGCACTCAGGTGGTGAGTAATTATATTTTAAATTAATAAAACCGAGCCCTAACACTCACATTCTTACTCGTAAAACGATTTTCGAAATTTCCAAATCGTTTTCGGCAATAACCCAAGTGGTAAGGACCAGATTTTATTTTATTTAACGATGAATTACTTACTTTCGGTAAAAACATTTTAGATTATAGTAATATCAGAATTAATTATACCTCGGGCAGAATACCCTTCTAGGACTGCTACAACAAATCTAAAAAGGTTGCGGGTTCAAACCCGGCGTGCACAAATAACTTTTATTGAAATGATTTAATAATACCAAATTTGTATAACTTTTTTCCACTATTTCGATAGTGGAATAAAAATAAAGTTAAGACATTAATAATAAAGTTTACGACAAAATAGTGGAATAAAATTTAAAATTTGGTATTACTAAAGAATTAAAATGGCGTTCACCACGAATTAGCAGTTTAAAATTTGAATTTTATTTGATTAATATGTGTCTTAACACATTTGATTAATTTAAGATAATAAAAAAACCGTATTTGCGGCACATTTCAGAGTGGCAGAGGCCCTGGTGAAAGACCACCATTCAGAATCGAAACGTTGCTTAAAAATGCTTAAGCCTTGTTTGATGACCAGATCTAAATAGCCAGGTACTTCCTAATCTTACCCTTCTCCATCTCCTTTCCCTACCCACTACCTACAGCTTCACAACATACCCCCGTTGGGGATGCCATAGTCTTACTGGTTCTAGACGGTTGGGAGCAGTTGGGACTTTTGTGCTGTATTCACTTTAAAGAATCTAGAAGTCTTGTAAGAAAACAAAAGATTTCGAGTCAATAAAAAAAAACTACAAGTGACGTGTTAGTGTTTAATTATGAACTGTTGTAAGAATTGTTTCAAAAATTTGCTTACGAATTGTAACAATCTGAAACAAAATAACGGTAAAGGGGAATTAATATCATCTATAAATAATAATTTTAACTTTAAAAAAACGAAGTAAACTGGGGTTTTAAACAATGAGGCTGTATGGACCGCCTGGGGCGACATGTACCGTAGAGATGACATCATACGAAAATACAAGCCTCCATTCTAAGTAGAACCTACTTCAACGATTCAACAGATAAGTACAAAGTTTGTAGGGTAACGATGGAGCCGTTTGTGGAAGGTGCCCCAATTTATCTTCTACTGAAAAGTTTAAAGCTTATTTTAGACAAGAGAACGATTGCAAGTAACTTGGAAAAGAGGATTAGAAATAGATTAATTTTAAGTTCTCCATAGGGAAATAATGCATCGGTTATCGCATGCGACCATCTCTGGGGCAGTTATAAGCACCTTGGCTCTAGACCCTGAGGTCGCGGGTTTAAAACCCAGCGAGATCAAATAATAACAAAAAAACCTCACACATACATGGGTAAACGACTCCGTATTTATCGTAGACGTATCTGACGACCTTCGTGGTCGAGCGGTTAAGATTTGCGACTGGAGGTCACGGATTAAAATCCCGGGTTGCGCAAATAAAATTTATTTGATTAATATGTCTTATTTCACATTATAGTATATTTGCGGCACGTTCCAGAGTGTTAGATACTTTAAGTGTCGCCCTGGTGAAAGACCACCATTCAGAATTGAAACGTTGCTTGAAATGGCTTTAGCCATGTGAGGTGACCAGATCTGAATAGCCAGGTACTTCCCAACCTTCCTCTTCCCCATCACCTTCCTCTTCCCCTCCTTACTACATTTAGCCTTACAACATACCCCAATTGGAAATGCACTAGTCTCACTGGCTCTAGACGCTAGGCAGCAGTTGGGATTATTATACGGTATTTACTATATTTTTATTTTTTTAAAGATATAAGTGTAACAATAAATAAACTGATTTAATAAAACAAATTTGTAACTTTATTCCACTGCTGACCGGTTTCAGCCTATGACGGCCATCTTCAGACTAGTACAAGTGTTTGTTAACCTACGGCTTATATACTATTTTTGGGGATGTTAGGGGTAGTAAACAATGATTTTACTTTAATTATATTCATCTTTACTTGCATTGTTTACTACCCCTAACATCCCCAAAATAGGATTATAATACGTATTTAACAAACACTTGTACTAGTCTATTTTTTTATTTTTTAAACCATTAACAGTTTCAAAATTAGAAATAATAAATAAACTTTTTAAATGTTCAAATGCTAACTAAACATTATGATATTCTATAAAATGTTAGTTAGGTACGAGTATCTATCGAGAGATTACAGGGGCTTGTAAAATGATGTCTGCCGTACTGAATCAACTGGCATCTCGCGCTTAGTTCGATGAGAGTTAGCTCTCACAGAATAATTGCACCTTTCGCTGCATCGTCTGATCACCTGATGAACGCCAAAAGATAAGAAAGTGCTTTTAGCAGTGACGTAGTAACCGGAAGCCGTTTATTTTATGATCAAAACGAAAGCGAGAAGTTATGGTCTTTAGGGACTTCTTTCGAAACTTTTTTTGACGAAAATAGAATTTAACACAATGCGGTAGGTGGATTCTTTGAAACTTTTTTTGTACTTACTAAACGTCAGCAAGGCTTTTAAATGCGGTATAAATAAGTTGTGGTCGTAACTTTTTTATTAAAATTCTAGATGTTACCCGCGAAAAATCACAGGATGTAACTTGACGTGCCAAGAATAAATATTAGTTTCTTAAATTCACCCATTTCAAATATAGAATACTGTCTGCTAAAATACATTATAGGTATGTACTTTATTAGTAATTGCAATTGGTCAAAAAGCTCACAAGGAAAATTATTTACATGATTTAATAATACCAAATTTGTAACATTATACCACTATTTTTTATTGAGATATGAGCAGTTTCACCTTATGACATGCATCTTCAGGCTGGTACAATTTTTGGTAAATCTATGGTATATATACTATTAATGTCCAGAATGGACGCTTATAAAAATAGTTAAATAAAGTTAAGAATGTGGTATTTTTTAAATTATTAAAATGGAGTTCCACCACGAATGAACAGTTTCAAAATTATAAATTTTTAGAGTTTATAATCGAACAAAGTGAGAATACGTACCAATATGGGGAGTAAAGGAAACTTTTTAACATTTTTTTTTAATATTTACAAATCCACCCACTAATTGATATTTTGGATCTTTAAAAAGATAGATACCTACTTGCCTATACACCCGAAAACGATATTTATGTATTTATTTACGCCCTAATTTAGACTTCGCACATTTAACATGTTTTATCAGTAAAGTTTTTTTAAATAAAAAAAGATATTCTTTAGTTTTCAGTGATAACATTTTTTCAATTTATAATTTTTATTAATTTCGAGAAAAATTCGTTACCCATTCATAAAACAATGCTTATTCTACGTAAAGTTACATAATCTAATATAAAGTTATTCATTCTTTAGGCGTGAGTTTGGAGGTTCGCAATAAGTTATATTTGACAAATTTGTCACACATGAAAATAAATAAAAATATATTTTTAAAGGCTGTTGGTATTTACTGATTTTTTAAAATTGTTTATCTAGAAGCCTTAAAAGTGCGATATAACTAAACTGCAATATACAGACCGGTTCTACTGTAATCAATATTTGAAAACGAAAATCAGGACAGGGAGGGGAGACTTACAATGATTAAGAACCAAAATATTTTTACCGATTTTCACGGTGAGAAAAAAATGTGTTGGTCAGGAAAATTTTCGAGGAATCTGTCCATCCATTTGAAAACCGATTTTTTTGATCTGGAAAAATTTAAAAAAATTGTAAAAATATTCACAATGGCAGCTGCACTGGCCATTTACGTGAGCAATAAGAAGAAACGCCTGTGTTTGCTGTCTACTGCCGTCGGTGCTGTATTGTATACAGTGTGCTGTGTAATGTATGAAATGGGTACTGAAGTGTACGAGAAACACGAGTGTTAAGCAAATATAACTTTCATAGTGTTTCTCACAATCCCGAATGCAACGCAGCTAACGTACTTATGAGAATCTGACCCTTTCGGCGGTAGGACTATGATTATTAATTTATTTATTAATATCCCCTACGACCGCTGCCAAGACAGTTTTAAAATGCATCATATGGCACCATCAATTGAACTAAATACGTTGCGTCGGGCCATGCCAAAAGACGCTGCCACCTTAGGAAAAACTCCAATAAAAAAGTAGGAAATATGAAGAAGGTGAAGAAACTCCAATTCACCTATTGATGGGAAAAGATCTCAGATACCTGAGATCATATGTTGTGGAACGAAGAGACAACTGTATACCCAATAAAACATGAGAGATACCATAATGGGCTTATGTTCCGAGTGCTAAAGGAAACTATGTAGAACGTTTCCTTATCACTAATATAGATAATGCATAAAGAAAAAAAACGAAAGAAGAGTACCAACGTATGAATGGGGAGAAAGGAAGGACTACGTGACTGGTCAAGGTTATGTGGCGTTCCACCCTGTCTGCCCACGCTTGTGGTGAAATGGCGTTATGTTCTGTTTTTAAAAAATCTCCTAACGAATTCCCAGTTTTTAGAATTCATTTCCTTGTACGATGTGCAAAAGCGTTAAAGTAAAGAATTAAAAAAAAATAAAGTTAATTGATCACTGTTCCTTACCACAGCTGTAAAGCCTTTTCTGCAAGGTTCATCAAACTACAAACAGAAAACATCACAACTTATGGACCTCTTAGCGCACATTTACCAAATAAAATAAACATGAGACCGGTCGGTAGCTGAGTGGACAAACGCGTCGGATTCCCACCCGGGCGTCGTGCGTTCAATTCCTCTTCTGGCTAAGTCCTCCATCATTACACAAGCAACATCTTCCGCTTCTTATGATGGCAGTAGGAGTTTTTGATATTGTCAGGTTATTCGTAACCCGGGAATGTTTGTCTTTCTTTTCAAAAAAATTAAAAATTAATGTTTATGTTTATATATAAATAAACCGCAATGCGTTGGAGAGCGTTGTTGTTGTGTTATGTGTTTCAACTATATTCATGAACGGTGTTTATATCAAATAAAATAATTGTGCGACTATTGAGATCTTCAAGTTTTAAATTACTTCGAGAGAGCCGTTTCACCTTTAAACAAAAAATAATACGAAGAAAAGGCAGGAAAAAAAATAATAGTTTTGTCTTAGATAAATTGAAATGAGAAATTCCTATTTATACAAACCGAAGCGTTCCTTACATAATATTGTTAATTAAAATGACTGAAAAAATTAGATATCGAACTGCTGTCACTACTATTTTAAGTTTTTTTGAATGACCACGTTTTGTAGATATATTAATTGGTTTTGTGTGGTCAACAATATGCTTTTTTTTAAATAAGTGATCGATAGCGTCTTGCTTTTCTAAAAAAGCAGTCTAACTTTCAAGCAGACAGATAAATATATCTAGCGCAACTATAAATAAGTAATTGGTTTGAATAATGTTTTTCGTGTGCTTTCTTCATAATATTTTTTTTATGAATTGTAAAAAGAGTGCCATTTTTGTGAATATTTTCTCAAGGGCGCTTTACAAAGTTACGAAATAAGTTGATTATAGTAGGAAATTATTTAGCGTAACTAACTGCAATAGCATAATTATTATAGTTTAAAAAAAGTGTTGGAAAAATTTCGTAAATGCCATCTCGTCATGGTTGTCTTTCCACGGTTCAAATAGTTTTCATTTTGTTTAAATTTTTTAAAACTTCAATATAAAAACAAATAACATCTACTGTAAAATTAATTTAAAAAAAGCATATTTTAAGTAATTCAACAAAAACAGTGATAAATTTGGTTTAAATAATGAGAAAACATATACATGAGGGAGATAATAATGAAATAATTACATTATCATCAATTGAATAACAAGTTCAGCTGTGTTTTAATTGAGATAAATCCGAGAAATTAAGAATATACTTAAAACTGTACATTTTTTGTTGATTTCACAGTTTCGTAAATGCGACTTTCGTATAGGAATATCCAAATGGTGTGAAGAATCACGTCGTAATACTGCATTCATTATTTGCATGCAAAAACCAACACATTATTGAATATTAATATCGAGCGAAAACGAAAGGTTGCCAATAATTTATCGAGACATCTTTTTGCAGTCGAATCTACTGATATTTTAGCATGTTTTCATAATACATTAGACTAAGCTAAATTTACCGGTATTTCCGTGTCTTACGTGATGGAGTTTGGCGAATCATTAATTAATTAATCAAATTAAGCGCTGTTCACATTAAGACTCTTTGAGCGTGATGTAAAAATTGCCTTGCAGCGTTCACACTAGGAGATATTTTGCTGAGCAGTTTTTACAACTGCGGATGTAAATGCCTTCACTGCTGAAATTAGTTACAAAGCGAGTATGCAACTAGAATCATTATCAACGACTGTCATTACACGGTGTAAAGTTTCCACTAATTTACGTCTGAATTACCTTTAACCCTTATGTGAATGAAGAAAATTACATCCTTTTAAAATAAATATGAAGGTTTCTTTTACAGTATACAATTTGCAGAAGTTTACTGGACCACTTTTATGACGGAATTTCACCCAGTATTATCTTTTCTTGGGGTTTTTAATTCAGTGGGTGATTAAAAATAGTATTAAGGATACAGGTGATGTACTTTTAAACAAACCAGTACATCACATTAATCATTTAAAAGAAGATAAAATGATTTATAAATACGGGCAAGGTACCCGCCCGGGTACCCTTCCAGTCATCAGAAGGTGTAAGTTTTACTTAAGCGTTTACCGCTCACATACCACCCTCAACATTTCCAAGGGCTATGTTTAATTGTTCATTTTCACACTTATTTTTAGACATATTGAAACACTAAAAAAATCTATGTTGAAAACCGAAAAGGGTCCCCTTTCAGTCATATAAAGGTTAAAAGTGGATTTTTATATTGGATTTTCTGAAACTAATTAAAAATTCAATAAATCCATAACTACCGCGTTACGCGTACTGCCAAACTGATAGAAATGACAGCTGTCCGCGTGTATCTTTGCGCTGCCAAGTAACAAAAAGCGCTTAGCACTCGGTGTGAATAGCCAGTCGCCAACTCTCTTTTCGGATCTTTCGACACTCAATATGAAAAGCGCTTTAGGCCAGTGAAAATTTCTTCAATTACAATGGATTTAGAACAATGCGTGCTTATAGTGCCATATTAATAAAATTACTCAGCCGTATGTGGGAGATTAATGGCCAGAGCACGGTAAAGTGGGTAATAATTGCCGATATGCATTAAAACATACGCGGCCATCGGCGGACCGCCGTGTTAACGCGCGGTGGGAGATTGTTGCACAAAGCAACCAAAAACAAAAACTTGAGAGCAATAGCACCGATTATAATCAGCGTCCGAGAGCATTGACACTCGCACCAGCCACTTGGTTCTGTGTCGGACTACGAGTATCATAAGCCCTATTCACAAGGAAGTTGAATATTCGTGAATTTGGCGTGTGCTCGGCCATTCACGAAACTACGAGTATGTCCTAATTATCTGATATACATAAACCAATGTAGATTTATGTATGTTGGAAAGACAAGAATGACAGTAGTCCAATATTAGGTATATTTCATGTAGACTTATAAAATTTATCATTATTCTTTAACCACCTTCTCAGTCGACGTTTTGTCTCTTTTAATTCATATTATCTGTCTTTCTCTCTGTTCATTTATTATAATTTAAATGTTATTCTATTGTTTTCTCATTTTTTTGTTATTTTATTTTATATTTTGTTCTCCCTCTGTATAACCGCACACTTGGTATTTTTTGTTTGGTTTAATTTCGTACCCTAATGATGCTTAGGCTAAGCGAAACCGGTCGGTCATAAAAATTAAAATAATATCCGTGGTCTTATACAAAGTTATTTTTTCATTTATTTAAATATGCACAACAAACACAAACACAAAGTGATTGCTTTCTACGAAAATATAAAAAAAATAAACAAGCATAAGTTGTGTTGCGGAGATAATTGAATCCCCAACTCCAGACTCGTAAAAGTCAAATAGTAGATCGTTGAGTTAATGATGTAATGTTTTCTACAAGGATTAGATTAATAATAACTAATAACCAACAACTGTAGTATCACAAACTTTCGATTTCGTTTATTGTGCCTTGTGATACAAATATGCCAAAATGAAAAAAACCAATAGCACCACCAAAGAAAACACTGGATTTTCAAACCACAAAATTCCTTATACACAAAAGTATTTTATTAAAAAGCACACAGTCACAAAACATTGTAATTTCGCTCAATACCCAATATCAATGATTGGCACAAGAAACAATTACCGATTGCATCGATTACGAAGACCGGTCCGCGCAGTATCGATGCTCAAAACCAACTGTTTGAAAAAGTTTATAAAATTTCCATTTCACTGACAATTTTTTTGGTATGTCCTTGTTATTTAGATTACCGTCAACTGCAAAGCATTTATTTTAACACCAACTTTAAAAACAGGTTGTTCATCCCACTCTACAGACAAAAAACGAAACATAATGTCAATGGGTATAAATATATGTTAGCCTTTTGGTGTATCATTTAATTTAAAATGCTTTCTTTGAGAGTGGATCTGGTTTGTTACAATAATTATACAATCATCTCGAGTCCTATTGTTAGAAGGGTGTCATTGGCCTAGCAGTTAAAGCGCTGAAATGATGCGGAGATTAATGGTTCGATTAAAACAGCACAACTCACTAATTTAGTATTACTTAACGGGATAAATTTAATATTCTTTACATTAGCAGTTGGTGACTTTTCCAGTTTTTCTTCTTTCTAGATGACTGAGATTGATAATATTTTGCAATAAATATGATTTCCTCCATACAGTTATTTTTTTACTATTTTGTTTTCTGCCACAGGTCGAGTGGTAAGACGCTCGACTACGAATACAAAGATCGCGGGTTTAAACCCGGCGTGCGCCAATAACTTTTATTTAATTAATATGTGTCATAACACATTTAATTCATATAAAATAATGTAAAGTATAATTGCGACACGTTCCAGAGTGGTAGATACTCTAAGTATCGCCCTGGTGAAAGACCACCATTCAGAATCGAAACGTTGCTTGAAATAGCTTCAGCCGTGTTTGGTGACCAGATCTGAATAGCCAGGTACTTCTCAACCTTCCTCTTCCCAATCTCCTTCACCTCCCCACTAACTTTAGCCTCACAACATGCCCTATTTGGAGATGCCATAGTCTCACTGGCCCTAGACAGTTGGGAATCGAAAAGTTGCTCGAAATCGTCGTGCGTTCAATTCCTCTGCTAGCTAAGTCCTCCATCATTGCACAAGCAACATCTTCCGCTTCTTATGATGGCGGTAGGAGTTTTTCAAATATTGTCAGGTTATTCGTAACCCGGGAATGTTTGTCTTTCTTTTAAAAAAAAATATTTGCTGTAGCCGTGTTTGGTGTCCAGATCTGAATAGCCAGGTACTTCCCAAACTCCCTCTTCACCGTTTCCTTCCCATCCCCACTACCTTCAACCTCACAACATACCCCAATCGGGGATGCCATGGTCTCACTGGTTCTAGACGGTTGGGAGCAGTTGGGACTCTTGTGCGGTATTCACTATAAAAAAAACATATATATATATATTTTTTTTAAATCCTGTAGAATACAAAAACCTTTTCCGCCCAAAAATATTAGTTCGGATAACTTTTGTTTTCAAATACGTTGAGGGCGCCTCAATCGATCGGCATTCGTGTTGCGAAAGTCGAGCATTCAATTTCTTTCCCTGATAGCCGTTCGAATGCCGATAATGGCGATTGCGGACAGCCCGCACTCGGCACTCACTGGCTGACTAACGATACAGCTCCGAATACATAAATACAAATAGCGTAGTCGCTAATAGTCACGCACGAAGAACGGAGAATCGACACAGCACGCACGTCACTGGGCTGCATCTTCGAGATAGCTCGCTGATACGAATGACTAATGAACGGCCTTATAGACGTGCTTGATAAATAGGTATATCAAGAAAATGGAGTAAAATCAATTAGTATAAATATAACTGTGAATGATAAATAGAGTACGAGAACGGCGAGCAATATAGTTGTGAATGATAAATACTTGGAGCAAGTGGATGAGTTTGTGTATTTAGGAAGTATGTTTACAAGAGACGGAAAGGCTGATAAGGATATTGAAAGAAGCGTGAATGCAGGAAACTCCATTAATGGAGGACTGAACGCTGTTGGGGCAAATAAGAAACTGTCCAAAGAAGCGAAGCTAGCAGTCCACAATGGAGTGCTTATACCAACCCTGATGTATGGCAGTGAGGCATGGAACTGGCAGAGGAAGGATGAAAGTAGACTGAATGCTGTGGAAATGAGATCTTTGAGACGGATGTGCGGTAAAACCATGTATGACCGTATTACAAATGTGGATATCCGGAAAGAATGCAAGGCGGATATGAGCGAATGAACGAAGAAAGGAGTGTGAAAAGAATATATGATGCGAAAGTGAATGGAAGAAGAAGTCGAGGACGCCCGAGAAAGACATGGCACGATCAAGTAAATCAAATACTTGAATTGGGTCGTGTGAAGAGTCAGAATAACAGAAGAGTATGTATGAGACGATGTATGAATGTAAATGAAGCAAGAAGGGTGTGCCAAGACAGAGTTGTATGGCCGTCCGTCCTCTCTGCCTACCCCTGCGGGGAAACGGCGTGATGGTTAGTTAGTTAGTTTAAAAAAAAAACTGATTATAAATACATACTAAAGGCCGTGTTTAATTCAGGAAATATTAACATGTTCGCTATGTTATGCGATATTTCGAATGCAGTGTGAAAAAAGAATATATGATGCAAAAGTGAATTGGAAGAAGAAGTCGAATACGCCCGAGAAAGACATGGCACGATCAAGTAAACCAAATACTTGAATCGGGTCATGTGAAGAGTCAGAATAACAGAATGCAAAGAACAAAGATCAGAGTATGTATGAGACGATGTATGAATGTGAATGAAGCAAGGAGTGTGTTCCAAGGCAGAGTTATATGGCGGTCCGTCCTCTCTGCCTAACCCTGCGTCATGGTTGGTTAGTTAGTTAGTATTGTAAATCGATTCATGGTAAGACGCTCTACTATGAATCCAGATGTTGCGGGTTCAAATCCGGCGTGCGCAAATATTTTTTATTTAATTAATATGTGTCACAACACAATTAATCAATATAAAACAATATATTGTTTATTTGCGGCACGTTCCAGAGTGTATTATATTCCATGGTGTACTCTAAGTATCGCCATGGTGAAAGTCATTCAGAACCGAAACGTTGCTTGAAATGACTTAAGCCGTGTTTGATGACCAAATCTGAATAGCCAGGTACTTCTCAACCTTCCTCTTCCCCATATCCTTCCCCTCCCCACTACCTTCAGCCTCACAACAATACCAATTGGACGAATATCAGAATATAACCAAATAAAAGTAAATTCACCAAAAACCGATTTTTTACAATTAACAAAAAATGACCAAAAATGAAAATGCAGTTATTCCCAAACACCGATTTATTGGACGGATGTTTTTGATTATTCGATTAACAAAACTGTTAATGGATTTTCGATAGTTTATTCCCCCCGCGATATATTATTACGAATGAGGAAAAGGATTTTTTTAAATAATTCGATTTGGCATCATGTCGATTTTGAGTGTTCCTCCTTTAGTGACGTTGGCGCAAATAAGAAATTGTCCAAAGAAGCGAAGCTAGCAGTCCACAATGGAGTACTTATACCAACGCTGATGTATGGCAGTGAGGCATGGAACTGGCAGAGGAAGGATGAAAGTAGACTAGTCGCTGTGGATATGAGATCTTTGAGACGATTAATAAAACCATGTAAGGATCGTATTTTCGTGGATATCCGGAAAGAATGCAAGGCTGATGTGAGCGTAATGAATAGGATCAAGAAAGGGACGCTTAGATGGTTTGGGCATGTAGAGCGAATGAACGAAGAAAGGAGTGTGAAAAGAATATATGATGCGAAAGTGAATGGAAAAAGAAGTCGAGGACGCCCGAGAAAGACATGGCACGATCAAGTAAATCAAATACTTGAATAGGGGAATGTGAAGAGTCAGAATAACAGAAGAGTACGTATGAGACGATGTATGAATGTAAATGAAGCAAGGAGTGTATGCCAAGACAGAGTTATATGGCGGTCCGTCCTCTCTGCCTACCCCTGCGGCGAAACGGCGTGATGGTTAGTTAGTCTCCTTTAGTGACGTATTACAAGTAAGCATATTCTCACCTTGAAACGAGACAATGTGTTTGAAACAAGAGGAACAAACCGCCGGATTGGTTTCGGATGAAACACTCACCGAGAAATTCTATACGTCGTTGATTTCAACAATGCTACACAACAGTTGGCATTACACAGAAACACTCTCACAGTATGGTAGACCGACCGAGTTCTTAGGAATAGAGGAAAACACAACATTCATGTTGGGGGCTATGTAAATATCTGAACTAAAAAACAGATTCTCTAGGTGAAGATAAGAAAGTGAATATTTCTCTGATGCTAGCCAACCTCCGATAGGGAATAGCACCAGAAGAAGATAAACTGTTTTCTGAAGTAGTTGAAACTCTCGAACGGTGGGCATTAGCGTTATATTATATGGAATTTCAAGGACAACAAAACTACTTTCAGTTCGTATTTCCTCAACTTCTAGCTTTAAATATACATTCAACTGTCAAAACATTAGACAAGAAATCGTATTATTCAATTAAAAAAAAAAGAATGAAGTGTTGAAATTTAAGGGTAGTACTTTGTTTTCATTAAAATGGCGCTACAAAAATTGGCCATGATTTAGTTTTTAGTTTTATTTATTTTATATTAGTTACTTGTACATTAAAGTTTACAAAGTATCTAATTATTTCATTTTATTTTTGACTTAATAATAAAAAAAATGGATAACTTTTATAGCGCCGTTTTTGTGGGAAAATCACCTCAAGGGCGCTTTTACAAATTAATTTATCTAACCTTTAATTTATCACTTAAGCTTATAACTAATAACTTACAGTTAAGAATTTATTACTAATGGCTTGCAACTAATATTTTCAACTAGTGACTTACAATAAGGACTTATAGCTTTATATTAATATTTTTTTAACTTATATACTGCTTATTATTTTTATTTATATGTATTTTAAATAGTTCTTACGGGCTATTTTGAATTTATTGATTGGCATAATTTTGATGATTTCCGTGTTACTATCGATACAGTAAAAAAATTAAGCAAACAAATTGTAAAATATTCATAGATCCAAATGCCACTAATGAGTAGTTTATAAACTCTTTTCGTTCGTTATTTATTGAATAAATGATTAACAATAATTACCTACTTGTAGAAGAGTGCTGTCCAGTTTCAGACGTTTTTGGACATTGTCGCGTCACAATACCAAAATTAACGCCTTCACGAATTTAAATAATAATAAATCGACTGTGTCCGGAAAAAGATTAAGAGATATTATTCGATGGAGACTTCGTGCATTAAACTCCCTCCTACAACATGGGTATCTTCAAGACCCAGGTTCACTCCTTCCTTCCTTTCCTCAAAAATACCCTTTTTCTCTCAAGGCCTCCTGTATAGTGTTAGAAATGTTTGAAATATGTCAAGAAACCACCATTCAGAAATTGAAATGGCTTTAGCTTTGGATATGATTTCAGATTATAACGGTCAATAGTATTTTGTTATTAAATTTCCCCTCCTTTTATTTCGGATAGCCTTGCAATCGTCAATTAATCTCATCGGTGGGCGACCTCTGCTCCACTGTTTCAACGTTGGAGTAACAATACATGGAGAGAGAGCTAATTCTTTATACCCAACCTATACAAATTTGGGATAAATCACTTTCTCCGAGTTTTAACGTCGTGCACCATGATAAAGAAAGAGACAACAAAATTTCCCAAATTATCACACCGATTTAAAGTATTGTAAGAATCTTCTTCGTGTCCCGCGTCTCCGTTGACTCCGCCCACAAGTTTTGATATGCGACATAAATGGACATAACTCAACGGTTTTTTAGGTTACATGCTATATTTTTGTTTACCACAATACTGTGAAAAAGTGGTAATACGAATGAACAAAAACATTATGTCGACATGTGCTATGAATGGTTGTATAAATACCCTAGCCCTCGTCCTAGCCACGCCCAGGTCTGGCAGAGTCCGGCAAAACTCATCAAAACTGACTACAGCAGCGCTCTCTCTTGTATATTATTGCTCTGAGACTGGAAGCATACACTTATTGAGTACAGGTGTTCGGAGGTGTTGGGATATCTTCCTGTTTTTAGGATATAGGTAAGTTTGCTGAAGGTGGCTCATTCAAATCATCAATATCTCTCAATTTCGCTGGTCTAATACATTTTGTATATTCTTTCGACTTCAGTTATATTTATCCACTGTTTATAACATCCTTCCATAAGAAGGTGCGTAGCGAGAACCGGGTGGCCGAAAGGCGTGGGTGATTTACAGTTACAATTCAATTACTGCATGCACGAGTATATTCATACCGTCGGACTGATGCGGGACTGAAGTACTGTTTCGGAACAACCTGAATCGATTTTCGGTGCGAGCTTGTACACGTTTTAAATATGTTCATGTAATAGGGACTTGACAGATCAAAAAAAAATTGATACCAAAAAAATACCCAACTTACTGAATTAACTTACGATTGGGAAAATTCGTAAAGAATTAAGAATCAAGTAAGGGACGCTTTGATAGTTTGGACATGCAGAGCAGATCAACGGAGAAAGGAGTGTTAGCGGGGATTATATGAAGAGCAAGTGGAAGGAATAAACTCTCTCACGACCTTTGTCGTCGATTCGGATTCGAATTCCGGAGTAAATATATATTTTTTTAAGAAAATAAATTTTTATATGATTGAAATAACACAATAGTTTAGTCTTGGTGTACACGTCAAAAGGGACATGGTGAGTAAATCGTGAAGTTGCGTAATCGGAATAAAATTTCAAACTTTTTTACGTGTGAGCGATAATTACCAGTATCGTTTTTGCAGACATTAGCGCTAACGAATCGTGTACAGAAGACGGCTTGGCGTATTAATAATATCAGATATAAAATAATATATGGTATAGTTGGCACATTCTAAAAAGGGTGGATAATCTCAACATCGCCCTGCTGAAAAACCACCATTCAGAATCAAAAAGTTGCTTGAAATAGCTTTAGTCGTGTTTTGTGACCATATCCAAATAATCAGGAGTTTTCCAACCTACCTCTTACCAATATCCTCCCCCCCCCCTCCCACTCCCTTCAACCTCATGAAATACTTCAATGGGGGATGCCATAGTCTAACTGGCTCCGGTAGTTGGGACTCTTGTGCAGTATTCACTTTTTAAATATTTAAAAAAAAAAAAGAGTATGCATGAATGTGGATGAAGCAAGGGGTTTGGTGTGCTTCGCTTTACATTCGGCAATGGTCAGTGAAATTAATTGACATTTTCCCATATAGTTTATGATGGAAATGACGGTGCGAGTTGAAAATGGTTCTTTCCAAAAAGTGATTTGACGGCCTTCGTGGTCGAGTGGTAATATCTCAAACCCGTCGTGCGCAAATAACTTTTATTTAATTAATATGTGTCATAACAGATTTGATACATATAAAATAATATATAGTAGATTTGCGGCCCGTTCCAGAGTGGTAGATACTCTAAGTATCACCCTGGTGAAAGACCACCATTCAGAATCGAAACGTTGCTTGAAATGGCTTTAGCCGTGTTTTTTTACTAGATCTGAATAGCCAGCTACTTTCCAACCTTACTCTCCCCATCTCCTTTCCCTCCCCGCTACCTTTAATCTAACAATATACTCCAATTGGGGATGCCATAGTCCCACTGACTTCCAGACGGTTGGGAGCAGCTGAGACTCTGATGAGGTATTCACTATAAAAAATATAAAAAAAATAATAATTATCCCTAAAAATGACAGACAAAAAAGCTGTGCAAAATGCAAAAGCTCAATTTTGTGCTGTCTTATAGTTAGGACTGTTATGATTTCATATAATATCACATTCGCTATGAAGGGACTCTCGATTTGCCCATGATTTCGTTGCAATTTTTTTGATTGGCAAGCAACCTAAAGAAAGAAATTTCCGAGATGAGTCACGAACAGATTGCATGAATAACATAATTAAACAGCTTATTATTATAAAATGACCTGTTTTTAATAGAACGAATCAGCAAAAAAGAGTGTTATCTTTGTAGTTGTAAATTGATCATAATCGTTGCTTTAATAAGTTCTCCGTAAAATTAATCTTAATTGGTGGCATAACAATGTGAATTCCAAGAGTGCATATGTACATGATTTATGTGCAATTTGAATCGTTGGTGTTAAAACTGTTAATTGGCGACTGTTTTACAATGCTCTTGAGATATTAACGCTAATATGAAGGGAATTATGAGAGATTTGTATATCAAGACAACTAGTTTAGTCTTGATATACACGTCAAAAGGGACATGGTGAGTAAATCGTGAAGTTGCGTAATCGGAATAAAATTTCAAACTTTTTTACGTGTGATCGATAATTACCAGTACAGTTTTTGCAGACATTAGCGCTAACGAATCGTGTACAGAAGACGGCTTAGCGTATTAATACTATCAGCTGTGGGCTAGCGGTTAAAATCTTTGACTACGGATCCAGGGTCGCAGGGTTTAAATCCCGTTAAAAAGTGTTATTTCACATTTTATTGATAAAGTATATTTGAGGTACGTTCTAGAGTGGTAGATACCCTCCATTGTTTGAAATGGCTTTAGCCGCGTTTAGTGACTAGATTTGAATAGCCAGGTACTTCCTAAACTTCTCCTTTCCTATTCCTTCCCTTCATTCTAACAACATGGGAATGCTATGCTGGCTCCGGACGGTTGGGACTTTAGTGCGGTATTCACTGCTTTGCGCAAAATGAGATCAGTTGTTTTCTGTCATGCTTTTACAGAATTTAATTTATTTTCTTTAAATCACGTATTGCAAAATTATCGTCTATGACTGTGCATGCTTTGACATTTTTTTTTGTATTGGCCATGTCATATTTTGGGATGCTGTGTGGAAGGTCTTTTTGAGGAAAGGAATGGGTGAACCTGGGTCTTGAGGAGACCCGTGTTGAAAGCTGACAAATCATTTCGTAGCCGATCTGTTAAATACAAGAACGAGTCGTAGAAGCGACCTGTTCTCATGTGACAAATGTCAATCTTATACAAATGACAAAATCATCAATCATAATATGCTAGTACCAAGATATTTTTCATATCGTATACATACTTACTAGTTGAGTAGTAATATAAGTACATATAAAGAAATAATATTATACAAAAAACATAACCCAAGTACAACTCCGTTGGGGCATAATTTTTCTGCTGGCTAACTATGAATCTGCGATGTCAAAATAGTGATAACTCATCGAAAGGTCAAGTTCATTCATACCAAAAGAAGTATTCCACTATCATAAGGGACACTGTTACTCATTGGAGTCATTATAGAGGCAAACGGTAACATGATATCGTAAAATTTCGGCCATTACCGTGATGGCTGCCTGAGGGAATCATCAAAATACAAACTAAACAAATCTAGGCCGAATAACCTTGAAATGGAATACACTGGGAGAGTCCCCTGCTAAAAAGCAAACAGTGAAATTGGGCATACTTATTTTTTGCATCACTACTTTATTATTATTAATTAAAAGTTCCCCCAGTAGCATCAGATTTTTTTACGTATTTAATTATCTTAGGCATATTACTGACAGCTCTATTGTAACCTCTCCCTCTTATTCAATAACAGAATGAAAGGTTACAACGGAGCTCTCAGCGGCAGGGCCATAATAACTTTTTGTTGATCCTTTTTGACTCACATTTGATATTAAGCACAAAATCTGTTTCAAAAAGCAGGAAAAACATTTTGTCACTTCAGTTTCGGCAAACTGTAAATAAGATTGTCTTTTCTAGCATGAGTTATAGATTTTTTAAATAAATAAAACATATAAATTTTGTTTTTAACCACTTTATTATTTAATATAACGTCTACCGGTTTCGAAAGTACCCTTTCATCGTCAGGACAATATTAAAATTTATTGACAATATTTTAATATTGTCCTGACGATGAAAGGGTACTTTCGAAACCGGTAGACGTTATAAATAATAAAGTGGTTATAAACAAAATTTAGGTTTTTTATTTATAAACATGGCAAGCCACAAAGAAAATGCTTTTTACGAATATGATTTTTTAAATATTCACTTAACTCTCAAAATAAAACGAGATTTAAAAAAAATTGTTCAACATATTTCAATCGATGATGAATTATTTTTCTAAATAATGTTCAAAACTAACTCGAGTATTAAGGACTAGTTAAAACTACGCTTTGAATAATATTTAGTTAATTTATATAGCGCCCTTTTTGTGAAATATCACCTCAAGGGTGCTTTACAAAACTTAAAAGCTATGGCTAAATTTACCATAAAACTATCTAAAAACGAGCGGTTAGTAACTGAGTGGACAAACGCGTCTGATTCTCATTCGGGCGTCGTGGGTTCAATTCCTCTACTGGTTAAATCTTCCATCATTGCACAAGCAACATCTTCCGTTAATTATGATGGCAGTAGGAGTTTTTCAAACATTTTCAGGTTTAATGATTTAATAAAACAAATATATAACTTTATTCCACTTTTATTTTATGACTGGACCGGTTTCAGCCTATGACGGCCATCTTCAGACTAGTACATGTTGTTGTTAACCTACGGCTTATATACTATTTTTGGGGATGTCAGGGTTTGTAACCCGGGAATGATGGTGTCTTAAAAAAAATCCTAAAGCTATAGCTATAGCTAAAATTATCTTATTGATATTTACATTTGTCGCGGCTGGGAAAAATTGACGAACTTTTTGCTTAACAGTACATCGAGGATTGAGAATCGCGAATCATCGCATCAAAATATATTATTATACTGGTGAGTTTAGATGCTAGCGGGTTAGCGTAGCTGTATAAATTAGGGCAGTTCTGTTAGTTATGGATGTGATTTTCTGAAAAGATGAGTTTTGAGTTTAGCTTTGAACTCTGTCGAGTCTTTTATTATTCGCAGATCACGTGGTAGTCTACGAGTATTTCAGGCTTTGAAGTACATAGACCGCAACACTAGAAAACAATAAAAAATAATTTGAACACCACTGATAAAGCAAAATGTCGTTGACGGGATCGTGCAGGCCTACCTCGTGTTTTCTATATCGACGCCGAACTCTGAATTTGAAATCAGCACACAAAACAAATTATACGAAGTCTTTCCTATGAGTTTAAAGGTTACTTTTAATGGTTTTCATGGTCGTTCACAGATGTACCTTAATGGTATCTCTTTGTCCTTATCGATGTTTTGAAAGAGGTTGCATTGTTCCGAGAAAATAAATCTAGGGCAAACAATGCACCAAACAAACAAAACATCAAGCAATTTTTCATCAGAGGTAGGCAGATATAATTAAACGTCATCCCCATCCCCACATTTTCTCAAACAGACTTCATTCTGCCATTCATGTTAAATAAGCTGACTCATCTACCTATTTGAAACACAAGCTCGTTTCATGTTTTTCTAGGGTTACCCCTACTTTTAATTCACTTAACTTGTCTTCATTACCTGGTTGGATTTTAAAAAAAAACTCAATGCTCTCACTAAGTTACCCGAAGCGAAAAAAAACTAAAAAAAGTCCCAAACTTGTGTCGCTTGAGTCGAGTCTTCTCCCAAAAGGTAAATATATTTTAGATGGCTGAAGGGCCACAAAAGTCTTCAGAATCAAACGAGAGACAGAGCATTCGATGCAAAAAAAACACTGACCAAAACTGCATATTTAAGTCATTTTTGAGCAAAGTGTCGCTTAAGCCATTTTGCCTTTCCAGCGACGATATAGTCTCTTAATACTCGTCCACACACTTCACGTGTTCAAATCGCCTAAGCTTCACCTTATTTTATTTCTTGTCATTAAGCTTATATCGAGCATGCATTATTTTACACCTCCTTATTCGCAATTTGGTTACACGGGTTTTAACAAGAACAAAAAATATCGCCGTAAGGCTTTGTTTTATTTTATTTTGTCTAACTCGGGCACAAATATTAAAATGTTTTCGTGTCACACTCTAAAAACTCAATTTGCCACTTCTACATATAATAAAATCAAATCCGAAAAAAAGGTTTGTGAGTAGAATAATTTACATTCCAAAGCATTTTAACAGGCCAGGATTTTTTTCTAAGTTTATAAAAAAACTCGCTTAAAACATGCCCGGTTAAAGCTGGTCCGAGATGTGTTCTACTCGTAGAATTTAATTAAAGCATCTATAATATATCTAGGCGCTCAAATTTTCAAACAAAAACACATGTTTTTACATTATTTTTCTGTGCAACGCTTTAAGATCTAATGATTTTGTGTTTTTGAACTTTCAGAGAAGGAGCAGTAAATTTTCCAACGGCACGTGATGATTGGACTCAAGATTATATAGACGGATTACAACAAGTTTTATTGAGACAAATTATGATGTGTCACAATTCTATTGAACATATCCGGAAATATTTACATCATTCATTGCAATACTTTTATTAATCCATTTATTGACGTTTCAAGATTTTATTTTATTAAAGAATTGACGGTTCATAAAAGAAAAATATATGAAATACACGGAGGTGGTGAACAAATAAAATTCAAAAGATTGTCTGAAGTAAAAATCAAGTACGAAAAAATAACTTATACATATACCGGGCAATATATCTTTTACGTTAAATTTGAGTAGAATTAAATCGAATAAATTAAACTGGTCACCGTCCAAATCAGATTTAAATAAAAAAGGGTACAACATTAAACTAAACAAAAAAATACAAAGTGCGGTTACATATCGAGTCCTTGTAGTATTCCTTATTAACCGTACGACCTGTTGGCAAGAACTCATGATGCTCGTACATACAAAGGGAGAACAAATGTCAAAACAATGAGAAAACAATAGAATAACATTTAAATTATAATAAAGAAACAGAGATAAAGAGACAGATAATATGAATTGAAAGAGACAAAACGTCAACTGAAAAGGTTATTAAAGAAAAGTGATAAATTGAAAGAGTTTACAGGAAATATACCTAATATTGGACTACTGAACAAATTTATTTAATTATTAAGAATATGACTATTAATTTGAATGGCTTTCTTTATTTCTAGTGCTTCTAAATTATTTAATATGATGCCACGATCGTTTTTGTGAAGAGTATGAGCACCGCTGCTTTTATCGATGGATGGATTTGGATGGATGGATTTGGATGGATGGAATTGGATGGATGGATTTGGATGGATGGATTTGGATGGATGGATTTGGATGGATGGATTTGGATGGATGGATTTGGATGGATGGATTTGGATGGATGGATTTGGATGGATGGATTTGGATGGATGGATTTGAATGGAAGGATTTGGATGGATGGATTTGGATGGATGGATTTGGATGGATGGATTTGGATGGATGAATTTTTTTTATTATCAATAAGATGATTATCGAACTCAGAAAAACCGTGGTTATTTAAACATCTAAGATGTTAAAATATTATTATTTATTCGAAGATGATCTGCATAAGTCTCGTAAGCACTCAGGCCATAGGCCCACTGTGCTAGGTATTTCCCAGGTATCACCTTTCTTCTTTGACAGTAACCCAGTCCCATAAATAAAGTCTAGCTGGGTTGTCATTGTTTGTTTAGCAATTTCTCCTGGTTCCACAGGAAGACTTTTCAAGTTCAGTATTCTTCCCATGAAGACGGAACATTGGCACTGGCGTTGTGACCACTTTGAAAGAACTACTTCTGTTGGCAACAGTTCCTACTTCATTCATTTTCTTTATTTCATTGAACAAATACTTCAATTGAAGTCGGTAGTTCATTTTAGCGTTCGTTCATTTCAATAACTTCATTTTATTGAACAAATATTTCAATTGAAGTCGGTAGTTCATTTTAGCCTTCATTCATTTCATTACATTGAAAAAAAAAAAATACTTCGATTATTTTGGCAAGGAACCGGTTCCAGTTCTTTTCGTTTTCTAAACTGTACCGACTAACATGTGCTTTTTCGGGGAGGAACCGGTTTCAGTTCTTTCCAAAAGAACTGAACAAACTAGTACGTGATTTTGTTCAAAACTAGTTTTTTTGCGTTTCGACTTCAATTGAAGTTTTCGGCGAGGAACCGGTTCCAAAAAGAACTGAACAAATAAGCGGATAAATTCAAATCTCTTTTTTGCGAGTTCGACTTCAATTAAAGTGTTCATTGAGTTTTTCCCAACGCTAATTTGGCTCCATAGATGATCTGTGTTTTCTACACATGGCTTACAACTATTGATGCTTTTCACTTCCAACCGTTGCATGTGTCTCCTGAGGTGGCAGTGTCCTGTTAATAGACCTGCTACCTATTTCAGGAGTCTCAAACCATATTGAGTAGTTACCGTGCTAGCTCTGGCTTTGTCCGATCAATTAATAATCAATTGGTTAGTAGTAGTAGTTATTATCAACACTAGGTTTACGGCACCCGTCAAATTGATGGATTTTCGATTTGCTTTGCAAATTTTACTAAACGTACAGTATTTTTTGGTTGTTTTTTTACGATTTTTTATAATTGAACAGTGTAAATATATTTACCGTATTTTTAATTTTCGGAAAATTCTTATTTTTGAAAATCTAGTCACTATAAACCTATCTCTACGGACACCCGTCAAATTGAAATAACGCTTTTGAATTTGTCCCATTTGTGAAATTATTACTTCTAAAACATAATAATCATAGTGCAACAATTTGTGTGAAGCAATGAAGAAAGAATGTCATCGGTGTGAAGGATGTTTTGTTTCAAACCCAAATTACAAATACCTGTTCGTTGCGTTACACATTCGGCGCATTATGAATTAGGGGCAGTTAAATAAAACATTTATTTTAACAGTATTTGTGTTAATCAGACAATTTGACGGGTGACCGTAGAAATAGGTTTATTAAAAATGCCCGTAAACCTAGAGTTAACCACTTAACTGTCCAAAGGCAGTAAACTGGCGTCTCACCGGAAAGCCTAATAAACTGTTCCAGTGTCACGTATCGTAAAATACTGATCGCGATGTTTTTCAATGTTTTTTTTATATAAAAAAACACACAAATCTGTTTCCCTTATTTTTTTTAAGTGGACGTTCGAGTGGTTATAAACAAAACCTGATCAAAGTCAAAAATATTTTTTAAATGTGGGTGTAATTTTTTTCTTCTGTTTTTGTATTTCATGTTATAAAAAAGTCGCTTCACTAACTTTTATAAATGGTATAAAGCTATGTGTTATTATTTTTAATGTCATAATAAGGTTTTTTAAATACCGATGCGCTAAAGTCAATAAACACGGACGAAATAAAAACACAAGTCCCATGTCGTGCTTTATCCAAACGGGAAGCTATAAATCGGCGGAGTTGTGAGATGACGCACAAATGCCGTAGAAGTGAATAAGCCTGTTGTGTCTAGACAGGTTTTCTGGCAGGTTGTTGGTTGTGAATTAAAATTGCCATAGTGGAAGGAAGAGAAAAGCCTCGCGAGTCATGACTCATGGGCTTCCAGCCTCCCCAGTGTACCTAACGAAAAGGATTCGCCCTTATAGAAAAACAAGGCTTTTGCGCAGTAAATGGCTGGAAAGCTCAGTTTAAAGCTTACTCATTTTGCTACCGGCTTAGCCTGAGTGTCAACACTCTGTTTTTAAAGATTTTTGTAAATTGAACAATTGAAAAATATGGAATAAACATTTTTATGCCTTGTCTTATTTTTTTACAGTTCAGTGGATAAATAAATAAATAAACCCTTTTAATGCTTAGGCTAAGCGAAACCGGTCGGCCATAAAAATTAAAATAATATTCTTGGTCTTATACAGAGTTATTTTTTAAATTTCTTTAAATAATTCAAACCACAAAGTGATTGCTTTCTACGAAAATAGAGGATATTTTAAAGTTACATAGTTCATGATTAAATGACGATGCGAGTCGAAAATAGTTGCATTGCCGTAGAATTTTGGATGGAAAGAGAAGTGCTAATTTTATGACGTTTAATAAAGTTTTCGCTATCTTAAAAAAAACACATTTTCTGCTTTGTAGTTACGAATAATAAGAAATGGGGTAAGATATTCGAGCGATTTTTATTTGTTTTGGATTTTACTTTCCGCTTGGATTGTTTTAATAGACACTGTTGGAGAGAAATTTAACGTTGTGCTTTTTATTTTTCATTAAATGTAATTGGGCTTCCCGCTGTTTTGAAATAAAATAAGTGTTGAATAAATACAATCCATTTTCGTTAGGGTCCATAAATAGTTGTTCACTTTCTTTGTTTGGCTTTTATTTTTAACTAATTGGTAGATGAAACTATGCTTTGTCGTATTTTAAACACAACATTCAAATAATCATACAAACGATTAAATTTAACTTTTACAAAAAAAAAGAAAAACGTATGGATCATGCATAAAAACCCACTGTTATGCCGATTCAAGTATAGTTAATTAGGTTTAAGATACTGAGTGCTAAGGAAGAAGTGTCAGGAATATTAAATGACTCAGAAATAAATCGATAAAAGGGTCGGGGTAGTCCCGGGAAGACATGATACGATCGAGTGAATCAGTGAATTAAATACTTGATGTAGGTCATGTCAAGTGTCGGAACCGTAAATAATTTAATATTTTGGCAGAAAGCAATCACTTTGTGGTTTGACATATTAAAAAAAAAAAAAAACTTTGTAGAAGACCACGGATATTTTTTTATTTTTTATGACTAGAAATAAAGAAAGCCATTAAAATGAATAGTCATATTCTAATCAGGTAAATTTGTCCAGTAGTCCAATATTAGGTTTAATTCCTGTAAACTCAAAAAAAAATATATGTATATATATTATTATTCTTTAATCACCTTCTCAGTTGACGTTCTATCTCTTTCAATTCATATGATCTGTCTCATTCTCTCTGATCCTTTGTTATAATTTAAATGTTATTCTATTGTTTTCTCATTGTACTGTTATTTTATTTTAATATTTTGTTCTCCCTCTGTATGTACTCGTATATATAACCGCACACTTTGTTTGGTTTAATTTTGTACCCTAATGATGAATGGCTAAGTTATAAAATGTCGGTTATAAAAATTAAAATAATATCCGTGTATACAAAGTTATTTTTTAATTTCTTCATAAATAACTTACTATCTATGTGTAGGACGTATGAATGTGAATGTGGCAAGGGGCGTGTACCAGAATAAAAGCAAACAAGTTAGCACAACAATGTGGACGAGACTAACCGAAGCGAAATTGAAAATTTATTTGCAGCAAAATAACACCACAGAGTAAAAATATGAGTCATATCATAAAAACTCCATTGATGTGTTATTGACCTCGGCTATTTGATTGAGTTTCAAATCATAATATTCTTCTTCTTCTCACCAGCTTTTATCGTCCGTTTGATGTAGCATTAAAGACACGTAATTATCCATAATAACTTAATTGACTATTTAACTGGTCCATTTCAATAACAGATTGAAGATGAATCACACTGTTACGATAATTTAATGCAAATTACAACTTTTTCTCCAATACAAACAAATCGTTTAATTTCGATCAAACTTGAATCAAGTTTATCGAACGTTTAATTACTTTTTCGACACAGTTACTCGAATATTTGATACACTGACCGATTTTAACAGTTGTATTACAATTTTGATGTTTGAAATTTGGTTTAAACTTGTTGCAATTGTAACGGACTGAAAAAAATGCACAAATACAGATTATGTTTTACTAGGATCAAAATATTTTTAAAAAAAATAAGGCGGTTGATAGCCCGGTTGGTAGGAATCTCAGCTAGCATTCGGAAGGGCCGAGTTCGATACTAACAGAGGGTAGCCGACTTACTCCCTTTTTAGAAACAAATTATGCTTAATGACAAGTTATGTACCTACCTCTATTATATGTTATCTTTTTTTGTTTTTCATTGCTATCCTTATTTGCGTTATTATATCATATACAGGGCGTCACACTACTTCATTTTGTACTTTTATGACTCCTTTGGATATATAATACCTTGTCTATATGTGAGATGTACATAAATGTTTAATTTCTTTTTTTACACTATGCATGTATCTACAATATTTTTGTATCATACATCTCTTAATGTATTTGGTGAACAACTGTTTTTAAGAGTTCTTGTTAAATAAATACTCTAGACCCTCCACACAGCATCCCCAAAGATGACATAGGCCCTGAGGGAAATTATCTCCCTTAAGGCTTTATATATATATATATATATATATATACTTAATCTGAGGGTGCATGATTTTTTGTTTTACTAAAAAAACCACATGAAACAATGATAGAATTTTGAAACAGTTTATAGTGTATATATTATAGTATTTTAAAATACATTTATTTATATTTTTTGTTACTTAGTTACCTTTACTGATCAATTTTGATGGTTGTTTTAAAACTATTAACGTAATAACTGAAACACTGATTGATTGTTGGTTGAAATTTAAATAGAACATTCACTGGAAAAAAATTACTACTGTTTAAACTAATGGGTAATGAAAATTTGAAAGGTTACGGTAGGGCTGTTCGAAAAATATATACAAAATACTGATGAGCGATCTAAATTTTGATTGCTTAGGTACCTTCACTGACTAATTTTGACTGCCGTCTGAAAAGGAACATAAAATTGGAAATTTGAAACACTTGAAAATTAAAACTGGTGGGGGTAATCGCAATTTGAATTGCTCAACTATATTCACTGAACAATGATGACGGCTGTATTAAAACTAAATACGACAACACTGGCGGGTGACTTCATTCTGATGTCGACATTACCTCACTGTCTGTATCTTTCAGACGTTGAAAAAAAAATTGACGGTTCAATTTAAAAACAGTGTTCGAAATTTAAACTTATGAAATTCGCGGATGATACTCGAAAAGTGGTCTCAACGCGCGGTCTTAATCCGGTGGACTGACCGAGCGTGTTTGCTCTCGACCGCTAAGCGGAGGCCAGAGGGGAAAACAATAGGCGAAAATCACAGGTAAAATCATGGACCAGAGTATAAAAAACAGCACGAAAAGAACTAATGAAAACATGTGGAACCCATAAATAAAGCATCACTTTTGAAAACGTTGTATTACTGGAAAGATTTCACGATCTTGACCAGATGGAGATTAAGGTGGAGATGAAAGCGGTTAGTATCTCAGGTGGATTATAGTAAAACAGTGGCCCTGAGTCAAAATGTGATAGCGCCTTGATTGAGTTTAGGTTATGATAATAGGATTGGTTTGATTCTTATTTTTTATTAGATTGAATTGAACGCGTGGAAATATACCGGATTGGTGGACGAACTGACGGCCGACTCAGCCGGCAGGTTCTTTTTGTGGGCAGTGCGAAAATGTTTGTTTGCAAAAGATTTTAATTGACCCATTGAATATAAGTGTACTAAGTGGGTAACGATTGACGTTGCCTCTCAAAAGGACTATTTTGCGAATAAATTGGATCAAAAACATTTTTTACAAATTCGTTGGAGAGAACAATCTTGAACTGTCGTGCCGTGGCATTCGACGTGGAACTTACCTTCTTGATTTATTACAAAGACTAGGGTGAAAGAAGTCAGGTGTGGTCAGTTTATTGTTTTTCTTATATACCTTTCTCATGCGAATTAATGTGTACGGATTTAGAACAGATTCATATACCTATTTTGAGAGTCAATTCACCGACAAATACCATTGTACTGTTATGATGATACATTGTAATCTTGTTGCCCGTGAAAGATCAAGGGATGTAACTTGACTTGATTAAATAAATGAAATATTAGTTGCTCTTATCTGCCCATTTCTAAGATAGGATAATGTCTGCAGAAATACATTATAAGTTGGTACTTTATTGGGTAACTTAGCATTTGAAAAAAAAAAAAAAATTGTTGATCAAAACATCAGTTCCAAATTTGAAAAGTAATCACAAAAAAAATTATTTATAGTCAATGTTAAATAAATAACTGGGTATAAGCAACAACTATGCACACACAAATTAACACAGAATTTTTAAATATTTTTTCCTTATTTATTTTCTTTATGGAAATAACCTGCAAATATGTACACAGCAAATGAGTTGACATTTTACTATATTTATTATCATTTATAATAATTATTATAACTATGTAGACAACGTCTTTTCACCTGTTGATTTTATTATCGGAAAAAAGCTGCAATTTGACGGCCTCCATGGTCGAGTGGTAAGACGCTCGACTACGAATCCAAAGGTCGCGGGTTCAAGCTCGGCGTTCGCCAACATCTTTTATTTAATCAATATGTGTCATAACACATTTAATTCATATAAACACAATAAAAAATATATTTGCGGCACGTTCCAGAGTGGTAGATACTCGATGTATCGCCCTGGTGAAAGACCACCATTCAGAATCGAAACGTTGCTTGAAATGGCTTGAGCCGTGTTTGGTGACCAGATCTGAATAGCCAGGTACTTCCCAACCTTCTTCTTCCCAATCTCCTTCCCCTCTCCACTACCTTCAGCCTTACAGCATACCCTATTTGGTGATGCCATAGTCTCACTGGCTCTAGACGGTTGGGAGCAGTTGAGACTCTTGTGCGGTATTCGTATAAAAATTAAAAAAAACTATGTAGATGAAAACTTCTTACTAGTTAATTTTATTACAGTAGAAAATAAGCTGCAACTATTAATAACATAGCAACTTTGATGGTGCAATAGCATAAATATTGTTGTACTTGTATACCTACTTGATTGCGGGAAATAAGCTTCAACTATACAAATAAAAACTACGGGCACCCCTATTACAAAATATTTACAACATCATTTGGATTTGGAACCAAGTATTTTAACCGCTCGACCACGGAGGTCGTCAAATATATCTTCTATGACTTGTCACAAATATGTTATCTAAAACTCAAGTAAAAATAGGTTATAACGATAAGGCATAAGGGCTTAAGTTAACTTAACTTAACTTTGGTCAAAAATGAGTTAAATATGCGGTTGTGATTAGTTTTTTTTTTCTACATCGAAAGCTGTGACTCCTGTTTGATTCTGAAGACTTTTGTGACCTTAAGCCATTTAAAATATATTTACCATTTGGGAGAAGGCTTGCCTCAAGCGACACAAGTTTGGGACTTAATGAGAGCATTGAGTTTTTTTTTTTCAAAATCCAACCAGGTACTGAAGATTGAATGAATGTTATTGTAAAATAAATAAATTTTAAAGTGCTCCGTTGTAAACTTCCCAAAATGGCGCTTAAGCCCTTTTGCCTTTCCGGCGTCGATAATTTTCTCAATCAACATGTTAAAACAAGCACTGGAATAGTTTTTAGAATTTTCTGGCAACTTTATTCACCGATACTGGTGAATCATCAAATGTTCGTTTATCGACGATCATTCATTAGTTTTTGTTTCTCGCACCGTCATGCATCGTGTGTCCGCGATGCGTAGGTGGTAGTCTGCCGCACTTTCTAAACAGCAATATTAGTGAAATGAAAACAGTGCGAGTACGTAGCTACCGCAAGAAAATATGTTTTCGTGTGGATATGTGAGAATGGTCGTGTCCGATTATTTGTGTAAAAAGATCAATTAAAATCGAGGGTAATAATAATTGTAAATTGGGAATTAAAGATATGGAGAGGATTCAGTACAAAAAAAACTGTATAAGAGGCACTGGGGTAAGCCTCATTTCTGGGGATATTGTGAAATATGTATTTTTTTTATGAGAGGAAGAGGTAAATTTCGACTTTCGAGAGCCATACCGTGGGAAGGAGAAAACACAAATGCTTGCAGGTCGTAATGTTAACCGTGTCACTCAACTTCAGGCTGTTTTTGGCTGTTTTTGTTGTTGTATCGATCTAGTTATTGAGCAGTACCTTTTATTTTTTATAGTGAATACCGCACAAGAGTCTCAACTGCTCCCAACCGCCTAGAGCCAGTGAGACTATGGCATCCCCAATTGGGGTATGTTGTAAGGCTGAAGGTAGTGGGGAAGGGAAGGAGATGGGGAAGAGGAAGGTCGGAAGGGTCCTGGCTATTGAGATCTGGTCACAAACGGCTAAAGCCATTTCAATCAAACAACGTTTCGATTCTGAATGGTGGTCTTTCCCAGGGCGATACTTAGAGTATCTACCACTCTGGAACGTGTCGCAAATATACTTTATACGAGTATTATTTTATATGAATTAAATGTGTTATGACACATATCAATTAAATAAAAGTTGTTTGCGCCACGCCGGGTTAGAGCCCGCGACCTTTGGATTCGTAGTCGAGTGGTAAGACACTCGACTACGAATCCAAAGGTCGCGGGTTCAAACCCGGCGTTTGCCCCGCCTGGTTCAAACCCTAAACCTTAAACCCCGGTTTGAACCCGCGACCTTTGGATTCGTAGTCGAGCGTCTTACCACTCGACCATGGAGGCCATCAGACATACTATGAGATAATGTTATTTAGAACGCAGACCACCACGGCCATGTGTCTAGTTTGGGTGGTCGTAATGTGTTATTTTTTAAAAAAATCTGTTACCTATAATTTTAAATTTTGTAAAATATTAAAATAAATCGAGAAATAAAAATTATACAGCGCAATATCCGTGTGCGTGAAACGGCATAAAACTATAAAGGGTCTGGCGTCATAGAAAGTTTTCAGTTTTTCTGTCTGGAATATCAAAGGAACGATTTTTAATATCGGTAAAAATACAAAACATTCGTTTGCTGGTTGATAGCTGGTTCCGATAGTTCGTCAATCGAACTAGGAATGATTGTTTTCTATGGTAACATATATATAGCAAACGCTTACACGTTATCATAATTAACTTTGCAGTGGGCCAAAAAATTTACTAAAAAGAGATCTGACTATTTTTTAAATCCATCTGTTTCCAAAATATCTACAGTGGCGAGGCTCCTGACTGCAAATATGAGCGTGTCGATCTGCATTCGATAGCGTTAAACACATTCTCCTAAAACTAATAACGTAGGTATTTTCATTGTACCTGCAAGAAGGCAGGTACGTAACCTAATGTACTTCTAGGTTGCACTTTGTACAACCGATTATCGAGACGTTCCATAATTTGTGCTTACTCCTTCGTGAAGTGTAACAATAGATTTGATGAAAGAATATTGCGTGAGTTGGGAACATTTGGTTAGTTCAATCGATATTATTGCCTCGTGCAAAAAACTGCGCAATAAAACGTTATTTCTACGTAGATACTTGAAGAATAGCAAAAATTTACGGATTTCATAACCGGAAGTGTAAAATAAAGTAGAACCAAACTAAATATAGTTAGAATTCTTAAAAATTGAATGCTTTCTTCCTTAAAACGCTAATACCATAGTTATTATTTTTACTCAAGGCAACAAAAACACAAGATACACATGTGTTTATTTTAACGACTACTCACTCACCGCAAACATTAATTTTTGCAAAAGTTTATTTTATTTTATTTAACATTTACTAAAAATAATTTCCTTTCTGAGTACGTAGGTCCGTACGAGTGTGAACTTTTCATATTTGGAACTGGTGTTGAATCATCAAAATAAAAATAATCTTTTCCTAAACCTAATAAAGTACCTATAATGTATTTTAGCAGACATTATTTTATATTTGAAATGGAATTAATTTTTTTATTACCACGTCAAGTTACATCCCGTGATTTTTTACGGGTAACAAAACTAGTAATATCATTAGCATGGAAAACATAATAAAGACTAATATAACAACATTCGACGAGACTTTTCCCAGGCGAGAGGCTCTTTACTCTAATATCGAGCCGTCGTTACATGGATTTGTTGCGTCTTTTGATTCGGGTACAAGAAACCGACACGGAACCGAGCGCTGCCGAAACGACATGAGAAACGACGAGGCGAGGCATCGCATCTACTCTACACTGGTTTGGCTTAACCTAAAACCCAAACTAAATCATTACGATAAAATAAAGAATTTTGATGTTTTTTTGCAGTAAGTATTTTTATATATCGTCGCCGTAAAGGCAAAAGGGCTGAAGCGCCAGGTTGGTAAGTTTACATCAGAGCACTTTAAAGTTTATTTTTGTTTTATAATAAAATTTATCAGTCTTCAGTACCTGGTTGTTTCTAAAAAAAATACTCTCACTGAGTTACCTTAAAGCAAAAAAAAAAAAAGTTTCAAACTTGTGTCGCTTGAGTTAAGCCTTCTTCCAAATGGTTAATATTTTAGAAGGCAAAGGGCCACAAAAGTCTTCAGAATCAAAAGAGAGTCCGAGCATTCGACGTAGAAAAAAAAACTGATCAAAACTGCATATTTAACTCCATTTTTGACCAAAGTGTCGCTTAAGCCCTTTTGCCTTTCCAGCAACGATATATTAATCGAATACAAGGGATACTGTGAAATTATTTATCAGTGTTTCGAACATCGCACCAGTCCGCTTTATCTAGCTGTGCTTCGCCCACACGCTTCCGTTACGCTCCGCGAGTCATCCTCGGAATAGGTCACCGGCAGAGTCGGGATTAGGGGAGACTCCGAAAGGTGTTGCACTCCGGGCGCTATTATAAGCTTATTTGATATCACCGATTCTCACAGAGGTTCGGGGCAACTATGGACCGAACGGAGTAGAAATAAATTAAAGGGTACACGACAAAACCAGGCACATTGCACTTATGAAATATAAATGCCGATTTGTTCAACAGAGAAAGTGCTCAAGAATGGTATCATTAAAACTAGCAAAATCGATTTATTTGTTTCATAAATGAAGGGAGAAGAAGGCGTAGTCAAGGCAACTGCACAAAAATGACCTCATTGCATCATAAAATAAACACAAACGTGCCGATTACAAATTCATTGTTATTTTGTTAACACGTTATATTATTACCTGGCAATATAAACATTAATATATATACATTCTCCAGATACTTCAAAACATATATTTTTTGATCGTGTACAGAATTTATCTCCACACATGTTTCTTCCAGAAGAGATGAAGTTATTATCTAGAGATTAATTTAATATTGTCCTGATGATGGAAGGGTACTTCCGAAACCGGTAGACATAAAAAAGGTAAAAATAAAAGTATTAAATAAAAAAGTGGTTAAAAACAAAGTGTATGTGTTCTATTTATAAATATGGCAAGCCACAAAGTTAATGCGAATATATATATATATATACTATTTTTTTTTTATTTTATATATTTTTGTGTAATATATATTTTTTTTAAATACTGAAATGCGTAATAACACAAATTAATCAGATAACATATATCAGCCCCACCGAGATTACAACCTGTGACCTCTGGATTCGTGGTCGTTGATCTTAACCGTTCGACCACGTAGGTTGAGCGGTTAAGTACGATACTTAACATAATTTCCACCGATGTACATTCCATGATAACTAATGGAGGAGGTTATTCTTTACTCGTGGAGCAGACCAATAAACTTAATTTTAAAGTTGTGATTTGAATCATAATATTTGGATAATTTGTATACCGCCGCTTTCGGTGCAAAATCACCTCAAGGGCGCTGTGGGAATGGGGATAAAAAGAAAATAAGCAAAAAGGTACTTTCATAAAAAGTGAAGATGCTTTCCATAATTCCCCGACTCGTCCATAAATAACACTTCTTCACAAAGTCTTTTCATAAAATTTTAACATTAATTAAATATAATCCCCGAGTACTGTGCTGTAAAAATCCGTTTATGCAAGGTGAAGTGTTTGCTTTCTTCACTGCAGCCGCGCCGCGTCTCCCGGGGTACTTTACGCGAAGAGATGCATATTCAGATTGCATTAATATCTCTAACGGTGAGCTAATGCAACTTCAGAGAGAAGCAATGCAGAATGCACTAAGCGAATTCACTTTAATAATCCCCAAGAAATACATTATTTCATTGTTTGAAAGTTTGTACTACTTTGATGTAAGTTATGTACACAAGTGTTTCAATATTTTATTGGACTTGATGCATAGATCTCACTTGGTGTTGATGAATATTTAAAAAACAACAACAAATAAAGTTTTGTGGTTGCATTTTAAAGCGTATTTTTTTTAAATTTTGGTAGAACTTTCTTCAAAAATTTTAGAATTTTTTTTTTGAGAATTTCCAGTTTGGTTAAACGAAAAAAATCCTGCATTTATCTTTGACTTTTTTAAATAACCTTTCTACGTAGTTTTCTACAGAAATTTAAAATGTTCATAACTATGGCGCTTATAAATTATTTATCAAAAGAATTTCTTATTTCTAATTTTGAAACTGTTAATTCGTGGTGGAATTCCATTTTAATGATTTAATAAAACAAATTTGTAACTTTATTCCACTTTTATTATTTTGACTGGACCGGTTTCAGCCTATGACGGCCATCTTCAGACTAGTAAAGAATTTCTGTCTTAACATTAATTCCGTACGTGTTTCAATGGTAAGCTCAAAGGACAGCGTATTGAAAGCTGTGAAATATCCATCCTGAAAGAAAAGAGGAAACACGAACGTCGACAGATAGTAGAACGAGAATCAGGAAAAATAATGACTCATTTTCATTGGGCAAATGTGAATAGGATACGGACGCAGGACACATGTGGTCGGATGTCCGTAAAGATTAAAAAAACTCTAATTCATAAAGTATCCAACGACGTGAATTGGATACATCGTAACTTAAAATAATTTGTGAACCGAAGGGAATTGCAGATAATCTGTAAAATTATCCAAAATATAAAAATGCTTGGTCGAAGTTGACGAATGATTGTTTAAAAAATTCTAACAAAACCTTTTTTGTATCATCGGAAAGACGTTTTAGGACAAAAAATAGGTAAAGATCAGTAAAGCAAAAATAAACCAAGGAGCTGGGAATTTGCAAATGATATACGATAAGTACGAGTATTATACATATTTTTTTTTTGGTAACCTCTCTCCTATCGGGGGTTGGCTATCACCAGGGAATATTCACCCTACAGTCTGCAGCCCGGAACAACTCTGCAGAACTGCACTCGTACCAGTCACGCAAATTTCACAGCCATCAAGTGCGGCGTCTTTCTCTACTACGTCTTTAATTTTATTTTACTAAGAAATGTATACAATTGTAAAAAAAATGTAATTCATTTCTACACTGTTGCATTATGTTGAAGTTCCAGCTGGATATAAACTATGTTTTATGTACAGTGTACGAAAACGTTTCTAACTAGCAAAAAATATTTGTAATAAAGTCAAAAACAAGAAGGCAAAATCAAACAATTGAAACATAATATACTATAAAATAAAATAAACAATATTATGAAAAGCAACACAATGAGAGTGAAAATAAATAGATGGATAACATCTTTTATCAATTTTCTCCTGGATTATCAATTAGGTCTTGTAGATCTAGATCTTGTAATTTTTGTTCCCCATAATATGACCAAAATGTAAAAATATAAATAAAATGTACGAGTACATATCCATCTGTATAATCATTAGTAAATTATATTCAAATTGTATTATATTTTCTTTCATTATAGCTTCGTATTCATATATTGTGCCTTTTTAAATTAATAAAATAAATATCATGAAATCAAGTAAATAACTAATCTCCCGATGAAAAAACTAAAATAAGAACGCGAATCACATCTCATTTGCGATTTTCCCGGAATCTTTATCCGTTAAATATTGCGACCGGGTGTTGAATACCGGCTTCCCGCACCACACGACTAACACACCAGCGTGAATACATCCATACCACACACTCAACTTAACATAACATGCACATTATTATTAGCATTATTAGCAAGCATTCGAACGAGTAACTCACCTTTGCAAATTGTACCTTATCGAAGTGATTAATGCCAGGAAAGGCTGCACTGACTCAGAGACTGGAATGAGGAAATCTTTTACTGTTTTTTTTAATAAAGTAAATACTGTAAAGAGACTCACCCATTCGCGTTACTTGTGCAGTTAGACCCATGTCAAAAACCATTCATACAAACGTCAAGGGCCGATTTCTAAATTCCTTTGAACATGAATTATCCCTTATACCACATGTTGGGGCTATGACCATTTACGGCTCTGTTCTACCCTCAACCCATTGCTTCTCAAGCATTACTATCCAGATCGCACTGCCGTGCGGTACATATGTATCTACAGTTAAAAGTTAAAATATTGTACTCTATAAATTCTTCCAATAAAAAATATGCAAGTAAAGTGATTATATTTTATTATACATCCCGGAACAAAAGCGCGCCTTACCCAAGGAGCATCTGTCGAGTTCGTTAGCGAACATTACAATACGTATATATTTTGTTGCATTACACGAGTACATTATTGTCATACGATTGTTGAAAAATTAACAATTATTTAAAAAATAATCTTCTCTTGCAACTTGCCCCGTCAATGGAATATAACAATGGTACATTACATTCAAAAGATTTTATTTTATTGATAATAATAAATAAACAATTTTCTTTCAGCGCCGTTCGTATGAAAAATCAAGGGTGTTGTAAAATTAATTAAACAAAATAGAAAAGGACACCTTATTGATGCCAATCTTTAATCAATATAATATTTTTATATCTTACTCACTCATACTCGTAACTATTGAAAAACTAGGTATAATATTTAACAGATTAGAAATTATTTTTCAAACTCATCTGCGCAGGCCGCCAAAAGAGGAAAGAATTGTTTAAGAATATTCTGCAGTAGTGATGCCCTGACACAGATAAGTTTGTACATTTTTATAACCAATAACAGTCATAACTAATAAATTTCAACTAAAACAACTAAACAACGTTCACAACCAACGATAGAAAAGTGTACCTATGATTAAATATAAATAGAAGTTTCCTTTTGCAAGTACGTAAGTACTTACGTACGAGGGTGAGCTTTTCATATTTGGAACTGATGTTGATTTAAATAAATTACCAAATTTAAAAATAATCTTTATAAATTTCTACCTACCTAATAAAGTACCTACCTTTAATGTATTTTGGCAGACATAATTCTATATTTGAAATGGGTGAATTGAATTATTATTTTTTAATGGCAAGTATTACATTTTGTGATTTTTCACTGGTAACAACTAGTATACAATATAGTTATGAACAGGTGTGATATTGTATGCAATATGACAAAATTTAATATTAATCAAATTTTAAAAGTGGAAAATCTACATTCTCAGAGAAACAGTCAACTAAAATTATATAAGTTCAAATTGATGTCTTAAAATAGCCACAGAACGATGAAACCGGTTCGGCCGAAAGTAAGCTGGTGGGAAAATGTCACAGCTTATGAAATGTTAATTTATTAAATTAAAATAATTATCATTAGCCGAAGGTGCAACTGGCAATATCAGGTAACACAACACGTTATGCAAAACGTAATATGCATTAACGAGTTTGCAATAGGAGTTGTTCTACCATCTGATATGCTGACCGCATGAGGTGACCACATACCGCAGGTTTACGCATATCCTCGTATTAAAACCATAATATAAGTGTTATAACTTGCATTACTTCGGATAAATTATATGATTTCTTCATATATTTATTAAAATTTACACTATGCGGAGAACGCTATATAAATGTTTGTTCAATACCCACTGAGAATCTGGTTGGTTTGAAGAAATTACCGCCTGACTGAGCGATGTATATTCAATGAGTTCGTGAATAAATAAAATTTACATTATGAAACAGTTTCAATGATTTTCAAAAAATAAATATGAAATAAAGAAATCTGTATGCGCAAGAAACAACGGAGGGAGTCAGAAAAATCAAGTTTTGAGTTAAGCCTCAGCACTAAAAAATGACGCTAAAAATCACTTCTTGGCTTTCTAATACAAGCAATACTACAAATGATTTATCTGCAAATTTTCTGTGAGTAGTAAGAAAAAAGGCTGAGGTCTTCAGTAAATATATTTTTTTCACCGTAATCCTTTAAATTCTATGAAAAACATACTTTGGTGTCAGTAAAAGGTGCATTTTAAAAACCAGCAATGATGGCATTTTTTAACGATTTACCTAAAATTCAAGTATTCATTTTATAAAGAAATTAAAAGATTACTGTTCAAGAATTGTATTCACTGGAAACCTTAGACATGTTTCTAACTACCCATATAGATTTAACAGATAAATCATTCGTAGTATTGCTTGTACTAGAAAGCCGAAAAGTGTGTATTTTTGGGTGCTGACCCTTAAGTATGCAGAATTGTTCCTTATGTATTTATCAAGAAAAAATGAGATCTGTCAGAAAATAAAATAATGTTCTATATATTTTTTGAAAGGATATTTGACATGTGTTCGATCCGGAAACTGCGATTAACACCGAATGCGTTTCAGTTTCGGATGAACTTTGAAATTATAATGGACTGTAAAACGAATACTACTTGATGGAAGTTTCGATTGTATATTGTGGATAAAATGAGGATTTAAGCCAATTTACTCATCGATGAATTGGATGTTTTCGACTGCTTGAAATCTTGAATTCTTTTGAACACTATGTTGCAATCAACACAACCTCCCACGACCGACGACGAAACCAGAAGAAAGCAGCAACCCACAACACGACGATCACCAACAAAGTCTTCTCTTGCAAGGTTGTTCAAAAATAAACGGAATGGCAAATTGGCGGGATAGGTAAGGACTGGATGATAAACAAACGGTGAGAACCTAACAAGTTGTCTATTTGAAATCCAACAACATGATTACATACAACAACAATAAGGACGCTAAACGTTACTTTCTAGCATTTTAATACAAGCAATACTACAAATGATGTATCTGTGAATTTCCGATGAGTAGTTTAAAAAAAAGACAGGTTTCCAGTGAATACGATTTTTAAACTGTCATCCTTTAAATTATTTGAAAAACATATTAAATTGTCATTTAGAGATAACAGAAAATACACACTTTTTAGTTTTCTAGTACAAGCAATACTACAAATTATTAATCTGTTAAATACGGGTAGTTAGAAAATTTTCTAAGGTTTCCAGGGAATACAATTCTTAAACAGTATTTTATTTTTTATGAAATGCATACTAGAATTTACGGTAAAAAAGTTCAACAATGCCTTATATGGTTTTAAAACTGCACATTTTAGTATATTTTTCATAGAATTTAAAGGATTACAGTAGTAAAATTGTATTCACTGGAAACCTCAGACAGTATTGGTATTTTTTTTCATACATCATTTGTAGGATTGCTTGTATTATAATGCTAGTAACGTTAAATGTTTTTTTAGTGCTGCCTCTTAAGACGCGAGAATGTACCAAACGGATTCCTAGTTTCCGCAGATTTAAAATTTGTACAAAAATATTAAAAACGGTTCAAAGTACCCATTAAAAATCAAGTAATTCAACTTAAATATCTAAATAGTGCATCAAATGTCGGCTGACAATCTGCTGGTAAATTAATCCGGGAGTATATGATACGTGAAATTTGATAATCGCATACAATCATCCAGTCCACCTACAGCCGAATAATCAAGGTTCTCCGGTATCGAATGTAATTATTATTATAGAAATAAATAATATGCAATGATAATAATAATTGTAACGGAGACGGAAGCTTGGCTGGTGTTGGTGGTCGCGGGTGCGTGTGAATAAACAAAACAACAGGGTGCTTCGCGCTACCAGTTAAAGTGAGTGCACGCCTTTGAAGCGCTACTGGCGCGATCACGTATTAGTTTAGTGTAGATTAAATATATATATATATATATCCCACGAGAAGACGTTCTTGCTCTTTATGGTAAAAAGCTAATTAAAACCATTCGAAATTAACTTTTCGAAAATAGAAATAAATTCATTCGAACCATTAATTTTTAAGGGGAATTTTGAGTATGAAGATTTTTCGCTGCTGATTTCTGACAGTATGGAAGATCTACAGTTTCTAGTGTCATGGTGTTTGAAAGAGAGAGTGGGAGAACAGCGTGCAATATAGTTGTGAATGATGAATACTTGGAGCAAGTGGATGAGTTTGTGTATTTAGGAAGTATGTTTACGAGAGACGGAAAAGCTGATGAGGATATTTAAAGAAGGGTGAATGCAGGAAACTCCATTAATGGAGGACTGAACGCTGTTGGCGCAAATAAGAAATTGACCAAAGAAGCGAAGCTAGCAGTCCACAATGGAGTGCTTATACCAACCCTGATGTATGGCAGTGAGGCATGGAACTGGCAAAGGAAGGATGAAAGTAGACTGAATGCTGTGGAAATGAGATCTTTGAGACGTATTTGTCGTAAAACCACGTATGACCGTATTAAAAATGTGGATATCCGGAAAGAATGCAAGGCTAATGTGAGCGTAATAAATAGTAATAAATACGCTTAGATGGTTTGGGCACATAGAGCGAATGAACAATAAAAGGAGTGTGAAAAGAATATATGATGCCAAAGTGAATGGAAGAAGAAGTCGAGGACGCCCGAGAAAGACATGGCACGATCAAGTAAATCAAATACTTGAATCGGGTGATGTGAAGAGTCAGAATAACAGAAGAGTATGTATGAATGTAAATGAAGCAAGGAGTGTGTGCCAAGACAGAGTTATATGGCGGTCCGTCCTCTCTGCCTACCCCTGTGGGGAAACGGCGTGATGGTTAGTTAGTTAAGATTTTTCGGCAAGCCGTGCAGTGAATCATCAAAACTGAAAAAACATGAAAATCTTCATACATTTTTGTTTGTTTAATAAAAAACATTTTCGGCCACAACAAAATCAATAACGTCGTATTTTTTCAATCTCATCACTCAAGCACACTAAACATAAAGAAATCATCCACCAAGAACATCAACTTTGTCGTTGAGTGAATGTTTTCCTTTTCCTTTGAATCTTTCCACATTTATAATCATACATTCCCGTAAAGAAATATAGTATTATGAAATTTAAGCGTTAACAGTCCACTATTTTAAATTCACCTGAAGGTTTCATTTAAATAATTGTTTCATAAAAAAACGTATTTTCAATCGAATTTGGAGCATGCTGTATGTAAGGCACGCCTGTTAAAGTGTGCGTGAGCGCGTAAGCGACCTGAGGTGAGCTTTTACTCGGTTATGTATTCGGGGACCGGTTTTTAAACAAGCGGAGCTAAATAAACCACTGAACTTCGGTTGAAAAAATCGGAACAGGGTCATGCAACATTACTACGCAAAAAGCGATATTGATTGATTTTCTTGATCAGTTAAAAAGGTACAAGTGAAGTCGTCATTGAGAGTACCAAAAACAGAGAAACTAGTACATATTTATCACGAAGAGGCGGATACTTAGCAGTCGACAACAGAAACTTAAGTAATTCGTTTAACCTTCGGTTATTTTAGTTTTTTTTTTTAAACAAATGAGAAATGCTTTATATTTATTATTTGAATTAAGATTTAATTATGAGACCGTCCGCCATAGACATAAAATACACGACACGTCATATTCATACAAATTGAACGATAAATTTGGCACGCTCTGATATCTTATAACGCATGAAAAGGATAGCCATACCAAGGAGAATATGTGTGTATGAATGAGATAGCTATATGAACGTCCCGCGTTACATTCTCCGCGTTACAAGCCCTCTCTTCCCTAACGAACTTACGAGCGAAGTAGCATGCGACGTACTCGTGTATTGTCGCTAGGTTGTCTTCCACACACGTGTATTTCTGCATTCGCTATCTCACTTATACCATTTGGTATGTGAATAATTGTATTAATTGAAATAATAAGTTATTTGTGTGTACTTCGCATAAAAATAAACTCCATGAGATTTGTTTTTTGTTCTCGAATGATTTTTACACTTGTCAAAAGCACAGGAAGGCATTTTATCTCAGAAAAGAGCTTACAGCGATACGTTTGTGGCAGCTGGTGACAGCTTGTTTGTCAAACGAATGTTTGTGCGAGACTAAACGCAGTAAATCTCAGGTATGCCACGTTGGCTTAGTTTAGTGCAGTCACGCGCGTTGTCTCAGTAACGTATCTACATTATTTAAGTCATCTAAGCCGTCCGCTATAAGGCGACTGTTCTCATAAACTTTGCTATCGAGGCAATCTGTGAATCCGCCATGATTATATATTAGTACTTGTGTGTGAAAACAGCAAGGCTTTCCGAAACTTTGGTTCAAGGAGGAGGTAGCAAACAATGGTTAAACATCTCAACAGTCAATCAACTTACTATCCGTTATTGACCTAAGAGTCTACACTATTTAATTGCATCGCATCTCATCTTTATTCCCCTTGTCATTTCGGGTCAGGAACCGTCGACTTGTCGCTTTGAAAAGGCGCCTTCGGGCGTCTCTGTCCATAGCAGGCCCTGCCTCTCCTCACACAGCCTCTGGAGTTGCTCTCCCTATTTTTTTCTGCGGCGGCCCACCGCATGTCATCCCTCTGGAACTGCCGCCAGTATTATATGCAGAAGTCGGACTTCTGTTATTCTGAGTACATTATTTAATAATGCTGTACTATTACCGTTTCAAGCATTATCCGCAAGAAGTCTTCCACCTGGCACACAGAGGTTCATAAAATCAAGAATAAGTGATAAACTCCACAAATTTACGAGCATACTTTGCGTCAATCAACAATGTCCTCCGTTGAAGAAGAAAACATCTAACCGATCTATAATATAGTACTACCATTAGATATTATATTTAGTACATACCTTTTGGTGTAATTAACTAACTGGCTAACCAACATGCTTTTCACCGCAGGGGTGGGTAGAGAGGACGGACCGCCATACAACCGTGTCTTGGCACACACTCTTTGTTTAATTCATACATACCTTTTTGGTATTCTGGTTCTCGAAATGACCTGACTTAAGTATGTGATTCACTTGATCGTACCACGTCTTCTTTGGGCATCCCAAATTTCTTCTATCATTCACCTTTGCGTCATTATATTCTCTTTTTCGTTCATCCGCTCCGCATATCCAAATCATCTAAGCGTCCCCTTTTTAATCTTAATAATTACGTTTACATCAGCTTAGCAATCCTTCCTGATCGTACTTGAGTTTACCACACATCCGCCTCAGAGATTTGATTTCTACAGTAATCAGTCAACTTTCGGTCTTCTTCTGTCAGTTCCATGCCTCACAGCCATACATCAAGGGTTGGTATTAGCATATCATTGTCGATTGTTAGCCTCGCTTATTTTGATATATTTTTACTAGCGACTACCGCATTTAGTCCTTCGTTAATAGAACTTCAGTTCCCTGTATTCACTTTTCTTCCAATGTCCTTATCAGCCTTCTCATCTCTCTTGAACATACTTCCCAAATACACAAACTCATCTACATGCTCCAAGTATTCATCGTTCACAACTATGTTGCAAAGGTACGTTTAATAATATTTACTGTTAGCAGTTGCAATAACGGTAATGTTCAGTCGAGATCTCGCCTCGACTTTAATTGAAAAACTAGATTTTTATGTGCTACTATTTTTTGTGTCAGTGATAAGAGAATTATGGAGAACTCGCTTTGCCCGAGATTTTTATAATCGCTTTTAAGAATAATTTGAATTGATATACTTGTTAATGTGACAGGCAGCGAACCGGCTGCCCGGAGTATGTTAAACTATGGCGCCCCAGTTCGGGGAATTTGGTGAGGCTGACGGAAGTAGGGAAGGGAAGGAGACGTGAAAAAAGGAATGTAGGTATGTGACTTTCAGATCAGTTCACTAAATTTACAGAGGTAAGGAGCCGGTCGTCTAAATGGAATCTCAGAAAAGTGTAACAACCACCAAGATTTCTAAAAAAAATCTGTTGTAACATGTGGGCGAATGCTGTCTTGATGCGTGCAGTCACATTGGTATTTTGCGAAACAAAGTGTATAATGTACATACAGTAGAGAGAGTACCTACTCGCATAGAAACATTGCTTGCATACAACATGTTTAAAACTTTTTAAAAAATCAGTGAAAATTAAAAAAAAAACGTCCATTTAAATAAAACGCACACTGTATGCAAAACTTTTCGAATATTTAAATTAGATCAAAGTTTACACTTGTTGTCCTTTTCTCTCTTAAAACAATAAGAAGACGCGAGCATGATGAAAGGCTGTATATTAGTGATGTTTGGCAAGGACATCACAGATGGAACTGTATTTATATGCACCAATACACACAATCCTACATTTGTGTTGTTTGGGTCAACTTTAATTTTGCGTAATAGCTTAATATCATTTATATTTATGAAGGGTAAGGTGGAAGAAACATGCCTAGTCAGTGGTCATTAATTTGAGAAAAACGATTTTTTATTTCAAAACTCAAGTTTTAATCATATTTTTTTAATGAAATAAGTATCTTTTTGACTTATTTTGAATATGTCACTATTTTTAAATATAATTTTAAATGCCCAATTAAAAATAATAACATTTTCAAATTATGTTAAAAAAAGATACATTCATTAAAAAAATATGTTTAAAACGATTTTGAAATAAAAAAATAGTTTTACTCAAAATTAATGACAACCGACTAGGCATGTTTCATCCCTTCATATATTGTTGGATATGGTTAGGTACCAGTTATAAAAGTTACGTACAACAAAAAATATTTCTTACTGAGATTCTTATATTGAAAACTAACAGTCTAGAAAAAATATTCTCCCATAGCCGGTAAAATAAAATCCCCACAATATCAAATAACACAAAGAGAACTAAAGTGAATGAAGAACTGCAAACAGCTGGTAATTTTAATGCAAAAAAAAAATTATTGAATTAATTCGTTATTGAAATAAGCTTACAAACAAAAAATTATTTGAAAATATGAAGCTTTGATTTTAACACTGTTGCATAGCATAGACGGGGTGATCGAAACTTCAAAAATCAAATATTTTCATCTTTGTGCTGTTTCTTCTTTAGTTCTTTAACCTTCGGTTTGTTTGTGAACAGGCTCCACACTTCACTGCATGTCAACTTGACCGTGCTTTGGTGCAGACGTCAGTTATTATTAATGGCGCTGTACAAATATTTGGTTCCACAGTAAACAGTGAATGTTAAAAAAAATACTGCGAGGTGTATCAGTAACTCGGTAGAGGGCAGATGTCGCACCTTCCCACCGTAATGTAACGATTTACGCCATAGACAAAATAAAAGTTAGACATGAACCATAGAAAATTTTCTAACCTATTTTCCTGATCTGCAAAATCTGCAAAACAAAAAAAATTACACATAGATGTAATTACCTAACATAAAATATATTTGCACCACGTTTCAGTAGATAGTAGAACTGTTAGAAAGTACAATTTCCTTACCCTCTTCACTCCCTTCAGCCTCACAACATACCCAAATTGGGAATGCCATAGTCCCATTGGCTCCGGGCAGTTGGGAATCTTGTTATTCACATAAAAATGAAGTCTCGGTTGTGACATTCGTATTTTTATTTTCTGTCTTTTTCTGTTTCACATTTGTGTTTTAGATTATTGATATTATTTATATATTGTATTTTTATCAATATGTAACCTTTTGGTTCTGACAACGACTTCAACTTGAACGGACTAACCACTGGTTTACGAGTATATTTATTTTCCACCTCAAAGAAACTATTTTAAGAAAATATATAAATGAAAAAATGGGCATATATTATCAGGGCAGAGAATAAAAATGGAGGGTCCTTTAAACATGTCAAAATACTACAAAGAACGTATGAGGTTACCTCATTTATCGACCCCTATTGGTATTCTGGCATCCAGATACGACGCGATCTTTTGCGTCACATTCCTTACACAGTGGTATCAAAAAACGATAAACTACAATACCCTTTGTAGGGAAGAAGGTGCCCAACAAAACCTTGATACAAATACCATTCTGCGGCCAACAATGCGGGAAAAATGCGGAAGCGGGCTGTCAATGGGCTTACTTAACTGTACGGATGCGGAAAATGTATGAAAGGACAACACTAAAAAAACCGGGGGGTTTGGCCAAGATTCACACTATAATTAATTCTGGTGAATCTGTGACAAATAATTTCAAATGTTTTTTAGAGAGCTTTCGGGATACGAGTGATTTACATTATAGACTAATGAAAACTGACCCTTACCTATCACATTCTTTTTATTTATAGTTTTTGTGTTCAATTTGTAGAACTCCATTTTAATTTTTATATAATTTAATTTAATTAAATTTAATATTATTATTATTGAGTTCTGCTATTTTCAGTTTTTTTCTTTTTAGTGACAGCTACCGAAACAGCTGTCACTAAAAATAAAAAACTGAAAATAGCAGAACTCAATAATAATAATATTAAATTTAATTCAATTAAATTATATAAAAAAGTTAAAAAATTTAAAAAATTAAAAAAATTTAAAAAAATTTAAAAAATATATCACATTCTTACTGCAAAAAATATTCGAAATTTTCCAAATCGTATTTCAGAAATAACCTAAGCGGCGAGGACTAGACATTGTTTTTCTGCTCGATTAATTAGTTAGTTACCTTTCATGAGATTTCGTTGAGAAAATTTGAGATTATAGTTAAATGTTCATTAAAATTAATTTTAATTTAAACCTTTCGGTAGTTTCCTGTTCTAAACCTGCTACGGCAAACTCAAAACACAATGTGCGCCGAACATTCGTTTAGTCGTTTTTTTGCATCATTCACCACAAGACGAGATTTACTCTGTGCCTAACGTTACGGTGAAATTTAAATTTACTTAACGAATTCTTTGTGATTTCAAACAGAAAAAAAACGATAAATTTATTTATTTTATTTTTACGCCCGAGGGTACTTTATTTATCATAATATTTGTTACCTACTTGGTTAGAAGTCGAAAGATCTTTTGTATTTAAAAAAATGGATATTTATCCAAGACACCATTCAGATATTCAATGTGTTCGGATAGAACTTTGAATATCATCAAAAGATGGCAGCCTAAAATCGGAATAAATTCAAATATTATTAATTTTCAATATAAGTATGAGATCGTTTAAAAATGCCGCTTTCTAATGAGGTCTTGATGGCTTAATTGGCAGAGTGTTACTCCCGGGTAGAGTAAAGGTTCAGAGTTCAAGTCTCGGTCATGACCATTGTTCTTTTTAGTTTCTGGCTTTTTCTGTATCATATTTGTGTTTAAGATTATTAATATTAATTAAATATTTCATAATAAATAAGCACTAATGCTTTAAAGTTATCCTCGACAATTTTGTATCATTTCTTGTTGAATGCCCGTGGTATAAAAAGCGGGGTGGGCCTTTCCACCTGCCAATCACGTGCAAAAGGGGCAAATGCAATTGATACGTGTTAATAGAATGGAAGCATTGAAAATTGACTTTTCTGGGAAGTGCCACCGAAATAAAACTGGAATCAAGAGTTATGATAAAATAACAATAAGATTCAAGCTAGTACAACGACTTCGGTCAAGGTTTGTAGCAGAGGCAAGATATGAAGGAGATCGCTTAAGTTAAAATAATAATATAAGATCTCTAAATTTACTACTGCATGATTTTATTTTAAATCTCATTTTAAAGATACCAAGTAAACATGAATATCCATGACCATGATAATAATTAGCAGCTTTTAGTGACCAGATCTGAATAGCCAGGTACTTCCCAACCTTACTCTTCCTTCCTTCCTCATGTTATTCCTGCCCCACCCCCTTCAGCCTCGCAACATACCCTAATTTGTCCTACTGGCTCTGGGCAGTTGTGCGGTAGTAAAAAAAAAGTGGGGAATTCAAATTAAATTTGAACATACAATAAGTTTTCGACTTCTTGACAGTGCGCAGCTCACGCGTGACAGCTGTATCGCCTCCTGAAGGCAGAAGGTTGAATAATTATAAAATGACAAAACAATTTCGAAGCAGATGTTTCACCAGATCAACTACTGGAAAAACTTACACAGTATACGAAAGTTATACGAAATTGTAATAAATACATACGATAGTAATTATTTGTGATGAATCAATTTTTTTATAACCGACCGGTTTCGCTTAGCCTAATCATCATCAGGGTACGAAATTAAACTAAACAAAAAATACATAGTGTGTGGTTATTTATACTCATACATACAGAGGGAAAAAAACATAAAATAATTTTAAAAAGAGAACAGTAAGAAAACAAAAGAACACCATTTAAATAATAACAAAGGAACAGAGAGAAAGAGACAGATAATATGAAATGAAAGAGGCAAATGTCAACTGAGAACGTGATAAAATAATAATGAGAAATTTTATGAGTTAACGGGAAATATACATAATATTAGACTACTGGAAAAATTTAACTGATTATTAAGAATATGATTATTATTTTGAATGGTTTTCTTTATTTCTCGTGATTCTAAATTATTTATCTGTTACCATAACCATTTTTATGTATGACTATATATGACCACACACTATGTATTTTTTTAAATTTTGTACCCTGATGATGCTAAAACTAAGCAAAACCGGTGGTCATAAAAAAAACTGTGGTCTTATACACGGTTTTTATTTAATTTTCATAAAATATGTCAAACCACAGATTTATTGCTTTCTACAAAAATAATTATTTATAAGTACAAAAGTTTTTAAAGCTTTCGCCTACCTATCAACTAAGCTTTTCAAATATGTAATATAATAATATTTCTTAACCTCGGTGATTACTTGACAAGTGCTGCAGCTCAGGGCAATAATATACAAGAAAGAGCGCTGCTATAGTCAGTTTTTATGAGGTTTGCCGAACTAGGCTAGAACTGGGCGTGGCTAGGACTAGGGCTAGGGTATTTATACATCCATTTATAGCACATTTTGACATAATGTTTTTGTTTATTCGTATAACCACTTTTTCACAGTATTGTTGTAGATAAAAATATAGCATACTCGAAAACCGTTGACTTATGTCTATTATCATTTCAAAACGAGTGGGCGGAGTCGACGGAGACATGACGAACATCCTTACAATACTTTAAAACGGTGTAATAATTTGGGAAATTTTGCTGTTTTTTTCTCGTGGTTTACGACGTAAAAACCCGGAGAAAGTGATTTATCCCAATTTTGTTTAGGTTGGGTAAAAATAATTAGCTCTCTCTCCATATATTGTTACTCCAAGTGGGCATGTAGAACGAATGAACGAAGAAAGGAGAGTGAAAAGAATAAATGATGCGAAAGTGAATGGAAGAAGAAGTCGACGACGCCGGAGAAAGACATGGCACGATCAAGTAAATCAAATACTTGAATCGGATCATGTGAAGAGTCAGAATAACAGAAGAGTGTGTATGAGACGATGCATGAATGTGAATGAAGCAAGGAGTGTGTGCCAAGACAGAGTTATATGGCGGTCCGTCCTCTCTGCCTACCCCTGCGGGGAAACGGCGTGATGGTTAGTTAGTTAAGTGCTGCAGCAATGTCACGATACCCGCCGCAATTCACCTTATGATAATAAAACTTACCACAGTGCGCACTGGCAGCAGCTTGCGGTTAATTTATTTATTCTCTTCAACATCGTCAAGTTTTTTTTCAACTCGTTGAGAGACGACACAAAACTACTGTAACCGTCATTGTCATAGAATAACTTTAACACAACTCATTAGCTAATCTCCGTTAACTCTGTGTTCAAATTGTCATACACAATGGACTGAACAATTTGTTGAAACAAATACTAAAAGCATACTTGGAACTGACGTGCTGAAACGAGTTACAATGATAAAAACGTATGGTTTTCCATTTTCCACGATCATTTTGTATCATATAATGGCTTTTGAAGCCTAACTAATGTTTACTTGCGGTGGTGCCTTGGTGGAGTGCTTCTAAAACATTTACGAATGTGCAGCTTCATAATTTTAACAAAATTCAAAACATATTTTTGTTTTCTTCTGCTGGAGCCCTATCTTATCGGAGATTGGCTTTCATCTGGCTAAAATTAATTTTGGGGTACACTATTCTTAAGGGTTAGCACTCAAGAATGACGCGAAACGTTATTATGTAGCATTCTAATACAAGCTATACTATTTATATGCAATTTTTCTGCGGATAATTAGAAAAATTTCTGAAGTTTCCAGTGAATACAATTTTTTAACTATAATCTTTTAAATTCCACGAAAAACATAGTGGAATTAGAATGTACGATGCAGTTTTAAAACTAGCAAAGGCATTTTTGAACGTTTTACATAAAATTCCAGTGGGCATTTCATAAAATAATTTAAAAGATTACTGTTTAAGAATTGAACCTTTGGCATTTATTTAACTACCCGTATAGAATTGACAAAAAAAGAGTTTGTAGTTTGGCTTGTATTAGAAAACCAAGAACTATGCATTTTTGGGTGCTGGCCCTCAAAGTAACTTTGTTTACCAAAGCAAAGTGTCAGATATTTATACTCGTATTTACGATTTGTTTACATGTGGTCTACCTAAGCGATACAATTTTGTTTATTTTAAAAAGAATATATCACATTAGGCTGACCACAACAACGAAAGATAAAGAAACAGGTGACCGGTGAAACAGTTCTAATTATGGTTTAGTAATCATCTGTAATAACATAAACGATCATTATCATTGGCTGAGGCGTGCATTATATAATGGTACGTATAAGCACTGCCTACCCTGCCGTACTCCCATAAAAATATGTTTAATATAACTAACAATTTAATATAACTATAACTACATTCATACATCGTCTCATACATACTCTTCTGTTATTCTGACTCTTCACATGACCCGATTCAAGTATTTGATTTACTTGATCGTGCCATGTCTTTCTCGGGCGTCCTCGACTTCTTCTACCATTCACTTTCGCATCATATATTCTTTTCACACACCTTTCTTCGTTCATTCGCTCTACATGCCCAAACCATCTAAGCGTCCCTTTCTTGATCCTATCCATTACGCTCATATCCGCCTTGCATTCTTTCCGGATATCCACATTTGTAATACGGTCATACATGGTTTTACCGCACATCCGTCTCAAAGATCTCATTTCCACAGCATTTAATCTACTTTCATCCTTCCTCTGCCAGTTGTATAATATTGGATTCAAATAAAAATAAATCTACACTTTCGAAAATACGCGCGAAATTCAGCCAATCGTATTGCTGCGAGCGCCCCACCGACCTTCCTACTATAACGTGTCAAAGGCAGTAACCATATATACTCAAACACCGCCAACGGCAGAGAAGATTATTCTGTGTCAAAAGCAGTAACTATATACTCGTATGCTCAAACGCCGCCAACGTCAGAGTAGATTATTCTATGTTCACTAGACTACACAAAATATGTATACATGAATGCTTTGAGCTATTGCCTCTTCAAGTGGCGGTGTCAGTGTCTAACGCAATGCTTTTACCGAATAAATCCAATAGCAATCAGTGATATGTGTTGGTACCTATCTCTATTATCAATTAATTCCCTGTTCCTACTTCCTACTGCCTACCCTTACCAACTTATCCAAAAACTTCTCCACAATGTAAACATCGGTCCCCTGAAAGATGCTCTTCAGCCATGAAAATCTACTACACCAATAATTCTGATACTGACATCTATGTTGAGAAATAATGCTATGTTCACGTGAACCGTTTTTCTAGTAAATTACTTCACAGTTTTGTCGTTTATTTTCGCATCAAAACATTCACCAGTAATGTACTTTTTTTGATGTATTATCTGGAGTACTATGATTGTGTTGCACATTTATTCAATTATGTACAATTAATGTACAATTAATGTACATGGTAAAGATAACCATGTTAGAAAAAACATCTTGAATATTTTTGCAATTAACTTCCATTGTTTTTGATTCCCGTGTATTTTACACATAGTTAAGTTCATTGTAAGCGCCTCTATCTTGTAAATTATTTTATAATTGAATGTAATCTGTTAGGATATTAAAGAAGAGTGCCTTAGAAGAGTGAATTTTCTAAATGGCATCAATAATTAATAAGTAACAAAAAAAGAGATTTTTTTTGCGAAGAGCTTAAGTCTTAAGTAATAAAAAATAATTAAGATATCGGTTGGTATGCGTGTGATTTTACATAGACGCGATCGTATCGCCATATTCTACTGCGTTTAGAGAGAAAATAAACTAGGCCAACCCCTTGTTCGTTGACAAATGGGTGATAATAGACTCACTAGAGAAGTAAAATAAACAATTACAATCTAAAGAGAAAATGCTGATTGTGTAATATTGAGAGCGAGCAAAATGTTCGCAACGTCACGTTTTGCACGGGATTCTTCGATTTATTCTACACGTGCACTTTTATACCCATTTTTTCATAATCTATGATAATTTTCAAAATTTTAGATATGTTTAATCTGCATACATATCTGTTATATATTGTTACCTCCAAAGAGTAGGTAGAGTAGTATATATCCAAGGCAGTGAAGTCAGTTTTTGACTTGTTTTTGATGATTTTAACCTGTCTCGGCGCACCTGGGCGTGAATAAGACTAAGGCTACGGTATTTATACATCCATTCATATCACATATCGACATAATGATTTTGTTTATTCGTATAGCCACTTTTTCACAGTATTTTTATCAAGAAAAATATAGCATATAACCTAAATAAAAACCGTTTAGTTGTGTCAAGTTTAGTGGCATAATAAAAAATGTGGGCGGAGTGTCGCTGTGAACCAGGACCTTAAGATCATCCTTACAGTATATACGAGTAGAAGCGGTCTATGAAATTTGTTGTCTCTTTCTCTCTCATGGTGTACGACGTAAAAACCGGAGAAAGTGATTTATCGCAGGTTTGTGTAGGTTGGGTAAAAATGATTAGCTCTCCCTTCATATATTGTTACTTCAAGGTTACCTCATTGTTACATATTGGGTTAGGTAATTTAGTGTGAAGCACACTTGAGGTGAACTATCACTAAACTGCCTATACTCGTATGTAAATTCAATGTTATTATTATTATTTCGATTTAACGTTTTGCCTCAATCTTTTATTTTTAAAATAAGTTGAGGAACACGACATTCTTCATTGCTGTTTTTCTTGTCATGATTTTTCGAAGAAACTGAGATTTTAAAGAGAAAGATTACGTAGCATAATGCCACGATAAAAAAATAATAAAGAGTCGCTACAGTCATATATATCAGGGACAGGTAATTTAGAATCGAGCCTGACTGCAAATCGTTAACGAAAAAACGACAGTTCACATCGACTAAATTAAGCATGTTTAGTCAACGTGAGTTGTCGTTTGTTCGTTGGCGATCTGCAGTCGGGTTCGGGAACTATTTTAACTTACCGACACTGTCGATAAAGTCTATATCGTTATCGAGGCTCAGTTTGGTCGTATTTGGTGGTTCTTCGCGTAACTTTTTCAATAAATGAAAACTGTGCCATTACGTAACAGTCCACTCCTCCCATATCATACTTCATTTCGTTAATTTAAAGGAATCGTGTGGCTTACCTCTTGAAAGAAGACCGGATACGGAACTTGAATTAAAAGATGATGACACTTACCTGAAACGAAAAGAAAAACACGTTAGATTTATGCTCTGATGGTGGAGACAAAACAATTTATTTTCTAATAATATAGATCATAGGGTTTCTCTGGTTGAGAGCGTCAAGCGATAAGGTTGTGGTGTTACCTGTTAGCTTCAGTATTTCCGGAGTCAATTAATTTGTTTAACTAAATTCTGAAAATGTATTTAAAAATAAACTCAACCTTTTGAGGTCGATTCTGTAAGTATTTTATTAAAAACATGTTAGCAAAATAGAACTCCTAGTCCTTAAGATATTTTATTAAGTAATTTAAGGCTCAGCACCCGGAATGGCGCTAAGTATTGCTTGTATTAGAATGCCAAAAAGTGAGTATTTTTGGGCGCTGACCCTTAATGAGTTGCGTCGGTAAAATCTACGAATCTTAGGAGTTACGTTAAAACGTATTGAAATAATTGTACTCGTAATATTGTTTGTAGAGACTTACTAGCTAGCTACTAACTATCTTGCCAGAATTTCAATGCCGTTTCTTACTAAATCTTATTTGCTATTGAAAAATATGAATCAAGCAATATGAAGACTTGTTTAATATTTTGATCAGTTTTATCTATTCATTTTAATCGGTACGCAATATGGTATCGACATAATGATTTTGTTTATTCGTATAGCCACTTTTTCACAGTATTTTTTATCAAAGAAAAATATAGCATATAACCTAAAAAAAACCGTTTAGTTGTGTCAAGTTTAGTGGCATAATAAAAATGTGGGCGGAGTGTCGCTGTGAACCAGGACCTTAAGATCATCCTTACAGTATATACGAGTAGAAGCGGTCTATGAAATTTGTTGTCTCTTTCTCTCTCATGGTGTACGACGTAAAAACCGGAGAAAGTGATTTATCGCAGGTTTGTGTAGGTTGGGTAAAAATGATTAGCTCTCCCTTCATATATTGTTACTTCAAGGTTACCTCATTGTTACATATTGGGTTAGGTAATTTAGTGTGAAGCACACTTGAGGTGAACTATCACTAAACTGCCTATACTCGTATGTAAATTCAATGTTATTATTATTATTTCGATTTAACGTTTTTGCCTCAATCTTTTATTTTTAAAATAAGTTGAGGAACACGACATTCTTCATTGCTGTTTTTCTTGTCATGATTTTTCGAAGAAACTGAGATTTTAAAGAGAAAGATTACGTAGCATAATGCCACGATAAAAAAATAATAAAGAGTCGCTACAGTCATATATATCAGGGACAGGTAATTTAGAATCGAGCCTGACTGCAAATCGCTAACGAAAAAACGACAGTTCACATCGACTAAATTAAGCATGTTTAGTCAACGTGAGTTGTCGTTTGTTCGTTGGCGATCTGCAGTCGGGTTCGGGAACTATTTTAACTTACCGACACTGTCGATAAAGTCTATATCGTTATCGAGGCTCAGTTTGGTCGTATTTGGTGGTTCTTCGCGTAACTTTTTCAATAAATGAAAACTGTGCCATTACGTAACAGTCCACTCCTCCCATATCATACTTCATTTCGTTAATTTAAAGGAATCGTGTGGCTTACCTCTTGAAAGAAGACCGGATACGGAACTTGAATTAAAAGATGATGACACTTACCTGAAACGATAAGAAAAACACGTTAGATTTATGCTCTGATGGTGGAGACAAAACTATTTATTTTCTAATAATATAGATCATAGGGTTTCTCTGGTTGAGAGCGTCAAGCGATAAGGTTGTGGTGTTACCTGTTAGCTTCAGTGTTTCTGGAGTCAATTAATTTGTTTAACTAAATTCTGAAAATATATTTAAAAATAAACTCAACCTTTTGAGGTCGATTCTGTAAGTATTTTATTAAAAACATGTTAGCAAAATAGAACTCCTAGTCCTTAAGATATTTTATTAAGTAATTTAAGGCTCAGCACCCGGAATGGCGCTAAGTATTGCTTGTATTAGAATGCCAAAAAGTGAGTATTTTTGGGCGCTGACCCTTAATGAGTTGCGTCGGTAAAATCTACGAATCTTAGGAGTTACGTTAAAACGTATTGAAATAATTGTACTCGTAATATTGTTTGTAGAGACTTACTAGCTAGCTACTAACTATCTTGCCAGAATTTCAATGCCGTTTCTTACTAAATCTTATTTGCTATTGAAAAATATGAATCAAGCAATATGAAGACTTGTTTAATATTTTGATCAGTTTTATCTATTCATTTTAATCGGTACGCAATATGGAATGTTTAGTGTTGGCTATCGAGAATTTTTTTTTAATTTCAAATAAATTACAAAGCACACTCTCGTGTTGCCGGACAGTTTTGGAAGCTGACACCCCTTCCAAGAACCGTCTCTCGAACAGGTTCCTAGCCCGACCGAGCGCGACGGATGCCCGACTATTGCAGAATACCGTGTAAACTGGGCTCAGACTACCGGCTAATAGTCATCTTTGATGAATTAAAAACGATTTTAACACGTGACCAATTGGTAATGAAGCGAAGGTTTTGCAATCTCAATTTAATCAAGTGAGAATGATAAGAGAAGAAAATGCATAGTGGGTAAGAAGTTTAAGAAGACTTTGTTATCAGTGGCGTGCAGTTCATTAAGGTTGTTTTGATGTTACAATTCACAATAGTTGAACACTTGGAGTAAGAATATATTTGGAGAGAGAGCTAAATATTTTTACCCAACCTATAAAACTTTACGATTAATCACTTTCTCCAGGTTTTTACGTCGTAAACCGTGAGAGAGATAGAGACAAGACAAGTTGTCACATAATATCGCACCACTTTTAGGTATGTTAGCATGTTTTACTACGTTTTGTGATGCGACATAACTCAACGTATTTTGAGGTTATATACTATATTTTTGTTAACAAAACATTATGTCGACATGTGCTATGAATGGATGTAAAAAGGTGTGTCCATGAAAACCCTAGCCACGACCGAACCAGGAAAAAATCAACAATCCTGACTACACTGTTTCGCAAAGCTATTCCTCCAGGTATATTATTCCTCAATATAGATTTTTTAGTGGGATACATAATGCTAAGTCAAGCATCCTCATACTTCTTTTACTAAAGGCGGTGAAGTGTTCCGCCTGCATTGCTAGCGTTTTAGCGTGTAAATGTAAATTCTATTATTTTCTCAGTGTTCTCTTATTTTGTGTTGTATTCTCCCTAAATTTGTTTAAATAACCGCAAACTTTGTATGTTTTATTTAGTTTAATTATGTTACCTGATGACATTTAGGCTAAGCGAAACCAAATTTTAAAATAAAATAAAAACTGCAGTCTTATACAAAGTTATTATTTAATTTTCATTAACTTAGAAACAGTTAAAAATAATAAGGGCAGTTGTAAGTACATTGCCATTTGTATAATAAATAAATTGTATACAGTACCTAATGAGGTATTTGTAGTGACATTCTGGTACTTGGAGTAAGTAATACTTCGCAATGTAGATTAAATGAATAATTCAAGCGGTACCTTTTTTGTTAAGAATGTATTTTAAATATTTTTTGACAGAGTTCAACATTTGGATTTTGTCATTGATGCTTAAGATTTCGTAATTTATAAAAAAAAAAACATTTTCCGCGGTGAGTATAGTGGTGCTGTGCAAAATAAGTGTTTAGTTTTGGGCATGAAAATATTTATTTATGATATAATGATAGTATTAATTAGATATATAGAGTTATTCTCCTACCAATTTATCTTTTTACAAATTGGCCACTATTTTAGTTTAAAACACCACCGCTATGTTAAAAAAGTATCATTCAAAATGCTGATTAAATAGATTTATTTAGTATATATATTATGTACATTTCTTATTATATTATGATAGTTTTAATGTTTCTTGTTACAATACAATTTTAGAGGAAATTGCTTCGGAAGACGTTAAAGGAACTGGTAGGTACATTCACGAAATACACAGAAGAACACAACAGAATAAACAGCAGTGCAAATATGCAAAGAATACGCAAACTTGCATAAATTGTTGTACAACTCAAAAAATCTCTCACTGTCGTATTCTAACAAAACAATGAGCTACAAAATATTCCACCAATCTGGATAGAAGGAAATAAGCCGATTGTGGCCACACAGGTTAAATTTCTGAGAGATATCCTTACAAAATATATGAAATATGTAGAAGGTATGGAACGACAAAGAATCATTAATTTACGGACCGGAATGCTCTCAAGGCGGTTCTACCACTGCAGTGACGGTGTCAGGAAACTGCTTTTTAAGACGTACTGCAATGCCCTATGTGCATCTGAGCTGTGGACACAACACCCAGCAACGCAATGGAACAAGTTTTACTACAACAATACCTATAGGCTATTTTTGCAAGGTTCTGCAGTTCCTCCACGATGTTCACCGAAGGGAGGGTGCACTTATTCCCCGTCTTACTTGGCCACCCACTAGCCAGGTTTTAGGGCAGGACGCGGAACTAAATTAACGTCATTGTCGTTGTTGCATCTGAGTGGCTCAGCTCTCCTCTCACTGGGCGATGAATGCAGATTTTGCGGCGACCACCTTGAAGCACGCTACATTTAATTTATTTTTAGTCCATTTTATTTTTGCGTATTGTCTTTATTTACTTGATATCATTTTTATTTATCTTATATTATAATCCATCATGATGTTATTGTAATAAATTACTAATTCTTAATTTCTTTTCTTTTTTAAATACAAACGCAAGTGCCATTTTGAGAAATTTACACCAGAGCCCTTGGAAGTTGTTTTTTACAATAAAATTCGTAAATCTTCAGTGCCTGGTTTGATTTTGAAAAACAAAGTTAACTCAGGTAATTCAATCGTTCTCAACGCGAAACTACCTCCTTTGTGGTCAACTCTACAAAAATGAGTTAAATATGATATTGGGTATAGTTTCAAATTTTACTTCAAGTTTCAATGTTTTTACTGGTAAAAATACATTATTGCATCTAAAACTACAAAGCATAGTTTTGGTGTCTAAAAAAACAATCTGCAATTCTCAAAAATCAGTTTTTAATTTCCTCCTGAACAATTACGCTTTTGACACGAAGGAGGTATTTTCGCGTTGACGACGCAATGCTCTTAGTGAGTTACATAAAGCGACAAAAAGCTAAACAAAGTCCCAAACTTGTGTCGCTTGAGTCAAGCCTTCTCCCAAAAGGTAAATATATTTTAGATGGCTGAAGGGCCACTAAAGTCTACAGAATCAATCGAGAGTAAGAGCATTCGATGCAAAAAAAAAACTGATCAAAACTACACATTCAACTCATTTTTTACCAAAGTTTCGCTTAAGACCTTTTGCCTTTCCAGTGACGATATGTAATATGAAAGATTGTATATTGCACCATCCACCCAGTCGTGTTGATGATGATTTCACGGTATCATTTGAGGAAGCCTTCATCATCCAAAAGAAAGACACAGGCTTCAGATAATGCTGATGGCATATCAGATGGCGGAAGTAACGGTAACAGTCAAGACGCGATGACACGGAAGGAAGAAAGCATATTACGTATCTTCTTGTGAGAGTGAGAGAACACTTATTGGCGCAGGTAGAACGGTACCCTGGCCACTCTCGTTGCTTAGTAGAGTCGCTGAAGCTCCGGTCAAACGGGTCTGCAATCTACACACTCTAAAGCAGCGAATGTGGATGGAAGATGACCGGTTTGGACCTTTTAAGCCGAAGTGTTATCAGTCGTCAAATCTTTCGCTAGACAGAAGACGGATGGTAATAGTACTTTGAGTGATTCGACTAGTTATCTAGAAGAGACCGATAATTAATAGTAACAGTTGTGAATATTTAATTAGCTAACTGAAACTTTTTTTAGAATCAGCTCCACGCGTTTACACGCCCTAAGGTTTACGTTGAGGGCTGTGTCATATTAGAGGATTCTGTGGGAAGTTATTTCTTGATGAGAAATGAGTTAAGATGGGGTTTGAAAAGACACCTATTGTAGGAGGGGAGAAATATCTGAGTGTTGTTGCCGGGAGTCGAGCTTTTCGCTCAATGGCTTTTTGCATGTTTTCAGATTTGCGTGCACAGATGACGCAAGGCTTTAAAAAAAATATAGTGATATACCGGTAGAAAAAACATAACAATTCACACTGTCGTCTGTGTTTTAAAGATTGCAATTCGTCTGTTTCAAATCGGGAGATCTATAAAAACGGATTGCCCGGTTTTGCAAACCATGTTTTGAGTTAAGGGGTTTCTAAATTATCTTTGTGCTCCAGCATAGACACATGCCGGCAGGATTGCACTTGAGATTTGTGCGAGGTAAAAATTTGTATATTGTTTTTAATTGAATTAAATTGTATATGCGGAAAAAATCATTTATCTTCGCTGCGTTTTGAACTCTAAGAATTTTAAAGAACTGAAAAAAATAACTTTGTATACGACCACGGATATTATTTTAATTTATATGACCGACCGGTTTCGCTTATGCATCATCAGGGTACAAAATTAAACTAAACAAAAAATTTTAAGTGTGCAATTATATATACATTCAGAGTTAGAACAAAATATAAAATAAAATAACATAACAATGAGAAAACAATAGAATAACAATTGAATTATAACAAGGAAACAAAGAGAAAGATAATAAGAATTGAAAGAGACAAAACGTCAACTGAGAAGATGATAAAAGAATAATGATAAATTTTATGAGTTTACAGGAAATATACCAAATATTGGACTACTGGACCAATTTACCTGATTTTAAAGATTACGACTATTCATTTTATTGTCATTCATTATTTCTAGTGCTTTTTAATTATTTAATCTGATGCCATGATCATTTTTGTGAAGAATGTGAGCACCGGTGCAAAGAATTTCACCGCAATGCCACGAAGGTCATCACAGCCCAACATAAAAATCTAATCAGATTGGCATCTACCCGAGACTGTGTCAGAATGCCACGCGATTCTGGCAATTAGCGCTGCCATAACATTGCCGCAGGTAATGACCGAGAAGCGGTGTCCGTCCGCCGCCTGTCGACGGACAGTTCTAACCAACAGTCGACGCACGCACTAACAGAACTTGCGGTGGTACGACCACTTTGATAACCTGTAACTAGGGTTACCAGGTGAAAAGAGGACCAACTATTAAATTGAAACAAAAACACAACACAGGTGAATTTACAGGTTTTTTAATACTAGGTTTACGGTCATTTTTTGTATACATATTTCTACGGGCACTCGTCAAATTGACGGATAAACACAAATACTGTTTAAATAAATGTTTTATTTAACTGAAATTAGACTCCACGTCTCCACACACTGACTACAACTCTTTAACTAAAGATAGATTTATTTACTTACACTAATGCAGCCGTATGGTCAACTTCGCCAGACTTCCACCCCCGAAGAGACCTTTTTTATTGTCCCATAAATCATAATGCGCCGAATGTGTTATGCAAGGAACGCGTATTTATAATTTGGGTTTGAAACAAAATATTCTTCACACCGACGACATCCTTTCTTCGTTGCTTCACACAAACTGACTTTGATTATTTTGTTTTAGAAGTAATAATTTCACAAATGGGACCAATTCAAAGTCGTTATTTCAATTTGACTGGTGTCCGTAGAGATATAGCGTAGGTATATAGTAACTAGGTTTTCAAAAATAAAAATTTCCGAAAATTTGAAATACAGTTAATATATTTACACTGTCAATTATAAAAAGTCGTAAAAATAAACAAAAAAAAATTGCAAAGCATATCGGAAATCTGACAGGTGCCATAACCTAGTGTTAAATCAGAACATTTAAAAATAGACCATAGGTCTGAAGGTTAGTGTGATAACTAAATTGGTAGATAAATAATTAACCACGATGGTAGATAATTTTTTTTTCCCGGTAGGGGTAGATAGAGAGGATGGTTCACAACCAGTAGCGTGCGCACAGTTTTTGATCAAGGTAGGCAGTAAGAAAAACAGCAGATTAATTGATAATACAGATAGGTACCAACAGATGTCACTGATTGTCATTGCATTTTTGTTCTGTAAAAGCACTGCCTAGATACTTGAACACGTACACAGTTCACAGCATACATTTGTGTATACTACGTTGGCGCCGTTTGGGCATATATAGTTACTGTTTTTGACACGTTATAGTAGGACGGTCGGTGGGGCGCTCGCGGCGGTGCGATTTGCTGAATTTTCATTATTATTTAATCTAATATATTTTTATGCGAATACGGCAAGTTAGGCAGTGCTTTTGTGCCTATGTGGAGTGCACGCCTCTGTTCACGACACATCTCTTTATTTTATTTATTTATAAATTAGCATACAGTGTGTCCTTTCAACAAAGAGTTTATACATCATCTCATATAATATACTCTTGAGTCTTGACATGACCCGACTCAAATATTTGATCGTGTCGTGTCTTCCTGGGACTCTAGAATTTTTCTTCAATTCACTTCAGCATCATATACTTTCCTTTGTCAGTTCATCTGCTATACCTACTTCTCAAAATCATTTAGTGATCTGATTTTATGAATTCTCCGCACAAAAGTCCGAAAACTACCCGAAGCCAGTGAGACTATGGCATCGTTAATTTGGGTTATGATGTGAGGCTGAAAGAAATGGAGAGGGGAAGGAGATGAGTTAGAGGAAGTTTGGAAAGTACTTACCTATATTGCAAGTGTTTTTTTCTAATACACACGTATGACTTGTTGATCATTAGCGATGTTTCAAAATTTAATTATTATTTTAATTAAGGACTTGTCCCCCTATTGGATCCCACATAGTAACCCTACCTGTGGCCAGTCGGGGCTGTGGGGCTGTGGGGCGGTGAGGCGGTGGGGCGGTGGGACTGTGGGGCGACGTGCTAGTGCGGTAATGGAAATAGCCGGCGGTCAACAGCATCGACACATCATGCAGACAACTAAGAGGCTGGGCTGTTTGCTAAATACGCACGAGAAATTCTGGATATGTGAGATAATATAATGCAGGTCAGAGTTGCACGCGATGTGTTATAGGTCGCGTTACACGCAAAATGTACTTAAATAATTTTAAAGTGACTAGTTTCGACGTAATTTCGATTTTAAGAAAATATTTTAATCTTTAAATATCAGTGTTTTAAATGCAGTGCCATAGCCCAGAATGGTCACTTGCTTTGACCCTTGTCCAGATGTGTCCCTTCGACCGCCGGCCCGGGAACCGGCAGGGGGGGCGGGGTAGTGCCGATCTCGACCGACTGTTCCCGAACGCGAGCGAACCAGGCATCCAACAAATCACCTAAGTGACACCCTTACGACAGCCAGATGACATTTGCCCACGTTGGTCTAAATCTGTTTGGGCGGCCGCATTTCATCTCACATAAACATTACAATTTAACAAGATCTGTACAGCGCCCTTGAGGTGATTTTTCACAAAAACGGCACTATAAAAATCATCCAAATATTATTATTATTATTATTATTATAAGAATGTGATATCTTTGAGAAGAGTCAATTAGAAACAACCTTTTGTCTTGCTTACACCTACTATGATATTGTTATTACCGAAAAACGAGTTAAAACGTAAAATGAAAGTGTATGCATTTGTATTTGTACATTGAATATTAAAAAAAAATTACAGTGTATTCTTTTTACTTATTAATCCGAAAAAAACTGAAATAACAAAGTTATTTCTTAAATTAGAAATGGATGGTTTATACAAGACACCATCTAGGTATATAATATGTGCTCGGGTAGAGCATTGTATATCGTACGGCCGAACCGGAAGAAAAATTGAAATAAATTATGTAAATAATTTTCAAAATAAAGAATGAGTTCGATTTAAATGCCGGTTTCCTATAAGGTCTCTATGGCTGAATTGGCAGAAGCGTTACTCCCGGATAGAGTAGAGGTTCCGAGTTCGAGTTTCGGTCGCGACCGTTTCATATTTACGTTGTTGATTTTTGATATTATTTCAATTATTAATATAAAGTTATTTCGTTCATAAATAAAACTTTTTTAATTTCTGTTCTTATGTCGGAAAACAAGTTTGAAACATGCCGCATGCAACTCAATACTCGCTGCGATACATATAACCACGTTCTACAGTACACATAAATTGGAATCGGATTGACATGCTAAAAAACCATAAAATGGTAAAAAACGCGGAAAATGTGGAATAAACACATTGAATAAAAGAAAATATCATTATATTGATTATTAAAATAATATCAATAATCTTTAATGTAAATATGAAACGGAAAAAAATAACGGTCGCGACCGAGACTCGAACTCGGAACCTCTACTCTCTTCGGGAGTAAGGCTTCTGCCAATTGAGCCACCGAGACCTTATAAGAAACCGGCATTTCTAATCGATCTCATACTGATTAAAAATTATTAACAACATTTTTTCAATTTTTTTCCGATTTGCCTTCTTATTATTTTAATATTAATTATGATATAATTAAAATAAATATAATAAGCATAAAAGCTTTAAAGTTAATTCTAATTTAATATTATAAAATATAATTTTTAACTCAATAATTAACATCTCTAATAGGAGTAACTCGGTTTAATTAGTAATAAAGATCGTTTTAGTTTTTTATGACTTCACTCAAATTAGATAAAAACAGCAAGAAAAAAATACATTTTCAATGTTTTACGAGTATGGCGATAACACTGGCCAACACACATTTTAATGCCTAAAGATTTTAACTTTCCTGGGTATAATTAGTCTGCTGATATGGGACGAAGGTTTTTCTTTTGTTCAAACCCATCATTCTTCGACGGGACAATGACTTTTGGTGACTAACCATCATTTTTCACCATGTAATTAGCTAATCATCTGGTAATTAATTGGCTTGTCTGATGTATGAACAGTCATGAGAATCTCTCGTTAGATTTAGTTAATTGGCCAGTCATTGAAGTCCAAGGTTTTTCCCGTATGGTCTTCTATCATGGTGTCTACGGTGAAGATAACCTTTGTCTATGGCATCTGGGGCACGTCGAGAAGACAGACTCCTCATTCTGCTGCTATATCTAATGTTATTATGTAGGCATAATATACATTTTATTATACCGTGCTTCATTAATGGTTGAACGCCGACAACTCTAAGCCGTACAGTTGTAAATAGAAAAGTTACTGTGAGATTAGCGATGAGAGTAATCAAGAAGCCACTGTAAAAGTAATCGAGTTTTCTAATTAGTAATAAAAATGATGTTTCTAAACATTTCATAAATCTTAGTAATACACTAGCTACTTAAACAATCGAATGAATGTCGGAATGAATCGAAATGTTTTTTTTTTATATGTATTTTTTACAGTGGATTTAGTCGTAGTCGGAAGGGAAGCATTGAAAACTTTGGGAAAATAAATAAAGAATAAACCGAGGGGAAGGTGTGGAAAACAAATATACCTGTATTATTCGGCCGCTGAGAGTTGTATCCGGAGGAACTGAGAGGATCAAGAAAATATATTGATCTTAAACAATCGAATTTAATATTTCGCTATTGTCTGTACGAGGTGATATATATGCTTATGTTAATTTTGTCACTCGTTCACGTAAAAAAAAATCTAGCCGATTTTAAATGCTATGAGGGCGTTTTCTCCTTACACACCCTTTGCCCATTCTCTCTTCGTGTGCTCTTTTCCACTTCCAACTCAATGAATACTTGCATTCAATGTTATTTTATATTTTGTTACGAAACCGGTCGACAATTTGAATAAATACAGTTGTTAAAACCAAACATTTCTAAAATTTTATACAAATAAGTAATAATCTGTAATGATATTTCCATCCAGTCATTTTAGAGGATTTTATGTAGCGTTCGTTCAATATTTCAAGCGAACTGTTTAAATATATACAACCTCTTTCTTTACGGCTACTTATAATAATTGGTTAATTATTCTCGCGCTTTAGAACAAACGTTCATGTTTTTAGAATTGATTATGCTTCATAATCCAAAGTCAAAAAGTTTCTAGCTTTCAAAGCATACATGATTTTCTTAACAGGTGATTACCTTTCAGCTCATAAAATAACAATACATCAATTATTAAAGCTTTATTCGATAAGAGCATAACATCCAAAAATGATTTAACGTTTCACAACTCGTATCATATGTTTAAATAGTTCTTAAAATATTTGGTAAATTTTGTGATATTGTAGAATACTCGTATAATATACGTATTAATAAATTCTTAATGTCATAAAATAATTTTACAAAATTGAATGTATATTTGGAAACTTTATTTAAGAGCTAGAACTCTAAAACTTCTTCTAAAAAGAGCTAACCTGAATTCTATAATACATATTGGTATACATACATCTTTTTAATTTTTCTTTATAAAATGTATCCAGATTTTTCACAAAAACGGCCCTATACAAGACGGCTATATACTAATATTACAATAATAAACCTGAACCTTTTCACAGATCGCGGACATCGCAAATATCAATAGTTAATTGTTTCATAAACCATCTATGAATAAGGAAAATGGTATTTTTGGGCCATTTATCTATCTCGTGTTGGATTGCGACAATTCTTCGTTTCCATTAAAGTTGCAGTTTTGGATTTTTTACATTGCTTTACACATATGTGTAAAAAATATTATGCGACTTTGGATAGTACGTCGACTGAGTACGTGCGTACGTACGAGTGTAAACTTTTAAAATTTGAAACTGATATACATGTATTTATTTTAACGACAACTCAGTCGCCGCAAACATTAATGTTTGCAAAGGAAAATTTATTTAAATAATTATAAATAATTTTATTTGTGAGTACGTAGGTTCGTACGAGTGTGAACTTTTCTAATTTGAAACTGATGTTAAAATTTAAATGATCCATTTTGAAAAGAATCTTTTCAAATCCCTACCTGCCTGATAAAGTATCTACCTATATTGTATTTTAGCAGACATTATTCTATATTTGAAATGGATATTAAAGCAACAAATATTTTTTTTATGGCAAGTCAAGTTACATTCAGTCATTTTTCAAGGCTAAAAAGTAGTAGATAAGTAAAGATTTTTTAAAGTAGTTGAAATGAAGCTTAAAATTATTTTATAGTTTTGTAAAGCGACCTTCAGTTGATAGGTACATTTTACGGCCTGATTGATGGCGAATGATTAATGAAAGCCATGTTTATTGGCCTTTACATGACACCATGTACGGACAAATTTATTAAATGCAACACTTGACGCAGATATTCGCGAGCGTTCGGCAAAGGTCAACAGGTCGACAAGTTAACTGTGGCCAATTAAGAGATGAGGTCACAGGGTAGCGATATGCGAAATGGTGCCAGGACGTCACCAAATGGCGACCCAAAGGTCAGTCGGTAAGTTAGAAATCTATCGCATGGACAACGTATACTCACTTCATGACTGTGATAAAATCAACTTTACTGCTGGTGAACAAGAATCCTTCCAACTAATCTTTTTTTTAAAAGCATACGCGTAGATTACACCTACATTAAATTTTATAAACAATAATAAACATTAATTTATATGTACTTAAACGTTATTTATTCTCTGTATTATTCATTAGTCGTTATGCTTTCATGAAAACGTCGCCGTTGTGTTAATATTTGGCTGAACTCAAATCATGTACCAACACAGATATTGACCCAAATTAGAAGAATTCTATAGGTTGACCTGAAAAAATCTAAGGCGACTCGAATGTACGAGTAAATATTGATGTTATGTTTGACATGACATTTATTGTGTTTGTTTGTAATACACTGTAGAACATAGCAAGGGGAACAAAAGTTGTTTAGATATAGGCAGACGGGAGATATAACACGTAAAAATAGTTCATTGTAGTGACTGAATAATTCCGTAGAAAACGTGTGCACACATTAAATATAAATAATTTCCTTTGTGAGTACGTACGATCGTACGAGTGTGAACTTTTCAAATTTGGAACTGATGTTAGTTAAAATTTTCGAATTTAAAAAATAATCTTTTCAAAGCCCTACCTACCTAATAAAGTACTATCTATAATGTATTTCAGCAGACATTATTCTATATTTGAAATTGGTGGATATTTTATTATTAGGTTTAGTTACATCCCGTGAATTTCCACGGGTAATTAGCAATATATTAATTAAGTTGTTTATAATCTATTTAATGTTTGAACATGCCAACACCACTATTGCGGTAATTTCAAATGAGAAGAACAACATTGAATAAATAAAAACTTTGTATAAAACCACAGTTTTTTTATTTATTTTTGTGACCGACCGGTTTCGCTAAGCCTAAGAATCATCAGGGTACAAAATTAAACTAAACGAACAAATACATAGTGTGGGGTTATATATATTCATACATAAAAATGGTTATGGCAATAGCTAAAATATTTTTGAAGAACTGAAAATAAAGAAAGCGTCGTTTTCAGTTGACGTTTTGCCTCTTTCATTTCATATTATCTGTCTCTTTCTCTCTGTTCCTTTGTTATAATTTAAATGTTACTCTTTTGTTTTCTTACTGTGCTCTTATTTTATATTGTGTTCTCCCTCTGTGTGTACGAGTATATATAACCGCACTCTTTGTATTTTTTGTTAAGTTTAATTTTGTAACCTGATAATGCTTAGGCTAAGCGAAACCGGTCTGTCATAAAAAATAAAATCTGTGGTCTTATACAAAGTTATTATTTCATTTTCATTGTTTAATTAATTGCGTTATGAAATCCTAAGACGCCGAAAACGAGCTTAATTTGTATTACGCTTGAACGTAACCTTCTTACCTTAAATGCAATTAAAACCAAATATTTAAACTTCAGTATGAACATGAGAGGTCAGCCATGGTCCTACCCTGATATTATTATGCACGCATGTGACGCTACCAGAGAAAAAACATTGCAACTGTGAGGCAATCAAACATGCACATACTATCAAGTATCTAGGCATAACAATTGAAGATAAGCTTCGTTGGGAATCGCACATTGAAATTTTAACGGAACGTGTTAAAACATATATTTACTGTTTTAAAATACTAAGAAATGTACTTGAACTGAAAGAGTTGCGTGGTGTATACTTTGCCTTATGTCAAAGCCATATAGGATATGGAATAGCTGGTTGGGGGGAGTTGCTATTACCTTGCTAGGTCTTCTTGTAAAAATACAAAAAATAATTTTACGAATTATATTTAGAAAGCCCTTCAGGCACCCAACAACGCCACTCTTTCAACTTTAAGGAATCCTCAATATCAGACAGTTACATCTTAAAATAGTGTTAAAAATAACTCATTCTTCAAAATCTTTAATGTATATCACACATAATAAAAAGACAAAGGCCAAACAACAAGAAATACTTTTAGTACCTAAATACAATACAGCTTTTGCACAAAGACACCATATGTACATCGCGCCTCACACTTACAACAAACTCCCACCACAGACTGTAGCCATCATCAATATGTATTCCTTTAATCAAAACATTACTAAATGGCTAATGAGTAGGGACTGCAAGGAAATTGAAGACCTCCTAAAAAAGCACTTGAAATTTTTCACCATGACAAACTAGAACATTGTGTAACAAATAACATCATTTAAAAAAAAATTATTCTACTTGTACTCACTGTCACTTACCTCAGAACAGGTTCTTATGACCTAGTGAGGTAGGTAATGTAAAAAAATAATGTTAGAAACAAAAAGTTGATAAAAAATTAAAAAAAAAAAATTTAAAAGACGACACGAAACATGTGAGATAACCGTCTTTTGCGAATGCTTGAAGAATGAATAAAAACCAAAAAAATATATACCAAACGGATGCTGCAGGTGTTATTACCCAATTATTTTTGCTAAGTACACCGCCAATTAAATACGTTACAGCTTCCGTGAGACGAGTCGAGTAAGAAAATATGCTGTGGGCTGAATCAAATGTACGCGGATGGCATTTATTATTTGGTACTATTTCCAGCAATCACGTGGAGTTATTGTCGGAAGGAATAGGTTTTTACCCTCGATTTAATGATACCATTTAAACCACCATCATTTCGTCTCATGAGAAATTTCATGAGTGTAATACTTTAATAATATCTGTTTTCCGGCAGCTAGTAGCGCTAAATAGTCCAATCAAAGGTGATGAGGACAAATTCAAATTAAGATCATTAAAAACTGAATCTTTTTATTTATTTATTGTTTAATTGGAACATTTAATAGAGTGATAACAGTTCATAAATATTGATAGATACAATTTAACCCTTTACCGCATACTGTTCCAAATTTGGAACATAAGAATGTTATCATCATAAAGGGCTATGTGGGCCATATATGTATTTTATTTTCAGCTAAATCCTCTTTGCATTATCATAAATCGAACAGTGCTGCCAGTTACGAGCTTTTTAGTAACTACAGTCGCGTCAGTAAGTTGTCATTTCGGCCATTTCGTGAACGAGCGTGGTTGTGACTGTTCAGTGTGTGAATTATTTTGTAATATTTTAGAAGTAATATTGTAAAGTAATTTTTTCTACTCCTTGGTGTGGTTGGTATACCTTTAATGCATAGTGTGACAAATTTGGGAATATTGTATTTATTGCATATAGTGCTAAATATGAAACAAAACATCTTATAATAAATATTTTGCAATTCTTTAAAATTATATATTTTTATTATATTTTACACGATTCTAAATACATTTCTAAACTAACATTTTTTTCTGGAAGGATTAAAAAAATCTATGCGGTAAAGAGTTAAAAGTAAGGTTGTCAATCCACTTACAACATGTTCTTATCATGCGTTGAGTATTGGATACGATCATAAGGTATAATTATATTTCACTAATAAAATAAAAATGCAAAATCAAAGAAAATAACAGCACATAAAAAGAAATAATAACGAAACATCTTGACTGAAAAAAATAACATTTAAAGATAAAGCCTTTTCATTGAGCATAACAATAAGGCTAATTCGTTTGATTGATACCTTTGACTTAACGGACCGATTGCAATCTTTGTAAAATTGACGTCAGGTGGGAATGCTGAGTTTGCTTCGAAGAACTAGTATCATTCGCGCATGAGAACGGGTCGTATGGATATATTTTTTGCTCAACAGCTCATTTGTGTGAAGGCTTGACGGCTTTTGTGTTCTCCTAATTAGTATGGGTTTCATTAAAACTCAGGTTCACCATTTCCTTTCCTTAAAAGACTCGCCACACATACGGCATTTGGTGTGATTTAGGAAGACAAAAATATGTTACCTTCTATAAGTATGGTTCTATGCTTTTAAGCACGTATTTTTGTTTTGTATGATTTATAAAAATACATTAAATTAATTAAAAAAAAGAAAATACCAAATTTTCATATCATGTTTATTTTTCCAGGTAGAGTAAAAACATCCTCATTCATTAGACTTCAAGGTTTTTTTTTTCTTCCGTTTGTTTTTATACATAATTTAGTTGTATTTTATTAATACTAATTACCCCTTTTTTATGCTGTATTTTTTTTATGTATTGTTTGATTTATTATGATTTATGTTTGTTTGATTACTCTGTATTTGTATATTCGTTGTAACTCGTGTATTCTTTTATTTCCCTTGTCCCAGTGTGAGTTTTTATAATTCATAGGGATTGCTTGCATGTTAGCAAAATATAAAAATAAAAAAAAATTATTTACAAATTCAGTTATTGATTTTTTAGAGACAAATACTTTTTACCGTGTTTTTAACATATTTTGAGCTTCAGAACATCCGGCCTGCCAGTCCAATTTTTGCGAAGGAGAAATCAAAAACACATTTTTTTTCGTAAATGTTTGTTGCACTTAAACGACACATTTTTAATCAACACTTAATAAACTTTATAACTATTATTTAGTGATAAAAAATATTATTTAAAAAAAAAAAAAAAAAATCTGCGTTGAAAGTATTTTTACACTTCAAAATAATTATTTAACTAACTAAGTAGTTAAAAATCACAAGGGTGGGCAGAAGGATATACTGCCATACAACTTTGTCTTGGCATATACTCCTTGATTGATATTCATACCATATCAATAAGCTCTTTGCGGAACAATATCGGCACTGAGCGGAACCGGACGTTGGTGTGAATCGGCCTTTACTCGCCGGATAAAAAGATTTTCAGGGAAGCGTATCTTCAAAATTCTTCCGCCAATGCCAAACAGCCAATTAAGAATTAACGCTATATTTCGTCTTCATTTTTTGTTGTTCTCCCAATTTGAAGGGTCTTACTCGAAAAGCTGACAGACCTAATCCGATGTCTCGTATTGTAAAAGCTTTGGCTCTATTTCACTCGGTATGTAGTGTAAACCGTATTCCATTTTCACAAGAGTTGCAATTTCCACCGTGTCATGCTATATCCTTGTATTTTCCTACTGGTACAAAATATGTTATATTTTTTGGAGCATAACAAAAAACCCATTTTGTATTTCTCAAACAGCTTGCCTTATGTTACCAGACGCATATTTCTATATTGCTTTCTTTTTAGACATTTTCCTCGAAAATAATAAAAACGGAAATATGAAGCGGAGAGAGGAATGTCAAAAAACAGCGAACAAAACATAATATTTCTAACTTGGAAGTAGACTATTTGAACACTCGCACAATTAACTAAGAAAATAGGCTACTTAGCAACTCCTCGCGTAACTACAATAAATAATCTGCCAATAAAGAATTTAAGATAATAATAATATTTAGATGATTTGGGTTGAATTATTTTTGTGAAAAATCACCTCAAGGGCGCTGTACATATCTTATTTTCTATTATTAGATATTAATTCCTAGTTTAAAGAGAAAATATACAAGAACATACTTACAATGGCAGGTCCCATCAGATAAACACATTAAAATTATAATTATGATTTTTATTTATTTATTTTTATTTTATTATTTTTTCCAATTTAGGGCATGGGGTGCGAAATTAAAAATGGACTTTCTGAATTTGTCGTACAGTACAGGATTTGGTTAAAATTTGTATATCTAATGGTGATTCGTCAAGAAACATATTATTTTGAGATATCTAAGATGTCCATTAAAATACGCCACATTGTAGCTTGCAACAATTAGATTAAATTAAACATTTTATGTACTTTTTTTTCTCTTTTGATTCTCAATTAATTATCTATTTTTGAGAATAGTCTTCATACGTCAGAAAAAAACATCCTACCAACAAATACAGAAAATTTGAAATTACCTAAAGTTTTTGCCTTTTTAAAACGAAAATGGGTTTTTATAAATGTACAGTGTAGTTGTGGCGAACATTTTAGATTTGTGGAATAAACTGTAGAGTTTTTAAAATTCAAATGAGAAAAATATAATAAATAAATAGTACAAATTAAAGATTCTAGAATCTACTAGGGACTTACTCATATTCACTGTAGGGTTTTAAGTTTATTGACAAACATTTTATTTAAATATCATTCGATAGAAATATTGGTTATCTCTAACATATTTAAATGTCAGAAATGCATTAAGAAAAAATATACTAATCTGATATAAACAACATTCAAACTTAGTACCAAGTTAGTCACTACAGCAAAGTTCATCATAGGTTACCTATATTTTGTTTAAAGCACAAACTTTTTTATTTCCCTTGACAAGATTCGAGTTCTATTTCAGTTCCACTGCATTTTCATCAAAACACATTGAAAACGAAAAAAACGAATGCAAACAACAAAAAACAAGGAGAACAAAAAACCCTTCCTTTCGATCTCCTTTCGTCGAAAACATTTCTATTTCAACGGAAACACGTTTCCAATGGCAGCCACGACAAAAAGTAAGCAAGCCTTGGCACGGTAAGGTTTTACGTATGGACCCGTGTACAATATTAAAGCTTTAACGTAGTACAGGAACGCTGCAAGAACTGTGGAGGATATACACAATAATAAAAATAAAAGTTTAACACAACGAACTTTCAGTTTTTGTTTAATTCTATTTCTACTTGAGTTTCTAGCTGCCATCATTATATTAATTGTTTCCCTATTATGTATGCGAAATGTAAAATTTGAATCTCATTCTTTAATATTTTAGATAGTCATAACTTATGTAATGTACATTTATCTTGTCACAAAATGAGTTCTAATAACTCATCGGGTTTGCCGTGTAGCAAGATATAAAATATATTTTTTATTGCTCTCCAAGAATTATGAAATATCTACTTTTCGTGGAAAACGAAAATGGGACAAACTTCACTGAGTTGGTGTTATTGTTTTGAGCTTAGTAGACATTAAAACTTTTGAGAAGGACGAAAGTGAAATAGTTTTTAAACTTTGCAGACATTTTCCGGCATACTCTTTCATAAGTAGATAATAACTTCGGATTTTCGATAATATCTCGGTAAATACATCGATTTTCATAAAACTTCGAAAGACAATAAAAAGTAAAACAGAATAGTTAAACATGATTTTATTGAAGGGTCTGCATCCAAAATGGCGCTAAACGTTATTTTGTAGCATTCTAATAGAAGCTATACTGCACATGATTTATCTGTAAATTCTACATAGCCAGTTAGGAAAATATCTAAGGTTTCCAGTGAATAAAAATTATAAGCTGTAATCTTTTAAAATTCTCTGAAAAACTTACTTAAATGTCAGTAAAAGATGCAGTTTGAAAACTAGCGCAGCGATTTTCGAACGTTTTACCTAAAATTCCAGTGAACATTTCATTAATAATTTAAAAGTTTACTGTTTAAAAATTGTATTCACTGTAAACCTTAGACATTTGCCTAACTACCCGTATATAATTGACACATGTATCATTTGTAGTGTTGCTTGTATTATAAAGCCAAAAAGTGTGTATTTTTGGGTGCTGACCCTAAAATAAAAAAAGTATTCCACGCAGCATTTTTTTAAACAATGCATAAATTGCCTGAGTAGGTATTTCATTTAACAGTATTGGTAAATGATTTAATTGCAGAGAAAATAATATGTTTTTGTTGATTTCTAGTTAATTTATTGATCAGCATGTATCAAGGCACAAATAATGTGGAATGTTTCAAAACAATATCATTTAGTTCTACCTGAGGCTAAATAATATGCTCCAGAATGACTAGGCTATAAACTATTACTGCGTAATTTGTATGCCACAAAAGCAAGTAGTTTCCCACACGAATTCCCAAATCCCTCCTAAAATTATACTTCGAAGTAGGACACTCTACTCGAAATTTGACTACTCATTTGCAGGTCGAAACTAAGAATTTTGGTTTATTCGAAAATGCGCCAAAACAAGTCGCTAATTATTTTCCTAAAACTTTCGGGAACTTGTAAACGTACAATAATATTGCAAATCAATTACTTGTTATTTCGCTTTACAAACTTGCAGATTTACATCGTAATTCGCGATCGATATTTGGTTCTAGTACAAAAAATAAAGAGCAGATCGAATCAAATTAGAGGCAACAATAGATAAAGGTGAATATGTATCTAGCGAACAAAACTTAAAACAAAATTTAATATTACATATTGAAAAACGTTGTATCGTCGCCGGAAAGGCAAAAGGGCTAGAGCGCCATTTTGGGAAGTTTACACCAGAGCACTTTAAAGTTTTTTTTTGTTTTACAATAAAATTCATAAGTATTCAGTTCCTGGTTGGATTTTGAAAAAAAACTTAACGTAACTCAATGCTGTCACTGAGCTACCTGAAGAGAAAAAAAGTCCCAAACTTGTGTAGCTTGAGTCAATCCTTCTTCCATATGGTAAATATATTTTAGATGGCTGGAAAGGCCACAAAGACTCGAAGAATCAAACGAGAGTCGGAGCATTCGACGCAGAAATAAAAACAGCATATTTAACTCATTTTTGACCAAAGTGTCGCTAAAGCCCTTTTGCCTTCGCCTTTACAGCGACGGTATATTGGAATAACAAGACGGGTCTTGAGGTTGATGCGATGGCTCACTCGTCTTGTTATGATCTCTGTGTGAGTAATGTTTATGATGGATAATCAACATTTTAACTTTTTTTTCAATATTTGACCTTGCATTGTATCCAAGGCCCTGCCCTGTTCAATAATGTATCAAACAGATTAACGATGATTGCAATTAATTGTTGATACAGAATATCCTGGATGATCCAACCTTAACCAGCAAACCAATCAGTACTGACAAATCGCACCCACTCCGATAGAATATCCAATTGAACGTATCCAAGGCCAGTGCTATTTAGAGCCATACTGCATTTAGAGGTCATATGACAGACATTGGGATGTGCAAGTGCATCTGTATGCAGATGGGATGCACAATAATGCTAAGTGGGGAGTTGATTAAAAAGCGCTCCACGCGTCCGCTGAGTTTAATGTAAATATGCAATTAGACGGATAACACCGCCGGTTTATTGAAGGTCAGATGAATCTGAAGCAGGAAAAATATTTATACTATTGGGATGATTCATAAGTTTGCAGCGCATAAATTATAGTAGATTTTTTATTAATAATAATACTTTGCAAATTTCTATGCGGCCATACTTTTTGACAAATATCATCTCAAGAGAGCTTTATCAGATACAACTATAGTTCAATTATCAACAAAAAAATTCTCAGCCACTATACTTACATTTAACAAGGCTTGTATATTATATAACATAATTTTTAGGAACATATTTACAGACGTTGGGAGCTATGAAAAGTTTCGACTTGCAGGAAAAACTGTGAATATAAAAATTTAAAAAAAAAACGCATTGTATTTTTTAATAAAAATATTGACTATGGGCTAATTCTGCATTCTGTTCACTTGGGCCTGGTACTGTGAAAATGCAATTTCCGAATATAACTGCCACCTGAATAAACATACCTAAGAACTCCATAAAGGAGTGTTTTTCCGAGAAAACACATTATGAGTGATTTTCTTGTAAATCACTTATAATTTTCATGTAATGCTTAGTTTTCGTCTTGTCTACTATGCTTATTGTTAAAGGTAGGTTTTTATTACATAGTACTTTTATTTAATCCTTTGTTAGATTTATAAGAGGTATACCATAGTCACAACGAAGAAATCTGTAATTCTTTTATTATGTACTCTACGTATAAACTCATTTACTGTAGACTGCGCGTTGGTTCCTTCAACTTTCCGACAGCTGTTTTATAGAGTTTTTATCAGGATAAATAAGGCGAGATAAAATAGATAAAATCACGGGCTGGATCGTCGCACGATACGTCGTATTTCCTCGTGCAAGGACTACAGCCTGATCTAGGAGAAGGGTTACGGAAAATAATTTCAACTAAAATGAACATTTATTCAATGGCCGTTATGTTTGCGCAAATTCGTTCAGATTAGCAGTTTTGGTGAAAGTCCATGATATTGTAATAATCATTGTCGAAATGTACAACAGATGGCGAGAAATCGAAAATACTCTTTAAGGTTTTTTATCCAGTAAAGACCTTTTCCCTAAGAACTCACTAATGTAAACACAAATTCAGTCAATTAAATACAACCATCAGATGGTGATAGTAATAAGGCCTAATGAGCCGCAGTACTAGTTAGATGGACATTATGAGGAGTATTTGTATAGGCCCAGCTAGTTAGCAGAGGATTACGAAAGAATCCATAAAATAAAAAAAATAAAAACTCTGTAATCATAAAGCACCAAATAGCACCCATCCAGAAAATCTTAACATTTTGAGTCCCAACTGCCCAGAGTCTCTGACCCTAAAAAGATGAAACCGAGAAATAGGCGTTTGAAAATATGACGATACAAAAGCATTAATATGCGTAATCGGCATTTGAAATGTGAATATCAGTGTTTTTCTTTTCTTTCTGAGAATTATTATAAATAGGTATTTTTTTCAATCTATCAATGCATATGTTGAACAAAAATGTATTTCCTATGTTATCCTACATTTTAATGTTTTTAAACTTCAACTTAAGTCAAATATATCTGCAATGTGCGTTAGTAAAAAAATTGAATTACTAAAAATCTATTGCATTTAGAGCTTGAATGTTTTCAGCAGATAGAAATGTCGAATTTATTTATGGGAAAACATGTTAAACTCGATTTTGGCAAACTGTGGGTTGGACACTTTCTGCAAAACTACGTCCAATTGTAACGTAGAAGAAAATGTTGGAAGTAATTGGCTATTCAGATCTGGTCACTTAGCATAGCTTAACCCGTTTCAAATGACGTTTCGGTTCTTAATAATTGTGATTGACGCGATACTGAAAATATCATCCACCCTGGAACGAGGTGCATACAAGGTGAGACATATAACTATTTAAGTAGCTGCTTGTCTGATCCAGAAATCACATAATCGGGTCCTTGTGTCCCGCGTCCTCATCAGTATAACAAAGGCAATCAGTGACTGCGAGAACTAGGAGCGAGCGGCGCTACACCAGGACAATCGTTACTTTAATAATGGATAAAGTTATAGCAACGAGGAGGAACATGAAGATTGAATGGCGTGGGAAGAAGGTACTGGGATGAGATGGGTTAGAACAGACCTGGGCAAACTGCGGCCCACAGACTACATTGTATAATAAAAGGTTGAGAAATATGTAGCGTTTTAGGTTTCCGAGCAATACTGCTTAGGAAAGATTTTTTTGAAATTTTAATACAACAATGTGAATAATAATAATGAAATAGAGAAGTTGAGTGAAAAATATTATGACTTTAAAAAAATATGTGCATGTAGATCGAAAAACACAGATTCTGAATATATATGTATATTTCCATATTATTATTCCCAGAATTAATAAACCCTTCTTGAAAATTAGTTAAAACGCCATAAAATAGAAACGCTTCATATTAGTCGAACGTCAAATGTACCGTTTTCGTACGATGCGATGCCGCGAAGTAAATGGCGGTGAACCATTTTTTACGTAAAATTTCATTTCTTGGAATGATTGTAAATTGCAGTAATGCTTGTATTTTTACACATTAGTACGATGAAATAGCAAGACGTATTATCTCCTGACATTTTATAAGGTTTTGTTAAATTAAAAGCGGTAAAATTGAAGAAAAAACACAAAATAACAAATATGCAACTGACAGCTGGATAACGACAATGTGCGATGTCAAATATAAGTACCGTGTGGTGCCCCTTCTGAAGGTACAAAACGCGTCACGCACCCACCCCGCTCCTTACCTCTGAGATATTGCCGTTTTGGCGGCGTGTACAAAATTCAAACTTTGAGAATTAATTTAACTATAAAAACTAACTTAAAAAAAAAAAATACCTATATTTAAGTTTGAAGGTGGATATTGATAAAAAAATATAAAAAAAATGGACTCAACTTCCTTATTCTTCATAAATATTGTGCATGAATATGAACAAAACATGAATACTAACTTTCATAAATATGAACTATCATTCAAATGAGATTTTTTTATTTAAATACCGCAAAAGAGTTTTAACTGCTCCCAACTGTCTAGGGCCAGTGAGACTATGGCTTCCCCAAAATAGGGTATGTTGTGAGGCTGAAGGTAGTGGGGAGGGGAAGGGAAGTGGGGAGAGGAAGGTTGGGAAGTACCTGGCTACTCAGATCTGGTCACCAAACACGGCTAAAGCAATTTCAAGCAACGTTTTGATTCTGAATGGTGGTCTCGACGCCGGAAAGGCAAAAGGGTTGAAGCGCCATTTTGGGAAATTTATACCCGAGCATTCAAAAGTTTTTTTTTTACAATAAAATTTACAAGTCACATGTATGCATTTTGAAAAAAAAAAGGAATGTGAGCATTGAGTAACCTGAAGCGACAAAAAGCTACAAAAAGTCCCAAACTTGTATTGCTGGAGATAAGCCTTCTCCCAAATCGTAAAAAAATCGCTAAATCGTTGAAGCGCCACCAAAGTTTTCGGAATCCAACGAGAGTCGGAACATTCGATGCAGAAAAAAACTGATTAAAACTGCATGTTTAACTCACTTTTGACCAAAGTGTCGCTTAAGTCATTATGCCTTTCCAGCGTCGATATAACATCGAGTATATCAAACGAACATTTCTGACATATTCTTTCACACCCATTTGTGTCGTTTACGAAGATTATTATAAAAGCGGCTATTAAAGTGCTCGGCTAGAAAATTAGAGGAATTCAGACATCCGCCCTATATTCCTGATTGTGTTCCATCAGATTTAATTATTTTCCTCTCTCTATTCTACAATATCCTTATAACGACGCTAATCTTCAAAGCAGGCTTGACGACCGCATCTTCTCCAGACCACGCACCGGGTTTCTTCAGAGGTTGAATTGTAACTTTTTCAAAAAGTTGAAAGTGAAATGTAAACAATCCAGGTGAACAAATTATTGATCGTCGCCCTTCTAGTGAGAGCATATGAAAAACACAACCTCGGAGTAACAATGTATGGACAGAGAGCTAATTATTTTTACCCAACCTATACAAACTTGCGATAAATCACTTTCTTCGGGTTTTTACGTCGTACACCACGAGAGAAAGAGACAGCAAATATAATACACCGCTTCTGTGTACTGTCACGATGATCTTGGGCTCCTGGGTCACCGCGGGACACATTTTTTATTATGCCACTAAACTTGACAACTAAACGGTTTTTTAGATTATATGCTTTATTTTTGTTGATAACAATTCTGTGAAAAAGTGGTTATACGAATAAACCAAAACATTATGTCGATATGTCATATGAATGGATGTGTAAATACCCTAGCCTTAGTCTTAGCCACGCCCAGGTCCGCCGAGTCAGGTAAAAATCATCAAAAACTGACTACACTGCCATGGATAGATACCACTATTACTCTATGGTTACAACGGAGCTAAATTACATAAAATAAAAACGCAATGTAATCAACCTAACGGCCCTTAATGCGGCCCTCCAGTTGAAATATTCGCCTGCCCTGGATTAGCAGGAGAGTGGTGGATGAGAAACAAGAGGGAGTAGAGTGAAGATGCTCAACCGTAATGAGTTTTGTTTATATTTAATTATGGTTATAAGTCGTGTGGGAATTTGGTGACTGAATTAACAACGAACTCCTGACTAAAATAAGCGAGGTTATGAAAATATGACGGCAGGGAAGGAGACAGTTAAGGTTAAGTGTGTTTGTGAGAGTGGACGTATTTTCAAAATAACGGTCCGTGAAAACAACTCTACTATATACATAAATAATACTTAGCAGTGGCTCTTGCGGTTACTCTCTGACCCCGGGGCGGTCCTGGAAACATCCCTTCATAAGAACGCATTTGTACATTTTACACGGGCGTAACAGACGCAATGTAACGGATTTAACGTAACGTGCGTAAAGTATTGTTAATTTGATGTTTTGCTCGTCTTGCCAAAAATGCACTCACAACCAATGACGTTACATATATAGACACGTTATAGCCTTAGAATATTAACACAAAATGTGGCAAGCAAAACACACACGTTATCAGTAAATTCATCATTCAAATATCACTCATGTATGACAAAGATAGAAATTCATAGAATATATGTGTATGAACGAAACAGATTTGAAGTTCGGACCGCGTTCCATACTTGCTTGAAACGACCTCAAGCGACGCGTGACCGTTCAGTACTAAATCGGCTTAAACACCGATCACACCAACTAGCGTGATTATTGCTCGCCATTTTGAGAGCGCTACAACGTGTCTATATTTATGTAACGTCATTGCTCACAACGGAATGCGGAAATTTTTTAAATCAAGCTGAGAATAATTAAGTTCGCGGAAAATGCGGATTACCATCATTCCAATTACCCGCAGAAAAGAAGCAGAGACGATGGAATGTCACACAACTACGTATTGGCAAACACTATTTGCTTCATTCACATTCATACTACTTTTGAATTGTTTTGAGGGGAATTTATCAACATAACTATGCACGCGATCAAGATAATTTAACAACGATGTTAGTATTACGAAAATATCTGCCCAACGCCACAAAACTGGCGTTCCGCCGAAAACCATAAAGGCTGATTCACACCAACGTCCGGTTCCGCTCAGTGCCGATATTGTTCCGCAAGAGAGCTTATTGATATGGTATGAATATCAATCAAGGAGTATGTGCCAAGACAAAGTTGTATGGCAGTATATCCTTCTACCCACCCTTGTGATATTTAACTACTTATTTAGTTAAATAATTATTTTGAAGTGTAAAAATACTTACAACGCAGATTTTTTTTATTTTTAACCATTTTTTTTTCACTAAATAATATTTTTATTAATTATTAAAAATATTATTTAGTGATGAAAAAAAAATAGTTTTTAACTAAAAATCGCGATATAATATTTTACAATTCAAACAACTAACTAAATATTAAATATCACAAAGAATGAAGAAAAAGCTACTCCACAAGTGTCCACTTTTGGGAATTCGCCCAACGCCTAAAGGGGCTTAGAAAACTTGTGGCCCTAGAACGAAACATCAATATAGATTTTATCGTCAATGACGGTAATTTGGAATCGTTCCCGAGCCTGACTGCAGATCGTCAACGAACAAACGACAACTCACGTCGACTAAGTATACCTTATTTAGAATTACAGTGGTGCCTCGCATAACGAACGCCTCGCACAGCGAACGCTGCACACAACGAACTTCCTTTTCGTTCATTTCACGATTCATACAACGAACTTCGCTTCACACAACGAACTTCGCTTCACACAACGAAGTCGCCCACTTCACACGATCACTGCCGATTTATTGCATCCTTCCGCGCAGGCAGATGCCGATGAAACGGGTCTTTTCTGGAAAAGAATGCCGAGCAGAACCTTCATTACAAAAGAAGAGAAGAAATTGCCAGGACACAAAGCCATGAAGGACAGACTTACCCTTATGATTTCGTCTAATGCCAGCGGAGACCTCAAGATCAAACCTCTATTGGTTTATCACTCTGAAAATCCAAGAATTTTTAAGAAAAATAACGTTATTAAGTCCAAATTGCCCGTCCATTGGAAGTCCAATCAAAAAGCCTGGGTGACCCAAGTTATCTTCAACGAATGGATTCTGGAAACCTTTGCTCCTGCCGTGAAGAAATTCTTGTTGGAAAAAGAACTGCCGCTCAAAGCCCTTCTGATACTTGACAATGCCCCTTCTCACCCAAAAGACCTAGAAGAAATATTGCAGGAAAATTATCCTTTTATCAAGGTGCAGTATTTGCCACCAAACACCACATCCATTCTCCAGCCAATGGATCAGCAAGTTATTGCGAACTTTAAAAAACTCTACACTAGAGCCCTCTTTAATAAGGTGTTTGAAGAATGCGAGTTTGGTGGAGACAATATGACTATCCGAATGTTTTGGAAGGAGAAATTTGATATCCTTTTGGCAATACGACTTATACAGAAGGCCTGGGAAGAAGTGTCACAAAGGATACTCTTGTCCGTTATTTCCGGCAGATGTTGAAGAAAAGAGAGAAACAAACGACTTTGGACAGGTTTTTCACTGCACCATCGGCCAAAAAGCGGAAAATGGATGAAGATGTGCAAGATTCGATTATTTCTTAAAATTAAAAATGTGTGTTTTTTTTCATTATGTTTTTTAAATGTATCTAAATAAAAATAATAACAAAAAATTATCTTTTTTTATGTCATCTTACCATATTTTATGCTACAGAACGAATTATTTTTTTTTACATGTATTGTTATGGGAAAACGCGTTTCACATAACGAACTTTTCGCATAACGAACTTGCTCCTGGAACGAATTAAGTTCGTTGTGTGAGGCACCACTGTATAATGATGTTTTCTAAGGATTTTTTTTATTAAAAAAGCGGCATAACTAAAAAAATTAAATATTATTTTATGCTTTATTAATTTATAAGATTAAAACCACCCATTGAAAGTTTTTATTTGCTAGATTGATTTTTAAATTTGGAAAAAGGGAAATTGAAAAACCACCGCAATCAAATTTGTTCCGGGACAGTTCAGAACGTTTTTTTAGGCGGACATTCGAGTGGATAAACAAACCGAATGCCCAACGTTATAAGAACAAAACGAAAGGCCGCTTGGGGAACAAAAATAACCCAAAGTCACCAGGATTACGTGTTTAGGTAATTTTAGAAGAGCTTTACTACGTTGGTGAACCGCAGGACCTCGGAAAATTTGACTGAAATATGCATTAATGACTAAAAAGGCTAAAATATACATTATTAACCAAAAGGGCTCAAATATACGTTATTGACCAAAGAGGCTCAAATATGCATTATTGACCAAAGATGCTCAAATATGCATTGTTGACCAAAGAGGCTCAAATATACGTTATTGACCATAGAGGCTCAAATATGCATTATTAACCATACAGGCTCAAATATGCATTATTAACCAAATAGGCACAAATATGCTTTTCGACCAAAGAGGCTCAAACATGTATTATTGACCAAAGAGGCTCAAATATGCATTATTGATCAAAGAGGCTCAAATATGCATTATTGACCAAAGAGGCTCAATTCAAAGAAATTGAATTGAATTGAGCCTCTTTGGTCAATAATGCATATTTGAGCCTCTTTGGTCAATAATGCATATATGCATTAGGCATGTAATCCAATGTCTCGCTATAAAAATCACTATGTTCGACCGGTTAGTAGCCGAGTGGACAAATGCGTCGGGTTCCCACCCAGGCATTACGGGTTTAATCTCCAGCCAGCTTAGGTTGGGGTGTTTCCATTTTTTGTCACATTTGACATCGTAACAATTCATTAATTAGCGCCATTTAGTTTTTTTTTTAACATTAGGAGGGTCCCCGGTAAAAGTCGATTCCGGGCTTGTTTCAGCTTTCGAAAAATTTGTGATTAGCTGAAAAGCATAAAAACATGACCGTTATGCTTTTCAGCTGATAACAGTTTGTTTAAAGCTGAAATGGACCGACAATCTACTGACGGAGACCTTTCAAATGTAAAAAAAAAAAATGGCGCCAATCATAAAATTGTGACGATATCTAAATATGACGAAAATTTGAAAAAAACGCGCACTAAGTCCTCCATCATTGTACAAGTAACATTTTCCGCTTATTATGATAATAATATTTGGATAATTTGTATGGGGCCGTTTTTGTAAAAAAATCACCTCAAGGGCGTAGGAGTTTTTCAAATATTGTCAGGTTTTTTATCCGGGAATTTTTATCTGTCTTTAAAAAAGTATATAACATCCCAACACCAAAACAGACGATGCCGCAAATGCAGAAAAACGTGGTGATATTTTTCTCTTTCACAGCGATGATTAACGACACGTATAAATTATACTATTTCAATTCTTGAAACTGTTAATTCGTGGTAGAATTTCATTATAATAATTTTAATAAAGCACGTTTAAGGCTCAGCACCCAAAAATGGCCCTAAACGTAATTTTGTAGCATTCTAATACAACCAATACTGCACATGCTTTAACTGTTAATTCTAAATGAGCAATTAGGAAAATGTCTATAGTTTCGAGTAAATAAAAATTATAAGCTGTAATATTTTATATTTTGTGAAAAACATACTAAAATATCAGTAAAAGGGGCAGTTTGAAAACCAGCGAAGGCATTTTTTAACTTTTACCTAAAGTTCCAGTATGCATTTCATATAGAATTTAAAATACTACAGTACGGTAATTTTATTCACTGGAAACCTTAGACATTTTCCTAACTACACGCATAAAATTTACAAATAAATCATTTGTGGTATTGCTTGTATTAGAAAGGCAAAATGTGTGTTTTTTTGGGTGCTGATCCTTATGAATTGTATTTACTGGAAACCTTGGACCTTTTCCTAATTTCTTGTATAGAATTAACATCAAAATCATTTGTAGAATGAGTATTTTTGAGTGCTGACCCTTAACTTCGGTACACTTTTTTCCATACAATTTTTTTTTAAATACCATAGTTAAAGTGATGTAGGTACCAGTCTGAAGATGACCGTAACTGGCTGAAACCGGTAGGGTTCACCAATAAAGTTAAACGAACTTTAAAATTATTTATAAAATTCGTTATAAATTATACTGCATAATACGTTAAGGTTTTAAAATCCCCAACCAAAATAGCTTGTAAACCCAAAATAGATTTAGCAAAATCAGTCTTAACCCGTTAGCGTAAATTTAGAAGTTTTGGGGTCAAAGCCCTTAACGTTGTTCCACGTGAAAAGGTTAACACGAAATGATTAATGCCCGGAGCCGTCACAAAAAGTTAAGACATCCTTGGAACGTTAAAGATTTAGTGGATAACGAGGAATTTTGCGGGGAGAAATCCGTAAATGATCATAAATTAAAGTTCGCTGCTTTCAAAATGCTTTATTGACTGTGAAAATGAAGACGGGAATAAACCACAATTATAAAAAATGTAAAGGAGAAAAATAATGAAAAGGTATTTTGGTTTTAAAGTTTATTTTGTAGAACTCCATTTTAATTTTTAGGTTTTTAAAATTTTATTTAAACAATAATAATTATTATTTTTAATTTTTTTTAAAGACAATTTTTAGTTATAAGCTGTTTGATAATGCCCTTAGAAGGCGAAACAGCTGTCACGCATAAAAATAATTACATCGCAGAGCTTTTAACTAAAAATTGTTTAAAAACAAAAAAATTAAATAATAATAATTATTGTTTAAATAAAATTAAAAAACCTAAAAATTATAATGAAAAAGGATAACACAAAATATAAAGCCATGTTTTATTAATAGATGACCAAACGATTTTTGTATTTATAAGGGTTTTGGTTTTAGCCAAATTTTCTGATTAATTCAAACTAATGCTGCCTATAAAATAGAAATCAAATGTCGCATAAATTACCGACATTACTAATATTAGATTAAGGTAGGGTTATTTGAAACTCTCGTCATTTTTTATTTGATGACCATCAAACGATCAGACGATTAGCGCCTGAAATGCCAGCGATGAAAATCGCTTCAGTGAAAAAAAGATTTTTTGCAAGAATTAAAAACATTTCCTCTTTTCATTTTCTCCTTACTGACGATTAATTGGCTGAGAATAAAAATATCTAGACTCAGATGCTGTTTTCTTACTTAATAAAAAAGGTTTTACAAGAGGTTTTCCTTTATTTGTAATCCCACTAATTCCCATTTCCATAATTGGACAGCTACTTGAGTAATGCGGCTTGTCATTTTCTATCTCGCGTGTTAACTACCATAGACTGCCCCCGACCCTAAGATAACATGAATCCGGTTCTGCATCTTATCTAGCCATGTCAACGACACCGAATACACTATCATCTACAATGGACCCGGAGGTGGGCTGCACACGACTCCAGCAACGATATCACTTATAAAAAGGACCGCAACATCCCACACGAGGTTAATCTACGACCTTCAGTTAAAGAGACTACGCCTCTAGTTTGTTGTAGATTCTCCATTTGAAAATTGTAATTAATCTCACTTGTACTGTTTTTCTAATTTAAATAAATATTGTGTTTCCATCAACGCATTAATTTTATTAAAAATTAATAAAAGTTAACTGGCGCCCAGTACGTGGGTCATAAAATTCGAGGAAGCTGTTAAACTTGGCCGTAGCCAGGACTCCTAGGTATTTTAAATACCTCAACGCGAAATCACACAAAAATCGTTAACTGAGAAAACATGCTGAAAATCGTCGCAACAACTGATTTACAAGTGAGTACATTTTTCAAATTATTCGTCTATCCTATAATCCGATAGATTTATCCCTACCCTTCCTTATCAACAAGGACAGAGTTTATTTTACTTTCTCATCCAAGAGCAAGTTAATATTTATAACAATAAGAAATTTTAGTGCAATTTTAAATTAAAATGGCCCACATAAATGAAAATTCACTCACGTCATGTACGGATTCCATCTTCGAGTTCCATGGAGCTCAAGAAGAGTTAATTTTTTTTATAAAACAGGCTAGAGGTTTTCTAGCTAGAAACGGCAATACGCCGAATAATATTGAAAAGTTATTTCTAAATTAAGAGAATGTAAAACTTTGCGACAAATAATTTACAAAAGTCAAAATAAAATAAAAATCAAACCTTAGCTCGTGTAAATAAGAACCGTGCGCAACAACAGATAAATATTGGAAATAAAATATATCCGGTCACCGCTTTGCTCCCGCATAATGTTTTAAGATACGCCGCCGATAGAGGAATCGGAATAATTCATAAAGATAGTATGAAATTGTTTCAAGCTAATCACGCTGACGCGATCCCTGCGGATTCGATAAAAAAAGGATGACGAACACTTCATTATCTCCCCACTCGGTACTGCAAAAGTAGCAGAGGGATAATGGAACGTCATCCACACATTAGATGTAGAACCATTAGTTGTTCAAATGGAACAAATTAGAATTAAATCTTAAGAAACTTTTGAAACAACATGTATTTACCTTAGGTTTAGAAAGAATAGAATTTATAATAGAAAATAACAATGGTTTATTGCATAATCTGATTGGTAAGCGTACCAAGCGAGGACTCATTAATGGTCAAGGGTCTATCATTAAAGTTCTTACCGATAATTTAGACGATAATGACTTAAACGAGTTAAAATATAAAATTAACTCTAATAATCATAGGGTATCTTTGACCTCTCGTACAATGAAAGACTATTACACAAAACTCAAAAATCCTTCCGATAACCAAATTATTTTATGGGCACAAATAAGCCGCGATCGTTATGAAGATACGAATGAATTATTGCTGATACATTTTATTTATCAGGCAGACACTCCAAGGAAGAAAAATCTCGAATTGTGACCATTCAAATCTCAAACTAACGAGCTCACAATTCCGCATATATCTTCAAACTAACGGATCCCACCATGTATCCAGTTGGAAGGAGTCTTCAAGCTAACCTGGTCAGCGACTACGTCATCATTGTGGACGCACTTACCATACGGAAAAGAATCAAACTCATCATCCAGAAGAAGAGGAGTTTGAATTTAAGGGGAGGAGTGTTAACTACCATAGACTGCCCCCGACCCTAAGATAACATGAATCCGGTTCTGCATCTTATCTAGCCATGTCAACGACACCGAATACACTATCATCTACAATGGACCCGGAGGTGGGCTGCACACGACTCCAGCAAAGATATCACTTATAAAAAGTACCGCAACATCCCACACGAGGTTAATCTACGACCTTCAGTTAAAGAGACTACGCCTCTAGTTTGTTGTAGATTCTCCATTTGAAAAATTGTAATTAATCTCACTTGTACTGTTTTTCTAATTTAAATAAATATTGTGTTTCCATCAACGCATTAATTTTATTAAAAACTAATAAAAGTTAACTCGCGGTAAAGAAAAAAACGAATGATTGCTCAGCGATACTAATGAAACATAGAATTTTGGGAGCTTTCAAGTGCATCTTGAAATTGCTTGGGTCCTCATTGAACTTATTTCCATCGTACGTACTGAACTTTTTGAAACTGAGAAATTCATTTTCCCAGGATGTGTAATTGGCCGCGATGAATTTAATAATAAAATATTTACTAAAAATGTTATTTCAAGACAACAATTTTTTTCCTGTAAAAAGTTAGGTTATCTCCTTTTGCCTTTCACTACAGACAAATACTTAAAAATCGAATTGTATTAGTACGGTGGATTTAGGAGAATTTTGAATTTTTACAGAAAATAATCTTTTAGAGTGTCAAGCGTGAGACATTTTGGATACTTTCAAAGCTTTTTCTATGTAAATTCTTTACTTTTACAATAATCTCTCTTCAATAGTGAATAGTGCGACGGTTTCAAAGAGATGTTTTCCAGTGTGACTTTTGATGTGTAAATCTTTAAAAAATCGTTCTTCGGTGAAGAAAACAAAATATCCATAATCCAAATAATGCTAGAAGCTTTGACAGCCAACGACGAGTAATACAATCTTCATTCAAATATTTTCTTTGAAACGCAAATTTTTACATCGCAAAATGGCGACGTAAAACTGATCAAAATAAAACTATCATTATTTATTTGCATGTAGGATTTTTTTTACTATAAAAAAGGCACATTTTGGCATTTTTACAAATACCTAGTACTCGTACATTTGGAAATGCCCCTTTCTGAAAACGTATATTTATTTAATTTCAAATTGTGATAGAATAACATTTTCGGATGTAGCGAACGAAGGCGTCAAACACGTTGAAACAATATTAATTATAAAATTACACGTATTATTTTTTTCTCTTTTCTACACCTATTATCTCGTGTAATTTAGACCCACTTTTAAAATACATCCAGCTTTAAACTGGTTCCACATTACGGGTGCATAGTCTACAAAGAAAACAGACGATCATTGCGCCAAGCTAATCTTGGTCTTCAGCCAATCGGAAGATCTCCTCCACACCTTGAACACCTGTCTACAGACGAATGTTTTGCAGTCACTAAATTTCAAATCTCCAACACCCCTTTGGCATTCCACTTCCTTTTTTATGACCAATCGCAGTGCGCAGCACTTGTTGTTCTGTAGCATGTGTCCAAGGTATGCTATTTTTTAATAATTAATTTCGTCGGGAATTAATTATTAATTTTGTCTCCTTTGTTGAGTTTATTTGGTACCTGATGTCTATACTCGTTCGACGCATTGCAATGGTAAGGTAAAAGCGTTTATAATACTTTGTCTCAATTAATTAAACTGTAGATCAGTTTTGGAAAAAAAAATCAACAAACAACAAATGCAGTATGCACTCGTGTTGGAGTGGGAAGTAACACAAAGAGAAGATATAGGTAAAAGCTTTGTGTGTTATTTCGGTGGAAGCAGTAAGGCGTCGACACGGAACATATTAAGAATGGAACTAAACGTTAATTTGAGTTGATTATTGATAACGTTGTAATTATGCGGATCTCGTACGGACAGGAAGTGGCGGGAGCGCGCGACGACCTCTCCATCGGAAGAATTTACTGTGACTGAAAAAAATGGCCGACAAACACGCGGGACCAAACAAACTGACCGTTAGGATCCCTCCTACACGCGAAGTGCGCCAACTTCGAAGCAATAAAATTCCCCCGGCCTCAGGAGCCTTTGTAATCTTACTTTCTGGATGACCTTAGTAATTTGGGAATTCTTAATTTCTAACTAAAGGTTCGAGCTATCTAACTTGTATGCCTTCAGAAAAGTATTTTTTAGATATTATCTAATATAATATCTATCTATGACATGATGTTACAATCAAGAAAATAACTGCTTTTGACGAACATGATAACTTAATATAATATGTTATCAAAGATAAGATATAGCACTAGTAGTTATCACAATAAGAGATGACCCTAGCAAAGTACTCACACAGATGCGTTCACAAAAGAAAAATCCAGCGAAATTGAAATTTAAAAAAAATAAATATATTTATATAAAAGAAAACACTGGAAAACTTTTCGAACAACTGTAGAAACTCGTCGGATATTAAAATTCGATCAAAGAACAATCAAACTAAAGGCGTAAACGAGACAAAAATTCGGCTTGTCAATGGCTCTTTTAGCAAAGACGTCACTCTCGGAAATATATACATATGTACCAATACACACAATCTTAAATTTGTGTTGTATGGGTCAACCTTAATTACGCGACCTATTATTATCAAATAAGTGCCATATTATTATCAAATTTTACAAAATTATTAACTTTTAGTAAACTTTTTTCTCTTTGATCCGTACTTTTACGCTAGTCTTGATCCGGTTGGGCTCAATTCATCACTTTTTATAATCTCAGTGTTGGTTCAGTCAGCAGCGGTATAAATAATAACACCGGGTAGGTACCTCATCTACCGTGGTGAGCCAATACCAATAAACACCGTCGCAGAATCGTGAACACGGTGAACTCAACGGAACAATGGCTCGAGATGGAGAATAAATTAAAAAGCGCAGTGATGCCTAGTGTCGACGATCAGAAAATATATGAATATTGTATGATCCATTTCTAAAGCTTAGAAATAATAAAAAAATTAATGAAACTTATCTTTTCTTAGGCCCGGTGACAGATGACCGCGCGGATCTCGCACGGACAGGAAGTGGCGGGAGCGCGCGACGACCTATCCATCGGAAGAATCTACTGACTGAACAAAATGGGCGAAAACACGCGGGACCAAACAAACTGACCGTTAGGATCCCCAGTAGACGCCAGGTGCGCCAACTTTGAAACGGAAAATTTCCTCCGGCCTCAGGAGACCTTGTAACCTTACTTTCTGGATGACCCTCATACGTTCTAACATTTGGCAAACTTCAATGCGCATCTATAGATTTTCTGTGGTTCAAAAATTTCGCGATATAAAAGTTTATTTTTTATTTTTTTAAACTTAACCACTGCGAAATAAATAATTACCTTCGTGGCAGAGTGGTGCCAACTTTGCTTTTGTCTAGAGGTCACGGGTTCGACACCCGACGTGGACAAATAAAATGAATGTGGTTAAATTTATCACAAATATGAATTTGTACAGCAGTGAAAATGATTTAAAACGATAATAAGTGCAAATACATGAATAATTCAATGAGCAACTTTACAAATCCGATACACTATGAAACGGTTGTGTGACTAGCGCTGAATAGCGGATGGGGTCTCAGGTCACGTGGCACCATTAGTATTACAGAGAGAGATGAAGATCGTGATTGTAAAAACATTATTCTTGCAACCCACCCATAGACCCGGTTAGTCCGAATATTTGAAGAATGCAGTGGCGATCACTGTCTATGGAAAATAACCACTTTAGGTTTATTGATATTACAGATTAGGTTGTTTAACTTTTGAGGTATTTAGCTGTGTTGTATTGCAAGGCTGTCCGAATCTCAAAATTATATCTGGCAAAACGTCAAACTTTAAATGATTGATTGTCAATATATTTCGACATTAAGATAAGTGCAAACATGCACTTAGCAGCACATGGGTGCTATTTGATTATTTCAACAAAAAAGTTAAATAGCTGATTCTGAAAAAAATAATAGAAAAGATAAATAAAAGATTCAGAAGAAAATGCATTCGATGTGTCCGTCAAGAGCTATCAAATCAGTCATTGTCAACAAGTATTTGATGAAAATCTGTTAGATTGCACGTTGTAGCATGTGGATTACAACTATACATAATTTATTTGTCAGTACGTACGCACATTGGTACAAGTGTGAAATTTTCAAAATTGGGCAGACGTGTGTTCAGAAATTTGATAATTAAAAAGTAATATTTTCAAATCCCTACATACCTATAATGTATTTTGGCAGATATTATTCCATATTAAAAATATAACAATGTTTTTTTGGCATGCCAAGTTACATTTCAAGATTAAAATTTAATTCAAAATTTACGAACGGATTATTTGCCGAGACAGTTAAACGGCAAAAAGGTCGATTCAATTATACCCATTCCTGATTCCAAGTATATAAGGGAAATAGTAATATGCTATATCTAATGGGTATATTTATAGATCGACCGAAATCAATCAGCATAAAATCTATTCGAACGAATAATCAATTCCCAAAGCGATAAATCGAAATAACTGAAAAAGGGATTGTTTCATCTTTATAAGAACACATATTCGTCAGTGGATAAAGGAAAGGGTGACATAGCCACTATTAGATAATAAATATTTAGTAAGACGAAATTCGTGCAAAAAATTAACGTCTCAAATTTTGTATTGTTTTTGGAAATATTTCTGTGTGCGAAAGCAAAAACGAAATGAGTGAAAAAATCAAGTTTTGATTTAAGTATGCAGAATTGTTCCTTAGATACATATCTAGTAAAGAAAAAATGAGATAAGTCCGTTCTTCCTTTTACACAGAGATATAATAATTTTAAAATACATCGAAATTGGAATAACGAAATAAATATTACGTACCTACCCAAAAGTGATAAACGTGGTTACTTCTAACTATCAACATTTTAGCCACCTGAACAGGTGTGTTTCAAATCAAAACGAGTAACCCAAATACTAGGCGAGATTTCGCATCTCACATGGCATAATAATAACGGACGGTCTTCTCAATTTGGGCTGACCTAATAACATCCAACAAACGTGACCAAACAAGTCAATCAGTCAACCAGATGCTAGAAGAAGTTTGTCGGAGTGATGATTTGCAACCTTGGAGTAACAATGTATGGAGAGAGAGCTAATTCTTTTTACCCAACCTATACAAACTTGTGATGAATCACTTTCTCCGGGTTTTTACGTCGTACACCACGAGAAAGAAAGAGACAACAAAAATATCACACCGCTTTTATGTACTGTAAGCATGATCTTGGTCTCCCGCGTCTCTGGGGACACCGCTCACATGTTTTGATATGCGACTAAACTGGACACAACTAAACGGTTTTTTAGGTTATGTGCTATATTTTTGTTGATAAAAATACTGTTAAAAAGTAGTTATACGAAAACATTAAGTCGACATGTGCCATGAATGGATGTATAAATACCCTAGCCCTAGTCCTCACCACGCCCAGGTCTGCCGAGTCCGACAAAAATCATCAAAAACTGACTACACTGCCTTAGATAGGTACCATTCTTTGTACTCTAAGTTTGGAACCTTGTAAGGGCGTGGAATTAGATGTATTAACGTTGACTTTTTCTGTTAGGGAAATCAAAGGAAAAGCGAAAACGAGGAATGGGTGCTCGTCCATGAGACGAGATCTGAGCCTTGACATCATGTTGAAGCATGCATGACGTGACCATATTTTTTGGAGCTTAAACGGTACATTAAGTGGCGGGGGAGGGTAGGTGGTTGTAATTTTCGATTCATAATTATTTGGTATTACTTTTAAGTATCGCCTCGGTGAAATCATTCATTTTTTATAGTTAATACCGCAAAAGTGTCCCAACTTCTCCCAACCGTTTGGAGCCAGTGGGACTATGGCATCCCCAATTTGAGTATGTTGTGAGGTTTAATTAAGGTAGTGGAATAGAGTTGGTAGAGTAGTATCTATCCAAGGCAGTGAAGTCAGTTTTGGAATTGTTTTTGATGATTTTAACATAACTCGGCGCACCTGGGCGTGGCTAAGACTAAGGCTACGGTATTTATACATCCATTCATATCACATATCGACACAATGTTTTTGTTTATTCGTATAACCACTTTTTCACAGTATTTTATCAACAAAAATATAGCATATAACCTAAAAAACCGTATAGTTGTGTCAAGTTTAGTGGCATAATAAAAAATGTGGGCGGAGTCCTGCCAGTGAACCAGGACCTTAAGATCATTGCGACAGTATATAGAAGCGGTCCAATAAATTTTTTGTCTCTTTCTCTCTCATGGTGTACACCGTAAAAGCCCGGAGAAAGTGATTTTTCACAAGTTTGTGTAGGTTGGGTAAAAATATTTAGCTCTCTCTCCATATATTGTTACTTCAAGGGTAGTGGGGAGGGGAAGGGTATGGAGAAGAGTAAGTATCTGCCTATTCAGATCTGTCCACTAAAATACGGCTAAAGCTATTTCATGCAAGGTTTTGATTCTGAATGGTGGTCTTTCACCAGAGCGATACTAAGAGCATCTACCACGTTTATTTGAAAGGCGAAAGGGCTTAAGCTACAGTTTGATAAATAAATAAAATGAGTTATACATGCTGTTTTGATCAGTTATATTTTCTGCGTCGAATGCTCTGACTCTCGTTTGAGTCTGAAGACTTTTGTGGCCCTTCGGCCATCTTTTTTTTTTGTTTACATGAATACCGCACAAGAGTCTCAACTGCTCCTAACCGTCTATAGCCAGTGAGACTATGGCATCCCCAATAGGGGTATGTTGTGAGGCTGAAGGTAGTAGGGAGAGGAAGATGAGGAAGGGGAAGGTTGGGAAGTACCTGGCTATTCAGATCTGGTCACCAAACACGGCTGAAGCCATTTCAAGCAACGTTTCAATTCTGAATGGTGGTATTTCACCAGGGCGATACTTAGAGTATCTACCACTCTGGAACGTGCCGCAAATGTACTATATTTTATTTTATATAACTCAAATGTGTTAAGACACATATTAATTAAATCAAATTTATTTGCGCACGCCGGGTTCGAACCCGCGACCTCTGGATTCGTAGTCGAGCGTCTTACCACTCGACTATGCAGGCCTTCTATCTAAAATATATTTAACATTTTGGAGAAGGTTTGACTCAAGCGACACAAGTTTGGGACTTTTTTAGCTGTTTGTGGCTTCAGGTAACTCAGTGAGAGCATTGAGTTATACGAGTTAACTTTTCTTTTTCAAAATCCAACAAATAAAACTTTAAAGTGCTCTGGTGTTAACTTCTCAAAATGGCGCTTCAGCCCTTTTGCCTCTCCGGCAACGATATGGGTCTTCAATGTGATCAGCACGATCAGAGATATATTAAGAAGAAAATGAGGTGTAAGATTCCTACCGTTAGCGGGGTGTGGTGGTGGTGATGGTGGTGGTGGCGACGGCGGCGCTCCGACGCGCTGGACGTGCTGCGCGCGCGCTCCTCGTCCGAGTCGGCGCCCGACGCGCCCGACGCTCCCGACGCCTCGGCCGTGAACACCGAGTCGTGCGACACGCTCAGCCCGGACTGGTGGGCGGAGCCGGACCTGGTAATCATCAAAAGGGACTTCAATAAATGCTAATTCAATACCAAGAAGAGTCGAGTTATAACAGAAATGTGAATGAAATGCTTTATTTATTTATTTTATTATATCTGTCTACGAAAGGAAGAGAGGGATGAGTCAATAAACGCATATGTTCAGGAAGGCCAAAACAAAATAGAGGAATTTTGTTTTTGTATGTAATTATGTCACATGTCCTTTTCAAAAAAAATAACACACATTATTTTATTTTCTGACTCATCTATTTTTTTCTTGGTAGAAATGTATCTAAGGAACAACTCTGCATACTTAACTCAAAATTCGATTTTATTGACTCATCCCTCTTTTTCTTTAGCACACATATATATGCCCTTATCGGCTTGTAAATAACTGTGCAATAATAATAATAATATTTGGATGACTTGTATGGCGCCTTTTTTGTGAAAAATCACCTCAAGGGCGCTGCACAGATCTTATTTTCTATTATTACATATTAATTCCTAGTTAAAATAAGAATATATACAGGAACATACTTACCTGGCAGGTCCCATCAGATAGACACACTTATTAACATAAAATTATAATTATGATTTTTATTTTATTTTTCTATTTATTGTTCCGATTCAGGGCATGGGAGGGAAATTAAAAAATGGACTTTCTGAGTTTGTCGTACAATACAGGATTTGGTTAAAACTTGAATATCTAAAGGTGATTCGTCGAGAGACAGATTATGTTGAGATTCTTTTAATGATATGAGAGTCTGAAAAGGTAAGTTTTCAGTATGGACCGAAATTCTGTTGGGCTCGTTATACATCTTAGTTCCGGAGGGAGTTTATTCCAAGCCTTCGGCCCCGAAACTCCGAAAGCGCGATCTCCAAACTTAGTACTTGAATTGCGTTTGAATTCTACCAGCTTTCCGATAGCCGATGACGTTGCTGATCTAAGAGTCGACTGCCTTAGAAGAATGTTTTCTGGAACGCATAGTTCGGTAATGTACAGTGGGGCCATTTCGTTAATGGATTTAAACACCATCCAGCACTTGTACTGGATTCTTTCAGTGCACTTGAGCCAGTGAAGGTTCCGAAGGTGCTCTGAAATATGCGAATATTTAGATACCCCGGTGATAAGCCTTGCTGCGGCATTAAAAACTGATTAAAGTTTATTAGTTTGGTATTTAGGAAGGCTGGCGTAAATACCGTTACAGTAGTTGAGCCGTGAGACTAATTAATCAGTAGTTTAGTTGCTTCTATCGAAAGATTTCTTTTGACAGACTTGAGTTGTCTCAGATGAAAAAACCCGATACTTACAGTCCGATTTATTTGAATTTTTAGCGAAAGGTCCGAATCCAGATTAACACCGAGAAGTTTTACGGTTGTTTTTGTAACTATTTCGCTACCGGAAATACATATTGGCGAATTATCTATGAAATGTTGCCTCCCATAGATAATATAAAATAATAGTGATACACAAGTATACTTACATGGAGTAAATGATTAGCACACAAAAACATAAATAAGTTACTAGAAATATTAAAATGCAATAAATTTACATTAGTATTTTTGGAAGAGGTATGCTATTGTAGCCTTCTTGTAACTACATACAGTGCAGTTGAATATATATACTATTTCTGCGAACGAATTAAAATTAACATTTGAATTTAAATTAACACATTATTCAGCCAGGGTTTTATACCTAGGCAGAATTTTTTTCTATTTAATCATGTCTAGAGGCTCTTAGTTAGTTTCTCAAAGGCTCATTGAACTTTTGAATAGTTTGTTCATTTCCAGAGCAACGGCTTCCATGTTCGAGTGGTAAGACGCTGGACTACAAATCCAGATGTCGCGGGTTCAAAATGGCATGTGTAAATAATTTTAATTTTTTGAATATGTCTCATAACACATTTAATTCGTATTATAATAATATGTAGTTTATTTGGGGCAAATTCCGAGTGGTAGATACTACGCCCTGGGGAAAGGCCACCATTTAGAATTGAAAAATTGCTTGAAATGGTTTAGCTGTATTTGTTGACCAGATCTGAATAGCCAGATACTTCCCAACTTTCCCATCCCCTTCCCCTCCCCGCTATCTTCAGCCTCACAACATATCCAGACGGTTGGGACTCTTCTGTGGTATTCACGAATAATATTTTTTTTTTAAAACAAAGAGCTTTTGAAAATTTATTGACAACGTAAAATAACTGGTTTTACAGTTAAGCCTCGGTTTATCATGTTGATATGTTTTATACGAGAACTGTGTTGTAGACAGAGGAATGATTGCTTTTTAGGAAAAAAAAAAAATCATTGAATTACTCGAATATTTTTTAATTTTTTTTTTTAAACTTGTATGAGACTTGAAAACTTACGCACAGAAAATACATAATACTATTTATTTTGAACAAACAGAAAAAAAACTTAAAACAAAAAGTCTCCTTTCAAATTTTTAGAAACAGATGTTATAAAATAGAGTACGTAATTAAAATACATTCCGCGAGTATTATCTCACAACTGTGGATAATTAATTTTTTTACAAATATAACTCGTTATCTTCGTCTGTCGTAATACAAGTAGAATAGGTTTTTATTTATTTATAAAATCTCGTTTCATTTATTGTAATTAATATTAAAAATATACACTCAAATCACTTATGTGAATAGAAGGCCCCACGGCAAGAACCTGTTAACTAATAAATCCACAAACTATTTTTCATTAATGTTTTAAGCAACATACTAAATTTAGCATTTTAATGCATTTCTGCAATACAATGTTATTATTGTAGGTAACATGTTCTTGCCAAAAAAAAGAGTTACAAAAAAAATTGCAGTTACATGTTCAACTCTTTGATTTTCCATGTTCGTGCCATTTTCAAGTGTATGTTCATTGGATAGAGCGTACCAGAGTTAGTTTAGTGAGAATACCAACTCATTTTTGACAAAAATGTTAGTAAACAGTTTCTTGCCGTGGGGTCTTCAATTGTTCTTCCAAACTAAGGCGAATAGTAAAAAAGCTACAAAAATCTGGCACCCTTCCAACAGCTCTCGCTTTAGGTCTTGACCCGCGTTCAGCTCTCCAAACATCCCGGCCACTTCAACCAACCAGCGGCGGCCCTGAGAGCGTGCTGTTTGTTTACTGAGCTATCGTGGCAGCTCGAGCAGGTGCTAAGTTTCCTGTCAACTTTGGACAAATTGCAGCTAGGTCAGGTGAGGTTTTAACTTAGCCAAACAAATTGAAGTTCGGTACTGTAAAGTTTTATTTGGAAATATTTTAAATAAACTATTATATCGAAGGTATTTTAATTGATGTCGTATTTCGATTGCCATATTTAAATAGTGAATTAATCTTCCTATCGATTATTTTTACAGAATCGATTATTACGTCGTTTGAATTAGTAGCGTCGATTATTCTTTTAGATATTTAGATAGTATTATGGTAAATTTAGCCATATCTATTAAGCGTCAGCGCCCAAAAATACACATTTTTTGGTTTTCTAGTACAAGCAAAACTACACATTCTTTATTTGTCAATTCTATACGGGTAGTTAGAAAAATGTCTAAGGTTTCCAATGAATACAAATCTTAAGCAGTAATCTTTTAAATTCTTTAAGAAATGCATACTGGAATTTTAGTAAAACGTTCAAAAATGATTTTTCTGGATTTAAAACTGAACCTTTTACTGGTATTTCAGTATGTTTTTCATAGAATTTAAAGGATAACAGTTAAAAAAATGTATTCACTGAAAAACCTCAGATATTTTTGACTACCCATAGCAAATTTGCAGATAAATCATTTGTAGTATTGCTTAGAACACCCTTAAGGTGATATTTCACAAAAATGGCGCTATATAAATTAGCCAAGTATTATAATTATTCTTATTGAAATGTCTATTTTTAATTGGACATCTTAATTACACACTTTGCTTCTTAAACCCCACAACCACTAAATCACTCTTTTCGATTTGAAATTTCGCATGTAACTTACTTCCTTCTGTGTCCATCCTCCAAGCTCAGCAGGCGGGCGGTGTTGGGGGTGGGCGGTTCCCCCCGCCCCTTGGCCCCGCCATCGCGCCCTGCCTCGGGGGGCTCGCCCGCGCCTCTCCCCCGACGCCGAAACATGCGCCGCAAGCCGCGCAAGAAGCGGTGCTTCTTCGTATCTAGAAATGTAAAAAAAGGTTAGCGATGGTAAAGGTTGCAAACCCCTGGAAAATAATAAGAACTAGATTACGAAACTGGTTATTCAGAGGAAGATTGATGGAAGACGTTGTAAATGAAGGCCCAGTAGAGGAACAACAGATGTTACTACGGTATCCAAAGTATGCTAATCTCTTTATAAGCATCGACAGACCTGTACTAAGCTACGACTCAGAGCGTTGGTACGCACGAAGAATAACAAAAACGTAAATGTTTTTTGGAGAATCTTAAAAAAAAACTATGGAGCCATGTAACCACGATCTATAAGAACGGTTTGAAGAGACGCCAATTTGCAAGATTTATATTAATTTAAATATATATACATATAAACGATATAGGCACATAAGCACTGCCTACCCTGTCGTACTCACATAAAAAATATTGGATTAAATAATATGAAATTATAGCAAAAAAAAATCAACACTTTCAAAAATACGCGCAAAGTTCAGCTAATCGCTCCGCCGCAAGAGCCTCACCGACCGTCAAACTATAAAGTGTCAAAAGCAGTAACTACATATGCCCAAACGCCACCAACGTCAGAGTTGAATATATATTATAATATAGTATGATGTGAGCTGTGAGCGCGTTCAATTGGCTTAGTTATGTTAGTATTTTTGTTGGTGTGTAGACAGTGCTTTTACAGAACAAATGCAATAGCAATAAGTGACATATATTGGTGAATATCTCTATTATCAATTAATTTCCATACTGCCTACCCTGATCCAAAACTATGTGCATGCCGCTGTAAATATGTGTATACAAATTTCTAACATCCCAACTTTCCTCTTCACATCTCCTTCCTCTCCACTAACTTTAGTCTCACAACATACCCAAATTGGGGATGCTATAGTCTCACTGACTCTAGACGGTTGGGAGCAGTTGGGAGTCTTATGCGATATTCACTATATTTTTTTTCTACATGTATATATATATATATATATATATATATATATATATATATATATATATATATATATATTTTACCATTGTACGCTATAGAAAAAAAAGGTTAACCTCAGGACCTGAATTTGAACTTTCGAAAGTTTCTATCGATGGTAAAATAATGTGGAAAACTAATACACAAAACATAGATAAGGAAACTTAATGAAATGTACTTAAAAAATATTTATTATGTGTATTTATTTTTTCAAGGCTTTGTGAATTGGGGCGAATCATTTGTGTGGCCCACAATGTTTTTCCGCCAGACCCTTCAATAATTTATAACCCTTTTAATATATGCATCAGTATGGTAATTGGGGTCCAGAATAATAAATTTACGGTTCTACATAAGCACGTACGAAAGAAAATGGGTGGACGGGCGTGGTCTTAAATCAAAAAAATTATTTTCTACAGACCAATTTATTGGTATTTCACCCCAAGTGCGCTTGACTCCCATAAATCAAATTACCTAGGGGCACTCTCTTCACTTAAATGAATTTCTTATCTTAATCATTAATTACAGTTAAATTACTTTTACATTGATTTAAAACATGTAACATAATCATATAATAGCTAAGGTAATACAAAAGTGTCAGATTTAAAAATATGTAAAAATGTCAAAAGAACAAAAGGACATAAGTAGTTTTAGTAAGAAAATAGAAATTTGGAAAAGAATAGTTATATCCCCCCTACTTTCGTGTAAAAGTTATTGATATTTAACTTGATCCTCAGGGCATCGAATCGAAGCCCAGCTAGGAAACACGTCAAACGCGTGGTCCACATCTTTACACGGTTGACATTTCCACGCGAGAGCGTGTCGTTTTTACGACTCGTTCTTTTGCTCAACAGCTTGATAGTGGAATGATTCACTACTCCGTTCCTTACAAGACCTTCCATGTTTAAACATCAGGGCCTCCTGTGTGGAGTTAATATATATTTTAAATCTAGATAAGTTATGGAAGACTGGCTGAGTTCTGTTGATTGTTTTTTTTTCTGAGGAGGTCAAAGTAAACTCTATAATAATAATAATAATAATAATAATAATAATAATAATAATAATAATAATAATAATAATAATAATAATAATATTTTTTATTAAATTTCTTATACATGACAAATTTTTTGAATTTAATGCATATAAGAAATAAGTTAATTTTTTTACAAAATAAATACAAATTATAGTAACAAAAAATAAAATTTCAAAAAAATAAAATTTCAGGCAGTGGTGATGATCAGGTCAATGAGGAGAAACTCTTTCAAGAATCAATAGGATTTCACTTCTGAATCTCTCCTCACTGACATGAAATAAGTCGATATCGGAAGAGATTTTGTTCAGGAGCAAAATACTTCTCCCCACCGGCAGAACCATTGGCAGGTTGGTCCTACAGGCAGGAAGATAGAATAATCTATGAAGACGCTGTCTTAGATAGTCATCAGGAACATAGAGACTTACGCGCTCCAAAATAGCAGGGTTTACAATATAGCCCCGCAGCAGTCTGAAGAAGTGAGTGGCGGCATACCCCTCTCTCCTGAGCTGTAAGGAGTGAAGTCCGAGCGTGCCCAGGAGAAAGTTCGTTGGGTAGAGCCACGGGTAGTGGCCGTACTCCCTCATGTATAAAAAATCTCAGGAACTTTTTCTGGACCCTCTCCAAGATGAGGGAGTACCCCACCTCATGAGGATTCCAAATAATTGAACCACTCTCCAGCCTACTGCGGACCAAAGAGAAATATAGTGTTCTCAGAGTTCGGGTATCCCTAAAAACTCTGACGGTTCTGAGAACAAACCCTAACATTTTCAATGCCGACTGGCACACCCCTTCGATATGAACACGAAATGCAAGCTTACTTTCGTACACAATCCCAAGATCCTTTATAGTGGAAACGCGTTTGAGATTATGATCGAGCATAGTGTACCTGTGGTAGGTGAGACTAAATGCTCTGGTAAAAGAAAGGACTACACATTTCGAGATATTGAAATGAAGCTGGTTTTGTCGACTCCATTCAGAAATGTTATCGACGTCAGCTTGAAGAAGCAGGCAATCCTTAATACTTCTTATTTGTAGAAATATTTTAAGGTCATCTGCAAAAAGGAGAAAGCGAGAAAAACGGATGACTTCGGCAATATCATTAATAAAAATAGAAAAGAGAAGTGGACCTAAGATTGACCCTTGGGGAACACCAGAAAGAACAGAAAACTCAGCGGATTGGAAGATTCCGTGTGTGACAAATTGCTTTCTGTTTTCGAGGTAACTTCTGAAAAATTGAAGCATGTGAAAGGAGAAGCCCATTTGGGCAAGTTTGGCGAGCAAGATATCATGATTCACGGTATCAAAAGCTTTGGAAAAATCGTTATACGAACAGTCTACTTGGTATCCACTGTCTAAGGATCTAGCAACATAATCAGTGAATACCATCAGATTGGTTTCAGTGGATCTTCCTCTTCTGGAAACCATGCTGTTCAGGTATAATGTACGCGTCAATTTGAGGCAAAATAAATTTATAAATTAATTTTTCAAATAATTTAGCAGGAGCGGATAGTATGGCAACTGGTCTATAATTTTCAATAGATTTTTTGGAGCCATTCTTAAAAATAGGGCAAATTTTGGAAACTTTCCATAATTCTGGAAAAGTGGAAGTACTAACAGCTAAGTTAAAAATAAAAAACATAATGGTTTTTTAAGAAACTCAGCGCACCCTTTAATAAAAAATACGGGAACAAAATCTGGGCCGATAGAGTGTGAGTTCTTCATATATCTAATGGCACTCGTAACGTCAGATTCGGTAAATATACCTAGATCGACGTTTGAAGCTCCTTTGGTATTAAATGTGACCGCATTATTAATATCTAGAAGGGGAGGGTCTTTACTGTAGACCGATTGAAAATGATCAGCAAATGCGTTTGCCACACCCGAGCCATGAAATTCTTGATCACCTTTCATCATGGTATCTTCAAGACCACCATCCTTCCGAAGAGATTTTATGTAGTGCCAGAACATCTTGGGATCGTGCACGATGTTACCTTCGATTGCAGACACATAGGCTCGATAGGCCTCACGAACCTTGCGCCTAACCAATGCCCGGTGAGAACTAAACAGATCGTATTCACTCTGAAGGCCTTCAGCCTTCCAACGCTTATGATGGGCGTGCTTGATCTGTATGTTCGAGATGACTTCTCTCGAAAACCACTTCGGATACTTGCGACCACCACCGCCTGCGAGTTTTTGGGGAAAGCATGAATTAAATACATCATAAATACAATTGTAAAAATATTGCGCCGCCTCGTTTACTGTAGTTGAAGTAAAAAGGTTTTGCCAGTCTGTCCGGCTCATCGAATCGTACAAGCTGAAGACATTCCCACGACTAAAGTTCCACCCTCTTGAGATTTTGTTTTGAAGGATTGGAACTCTAGTACTTTTGGAAGATCTTCTGCCTAAACTGTACATGAATTCGATGGCCGGATGATAGCTGTCCTCTGGTACAAGCGGCGCAACACTACGTATCACCTCGAGATCGACATTACACAGAACAAAGTCAAGGATTCTGGAATTGGAATTTAGAATGCCATTACACTGTGAGAGTCCAAAAACCGCGCAAAGGTACTCTAAGTCTGATTTTACTTTGGAAACTTCCCAAACGGAATGCAAATTAAAGTCTCCCAGTATAATGACATTTCTTTGACCAATCCCATCGAAATTTGAATGAATTCTGTCAAAAATTGCCTGAAAATCTCCCACCTACTGCTAGGCGGAAAATAAACAACACAAATGAATGTGACAGAGAGTTTGTACGAGACTTTTACCCATAAATCCTCTTGCTCAGTTTCTAGAGAGAGTATGCGTTCGACCTTTAACCCATCCTCACTCTTGAAGGCAAGGAGACAACCGCCACCCTGCCTGTGGCCACTGCCATTGTCTCGATCCCTTCTGAAAACTAAGAAGTCACTCCCAAAAGTTCAGAGGTCAAAACACCCACGTTTAGCCATGTCTCGGTCAGCGCTATGACATCACAGTCACCGGCCGCAACATTATTGTAAAAACGCGAGCATTTTGTTTTTAACCCCCTAACATTCTGGTAGTAGAAGAGCTTTGTTTTGTGTAAGTTCAGTCAGCTGCTGCCGACCGCGACCGCTGGAAGACGTGGCGCCGCCAGCCTAACTTCCCATTCTTTGATGAATGTGCGGCGCGGCCAGTGTTTTGCTTTCAAAACCTCGGCAACAGCCGACTGAGGCATGCCGATCTTAAATGAGGAGTACTCACCCCGCGACTTGATTTTAACGACTGTAAACGATGCGGCGTTGACCAGGGAATTTAAGTAAAGCGACATGTCATCGCAAGAAGTATCAGGGTGTAAGGGGTAACAATGAAAAAAACTGAGTTTTGGTGACTCAATTACGCTCCTTTGGCTACCCCTTACGGTGACACGCCGCTTGCGTACTATTTTAGTCCACTGTGGTGGATCAATGGGTAAATTGGTGCAGGCATCATCCTTGTCCAAGATTGGGTAATAATAATAACACCAAACGTATGTAAGGAACACTCTTTGAATGGTTAGATGTATCCGACCTATTAGCAGATCTCCTTGAAGTTCTAAACTCCCTACGTAAATAAATATATAGGTACGTCCAAAATTTTAATTAATTATTTAACATTTTTTTATAAACCGGTCAAGTTTTTCCAGGCGAAATAAATTATATTATCAGGATTTTTTCCTTAATATCAATATCTAAAAAATATTTCGTAACGAGCAATATAATAAATTGGTATGGTCAAAGATAAATAAGAGAGTGAACGGGGAAAATTACCAGACTACAAAGATAATGAAAACAAAGAATCGACTTATCTTGAAAAAAAAATTATAAAACAATAACTATTTAATCGAGATGAGGACACTGCCAAGAAAATATTTATGATATTTGTGTTTAATTTTAACAACCCTATATTATTTTGAATAAAAATCTTTTCTAAGATTTTTTCCACTTTATACCTTTATACCTGGCCGATTTTACCCTGCTATGGATATCTTCAGACGTTAGACTTCACCTTATTATGTTTATTTGTAAAACAAGGTCAATTAAAAACAACCATTTTATAAATAACATTTAATAATTAGACTACTTATTATTAGACATTGCATTATTTGGATTGCCTAGTGCATATTTCAGCATTTTGGCATTTTTTCGACATAAATGCATATTTCAGCCAATTTCTTTCATTAAGCTCTCTAAAATGGCACTACACGTCACTTTGTAGGATTATATAATAATACAATAATTCAAATGATTTATCTATAAATTTTATATGGGTAGTTAGGAAAATGTCTAAGGTTTCCAGCGATCATTTTTTTTTTACTGTGATCTTTTAAATTCTATGAAAATCATAATAAAATGTTTGTTACAGGCGCAGTTTAAAAACCAGCGAAGGTATTTTCGAACGATTTACGTAAAATTCCAGTATGCATTTCATATATCATTTTAAAAAATACAGTAAAAACCTTTTATTCACTGGAAACCGTAGACACTTTTCTAACTGCCCATGTAGAATTTACAGGTAAATCATTTGTATTATCGCTTTTATTAGAAAGTTAAAAAGTGTATTTTTGGGTGCTGACCTTAAATCATAATGAGTCCTGAGGTTTGCTAACGTAATAATATCTCAAAAATTGTATCAATTCTCAATTAAATATGCATATTTTGGAGATTTTCCTATTTTTGTGCATATTTTAGGGAAAAGGATTTTTTGGCATTGTTAGTAGATAATTTGACATTTTTAGTGTATTGATTGTCAACTAAGCATCATCTAATTGATACTAGCATGGAATTGATTTAAATTAGAATAGATTGTTTCAAGTCGAATGGAAATATTACGCAAACTGGTACAAGATTAATGAAATAAATTGAAAATATGTCAAGTGTATACATTGACTGAAGTAACAATGGTAAAGCCAGAGGGGATGCCTTGTGAATTCTGGCATAAAATTATTGTGCCCAGAATATTAATTGAATCCCCGCAAAGCTCCAGATGACAACATTCTGATTTCGCATCCCGATACAATAATACGACTTCCATTTTCCATGACAATGGATTTATCCTTTTCAGAATCACATGCCCACCGCCAAATATTATAACCCAATAAATAATAATATGGATCTCCTTATTCGAAATATTATTTTGAATACAGCTTAATCTTTTGTTAGCTAATGAAGATATACGTTCTTGTGGGTAGGTACTGAAATGCTTTGAAACCAGTTAAATATGTAATGGCTGGTAAATTGCCAATGGTGTGAAATAATAACGGTACATCTTTTTTTAAATGACATAATTTAAGATAAAAGCCAACTGGGTTTCATGCCTTTTTGAAACCACCTGCATGCCTTGCCAAATGCACCTGCAGTAGGTATAACAAGTTAATAAACGACATTAGATAAATTACAGAAGTAAATACACTCAATCTTTTTCACACGAACGTCGGGAAATACATTTTCCATCTTTTGAACTTTTATTATTATGTAGTCTTGCAATCTTTAGGGCACAGACGTCAAGTGGGAATACTGTCCTTGTTCTACCGCTATTTCATCGAAAGATGCTCCCAAGAACTTGCGTCATTGATCTTTTCGGCACCGGTACACAGCGTGGAAACTCGCCAAACGCGCTCTCAACATTAGTACAAGGTTGACATTCGACATACGACAGCGAGTTGCATCTACGACTCGTTTTGTATCTGATAGTATTAATACCGTAAGCCGTCTTCTGCCACGTTCGATGGAAAAATTACTCATACATAACAAAGTTTTAAATTTTCTTCCGATTACAGTCGTTCACGATTTACGCACTATGTTCCTTTTGATGTGTGTGTCGTGACTAAACCACGAGGGAGCGGGTTTTTATCTGCTAGTTAATAATTTAGTAGCTTATCCGAGGGACTTAGAAGCAAAGGCAGCAATCTACAAAAACGGTTCTGTAGCATAGATAACTTTTGAATGATTATTATAAACAGAGAATTTTGTGTATCAAAATGTTGGTGTACATTAAACTAGGAACAATTATAGAAATAAAAGTGTATAAACGTTTTATCATCTTTTAAAGAAACTATTTAGGATGAAAAAGATTGCTGCCTTTGATTCTATACCCTTCATCTGTGGAATCATTTTCCAGCCTCTGTTTTCTCTCTCTTACGGCCTTTTCAAGACCCAGCTTCACTCTTTCCTTTAAAATACCCGCCACACAATATCCCCAAAGATGTCATAAACCCGCCTTTTCAAGACCCAGCTTCACTCTTTCCTTTAAAATACCCGCCACACAATATCCCCAAAGATGTCATAGACCCGCCTTTTCAAGACCCAGCTTCACTCTTTCCTTTAAAATACCCGCCACACAATATCCCCAAAGATGTCATAGACCCGCCTTTTCAAGACCCAGCTTCACTCTTTCCTTTAAAATACCCGCCACACAATATCCCCAAAGATGTCATAAACCCGCCTTTTCAAGACCCAGCTTCACTCTTTCCTTTAAAATACCCGCCACACAATATCCCCAAAGATGTCATAGACCCGCCTTTTCAAGACCCAGCTTCACTCTTTCCTTTAAAATACCCGCCACACAATATCCTCAAAGATGTCATAGACCCACCTTTTCAAGACCCAGCTTCACTCTTTCCTTTAAAATACCCGCCACACAATATCCCCAAAGATGTCATAGACCCTGAGTGAAATAATTTTCAACAGGGCCCCGTGGGGAGTTAATTTAAAAAATAAAAAATACCACTAAAATACTATCGGATAAAACATTTCAAATAAAAAATATAAATTATATGTTAGTGCTAAAAAAAAAATATTTGTTTTTTAAGCCGTTAATTAAAAAAAAATTAAATACCACTAAAATACTATCAAACAAAACATTTCAAATAAAATAAAATACGTAATATATTGTTGTAATTTTTTTTTTGCTAAAAATAAAATTAATTTTGCAGTTATAAAATCACCAATTCACATTTTACGAAAGTTTGAAGAAAAGCGACAAGGCGCCCTTGCCGCAAAGTTCTCGATTATCTGCTGAAACTTGATTTTCAACATGGTTTCCTCATCCTTCGGCTTTACACTACAGTAGCACTGGACTACAGTTGTAATGCACAACCTTTTCAACGTGAGGTGAAATTTTCCATTTTCTAATTGTTCACGTGCCGCAAAGGGTCCAAGTGTTTAATTTTTCTTCTGATGCATTACGCTATGATGAGCTTTCTGTGAGAACTAACACACGTTATATGAAAACAACAAACCATAAAAAAAAACATTATTTGGGTAAAAATTGCATTTAATATTTTAAATAAAACAGTCCTTTTTTAACGTCCTACAAAATTTAAACCCCAGTGACGGCAAACAACATGATTTTTTGGGTCGCAATGAATGTAAAACGCGGGCCGCTAGTTTTGCACCACTGCTCCACAGCATTCACTCGTATGTAAAACTTCACCGTCGTCAGATTTAGACCCTTACCCTTCTCACACGACAAAACGTCTAGGCAAACCGTCGATAGATTCATCGTAACCTCTCCCTCTATCTCATAAACGATGCATTTAACGAAAAGAGAAGTTCTAACAGAGCTCTCAGTGGCAGAACCGTATACCCCTAAGGCCCTTACCTTCCTCACACCACGAGCACATGACATAACATTAAGGCAAACCGTTGATAGACCCACCACAACTTCTCCCTCTATCACATAAACAGCGCAAGTAACAGAAAGAGAGATTATAAGGGAGTTCTCGTTGGAAGTGCCATATAAAACTACCTTAAAAGTAAGAAAGGGGGTAATAAATTACAATTTATGTCAGCGCTGTAAAACCTACGCATTCAAATGAAAGCTCCTTTGTGGAACCCAATCTATCAAAACCTCGCATAAAACCTACAAATAATAATAAATTCAGAAACCCAGCTGAAAAAAAAATTTACACAAAAGTACCCCCCATTAGCGCAAGTGAAAACTTAACTTAGGTACTATGGCAATCTTGGAGTAAGAATATATATGGAGAGAGAGCTAAATATATTTACCCAACCTATACAAATTTGCGATAAATGACTTTCTCCGGGTATTAACGTCGTATACCATGAGATAGAAAGAGACCAGAAAAGTCTTCACATAACATTGCAGCACTTCTACGTATGTGAGAATGTTCTCCGTCCGCGCTAACTTAACATCATCGAGTCGCGTAAATTACGTCAACGGATTTTGAGGTTATTTCCTATATTTGTATTGATCAAAAAACTCGCAGCGGTTATACAAATAAATCAAACATGATGGTGATATGTGCTATGCGTGAATGTTCAAATAAGACCAAACAAAGATTATAAAACATCACTTTTCAGAGGTATTTCAACAGTTTTAAATATTTTTGACCGAACTTCATTCCATGTGGGCGTTAACTAATAGGCTATCCAACATCCTTTAATACATTTTTGTCTCTTTCTATCGAGTCAGTATAAAGTCATCAATACTGATTACACTGTTTCGCAAAGGTGCCTCTCAATGAATATTCTTACTCCAAGATGGCAATCAAGCAGGTATATTATTATATATCAAAAGTAGTGGATTTGCTTCGCAAACCTTTGTGTTGAATAATAAGAACACAAAAACCTTCAGTCTACGTAAGGTACGAGTACTAAGCCGTAACCTTGTTTGCAGAAAATGAGAAAACTATTACGGCTTTCCATTAGTGTTATGTAAAATGTGGTTAAATACAATCATACTAAATAAGCAATTTTTAAAATATGAAAAAATACGAAAGATTTAAAACAGCAAGTACCTACTTTGCGAAACAATTCCGATTTTAATAAAATTTTGCACAGTTGTTACCGAGGCAAAACGTTAACTTTTAATATATACCTCACTGCCGCAGTAGAAAATAAGATTATTTCATTCCACCCTAACCATATTAAATCAAGTTAAAAATATAATTAATTCTCTTACTTTTGTATAAGTTTCTTGTTCATTTATCTACAATAACAAAACAATATAAATATTACTAGTTGTTTGTTACCCGTGAAAAATTACGAAATGTAACATGACTTGCCAAGAATATATCGTCGCCGGAAAGGCAAAAGGGCTGCAGCGCCATTTTGGGAAACTTACACCAGAGCAGAGTTTTTTTGTTGTTTTACAATAAAACTCTTCAGTACCTGGTTGGATTTGGAAAAGAGAAAGTTAACTCAGGTAACTCAATGCTTTCACTGAGTTACCTGAAGCGACAAAAAAACAACAACAAAAAGTCCCCAACTTGTGTCGCTTAGGTCAAGCCTTCCCTCAAATGGTAAATATATTTAAGATGGCTGAAGGTTCACAAAAGTCATCAGAATCAAACGAGAGTCAGAACCATTCGATGCAGAAAAAAAACTGATTAAAACTGCCTATTTAACTCATTTTTTTATCAAAGTCGCTTCAGCCCTTTTGCCTTAACAGTGACAATATGGTGCTCTGAGGAACTAACGTCATTGATCCTTTCGACACAGAAGGAGACAGAAGTCACGTCAAACGCGTGCCCAGCACCCTTACACGGTTGACATTTACGAATGGAACGACTTGGTTCCTCCTGACTATAACACAGATTTCATGAAATTATCTTCTTTCCTGTAAAAAGAGCTTTGCATAGCGAGACGTAACAGGCATCGAGGGAGAAGTCAAAAACTTTTGCCAACAAAATATTAAACATTCTACACATACATATAAGCACACGAACTCAACGAGGAACTTTCTGGTAAGTAGTTTGAACAAGAGTAAGAAATTACCATTTTTGTCAGAGTCGGCGGTCTCTAGGGCCAGCGACGCCCCGTCCGCTCCGCCGTTCACCATCGAGCAAGGGCTAGCGGAGGCGCCAGAATGGTTGCTGATCTGCAAACAAAGAAAAAACATAATATGTTATTCGGTCAAATACACGAAAATAAAATTGATACTAAAAACACCTTATCATCCTTCGACAACCCAAGATAGAAGACAACACATAGAGGGTCACAGGATGTGCATGCATTTAACCACGCATTTAACCGTCGACTTTTTTTTATATTTAGCTTTATGAGAAGGATATTAATTTTGCGGTTGCTTAAAGTATGCCCACCTCCTCGTAGGTGTTGATTGGATCAGCAAGCATTGACTTGGAAGAATAGCTAAGTTAAATTCGACAAGAAAATAATTAAGAAAATTTGTATAAAATTAACATTAATGAAAATGATATCTAAAATAAGCTATGTTTAATCTATCTATTAAGATATATTAGACTTTAATCCCAGTAGGGGTGGACAGAGGGGTGGAAAACCACAGAAAATAAAAACTTGTTAACTTTTGTTTTAAAGGGCTAAGATTGTAAAAATAAAATGTATACAAAATTTGTAATATTTATCAATTGGTATGAAGGTTTTACGAAATCAGATGGGGTGCTCCCAACAATATGAAAGATAAACTTTTAAGTTAACGTGAGAATGGATTAATAAAGCTTTAAACCTTCCCTTTTAAGGGCCGGTTAGTAGGTGAGTGGATAAACGAGTCGGATTCCTACTCTGCTAGCCAAATCCTCCATCATGACACAAGCAACATTTTCCGTTTATTATGATAATAGTAGGAGTTTTTAAAATATTGTAACGTTATTCACAACCGGAGAATGCTTGTCTTACTTTTATAAAAAGGGCGCCTCCGCATTTTGTTTTAATAAATGTTTTATATAGATTTCGATTTCTAAAATTATCTCATTTTTATTTACATATTAAGATGGTACATACTAATTATATTACATACGGAAGGGGGGGATGCAACAGCAGAACCAAATATGTAAGGTTAAGGGAAATTTTATCGGTCATCTTATTAGTATGAGAGTAAAAAGTTTTATGACACATTGAGAAATAGAATTTCAAATAAGGTAATTTGAATGAACTTAAAATGCCTGTATGTATATGTTATCGGTGTCATTCATTGATAAATACTACAATATTATCAGCTGTGCCAATGCCAAGTTATGAGCAACCAGGCTTATCGTTAATGGCTTGGGGAGGACAGATTACTGAGCAAATAATTACAGTCATTGACAAACATGATTACCAGGAGTCTTTATCGCAATCCACACAGAATTAGTTGTGGACTTTATCGTGTTTATTTTTGCTAAGGTGGGTTGCGAAATTAAACAGTGGATATGATAATTTAATGGATTTAAGGTGCCACACATTCATCAAATTTCTTATCTAGCTTGCCCTGTCTTGTTATTTACGTTTTACGGCCGCTCTCACAAATCAAAATAGAGCATATTCAATGTGATTAAAAAAATGTTTTTATTTTCTCAATTTTATTTTCTTTTTCGACTGAGCATTCCCGCAGTTCCAATAGACATCAATCTTTCGCTTAGTCTTCACATAGTACATGTTGATTTTTATTTGCTAAGAGCGAGAATTATTGAAGAGGACGTAGTACTATTGAAATAAATCGGTGAAGAGCATTCCTAAAAAATAGGTGAAGTCTTGAAAATCGAACAAATTTATTTGCATTACTATATTGGAATAAGAAAAATACAATACTATAACCATTTATTTATAGGCAAATGAAGTAAACATAATAAAAAAACATAAAAAATCGATAAATATTTTTTTTAAACGTTAGGAACAGAGTAAACGTCTGTACCGACACCGACCTGCAGGCGACCCGCGAATGAAGCAAACAGAGACTAACACTCGAAACACCCACGACAAAAGGAATGTTCGGCGTACAGCAAAAGGTGTATAGGGTTTAGTTTGCTGTAGAAAGTTTAGAAAAGTAACCTAATTTTAATGTTGAGGGTCAGTTTTATATAATTTAAATAAAGTAAATGTTATTAATCAATTACATCTTGTGCACCCGTCAGTAAAAAATTGATTTAATTTTTGTTACAGATTCACCGAAATATTTCAAATATGAGCCTCGAGCAAACCCCCTTTTTGATATTGTTATATCTTCTCAAATATATATGTAGTTTTAATTTCTGGGTAGTTATAAAAAAATATCCCGATAATTCCGGGTTTGGCGGAGCAGTTTACTGGTTTTGCCTGAAATTATTATATTAAATTAGATATTGAGCGAAATGTATTTACCAAAATTGAGATTCAAGATTGCCATAAAAAGATGTTATCCATTTTATCTTGAGTTACCAAATTGCGTTACAGCCTTCCGGAAAAATATTGTGAAATCTTGGAAATTTTTAGTATAAACTAAAATACTGCGTATTATCATCGTATGGGTATCGCAGCGAATATTAGTCGAACACAGTACTCACACAGGTGCATTGCTAGCATACGGCATGTTTTAAACTTATTTTTCGACTTAATTTTATGAAATAAAAAACTATCAGTTGTTTATTTTATTTTTTCGAAGTAATGAATAAAAACACTGTAAAAAGTTTTTACAAAATTTTCGAATATTTAAAATACAAATAAAAATGCATTTACTGTATTGTTGTAACTTCTTCGCTAATAACAATAAGAAGGCGTAAGTAAGACATAAGGCTGTTTTCCATAAACTTTTCATAAGAATGACATCCCAGAAAAAAAGGTCAAATCCCTATGAAGAGAGTACCTTAAGTATCACTGAAGAAGGCTGTCAGAAAGCGACCTTTTGAGAAATGAACAAGAAACTACTAAGAATTTTAAGTAAATTGGCATTAAACCGAGGCACCGCTATGACTATCGCTCTAAGCCAGTTAGGCATTTCAAAATTCACGTATTTACCTGATAGGTAATCAGATAAACACATATTTGTGGGAAGCCACAGTAGACGGCGTGGTCTCCGAAATGCGAGACTACAGTCGTCATGATATGGAATTACAACAAATAATAATATAATATATGACGACGTCAGTAGACTTAGCTGAATGCTGATGTGGTGAATCATAAGCCAAAATAAAACAATGAATCTCGATAGTGTATGATCAGTTAGTTCCTTGAAGTAACAATATATGGAGGGAGAGCTAATTATTTTTACCCAACCTACACAAACTCGCGATAAATCACTTTCTCTGGGTTTTTACGTCGTACACCATAAGAGAGAGAGACAACAAATTTCATAGATCGCTTCTATATACTGTCGCAATGATCTTAAGCTCCTGGGTCACCGCGGGACTCCGCCCACATTTTTTATTATGCCACTGAGCTTGACACAACTAAACGGTTTTTTAGGTTATATGCTATATCTTTGATGATAAAAATACTGTGAAAAAGTGGCTATACGAATAAATAAAAACATTATGTCGATATGTGATATGAATGGATGTATAAATACCGTAGCCCTAGTCTTAGCCACGCCCAGGTGCGCCGAGTCAGGTTAAAATCATCAAAAACAAGTCAAAAACTGACTTCACTGCCTTGGATAGATACTACTCTATGTATTCTAAGGTTAGTTCTCTGTTTTGAATACTAACAAATGGTCAACTTTATATAGCGCCGTTCAAAAATCCGAGAGCGAGTAAGTCCTCGTTTTCGTGGTTTTTTTTCGATAAAATTAGTCGTAATTTCAAATCATTGTACATGAAATAATTTTGGACAAACAAATTTTAAAGGTACTTCTTAAAATACACGGCAAATTTGTTCAAAACAGCTTCATCAATTCCTAATCTGAAAATTGCCTGAAACCATAAATTGATTGACGTTTAACTGTCAGTTTGACGTCTCGATTGATTTGTCACATTGTTTGAACTTCAATCGATTGCACTAACGAAGATGTACAAGGTCTGTGTTGTATATTCCTTGTTCAGTATGACAGCTGTTTTGCCTATCTACTGAAAATAATTGATAATATTATCTGAGAGTGAAAACAAAAATATGTTTGTATGAAGTATAATATGTTGAAAGGTGAGTTATGGAGTCATGAACTTCGATAAAAAAAATTTTGTGTTTCGAATTTGTAGGTCAACACAATTACCTTCAGCTCGCAACGTTATTTCCATCTATAGCTATAAGGCATTAACATATCCATTCAACGATCAAAAAAGTTAAAAAAGAGAAGTATTGATTATTTCATAATTATTTAATAAGAAAATTAATTTCAAAAAAGATCACTGAAAATTGGAAGGAAATCGGCAAGTAAAATTAGTTATAATACACCACATAATTGAAGTCAACATTTATACTATGTTCCACCTCCCAAAATAACCCATTAAAAACGTTTGTGTGTAAAATATTGTCTGAATACTGCGCATCAAATATAGCATTATATGCGTTGAATAATAATAATTATTATTAATATAAACAATTGTAATTGATCGCGAAGCAATTAGGAGTCAATCCACGCTGTCATCGTGAGCACACGTAACATGGTGCCATGGTGTTGAAACGACAAATATGGATGACCAACATAAATTATAGCTAAAGGGGTACAGATGGAATATTTACTTTCCAGTAGTCGTGGGGGTAACCGAGTAACACCAATTTTACAATTTTTCTCAGTAAAATTATAAAATATCATAATTTATTTATTTATTAAATTTTTGTTTCTTCCATTATTTTTTTTTTACATTACCTACCTCACTAGGTCATATGAACTTGTTCTGAGGTAAGTGACAGTGAGTACACGTAGAATAATTTAAAAAAAAATGATGATATTTGTTACACAATGTTCTAGTTTGTCATGGTGAAGAATTTCAAGTGCTATTTTAGGAGGTCTTCAATTTCCATGCGGTCCTTACTCATTAGCCATTTAGTAATGTTTTGATTAAAGAAATACATATTGGTGATGGCTACAGTCTGTGGTGGGAGTTTGTTGTAAGTGTGAGGCGCGATGTACATATGGTGTCTTTGTGCAAAAGCTGTATTGTATTTAGGTACCAAAAGTCTTTCTTGTTGTTTGGCCCTTGTATTTTTATTATGTGTGATATACATTAAAGATTTTGAAGAATGAGTTATTTTTAACACTATTTTAAGTTATAACTGTCTGATATTGAGGATTCCTAAAAGTTGAAAGAGTGGCGTTGTTGGGTGCCTGAAGGGCTTTCTAAATATAATTCGTAAAATTACTTTTTGTATTTTTATAAGAGGACCTAGCAAGGTAATAGCAACTCCCCCCATCCAGCTATTCCATATCCTATATGGCTTTGACATAAGGCAAAGTATACACTACGCAACTATTTCAGCTCAAGTACATTCCTTAGTATTTTAAAACAGTAAATATATTTTTTAACACGTTCCGTTAAAATTTGTATTTGCGATTCCCAACGAAGCTTATCGTCAATTGTAATGCCTAGATACTTGATAGTATGTGCATGTTTGATTGCCTCACAGTTGCAATGGTTTTCTCTGGTAGCTAATAATGATAACATACATGGGGTAGCACAGGAAAACGTACATGATGTTTGCTCTTTGGCTTGTCTACGGTTAGATAAATAATAATAGATTTGTAAAAAACAACAGTCACCCATACAAAAAGATGTAATCTGACATTTATTAATACCACATCGTCGCCGAAAAGACAAAAGGGCTGAAGCGCCATTTTGGGAAGTTAACACCAGAGCACTTAAAAGTTTTTTTTTGTTTGACAATAAAATTCGTAAGTAGTCAGTACCTGGTAGGATTTTGAAAAAAAAAGTTAACTCAGGTAACTCAATGCTACGAAGTGACAAAAAGTTTTTTTTTAAAGTCCTAAGCTTGTGTCGCTTGAGTCAAGCCTTCCCCCAAGTGGTAAATATATTTGAGATGGCTGGAATGCCACAAGTCTCGATGCAAAAAAAACTGTTCATAACTGCATATATTACTCATTTTTTACCAAAGTGTCGCTTAGGCTTTTTTGCCTTTCCATCGACGATATCAATTATGACAAAAACCAAAGTGTTTTCGAAAATAGTACAAAAAAAACCCTAAATACATTACTTAAAATAACTAATTCTGAATAGTGGTGTCTCACCAGGGTAGTATCTTTCACTCTGGAATAACGTAGATGAAAAATAAAACTATGATTGAAAGAATATTAATAATCTTCAAAGAATATGCAAACAGAACTTTTTTTGTCTTTACAAAGAAAATAAAAAGATTAGGTTGTGACCGAGACTCAAACTCGTGGACCTTCACTCTATATAATTATTATTTAAAGAAAGATGGTTAATATTCTTTCAGAATCAATATTTCAATAAAGCGTAAAGCTTTACTAAGTAAACACGAATAAGTAAATAAACAGATATGAAAAAATAACTTTGTATAAGACCAGAGATATTATTTTATTGTATTATGACCGAGCGGTTTCGCTTACCCTAAGCAATCATCAGGGTACAAAATTAAACTGAAAAAAATTTACAAAATAATGACAAAAAATACAATCCCCACGCCTGGATTTGTACCCGCGTTGATTTGAATCCAGAGCCAATTAATTTACGTCTCTGCCACGAACGTCATCTAATAATAGTAATTATTGTTAGAATAGTCATCAAATAAATATTTTCAACAATAATTATCAATTAATATCACGTACACGGTAGCATTCATAGAAGGAGTTCTGCAAAGCTACAATAGAATATACTGAATCACATCACTACAAACTGATGCTAGGCATCATTAAAACATCAACACGTGGCAAATCGTGCCGAGTGATCGAACGATTGATAACTCTAATCATATTAGATATTAACAGTAGTTAATTTTATTAATTAAGATAAATCTATGCTTGCCTTCCTCTTGCAGCAACTTCACAAATGGCGCTTCAGCCCTTTTACCTTTCCGGCGACGATGTGTTCAAAGTTATGAAGACGGGTTAACTCTCGGCTCTTCTACCTCTTACAGTGATTTATCAGTCATTTTTAACGGCCATACCTAAATCGAAAAAAATCGTAATGTTCTAAAAGTTAATATTAAAGAAAAATATGTGTTAAAAGGCAGCGTGTAGAAGAAGAAGATGTTAGGATCTAGAATTCAGTGACTAAAACTCGTTCGTCATCTCGAAGAGTGTAGGTACGAGTATATAATTTCAACCACTCGAATTTAAAGAACAAACCATTTTTATCTATCTATCTCTAATGTGATAAACTACAAACCGTTAAATATTACTGTTATTTTATAGTTAGACTAATGACTTTAATGATTTATCAGTCAATTAATAATTATGACGTGTGCACCCGAGGGAAGGAGTAAGAAGAAACTGTAAGACTGATTTGTTTGTGTGGAAAACCAAATGAGCAAAGTAGAATTAAATATAGATAATTACCTTTGTAAGTATGTAAGTACGTTCGTACGAGTGTAAACTTTAAATTTGGAAATGATATTGACTGAAATTATCAAAATTTAAGAATAATCTTTTCAAATCCCTACCTACATAGTTAAGTACCTAATTATAACATATTTCAGCAGACATTATTCTATATTTGAAATGGGTGGATCAAATCAACTTATATTCTTGGCAAGTTAAGTTACATCCCGTGATTTTTCACGGGTAAAAGCTAGTATAATTATAAAACTATAAGGATCGATAAAACGACGAAAATATGAAGAAAAAAATGTAAATCATAACTCATTACATCGCACTCCTACTTTTAAACTGCTGGGAGTCAAAATTTGAAGTTTTTTGAAAATTTTGCACCTTTACTATGTACATTGAAATAAAAATAATTTCTTTTAAATTTGTATAAGGTACAATTTGAAAATATGATTTATAATATTATCTAGTGTTTAGAGCAATAAATAACTGTGTACCATGACATTTTAGCAGAATTCAAGCAACAAAAGCTTTGTCCAGACAGCGCGCGGCTGGCGTACAAGGTAGTTCCCAACTACGAAATAGATAATTTTGCAATAAAAAGCTTTTTACTTGCTCCCACTCGTGCGACACACGGCGTAGGCTGTCTGAACGAAGCTAACAAAAAGTTCGTCTAAAAATATTTATGTTTGTTTATTGTCGTATTTGTATTGGTTTCATTTATGGCATTTTTGCTGAGTGTTCTTTAAAAAGTATAATATCAAACGTGGAACTCGAAAAACCTGTTGCTTTAAAATTTTAGTAGTTTTTACTAGTTGCGGGAGTGCGATAGAACACATCCTCATGTTATGTTACCGTGGTGCTTAACTAAAGCTTCAACACCCAACCTATGGATTCACAAACAACAATCCTCCATACTCGGTAGATGGATGACTTTTCGGCTCTAAAGTAGGCTTTACGACTAACTTGATTAACTTGTCACACACAGAGCTTATACACACAGTGCTCAGTGCTGGGCTACGTTGTTATATTCGTACATTCAACGCGCAGGAATTTAATTATTAAGATGTTGTAAGTGAAGTGGTGAACGATTTTGATACAGAAGTGAAGAAAAAAACTTATTATATAGTGGAATGTTTCTGTGTATTTTCCTATAATTTATTTTTAGTTTTTATCTCTGTCTCGTTACTGAAAAAGTGCTCGGGTGGGAAAAAGGCACTCCCAAAGGTAGAAATGTTGGAAACAAAAGGCACGGGGGATTAAATGGAGAAAGAATAATGAGAAATGTTTCAATTCTGCATAGCCTCCATCACGATATTCCTGATTGTATGTTCCACCCAAAAAATGCAAATAAGACTATTATTAATTCATTTTAACACTGGCTTAAAGCTATACACCCTATCCTTTATCCCTACTAATAATAATATTTGGATGATTTGTACAGCGACGTTTTTGTGAAAAATCACCCCAAGGGCGCTGTACTGATCTTATTTTCTAGTTGATATTAATTTCTAGTTTAAAAAGAAAATATACAGGAACATACGAGTACTTACCTGGCAGGTCCCATCAGATAGACACACTTAATAACTTAAAATTATAATTACGATTTTTATATATTCAAAATAAATAATAAAAAAACGATTTTAGGGCATGGAAGCGAAAATGAACTTTCTGAATTTGTCGTACAGTACAGGATTTGGTTAAAATTTGTATATCTAAAGGTGATTCGTCGAGAAACAGATTAGGTTGAGATTTTTCTTATGATTAAGGATATGAGATTCTGAAAAGGTTAGTTTTCAGTTTGGACCGAAATTCTTTTGGGCTCGTCATACATCTTAATAAGAACTATTATATTCGGAAACGGGTTCTTGTTTGCGACTGAGAATCCTTGAAATTCCGACTCACCACATCAAATAAATCGCATTGCAAGTCTCACGACTTTCGAATGAACTACCCATCCGCACTATGTGAAAAACTAGAAATATACTAATAAAAAGGTGGGCTAATAAAATTGAAACATACTATGGAAAATGTGGGTTAATAAAATCAAAACATATTATGAAAAAACTGGGCTAGTGAAATGTGTACAGATAAATTGAAAAGGTATTTTGAAAACCCATAAAAAAAACATTGTATTTATTCTTCGCCCGTTTCGTACCGCGAACTCTGAACCAAGCACCGATGATTCAACTATCTTTCGTGGATTTATTCCATCTATAGCGCCCTTGAGGTGATTTTCCCACAAAAACGGCGCTATAAAAGTAATCCATTTATTATTTATGGGTTGGTTGAAGATTTGACATAAAAAAACACCAAAAAATAATGGGTTAAGTAAATCTTAAATGTATTTCACAACTTATTAAATTACTGCAAAACTAAAAGCTGTTAATATGGTATGAAAAGACAACGAATACCAGAAGCTATGAATGAAGTTGTTTAATTTATAGTTTGCACAGGAGGAGAGAAGCCTCTCAACAGAGAATAGGTAATGTTCATGAAAACCAGTTATAAGTTAGTGTGTTGTATTAGATCAAAATTTGAAGTTGAATTTCGGCGATAGGGGTTGCAAATTTACCTTCGGTATACAATAACCGGTAATTCGATAAAAACTTTCATCAATACCAATTAATCAGTTAGCATATTAAAAAAAAATCGTAGTGATTTTTTTTTAACAATTGAACAGAACTACAACTCTACAAATATTAAACTTTTCCTATGAAAACGTTATCTCTCAATTTTGTCATTTTTTATTAAAGAATATAAAAAAGTAATAAATAATAATAAAGACATAAACGGTAATGTCACGCAATAACGCTTTGTTTTATTTATGTATGCGATATTGAAGGATACATGTATATATGTTTTTAAATTCACAGCAAGAACGCATAACATTTTAATTTATGTTAACTTAATGTTTCTCATATTCTGGAACATGATACAGTCCAACAAGTTTAAATTTCCTTTGAAATACACATCGGATAAATTGTAAATACTTTGTGGTTTCACCGGTATTGTAAACCCTAGTTAGCATCACTCCCGTACCAAAAGAGACGAGCTCTGTATGGAGAAGGCTAAGTAAAATTTCATGCAAATTGATGCCCGAATTCAGCATGAAATTAAATACACCTTGCGCTAACTAGGAAATATATGCTAACTAGGAAAATATACCAGTAACTAACTTGAATACAGGACCTCTTTGTTCTAGCACAGTACTTAAATACGCGCCCATTAAAGAGATGGTTGATTTCACATGAACCATGCATGAACTATTGGTAAATGATGGGCAAGTGCCTTTGAGGTGATATTTCACAAAATTGCGCAATATAAATTAGCCAAGTATTAGTATAATCGGGAAAAATATTTTTGTTACCAAATTATGACTAAATAATCAAACGTATTGAAATATTAATTTTTTATAATATTATTAATTCATAATACTAATGAACCGAAATAATTGTATAAAAATTCGGTTTTTCGGGAAATGCAAAGAATTTTTTTAAGACGGAAAAAATCCGGGATTTATCCACTATTTGTAGGATTTAAAAAAAAAATAAGAATCAGGATTTTAACGTCATTGTTCCTTTTTTTTTTCTTTTTTCGAAATAAAAGCTTTTCTCATTTTAACACGATTTAATTTACTGATCGCAATCATTTATAAGGTAATGTTTTATTATTACAATTTTTGTTTTATCAATTAACATGATACATTATTTTTGTGGAATGTAGTATTTTTTTAACATTATACGCCAACAAGTTTTTATCTTTATCGTTGTAAATTAAAAAAATCTGAATTATACATTTAAAAACAACAAAATTATTTCTAAAACATATTTGTGTTAAGGAAATAACTCATGTAAGTGCATAGTAGGAGACCAGCGAGTAAATGCAATCTTGACTTTCTAACTAGACCGTAACGAATGGAGGGCTGTAGAAGGCCTTTGCTCAAAGTTCAGCAAAATTTGAGGGATAAACGGGAACATTTTTGTTCAGGCAGGATTCCGGATCCAGAACACAGCTTTATTGAACCATAAGTTTTCGGCGTTTTATGTTTTATTCGTTCGTTATATATGTTGCATTTAATAGATACACTTTTATACCAGTGTTTTGCGGTGGGTGGTTCGGTCTGAGTACTCGTAAATGTCAGATGTGTAACATATTCATTACAAAGGCATGTGAGTGTGGGAACTTATTTGCATGATTACAAATAGCCAATGCAGCGTCGCTGTTCACTTGCGAAGAAATTTTAGGATAATGTGTGCATAGTGTTCGTATTACCTGTATTATTTTAGTGAAGACGGATCTGTATTTTGTTCAAAAATTGAGAATTAAGTGGGAGGAAAGAGTTTGCTTGGAGACATATTAGACACAGGTTTTTTTCGGGAACTGAAAATATTTATTAAAATTGGGCATCATTTTCCACCGTTCGGTGAGATCATTCGCAAGTTTCTTACACCTTTATCTGCAATGCAATTCGTCTAAATCTAACGAAATCACACACTCCGTACGCTGGTGGCAATAAGTTTAGAATTGTCATTTAACGCCGGTTGGCTGTTGTATATATGGAAAAAAAAACATCGCACAAAAAGCATTTGTGAAGCTCGAGCAAAAATAATACAATGTTTTCGGGTCACACTCTAAAGAATTTAATTTGCCATGTTACACAATAAATCCAAATCGAAAAAAAGGTTCGCAAGTATAAAATGTCACGTCTTCTTAATTTTTTTTAGGCTTCTAAAAATGCACGATTAAAATGAAGGCCAAGATATTGTGTTACTCACAGTATTTAATTAAGGCATCTTAATATTCCCAGGCGTTCAAAATTTCAAACTAAAAACACATGATTTTGCATTGCATCGCCTTAAATAACTTTAGAAATGACGGTATTAGGTAAATTATGTTAACACGTCATTCTCGCATCACCACCTACCGAAGTGAGTGCACGTGTTTGTGACGTGCGCCGCATGTTTGTAGAATTTTGATACCAGCCCCTTTCGAGATTCTATAATTATTATCGCTTTTATCAATGATAATTAATAAATAAAACTGATATTTTGAAAGTAAATAGCCTCGTGGTGGAAGCTCATTTGAAGCAAAAAGATCTCCTCTTTCAGGAAGAAAATTTATTTTTCAAAGTTTTCCGTAAAAAAGGGGGATGCAAAAAAGTTGTATCGGAAAAGAGCACGGCACGCCGCTGTAGCACCTTGTGCTGTGGTTCACCATTCTATTTACTATTGGAGAAAGTTTCAGCCATCAACATGTAAGTTTTAAGGTACAAATACTAAATCTCTAAACATCGACCCGTAATTGCGAAAATCGGAAAGAAAGTCACTGAACGCAAATGGCATAGTCTAAACCCAGAGAGTAATACAACGAAACTTATGTAAACATACACAGCAATATATATATATATATTGACAGGTAACTTAAAACTTACACGAGAAATCATTTAAAGCCCAGGGTTCAATAACTGCTCTAATTCCGAAAAGAAAGTTAACTTTACTGTACTGGAATTCAAAAAGAATCACACTTGAATTATGTATAATACCTACATAGATAGCAAGAATATGTCGTGTTTCGTGTAAGCTAAAAGAAAGCCAAATTTTCGTAATACATACTTCTCAAACGACGCCAGTTTCCTTTGAGAACATTGCCTTTGATTCCGCGTTTAAAGCTTCGCAGAAAACAATTTGCATCACAAAAGAAGGGAAACATGCTCACGTGTGCTTTTGCTTTTACGGTTTTTAGCGAACTACAATTCCTTAGAAGAGGGATCGCAAACCGACGAGTGCTTCCTCTTCCTACACTCTCAATATCACGATATGCTCACATATTTATGGTTGATATTTTTGTGGATACATGGATTTTTCGTTAATTAGCAACGCTTTTACCATTATGGTCTTTAGCGTTGGGTCTTCATTTTTTCCCAATTCTAGGTTATTATTTCAGTGTTTAGCCTCTAAACTTATTAGATATTAATAAATTTTCAGTACTTTTTCCCGTAAATCGTGTGCTGTGACTGTGCTCTATGGTGTTTTGTACGTACTATTTATCTCCAGTTATCCACAATGGTAATAAACCAGAAGATACATTTTATTGGGAGTAGGCCCTCAGCATAGTACAATAGTTTTGAATTGTTTTTTTTGTCTATAACAATTAAATTAAACAAAATAATAGTGGTTTGTTTTACCTACAAAATTTATTTAAAATTTGGAATGGTTTCGGAGCTTTCTTCGCCGGGACAAAAGTTAAACTTTAATAAAATACAGATATACGTATAACATATATATAACACATATATATATATATATATGTTATGTTATGATATACATAATACATAAATAATAAAACCAATACACAAAACAGCTTATTTTATAAAGGGATGAAATGTTATATGCGCTGCCGGAAACCATCCAAATTATGCCAAATAATAAATTTAAAATAGTTTGTTAGAACCATTTAAAATACATTAGTAAAATCAAGTAGTATATAAATTAAAATATTATTATTAAGTCAAAAAGAATATGAATTATAATTAGATGCTTTGTAAACTTTGATGTAGAAGTAATTAAAAATAAAATAAAAACAAAAAACACCCCTTACCTATACTCGTATCCTAAAGATATTTCCCACCGTAACGGAAAGAAGAAGGATCTTTTAAAACTAGTCAACATTTTAGATTAAACAAAGAATTTGATGAATTTCGTGTTATTGTTCTTTGAGATGGTGACCGGTTTACTATTTTCTTGCCCTGAAGGTTGACAATACAATGCTATCCGAAACGTCTGCACGAGGAAGCGAAACACGGCTAAGATATAAAACCAGCCAAGGTTGTACAAACACGATCCAGGGTTCGATTAAAAAGTTTGCAGACTCCTGTCCAAGTCTCGCTAGACACGCAGCCCAAATTATTTAAACCCACATTAGGCAGGAATTAGATCAATAATAGGTACCCATTCTTCAATTATTCACAGGCCTCATTTCAGGCCGCTTTGACACGGGAAACGTTATTGATTGATCGTCACATGTCACAAGTCTCGAAAATCCTCACCAAAAAGGAGATTAGCTTTTCATCAGATAATGCAGAAGAATTTCACTGCCTCAGATCAAGATATATAAATATGGAGAGCTAAATATTTTAACTCAACCTATACAAATTTACGATAAATCACTTTCTCCGGGTTTTACGTCGTAAACCGTGAGAGAGAAAGAGATAAGACAAGTTCTCACATAATATAGCATTACTTTTCGGTATGTAAGCATGTTTTCCGTCTCCCGTGTCTCCGCCATCTACGTTTTGCTATGCGACATAACAGGACATAACTCAAAGATTTTTTAGGTTATATCCTATATTTTTATTTATGACAATACTGTGAAAAGGTGGTTTAAAGATGAACGAAATGCAGGAGGGAACGGGACAAAGTAAATCTAAGTAGGTGCTATTGTAATTTAATAAATCAGAACAGGTTCTAATAACCCATTGAGATAGGTAATGTAAAAAAAATTGCATTAAAGTGCGATTTTGTATCTTCTATGTCTTGCAGATTTTTCTTTTTTAATCATTTGAACAGCTGTAAAAACCAGGATCATTTTTTTAATTATTATCCTTTGATCTAATCTAAACATCCCTTTCTTAATCCTATTCTTTGCGTTTACATGAGGCTTGCATTCTTTTCGGATATCCACATTTTTAACACGCTCATACATGATTTTACCGCACATACGCCTCAGGGATCTCATTTCTACAGCATTCAGTCTACTTCCATCCTTCCTCTGCCAGCTCCACGCCACACCGCCATTCATCGAGGTTGGTATAAGCCGTAACGATCACCTAAAATAATAAAACAAGCCTGGACATACTTAAAGAAGCCGCTAGGTACGTACTACGTTCCACGTTTTATTCATAGAAGTTTTGTGGGAGAGCGCGAAATAATGACGCTTCAAGTGAAGTAACAGACACGCTAATAGCGGCAAAAAAACGACACGAAAATCTTGAGAATAATTTTATACAAAATATTTCTTTCCCATATTATATTACTTTTAAGTTTCCAAGAAAAGAAAAGCTTTTACGTGTCGGCATATGTCACAAATGCTCGTATTTCTTATGCGTAGGTACGCGGAAAAATGTTTTGTTGAGGAATCTCTTAAATAAATGGCTTACGGCTTGAAAAACTTCAGGAAATTTAAGAAGATCTATGGAAAATCTCTTACTCGGAAGAAGGTGACTTACATACGAGTATATCATGTCACAGGTGGATTTTAATAAACCTTCGTAACGCAATGATTGTAATAATATTTATAACATTGTTTCTCAATAGAGCTTGCGGAGTAGAAACTGTGGAATATCATTTACTAACCATATTTATAATAATAATAATAATAATAAATGGTTACTTTTCATAGCGCCGTTTTCGTGGGAAAATCACCTCAAGGGCGCTTGTAGAAAGCATTGACTTTGTGGTTTGACATATTTAATGAATATAGAATAATAACTTTGTATAAGACCACAAATTTGATTTTAATCACGTTCTTACTTGACGTTTTGCCTCTTTCATTTTATATAATCTGTCCCTTTCTCTCTGTTCCATTGTTATAATTTAAATTTTATTATTTTGTTTTCTTACTGTTCTCTTTTTCATTTTATTTTATATTGTGTTCTCCCTCTGTATGAGTATATATAACCACACACTATGTTTTATTTTGTAATTTGTACCCTGATGATGCTTAGGCTAAACGAAACCTGTCGGTCATAATTTTTTAAATAAAATCTGTGCTTATATACAAAGTTATTATTTCATTTTCATTATATTTATAATTCTTGCATTCAATTTATGATTCAAGTTTAGAATTTATTTATTTATTAAAATGATAATATACTTACTACAAAAAATACATTTCTTTGTATATTATTCCCAAGGAGTTAAAAAAAACTTATTCCGGAAAGAACTTAATTATAAAATAAAAAATTAATAATATTTTTCCAAAACCAACATTTTTTTGAAAAGGGAGTAAAAAGATTTAGGTTTTGGATAAAAAAAAATACAGTCCACAGAGGTCTTTCTTTTACCACTTCCATGACTCAATGCTATAAACCAGGGTTGGTATCAGAACTCTATTAAAAAAGCATTATACTAACTCCAAATCCTTTCCCTCAAGGCCTAATTTAACTGATAAGTTTGCGATATCATCTTTTTACTTTGAAAATTATTGCCCTGTGTGTCATCTTTGAGGATGCTGTGTGGAGGGTCTTTTTGAGGAAAGGAAGAAGTGAACCTGGGTCTTAAAGAGACCTATGTTGTAAGAGGGAGACAATACAGAGGCCAACAAATTATTCCACAGCCAAACTGTTGAACACAAGAACGAGCCGTAGAAGCGACCCGTTTCATGTGACGAATGTCAACAATGTACAAATGTTGGACGCACGTTTTGGCTATCCCCGGCTGTGCATCTGTACCGTAGGGATCAATGACGCAAGTTCTTCTGAGCATCTTTAATTGAAATACCGGTAGAACATGAACAGCATTCATTGTGAACCGGTGGCCTCGCGTCTTCAAATCGTCCTCCAAAAATTTATTTCATCGAGATTTTCGATTTAGCTTTTTCATTAGTATATTAGCTATACATTTAATATTTGTCTTTTTAAGTCAAACAGTATTTAAGAAATTCGGGAAGATATATTTGTGGCGAAAAGTTTGTGATTCAAAGGCAAAAACTTAAACGTGGAGCAACATACTAATGAAACGTGAATACATTGACCTAAAAATTTCACAAATATTGAAATATAATCCTTAGCTTATGATACTTGCTCCTTGCTTTGAAAATATTCCTCTAACTAACTAATTAATCATCACGCCGTTTCCCCGCAGGGGTAGGCAGAGAGGACGGACCGCCATATAACTCTGTCTTGGCACACACTCCTTGCTTCATTTACATTCATACATCGTCTCATACATACTCTTCTGTTATTCTGACTCTTCACATGACCCGATTCAAGTATTTGATTTACTTGATCGTGCCATGTCTTTATTAAAAATATTCCTCGGTTTCAATTATCCAGTTCCACGTTGGAAGGAACATTTAATTGTACGAAAAAACAGGAATTTCACACACGTTGAAATGTCAATGGTAAAAAGAGATTATAAAAACACAAATTTAATTTTAATATTACTAATGAATCCTTCGGTGCTGTGTTTCTACGAGTATGAAATAATGGTGAGGGCTTCCGTAATAAAGTGGTTGTTATGTTTGACCTTTAATCATGACGTTAAGTTAGGAAACACGTACCTACAGAAATTTTTTTTTTCAGATTCAACGGAATATGTCGACGGGATAGTTTTTTTTTATAATTCTCGACTATCGTAGGGGACATAAATTTTATAAAAAATAAAATTAATCTGAGGGTTATGTTATAATAAATTCTACAAAATTTACAATATATAAAATCATTATATCGTCACCAGAAAGGAAAAAGGGCTGAAGCGCCATTTTGAGAAGTTTACACCAGAACACTTTTTTTAACAGAAGTTTTTTTTTACAATAAAATTCATACGTCTGGTTGGATTTAAAAAAAAAAGATTTAGGTAGCTTAAAGCTCTCACTAAGTTACCTGAAGCAACAAAAGGCTAAAAAAGTCCCAAACTTGTGTCGCTTGAGTCAAGTCTTCTCTCAAATGGTAAATATATGTTAAATGGCTAAAGCACTACAAAAGTATTCAGAATCAAACGAGAGTCGGAGCTTTCGATGCAAAAGAAAAAAACTGATCAAAACTGCATCTTTAACTCATTTTCGACCCAAGTGTCGTTTAAGCCCTTTTGCCTTTCTAGTGACGATATAGCAGTACTTCATAAAAAAATAATTTAAAATTGGAAAATCATTGTTATGCACCCCCGACACCCCCGAATGTATAAATACCATAGTGCTTAAGAGTCTAAGCAATGAATGTGCCAGTCTGAAGATGACCGTAACAGGTTGAAACCGGTCCGCTCTTAAATAAACAAAGCAGCGGAAACAAGTTTTAATTTTGTAGTATCAAGACATTACAAATGTTAAATTGTGTGCGATTGTGAAGGTGTAATCATATCAAAACAATAAAAATAAATATTGCCTGCTTTTTATGGGGAAGATACTTGGAGAAACAACGTATGGAGAGAGAGCTAATTATTTTTACCCAACCAATACAAACTTGCGATAAATCACTTTCTCCGGGTTTTTACGTCGTACACCATGAGAGAGAAAGAGACAACAAATATAATACCCCGCTTCTACGTACTGTCACAATGATCTTGGGCTTCTGCGTCACCGCGGGACTCCGCCCAAATTTTTTATTATGCCACTAAACTTGACACAACTAAACGGGTTTTTAGGTTGGATGCTATATTTTTGTTGATATCAATACTGTGAAAAGGTGGTTATACGAATAAATAAAAACATTATGTCGATATGAATGGATGTATAAATACCCTAGCCTTGGTCTTAGCCACGCCCAGGTCCGCCGAGTCAGGTAAAAATCATCAATAACTGACTACACTGCCTTGGATTAATACCACTCTATATACTCTAAGGGAAGATACTTACAGATTCAATCTATAGAAAAGTGAATAAACATTCAATGCAACGTTATCGAAACAATTATTTTTGAAGAGAAGTGAAAAGTTAAGTTTAATTATTTCTACTATGCTTAAAAAAGTATCCACATGTACGTATGATTTAAACATGAGTTTTTTCTAAATTATTAGTTAAAGTTTCCTTCCTGTCACCTATTTGAAATAATAGCTAAACGATTTCCGACCATCGAGCAATTATTGCATTTGAACTTGGCAAGCATAACTGAATCATCAAACTCTAATTTCTGGTAGAGCCGGCGTATGCACTAATCTCAGATATGTTACCCTGAAATAAGACGTAATTGATTAATGAATACCCAGTAAGCAGGTAGGTACCTAAAGCATTTACTTACTTTGCCCTCGGTTGAGGCCGACGACCTGCAAAGATAAACAGGCTTCGGATTTATGAGAGAATTAGCAGAAGATGACATTTTCAATAAACCATATTTTTTTCCACCGGTTGCATTCAGATGCCCTTTTCGTATTGGGTGACGAAAGTGTATAAGGTGCTCGGCAGAGACAAAAACTGGTCGCTAAAACGGCAGGCCCGCAACTCCCGTGTGAACACTGCTGTCAGATTCCATACTAAATTAGGAAGGCAATATTTCTGCGCTAACAGAATCCATTTGTGGACGGAGCTACAGGATATAAAAAAGCAGGCCACGAAATTCAAGACGGAGGGCACATGTTAACGCTTAATCTCAACCCGGCTTCACCGTTACTAAGTTACAAATTAAAAGTTGAACAAATGGACGAGTAAGATGGAAAAAGCGAAATAACGGGAAGAATGTAAATAAAATTACGGAGACATGTTCGAGGAAGCGGGAGACAATGGGGGACTTGTTTTGAAGTAAGTTTTTCTGAAAAGGCTTCGGAAGAATTAAATGGCGTATGTATTAACGGGAAATCGAAAGGAAGGAATGGAAGAACACACTCCGTTGGAAATAAAGTTTATTTGTGTCTATACTTTTTCCGAGATTTAGCCTGCATTGTTCCCATGCTGAGATTTTCTTTGCAGGAACGAGCAACTAACGGAGATCATGACAAAAATGTCCAAAGTGCACAGTGGTTTTGACATATAATATGGTCGACGTAATTTTTTTAATTTTATTTAATATGAGTTTTTTTAATTTTTTTACAATAATATTTAAGGTAATTGTTACAATTTTTGCACAGTGTATTTCAAAATTAGCATATAAGCCTTGAAGTAACAATATATGAAGGGAGAGCTAATTATTTTTACCCAACCTACACAAACTTGCGAAAAATCACTTTCTCCGGGCTTTTACGGCGTACACCATGAGAGAGAAAGAGTCAACAAATTTCTTGGACCGCTTCTATATACTGTCCCAATGATCTTAAGGTCCTGGTTCACTGGCGGGACTCCACCCACATTTTTTATTATGCCACTAAACTTGACACAACTAAACGGTTTTTTAGGTTATATGCTATATTTTTGTTGATAAAAATACTGTAAAAAAATGGCTATACGAATAAACAAAAACACCATGTCGATATGTGCTATGAATGGATGTATAAATAGCGTAGCCTTAGTCTTAGCCACGCCCAGGTGCGCCGAGTCATGTTAAAATCATCAAAAACAAGTCCAAAACTGACTTCACTGCCTTGGATAGATACTACTCTACCAACTCTGTGATATAAGCTGTTCCTCACCATAAAGAACAAGGTTCTTGTTTTTGGTGAGGGAATTCACGCTAAAATAATAAAATAGTGTTTAGTTAATATAACAGAGAAAAATAGAAATAAAAGTAAAAATATTTGTGTAAAATTATTAATTGTATGTAACTATTTGTTACCTCTGAAAAATCCGGGATGTAACTTGACTTGCCAATAAAAATATTAGTTTCTATATTCCATCCATTCCAAATATATATAATAATGTATGCTAAAGGACATTATAGATATGTACTTCATTATGTAGGTTGGGATTTGAAGATTATTTTTGAATTTCGATCATTTCAATTTACATCAGTTCTAAATTTGAAAATATCACACTCATACGGACGTACGGGCACACAGAGGAAATTATTTATATTTAATTATTGCAGGTTTCCGGAAGATTTTTCTCACTATGTCTGATTTTTAAAACTGTTCTTAAAATACCATCCGCGAAGGATAAATGTAATAAATATAAAATATCTAATCATTCAGTGTGCTTTTGCCCAGTATAAGATATCCCCCAAGGAGATCCTCCATAAGCCGCAACGTAACTGCTTTAAAGAAACACGTTTTTTCTTTATTTTTCCTTGATTTTCTAAATTGTGTTAGCAACTACCTTCCGATAAAAATAAATACGTAACACGGGAAATTTAAAATTGAGTATGAGAAAAACTGCTGAAGAAAAATCTACCTTGGGTGCTTAGTAAAACGTACAAAACGACGAGTAACAAAAAATAATCATCATTTTTTCGAAATTTATTACGATACTAGAATGGGAAATTTTCAGAAATTCACCAATCATAAAAAAATATGTAAATTCGTGACGTTAACTTGATAATTTCCGATTTAATTAAATCTTCCGATAATTCCGATGTTTTCTGGTTTCTCGGTCCGTAGCAAACAATCCACGTTTCTGTTCTACGAGTATGTGGTCTCACACGGCAACCCTGAAAGAATCCTCCAAGAGGAAGGTTTTTGAAACTAGAGTGTTGGAACTGTTGGCCGAGAGAAAAAAAAAAAATGATAGAGATGAAGTGATGTTAGTGGTATTCAGAACACAGAGATTATTATTTAACATCCTTAATTTGTTTTGTTTCGGTTTTCTCCTTGCTTGTATCCTTACAACTCAATGTCTTTTCTGTCTACTGAAAACCCTAAACTCATTGTCATAAAATATTTATTGTTCTTGGATGATCATGTTCTTGGATCAATCATGGATTTTATTCTTTGATCCATTTTTTTCAAAAGTAAAAAATTGAAGAACACACAAAAACGTGACTAACCTTTCCAGTTGTCAAAAAACAAACCACTAATCCAAAATGGCTGATAATGCTAACATATGATAAACATATGTGTACCAACATAACAAAACAAAAACAAAAAACGATAATCGAATGTACACAGCCCACGAAAATTCAAAATTCACATTTTCTTTATAAATTATTTTCTCCTTGTTAGTTAGCCTTATTAGCTTAGTAAATTTAGTATGAGGCGCACTTGAGGTGAAATTTCACATAACTGCGCAATATAAGTTAAATGCTATTATTATATCAAAGCGGCAACAAAACACGGAAGGTACTTGCAAGAACTAGTGTGATTGGTATTTGATATTGATATTTATCGCATGAGAATAGGTCGTTTTTACGACCCGATACTGTGTTTATAAGCTCAGCTGGAGAATGAAATACCCTTTTTCTCCTTCTGTAATATAGGTACCGTTAACACCCTAGTAAGCTCCTTCCTCCCCTAAAAAAACTTCCCCACAGCATCTCCCGACGGAAACCTCTGGTCTTCCGGTGTGGAGTTGATAAAAAATAAAACACCCCATTTACATTCTAAGCGATGAGAAAGTTAAATTAAAATTTCAAAAACCACATTACGTAGATTATGAAGAAAAAAATACAGTATAAATTAGAGGTTCCGGGTTAAAAGATAGGAATATCGTAAAACAACGTAAATGAATATTTTCATAAAGCTGATGTTCTAAGCGCCGACCTTTAGTAATAAACACATCAGGGAAATGGTACGGAAAGCTCTGCTTCTGAGGTGAACGCCTTTGTTTGGAAGTTTAATCAAAAACTCGGAACGTTAGATTGTTGAAAAAAGAATGAAGATAATAGGTAACTCTATCCGCAACGTATTTGCGAGTATAAAAGAAATAAGAACTAAAGGTTAACGTTACTTTCTTTATTTGCAGAAAATAGCAACAAAAAAAGGACCGCGGTGTACATTTATCAAATAAGAAAATATTATACCTGTCTTATTCAATATATAAAAACAAACCTTTTAAAAAATTATCGAAAAAAACGGGGTGTTGTGACATTATAAATAAAACAATTTGTAATACACCATAATTTATTGATATTTAAACAGCTGACTGTTCTTATTTTTACTCAAGCTTCATCAGGGCTCAATAACAAACATACACATATAATTATATATTCGTAGAAAGCAATCACTTTGTGGTTTGACATATTTAATGAAAATGAAACAATAACTTTGTATAAGACCACAGATTTTATTTAATTTTTAAAGCCGATTTTTGTTTAGTTTAATTTGGTACCCTGATAACGCTTAAGCTAAGCGATTATATAGGTAATCATTAAATAAGAGTTAGATATTTTGCATTTTAAACACTGTTGATAAGCATTTATTTCCACACTTTTAAATTTTAATTGCGAAATACGTGCCATTAACGTGAAAGTATGTAGACTTGGTTTTTATACGTTGATAAACAACGTGGTGTATGGAATATGAACTCCTGTCTGGAGTTGTGAAAAAATAATCTAGTATGTCAAAGGAAGACATGACAAGATCAAGGGAGTCAAAAGCTTGAGTCGGGTCACGTGTGCGACCTTCATTCACAAGAGATAACCGTCAATTTCCCTCAAGTCCAAAATTAAAACTGACGTGATTTTAACAATAATTAGATAAGGAATTAGCAAATAAGACTAATTACCTTTAACGATCGTTTCAAATGTGACCCTTGTACAGTCACAACAGATAACTTTCAACTATCCATTAATTGAAAATGACGTAATCTTAAATAATACTCTGCATTAACGAGAAAAAAAAGTAACATTTACATTATTTAAATAATATTAATAATCTAAACACAAATATGAAACAGAAAAAAACCAGAAACTAAAAAGAACAATGGTCATGACCGAGACTCGAACCATTATTCTTTTTAGTTTCTGTTTTTTTTCTGTTTCATATTTGTGTTTACATTGTTAATATTATTTAAATGTTACATCTGTTGATTTTAGGCTGCCATCTTTAAAAAAAATCGTAAAAAATTCAAATATTAATAATTTTATGTGAGATCGTTTAAAAATACCGCTTTCTAATGAGGTTTTGATGGCTTAATTGGCAGAGTATTACTCCCGGATAGATTAGAGGTCCGAGTTCGAGTCTCGGTCATGACCATTGTTCTTTTTAGTTTCTGTTTTTTTTTTCCGTTTCATATTTGTGTTTTAGATTATTAATATTATTTAAATAAAAAATATAAATAAGTTATATTTTTTGTCTAAATATATAACATTTAACAATTGCTTCAAATATGAGTCGTATAGTTCCTATGTACGATAAGTCCAATATAATTCAAAATTTAAGTAAATATGAGGATTTATTCTACCGGCTATTTACCATACTAATCAAATGTCATATACATTTGTACAGCCAAATAATGTCCGATCTTACCAAAAATGTCATTCAAGTGACTGGAAATACATCAAGGAAACGAGTTATCAATAAGGAATCTTGGAAAAAGAATGTGGATAGCCGTAAAAGCTAATGAAAAATCTGCTATTTTGAATGGATTTGTAAATCGAATGTCCGTCATTACTGGGTGCTCCAAAAACTTCGCTCGTTTGTTTTAATTTTTTTTTAATTTTATTCGTTTTTTTCACAATTGTTCTTATTGTCTATTTTTTTTAAATACCTGGGCGAGAGAAATATAATTTCATTTGTATAAATTTATTTAAAAAATTGAATTACGTAGGTATGGTTTTTATAATTTTAGTAAAATTAATTGACGTTTATTTATTTTTGAGAAAAAAACATTTTTTATTAAATCTGTGGATATAAATATAAAGCAAACATGCGTTTACCTATTTAATCATAAAACCATCATTTAAAAAAAAAAAACTTATTACAGAAAAAAAATTCTAGGTACGCTCCGACAAACTTGCTCATTTCTCCGTTGTGCGAGCATAAAACGAAGACCTTTAAATGTGACACCTTTAAAATAGTAGATTTGATGGATATCCGTACAATTTTTTATTTGAAAAATGAAAAAAATGAAAAAAATTATCAAGACAACCATATCATAAAATATTGTCATCTTGATAAATGCAAGCGCTGGCGTCCCAAAAAAACAGTTGGAATTGAAACAAGAGGCTTAAGTGTTAAACACACTCTACCGCAAAAGAGAACAATAGTTTGAGAATTTATTGTGATGTCTCCATTCTTTTTTTATATGACATTTTGTTTTATAATTTGGTTTTGTCAACTTCTTAAGGATGAAAATAAAAAGAATTTGTAAACACTAGTTTATTCCCATTTAATTTTTCTTTGTAAATAAAAAAAAAATAGAATCATTAAATATTTTCGTTTCTTATTCCTCGGTTTAAAATGTATGTAATTTTTTTTTTAAGCAAAGACTTTTATTTTTGTTTTGATTTAACTAGCAAATCGATAAACCTTTTTTGTGTATTTTTTCAAAAGAACAATAGTTTGAGAATTTATTGAAATGAATACAGAATTTTTGTAATTATAAAATATCTCTATTTCCTTTATTTTATATATTTTGTCATATAATTTGGTTTGGTCAACTTTTTAAATATGAAAAAAAAAAGAATTTTGTAAACACTAGTTTATTCCCATTTAATTTTTCTTGGTAAATAATAAAAAAAGAAACATTTAATATTTTCGTTTTGATTAAATCTTTTTTTTTTTTGTGACCCTATACTTGTCTACCACGTGTCGACCCTTAGAGTAACGTAGAGACCTAACATTGCGAAATTTTGTCCGCACTTTTTGACCAAGGATTGACCAAGGGAGGTATGACGTATATGCTTCCAGCCAATCGGATGCGAAGAAAACCGTAAAGATAAACATTATTCCGTCTTTATCTGTTCGCGAACAATTTTGCGTTAGTATCATGAGAAAGAAAGAGACCGGGATACTTTTAGAAGCCGTACAAAAGGGGAATTCCCCGTTCTTGAAATTTTTTTTGACATTCTCGTAAATATTTTTAAGTTAAACATATTACGAATCCATTAAAACTCATTTCAAACGGAAGTTTATTAAATTGGAACGAATAGTCCAAAGATTAATTACATATTGGTGTAAGTTACTAGTTGTTTTGTAGGTTAGGATGTTAAATATTTGAGATCAAACTAAAAAAGACGATTTTTATGGTACATACGTGTGAAAACTGTTTGTTTTTGGTCCTTTTGTACTTCGATTAAAGCAAACAAGCATAGAACATGTGGCCATGATGTTTTGCTAGATATTACACAAAAAATAACTCAAGTTTTTAACTATTTACGTACTTTTGACAGTCCGTTCGCCTGACAGTGCAAACGTGTCTGAAGTTTGTGCGGATTAAATAATGAAGACATTTCATTTAGCCCGCCCCAAATCGTGTATAGGTTTCAACAATTGTTTGTCTCTTTTTCTCATATGCTTATAGAACCGAGCATAAAGAGAGAGCTATATTTTGCGAGTTTGTCAACGATTTGTCACAAATTAGTATGGTCTCTTTATATTGTTACTCTGAGTGTCGACCGTATTGAGAAACAAACACCGATAAGTCACGACTGGTGAGTTCCAATATACGTTAAATTTGACAGTTGGTTTCAAATGCCGATAAGTCCATTCTTATTTGCGTAATTACTCCTAAACTATTAAGAAATGAAATGCTTTATTTTATTATAAACATCCGTAGTCCAATAATAAAGCACACCAAATGCAATAAATATTAGGTTGTAATGAATATAAGTCATAATTGAAAAAAAATGGTTTGCCAACATTTCACCATAGTGGACTTACCGTAGATAGGAACTATACGACTCATATGACCTAAATTCACAAAATATTACGCAAGTAAGACCTATCACATTTGACGATTGTTTCGAATGTGACCCATATTCACAACGGATTTAGTATGTAAGGAAGGCTAACTAACTAATCATCACGCCGTTTCCCCGAAGGAGTAGGCAGAGAGGACGGACCGCCAAATACAACTCTGTCCTGACACACACTCCTTGCTTCATTCACATTCATACATCGTCTCATATATAATCTTCTGTTCTTCTGTCTCTTCACACAACCCGATTCAAGGATTTGATTTAATTAATCGTGCCATGTCTTCCTCGGACGTCCTCGACTTCCTCTTCCGAATCAGATCAGATTTAACAATTATTTCAAACATGACCCACAATCACAACAAATTTAGTAAAGAAGACAAAACACACTTTAACATTTGTTTCTAATAAGTATGACCTATAATCACAACAGCTGTAGCATGGAAGACAAATCAAATTTAATGCTTGTTTTGATTGTGACCCACATTCTTAACAGACTGCTGTCAATTGTTCACTAATCCAGGCAGGTATCCAATCAGATAAATTAACAGGCAATTAGCACGCAGGTGGCTTTCAACGTGCGTGTCAACGTGCCGACCAATCCAAACACGTAATGCTAATAAAATTCGTCTAGTCTCTTTGTCACCGACGTTGAAGACTAATCAAGATGCATCGAACATAAATATATCGTAATGTAGGTACATTTATTTAATTTATTATCAGAAATGTCGAATTTATATAGCGCCGTTTAATGAGTCACCTCAAGGGCGCTTAACATCGGTTATTGATGGTAGCCTTTCCTAGAAAATGATGTTTTAAAATGATAATTAAAAAACACGTTTCTGACCCTAGATGGCAGAATGATTGAATTTAAAAGAAGAAGAAAGAAGACGCAAAAGTGAATGGAAAAATAAGTCGGAGACGCCCGAGGAAGACATGGCACGATCTAGTGAATCAAATACTTGAATCGGATCATGTGAAGAGTCAGAATAACAGAAGAGTATGTATGAGACGATGTATGAATGTTAATTAAGAAAGGAGAGTGTGCCAAGACAGAGTTGTATCTCTGCCCACGCCTGCGGGGAAACGAGCGATGGTTAATTAAGAACGACAGTAGAATTGTCACACATTTAATACACAGGTAATACCAGAGTGATAGATACTCCAAGTATCGCCCTGGTGAAAGAGCACTATTCAGAAGCGAAACGCTGCTTAAAATGGCTTTAGCCGTGTTTGGTGACCAGATCTAAGTAGCCAGGTACTTCTCAACCTCTCCCTTTTCCATCTCCTTCCCTTCCTCACTCTATTCAACCTCATAACATACCACAATGGCTCTAGATGGTTGGGAGCAGTTGAAACTCTTGTGCGGTATTCATTTGAGATAATTTTTCAAAAACCTTCCTTTCCTTGTTATAATTTAAATGTATTTGTTTTGTTAACTTACTGTTCTCTTATTTTATTTGATATTGTGTTCTCCCTCTGTATGTATAAGTATATATAACCACGCACAATGTATTTTTTGTTTATTTTAATTTTGTACCCTGATGATGATAAGGCTGAGCGAAACCGGTCGGTCATAAATTCAAATAAAATCTGTGGTTTTGTACAAAGTTATTATTTCATTTTCATTTAATAATAATCGACTTCAATATTGATACTCGATTTTGTGTATCCAATTAGAAAACAGAGTAAATATAAGATGCGTCTCTAATAGACAATCATATCACATCACCTGTTAAAACATAGCGTCAAATCATAAAACCACCAGGGTTCGCCAACCGACTGCCATTTTTTTCCAAACTACGTGGAGAGCTTCAGAAAAAAAATGAGGAAATTGAGGATTACATCATTGTGCTGTTTATGTCTTAAAATCGTGAGTCAGCATACATCTCAATCCGAATATAGCAAAATAGTGGTAAGTACATGCTCATAACAGAAGACTTACTGCAACCGGTGGAATTACAAATCCCAGATATCTCTAAAACTGTGGTCAAAGAACCTTTAAATACTATGTCCCATGTTACCCAATTTAATAAAAAAAATTTGAACATATTTTTTTAAAGGAGATACATGCTGAAACAAAAAAATGACCTAATTAGCGAAGTTAGCATTCCACAATAGAGTGCTTATTCCAACTCTGATGTATGGCAGTGAGACATGGAACTGGCAGAGGAAGGATGAAAGTAGACTAAATGCTGTGGAAATGATATTCCTGAGGCGTAATTAAGCTTTGACCGGTCGGTAGCTTCGTGCGTTCAATTCCTCTGCTTGCTAAGTCCTACATCATTGCACAAGCAACATCTTCCCCTTCTTATAATGGCAGTAGGAGTTTTTTTAAATATTGTCAGGTTATTCGTAAACCGGGAATGTTTTTCTTTCTTTAAAAAAAAAGATAAAGGTGTGTGCGGTAAAACCACGTATGACCGTATTTTAATGTGTATATTCGGAAAGAATGCAAGGACGATGTAAGCGAAATTAATAGGATCAAGAAGGGGACGCTTAGATGGTTTGTGCATGTAGAGCGAATGAATGAAGAAAGGAGTGTGAAAATAATATAAGATGCGAAAGTGAATGGAAGAAGTCGGGGACGCCCGAAGAAGATATAGGACGATCAAGTGAATCAAATACTTGAATCGGATCATGTGAAGAGTCAGAATAACAGAAGAGTATGTATGAGACGATGTATGAATGTGAATGAAGCAAGAAGTCTGGGCCAAGACAGAGTTGTATGGCGGTCCGTCTTCTCTGCCTAACCCTGCGATGAAACGGCGTGATGGCTGGTTAGTTAGTTAGTTAAATGCTGAAAAAATGTTACGTGGAAAATATTTTCTATGCTAAACTTATATTTAAAAGAAATCTGATTCTTAAAAATATATATATTTTTTTTTTTACTATTGTCGTATTTTATACATCCCTTTCAGGTATCAATAATTAGTCCGAGATATTTAATTTAATTTGTTGTTTTAAAAATTGAGTAGTTTCAAATGAAATAACAAATAGCTTTGTTTGGATGTAGAAAGCACTTTCCCATTTATAGAAGGTTTATCAAAATGAACAATATACACATCCCAACACCAAGACCTGACAGAACCTATAACAAATTAGTATCTACATGAAATTTATAAGAATCATTTTTATTTATTTTGGGGCTTCGGTGGGAATCAAATCTGCCAGCGTAACATTTTAAACAATAAGTCTGCGGATAAGTGTCATGACATAAAATTCGAGCGATTTCAAAAAGACAAATGGTAAAAGGTGAAGGACCGCTGGACTAAAACACAAGACACGTGTCAGCAACGGGGATACCCCAATGCAATAACTATTGTTCCTCGCCGCTGCGATAGGAAACACGTGTCCGTTTGACACGTGCCACGTGCTGTAAAATTCAACACAATGGTTTGTTTCAAACATGCCAGAAAGATATTGGTATCAGATTGTAATTATCAGATTGAATTATTAGAAACACCCCGACCACCGTAGGTTTGCAGATCCGACCCTTAATGGCATTAGTTAACCTTTATGTGACTGAAAGGGTACCCGGGTACCCGGGTACCCTCTTCGGTTTTTAACATAGATTTTTTTTAATGTTCCAGTAAATCTAACCGGCTGAAACTTCCTGACTTCTCCACAATAGTGAAAATGAACAATTGAACATAACCGTTGGATATGTGGAGGGTGGTATGTTAGCGGAAAACGAATAAGAATAATTTACAACTTATGTTAACGAGAGACGGAAAGGCTGATAAGGATATTGAAAGAAGGGTGAATGCAGGAAACTCCATTAATGGAGGACTGAACACTGTTGGCGCAAATAAGAAATTGTCCAAAGAAGCGAAGCTAGCAGTCCACAATGGAGCGTTTATACCCACCCTGATGTATGGCAGTGAGGCACGGAACTGGCAGAGGAAGGATGAAAGTAGACTAAATGCTGTGGAAATGAGATCCTTGAGACGTATGTGCGGTAAAACCATGTATGACCGTATAAAAAATGTGGATATCTGGAAAAAATGCAAGGCTGATGTGAGCGTGATGAATAGGATCAAGAAAGGGACGCTTAGATGGTTTGGGCATGTAGAGCGAATGAACGAAGAAAGGAGTGTGAAAAGAATATATGATACTAAAGTGAATGGAAGAAGTCGAGGACGCCCGAGAAAAACATGGCACGATCAAGTAAATCACATACTTGAATCGGGTCACTTGAAGAGTCAGAATAATAGAAAAGTATGTATGAGACGATGTATGAATGTTAATGAAGCAAGGAGTGTGTGCCAAGACAGAGTTATATGGCAGTCCGTCCTCTCTGCCTACCCCTGCGGGGAAACGGCGTGATGGTTAGTTAGTTTTTAGTTTAACAACTTCTGATGACTGAAAGAGTACCCGGGTACCCCATATGTTTTATATGATTTTTTTAAGCTTGTCCGTATTTATTAATCATTTTATCTTATTTTAAATGATAAATATGATGTAATGTTGTGTTCACAGTACATCACCTGTATCCTTAATACTATTTTTGATCACCTATTTAATGAAAAACCCCAAGAAAAGATGGTACTGGGTGAAATTCCCCACGTATTCGAAATATATTACGAAATATATCAAGAGTCGAAATATATTACGTCATAAAAGTGGTCCAGCAAACTTCAGCAAATGATATACTGTAAAAGAAACTCTTATCATTTTTTTAAAAGGTGTAATTTTCTTCAGTCACATAAGGGTTGATTAAATACATTATGCAATAAAATATTTTTTTATATGCACGTCGACATCCGTAATTTCCGATTTCACCGTCCACGAACTTACGTTGGTGGGAATATAACTCAAGTAGGGATGCGTATCCATAAATTAATTCGTACCACACATAGATATCTAAATAAATAATAACAATAATAATTTTAAATTTTCGTAGATAGCAATCACTTTGTGGTTAGACATATTTAATGAAATTAAATAATAACTTTGTATAAGACCACAGATTTTATTTTAATTTTTTTGACCGACTGGTTTCGCTTAGCCTAGGCACTGTCAGGGTACAAAATTAAACTTAAACAAAAAAAATTTAAATAAGTGTGCCGTTAAATATGCATACAGAGGGAGAACGAAATATAAAATAAAATAACAGAACAATGAGACAACAATGGAATGACAAATGATTTTTTTTTAAATAACAAAAAAAACATTAATCGAGCGTGCTTCAAGGTGATCTCCGCATCATAAAGCTTCTAACCTAACCTAACCAGACCTTAGTCAAACGTAGAAAACCGTCATATTTAGATCCGAGAAATTTATTGACCCCCCTTTCCGTTTTTGAAATCCACATAACAAAAATTATACTTGCACTGATTTAAAAAATTAAAAAAAAATTTTAAGATATGGTCTATCGTTTGTTAAGTTTATGACAAAATTACGGTGAATGTTAAAAGGTTAAGTGTTTTATTTGAATAGCCAGGAACTCGCCATCTCTTATAAATACCGACGTCCTATATCTTTTACCTATTAAGGGTCAGTACTCAAAAACATGACACTAAACGTTACTTTCTAGCATTCCAATACAAACCATCCTACAAATGATTTGTATTTGAAAATTTTCTATGGATAGTTAGAAAAATGACTAAGGTTTCCAGGGAATACTATTTTACAGCTGTATTTTTTTGAATTCTATGAAAAACATACAAAAATGTCAGTAAAAGGTGCAGTTTTTAAACCAGAAAAGGCATTTTTGAACGTTTTACCTAAAAGTTCTAGGATAGTTTTCATAAAGTATTTAAAAGATTACTGTTTAATAATTATATTCACTGGAAGTCTCAGACCTTTTTCTTACTACCCATATAGTATTGACAAATGAATTATTTTTAGTATTGCTTGTACTAGAAAGCCAAAAACAGTGTCTATTTTTGGATGGTGACTCTTAATAATCAGAACAAACCATGACAACTATACAGAGTTTGTAACCCCTTGGGAGGGACTTTCACAAAATGTCACCAAGAAGGAGCCGAAGATTGAAAGATGTCCCGTTTCGGGAAAAGTTTAAAATCCTGGCGCTGCAGTTTTGGACCCTGGTGCCGCCCAGTTTTTTCACACCGAACGGGAGAAGAAGGTGTACGAATAGATGGTGCACATGATGGAAAGTTAAAACGTATGGTCGCCAAAATGTCTCGAAAGGTTTGTGCACCCATAATCCATAACGTCTTCGGAATGATCTTGTCGAGTCCCGTAAATGTGATATCCCAACTCTAAAACGTAAATACACAGTTTGTTTCGGACCATTTCGGCAAGTGCCGATTCCCTTTTGCGTCTCCCTCGCACTCGTACACACAGCGGAGTGTGAACGGGACGCGGCGTTTAATCCGAGCATCATTACGCAGGCAACGAGCCGACTTTGGTGATAGAAATGTTAAGAAAGTAGAACATTTATGAATTTAGTCTTCCGCTGGCAGCGATGGAGACAGCACGTGTTTCGGGAACGCTGAGGAAACATTAATATTGGTTTTTTGTGTGAATATCGCCCGAGAGTTTCAACTGCCCGGAGCCAGAGGGACTAAGGCATCTCCAATTCGGGTATATTGTGGGGTTAAAGATAGTGAAGAGGAGAAGAAGAAGGTTTATAACCAAGTTTTCCACTCCCAAATCCAGGGACCTTGGCACCCTTTATCGCAAGATAAGTCGAGAAAGAGCATAGTTGGGATATTCCAATTGTAAATTGAGTATTTTAGATTCACTTACCACATAGAAGGTAATTTTAAGCATCTTTTCGATTCTATATATTTCACCGGAAACCATCAAAATTATGCCTATCAATTAGAGTTCTACTTTAAAAAGAAAAAAATAAATTCATTTAAATGTACAAAGTAACTAATATAAAATTTAAAAAAATCGTTTAAATACATGTCTAAAAATCCTTGCTTTTTGTTCCTTTGCACTTCTTGCACATCATCGTTGAAATCCCAATATAACAATTAACTTCCAGGCAACTTTCACCCATGAAAACAGAGCAAACCCTTGGCGGAACACTTAACGAAGGATTGTTCGATTTAATTTACTGACCGACATTTTTTTACAACGGCAAAGGTAATAAAAAGTCAAAATAATATGCAGACATCTCACCGAAACTTAATACAACTGCGGGAATTGTAAATTAATGCTGAATTTTACAACCTAATATACATTCATAGATAAACGTGTCATTAAAGTAACGATATTGACTCTACTGTCGGTGCGGCGATTTTTGTGCAACCTGCCAGTTCCGCAAACCTTTAATTGCACTGCTGAGCGAAATATACCCTCAGTCGCATTAATGACATCGAGTGTTTTAGCCACGCGTTATCACTCAGTAGCATTCAAGAGAACGACCTTAGACACGACGTACCACATTTTCATATCATCTTTCATCCCCGCGGGCCGTATAGTACGTACGTAGTGCCTTTGTACGGAGGAGAGAGTAGAGTATCGATTGACCGGAGAGCAAGGTCACGCGGGGGATGAATCGCGTGATAATGGGGCGGGACATATGGAACGGACTATACACTATACTTTACAGTAGTCCAACATCAACAACCTTGAACTGACTGACCTGGAATGAAATTTGTTTTTTGAAAATATAAATCATTTGCGGCCTGAATGGTATTATAGTACATATGTTTGACGCTGGATCTCGCATAAGCGAGGTTGACTGCCTAAAACTATGGACATTATTTTATTTTAATCTTATCAACGTTAAAAATAAACACTATTTCCCGGAAATTTAATCTGGGAGTTGAGATGTTTTGATTTTAACGATGACTATTTGGATGTATGGATGATATATTTAATAACTCCATTAAGTAAGTGCTTTATTTTTAGTTCCAGTATTTTGTGTTATTATATTATTTTAGTTTCTTTTTTTATTTTATGTTACTGTTACCTACATGTTTTTGAAATATTGTTTAACGTAATATTATGTCACTGTATGCTTTGAAAACTTGTGTATAACCTTTTAAATAGCTGACTATGTTCTTTTCTTATATGTATATATTTAATGTGAAAACCCTATTGGAAAACAAAACAAATGTGTTAACTAGCTTGTACACGTGAAAAATCACTGGAAATGTTTAGTAAAAACTATTAGAGAAATAAATTTCATTCCCAAATACATTCAATGAATTTAGACAATTCTTATCTAATAACACCTACTTCATAACAGGTTCTAATAACCAGTGAGGTAGGTAAAGTAAAAAATGCTTCAGTTACAAAAATTTAAACAAATAAAAAATATTGGAGTATTTTTACAATACATTTGTTTAATAAAATTCTCCATTGTCATGCAATTTTCGCTGGTTATAAATAGATATTACAATATGAAGAAAAAAAAAAATTAAAATAGCAAGTTTATCATTCCAGCGTGGTAGTATTGTATGTAACATAATATAACAGGGAAGAAAAGCTGTGGACGCGCCTTCAGCAAATTTCATCGAAGCGCTGCAATAACGTGGGAGCCAAAATATATTCTACAGGCGTGATTGTTCTGAAGTCGAAATTGTTTGAAAGGCTTGAGTGTAGCTAACTTATGTCTAGGTTCAAATGCAGTTGCACTAAGTTGTTCCGGGCTGCGGCTTGCAGAGTGAAAATTGAACCGATGATAGCCTTCCTGTCCATTTAAGGTTCCATGAAAACAAGACTTATAGATATATCTCACCAGGTATATCAGTGGTGCACTGCGGCCCCCTTAGTCTAAATAATGAAAAAAATACTGTAATCCTGATATGAAAACCTTAGCTTTTTGTCAATACAAAGGTACCCCATTAGAGTGGTCCTTGTTTGGGTCAAAATTGATTTTTTGACAGGAATTTTGAATGAAGATTTATTAAAACTCTAACGTTGGTAGCGACCCCTGAATATTATTTAAAAAAACTGAAAAAAAATACTGAAATAGTTTTATAGGGTACAGAATCAAATGAGATGGTGCCGTGTCAAAAAATCGTTTTTGACCAAAATAAGGACCACCTTAGAACACCATGTGATAAATTAATTCCCAAGTAGTGTTTGTAGTGCCTATGTTTAGATATCTCACTATACGTAATCGGATGGTTCCAGGGAGTTTAAGAACATTTGAAGAACCGGTTGGCCACCTAGGCAATTAAAAAAATCCGGGAAATTAATTTTGCTGACAACCCCGACCACATTGGCAAATAGAGGTATATTATGCCCGTAAACTTTGAAAAATATGCAATAAACAATAAAATAAACAGTTAAGCGCCCTTGAGGTGATTTTCTTGATTGATATAAAAATCATTATTAAGTTGACAAAGACCCCTGCTAAAACGGTTACATAAAATATATTTAGTAGCGAGATAGTTTATTACCAGCCCTGTAGGCATATGACGTAAAAACCTTCTTTGGGGCAAAATGTTTGCTCTGAAAATTTATTTGAGATTGAACGAATTCGGATTCCCTTGCGGTACCGCGAACAAACCTACCCATAAATACCATTTTAAAAACAAATAATGAAAGAGGCACCAAAGTATTTGAACACAAATCTTTTATTCTTTTTCGAAAGCATAAAAACATAATCCAATCATTATAAATATTGACGATATACTGAAAATGTCAAACACACTTTGAAATGGCCAACTACACAGGCATTTTTTTAATGGTTTGACTTTTGAGCAAGTAACCTTTCCAGACCGATCTATCAAAAAACGGACAGACGAATCACAATATGTCGGAACAATTTCTTTCTAAATGTGACCACACGTAACAATAGTATGTAAGCACTTATACCATAGGTTGGCCAATTAGAGTTGACACATGCACCAAAAACATAGGATTGTGCGTATTGGTGCATATGTATACACTTCCGACAGTTATGTCCTCGTGAAAAGTCACTGAGAAACTATCATTTGTCTTGCTAACTCTTAATCATTGTTACTAGCGAGAAAGGGATAAGTGTACACTTTGATCAAATTTGAATATTCGAAAAGTTTTAAAGCGTATTATTTTTATTATATTAAAACAAAATAATAATAATTATCAGTGGAATTTTCTAGTTGGTATAATATAATTTTCCATACGTACATTTATAAAGATTCTAAGTGGATTCTTTTTCTATAGGGAAAAAATATTTTTTTTGTGCTGTATGTGCTTATCGTTTGTATGTATAGGTAGTTACATTTATTTACAAGTGCCACCATTTGCTTCTAAAAACCTCAGAATAAAAAATATATGTAAAAAAATATACTTAAAATTTCAATGACCCCTAAAAAATTATTGAAAAAAAACCTTCATTTTTTATCATTTCATTTTATATTTTATTAGATTTACCAACTAGTAAGAGTTAGATTGTTTTTTTTATAATTTCCATTTAGTCACAAATAATTGACAAAGTTGCCTGTGTGAATCATGAAAAATCAAAATCTTATTTGACCTATATTTTAAAATTAAAAACAAAAATAAGTAAAATTACTAAAAAATCATATAATGATATGTTTATCTAACCTTAATTTAAAAAAAATCATTAAGTTTGGTTGGGTATTTTAAACTTTTTAAACTTTTTTCTTACATTTTTTTTACTAATCAACCCCAGAAATTCCGCGGTCGTAAAACACGATGTAATGTATGTATATATATATATATATATATATATATATATATATATATATATATTTATATAAACGAATTATATAAATATATATATATTTGTAAGTTTAAGATTATTGCTTTGTTTAATTCGCCAAACGAATATAAGCGTCTCAGTTGTTCTCAATATTATCTCATTTCCATATTTTAATGGAAATGCCTTGCATAAAAAATATATTAATTTAATTTGCACTGTCTTGACTTTCATCCGAATCCCCATTGAGATATTAATTTAATTTTAATTAATTTTTCAGTCGCTGAAGCGAGTATACACTTTACGGGTGCTTTAACGTTTGCTTGGTGTAAATAAATTTAAAGAAATGAAAAAATAACTTTGTATAAGACCACGAATATCATTTTCGTTATTATGACCAACCGGTTTCGCTTAGCCATTAAACCAAAAAAAAATACAAAATGTGCGGTTATATATACATAAAGAGGGAGAACAAATTATAAAACAAAATAACAAAACAGTGAGAAAAATATATAAACAAATTAAAATACATCGCCCGTACAGCTGGCGAACATATGGAATTAAATATCCGTTTTGTACAATTAACAATTTAACCATTCTAGTGGAGAGGTTACAGGTATACGTACAACAGATTGTTTGCAATTAAATAACATGGACGTGTAGAGCGGATGGACGGAGAAGTGGGTCCAAGGGAGAATTCATGACGAGCGAGTGAATGGAAGAAGAAGTTTGGGACGCCCCTGCAAGACATGGCACGATGAAGTGAATATAATGCTTGAGTCGATGGTTTGGATGTGTAGAGCGGACAATAAATTAATAGTAAGTAAAAGAAGAAGGACGGCCTGCATGGTCGAGTGGTAAGACGCTCGACTATGAATCCAAAGGTCGCGGGTTCGAACCCGGCGTGCGCAAATAAATTTTATTTAATTAATATGTGTATGTGTCAAAACACATTTAATTGATATAAAATAAAATATAGTATATTTGCGGCACGTTCCAGAGTGGTAGATACTCTAAGTATCGCCCTGGTGAAAGACCACCATTCAGAATTGAAACGTTGCTTGAAATGGCTTTGGCCGTGTTTGGTGACCAGATCTAAATAGCCAGGTACTTCCCAACCTTCCCCTTCCCCATCTCCTTCCTCTCCCCACGACCTTCAGCCTCACAACATACCCCTATTGGGTATGCCATAGTTTCACTGGCTCTAGACGGTTGGAAGCAGTTGAGACTCTTGTGCGGTATTCACGTAAAAAAAAAAAAAAAGAAGGAGGAAGTTGGGGTTACCCCGGGAAAACATGGGTTTTCATGGACGCACCTTTTTACATTCATTTATATCACATGTCGACATAATGTTGTGTCTATTTATGTAACCACTTTTTCACAATGTTGTTTTCAACAAAAATATAGAATATAACCTCAAAAACCGTTGAGTTATGTCGCATAACAAAACGTAGTGGGCGGAGTCGCCGGAGACGCGGGAGACGGAAAACATGCTTACATACGGAAAAGTGGTGCGATATCATGTGACAACTTGTCTTATCTCTCTCACGGTTTACGACGTAAAAATCAGGAGAAAGTGATTTATTGTAAATTTGTTTAGGTTGGGTAAAAATATTAAGCTCTCTCCATATATATTCTTATTCCAAGATTGCAAGAGTGTCTGCTTTGACCAGTTTATTTGGCGTTCTATATTTTCTGCCGACCCTTGCGGAGAAATCGTGGAATAATCCTGTTATTTGGGCTGGAACATTTGTTGAACAATAATTAATGCCACTTTTAGGATCAAGCCGTCGCGGAAAGGCTTACTCTATGCTACTCAAGCTATGAAAACCAATTCCTAGCAATTCATCCTTTCAGCGGGTCTTAAGGTTATTAATCCCGAACGATAAAGCATCAAAAGAGGGAAAAATAGTGCAAATATAGTAGTAATAAGGATGTACATTTTTAATTACAGAGGAAGATTGCATACCAAATGTCTAACTGAATAATGAATCTACACCTGTTCAACATTACACGGTAGTAAAGCTTCTTACCAAGCGAAAGCCGAAAGCCGGAATTTGCTGCACGTGGTACTACCGCCATTCTGACACTGAGGACGCCATCTCAAACCTGGAATTAAATATTAAACAGTTAATTAGCCTTCAAGATGACAATGTGGAGTAAGATTTTCAACTTTAACTTAATAAAGTATGCTGAAACAATCTACTGAAATGAAATTATGCCGAAATGACGGCGTTCCCAAAAAACTTTTGGCGGAATCATAACAATCGAACAAATGCAATTGCATTTGTTAATTTTCTATTGTACATGTTCTATTAAATTGCGATAAAAGAAACCTTTATTTACAGGTAGGTGAAGACAAAATGTTAAATAAACAACAAGATTTCACCAAGAATACGTCAAAATAAATTAAAGTTCACCGTGACGTTAACCACACGGTATTCCATCGACGAATGATGAAAAAGGTCATAACACTAGAAACGCCAGGCGGAAAAAAACTAATGTTCGGCGCACGGCAGAAGGGTATACGGTTGAGTTTGCTATAGCATATGACACCTAATATCCTCAATTTATATTTTGTACATGTATTATTTTTAAAAAAAAATCTTATGAATTTATGTTTATTTTTCTTTATTATTATTTTTGTGTATTTTAACTTTTATTTTATTATTATTATTACTTTGTATTATTATCAATTATGGAAGGTATTGCATTGTACTATTCCTGCATACCTTCTGGAATAAAACTTTATTATTATTATAGCAAATTTAGAAAAGTACCTAAAGATTAAATTTTTAATTATTTCTGGTGAACATTTTTTGAGTGTTATGTCCTCTCAACAATTTTTTTATGATAAAATTTTCTTGGCTGCAAACTCCTACAGCTATAAAATTAGTAGTCATGTTTATTCAGAGCTGTTATTTGTAACAAGAATGTAAGGCCATAAATAATGACAAGGGAAAAAAGGATCCATATCACCTACCAAAGCTCTAAAATATCTTATCTCGCAATTTTAATCAAAGTTTTTAGAAAAATTCTTGTACTGAAATGTGGAATTACCTGGAATTATTCAAAATATTGTTTGAAATTTGTAATGAAAATTGTGTAATTAAAATTCTATTAAATTCTGAGCTTTCAGAGAATAAAAGTTTTATTCTATTTTTAAGAGACCTTTTCCACAAAAGGATTGAAACCCGGATAACCTCAAAATCATACTGGTTTATGTCCACAAAAACTTTTATGACAACGAACCAAACACGCAGTAGGTTTAACAAATCAAAAAGTAAATTTGTAAAAAAAAACTTTAATAAAAACCTAAATCGATAAATAATTCCAATTTTATAAAAAATAACATAAACACCAAGATAAATAATCAAAGAAATGAAAAAATAACTTTGTATAAGACCACGAATATTATTTTAACAACATTTTTTAACGTTTTGTCTATTCAATTCATATTATCTGTCTCTTTCTCTCTGTTCCTTTGTTATAATTTAAATGTTATTCTATTGTTTTCTCATTGTTTTGTAATTTTATTTTATACTTTGTTCTCCCTCTCTATATATATAACCGCACACTTTGTCTTTTTTGTTTAGTTTAATTTTGTACCCCAATGATGCTTAGGCTAAGCGAAACCGGTCGGTCATAAAAAAATAAAATTATATTCGTGGTATTATACAAAATTGTTTTTTCATTTCTTTAAATATGTCAAACAACAAAGTGATTGCTTTCTTTGAAAATAAGATAAGCTAACTGACACAAATGAACTGTCCCAAGAAACGATGTCGGATGTGAAAATTTGTAACTTTGCATGAGAGCTGTTAAGATCCGTTTTTACACGTTAAAGTATCATGTCTTTATTTTTTTCAATGTTTTTGGGAGCAAGATAAATAGCGTTCTTTCGATGTTTTAGATAAACGCTTATTTAGAATTTTTTTTCAAATGGGAACTTTAAACAGCTCTCAAAGTTACCATTTTGCACATCCGGATTGTTCGTCGGAAATGTCGAATACATAATTATACCTCAGAGCAATAATATACAAGAGAAAGCGCTGCTGTAGTCAGTTTCAACTAGACCAGGGCGTGGCTAGGACTAGGTCCAGGGTATTTATACATCCATTCATAGCACATGTCGAAATAATGTTTTTGTTTATTCGTATAACCACTTTTTCACAGTATTGTTATAAATAAAAATATAGCATATAACCTACAAAAAACCGTTGAGTTATGACAATTTATGTCGCATATGAAAACGTGTGGGCGAAGTCGACGGAGACGCGGGACACGAAAAACACTCTTACAATACTTTGAAGCGGTGTGATAATTTGGGAAACTTTGTTGTCTCTTTCTTTCTTATGGTGTACGACGTAAAAACCCGGAGAAAGTAATTTATCCCAAGTTTGTATAGGTTGGGTATAAAGAATTAGCTCTCTCTTCATATATTGTTACTCCAAGATTAATACATGCTAATAAATAATAATCTACTCAATAGACACAATCATTTATATAAACGAATATCAAATAAATTGGTAACGTGAAAAAATATTTTTAAATCTTTATATTTAAACGAGATCAGAAAGGTAATACAAGGTACCTCAAATGTACGTGATACAAATTAAAACGTATTAAGTGGGTAGTTACCTACATCAGATGTAACATATTTTTTTCCTATTGAAATGCATTTGAATGGGTCCCTTACACTGAAAAATTGTATGAACATTGACCATATGGCCGGCTGCTCAAACATGGCGTGTTCTTTGCGTAATTCCTTCAACGAGTTCATTGTTTCCCATCTTTGATCATAACCACAGCAAATGATTCAGAGCAGAGTTGAACAAACTGTGGCAAGAACGAAAACGCAAAATCAGATAATTTTCACAATAGCTAGGCTAAAAGAGTAATTGATTCTTAAGAACCTGCGGGAAAGACCAAGAATATAAAGTACGCTAAGTTAAATAGTTTCCTAGAATTCAACAGTTGACTGATAAAAGTTACAGAAAAAAAAAATAAGTCATTGAAAAATTATACGTTATTATTAGCGTTGGGAAAACTTCAATGTTTTGTGAATGCTTCACGAATTGCTAGTTCTTTAAAATGAACCCTTCGCAGTCAACACTTTAATCGAAACTCGAACTCGCAAGAAAGATATTTGAATTTATCCGGTTATTTGTTCAGTTTTTTTTTTGAAACCAGTTCCTCGCCGACAAAAGCACGTACTGAAGCCGGCTTTGAAGTTCACATTCAGAACTGTACTGCTGCAAATTGAAGTAGTTCTTTGTTAATCGAACTTCCGTTGAAGTATTTGTTCAATGAAATGAATGAACGCTAAAATGAACTACCAACTTCAATTGAAGTATTTGTTCAATGAAATGAATGAACGCTAAAATGAACTACCAACTTCAATTGAAGTATTTGTTTAATGAACAATGAATGAAGTAGGAACTGTTGCCAAAAGAAGTAGTTCTTTCAAAGCGGGTACAAAGCTAGTTATTATATATAGTCTTTAGTACTATTTTGGACGGCTTAAATTTAAAAATTAAGTGTTGAAATTAGAATTAACTTAAAAGCATTTATGCTTATTTTTTAAATATTTAAATAATATCAATAATCAAAATTTATGTCTCGGTTATGACCATTGTCTTTTTATTTTCTAGTTTTTTTCTGTTTCATATTTGTGTTGTTGATTATTGATAATATTTAAATATTTAAAAATCATCTATTAACACGACAGATAGAAGCTTTTGGAATGTGGAGGATGTACCTATAGGCTCATCCTCAAAACACTTCAGACGGATAGATCATCTTTCATAGAATGACTAATGTAGAGGTTCTTCTTCGAAAGATCGAATATTTTGAAATTAGGACAGTTGATAATATCTTAGCGACATCATGAGGGTTGACAAATACAAGAGAATAACCCAATTGACGGCCCAGAGAAAAGATTGATGGAAGACGGGGCAGAGGAAGGTGGCGTCGAAACTGGTTCTGTTACGAGTGCAATTCAGTCAGCTGTCCTAGTGATAGTCAATCTGCGAAGGATTGAATCTTAGGAGAAGGCAATAGAAGAAGAACAATGAATAAAGCAACGCTTTTAAAGTGAGTAACTTTAAACTTAGGAAGGGAAGGGCTTTTGAACGGTTTTGAAGGAATTATTTGAATTTGGGAGCCACCTCTAGGCTGGAGCTTCCAAATAACCTGCTTGATTCAGTGCAAAGTAGGGTGGTTCGTCTGATGGACAATCCGTTGGTAACAGACCCATTGCCATCTCTAATGCATAGATGCAACGTAGGTATCCTGAGTGTGTTGTAAACTTAGAGTATATAGAGTGGTATCTATCCAAGGCAGTGTAGTCAGTTTTGGATGGTTTTTACCGGACTCGGCGGACCTGGGCGTGGCTAAGACTAAGGCTAGGGTATTTATACATCCATTCATAGCACATATCGACATAATGCTTTTGTTTATTCGTATAACCACTTTTTAACAGTATTGTTATTAACAAAAATATAGCATATAATCTAAAAAACCGTTTAGTTTTGTCAAGTTTAGTAACAATAAAAAATGTGGGCAGAGTCCCGCGGTGACCCGGGAGCCCAAGATCATCGCGACAGTACATAGAAGCAGTGTATTATTTTTTCTGTCTCTTTCTCTATCATGGTGTACGACGTAAAAACCCGGAGAATGTGATTTATCGTAAGTTTGTATAGGTAGGGTAAAAATAATTAGTTCTCTCTCCATACATTGTTACTCCAAGGTTGTAAAGGTATTACAATGAAGCCTGCTCAAATAAGCTAGCAGCATTGATCCTTGCACTCGAAGGACACGGGCGAAACTCTGAACACCCGTTCAGAGTTGATGACGGCTTCATGAGAACGGATCGTTTCTCGGACTCGTTTTGGTGTAAGTCGCCTCGTGTGTGAAACAACCTACCCGGCTGTCTTTCCTCCCTTATTTAATCTGTGCCTCTCTAAAGCCCGCATAAACGAATTCCTTACTACAACCCCTTCCTTGACCCTCCTTACAACGTTGGCCAACCGGGTGGCGATATAGTCTCCCTGTCTGTACACCGTACATATAACAGAACTATATGTGTGAGGTATCAAATAAATAATTTATAAAAGATGTGTGACAGCCTTCAAAATTAGGGAAATTTAAAAAAAGGTTTACGTTTCCTCTATTCGGAATGGCGTAGTACTCAGAAATAATCTTTTTCTTCATATTATGCACAAAGCTGGAAACAAAATAAAACAGAGCGATGGACGCATATTGTTTACACAGGTGTGGAGAACTGATTTAGTCGGTTGAATGTTTAAAATGCAAAACAAAAAACAAACGTTTTTTAATGAGGTCGGGTTTGAAAACATGTTGTTATTTTGCTGAAAATATAACAAGGTGTAAAATATTCATTTTGCTAATTAAATCACAATTTAATTGCGAACGTAAATGTTTTTTTAGGCAAAGAATACTTCTTGGCACTAATTAAATATTTTTTTGCAATTAACGAGTAAAAAGATTTTTTAACGAAAACGAAAAAAATACAAAAAACTCTTTACGTATAATATCTTGACATTAAGGTATGAGGTTCAAGTTTACTATGAATATAATTATAATTGTTAAAAAATCTTGTTTATAATTCAGAGAGCACTTTAATTCACACTACACTATTAAAACAAAAACATTGCACTTTGTACATTTACAATAGATATGGGGCTGATTCTCTTTTATTTTTCGATAAAGCAAAAGACTTATAAGCTTCTTTAAGTTCCTTTAGCCATTAGTATTTTTTTTTTATTAAACGACGAATAACGATACATTTTTAACCATACCGTAAACTGATGTCACTTTACTCCACTTTTCACTACAGTCAGCTCAAAATTCACGATATAAAGAAAGAAAAGCCTTAACTCTGGCTTTATATTTTGTATTTGTTTAAGGAAGGTACAAAGTATTATTTCCAATGATAAAAATGATGTAAAAAATTACATTATTTAAAAAAAAAAAAACAGTTTTGTGTGAAGTAAAGTGTTCCTTTGGAGGGGGTAAAAAAAACTAAAATACGTCACTTTAAAATGTCAACTGACTACCACGGGGCTGATTTCGAACTGAATATTCTCTGATTTTTAAGGCAAATGGCCATATTAAATTATGAATGGTTTTTCGTCAGATGGCATGATAACTAATTTCTCGAGTGGGTGAACTCACATCCACTGGAGTAAAGTGACCTCAGCTTACGGTACCTAGAGATCTTTTGGCTTTACTGACTTTTCCGTTGTGTGTATTTCGTCACAGAGTTTTTTTTTATGAAGAGTGCGGTTGATGACTTTTATATTCGATCTATAAACGTACGAAAACCTTTGAAACAGAATTGTATAGATCCAAAAAGTTAATGTGTAAATTTTAAATGCCTTTAAAATCAAGTAATGATTTATTTATTTATATTTTTTACAACATTTCGTGAAAAGCTTTAAACCATCTTAGAAATATGCTCACAGAAAACTGAGATTTGCCTAATCTCCAAACAAAAGCCTTTAGATCTCTCAAGATGAGAATCTAGGTCACAAATTTAAATGAAATATTAAAATAAATCCAGGTAAATGAAAAAATAAACGTAAATCACAATACCGGTAAGGTGGACGTTATGTTGTGAATGCAAATAATACATATTGGTGAATATATACATTTAAACTATTCACCAAATATCTTCAGTGTTGGGAAGACGAATATGGATTGTAAATCATGCGTCTTTATTTAAACGAAAGTCGAGTTTTTCAAATAGTAGCGAACAACTTTAAGACAATAATAATATATGAAGTTTTTTTAACTGCTTGGGAATAATATACCAAAAAAGATATTCTTTATGTAGTATATAATAAACATTTTAATAAAAAAATATTACCTATACGATGGATCGATAAGCTAATCGCTTTTTGGTACCCTTTCCTATTGGAGGATGGCTATCACCATGACAATATGCAACCTGCAGACTGCAGCCCGGAATAACACAGTGCAACTGCACTTGCGTAAGTTCACGAGGTGCCATGTTAGCCGTGTGGTGAGAAACTACCTTCACATTTGATGACTATCAAATCATCGATCAACGCCATTTCGTTTTTTTACATTTGAACGATCTTCGTCAAACGCCAGTTATCAGTGCATTTATCATTTTGATTAAAAGCTGAAACGGGCCGAAAATCGGCGTTTGACGGGAACTATTCAAATATTAAAACAAACAAAAAATGGCGCTGTCGGGCGATTTGATGGTCATCGAAGTTGACGAGAGTTTGAAACAACCCGACCTTACTCTGCCAAGTCTTCCCTCACTCTTCGATTTTGTATTTTTCGCCCATTGTGATGTGAACATAATATTAAGTATGTATTTTTAGATCTGGTAAAATTAAGCAGAGTGACATTCATTGAAGAACTCTTTATTGTAAAAAGTATATAAGACGATTGAAAATAAAATAATTAGGTTAAGGCATTCAAAAATAAATTATATTATATAATATAATTCAGTGTGCCAATTTTTTTTTTAAGTTTACGTTCATTACATAAACACTAGATAACCATCTTTAAAAAACGTGTTTAATAAACCGCTTTGAAATAAGTCGTCGATTCACACTACATTGAGCAGCCGGGCCTAAACAAGATTATGCGGAATTTCTATTAGTCGGAAAGCGGTCGCAAAAAAATGGCCACGTCAAAAAGTGTCGCGTCGAGATGTGAACCGCGACGGGAAGATAAATCATGTCAAAATCGGTCCCGGGTTCAACGCCCGACTTACAGATTCGTATGCAAAACGAGATTGTGGCGAAAGAACTTTACAGAATGTGTGCTTTTTTTGGGACAGCGGGTATAGTGTTATGCAACAACAGTTTCCAAACGACCGCGACAGTTAGGCAGTTATATTATTATTTTTGAAATTTTTCTAGAAAGCAATCACTTTGTGGTTTGACATAAATAATGAAAATAAAATAATAACTTTGTATAAGACCACAGATTTTATATATTTTTTTATGACTGACCGGTTTCGCTTAGTTATAAATTATTACACTGATTTATTGTCTTTGAGTTTATTTTGTAGAACTCTATTTCGACTAAGTTTTTAAGTTAGTTTTAAATAAAGGCAAAAATGTGTTCAGTTAGCTATAAAATTATTTTTTTGAACTTTTTAAAAATATTTATACTGATGTTGATATTAGAGATGCAATCCCTAAGGATGGTTTGGACATGTAGAGCGGATGGAATGCGAAAGAGTGAAAGAGAATATATGTCACGTAATTGCCTAATTTAGCCCTCTGTCTCAGATGTGCCGACTGTATAATAGGATAGAGTGTGCTGATGAAACATTTTTGTCGATGATTTGTACAATTTCAGAAAAAATGCCCTGCTATTGCTTAAAAAAATGTAACATTGTTTCTGCAGATTATTTAATTATATAGTGTATATTTTTGTCTCCCTTTGTGAATTTTGTTTCTGTTGGTATTATTTATCATTGATTGAGCTTTTGAAATTGTATATTTCATGTATCCTTTGTATTTGTAATTTTTTTTAACAATTATTGCAGAATGAGTTTTTTAAAACTAAATTGTTTTCACGTAAGTGAGAACATCTGTTAAAATCCAGTATAAATATTATTTATTTTATATTTTGTTTTTTTTTATTCATGTTAAAATATTTAAAAAAATAAATGGGTTTGGTCCATATCTGTCTCACTAGGATATTCCTGTGTTGAGACAGATGTAGAGTACATAAATTATATAATATTAAATGTTAAACATAAAAAAAAAAAAAATAATCAATTAAAATAATAATTGAATGTAAGAATAAGCCAGGGACGCCCCAGGAAGACATGTCACGATAAAAGTCGATATAATCGAAAAACGTCTGTTATTTTTCAATTTCTTCTTCAGTAAGAAACACTATCTTAAACAGTAGCCGGTTTGTAACTCCCTAGAAGGTTATAAACATTCCAGCTACGCGGGTTTCATCGTTGACGGATATTCGCCACGGTTTTATAACTGAAAATGGGAATCCGACACCGACATTATTATGCACATATTGTGGATTGTTTTCAAATGTACGAAGCGAGCTACTATTATTTTGCATAATGTATCGTTGAGAAAAAAACGCGGATTATCTTTAGCTGGAGGCGAAATTTTGTAAGGTGCGGAACAGATGCGATACACAAAGAAATGGCTTAACGTACGGAGCATGGGTGAATTTTAATAAAAAATACCAATTACCATTTTTATAATGCTGGTTGATTTAAAAAAAATACTTTCAATTCCTGGCATCGAGGGGAAGTATTCAGCAGTAAACCGATAAGTGTGTAGTAAATTACATATATTTTTTAATTTCGTTCCCGTGCCTAAAATCGGAAAAAATAAAAATCATAATTATAATTTTATGTTAATAAGTGTGTATCTGATGGGACCAACCAGGTAAGTACCTGTATATTTTCTCATTTAAACTACGAATTAATATCTAATAATAGAAAATAAGATCTGTACAGCGCCCTTGAGGTGATTTTTCACAAAAACGGCGCTATACAAATCATTCAAATATTATTAAATTGTCTAAACCCCGACCAACCTTTATACAGAGGTTATCACATCGCAACGGATGTAAATATTGTTATTTTTCAATTTAATTATTTAACTAATGTTTCAAATGCATTTTTCAATATTCGAAATACTTCTACTACCACCATAATAAGCGGAAGATGTTACTTGTGAATGATGGAGGATTTAGATAGTGGAGGAATTGAACCCACGACGCCCGGGTGGGAATCCGACGCGTTTGTCCACTCAGCTACTAACGGTGTAATGGTTAGGTTAGCAGGGTTGGGCTTAGTTGGAAGATCAGAGCAAGAATATATATGGAGAAGGAGCTAAATATTTTTACCCAACCTATACAAATTTACGATAAATTACTTTCTCCAGGTTTTTACAGTCGTAAACCGTGAGAGAGAAAGAGACAAGACGTCACATAGTATCGCACCACTTTTCGGTATGTAAGCATTTTTTCGATCTCCGCCCACTACGTTTGGTTATGCGACATAACTCAACGGTTTTTTAGGTAATATTATATATTTTTGTTGATAACAATACTGTGAAAAAAAGGTTATACAAAAAACAAAACATTATTTCTATGTGCTATGAATGGATTTTAAAATACCCTAGCCACGCCCGAGTCAGGAAAAATCAACAATCTTGACTATACAAGCTATACCTCCTATATATTGGTATACTATTGCTCTGAGGTTGGAAAGTAAAAAATGTTGGTTAAAGAAGCTTGTAACCGCTCACATTTCGGACTTGGATTTACCTAAATTTATCAATTATCGAACTTTTACAGTAACAAATATCTACTAATTTTAAAAATCTAAGTCAATTTTTTTTGCGAAGAAAAAGCTTTTTTAATATAATTTTAATATTTATACTTACAGAAAATATTAATTCGAGGTCTTCCTGTGGTCAAAATCTTTGGAATGACACTCAAATATCAACTTATAGAGGAAAAACTGGCGTGGGCGTGATTGTTACCCCCCCCCCACCCCTTACCAATAGTCAACGAGAACCCTGAAGAAATAAGTGAATAATTGCGAAATAGGCAGGTGTCCACATTTTCCGGACAAGATGGTACAGTACGAACGTTTCCCAGGCAGAAATATATTAGTCCTTCAGAAGTAGTGATAAAATATTCATAGAGGTAGTACTTCAGAACTTAAGACTAAAGGATGTCCTCACGACACTTAACGATAAAGTACTGTGGGGTAGAAATACAACATCACACCTGGCTTAGCCAACCCAAAATTATAAAACGTTAATACAGATTTAGTGTTGAGTTTGCTTACTCGGAACATCGAGTTGACGTATGAACGTGGTTTTTTACAACGCCGTACAATATTATGTAAGGTAGATATTTCATCCGAACTGCTCTAAAAGGGTTGAATAACGAAACGTTTTGCTCCTAGTGTTTTTAAACTTCCTGAATCTTGAAAGATTATTTTTTCACGCAGAAATAGAAAATACATAAGATGAAATAATAAATTTAAAAAAAAAAAACACTAGACTCAACCGTATTGCCCGGTTGGGTACCAATTAAAATAATAATAAATTCTAAGAAAAAGTACTAACAACGATACAAGCTATTTTGAAACTTTATGGTGTGTCCACATACACCGAATTTTGTAACGGCGCAGGTCAGAGGTAGTCATGTAGATTAATGGTTCCATCCAATGATAATGTTCCCATACAAGCTTTCACACTCAGATTCCTATGGACCCAAATGGTCATTAGGAGTTTTTTTGCCGTTTTTATAATACAGACCATTCGTAATTCGGTCACACGAGGTTTAAACATAGAATAACTTGAAAGTGTTGGTAAAAGATGCTGGATAAGGGATGACTCAAGGGGTGAATAAGATGTAATTCTGTGTATAGCGCTATCTTTACTACTGCGCATCGGGATTCCCAGTGAAAATGGGAAACTGTATTATTCCAGCTTTTTATATTTATTTCACCAGGGTGTGTCATCCTTCAAGGGAGTCTAGTTTTTTTTTTACTACAATGATAGAATAAAGAAGATCTTGTATTTTTCCGTATCCTCGAAGTTAAAACAAAAAATATACAAATAGCAGTGAAAATTAAATAGTTAAACTTTTTTCATAGTACATGTCTTATATTTGTATTTTCGTAGAAAGCAATCACTTTGTGGTTTGACATTTTTGATGAAAATGAAATGATATTTTTTTATAAGACCACGAATTTTATTTTATTTTTTCTAGTTCTCTTCCTTTTTTTATATTTTTTTACGTGAATACCGCACAAGAGTCTCAACTGCTCCTAATTGTCTAGAGCCAGTGAGACTATGGCATCCCCAATTGCGGTATGTTGTGAGGCTGAAGGTAGTGGGAAGAGAAGGAGATGAGGAATGGAAAGAATGGAAAGAATGGAAAGTACCTGGCTATTCAGATCTAGTCACCAAACACGGCTAAAACCATTTCAAGCATTGTTTCAATTCTGAATGGTGGTCTTTCACCAGGGCGATACTTAGAGTATCTACCACTCTGGAACGTGCCGCAATTATAGTATATTTTATTTTATATCAATTAAATGTGTAATGACACATATTTATCAGATGAGATGTATTTGCGCACGCCGTGTTCGAGCCCGGGACCTCTGGATTTGTAAACAAGCGTCTTACCGCTCGACCACGGAGGCCGTCTCTATTAAAGTGAATAAAACACAGTTATTTTGTAATTTATAATAAGATGTATTTGAAATTAAAAATAACATGTGGTGGATTAAAACAACTAATATTTTTTCTTGGCAAGTCAAGTTACATTCTGTGATTTTTTACGGGTAACAACTTGTTGAGATACTATTAAAAAAAAAAACAATGAGTTCGAATATTGAAATAAGAGCATTTTGCTGACGCCCAATTTGTACACGTTGCTGGCAACAGAAGGTCGAAATAGAGATTAAAGATTTGAAGTTTCCACAGAAAATGAATCCTTGATTTTTTTAAAGCCTTACGGGAAACTGTTGTACCTTGTACATTGTTCTACTTCGGACACACGTTTGTTTTATAATCGTGGCGAATGACAATAGTAGTTCGTACTTGTTGTTCTAGGTGACTAATTTACTTTTGTTTTAAACGACAATCAACGGTACGCATGTTTGTGTGAGGTGACTTGGAATATTTTTGCTCCTAAAAAAAAGTAAGGATTTTCTGTTTGATTTGTTTGTAAATATTAGGCATATTGTATTTTTAGTGGTACAACAAGCCTTTTGTGTAATTGAATTATTATTTATATGCTCTTAATATCGGGTGATCCAATTTTTTTTATTCCTAACTTGAAAAAAGTTGTCGAATGTTTTTGTAATTTTTTCATGGTTGTCACTGTGTATTGTACCTCAGAAATAAAAAAAATGCGTTGTACATCATTATAGATTGCTTATTATATCAACTTAGCTTGTAAATTACTCCATTGACTTAAACAAACGAATTTGTTGACTATTACTTCGAGGTCAACAGCCCTGTGCCCCAGCAAGAACGTGAAGCAAAAAAAGGTGTTGCCCCACATGCTGAAAATTTGTCATACAAAACAGAGAAAAAAAAACTTTTTTGTCACTCTAGCACGCTAAAAAGTCACTAAAACCGAAATCAGACAGTTCATTTTTCGTTCATTTCTGTCTTTCACTTGAAGTGAAACGTCTAAACTCAAAATGAAGCAAAAGTGCCCACTGAATTCATTCAATCCAATTCAATTCACGCTTCCTGTAGCGGAAGGAAGTCGCGTCGCACGCAATAAAATGGTTTTCAAGTGGAACGATCTAAACACGCTGCTCTTTTTAGGGAATTTCAAGAATTACCAGTCTCTGGAATCATAAACTAGATTTATAAAGACAGATCGCTACATGCAAATTCTATAAAATTGCTAATTCAAGATTTAAACTTCAAATCCATGGTTGCGCCCACCACCGCTGACGTTTTATTTGCTTTTTTTACAAATTATCAAAAATCAAACGAATTCCAAGGCGCACGACTTCGTTCAACGACATCGTTGAGGAAAAAAACGAATGAACGTTCATTTCTATATCATTCTGTCGTTCGTACGAACACGGAATGAAATAAAAATGAACGTTCACTCGAGTGAACGTTCACGAACCGTCGGATATTGCCTTAACCGCCACTGCAACCGAGTAAGGTTGTAGCTGTGCGAGCGATGAATTTATTATACGACAGTGCAATGTCTAATTTCGGCAAAATCCTGAAAAGGAGGCAAAAGTGATTCAGCTATTGAATAATTAAATTGAAGATATGTACTTGATAATAAATTTAAATAATAAATTCTAAAAAAATACCTAATATATTCGGCGAATGATACAAAAAGGAAATGATGCCAACACACGACAAAAGGGGTATAGGATTGAGTTTGCTGTAGCAGGTTCAGCAAAGCAAAGGTTTTAAGGTTTGGATTTCATTTAATTCTGATGAACATATCACTATAATCTCAAATGTTTTCCGAAGAATATCTCTTGAAGTAACTATTTCATCGCACAGAAAAATAAAATGTGGTTCTTACGGCTTATGTGTTTGCTCAAAAACTATTAGTAAATTTCGGAAATCGTTTTACGGTAGAAATGTGAGTGGTAGTTTTTATTTTGATAATTACTTACGAGTACATCCCAAGTGCATCATCGGAAAACATTTCATATTATTGTTTCTAAGTGCTGTCGAGGTGTTGTTAATGCATTGTTGTTAATACCAATTATCGTTTATTTTATAAAGTCTCGATAAACCAGAGTAGAATCGATAGATGTTTTTATTTTAACTCGAACGAAACACATACTTATACTAAATAAATTAGATTCTAGTGTTGTAAAACGCACTTTGCTTAACGAACATTATAATAATAATAGTGAGTGGGTAAGATTACAATAAACTGTACGTATAAGAAAGGTTAATTATGATTTCCAATCTTTTATAATAAATATAAAACGTCCTTGAGGTAACTAACTAACTAACTAACCATCACTCCATTTCCCCGTAGGAGTAGGCAGCGAGAATGGACCGCCATACAAATCGGTCTTGGCACACACTCCTTGCTTCATTCACATTTATACATCATCTTATACATACTCTTCTATTATTTTGACTCTTGAAATAACCCGACTCAAGTATTTGATTCACTTGACCGCGCCATGTCTTCTTCGGCTTCCCCGACTTCTTCTATTCACTTTCGCGTCATGTATTCAAGGTGTCCTCGAGGTGATTTCCAGAAAAACTGTGCTACACAAAAATGATCTAATTATTATCAAAGCACGTTATCGCAAGTAATCGCCGAGTATAGAATATGAGGCAAAAACACCTGACGATAAGCTCTTTACCAATCTTTGCATTTTCCACGGCACGATCGACAGTCGCGTAAATAGATTTATGTTGACATAAGATCTTAATGTTTGACTTAATCGTGCCATCTTTCTAGATCCATATAAGGATACTATATATATATATATACATACAATCTTAATATCGCCCTCTTGAGAGGCCACCGTTCACAATCGAAACGTAGCTCGCAACATGGTTTTAGCTAAATGACCAAATTTTAATTAGAATTGCCAGGTATATTTTCCATCTTCTTTCTACCCATCTTCTTTCTACCCATCTCCTTTCCCAACCCATTTATTTTAGCCTCGCAACAATTCCCAAAATAAGGGATGCCACGAACCCGACACAATATTCTTCAACGCCCATTCAGATGTCGCAAAAAAGTACATTTCTGTATCATAAAATTTCCGTGTCAATGAACCCGTTAGGCTGTGAAGATTTCACAATAAGAAATTCTTTTCTGGTAGTCTTACCTATCGAATAGCGTGGGACGTACTTCCAGGTTTCTATGGCAACAGACTTACTATGGGGTAGGTACTTTGCGGAAATGGGATCGAAAATCGCTCATGTTTTCGTAAATCTAATGAAAAAATACACTATTTACGAGAATATCTTACTCGGACTTGTCAAGCCTAATAAATAAAACTATATATTTATATTTTTAAGGGAAAAAAATCGTACTATATTTTTTTTACATTATATAATTTAGGCTATAGTGAAAATGATTTAATAATACTTTTTTTTTTACTTATAGTGATAATGTTTTGACAACGTAACACCGTAGGTACATCAGGGTGGCCACAGAAGAAATGTGGTAAAACGCTTTATAATTTCAGATTTGCCAGAACACTTTTATCCAATGGATGGGAATTTATTAAAATTGCCTTTCAATATTTTTTTTCATTATTTTCCGAAAAGGTTGAGAAAATGCGAAATAAGAAAACTCTGCAGAAATGTATCAAATGATCGTTGTTGGAAATCTACTACAATGTAAGTAGGGTTTGATAAATAAATTCATTCTATGTAGGTATAGCTTCCATTGAGTTTTCAAAATCCATATTCCTAATTTAGTTTTTAATATGCTAAATTAAATTTAATATCGGTATGTATTTCTTTATTGGTGTGTAATATATTGAATAAATCACAACAACGTTTTATAATTAAGATTGAATAGAAATACCAAGTACCGAAAAAAAAATCTTCTGACATTACCCTGATAATTTCAATCAAATTTAAAGAAAAATGTTTTCCCGGTATTTGGCCATCCCATTTTATAAGGGTTCATTTGGGGTTTGAAAACCACCACGCTTCACCACATTCAATCATGTTCTAATACGTTCCTGTCCTACTTTTATTCGTGACACGATCCGTCTTAACAATGTGATTCGCTTGATTATTTTCCAGACACTCCCTTTGGCATCATTTTAATTAACATTGGCCTTGAATTCATTATTTGTAATTCTATCATACGTGAATTTCTATTTCCTTGATAAGTTATAATCTAATTCACCAGAGTATCAGAACTTCGTTGCTGCGATTGTTTTTGAAAATTCTATCTCACTGACGGCCTGCGTGGTCGAGTCGTAAGACGCTCGATTACGAATCCAAAGGTCGCGGGTTCAAACCCGGCGTGCGCCATTAACTTATATTTAATTAATATGTGTCATAACACATTTAATTCATATAAAAATAATAACAAGTATATTTGCGGCACGTTCCAGTGTGGTAGATACTCTGAGTACTGCCCTGCTGAAAGACCACCATTCAGAATCGAAACGTTGCTTGAAATGGCTTAAGCCGTGTTTGGTGACCAGATCTGAATAGCCAGGTACTTCCCGACCTTCCTATTCCCCATATCCTTCCCCTCTACATTACCTTCAGCCTCACAACATACCTCAATTGGGTATGCTTTAGTATCACTGGCTCCAGACGATTGGGAGCAGTTGGGACTCTTGTGCGGTATTCACTATAAAATAAACTTTGTCTATTCTATTAACTCAAATCAAAACCCACGTGACCCCTTCTTCGTGTATTTTAGTTATGTATTCACAGCTCACGTCTGAAACTACAATAACGGTTAGTTTACAAACTATGTAGGTTGTGTAAAGTTTTTAGTGGTTAAGTAGAGTTGACTTCAAATAATATGTAAGGTAAGGTGAGTTGCAGTTTTGTTACAGGAGTATAAGGTTCTAGATCGAAACCGGAATATCAAAATAAAGAACTTCAAAATATACAAAATTGAGGCAAAATTCTATTGTGTTTATTTTGAGGTTAAGATAGTACAAAAAGGGACCCTAAAAACAGTAAAAAATACATTAATCAAAGTAATTATACAAGCAACTAGAACCGAAGTAGCGAGTAAGTAGGTTAGGGAATTTGTGATTGTGTCCTGCCAGAAGTGACCTGCCAGGTAAGTATGTTGCTGTATATTTATATAAACTAGGAATTAATATTAAGTAGAAATAAAGATTTGTACAGCACCCTTGAGGTGATTTTTCACAAAAACGGCGCTATACAAATTATCCAAACATTATTTTTAAATATTATTATTAAAGGTTAGGAAGTTCCCAGCTATTTTAAATCTCTTTACAAAACATAGGTATTTACAGTGGCGGAAAGGCGATACTTAGAGAAATTACCAGTCTAAAACGAGGTGCAAATAAACAATACTTCATGTATGTAGAAACCCATTTATAACATTTGTATTTGCTATCTCCTTGATTATTAAGATTAGAGCAAATAAAAAGTAGTAGGTAGCTAACTACCTTGGATATTTTATCGTAATACAAAAAAGCGAGATGAATAATCTCCTTAATGGGTCCATCCTAACTTCGCTGGACTGAAATGATAAAGATAATTTTTTGTAGTTTTTTGGCTCTTGTTATTGAGCTGTACTATGTCTAAAGGGATAATTTTCTGTAGAATTTAGACCACCATAATACGGGCACGTGCCTAGTTTGAGGGGTCCGTAATGTGTGTGTTTTTAAAAATCCTATTGATAATTGTGTACAATATTAAAATATAATAACATAAAACTAATCTTAAAACTAACCTAAACAAACTAATTGTTTTTAATCAATACGAATGAATTAACTTAATTCAAGCACTCCTTCCAAGGTCAGACAATCAATTAAACGAAATCATTATAATTCAATTAAAGGTCTGTATTCAGTATTATGGGCTTACTATTGAGTGGCTGGATTTGATAATCGAATAGAATCTATTTCAATAGAGTGCAGTTAATTATTGGCCAATCAATGATGCGCGGCAAGGTCAACGTGTAAACGCCGCACCCATTTTGCTATTGGATACCGACTCACGCTGACTGCACGAATTCTTAATGTTTCAGATGTCATTAAATACATGTTATGCTTAACTATTAGAAATCTTCCAAAAAGCTAGACGTTCAGAACACTTCTGCGGAGATATAAGCGTTCTGTGGGCGTGTTTGTGTGCCCGAAGTTAGCTCATTTTACCTTACTTACGGTGGAATTGGTTAAAATTTAAAATACTAAAATTCTTTCCGAATACCGCACAAGAGTCTAAGCTGCTCCCAAGCGTTCAGAGACAGTGAGACTATCGCATCCCCTATAGGGATATGTTGTGAGTCTGAAGGTAGTGGGGGGAAAGAGACTGGGAAGAGGAAGGTTGGGAGGTACCTGGCTATTTAGATCTGGTCACCAAACACGGCTAAAGCCATTTCAAGTAACGTTTCAATTCTGAATGGTGGTCTTTCACCAGGCCGATACTTGGGAGTATCTACCACTCTGGAACGTGCCGCAAATATACTATATTTTATTTTATGTGATTCAAATGTGTTATGACACATATTGATTAAATAAAAATTATTTGCGCACGCCGGGTTCGAACCCGCGACCTCTGGATTCGTAGTCGAGCGTCTTACCACTCGACCATGCAGGCCGGTTGTTAAATTCCTAGGTACATATTAAAAGTCATGGCTTAACAAAATCAACATTTAGTCAAAAATGTATATTTTTTACATAAAATCACATAAATTTTAAAACATAGGAATTTTGGTTAAATTTTAATTTGAATAAACTACGGCTTTATTAATATTTTATTTTGCATACGGATGAAACCAAAGGACCTTAACCAGATAAATGTATGACACAGTTAGAATATTTCGCCAATAGCTTCGTTCAGACAGCACAATAAATAATTTTGCAGAGAAAAGCGTAAAATAAAGTGTGTGAAATCAATTGTGACTATAATTATGAATTCTAGTCTTCCCATTAATATTCAAGTATTTATTGACTTACTTGCTTGTTGGGAACGGCTAACTGGCTAATCCTCGCAGTATCTGGACGAAGCTAACGACTCAGTAAAAATAAAAACAAATTATTCCCAACAAAGCTTTTACCCAGACAAGATTTTCGGAAGTTGCACACCGATAAAAAGCACGATGACTCATGTCATAAGGCTTTTACTTAATAAATGTAAGAATTATTTCGCTCAATCACTAGGTCAATAAAACGTCCATTGTCATTCACTACGTGAAGTGAATTTAAATGGTGGATAAATTAATGATGAAAAAATAACGGAGTGAAGAGTTACTTTACATATGTGCGTAACCTAACACGATGCAAAACACATACAGAGGTCCTGAGAGAAATCATGAATTATTTTTTGGGGATTCTGTGTGGAGGGTTTCCTTTTTTGGAGGAAAGGAAAGAGCGAAACTGATCAAATGTCCGGTGAGTCATAACAACGACCCGTTCTCATGTGTCAAATGTATACGAATGTTGTGCACGCATTCGGCGTGTCTTTCAGCTGCCTTAAATTCATTAGAAGATTTTCATCATTATCTGTTCCCTACTACGAAAATTTTAAAAATACCTTTGATTTATTATATTTTAAATTTGCTCTCATACTCTAAAAAAACACACATATATATATATATATATATATATATATATATATATATATATATATATGTATATATATATATATATATGTATGTACATATATATACAGCTAAATTTTAAGTTATTATGATATAGTAATTGTGTCCTGCCAGGTAAGTATGTTGCTGTACATTTATATAAACTAGGAATTAATATTAAGTATAAATTAAGATTTGTACAGCGCCCTTTAGATGATTTTTCACAACAACGGCGCTATACAAATTATTCAAATATTATTATTATTTCAGATATCAATGACGCTAGGTCATCGGACCATATTCCATTGAAATACGGGTATGACAGGGATAACATTATCACCTGACGTCTATGCTCAGACAACCATGTGTTCGTTAACATTGTTTATATGCCCTTTGTTTCTCACAAAAGGCATATAATATTAATAAATCATATAAATAAATAATAAAATTAATAAATATAGATAAATCATTAATAAAGTTATGAAATATTGATAAATCGTGCGGATAATAAAACTGCATATTTAAAATATATTTTTAAATATAAACTCAGATGTGTGTCAAATGTTTTTTCGTACACATATTTAATATGAAACTAAAATGAATTAGATGATGAAAATGTTACTTTTTTAAAAACTTATAAAGCATAAGTTTAAAATGTATATGCCAAACAAAAGCCAGCAAAATAACGGAAGGAGTTTCACAATAGAAAGCAATGATTAAATACAAAATTGATATTTTTAAATAACTAATCAAAAATTTTCAGCTTTTTCCATCGCCCGACAAACGAATTATGAGCATTACGATGGCGACGACTAGTGGCGTTTTAAAATGTGTCATAGTTATTTGAATCCTTCACAGTGCAGCAATCTGATGACTAAAATAACAGTTATATACTGACACCTTTTCATTTCAATAAATTGTTAAAAACCTCAGACAATAAAAAAAGATAATTATTTGACGGTGACTTTCGATAGGTTAGGTATAAAATGTTTTAATATTCAATAAACTATCCATCGCTAATGAGGTCACATAATATTAAACACACGTTCACAAAAATGTGTTGTGGACGAGTGGGTAGCAGTCACCCACGGATTCGAAGGTATTGTGTTCTCTTACAAAGCAATAAACCTTTGGCAAGTATTTTGGAAAAAAAAATGAACAAGCACCATGTTCAAGGACAGATATGATCTGGTTGTGAATGGTAAGATTTAAAAATAAAGTTTTTTATTTTAATAGTGAATACCGCACTAGAGTCCCATCTGCTCCCAACCGTCTAGAGCCAGTGGATCTATGGCATCCCCAATTGGGGTATGTTGTGAGGTTGAAGGTAGTGGGGAGGAGAAGGAGATGTGAAAGATGAAGGTTGGGTAGTACCTGACTTCAAATCGGGTCACCAAACATGGAAAAATCCATTTCAAGCTAAGTTCAAGTACGTGGCTATTCAGATTTGGTCACAAACGGCTAAAGCCATTTTAATCAAGCAACGTTTCGAATCTGAATGGTGGTCTTTCAGCAGGGCGATACTACTACTCTGAGAATATTCAAGTTGACGGGCATACCGAATCCAAGCTAATCTTTCTCGGTGTTGAGGGTGTATTTTTTAGGTAGTTAGTTATATATACTAATAATACTTGGCCATAGCGCCATTGTGAAATATTACTTCAAGTGCGCTTTACAAATTTAAGACCTATGGCTAAATTTACCATACAACTATCTAAATACATAAAGCTGTAGCTAAAATTACACTGTGTTACATAATCATTTGAAGGGGCGGTGGTGATCATGACCCCTGAATATTCCCAGTGTGGACGATTTTCTTATTATATTTTCATATGCCTTTAAATACATCAATATGTTTTTATCTTGACGTGTGCCTTTCCGGGATGAGTTAATATTAATTCATAAAGAGTATATATTGCAAGAATATATTCCTGTAATATAATATGAATAGCAATCATAAAAATTGACTTCTGTTACAGTGACATTCTGAAACGTACGTAACCTCAGAGCAATAATATACAGAAGGGATAGCTTTGCGATTCAAACAGTGTAGTCAGGATTGTTGATTTTTCCTGAATCGAGCGTGGCAAGGGTTTCATGGACACACATTTTAACATCCATTCATAGCACATGTCGACATAATATTTTGTTTATTTGTATAACCACTTTTTCACAGTATTGTTATTAACAAAAAATTGGGATATAACCTCAAAAATAGTTGAGTTATGTCGCATAACAAAACGTAGTGGGCAGAGTCCTCGGAGACGCGGAGTCGGAAAACATGCTTACACACCTAAAAGCGGTGCGATATTATTCGACAACTTGTCTAGTCTCTTTCTCTCTCACGGTTTACGACGTAAAAATCCGATGAAAGTGATTTATCGTAAATTTGTATAGGTTGAGTAAAAATATTTAGCTATCTCTCCAAATATATTCTTATATCAAGTACGTAACATTACTTAGATCTGAAAAAGAGAGCTTTCCTCATTATATTGAACAGCACAGGCTAGATAGGACTCGTGTCAAGATCAAATGAATAAATAAAATAGTGGGAAGACATATGTAGATAAGAGAGAAAGCTCAGTGCCATAGTCCCGCCGGCTCCGGGCGGTTTGGACTCCAGTATGGTCATCACATTAAAAAACCAGACTATTGTCATCAGACAATCCATACAATTTGATTGATGCATGTAACAATAGAAAAAGCCGACAATCCCAATACGGTGGGTTGATGAAATCAAACAGAGGATTGAGGTCATAAAATACAACAATTGGATCAAGAACTATCAGTACATCTATAAAATAGTACGGTATCTGAGTTTACGCGTGTGTGGTAGCACTTCTGAACAAGCATTTTTTTATATACCTGAAGCATGGGGTATGTTCAGTTTACGTTTCATTCGCATTGCATTAAAGTGATTGGATATTATATTTACAACAAAAAGCCTCTTAAATAAAAAAATAGGTAACGCCCTGAGATATTTGACTACGTGCCAATAGCCAAACAATGATCATTCAAAACCTGGCGAAGTACATATTGTCGCTGGAAAGACAAAATGGATTAAGTGACACTTTTTTCAAAAATGAGTTGAATATGCAGTTTTGATCAGGTTTTTTTTCTGCGTCGAGTGCTTTGACTCTCGCTTGATTTAGAATTTAGAGGATTTGAATTTCCTTTGATTCCTTCAGCTATCTGAAATATATTTAAAAAAATGAAAAAATAACTTCTACAAGAAGGTTGGATTCAAGCGACACAAGTTTGAGACTTTTTTAGCTTTTTGTCGTTTCAGATAACTCAGTGAGAGCATTAAGTTACCTGGGTTGACTTTTTTTTCAAAATCCAACCAGGTACTAAAGACTTATGAATTTTATTGTAAAACAAAATATTCTTTAAAGTGCTCGGGTGTAAACTTCGTAAAATGACGCTTCAGCACTTTTGCCTTTCCGGCGACTATATAATAAATTTAAAATATGTACTATGAAAAAAAATTACACAAATAAAAATCAGACATTTCGCATCGGATGGCAGATACAATTAGTATCGCCCCGGTAATAGTCAACCTTTCGATCAGAATTTGTTTCAGATAGTTTTAGCTAACCCAAACCTTCCGCTTCTCCCCAACATTTCCTTTCGCCTGACAATATTCAATTCAACCCCCACTTAGGTGTCCCATAGTCCTACCGTATTATATTTTTTTGTTATCTACACTTTTTCATTTTTTTAATAGTGAATACCGCACTAGAGTACCAACTGCTCCCAACCGTCTAGAGCCAGAGGGACTATGGTATCCCCAATTGGGGTATGTTGTGAGGCTGAAGGTAGTGAGTGGAGAGGGGAAGGTGATGGGGAAGAGGAAGGTTAAAAAGTACCTGGCTATTCAAATCTGGTCACAAACGGCTAAAGACATTTCAATCAAGCAACGTTTCGATTCTGAATGGTGGTCTTTCACCAGGGCGATAATTATTAGAGTATCTACCACTCTGGAACGTGCCGCAAATATATTTTATACGAGTATTGTTTTGTATGAATTAAATGTGTTACGACACATTTTAATTGAATAAAAGTTATTTGCGCACGCCGGGTTTGAACCCGCGACCTTTGGATCCTTAGTCAAGCGTATTACCACTCGAGCGTGGAGGCCGTCATTACTGTTACGACATCCTCAGGGAACTTTCAAGAAACAAAATGATATTATATATTAAATTATTTGATTATTTTGCATTGATACAACAATATAGGCATACGTATTGTGACGCAAATTTTGTTTCTACTTCTGAAAAAAACTCTTATTTTATTGATAGCTTTACGGGTGCAAGGGGTTTTTCAACAATTTACCCGGGCAACGCCGGCATATGCCAGGAAATATAAAATGAAATTATGATTTATTCAGCCATTTACATTGGAATTTTAAATATGTATCAGGCTCGCAGTTAAACTATAATGAAGACACTTAAAAATGATTGGCGATCTAAATCACTAAGACCATTTTAGTTAATCAGATTAACGACTGTCATAATAAAACAGTATGTTTACTTGCGTGTGCGTTACGAGTAGTTTGTATCACGTTTAATGATGTTAATGAAAAATAGAGGCAATGACTTCAAATTAATTTTATTGGGTCGAAAGCCAATGACAGATTTAAGGTAACAATACTTTTTTTCCGTAAATTTACAACTTGTCACCGATGTGATTTTGAAAACAAAACAAAGTGACTAGCTGATACTAGGTATTATGATTTATTTCATCTTAGCTTTACTAATAGGCTTCACCCGGATATTTCACACTCTTCTTTTGAAATCTTTTTTATCACTAAACAAATAATGAAAATGAAATAATAACTTTGAAAAAGATCACAGATTTAAATCATCAGTTGAATTTGTCCAGTAGTTCAATATTAGATATACTCGTATTTCCCGTAAACTCATAAAATTTCTAATTATTCTTTTATCGGTTGACGTTTTGTCCCTCTTTAATTTCATATTATCTGTCTCTTTCTCTCTGTTCCTTTGTTATAATTTAAATGTTGTTCTTTTGTTTTATTACTGTTCTCTTATTTTATTTTATATTGTGTTCTCCCTTTGTATGTATGAGTATATATAATAACCCTTTATGTAATTTTTGTTTAGTTTAATTTTGTACCCTGATGATGCTTAGGCTAAGCGAAACCGGTCGGTCATACAAAATAAAATAAATCTGTGGTCTTACACAAAGTTATTATTTCATTTTCATTAAATATGTCAAACCACAAAGTGATTGCATTCTACGAAAATATAAATAATTATATAATATGAAATTAACCATTTTCTGTCTTACCTTATTTTTGACAAACAAATGTATTTTTAAAATATCCATAGCTCATGGTGGAAATGACGCAATGGGTTGAAAATATTTGCGAAAATCTAGACATTTCAGAAAGAGAAAGCCGTGAAAAAATTATTACGACAGAGCTTATCGTTCGAAAGTTTTGCTGCTTTGAATATCACAAAAATAATTTATATTTTATAGTCAAGATCAGCTGTATGCCATGTAATTTTTGAAACAAAGTTATTTTTCTAACTACCTAAGAATACCTAAAAAAAATTTGAAATGGCAATAAATGATGGAGCTCTATTGAAAAAAATTAAGACAGAAAAAGCTGTACAAATCAAATGACGGCAGGGAAACCCGTTTGAGAGATTTTAGTGGGAGATTCAAAAACATATTTTTGCTTTATAGTTATTTATTCTCGTAGAATAATATCAATACCCTATTGCGTGGTTAGTCCATTTGACCTTCACGCTTCAAGATGTCAATTAAATTACATTTACCCCTTCATGTAATCAATTACACATTTATCTCAATCGGACAAATGAGGAATTTGAACTTCATGACCTTTTTTATAGTAGATACGAGTATACTCGATATTCGTACCTACGTACTTAATACTTATTGGTATTTGTAGAGATTGATCATGGACCATGCAGAATGGAGTTTAGTGTCAATTAATGGTAATTAAATTTACTCTTTGTTATTATCTCTTATTTGTGTTGAATGGTCTGGAAATCTGGACAATAAAACAATATTGCCACGGAAGATAAAATCTTGTCAAATGGAAATCTATAGACGAAAACTCAACTATCATGGGCCAAAAGAGTAACCATTTTATAGGCTCTTCGTTAAATTGCCAAAGACGGTTGAATCAATATATCGTCGCCGGAAAGGCTGTAGGGCTTATGAGCCATTTTGGGAAGTTTACAACAGAGCACTTAAGTTTTTTTGGTTTTACAATAAAATTCATAAGTCTGTAGTAAGTCTGTCAGTACACAGTTGGATTTTAAAAAAAAAACAGTGATAACATTGAGTTATCTGAAGCGACAAAAAGCCAAAAAAAGACCCAAACTTGTGTAGCTTGAGTCAAGCCGTCTCCCAAATGGTATTTGTTGTTGGTATTGTTATTGGTATTTGCGCTGAATTGTTGAAAACATTCAACAAAATCTTTTTTCATTTTTCCTCACGATACTGTCTTAAATTCTTGAAATGAAGTAATTCACCTCTCTGTATATCTTCGGTGAGAACTTGTAATTTATTTTCAAAGCACTCTACTTCTTTCAATAATAATAAATGCGTTGTTACCTTTTCCTTGCATTCATATATTCAAAGCATTAAGATGTGAAGTAATGTCGACCATGAAAAGTAATTTCTGAAGTAATGTGTCTTCTTCCAATTCTTGATGTTTGTTTTTTTTGCGTAGAAAATTTTTATTTTAAATTAAAGATGTCCGAGGAGCCACAGACGTCTATGCAAAGAGCCGCAAGCGGCTGGCGAGCTGCTCCGCCGACCCTTGGGTTAAGTTATGAAGTCATGAAATCGCAGAAATTTTCCGGTCGCAAAGGTGGATTTGTCAGCGCAATTATATTCAGTTGGCAACACTGTTTTCACCATGAGGTAAAGAGCTTTTTTATTTTTTTATTAAAATATTCCAATGTTTAATAAGAAAAAATGGTGTTGAAACAGACGTCGGGGTTTTTTTTAAACATAAAAAAGCGAAAACTGAAATCTTTTGGCAACATTACGTGATAAGTTGAATGCATGGTTTTCATACTAATCCAGGAGAAGATTGATGGGACAAAGAAGTTTAGGAAATCCTGACCCGGTGGGTTTTATCCAGAAACTTGCGTGACTGATTGCGTGAAGATTGCCGTGTTGGGTTTTCCCGTTTTATTCTACAAAAGATTTCTTTTGGGATATTATTATAAGACATCACGGAGGCGGTGAGAAGTGTACCACATCGGTAGAAATATATTTTTCGAATAATTATTTGTACCATGAAGAAAAAATATTATTAAAGGGAAAATAATAAAGTTGAGGGTTGATGCATGTGATACACCTCGTCTAGTATTGAAGTTTATTATAAATTGTGCAAATTGTGGCCTGAAAAATGAGTGTAAAGTATAGCCCGTTGACAGGGGATACTCGAGGTATTAAGGAGGTTTATGCGAAGAGGATTGCACTTTTATAAGTAGATTATTTGGATTCTGCTGCCATTTGATATCCGCTGTAATCCACCATGACATTCCCGAGCTGACTTGGTAATAAATATGTGTTGTTTTTTTCCTCTTGTTGTTGAACTGTACTTTATTTCATCGGATAATTTAATATAAAATGCAGACTACCATAATACGGGCATATGCCTAGTTTGTCGCAATATGTCATATGAATTATATAAATCTGTTACACATTGATAATATCGTCGCTGGAAAGGAAAAAGGGCAGAAGCCCCTTTTGGGAAGTTTACACCGGAGGACTTTAAAGTTTTTTTTTTTGAACATAAACAATAAGTATTTTTATAATATTCAAGAAGCCAGATATATGCAAGATTATCCAAATAAGAAAACAAAAAAATGAAACACAGTTAACAATTTATTACTTTAGGTGAATAGGATTAAGAAAGAAATGCTTAGATGGTTTGGGCATGTAGAGTGAATGAACGAAGAAAGGAGTGTGAAAAGAATATATGACGCGAAAGTGAATGGAAGAAGAAGTCGAGGACGCCCGAGAAAGACATGATCAAGTAAATCAAATACTTGAATCGGGTCATGTGAAGAGTAAGGATAACAGAAGAGTATGTATGGGACGATGTATGAATGTAAATGAAGCAAGGAGTGTGTGCCAAGACAGAGTTATATGGCGGTCCGTCCTCTCTGCCTACCCCTGCGGGGAAACGGCGTGATGGTTAGTTAGTTAGTTAGGTTCTTGACAACATTTTTACAAAAGTAAAAATATTAGAACAATGATCCAAATAATAAAAAAAAAAAAACAAAAGATAGTTATAGGTTTATTTATGATTTTAGTCGGTGGTAAAGATAATGTGAAAAATAAATACTGCAAAAAATAAAACAACTCATAGAGGCTTGAAAATACAAGTTATCTTTGTAAGCACGTGTAAAAGGTTATATTCTGGTAAGTCTAACAAGAGTTGAGAGAGCTTATTCCATTTGACCGAATCAGCCACACGAAAAGCACGATCACAGTAGACAACTCTATTCGAGTGAGGTGGTTCGACTAATCGATTTGCAGCATCGAGATCTGCTAATCTCAAAATAAGCTGTCGCTTAAGTCAGAAAACGTTCCATTACATTATTGTTAAAATTATGTTTTTTGGATATTTTCTCTATATGTTTAAAATTATATAAATCTTATCGTTCCCCTTCACGCAAAACGAAAAAAAACTTATCTTGATAAAGCCTGATTCACACCAACGTCCGGTTCCGCTCAGTGCCGATATTGTTCCGCAAGAAAACTTATTAATATGGTATGAATATCAATCAAGGAGTATGTGCCAAGACAAATTTGTTTGGCAGTATATCCTTCTGCCCACCCTTGTGATATTTAACTACTTATTTAGTTAAATAATTATTTTGAAGTGTAAAAATACTAACATCGCAGATTTTTTTTTTTCAAAAACCATTTTTTTATCACTAAATAATATTTTTATTGATTATTAATTATTAAAAATATTATTTAGTGATAAAAAAATGGTTTAAAAAAAAAAATCTGCGTTGTAAGTATTTTTACACTTCAAAATAATTATTTAACTAAATAAGTAGTTAAATATCACAAGGGTGGGCAGAAGGATATACTGCCACACAAATTTGTCTTGGCACATACTCCTTGATTGATATTCATACCATATCAATAAGTTTTCTTGCGGAACAATATCGGCACTGAGCGGAACCGGACGTTGGTGTGAATCAGGCTTAAAGCAGCTGTCAGTTTTACGACATTCATCACACTTCCACTATTAAAAAAAAATCATACGATAATAATGTAGTACAATACGTTTCACATCGGTCGTCAAAGCTTCCGAATAAGCAATTTCACATGAAATGTTTAACAAAAAAATAAATGAATGCCTTTGGCGTGCCGTAAATTGCTCAGGCCTGTACTAAATCAACTTAAAGTTTAACCGAGGTTCAGCATTTTATAGAATGCGATCTTATAAGTGAACTTGCGAGAAGTGGAAGTACGAGTATGTGTGCCTCTAATGTGTAATGTGTCAAGGTTCGAAATAGACCACGAGCTCGTGCTCCACTCAATGTGTTGCCCATGAAAGAATTCCACGTGCATTCTGTCACACATTAGGTAGACTTATTTATAGTTCGTCTGGACAGGGAAATTCTTCAAACGTTTTTTTTAACTCAACGCTGTGAGTGTTTAATTTGGGCCATAAACTTTCGAGTACAGCTATGTCAGCAACTCATTAAAGCTCAACATATGACCATAAAAGAACAAACAAAAAATGGTTTAAAAAAAAAATATATATATATAGACCCACACTTCAAAAGCTTTAAAAATTTTAGAAAAGCGAAATAATTATTTTCTCCTTTAAGGCTCTTTTTCTATATTTAAAAAAAAAAAACAAATAATACATATTTACGAAAAATGACAACTTCAATAAATGTGTGTTATTTTATCTTGTTATTTTTTTTATATAATTGATTGGATATTGAAAAGCTTTATAGCTCAACAAAAATATGCTCATGGTTACTTTAAACTAGAAATTTCAGACAGATAAACCTGTTAAAATTTCGCACTGTGCCCAACTTTCAAGAATCTGTTTTTACTGTTTCATACACAGATTTTCCGCTTTATACGTATAGGTGAAGAGTCAGAATAACAGAAGAGTATGTATGAGACGATGTATTAAAGTAAATGAAGCAAGAAGTGTGTGCTAAGACAGAGTTGTATGGCGGTCCGTCCTCTCTGCCTACCCCTGCGGGGAAACGGCGTGATGGTTAGTTAGTTAGTTACCTATAGTTGGGATTATTATAATACTATTGTGAATGAACGCCTCAAGGGCGCTTTATAAGGTTGGGAAATAACTTTTAAGTTTAGTTAAATTACCTTAAATAAACTTGGCTACTCGTTTTTAGATTAAAATAAGCCATTTAAAATAAATGAAAACGGTTATTTACATATTTAAAAAGGCGACCTGCCAAGCCGTGAAAACTTCCAAATTTTTGGGGTAGGTACGCACAAGTTTGTACATTATGATTCTGGTTGAATTAAATACGTTTTTGATATTGTTTTTTTTTAATTTTCTGTTTAACTCTTACAAATGTGACAGACCTTCTATATCGTTGATATTGTAGCTGTTGGAGTTTACATTGCAAAAAATGTTCGTTCCTATTTTTTTCGAGTTCCAACTGCTCACAACCGTCTGGATCCAGTGAGACTATGGCGTCCCCAATCGGTGTATGTTGTCAGACTGGAGGTAGTCAGGAGGGGAATAAGATGGATAAGATGAAGATTCGGAAGTACCTGGCTTTTCAGATCTGGTCACCAAACACGGCTAGAGCCATTTCAACTAACGTTTCGATTCTGAATGGTGGTCTTTCACCAGAACGATACTTAAAGCATCTACCACTCTGGAACGTGCCTAAAAAATACTATATGTTATTTTATATGAATTAAATGTATTACGACCCATAAATAAAAATTATTTGCGCACAAAGCTTGAATCTGCAACCTCTGGATTCGTAGTCAAGCGTCTTTCCACTAAACCACGGAGGCCTATGTTGGCCTCTTCATTCATTAGTTTCTCTTTCAACAACCTGTACAGATAAGTTTGTAGGTCTGTACTTCACTGCTAATGGAAGGAACAGATCTAAGGTAATAGAATTATAAAGTTTCGAAAGCAAAATGTTGTTTATTTAGGTTGCTAGACCTAACAAAAATTATTTTACACCTGTATTCACAATTTTTAAAAATCAATTAATCCTTCGACGCCTGGTTAGGAACCCGCCCTATTTGTTATCTCGGCTACTAACCTGTCATAAGTTTACTTAACCCTCATATTAGTCTCAAAAAATATATTATAATACCGTACATGTATGATACAGGAAAAAAAACCCTGCTTTACAAAGAATTAATTAAAAAACGTCAAAGGCCGCCCCCCTTAATGACCTTTACTCAAGTTTATATAATAACATATAATACGTATGGTAACTTTGCATGGAAAATAAAATTATAATATATTATAATTGCTTTGTATTAGCTACCGCCCTGTTGCGGCTGGTATGCCATAAATTTAAATACCTCCTCCGAATTCAAGTGCTATCCTTTCATTTTTTCGCCTTATGTAACAACACAATATTAGATTGGTCAACTATGTTGTAATATGAAGAATGCAGTAATAGTAACATCGAAACTGTGTACCAATAACAACTTGCATTATATTGCAACAACCAGTAGCAAAAGCGATTGCCTGGATGTTTTTTTGTTTGTTTCTTATTCGGTAATACACATATAATACAGGTGCATTAGGAACTTGAGACCACCAGCTTAGGCACATGCCTGTATTATGGCGTTCGAATTAAGTTTTCTCCATTATAAAGTTAATCGCATATACCTACAATTTTTTTTATGAACCCGATTTATACATAAACCTAAAAATTTATACATATACTCGTACCTTGAAAATACTTATTGTAACTGTGCTTGATTTGTTTGCGTTTATGGTTGGAAGAGATGAATTCTACCGATTTTAAGCTTGACTGCTTTACACGTTTTGACTATGTAATTTTGAATATGTTATCTATTCAAGAATTTAATTACGTAAATAATATTATTTGTAAAGCTCCAGATCAAATTCCTGGGCTTCATGTTAAGAATATCTTAAGATTTCTCAAGTATATTTACTTTAACGTTAGTTAATATATTACTTGTTACAAGTCAAATAGAATTTTATTCCCTCGTTTGGAAACCTTTTAACAACGTATACGTACATTCTCTCGAGAGATACCGTAACGTGAATTTCTTGGAACTATTGATTTTAAATTAGGAATTCCAGTTGAAAACCTCAACTTTGATACTATGTTATAAGTAATGGAAGTTAAATATTTAAAGTATTTAGAACACGTAAAGGTTAAGATAATAGCATTCTGCTGAATTTAGCAGTACCCCTCTTGGTCAATAAAAATTATCAATTTTAAACGAGATCTTTTTGCAATTTTTTTTCTTATCTCTAACAAAACAATGTCTCAATTAATTGGTTATTTACTTGAGTAGATTACCAGATCAAAAATAATGCTGTTAAAAGCAGACATTAACGATAATTCGTAATATTTGATATTTCTTAATTAGATTGTTTTAAAGAAATCTTGGTTGACACACATTTATTGAAGTTGTCATTTTTCGTAAATATGTATTATTTGTTATTTTTTTTAAATATAGAAAAAGAGCCTTAAAGGAGAAAATAATTATCTCGCTTTTCTAAAACTTTTAAAGCTTTTGAAGTGTGGGTCAATATATATATAACAAGGCGCCAAATTACTGTTAATATTGTAGTGTTCAAAATCGGTCGAACCGTGGTAGTTTAGTTTATTATAAATAAATATAATAATATAAATGGAAGTTGCTATTACCTTGCTAGGTCCTCTTATAAAAATGCAAAAAGTAATTTTACGAATTTTATTTAGAAAGTCCTTCAGGCACCCAACAACGCCACTCTTTCAACTTTTAGGAATCCTCAATATCAGACAGTTATATCTTAAAATAGTGTTAAAAATAACTCATTCTTCAAAAAATTGAAAAACTTAAAAAAAAATAATTCAAAAACTTTTTGAAATCTTTAATGTATATCACACATAATAAAAATACAAGGGCCAAACAACAAGAAACTTTTAGTACCCAAATACTATACAGCTTTTGCACAAAGACACCATATGTACATCGCGCCACACACTTACAACAAACTCCCAACACAGACTGTAGCCATCACCAATATGTATTCCTTTAATCAAAACATTACTTAATGACTAATGAGTAAGAACCGCAAGGAAATTGAAGACCTCCTAAAATAGCACTTGAAATTCTTCACCATGACAAACTAGAACATTGTGAATCAAATATCATCATTTTTTTTAAATTATTCTACTTGTGCTCACTGTCACTTACCTCAGAACAGGTTCTTATGACCTAGTAAGGTAGGTAATGTAAAAAAAAATAATATAAGAAAAAAAAAGTTAGTAAATAAATACAAAATTATGCATTTAAATTTCAAGCCTAAAAAAATATTTTTTAAATGTTTACTAAATATTATGAAAACGATGATCGCGTACACAAATTTCTGATGCCTAATTATTTATCTAAGATGTACCGCAGTCTTGAAGCCAGACGAGAAATAAGTTAGGTCATGATGCCCCAAATAGCAAACTTATGCATCATCGATACGAGAAGAAGCGGTATGTGGAACGATTATATTTCGGGAACCTGCTAAGAGCGTGATTATATACACTGTAGGTAATATTGCATGAATATAATGTTTCGTTAGAAGGCCAAACATTTAGCCGCAGTCAAGCGTGAGTAGTGATGCAACCCGCTCTGTTATTTACGATTAGTGATTTAAAAAAAAATTGTTTTCTTTGACCAAATTTGAACTAAACTTTCCGTACCTGAAAGTAAAAATCGAAAGTACGATCCGAAGGAGTGACGTAGTTTGACGGCCTCCATGGTCGAGTGGTAAGACGCTCGACTACGAATCCAAAGGTCGCGGGTTCAAACCCGGCGTGCGCTAATATCTTTTAATTAATAAGTGTCACAACACATTTAATTCATTTAAAAATAAAATAAAAATGACATTTGCGGCACGTTCCAGAGTGATAGATACTATAAGTATCGCCCTGGTAAAACACCACCATTCAGAATCGAAACGTTGCTTGAAATGACTTTAGCCGTGTTTGGTGACCAGATCTGAATAGCCAGGTACTTCCCAACCTTCCTCTTATCAATCTCCTTCCCCTCCCCACTACCTTCAGCCTCATATACATACCCTATTTGGGGATGCCATAGTCTCACTGGCTCTAGACGGTTGGGAGCAGTTGAGACTCTTGTGCGGTATTCATATAAAAAAATATAAAAAATAAAAGTTGCCCTATTTGATCCTGCTTATAAAAGCGTTTTCAAGACATAATCTTAGGTAGTTTGTTTTTGGTAATACTTAGAGAGAAGTGCGTTTATAATATTTCAGTAATCTTTATTTGAGATATCGCACAAAACTTTCGTTCGGGGTGACATTAAAACCAGTGGCAGCTCGTGACTTTTTACTGTGCTAGAGTTCTAAGATTGAAAAATACGACATTAATGTTTTTGTAGCCGAAACCAACGAAAAAAAACTTTTTATTTTCAAATTAAAATTTTTGTATGAAAGTTTTTCAGCGAGCCAGTGTAGTGCACCACGAAACTTAAAAAACCTGAAAATATTCACACAAAAAATTGAAATTTTGAAAAAAAAAAAAAAATTTTCGGCTACAAAAATATTAATAACGTATTTTTGAACTGTAGAACTCTAACTAACTAACCATCACGCCGTTTCCCCGCAAGGGTAGGCAGAGAGGACGGACCGCCATACAACTCTGTCTTGGCACACACTTCTTGCTTCATTTACATTCATACATCGTCTCATACATACTCTTCTGTTATTCTGACTCTTCACACGACCCGATTCAAGTATTTGATTCACTTGATCGTGCCATGTCTTTCTCGGGCGTCCTCGACTTCTTCTTCCATTCACTTTCGCATCATATATTCTTTTCACACTCCTTTCTTCGTTCATTCGCTCTACATGCCCAAACCATCTAAGCGTCCCTTTCTTAATCCTATCCATTACGCTCACATCAGCCTTGCATTCTTTCCGGATATCCACATTTGTAATACGGTCAACTCTAGAAAACTAAAAAGTCACGAGCTGCCACTGACCCCCCTTCGGAACGGGAGTGTTAAACGATTTGTTTGGTCAACACTACACATACGCTTTTGAAGTGTTTTGTCGCGAGAAATATGAAAACAGCTTGGTAAATATTTTCAGTACTGCCTTGGTAAGACCACCATTCAGAATTGAAACGATGCTTGAAATGGATTTAGCCAATCAGAGTAGCCAGGTAATTCCCAACCTTCTCTTTCTCTTCCTCATATCTTACCCATCTCCACTCCCTTCAGCTTCACATAAAAAACTCGAATTGGGGATGCCATAGTTCCATTGGCTTTTTAAGTTGGAACTCTCATGCAGTATTCACATTTTTTTAAGCTAAAAAGTTATCGTAAAAGTAGTCGATACGTGATACAGCTTACCTGGATCGGTACATCTGAATTTGGAATTGAAGAGAATAAAAAAAATTCTCACCTGAAACAATAAGAAAACATACATTAGGATACATATTGAGTTACCAATAGATTATTACACAGTAAGCGCCCTTGAGGTGATATTTTCCGAAAATGGCGCTATATAAATTGGTCAAGTATTATTTAAGAGGCATCAAGACGTAAAGTATAATATTTGTCATTTTTAATTTCATTCAATCTCACCTCAAGGGCGCTAAAAATAGCTATAAATATTTTGAAAAATAATTGTGAAGGAATAATACATTTTTATGTCGGTAGGTACTCGCACTGTATAGCAGAGATAGGAACAAAAAAATCTGTGTGCGAAAGGAAGAACGGAATGAGTAAAAAAAATCAAGTTTGTATAATTGTTCCTTAGATACATATCTAGCAAGGACAAATAAAATGAGTCAGAAAATAAAATAAAGTGCTATTATTTTTTTGAAAAGGACATATGACATGACATGATTACACACAAAAAAACAAAATTCCTCAATTTTGCTTTGGCTCTCCTGAAAACCTGCGTTTCATTCCCTTCTTCCTTGCGCACACAGAAATATCAGTTTAAAAATCCGTAAACAAGTGATTTTTTTAATTAATTTATCTGTCATACGATGAATGATTTTTTGAGTGAAATAAAAACAACGACGGTACAAATTTGACTTCTAAATGAATCGTCACCCTTTTTTATATTCAGAAGTCACAATGATATCACCCAGTGACTCTCAACTGACTTCATTATTTCGACTAGGTACTAAAAATTGTACCGATTCTTTGGAATATTATTTAAAAACTAGTTGTTACCCGTCATAGTTCACGGAATAAAAAAAATAAATTAAAAAGTAAATAAATAAATAAAAAGGTAAATAAATGGTTGAAACATACATATTTTGAAGAAAACTTAAAAAATAACTTTATTTATAGTCCTCCCACTGAGAGCTCCGTTATCGACTATAATTATATAACATGCATTGTTTATGATAAGAAGCAGATCTTATGATGAAGCTATCAAAATAACAAGATTAGAAGAAATTACAAAAAACTGCATAAATACGGTTTATACCTACCATATTGCGATCACAATTTCATAACTGAAAATGCAAAAGGGCTTAAGCGAGACTTTTGTGACTCTTCAGCTCTTTAAAATATATTTACCACTGGCGAGTACCTAGCATGCTTTTCAATGCAAATCTTAATTAGGTGCCTAATTTTGTTTTCCATCTGTGGCTAACCGGAGCGGTATATCTATGGGTTAACCTAAATACAAAAATTGCTTTTTCAATTTTTTTAATATTATTTTTAAAACGTTATGGCAAAAGTTTTAAATATTTGATTTCATTCAAACTACTCTCTAAACATTAAAGTCGCTAATAAAAACAAAGTGCTATTTTCAGCGAAATCGGTCGAATAACTTTAAAAAATCGAAAACAGACAAAAGATGAACAGATTCATTTTTATAGATAGAGAAAATTTGGAAGAAGGCTTGATTAAGCGACATAAATTTGACACATTTTTAGCTTTTTGTCGCTTCAGGTAAGTCAGTGAGAGTATTGAGTTAACTTCCTTGTCCAACCAGGTACTGAAGACTTGTGAATAAATATGAGTAAAATAAACAAACAAAAAAATTAAATGCTCTGGGTTAAACTTCCTAAAATGGCGCTTCAGACCTTTTGTCTTTCCGGCGACGATATGACATTGTAATAAAAATCTTTATGACACAAAAAACCACGAGACTTTCTAAAAAAAACTTGACTATTTTAAGAATGCAATGACAGACAAAAAAAACTAAAAACACAGCAGTTATTAATGGTGTCCCGAGCGCTTCCGGAACTCTCGGTCCCCATCGTATTATTGTTATGCCTTTTGACCCCTGCACTACAAAAACAACGGAAACACAAGCCGTGTTTAGGAAGCCGTCATTAGGGCGAGTCACACGGGAGAGAGGGAACAGACCGCATCGTTAAGTGATGCAGAAAAAGCGACAAAGCGTTTAGAAATTTCATTCTGTCATTAGAGGGCGGAGAAAAGCGGATGTGAAGTGATAAATTCACGTGTTTGACTGACGAAATACTTAGTACCATCTGTTTGGAAACGAGATGAAACGTTCCTTAGTAAACAGAAAACAAGTGAGAATTGCACTGGCTGAAATACGGTTAACTGGCTAGTCTGAAAAATGACGCTACTCTGAGGGTCATTGAAGCCATAAGATACACTAAAGCCCAGTAGAAGAAACGATAAGGGAATACTAATGTGAAGACAAGGAATAATAAAATTAATTTATTAAATAAGTTACTACTCGGCTACGCCCAAGTGTCAAAACACATTTTTTCATTCTTATTGAACTACTGAAAAAAATGGTGCCCTGTTTAATTTTCTAACTGTTAAATTGATATTTGAAAGCTCCATAGCCCACCGTGGAATCGTCACAAGAATAAAATAATTGCGTTGACCTAGAAATTCCAGAAATTTATACTAATTTCACGACACCAGACCTTCTTGTTTCGGCTTTATCGTTGATTTAAAAGGTAGGTAGGTACCATAATAACAAAATACAAACTTCTTACCTTCTCTTTGATAACCATAATATCAATCCTATCTAAAAGAAAAAAAATCCTTTCATCCGAACATAAGGTCTCCCTTCGCTCAAGTAATGAGAGAACCTTTGAGATTCACACCCACCACTATATCAAACACATTTTATTTTACAGTGAATCGTTTTGGTGTGAGCTGCCTTATATGATGCCCATCTCAAAGGCCACCTTCAAGGCAAAACTAAAGAGGCACTTGTAATCACCTCTTCCCAGATGTGTTTTATAAACATTCCCACTACGTGAAAAAAAGCAACATGATTTTATTCTCACGATTTCAACCACCTGGATGGCGTTTAACTATTCTTACCAGGCAATAAACCCACTTTGTACAAATATGAATACACCATGTTTTACGCTCGTACCGCGAAATTACTACTACTAGGGGGAAATATTACATTACATTACAGTACATTACAAGGAACACACCCGGGGCTTGTAACACAGAAAGTTTTGTTTTGGATTTACGACTAAAATACTCAATCAAATCGAATGATCTTTTTTTAATCAAATATCTAATACGCTCTTGCGTTATTTTTAATATTTCCATTCTTAAAAACAAGCCATAAAAGAGTTCGATATTTCATGATTTTAGAGGCAACTTTGGCAATCATTTGTAATAAATTGAAAATTATTTTTAAAAAAACAACCTTACTCCATTTGAAATACGATGAGATATATTTATAATATTTTTTTTATTATTTATTTTGTCATTATTATGAAATATGTAAGATTTATTTAATTTGTTCTATTTTTGATAAATAATTAGGTATTTACTTTCACAAAGTTTTATTATGAAACAATTTATTTTATTCTATATTTATTACGAATACCACCCAAGAGTCCCAACTACTCTCAACCGTCTACAGCCAGTGAGACTATGACATTCCAATCGAGGTATGTTGTGAGGCCAAAGGAAGTGGGGAGGGGAATGAGATGGAGAAGAAGTTTGGAAAATACCTGGCTATTCAGATAAGGTCACCAAACACGCCTCATGCCATTTCAAGCAACGTTTTGATTCTGAATGGCGGTCTTTCACCAGGGCGATACTTGGAAGTATCTACCACTCTGGAACGTGTCGCAAATATACTATATATTATTTGGCATGAATCAAATGTGTATTAATACGTATTAATTGAATTTTAAAAAAGTGCGCACTCTGTGATTTGAAGCCGCAACCTTCAGATTCGTAGTCTAGCGTCTTACCACTCGCATTATATATTTATTTGTGTACCATTGCATTTACTTGACATAGCGGGTTGTGTATTGCACACCTTGCAAATCACGCTGGAATAAAAAATATTATTCCTATCACTTTCCAGAAAACAGCGTTCTTGCATGACACGTTCCTAACGATTACTAGAACCGAAGGAATACACTAAAAGCTATTTAAAGGTTTAACTATCTGTTACAGTAAACATTCATTGATGTAATGGGGCCAAGGTAAGTAGTATGGATAATTAATTATTTTCATGGGTTATAAAGATAAGCCATTAATTCCGTCATGAATAATACAGATTTCTCTTCAGCGTTTTTGTTATCCAATCTTCTTAATTTAAGCACCGTAAATTAAGTTTTACGTGATACCTGTATTGATAACAAAATATTCCAGCGGAGTTAAAAAATATAATGTGGTAGGAAAAAGATGCTCCCATTTCACCGAATACGTAATAAATATATTGAGAAAACAAGGAATTGAAATACGATAATTCGTATGTTAAGGAAATTGAAGAGCTAGACCGGATTTTTAATGTAATTCCACAAGAGTAAGAAATGCCTAAAGCCATTATTCAAGGATTCGAGGAAATCATTTGAGGAATGGCGAGAGGCTGAAGGAAGTGGGAATAGTAAGATTGGGAAGCAACTGGCGATTCAGAGCTGATCACTAAAATAATTTCACGCAACTTTTCGATTCTAAATTGTGGTCTTTCACCAGGGCGATGCTGAGAGTATCGGTCACTCTGTGAAGTGCCGCAAATATACTATTTATAATTAAACTCATAAAGTGTGTCATTTAATCACCTTTTCAGTTGACGTTTTGTCTCTTTATCTATGTTTCTTTGTTATAATTTAAATGTTATTCTATTATTTTCTCATTGTTCTGTTATTTTATTTTATATTTTGTTCTCCCTCCGTATGTATATATAACCGCACAATTTATACCCTAATGATGCTTAGGCTCAGCAAAAATACCCGTGGTCTTACACAAAGTTATGTTTTCAATTCTTTATTTATATTTACTATATTAATTATTTATATTTACTATATTAATTAAATTAAATTTATTTACGTGCACTAAACCCGCGACCTTCGAATTTGTAGTCGAGGATCTTAACCGCTCGATCACGTAGGTCGCCTTCTGCACGTTGGTCTATCACAATGGGTATAATGAGAGCATATTACACTCTGGACGTGGGTTAAAAAAATAAGGGCGAATCTCAAAAGTCTTTGCAAAAAATCACAACCATCAATAAATAATAAAATGGAAACTATTATATCAGAGCTAGCCGAAGAAAGAGGTGAACTGACTGAATGAAAGAAATTAGAGCAGGATTAAGGCCTGAAGACTGAAGGAGAATGTATGGGAACGGAAGCCAGAGTAATCATTTTTGAGTCCAACTCCCAAGCTGGGATGTAAGCCCTACGAAAATGATGATATCTTTATAAATAAAAAATATATTATTGAAATTAACTTGAATGTATTAATGCTTATTTTTTTAAATATGTTTTCTTTTATACAACAAAGATGGCAGCCCAAAATCGGAGAAAAAAAATAGTATCAAATTTTTTCAATGAAAGTATAAGATCGATTAAAAATGACGGTTTCTAATAAGGTCCCAATGGCTGAATTGGTTGAAACGTTACTCTCGGATATAGTAGAGGATCCAAGTTCGAGTCTCGGTTGTGACCGTTGTCTTTTTATTTTTTGGCTTTTTCTGTTTCATATTTGAGTTGTTGATTATTGATGTTATTTAAATATTTAAAAAGGTATTATATTTTTGACCAATCATCTGCATGAGTCGATGTTTCATTGCTGAGCATCTTGACCTCACTCAAACTGTCCTAATGAAAAAGACTTCCTCCACTCTTACGGTCCAGCACTGCATGGATAGCCGCGGATATCGAGGTACTGGACAAACCCAACGCATTGGTGATTTCCTCTGCTTATACTGTCTTCCACTTTGCCAGTGACCGTGAACTTCTCCATGATCGAGTTCTCAGTTTGGTGACTAACGTGTTCTAAGTATTTTATGACACGTTGTAGGCAGACAGTTGATAGCCTATTTCGGATGTCTAGCTCTGTCCGACTAGATAGATTAGTGATTTTATGATCGATCATAAAAATAATAAATTATTCATTTTGAAAAAGCAGTGAAAATTCTTATAAGATCACGATAATACAATCTCAAATATACGGCAATGAAATTAATTTATGATGGTTATTTTACAAGAAATCTGACTCGGTTGAGTACATAAGTCAGAAAATGTCAAAAATTCCAATAATGTTTATCATGTACATCATCACAATGAAAATTGACCTGTCATTGGCAGAAATACTTGAATTAAAGCGCTGATTTAACACCGAAGCTAATTTACAATGCAAGGTTGATAGGACAAGATTCAAGCTATGTAAACCAGAACAATGCTAAATAAAGACAATGATCATTAATCACTTATAAACCCGATTACTGGTTGGCGACTCAAACTCAATAAATAATAATAATTGAATCACAATTGATATTGACACTGATAATCCTGAATACCGAATAGGTTTAATAAAATAAGATGTTAACTTTTTCCTGAGACTTATTCTCAAATAAGCCATTTAACGGTCAAGACTATATGTAATAGAAGAAGATATCTGATATTCCTGAAAAACTTCAATGTTTTGTGAATGCTTCACGAACTGCTAGTTCTTAAAAATGAACTCTTCGCAGTGGAACTCCCCAAAAAGAGATTTGATTTAGTGAGGAACCGGTTATTTGTCCAGTTCTTTTTGGAACCGGTTCCACGAAAAGTACTAGCAAACTCGACAAAAGTACTGGTTGGTAGAGATTTGAAAACGAAAATAACTGGAACCGGAACTGATTCCTAGTCAAAAAAAAACGTACGAGTAGAGATTTTAAATTGAAAAGAACTGGAACCGATTCTTCGCCATAATAAAAAAAGTACTAGTCGGTAGAGATTTTAAAACGAATCCTCGGCCAAAAACACACGTTCCTTTGGATCGGAACTTTAATTGAAGTACTTGAAATAAAGTACTTCTTTATGGGCAACTTCGCAACTGAACTGCTGCAAATTAAAGTAGTTCTTTGTAATCTATCTTCCGTTGAAGTATTTGTTCAATGAAATTAATTCAATTAAAAGTTTGAACAGCCGCAAAATGAAATAGTTCACACGGAGCGGTCACGACGCTAAAATGAACTGCCAACTTCAGTTGAAGTATTTGTTTAATGAACAATGAATGAAGTAGGAACTGCCGCCAAAAGAAGTAGTTCTTTTGGAGCGGTCACAACGCTAGTCCTGATGGTAGACCTAGCGATGTTTTGGGATTATATCTGAATGAACAGGCATTTCCCAACCTACATCTTCCGGATGTCCTTAAGTTTGTATTTTGTAATTCGTATGTCCCTCCCTAAAACGCGAGTATGAAACAATCTAACGATATTATGATACCTTAAAGTTTACACTGAACTACTGATAAGTTCATTAAAAAATGATTGATTAAAGATTCATTTCTAACATCACAAGTTTAAAAAAAAAAAGATAATTCATGATGAATTTTTAAAGCAATGTTGAAAGGAACTTGGAAAATATTCTGAAAAAGAAAATTTGAAGGACAATAATTTACTTAGACACGAGAAGACAGAATTTACATCGCATACGTGTGCGGGTAGATGGCCAACCAAAATCATAGCCTTGGCTCAAATGTCGAAGAAGACGACCTAACATGGAACAAAACATTGGGAAAGCTGGGTACAAAAGCAAAAAGAAAAAAAAAGTTTTTTTTTAAATATGTGTTGAAAAAATCGAAAGCACGAGAATCGATATGCATGTACCACGAGTGGCGAATAGTTTGAATAATGCATGTGAAAATCGTGCTACGCCAGGCAATTTACCTCACTTAAGGTATTTTAAGCTGCCGGTGCCGATGCCTTGAGGAATTTCAGAAATATAATCGACCTGCATTTGATGTAATAAATTGAGAGAACTACTATTCTTTGCATAACAACGATTTATTTTTACTGACTGATTTCGGTGCACACACTGCGGCGCCACACTTGTATTATATAATACTTACAATCTTAGAGTACATAGTTTAATTATTTCAAAAAGCCGTGTTTAATTAAATAGCATAAAGAGTATTTTAAGTACAGATTAAATAAAATAAGACTAGAACGCTTTAGACGGTTTGAACATGTAGAGGGGATGAACAGAGCGCCAAGAGAATATATTACGGGTCATTTTAAGAGTCAGAATAACAGAAGGGTATGTATGAGACGATGCATGAATGTTTATGAAACGAGGAGAATGTGTCAGTACAGAGTTGTTTGGCGGTCCATCCAATCTGACCACACCTCCGGAGAAACGGCGTAGTTAGTTCAGTCAAATTAGACGGCCTGCATGGTCGACTGGTAAGACGCTCGACTACGAATCAAAAGGTCGCGGGTTCGACCCCGGCGTGCGCAAATTAATTTTATTTAATTAATATGTGTCATAACACATTTAATTCTAATATAATAAAATATAGTATATTTGCAGCACGTTTCAGAGTGGTATATACCCTAAGTATCGGCCTGGTAAAAGATCACCATTCAGAATTGAAACGTTGCTTGAAATGGCTTTAGCCGTGTTTGGTGACCAGATCTGAATAGCCAGGTGCTTTTCAATCTTCCCCTTCCTCATCTCCTTCCCCTCACCACTACCTTCATCAACAACGTCAATCGGTAAAAAGTTCAACAAAACATCAATCGGTAAAGATCTAAATTTTTGAATACATGCTTCTTTCGGCTTCCCATCATCGAACATACTAAAAGTCACCGTCAAAATCTGTTGCGCTCGAGCCGCCATCTTGGAAAAAAGGTACACTCTTTCAGTTTTTTGCCTTCATCTCGGCAACTATTACCGATACGATTTTTTTTCTACGTGAATAAATAGGTGAGGCTGAAGGTAATAAGGAGGGGAAGGAGATGAGGAAGGGGAAGGTTGGGAAGTACTTGGATATTCAGATCTGGTCACCAAACACGGCTAACGCCATTTCAAGCAACGTTTTAATTCTGAATAGTGGTCTTTCACCAGGGCGATACTTAGAATATCTACCACTCTGAAACGTGCCGCAAATATACTGTATTATATTTTATATCAATTAAATGTGTTATGACACATATTGATTAAATAAAATTTATTTGCGCACACCGGGTTCGAACCCGCGACCTCTGGATTCGTAGTCGAGCGTCTTACCACTCGACCATGCAGGACGTCAACACAGTTTGGGTAAAAAAATATAGTTTATTAAATTGCCTATAAAAAAGCTTTCAACATTTTTTTATGTATCCAGTACATCAGCTGTAATTCGACATCGAATAGAGAAAAAAGTCTCTTGAAATTGTTGTGCAAATGGTTTTTGTGTAGCTTTATGATCCATAAAGATTATGAATAATGACAAATAATTAAATTCGTTCAGTTTGTTAGTTAATTTAAATATTTATCTAGTTTTCTGGAGCGTCCTTGGGGAGATCGCACCACAAAAATTGGCCAGGTATTATTATTGGTCATACGGGTGTTTTACGCCATACAACGTGTGCAATGACTCAATAACCACATAGTCGATGTAGGTCTCCGAGACGGATGTGTGGAAATCTGCGCCGGTTACCAACGAGAAGAGATAAGGACGTAATGCAACGCTAATATTTACGCGATGAATGCGAACATCGAGTAATCGCAAAGCGAATTTTGTCATTATAATATGGAACGCAATAAAACAATGAATGTGTCGTCATGATATTATATATCTACTCAAGCTTCAGATGTTTAATGTGGCGTTGGGAAAAACTTCAATGTTTTGTGAGTGCTTCACGAATTGCTAGTTCTTCAAAATGAACCTTGCGCAGTGTGAACACTTCGATTGCAGTTGAACTCGCAAAAAAGAGATTTGAATTTATGCAGTTGTTTGTTCAGTTTTTTTTGGAACCGGTTCCCTATTTATTTTATTCTATCGTCAAAACAAAATATTACTAGTCGGTTTAAAGATTTAAAAAAAACGAAAAGAAATATTTCTGGAACAGGTTACATTATAATATTGCCGAAAAACCACGTACTAGTCGGTCGAAATTTGAAAACGAAAATAACTAACCGTCGGTAGGGAAAAAGAAATTCAAAAGAGAGATTTTAAAACGAAAAGAACTTCCAAAAAATCACGTTCCTTTAGCCTTTAGATCGAAATACTTTGAAGTCGAACTTCACTTGAAGTACTTGAAATGAAGTACTTCGGCTTTGAAGTTCTACTTTACAACTGAACTACTGCAAATTGAAATAGTTCTTTGTAATCTAACTTCCGTTGAAGTATTTGTTCAATGAAATGAATGAAGTTTGAACTGCCGCAAAATGAAATAGTTCACACGGAGCAGTAAGAACGCTAAAATGAACTACCAACTTCAATTGAAGTATTTGTTCAATGAACAATGAATGAAGTAGTAACTGCTGCCAAAAGAAGTAGTTTATTGAAGTAGTTCTTTCAGAGCGGTCACATCGCTAGTTTCATGCATTCCCAATCAGCTGTCCAATTGCATATCGGAGTGGATCCCTCCTAATACCGTTTATTTATATTACGTCCTAGGTTAGTGTATCGGTCTTGCATTTTTACTGCGATGAAAATAAAAACAATCTCTTTTTTATTATTAAAACAATAAAATCGGTTAGTAGCTGAGTGGATAAACGCGTCGGATTCCCACCCGGGCGTCGTGAGTTCAATTCCTCTGCTGGCTAAGGCCTCCATCATTGCACAAGCAACATCTTCCGCTTATTATAATGGCAGGAGGAGTTTTTAAAATATTGTCAGGTTGTTAGTAACCCGGGAATGTTTGCCTTTCTTTAAAAATAAAACAAAAAAAGTACTTAAGACTGAGAATCTAATTTAAAACCTTCCGCTAGCCGGGCGGACGCTCTATTAATTGTGCTACTGAACCCAGTTATCATCCTAACATTTAGTTGTACTAATATTGCTCTTATAATTAAAATTATAATAAAAACGTTTTTTTTGTACTCGTATCTTAGCGATATTTTTATTCGATAGGTACTGCACTAAATTCTTTATCTTCCTGGAGCCAGTGGACCATGACTTCGGGAATGTAGTGAGACTGAAGGAAGTGTGGGAAGGAGACGCGAAGAGGAAGCTTGTGAAATACCTGGCTATTCAGGTTTTTTTCACCAAAATTATAGCTTAAGTCATTGCAAGCAAGGTATTCATTATAAAAGATCTATTTATTTATTTTTTTTTGCAAAAACAGTTTTATACCAATACATTGCAAAAGCCGATAAAAAACACGAAAATCGTAATTATAGTTATACAAAGATAAAGGTAAAAAACATGATAAAGTTAAAACTTAATAGCTAGTTCTTGCTTAAACTTGTTGTAGGTCATGTGAAAAATATCTACATTTCTGCGAGGCAGTTAATAAATCCTAGTAAGTCTTCCCAGGGACATCACCATTGGTAAGTGAGTTCTGCACCTAGGAAGAAACAGAAGCCTGTGTTGGCGGCCTCGCGTGAAATTATCAGGGACATGGGTACAATTTCCGCCAGGATGTCAGGTATTAATAATATACCGTTCAAGAGTTTATGAGCTAAAAAGCATATTCCACCTAGAACTAAGGCTGCATCTCGATGGTTAAGATTATTTATGTGTGCAATGTGTCCTGACCTCATTTCAATATAATGCAAAATAAAAAAAATAATGATAAAGGTAGTTAAAATAATGCTCGTGAAAACAATATTGTTTCTAATGATTTTTAATAATACTGTTTTTTACCACGAATTAACAGTTTCAAAATTAGAAATAATAAACTCGTTTCTGTGATCAAATTCGTCTCACGCGAACAGCCGGAAAATGCGGAGAAACACAAACACTGATCGGATTTTCGCACGATCTGATACATTATGTTATAATTGCCCCGACATCGTGCTAAAAATCCTTTTAAAGAATATCCCTAGTCAGTAAAGGTACACCGCTTATAGCTCGTCCGCAACTCTCCCTCTTTCTAATAAACTTAGGCACGTAAGCGAAAGAGAAATAGTAACTGTGTTAGGCATATGCTGGCCCATATTCATATTGTGTTGCGTGACCATTTGTTAAAGATTGAATAATCGTATAATTTTTGAGAAATTAAGTATGCCACCACGTATAAATTTTGGGATATTAAATATACCACGTTTAAATTTTAGCATATTAAATGTACCACCACGTATAAATTAATGATAGCCAAGATATAAGTCTCCAGAGCATTCATAGATTTAATAATCGAATGACGTTAAGGGTCAGCACTAAAAAATTACACTAAACGTTACTTTGTAGCATTCTAATACAAGCAATCCTACAAATGATGCATCTGAAAATTTTCTATGGGTAGTTAGAAAAGTGTCTGAGGTTTACAGTGAATACAATTTTACAACTGTAATCCTTTCAATTTTATGAAAAACATACTAAAATGTCAGTAAAAGGTGCAGTTTTGAAACCTGAAAGGCATTTGTGAACGTTTTACCTAAAACTCTAGTATGCTTTTCATTTAGAATTTAAAAGATTACTGTTTATTAATTGTACTCACTGGAAACCTCGGACATTTTTCTAACTACACGGATAAAATTAACAGATGAATCACAGAAAATAAAAAATAGGTTGTGACCAAGACACGAATCCGGAGCCTCCAAACCGACTCGATGATGTGACGATGCCTCATATCTAAGTTTGGCATAATATTATGACTTACGGGAGTGCAGTTGTATTTTTGTAATTCGGCTCTAAATACAGCTCTTTACAGACTACAGACTTTTTAGTTAATACAGCTCTCAGCCTGTTCAGCGAATAAAGTCCAATATATCTACAAATAAAACACAAAGATGGCAATTTCTTTTTTATTATAATTTCTTCACAAAGCACCAAGAGTTTCCCGAGATCAAAAACTTAAATATGATTGTGAATTTTCGAACGAAACACTTTGATTTACCGCGGAATTGAGCCAAAGCTTAATTCATAACGACAAAGGCTTTGGTGGTCGTTATCCCATGTTTTGAAAGATAAACTTCTCTTGGAATATTAAATTAAATGTGGAAAACATTATTTAAAATGAAAATACATATTTCATCATTCGAAAACATTATTATTTATTTATTTTTTTCAAAAACAGTTTAACGCCAATACATTGCAAAGAAACAAAAAAAATGTAAACTGTAATTATACCTATATAAAAGGTAAAAATAGGGAAAAAAGTAGTTTAAAACAAAAAAAAAGGAATTACATAATATAGTTAGAACTTAAGAGCTAGTTCGTGCATAAACTTGTTATAAGTCATATGAAAAATATCCACATTTCCCGCGAGGCAGTTAATTAACCTAGTAAGTCTTCCCAGGGGCATCACCATTGGTAAGTTAGTTCTGCACCTGGGAAGAAACAGAAGCCTGTGTTGGCGGCCTCGCGTGAAATTATCAGGGACATAGCATCCAATTTCATCCAGGATCTCAGGTATTAATAACACACCGTTCAAGAGTTTATGAGCTAAAAGCAGAAATGCTATATCCCTCCACGAACTAAGCTCAAGATACCCAACATTCCCGAGATAAATGCTGTTGGAAACAGTTATGGGTAAAAAGCGAACTCTCTCATATAGAGGAATCGTAATTATGTAAATCATTTTGCATTATATGTAGTAGTGAAGGGCACGTTTGAGATATTATAATGAAATCGATTTTCCGAATGAATTTGTTAGTAAAATAATTTTAAAAATTAACTGTGGATTCGAAGTAACCGTTCAGATTAGGGTAGGGCTAAGATAGCCTACAAATAGGTTGTAATGTAACTCAGTTGGAAAATTCAAAACTGTAATTTTTTTACATTTTATTTTCGTCCTTCGTATTGCAAATAACCGATTCTTAAATATGTTTAAAAACTCTTGGAGGATACATCACCACCTCTGAAATTAACTATCGATTAGTGATTATATTATTTGTTTTTCCAGCACTGAGTAACGCTAACCTTCAAGTTAAGATAGTTTTTAAACCCACGCTAACTATATGATTAAAATTACTTGACGAATAGTTATTCAACAGTTTAACTCTTAAAGGTGGTGAAAAACCCCCTTATTTGCATTTATTACGCTTAACACTGCACGTTAACAGTGTTGATATATACAAAACACGTCAAAGGAATTTTGTTATTAGACATGTTTGATTGTAGTGTTAAACATGCGTAATTTTTATAGTTCACTGCATACAACGAATAAGCAGGTACTGGATGATTCTCAAGAAACATAAAAAATATTGATATTTATGCTTTCCAAGAAAATTACCGTGGATTACGACGATCCAATCGAACCAACTCGAACGGAATCAGACACTCAGGCTAGAGGCAAAATCAAAACTGAACAAAAATACAAAGTGGGACCGGTCATAAAAATTAAAATAACATCCGTGGTCATATTCAAAGTTATTTAATCATTTCTTAAAATATGTCAAACCACAAAACGATTGCTTTCTACGAAAATATAAGAATGTTTTATTTAATTCGGTGAAGCTCAGGCAATAAAAAACTTAATTTACCACATTATATAATTAATGCAAATCCGAAAAAAGGTTCGTAAGTAGAAGATTTTACACTCTTAACGATTTTTATAAGTATGCAACCCTGGGCTTACAAAAATTCATCAATTTAGCGGAGTAATAGCTTCAATGTTATTAATAATAATCGGCTGGTTTATATAGGGCCATTTTCGTGACAGAAATATCACCTAAATGGCGCTTTAGAACATAATATTAAAACTAAGACTTAGTATTAAATTATGCCTAATACTTATAACTAGTCACTTACAACATACATATTTACATTAGCAAATATATGCAATAGTTGTTGTCCGTGCTGTCGAACATTGTATTATTTCATACTAAAAAAAGGTTATTATCTGTTTGTTGAGGAAATATTTCTGACATGATTAAAACTGCGGATTAAAGTGTTCTCAATCATTGTAGGAATCCGGACACGACCATTAATTTCGCGTATCACTAAGCCGCGAGCTCAGCTTAGCGTTACGAAGACGTTCCGGTATTAATTTCGGAAAGTGATCCGTGAATTCCGTAAACCTGGTTGATCCATCGGCCAATTTTGCCGGGCTGCCCGCTCCCGGTCACCGTGAAGTTGACTTTACAACTATCCGTTTTTGCTACACTGAACATAGACCACTTTGGGAATGTGATCTTAACCGATTGAAAAGAAGATTATCTGTATTTTTGAAAATGTTTGATAAGTCCAAGCAAAATTATTATGTATGCATATTTGTTTGATAAGTACAAACAAATATGCATATATAACAGTCACGGTTTCTAAACATTAATATCCTTAGAAATAGAAGCTTGGTAATAAAATAACACTCTTTTTTACTATAAATAGGAGAAACAAAGAATATTAATAATTGAAATAATCTTTAACGTAAATATGAAACATAAATAAAATAACGGTCGCGACTGAGACTCAAACTCGGAACCTCCACTCTGTCCGGGAGTAACGCTTCTGCCAATTCAGCCACCGAGACCTTATAAGGAACCGGCATTTTTAATCGATGTCATTCTTCATTTGAAAATTATTCATATAATTTTTTTCAATTTTTCTTCCGATTTGGCTGCCATCTTTATATGATATACAAAGTTCTAGCCGAATATTATATTATATACCTAGATGGTGTCTTGGATAAACCATCCATTTTTATTTTATAAAAGATTTTTGACTTCTTACAAAGTCGAGAATAAATATATTAAATTAGAATTACCTTTAAAGCTTTTATGCTTATTATTTTTTATGAATAAAGAATGTTGCTAAACTGCATTCAAATTTTATGAAAGCACATAAAACTTACATTTAAAAAAATTACACTCAACAAATAGGTAAAGTAAAATCAGTTATTATGTTTTATGGACCTTACAACATACCTTTTGTTTCAACTGTCGTTAGAAACATTGATATAATAAGAATATTTTTCAATAACTTTTAAGGGGAAGAAAATAATCTTCACACCCATAGATTTTATAGTACAGACCTTTTTACTCAGCATAAAACGTCGGGCACCAGCTTTCAGTAGCGGCCTTTGCCCGTCCGATCGCTAGTCAACCGTCATTTTACCGCGCTATCGGCCACCTCATTTTTTTATTAATAACAATGTTAAGTTTGTTAAGCAAAATTACTTGTTCTAAACCCTGGATTACAAACCTTATTTTATATGCGGTTATTACAAACACACTGTTTCGGCTTAGCGTTAAAAAATAAATAAAAAGTACAAAAAATATATAAAATGTTGATATGCTAATTTGGTATTTATTTAAGGTATCTAGATAAAAAATAACATATTTATTGAAAAATATTAATTAGTAAATATTAATAATTTGGTATTTGAAATAATATAAATAAAAGATAAAAAATAGTATATTTACTGAAAAATATTAATTTAAAGAGTGTTTACAGAATGTGTAAATAATAATTACTAATACCAAATTTAAATAAAAGTCACATGAATCAAACATAAAGTCTGAAGATAGATAAAATATCTAATCTAATCTTTTATATAACTATAAAATAAAAAAAATCATATTATTAGAATTTGGGCATTTCATTTTTTGGCAACGCACCCGATAGAAATATGCATTTGTGAAAAAAGTGACGTTATTACAAACTTTCGTCGATTCGAAGATACGCGTGCTTGAACATGCTGCTAATCTGTCAACCCGATGCACGAGAAAGGTGCCCCAATCCTTAGTTACTTGATGCCGTATGAGATTAAAAAACCATCTGTCAAAGTGTTAAAAAAATTCGACAATAATTGTATTTCGGTCTAGTCGATTCGACGAAAATTTGTCTTCAGCTAGGGATGAACAAAATCGAAACATCCGATTCCGAAGCACTGAAATCTTGATTATTTATTTATTTAAAAATAGTAAATACATAATATCGACTGTGTTTGGGTGAAAGGTGTTATTCCACATTTTTGTACAAGGAAATTTAAGCCTTCATGATAACATAACGATCATGCTATTTTGACACCTGATCATTATTTGATCAAATACTAAGAAGGGCCGAAAATCGGTGGTTAACGGGTGCGATTTATTGAAGTGGTAACGATAAAAAAATAATAATATAATAACAGTTTAAATATAGTATAATAACAGTTTGTTCAAACCACTTGTCCTAAGTTTGCTTGCAAAATAAATGTGGAATAACACCTTTATAGCTCCGTACATCAATGACTTTTGATTTTTTCTGAAAAATCGTCTTATTTGATTCATATTTCTCTTCTCATGTTTGTCTGTCCTGAAAAATTTTAAAAAAATCTCGGAAATTCAGGTGATGGTATGGCCATTTTCATAAATCAAAAATATAGTGTTGAAGAATTTCTTTAAATGAGAAGATATTTAACTCCTTCGACATTTCCTTGACTTTTGTATATCTATTTGTCTTAAGTATAATTTTATAGTTCTATTTTGTAGCATTGTCATTTGTTTCATATAGCCATCGTTGGCTTAGAATAAAATGATTGTATTTTACACATTTTTGCTGGATACTGTTTATAGGAATCTTCTTATTCTTCCCAAAAGTGATTTTTGTTTTGGAATTTGTGATTATGCAATCATCATTATCAGCTTAACAAAATAGAAAATAGGATGGAACATTTATTTACCTCGCTTTTAATTGGACGAATTTCCTCATTATTTGATGCAGGTAAAGATAAAAACGGAATCAACAAGCGATAAGTAAGCGGATGCATTGCATTATTTATTTTTAGCGGGAATTACACATCTTCGGGTGTTGCTGCTAGAAGATATTTCGGTGAAATTAGCGGAAAGATAGGCTAAGATTTATTGAGGGCATTGGTAAAAAACCTCTGGCACGCGAACACTTTGTAATCGTTATGAGACAGATAACATTACTTATCTGTGGAAAAATGAAATGCACAAGAAAATAAACTCAGAGCAAGATTATACATGGAGAGAGAGCTAAATATTTTTACCCAACCTATTACGATAAATCAGTTTCTCCGGGTTTTTACGTTGTAAACCGTGAGAAAAGGGGATAAGACAAGTTCTCACACAATATAGCACCGCTTTTAGGTATATGTCTCCAGCCTGTCCGCCCACTACGTTTTGTTATGCGACATAGCAGAACATAACTCGACGGTTTTTAGGTTATATCCTTCATTTTTGTTTAAAACAATACTGTGAAAAAGTGGTTATACGAATAAACAAAAACATTATGTCGACTTGTGCTATGAATGGATGTATCAATACCCTAGCCCTAGCCACGCCCCAGTCAGGGAAAAATCATCAATCCTGATTACACTAGCGCTCCCTTCTGGTATATTATTGCTCTTTTGTGGTTTGACATATTTAATGAAAGGAAAAAATAACTTTTGCACAAGACCAATCATCTTATTAAAAAAGATCATACCTTCAATAAAAGCACCGGTGCTCTTGTTCTTTACAAAAATCGTCACGGCAACAGATTAAATAATTTAGAAGCACTAGAAATAAAGAAATCCATTAAAATTAATAGTAATATTCTTAATAATCAGTTAAATTTGTACAGTAGCCCAATATTAGGTATATTTCGTGTAAACTCATAAAATTTTTTCATTATTACTTAATCACCTGCTCAGTTGACGTTTTGCCTCGTTTAATTCAAATTATCTGTCTCTTTCTCTTTGTTGTAATTTAAACGTTATTCTTTTTTTTCTCACTGATCTCTTATTTTATTTTATATTGTGTTCCCTCTGTATGTATATATATAACCGCACACTTAGTATTTTTTGTCTAGTTTAGTTTTGTACCCTGATGATGCTTATGCTAAGCGAAACCGGTCGGCCATAAAAAAATAAAATAAAAACCTGTGTTCTTATACAAAGTTATTTTTTCATTTCATTACATAAATTTCAGATAGGTTACCACTCAAATTACAGTAAATACATATGTATCTATCGATTTTAATTAGCAAAAATCATTCATAATGATGAGTATGAAATTAATGGTTCTCAGAATCCTGTCACAGTAATTTTAATTAAATCAAAATGTGTTTCTGTTGTTATACTCGTATTTCACATTGTACTGTCATTGTATTTGATATCTGTTGTAGTCAATGAAATAATAATCTCTAGAGTTTAATACTCCCGTTCCGAAGGGGGGGTTCTGATATCACCCCAAACGAGAATTTAGTGGGATATCTTAGATAAAGATTACTAAAAAAATATGAATATATTACTCTCTAAGAACAAATTCCCTAAGATTATGTCATGAAAACGCTTTAATAAACAAGACTTTGGATCGTACGTTTGATTCTTACTTTAAGTACGGAACGGTTAATTACAAGCTATATGTACCCATTATCACAGTACAATAATTTTAGCTAATTATAATATTAGGCTAGAAATATAAATTAATCAATAAATTTGTAACGCTGCTAAAACATCCAAAAAGTATTACATATACTATTAACTGAAAGAATCTTATTAATTTATTATGGTTTGAATAAAACTTTTTTTTAAATATTATTACTTTCCTCACTGGGATTTTCCGTGCTAAAAATACATATTATGTATTATGGTTAAGATTTAAAAGATAAGGTTACAAGATGGTAATGTTTTGTTTTGTATCTGTGTTCGATTGTAATATTTATTTATTTATAAATTAACAGACTAAAGTCCAATTACAAAAAAGACATAAAACACGAAATGGAAAAAAAGAGCGACAGAGAAAGAATAGCACATACACAATAATAAAATGAAGCGATGACAAAAATAGGACAAAATAAACATAAGAGAGAACATTCAAGCCATGGTCTAGTCAAAGTTTTGGTAGAGTCGTAAAGAATGACAAAAATCATTTAGATAGCTACCAAAAATTTCAAGACCATGGCTTGAGTTAACAAGTTTTGACATTCTGGACATTGGAGAATTATACCCATAATTAGTATAGTGATAATTGAGGAGCAGCAATTCATTGTTTCTGAGTCTACGGCAAGGAATGTTGAACTGGATAAGATGCGACAGAGAAGGTGAGTCAATAAAACAATTAAAAATTTTGTAAATGAAAATTAAATCAAAGTCTTTCCTGCATTTTTCTAATGAAGACATTTTCAATGATTGTTCAATTTCATCATATGAATAATCGCCTCTTTCTCGCCCTAACTCCATGAAATACCGCGTAAGAAGCGATGTTGTACGGATTCAATAATTAATTTATAATTATGATTAATGTAATTTATTATAATCAAATATTATCAAAATTAAACGTTTTTGTCTCGTTCGTTGTGCCGACCCCTGCTAGATTGGACAGAACATGGCGGTAGAGACGAGCGACCGAAGAGTAATGTTTAATGTGCTTCAGCCAACCTAACCTACAAAACCATTGGCCGTGAACGATTGAAAAAGATGGTCTGTGTGTTAATTCCCAAATTTGCAACATAATCACACTTTGATTAATTGCTCGGCTTGCGAATTAAAGAGTGGAAACGCCTTTCAACACAATGATCACATGCCTTAATAATAATCGATAGAAATTGGTTCACCTTATTATTACTGTTGATGACACAAGCATGACAATCCCATTCAGAATCGAACCGTTTCTTTAAATGACTTCAGTTGTGTTTAGTGACCAGATCTGAAAAGACAGGCAGTTCTCAACCTTCCTCTACTCCGTCTCCTTTCCCTATCCATCTCCTACAGCACTCACCACATTCCCAAATTAGACGTAGTTATGCATAAAGTGTCCAACCCACAATTTGCCAAAATCGAGTTTTCCATGTTTTCCTACAGATAAATACGAGATTTATATCTGTTGAAAACATCAAAGATCCAAAATGCAATAGATTTTTGGTAATTATTTTTTTTACTAACACACATTGCAGATATTTGACTTACATTGAAGTTTTAAAGCATTATAAAATGTAGAATAACATAAGAAATACATTTTTGTGAATAAACACATTGATAGATTATAAATTACCTATTTATGATAATCCTCATAAGAAGAAAAAAAACACTGATATTCACTTTACACATGCCGATTTCGTATATTTATGTTTTTTTTATGGTCATATTTTCAAACGCCTTTTTCTTAGTTTCATCTTTTGAGGGTTGGACGCTTTCTGCATAACTACGTCCAATTTGGGGTGTTCATATACCCAATGGCTCCAGGCAGTTGAAACTATGCGCAGAATCAATATATATATATATATATATTTTTTTTTTTTTAATATATACTATATAATTAGAATTCAGGGCAACAGTGCCAGAGTCACACTTTCCGAAACCGGGAGATCTTTTAACATTCGGCCACGTATGTGGTATAAATTAGACATATTCAGAGCACCACGTAGGTACGATTAACCTTAAATGAAATGAACTTGAATTGTTGCGTACCAAGTAATTAAAGAATCGACCATTTCTTTGGAGTCTCTGGAAGATTCATCATGAAAGTTAACAATTTTGCAGCAACCCTGTAGGCAATAAAGGTAGTAGGCATTCTCGTATATCAAATTAAGGATAAACACATCACGTACTACAATTTTTATCGTTAAAGATTGCAAATCACAACTGCTTTTCCTCTATCCGACTGGAACTTAAATTATGAAACAATTGTAAAAGCTTATACTAACTACATACAAAAAAATATACTAAAACTTTTATTAAGAGGTTCTTGGCTTGGAATTATTATCATAGGTTTCGGAACGACTAATTAAGCAAACAAATCGTGCACACTTGATAAAAAGGGAGCTTGAGACTTGTTTGAGACTACTTAGGTAGCAAAATTATTCAACCTTTTCTAGTGGATAATTATGACTTACCTTGGTTTTATGCTTTTGAGAATGTACTTTAATAAATATGAATCAAGTTTATATCTTTCTTGGAGATCTTTCTTAGGAATTTAATGTTATGGCAGTAAATTTTGAGCGAATATTTATTTCGGGAATTTTAGAAAACTTACCGAATATGTGAAGCCAAATTAATTCTCAGTTTTATAACATTGAGAAACGTTGTTTTTAAATTAAACCGGCGAAACAAGTTGTTTTTTTAACGGATGTAAGACGATGCTGTAATTACGAAAATAAACTTTATTTGCCAAAGAGATTACATTTTTAAAGAAAAATCATTGGTCATATCCTTGAGATAGTTCCCAAGGTAAAGACTACCCTAATAGTATCTAATTTCGACTCTTACTTATTATTTTGTTTTACAGCGCCCTTGAGGTGATTTTTCACAAAAACGGCGCTATACAAATTATCCAAATATTATTATTTTATTCTCTATTCTTGTCTTAAGTCGAGTCATGTCGAGAGTCAGGATAACTGAGAAGTGTTATGAGACGATGCATACATGTAAATGAAACAAGGAGCGGGTGCCAAGACAGAGTTGTGTGGTGGTCTATCCTCTCTGCTTACCCTTCGGCGTGATGGTTGGTTTGTATCCAAATTCAAATAGGAGGCTTTTAAAATTAATTAAATTAATATTTTCGTAGAAAGCAATCACTCAGTGCTATTTAAAGAAATGCAAAATAACTTTGTATGGAACCACGAATATTATTTTATTTTTTTATGACCGACCGGTTTCCCATATCCTAAGCATCATCAGGATACAAAATTAAACAAAAATTACAAAGTGTACGGTTATATATACATACATAGGGGAAAAAATAATGAGAAAACAATAGAATAACATTTAAATTTTAACAAAGGAACAGAGAGAGAGACAGATAATATGGATTGAAATTGGGAAGGTGATTAAATAATAATGATAAATTTGATGATGATAATCATGCTTAGGCTAAGAGAAACCGGTCGATCATCGTTTTTTAAATATTATTCGTAGTCTTATACAAACTTATTTTTTTCATTTCTTTAATTTAATTTTAAAAAAGTCATTATCATTTACCCAAAGCATTGTACTAATTTTTTTTTATTTATTACGTATGTAGTTCCAACAAAAACTGGTTTCCATTTTCGATAGAAAAATCTGCGTTATAAAATAATAATATAATATATCCACTGTTAAAAAAAAAAACAAGAAAATAATAACTTTCAAATGCTCTATGGTGGTGAATTTACATTCTTGGAATATGATAAATATCTTTAGGCGGATGAAGAAAGTCAAATAAATCCCTTATTCTTTGCATTTCTAAAGAAGCAGCAGAAATAAAACAACAACTCTATCGTCATTCTATTCAACTCATTTTAGGTTAAATTATTTGGAAATATGCCTGATTTTTAAAGGCTCAATTCTATCATGACAGTACCTTACGCGTAAACTGTAAGTAGCATGTGCAGAGGATACATCAACTTGCATGCAAGCAGTACTGCAAGTTAAGCAAGCAATGTTACTAGCAACTTGCAATTTGAGCGTAAGCTACTTACATAATGAAATCCAATCAATATTGAAAATAAATCACCTTTCAAAAACAATTACCCTTGTACAATTTAAAAAAAAACCCAGATATTTTGGAAAAGGTTCTTATTTAAGAATGAGACAACATTTTAATCAGAAAAAACCCTTTTTTTGGTACAATAAGAACTGATTGGGTTTTGGAAAGAAAGGTTTCCAAATCAATTCGACGTCGGTATTGGTTGATTTGCCATTGTGAAATCGGATACGTTTAAACATACAATATATTACGTCGAATCCCCGACATCAGATTGGGTTTTTATTCATATGTTTGTGGATTGAATGAAGAGATCAAATATTCGTATATTTCTACTTGGAAGGTTACATTTGGAATATATCGACTGTGTTTAGGTCAAAGGCGTTATTCCACATTTTTTGCAAGCAAAATTAGGCCTAGTGGTTTGAACCACTGTCACAAATAGATGATTAGCGCCACTATGATTTTTACCGTTACCACTTCAAACAATCGCCCCCGTTAACCACCGATTCTCGGCCCGTTTCAGCATTTGATTGAATTATGAATTATGAGGTGTTAGCGCCGTAAAAATCAGCAGGGCGCTGTACTTACTTTGTTATATTGTCACTAAGGCCTAAATTTCCTTGCTAAAAATGTGGAATAACGCCTTTCACTTAAACATAGCCGATATATAACATATACCCTTAAAATATAATTTTAAAACTGAAATATTATTTTTATTGAGCCTTCCAAGCTTTCAAAATACAAAAATATTCAGCAACACAGCAAAATCAATAAAATTCGAAAATCAATAGAATATTTTTGATATCCGTTTTGACCAGACGCTCATTTGGTTCATGACTGTTACACAGACACAAAATGCAGACGAAAAAAACTGCAAGTTTTTGAATGGTTGTGTCGACATACTCACGATCACATTGTACATGCCCAAATTAACCTAATTTAACCCAACAGCGAGCGTATGTGTGATAATAAAAAATAAAATAACAAAATAAATGCTGCTGTGTTAGGTTAGAGAAGCATACACTTTGCGCCACGCAAAAACAAGCAGTTTTTTTTAAATTATATTGCGTCTGTGTAACCTTTTATTGTTATGTACCTATTATTTTACTTTAAAAAATTAAGTGCTTTTATTTTGTTTTCAATCAAAACCATACAACGCGACCAACAACCTTCGTTTTCAAAAATGTATTCATAAAAACAGAGCGAATAGCATACAAGTAGGACCCGTCAATTTAATTATTGTTCAGAATAACGTAGCCCAGCTCACTGTGATGTTCCTCTTCCCCGCTCCCCTGTCGGAAGTAATAATCAAACTGCAAAATTAGAATAAAGAGATGTTAATTACGCGGTAACAACGTACCCCGATATCGTAATTTAATGGCGGCAAAACCGTAGATGAATGGGTCCACGAAACTATCGCCCAAATGCTTTTTACAGTAAATATGGGCTTTTTCAAGCGGAACTGGAAGACACCGCAACAAAAAAGGCAAGTCAATTTTTGCTTTCTCAAACATTAAGCACGATAACTATCAAACGTTTTTATGACATAAAGCCTGTTTAAATCACTACATCCAACTGAAGCCATCTAGCAATTGGGGTTTATAAATTTAAAAAATCGCTGAAAATCAAGTGTAGAAATATACAAAAAAGGGTACTTTCGACTATGTTCTTCGTGGAATATGTCCATTTTGCTTACTAAATTCACTTAGGCTCATCAACTAGAATCCCGAGGTAGTTAAGGTTCAGTATGAAGCAGAATGGAACGTCACAAAAGGAAATTGACTCAACATTGCGCTTTGAGACATGTGCAAAACAATAAATGAAAACTTTTCACTCCATTGCTGTATTAACTGAGAGCCAAGATGGCCGACGATCACTTTAAATATAATTTCTTACCTGGTGGTAAAAAAATATACCGTCGACGGAAAGACAAAAGGGCTGAAGCGCCATTTTGGGAAGTTTACACCAGAGCACTTCTCCAAAATGGTTTATATATTTTTGATGGCTGAAAGGCCACAAAAGTCTTCAGAATCCAACGAGTCAGTGCATTCGATGCAGAAAAAATAAATAATCAAAACTGAATGTTTTACTCATTTTTGAGCAAAGTGACGTTTTGCCTTATCGATATATTAAAAAACGGAAAATTTATGATAAAAATCGAGGATTCTCAAAATACCTCAAAAGTAGGAATAAACCACTTTATACTGAACTATTTAATTATTTAAAAAACCTACTCTCCCTAATATTTTTTTTTAAATTTAATAACCAGTGAAAATCACCGGATGTAACTTGACTTGCAAAGTTTTTTTTTAGTTGCTATACTAAACACTTCACAAAATTTAAAATTTGGAATAATGTCTGCTAAAATGCATTATAGGTAGGAATCAAAAAAATAAAATAATTAGACGAAAACATTTTTTTCAACACATCAGTTAATTTCAATTTTGTTCACACTTGTAGTATGTAGGTACGTACTCTCACAAAGAAAAGAAAATATAGTTAATGTATGCATGTATTTACCAATTAGGATAAGGCTTGACTCAAGCAACACAAGTTTGGGAGTTTTTTTGGCATTTTTGTCGCTTCAGGTAACTCAGTGAGAGAAGTGAGTTAACCTTTTTTCAAAAATCCAACCAGGTACTCGAGACTTATGAATTTTATTGTAAAACAAAAAAACTAAGTGCTCCGGTGTAAGCTTCACAAAATGGCGCTTCAGCCCTTTTGCATTTCCGGCGACGATATATGGTGTTGATTTTACTCAATGCTAAATATTACAATACCGAAACCATCAAATTACCAATCGATACGAATTTCAACAGCTCTATAAATGTATTCATTATTTAGTATCTTTTGACAGTGTGGTTATATTTGACGGGTACTTTCCAGCAATCTGAAGACTCGGAAGAGCAGCGGTTTACGGCCTTCACGCTTGGTGAATCTGTGTGGATTAAATCTTTCGTAAGATTTTGTATTCATCCTGCCCGAAAAGTAATTATTATTACGACCACTGTGATTGGTAAACAGCGATTAAAAGTCGCGGGCAGAGAGGAAGCAGTGTGGGTGTTTGGTACACGCTGTTTACCGTTATCTCCGCAGTGGAGATGGGCAGCGGTCATGTTTGAAACTTCTCGTCTAAGGTACAATTGTATTAGTCCAGCACGCAGTGAAATTATTAATGAAGGTAGTACTGATGGGAACTATTACACAGAAAAAGACAGTTTAATTCTTTATAAACTAACGGACTATTTTCCAATTACAAAAAAATACATAACAAGAAATGGGAAAAAAGAGCCACAGAGAAAGAACAGCACATACATGACCTGTTCAAAAGAAAAGGTGAATTTTGAATTTTCGCGAGCTATGTACAGTTGATTATCGTTTTTTATTTTTATTTTGGTACAGATGTTTATCATGTGTTAGCATTATCAGCCATTTTGGATTAGTGGTTTGTTTTTGACAACTGGAAAGCTTAGTCACGTTTTTGTGTGTTCTTCGATTTTTTACTTTTGAAAAAAATGGATCAAAGAATATGTATTAAATTTTGCGTTAAACATGGAATAAAGGGCTCCAACGCACTTAAAATGTTGACTGTGGCATTCGGCGAGTCTACTTTGTCTCAAAAAAGTGTTTTTAAGTGGTACAAGCGCTTTACAGAAGGCCGAGAAGATGTTAATGACGATGAGCGTCTGATATGATATCGAATGACTGATAATGCTAACATATGATAAACATATGTGTACCAACATAACAAAAAAAATCGATAATCGAATGTGCACAGCCCGCGAAAATTCAAAATTCACCTTTTCTTTTGAACACGCCACGTACATAATATTGTAATGAAGCAATGACAAAAATAGGACAAAGTATACCTAAAAAAATATTCGAATCAAATCCAAGGTCAAGTCCAAGTTTTGGTAGAGTCGCAAAGAATGACAAAAATCATTTAGACCGGTACCAAAAATTTCACGACCATGGCTTGAGTTACAAGTCTCGACATTCTGGACAATGGAGAATGATACCCATAATTAGTAGAGTGATGATTGAGGGACAGAAATTTATTGTTTGTGAGTCTACGGCAAGGAATGTTGAACTGGATGAGTTGCAACAAAGAAGGTGAATCAATTATACGATTAATAATTTTGAGAATGCAAATTAAATCAAAGATCAAAGTTTGTCAGTAAAACTCTCGCGTTATGAAATTGTGAAAAACTGTCGGATGAGAAAATAAATTTATGCAAGTTATCCGATAACTAGCTATATTTACTTATCGGATAGCAGGAGTTTATACCGAAAATATTTTCCATATGGTCAAGGAATTCGATTGTTATAAAAGGCAAAATTATTCTTACAGCCATAAGACTTATGCATTTGATAATATGACGTCACGACGCAACTTAAAATTAAGTATTTCGTTCATACCGTTCACATGCATTCCCGTGTATACAGGTTGTTGCAGGACATATCCAACAGACTAACAAGTGATTCCAGAGCTTATTTAGAGTAAAAAATAAAGATGGCATTTTGTCTCCGGTGATATTGGTATATTACATAAAATGTGGGGAGGGGGGGGGGGGTGTAGTTACTAGGTTGGTGACAGATTTTTTTTGTTTTAATTGTAAAAATAAGCAACCAAAAATTGCACTGAAGATCAAAATGCCATCTACATTTTTTACTCCAAATAGGCTCAGAAATTGCTGGCTAAAGTCCGTCGAGTACGTCCTGCAACACCCTGTATAAGAATAGTGAATAATTATCCTATCAACTAGTACTGGGCGTTAAATATAATTCGAAAAAACGCCAACGCCGTTATCGTTGGCGATTGTTAACTGTTAAATATAACCGTTGAAAATAACGCCGACGTTGACTATTTTTTTGTAAACTACCAATATACTATATTTTCTAAATTACATATAAGTACACAAAGCGTTCTTGAGGTGATTTTCCCACGAAAACGGTGCTATAAAATGTATCCATTTATTATTATTATTAAGTTTAGACGTTGAATTATATGAGCTAATAATGCAAATACAATAGTAAAAAAGTAAAATAATATATTGCGTCGTATTGTCTACTAAAACTTAATTTATTTGCTTACTCGGTATTTGCACTTTGGCCGTGAAACAAAATATAAACATTAGACAACTACACCATTGATCGTATTCTTCAATTCACAAAAACACATCGAATGCACGCGCGACGAGTAAAAACGCGCCAAACTAAACGAGTAGGAGATTGACATAAAACTAACTAGCAAAAATAATGAATAACGAGCCTATTGGTTTTAATAATAATAATCCCCTGTTGTAAAATAACAGCTCGATGAAAAGACATTGTCTTATAATATATCTAGCTGTTATATATGTTTACTTATCATTATTTTCGTCACTTGATTCTAGGCGCTACGTATCGGCCGTTTCGGATAAGAAAGTCCACAGATATGTTTAGTAAGAAGAAATATATCCAAAAGATTATTCAAACTACGTATAATATTGTGCACGGCGCACACACTCTTTACACCTTTTTAAAGAATAAAATAATAGGTACATGACAATGTGATGCGTCGTTATAATGTAACTAGCTGTTAGATATATTTGCCTTGTCATTATTTTCGTCGCTTGATTCTAGGCGCTACGTATCGGCCGTTTCGGATAGGAAAGTCCACAGATATGTTTAGTAAGAAGAAATATATCCAAAAGATTATTCAAACTACGTATAATATTGTGCACGGCGCACACACTCTTTACACCTTTTTAAAGAATAAAATAATAGGTACATGACAATGTGATGCGTCGTTATAATGTAACTAGCTGTTAGATATATTTGCCTTGTCATTATTTTCGTCGCTTGATTCTAGGCGCTACGTATCGGCCGTTTCGGATAGGAAAGTCCACAGATATGTTTAGTAAGAAGAAATATATCCAAAAGATTATTCAAACTACGTATAATATTGTGCACGGCGCACACACTCTTTACACCTTTTTAAAGAATAAAATAATAGGTACATGACAATGTGATGCGTCGTTATAATGTAACTAGCTGTTAGATATATTTGCCTTGTCATTATTTTCGTCGCTTGATTCTAGGCGCTACGTATCGGCCGTTTTCGGATAGGAAAGTTCACAGAGATGTCTAGTTAGAAGAAGTATAACCAAAGATTATTCCAAACTACGTATAATATTGTCGACGACGCACACACACTCTTTACACCTTTTTAAAGACTAAAATAATAGGTACATGACAATACGAGGCGTCGTTATAATATATCTAGCTGTTAGATATTTTGGTGACATTCGGAGAATTATACATAACAGTTACATTTTAGGTGCCGTCATTATTTTACCTAGCCATTATTTTATTCGCTTGACTCTTGGAGCTACGTATCGCGCGTTTCGGATAGGATATTCCACTAAAACGTTTAGTAAGAAAGTATAAAAAGATACACATAATGTCGCTTACGATGCATAAACTCTTACACCTTTTTGTTTACTTGGCGCTAACGCTAATACAATAATAATAGCGTCGAAGAATATTCGTATGTAGGTACTAATATTTTTAGTAATAATATCTAACTGTTAGCGCAAATTTTCGTCAATAGCGTTAGACGTTGGCGGCATATAGCTGTTATTTCTAACAGCTAGATATATTTTGATACAGTACTACTATCAACGCGTGTACATTTTATACCAATAAAAAAGGGTTGTGATTAAAATTTTCTGAGTAGGTCAGTTCTCTGTTAAACTTCTTATGAGTCAATATTCCTTTACGAACCTTTACCCACGGTAATAAAGTCACAGGCGTGAATGTCAGGTTTATTTAAAGATTTGTAATATAAATCTAAGAGTTTATGAGCCTTCTGCAATTAGTAAGTTTATTTAAGTCCGCGTGCTTCGTTTACATCAGGATAATTCTGAAATCATGAAGAAATTTGACTTAATCGAATTACGTTACGACTCCAAAAACTACTGATGCCCATAAAAAAGCTATGTCATCACCGCAAAACACGTAATATCCAACATCATAATTAACGAACAATCTGAAGAATTCTGAAAGTCGTACAATCAGGAAGTAACCATTGAAAACAATAAAAACCATCTCTTCCTGAAACAACTTAATTGAGATGATACACGAAAATGTTTGAAATTTCAGACAATTATGAGATCGGTTGCAAAAGATTTGAATAACGTAAGCCAAGAAAAATATTCGATAATCCAATAGGTACCTACATACAAATAAAATATGTTCACTCTACACATAGGGACAATAATTTATTATATTTATTCAGTAATTTAGTACACACTTTGACATTAAAATATAGAAATTTAAAAAGTGGAACTAAATATTTTAATTACTGTGGCAACACCGAGTAACGCGGATTTTGGATATGAAATTATGGTTTACACTTAGAGTAACAATATAAAGAGACCGTACTAATTTGTGACAAATCGTTGACAAACTCGCAAAATATAGCTCTCTCTTTATGCTCGGTTCTATACGCATATGAGAAAAAGAGACAAACAATTGTTGAAACCAATACACGATTTGGGGCGTGCTGAATACCATGTCCGCAATATTTGATCTGTACGAGCTTCATTCTGGTTTGGAGTGTCAGGCGAACGGACTGTCAAAAGTGCGTAAATAGTTAAAAACTTGAGTTATTTTTTGTACGATATCTAGCAAAACATCATGGCCATATGTGCTATACTTGGTTGCTTCAATCGAAGTACAAAAGGACCAAAACAAACAGTTTTCACACGTATGTACCATAAAAATCGTCTTTTTTTAGTTAGATCTCAAATATTTAACATTCTAACCTACAAAACAACTAGTAACTTACACCAATATGTAATTAATCTTTGGACTATTCGTTCCAATATAATAAACTTCCGTTTGAAATGAGTTTTAGTGGATTCGTAATATTTTTAACTTAGAGATATTTACTAGCTGTCACATAAGAAACCATTACAAGGGGGAATACCCATATTGTACGGCTTCTTAAAGTATCCCGGTCTCTTTCTTTCTCATGATACTAACGCAAAATTGTTCGCGAACAGATAAAGACGGAATAATGTTTATCTTTACGGTTTTCTTCGCATCCGATTGGCTGGAAGCATATACGTCATACCTCCCTTGGTCAATCCTTGGTCAAAAAGTGCGGACAAAATTTCGCAATGTTAGGTCTCTACGTTACTCTAAGGGTTTACACTTGAGTTTAAAATTTGACATGAAAAACGGCACAGACCTTTTTTAACATTTTATTTTTTAATGTTTTTTTTTTATTTAACGGTTTTTTTTCTGCATCGAATGCTCTGACTCTCGTTTGATTCTGAAGACTTGTGGCCCTTCAGTCATCTAAAATATATTTGCCATTTTGGAGAACGCTTTACTCAAGCGACACAAGTTTGGGACTTTTTCAATATTTTGTCGCTTCAGGTAACTCAGTGAGCATTGAGTTACGTGAGTTAACTTTTTTCAAAAATCCAACCAGGTACTGGAGACTTATGAATTTTATTGAAAAACAAAAAAACTTAAATGTTCAAAAACTTTTCAAAATAACGCTTCAGCCCTCTTCTTGCCTTTCGGCGACGATATGATGTGCAAAATATGCACCTGGACTATAGTGTTTTTTTAAGTTACGTTTAAACCTTTGTAGTGTTAATATTTAAATCAATTCAAACTAATGCAGCGCCCTCTGTAAAATACTTTCAATATCGAATTTTGTTTAGAATCGATCGCTCAAACATGATGCGAACAAGATATAGCTAAAATTAACGATCGTTTCTTCTGCCTTTTAAAAGTAGTTTTATTTTTATACGAATAAAACAGTAGCGATAATAATCACAACAATCGAATGATTTTCAAAACGGTTACGCAAGAATGTGGCCTTATTCTGGCATAAATTTATAGCGATTTCACGCCGGACATTACCGAGATTTCGCGTCAAGATTTGATAGCAAATTGTTGCTTCCCGCTGGTGTTTATGTGTTTATGCAACGGCTGTAAATATCATACCAAACGATCAATGTGCATCAGGTAAGCATTTGCCTAAATCAAATAAAAAAGTTGCAAAAGCTGGTATGTGAAAGTGAAGGATTACTGTTTCGAATTTCATCACACAATATGATTGTGATTAAAAATATTATCCTTTTTGTAGCGTTATTTTTGTGAAAACATCTCGGACGGTTATCATTTTTTTACAAGTGTTTTATTTGTATATTTTTTCCATTTTTTTTTTTAATAACAGTGAAATTAAACGGCGCAGTTTTGTGATAGTTCACCTCAAGTGCGCCTACGTCGGTCCTACTTTTGCGATGACGAGATTGGGTACTACAGTTTTTTTATATGGTATTTATTGAATTTTGACTGTACAAAATTAACACCATTTTACTTAATACTAACAATAGGTAATATATAAATACAATTGGTATGTATTATATCCCTATCCTTCCCCTCCCCTCACAACGCTCTCCATTTGGGGATGCCATAGTCCTACTGGATCCGAACAGTTGGGACTCTTGTGCGGTATTCACGTAAATAAGTATTGGGCAGTAAGTAAGTTAAATTCTCAGAACAATAATATACTAGGAGGGATAGCTTTGAGGTAACAGTGTAATGAGGATTGTTGATTTTTTCCTGACTCGGGCGTGGCTAGGGTTTTCAAGGACACACCTTTTTAGATCAATTCATAGCACATGTCGATATAATGTTTTGTTTATTTGTATAACCACTTTTTCACAGTATTGTTATCAACAAAAATATAGGATATAACCTCAAAAACCGTTGAGTTATGTCGCATAACAAAACGTAGTGGGCGGAGTCGCCGGAGACGGAAAACATGTTTACATACCTTAAAGCGGTGCGATATTGTGTGACAACTTGTCTTGTCTCTTTCTCTCTCACGGTTTAAGACGTAAACACCCGGAGAAAGTGATTTATCGTAAATTTGCATAGGTTGGGTAAAAATATTTAGCTCTCTCTCCATATATATTCTTACTCCAAAGTTAAAACTGTAACGAAGTGTAGATATAGTAGCAAAGGGCTCATAATATGCATAATTTATCAACGCAGTAATACGCATTGTAACAGAGTTCATTGTCTCGTTCAGGATGTGATGTATGCATCATGCATCCTTTGGTTGAGATAGCGAATCCGTGTATCTAACATCTGGATAAAATTATGTCCAATGTACAACAAAGAATTTTAGCAAGACAAACAGCAAATGTCTGAGCTTTTTAAATTCGAAATATTATATGTGTCATGTACGACTCAATTTATTTAATATCGATTGTAAAATTGGAGTTTACTAGTATAGGTCTTGTTTATAGGATTGTGTGTATTGGTGTATATGTATACACTTCCGACAGCGACGTCCTTAAGAAAAGTCACTGAGAAACAACCTTCTGCCTTACTTACGTTTACATATTCTTATAAGCGATAAAGGGACAACAAGCGTATGTATTTGTATTTTGATTTAGGTTTTGACAGTGCGTCTTTTTCATTCGTTAGTTCGAAAAAATTGAAACAAGCAAAAGTTTTTCTTTCGTGATATTTACCTTTTTTAAATTTCGTTCGTATTTTCTTTTCTGTAGTAAAAAACAAGATTGAAAAATGCTGTATACAAGCAATGCACCAGTGTCAGTACTGTGTTCGTGTCAACTCTGGCTGAGATACCTATTCACAGTAGTTTTACATATGATTTTTTTTATACATTGGTAAAAATATTAAAATACGAAACAAAATCAGAGTGTATGAAAACGAGCAAGCTGGCTATGTACGAGTATCTGCCGCTAGAGGCGCTATCGGTGTCCAGCAATTTATTTACAGCTTGACACGGTTAACTTTGCAGGCGATAAAAGGAACTAACAAACGAATTATTTTTTAAAACAATAAATTTTCTTGTATTCAGAGATTTACGCCGCCGACTGCAAAGTTAAGCGTGTCAAGCTGTATATACGATGGTTTTGGTTTAATGGGTATTTAATTCAAACGTAATTTACAGTGAGTACGTATACTTAATGAAATATGCGAAGGTTGATAATAATTTATTATAGAATTTTAAATAATATGTTCGAGAAATCGCTATCCTTGATTTTGACTCGAATTAAAAAAACATATATTTTATATTGTGAATGTTTTTTTTTCTTACTTCCTTCTGAAATCAGATTGCTTGTAAAGTTAAGGTCGATATTGTGAACAAACTTCAATTATTAACTAGAAATAATTTCCTTTGTGAGTTCCTACATACGACTGCACGAATGTGAACTTTTCAAAATTGGAAAAATCCATATCTACCTATAATGTGTTCTAGCAGACATTTCATGCAGATTTTTCACGAGTAAAAAATAATAAAATCATAAACTGAATTAATTACATAATATTTGAAGTCAGTTTATAAAATATTTATATAATAACACAAAAAAATAGAATTATTCGTATTACCTTACGTAATAAAATTAATGACAACATGCCTTACGGAAGTTATTTTTAAATTTATAATGTGGCCCGAATGCGTGAGTACTCGTTACACGATAAATTCAAATATTAGTTTGTAATATTTTGAAAATAATTTATATTATACGTTTCGTTTAGCGTGAGTCATATTTTTGGGGTGCTGTGCGGATGGTCTGTTTAAAAAGAGGAAGGAGTGCATCTAGGTCTTGAAGAGAGACGTGTTGTTGGAGGGAGGAATCACAAAAGCCGGCCACTATTTTTTATTAGAGCTCTCGCGCACAAGAACAAGTCGTAAAAACCGTGTAAAAATGATTATTATTATGAACGCCTTTGATTTTTGTCCCGGCTGATCACCGGTGCCGAAGCGGCCAAGACGCTGGAACTTCGGAACACCGTCCATTGAAATACCGGTAGAACAAGCACAGCAACACGTTATATGCAGTCAAACGGAGTGCCCGTTTTTGCAGAGTAATGAAGAAATAAATATCATGTATAACGTTGGAGAACAGTTGGATATTTTAAATAATGGTTTGGTAAGCATTTTCAAAATGAAGTACCAACTTGCAATATAATTATATCTTTAGTACTCACGGTAATAACTTTAATTTTTCACGTTTTCTATTGCATCTTCCTTAATTATGACATTTTATATTACGTAACGTAATTATTACCACTTTTTATTTGGATTCCCGTATGGCGTATTATTTAAATTCATGCATAATTTGCATATTTAATTAACCTATCAGATATGAGCAAATCATAATGATAATAAAGTTTTATTTCGGCGGAACAGAGCGGTGGGTGCAATACTCCGTCTGCCATATAAATAATACAATATATGAGTCAAATGAAAATAACATTAAAAAAATACATAAAATAATAATATAAGAGCATATTGTCGCTGGAAAGGCAAAGGGGCTTTAGCCACACTTTGGTCGAAAATGAGTTAAATATGCAGTTTTGATCAGGTTTTTTTCTGCGACTTTTAAATTATATTTACCATTTTGGAGAAGGCTTGACTCAAGCGACACAAATTGGAGACTTTTTTTAGCTTTTTGTCGTTTCGGGTAACTCAGTGAGAGCAATGAGGTAGGTACTAAATTGAACATTGTGGATTTTCTCTCAAAGTAGAAAAATAAGAATAGAATAAGTCTGAGACGCCGGTCTCTGGCACAAACACATCGATAAAGTTCAAAGACTAAATTAAGCAGATTCAATCGACCTGAACTATTGCTTGTTCGTTTGCGATCTGCGGTTGTGCTCGGGAGTGTTAATAACTGATATTGTTGATAAAACTTATCGGTGTGTTTGTGCTAGGGGCCTAGGAAGACATGGCACGATCAAGTGGAACAAATAGTACTTGAATCTGGTCATGTCAAGAGTTCGAGTAACAGAAATAATATAATATGTGTGTGCCGAGATATTTGTCTGCCGTTGCATTATATCTGGCTTACCTGTCAGTCAGTTTTTGATAACAGGTGAGCAGATCCGAAAATAATGCTTAATGAACAAGACGTTTGTTTAGTGGGCGATTTGTTGGGAGCAGATGAACAATGAAAGGACTGGCATAATAATGTATAACGCGCAAGTGGTTGAAAGAAGAAGTAGGGTATGTGCCAGGAAACATGGCACGATCAAGTACATGAGCCGGAATAACAGTAACGTATGTATGATTGTGGATAAAGCAAGATACGGTAAGAAAGAGATGTGTGGCGGTCCCATCCTCTCTCCCTAACCCTATGTTAGTGAGTTTTAGTCACTTTTTGGTGCGATTATTTTATTGGTGTTTGTTTGGCTGTGTTTCAGACTTATTTTATTTAACAGGGTTGCTATTTGAGGCGCCCTTACGTATCTGCTTGTCGCTACATAACACCTCATGATTGAATTGATACCTGTCGAATTCACTAACACCCACGACACACGAGGTGAGCTGGCAACAGGGACAGCTGTGCATGAAACTCGACTAAAACATTCTACGTTTCATATTCATAAGCGTTGTTGCCAGATTGCATGTTGTCTCAAAGGAAGTTATAAAAAAAAACAATTGTGGTGTTCTAACAAATCTGCCTATCCATTCAGGACATGACACGATTGTATTTTACAACTGCATCTCATAATATATTTTACTATAAAACTGAAAACTGTTTGCTTGTCTGAAGAAGCAAAAACTCTAGAATGGTGAGCTCTAGCGTCGTGAAATTTGAACACATTTTTTTATCTGAAATTTGTAGATGAACACAGCTACTTTCAACTCGCAACGTCTTTTTAATGATGAGCTGTTGGGATTTGAAATATCTGGTTAACTATGAAAGACAAGACAAAACCTACCTTAATATATTTTTAAAAGCGAAAGCAACTAAGGGAAACCTTCATCCCGCAGTAAATGCACAATGGTTGCTGATGATTATAGACATGATGTTACAAATTATTAAGATGTGATTTATTCAGGCACCGTGTGTTCGATAGCCCGCTATATGCTATGACGGTTATGATATGGATTGAGTTTGAAACCCGCAGTGGGTACCGACTTAAGTTATAAAATGAGCCTGACGAAAAGGTCCGTATGAGATAACAGCGTATCTAAAAAATAGTCAGGCAAAGGATGTTTACCAGAAAGAAATAACACAGTGCCCTTGAGGTGATTTTTTCACAAAAACGGCGTTATACAAATTATCCAAATATTATCTATACACCTGTCAATGTCCACATTCTTCTAACGGCTGAAATAATAATAATGCTACACATTTAGGAGAGTAACCATTCAATAATATTATATACGAGGGCAATTTGAAAAGTCTCCGGCCTCATCGACATAAAGTAACTGTAGAAAAAAAATCTTTCGCCGTCCGATAGATGAACTTGAAACATGTAAACCGCAAAAATTTCATGTCGTTCTGTTCATCACTTTGTCTATGGCACTCTTTCAAAGTTGACGGCTGAAATTGTCTGTCACCAATGGAGTATCGCGCAGTGATAAAATTCTTTCATTTAAAAGGGAAAACGACTCGGGAAATAAAATATGACTTAAACTCTGTATACGGTGAAGCCTCACCTTCATTTATAATGGTTTAACCATAGAGAACGGCAACAAAATCCTGTTTCACCAAGATAAAGCTCGGGTTCGCACGTGCATCGTCACAAGTCACAATGTCAAAATTGAACGAATTGAAGTTTGAATTGCTTTTGCACCCACCCTATTCGCCAGACCTAGCTCCCAGCGACTTTTTCCTGTTTCCTAATTTGAAAAAAATTCTCGGGGGAAAAAAATATAAGTTAAATGCTTAGATGGAAAACGCTGTAAACCAGTATTTTTTTAGATTTAGACAATCATTTTTTTCTGACGGTTAAACGATGGGAGAAACGTTGGACCAAATGTATCGAGTTGCTAAAGTAAATTTTTGTTTTGCTTCGAAATATGTGGTTTTTCTTTAAAAGGTCAGAAACTTTTAAAATTACCCTCGTAACTAGTTGTTACCCGTGAAAATTCACTGGATGTAAGATTCAATTCAATTAATTTATTCGTAACATTACAAAAATTTAAAATAAACATATAAAAATTTAAAATCGTTTTTGAATTTTCGCGGGCTGTGTGTTACATTAAAATTGTTTATATATGATGTTACAGTTTGTTTTTGACAAAAAGGTTAGTCACGGTGTTTTGAAAAAAATCGATAATCAAATACGCCCGCGAAATACTTTCTTTTGAACAGGCCATGTATACTAAACAAGAGAGTAACCTGACCCATAATAAGTCCATCTGTATAATGTTATGTAATATTTTTGAAATATAAAATATAAGTAAAATGAAACAATATAATTTCCTTGTTCGTTTCTAAATTAAAACTGATGCATGTGGTTAGGAAAAGTATTAAAATTTCAAACCCAGACAAGCGATAAAGTACCTATATATTAAATATTTTACCAGACGACCATTTATATTCTATATTTGAAACTAAAGCAACATTTTTTTTAAACCATAACTAACACACGTAAAATTATGTGCTAAAAATACTACAAAATATGTAAATAATAAATATGGTATATATACCAAAGTAAAGGTACACAGCGGAAAGTATGATAAGGAATTTATAAAAAATATCTGGTTTGCAAAAATTTGCATAACAAACATTCAGATGTATTTCTTTGATATTTATTCGGGAAAGGATCAACCAATAATGTATTTGTAACAGTGTTGTGATATTGAAGTATGCGTAATGCGTGAGAAATAAATATAACACACGTCGCATATTACTAACCTCATCAATACGAATTAAAAGAATGAAACAACTACATAAAGGCACGCACATTCTTGACATACTTGGAGTTCTGTTTTTTTCTGTTGTGAGACTAGAGACTTGACCCCTTGGAATAAGGTTTCGTGAGATAAGGAGCTTTAAATTAAATTCCTCCAGAATCCATTATCGTATAACCTTAGAGTAACCTAGAGACCTAACTTTGCGAAATTTTGTCCGCACTTTTTGACCAAGCAATGACCAAAGGGTGTGGCCTAAACTCGGAGTAAAATCACTAACAGGGTTGTCACAAATTAAGTAAATTAGGTATTTTGTTGTGAGTAGGTAGTTGTAAATCATTAAAAAGAATGAATGTTGTATATTTTTTTGTTTATTCAAATATACATTAATCAATAAGATTATTAAAATCTTATTTATAGATAAAAATATAAACGAATTAAATTATTAGTACAGAACATTTTATAATACATATTATAAAATGAACTTCAGTTCCATCAACAAAATAGTTTACAAACAAAAAGTAAAATAAAAAAAATGTACGGTGATAACAGATGTTAAATCATTTTCTTAACCTTGGAGTAAGAATATATGGAGAGAGATCAATTTTTTTTACCTATATAAATTTGCGATAAATCACTTTCTCTGCGTTTTTACGTCGTACACCATGAGAGAGAAAGAGACACAAAAAAATTCACAAAACATGACACCGCTTTTAAGTATTGTAGGGATGTTTTCCGTCCCGCGTTATTTTGTAAGGAAATTTCGAATGCAGATAATAATAACAGTGAACTTATATAGCACAGTTTTGTGATATTTCACGTCAAGTGCGCTTCATACTTAATTAATTAAGCTAATAATTCTAACCAACAAGGAGAAAATAATATGTAATATGTATACAAAATTAAAACTATCTAGATGCATATCGTTATCATAAATCATCAGAGAACAGGTTCAGAAATGGGTACAATAGTGCATGTGCACATCAATAGATTTAAAAAAAAAAACAATTAACTAGAAGCTAAGGGTATAAAAAAATCCAGATGAAACGTATGAATTCATATTAACATATTTGTTAAATCAAAGAAAAAGAAATTAGATTTTTCTCGTCTTTTTTCATCCTTTGGAAATCTAAAAATAATTAAATAAATAATAATATTCGAATTTTGGCATAGCCCTGAATCTGGGGACGTAACCGAAATTATAAATATAACTAAGAGATAAACACTATTCTGTCTTTATCTGTTTGCCAACAATTTAGCGTTAGTATCATGAGAAAGAAAGAGACCGGGATAATTTCAGAAGCCGTACAATATGGGTATTCCCCCTCGTAATGGTTTCTTATGTGACAGCTAGTAAATATCTCTAAGTTAAAAATATTACGAATCCACTAAAACTCATTTCAAACGGAAGTTTATTATATTGGAACGAATAGTCCAAAGATTAATTACATATTGGTGTAAGTTACTAGTTGTTTTGTAGGTTAGAATGTTAAATATTTGAGATCTAACTAAAAAGACGATTTTTATGGTACATACGTGTGAAAACTGTTTGTTTTTGGTCCTTTGTACTTCGATTGAAGCAACCAAGTATAGCACATATGGCCATGATGTTTTGCTAGATATCGGACAAAAAATAACTCAAGTTTTTAACTATTTACGCACTTTTGACAGTCCGTTCGCCTGACACTCCAAACGTGAATGAAGCTCGTACAGATCAAATATTGCGGACATGGTATTAAGCACGCCCCAAATCGTGTATTGGTTTCAACAATTGTTTGTCTCTTTTTCTCATATGCGTATAGAACCGAGCATAAAGAGAGAGCTATATTTTGCGAGTTTTTCAACGATTTGTCACAAATTAGTACGGTCTCTTTATATTGTTACTCTAAGCGTATAACATAATATATGTCAGATGGCACTTCGCGGGCAGCCGGGTACCCGGAAAAACGAAGTCATCTGATTGGTCCTTTAAGAGAAGCAAATTAATTTAAACGTAAGGCACACTAAACAGATTCATAGAAAAACAGGCTTTACGTCCATTTAACTTTCATGCAAATCGTAAAAAATGCCGTGAAGAATTTACAAGTCCCATACTGCGCATGCCGACTCGCGTTTGCCCAGTGCAGCACCTCTTGGAAACGAGTTCAAATGTTGTCATGGCAAATAGAGCGTAACATAATGACCCTATAATATGAGTAATTTTCAAATGAACTAAGATATATTAAATACATAATATGGTAAATTTAATACTATTTTTATTTTCAAGGCGCCCCCTCAGAGGTAGTGCCTTTTTATTTTGACTAGTATGAACGTACAAGTATGTAGATCTGACGCTGTAGACAAGTCAAGGACCCTGTGATCTTTCGCGGAACTAGTAAATAAAAAAAATAATACACTGTAGAGTTTTTTCTTTTTATGTTTAAATGTGAATATCGCACAAGGGTCCCACCCAACTGCCCGGAGCCAGTGGGACTTGTGACATCCCTATCTGAGGTATGTTGTGAGGCTGAAGGGAGGGGGGAAGAGGAAGGTTTGAAAGTACCTAATCCATATCAAGCAACGTTTCGATTTTGAATGGTGGTCTTTCACCAGGGCGATACTGAGAGTATATATCGCTCTGGAACGTGCCGCAAATATACCATATAATATTTTATTGTAATTTAATATGAAATAATACGTAAATTAATCAGTTTAAGAAAATTATTAGTGCACGCCAGGATTCGAACCCGAGATCTCTGAAATCGTATTCGAAGATCTTAACTGCTCGACTACAGGTAGTTATTCTTAAAATAATATCCAATCGACCAATTACCTCTATATTGTAAAAACTTCAGAAAAGAACGACTGTTGGAAACCAGGGGTTTTGTCACCCCCAATACTGAGGAATGTTGTGACGGAATAAAATGAGGGAGGGGAAAGAGGAATGCACCTGGCTGACAGATCTAGTCAGTAAACATGGCTTAATCATAGCAAAGCAACGGGACTTTAAGAATTACATTAGTCGGAATGTTGGTATAATATCACTAGGGTGATACTATGCGTATCTTCCACTCTGCGAAGTGGGTTATTAAGTTTGATGAACCTTGCAAAAATGGATTTAAAGTTGTGTGGGAGGCTCAAAATAAATAAATAAACAAATAACCTAAGTAATAATAATACACGAATATTTCTCATGGGACGTCACATATGAAAACATTGTAAACTAATGGTCAAACTGTGAAGTATTTACATCAATAATTTACATACCATGAAGGAGTTTGAAGTGATGTGTCCAATTTTAAAATCAGTCGTTTTTTACGTTAATCCAAATACGAAGCACTGTTTTATTTGCAAGGTTAAATTGAGACGACTCTAACTAACCGACACGACAAACAAATTCGTAATTCTTTCACTCGAAAACTTGGATCAAAGCACAACTAATAAATAATTAACGTGTACACCTGATTCTATGAAACAAATCCCTCGCAGGGCAACAAGTTTAAACCGGTAAACCGACCGCACGGACAAATTTATTATTAAAAAATAACAACTTTTATTTTGTAACGAATATACAAAACTACGGCTATATCACAGAGGAATACTTAACAACGACTTCTGGGTTGTTTTAAGCACTGAACTGACACCGATATTCACTGAAACACGGCAATAGATTGGTGTTTTTTCTTTTTTGTTGTTTAGTTTACTAACGAACTGCAATACCGACGCGCCTAAAGTTTTCTGAACACTGAGAAAATAATAATACCAAAAGTCTTCTTCTTCTTTATTCATCAAGGTGGATGTTGTCTATGTTATTACCATAGACAATATAGAAAAATTAACGTTACGCGATATTGTGTGGGGCATTTATGAACATAAAATCATGTTAACATTTTATTTGTTAAGGAAATTAAATTATTTCACTGCAATCCTTATTTTAGTTATGGATTTTTTCTGTCTTTTATCAAATAAAAATTACAATTTCAAATTTTTTTTTTTCATCTTGTTCCATTACATTGCCTTATTCACAAGTTGAAGGTTGAATAATTAAGTAGTTTTAACTGAGTTGTGATTGATATTTTAACTATCTTGAGACTCATTTATTTTCTTAGGTACCCTGCAGCTTATAATACTGACTTAGCAGTATTTATTGTGTACAGTTTTAGAATAAGATAGTGTGTTCAGATTGTTTTATTTCAAGTAGAACTTTCCACATGCAGCTCCATTCTACACAGCCAAATATTTTCTTGTAGTCGATGAAACATTCGACAGCTCAAATGATGCCTGAAACAGCTTTTGTTTTTAATGTAATAATATTTTTGCTATATTTCATGTGGACAAATGAGGTATAGTTTTTAACAGTGGTGACATTTTACAAACCGTGTTAATGCCCTTTATTCAATTGGAAGAAGACTTACTATTAAATTTACACAGCACTTGTCAGTGCCATCGTTCATTATTATCGTTCATAGTGTGAAAAAATATAATAAACACGGATTTGAGCGTGTGACAAGCGCTAATGTAGATAGGTATTCTAGTTAAAAGATGGATGGCTTGAAAAATACACTCCTTAGAGTGACATGCTCCAATTTCGCCTGCATTTGAGGAGCTGATCATAACCACATGACTAATACTACGACCCTTTTGCATTCTTAAAGCTTAACGCTTTTTTTCCAAAGTTGGTATTTGCTTTTAGGTTTCCTTCCCCTTCCCTTTACCTGCTTATTTTGTATTCTAGATTAATGTTAAACATATTGTAATGAGTTGAATATTCAAAAAAACTTCTGCCGTCTTAATGTTTATTCAAAAATAACAATTTACAAAGGCACATATTTATGAATCAGAGGTCACAAATGAGAGAAAATTCATAAATTAAATTACTTGTATTAAAGGTTTACAGAACTAGTCAAATGCTTTGATAATGGAAAAGTGTATAACTTATCTGGTTATTTCTACCAAATTAAAATTAATTAGTTCAAATCTAACTAAAATTGAACATTATTACCTTGATTTAAAAGAAAATCATTCATAACATTGAACTGCAAAAAATTGAATACACGTGTATATCTCTATTTGATTTGTTTTGATGTTTAAATTATTGTATCAGGCAATCTCTAAAATATTTATACGAATTTCATAAACAAAAACTCACTTTTGTCATAAACAATAAAACAATGGTAACACAAAGATTTTATTTAATAAAACACACAAGTAAAGACATATACCACAATAAACTAAACAGATCCTTGAATTTTGTCTTTTACTTTTTATATATATATTTTTTGGAAGGTTGTAGGATGGATGAAACCTTTTAGCCTCAGCGCTGTCAGCAATCTGTCTGCGCAAACTTTGATGTATCTTATAAACGGCAATGACATAGGAAACAAAAAAGTCTACGAGAGTAACTTCATCCAAATAATTCCATTTATGAAACATTATTCTTAAACATCTGGGTTTTTTTACGGAAAAATAACTGAGGGGGTATTTCACCACCTCTGTCGATTGGCTGTTTCACCACCTCTGAGTAACGACGCTACCTGTCAATTAAGTGACTTTAAATAATCCTACAATTAAGTAATTGGAAGTTACCTGACGGTGGTGAATCGGCACCGATTTACCACTGTGTTAATCCCATGATTTATTTATACTCTAAATCATAAAATAAAAGCAAAACTTAAGTCCCTATCTTACTAGGGTAGTCATGTGTCGAGATGACCAGCTTTACATTTAAAATGAAAAAAATACAATAATAAAAATAGATTATTACAAAAATAAACATGACACCTGCATTCTACAGTTAGGTTTGTGCAATAATAATATTGCAAAGTGTTTATCAATTGGCTCTAATTAGTCACAATCATAGGCTGTCCATACTGACTATGACAAGAGGGAGAATAAAAAAAATCGTAATAATAATGATAGTTTCAAATATAGGGTTTCCACATAGTAACTTAACGAGAAGTTACTCAACAGTTAACTTAGAGGTGGTAAAATACGCCCTAAGGCCAAAAGGGTTAAGTAAAAATATTAATATTAGAAAATGTACTAGTTTTGAAATGGATGCACTTCTTATACCTAATAAAAAATATGTAAGATTAAAAGAAATGGGAATGTTTTCAGTACATTTATAAAATTGTGTATAAAATATATATAATAATATTTTTTTTACATTTTACTTACCAGTGGACATTTTGTTTGGGATATTAATTTACAAGAATCGCTGATATAAGTAAAAAATATAACATTTTGACGTGCATACAATGAATGATCTCATAACGTTTTGGGTTGATTGTGGCAAAATGATTAAAAATATATATTTATAACAATTTTTTTTTTTTTGTTAATTTCTACCAGCTTCTATGAAGATGAGGTTAAAAGGGTTAGGGAGATGTTTATCCTACTGGGTCTTGAAGATACCCTGATTAAAAAGTGTAGAAAACCTAACAATCCATTAACTTCTATAATGAATTATACTACATCCTTCTGTTCAAACAAATGTGATGTTATTTTATAAAAGTAAAGCAATTGATAGTAAGTTTAAAAAGTCTATAAATATAAAATACAAAAGTGTAGCGATTGCTTGAGCAGCTGCCCCAAGTTCAAAACATAAATGAATCATATCTGCGGACTAGAAACACAAAAAAACAATATTCTAATTTTATTTTATGTTTGGCGTTAACTCCTTTCATCTTATCAGATGTATTGTTTACTAGGCAAGCAAATCGTTTAATTGCCTCCACTTATCATTATCAAATGAGGACAGGTAGATCCTGTGAAATTGAATCGAATCCTGGATACATCTTAACTAATGCAGAACATTACCACAAACCATTAACTTTGTATTTTGTTGGAAGAATTACTGCCCAAAGGTCCGGAAATTCGTCCAGACGTCACAAAAATTGCTATTTATTTCATCGAAACACAAAAACGTTTGCATCAAAACACAACTAAAAACTCGCCTAACTTTTAATCTGTTAATGAAATTTCTTATCAGTATTACTTTTTCATAAACACTAATATTACACAAGGCCACTATGATTGTTCTAACTGTAAGAATCAAGTTTTGAGATAGTAACAATTGAACTTTTCATTATTAGTACAAATCTCTCCATCCAAATTTCACAATTATCAATTACAGGTCAATGAGTCATGAAAGTTTGTAGAGGAACCAATGTATTTTGTTTTTCACGCCATATAAGTTTAGCGGTGGTTAGAACACAATAAAAGTTAGGTTGCGATTAGATAAACACAAGCATTGTTATTCAAAAGCATCATTAATAAGTGAGTATGAAATTGAAAATTAAAAACCTACACGTTGGATCAGTGTGTAAAGTAATGCTTGCTTCTTTCGTTTGAATTTTTAATAAATAATAGTACACTAAGAAATAAAAAGTATGTGTTTTTTAATTTTATTAAAACTACAAGGTTATTATTATTTGAATTCTGACGGTGTACTAAAGAGATTGGAATTGAATGGAAGGATTTATGCATACATTATAACCTGTGATTTATCATTCTGTGAATATAACTAGGCGTATGCTGTCAAACCATAAATGATTATTAAAATAGTCATTGTCTCATTGAGTTGTCATATGCCAACATGAACTGAATAAAAATAAAAACAAAATTGAATATCACTAATTTTGGTTGGTATAACCATTAATAGGTTTACATATATAAGATTCTAAGATTGTTTTTGGAAATGTAGTTATTTTCATTTTATGTCATGTTCAATAAGATATCAAACGCTTTTCAAAAATATTGGTTTCCTTTAAATCAGCCGAAGGTATTATACTGAATTGGAAAGGAAAAATAAACAAGTTTCGGAATATGAACTATTATGAAAACCTTAGAATGAAAACTATATAATTAATCTTTCATAGATTACGTTTGATTTCTATTGCAATTCAATTAATTGAAATTTACACACTGCAGATTTCAAGATGTTTTGAAACATCTGGTTTAGAGAATAAAACATTTTCAGGTATGATTATACAAATCTAAAATAACACTCATGATTTCATTCTCAACAAGTCAACAGGAACGTAGGGTGAAGTGCTGTTTGCCAGCAAGGTGTTGATGAGTTTTTCTTTAGCCTCCGTCGGAGGAAACCCATTCTTCTGTTTGCTTGGGAGTTCGTACAATTGCGGAGCAAACCTCTTCATAAAGTTCAACTTTATTATTTGAAGTATGGAGTTGACAGCGCCCGCTATTATGTAGATTCCGCCTATTATAGAAAACAGGCGAATGGTGAATTGAATAATATTGTCTCTTTCTTGGGAAACTTTGAGTTTTAAACGCAGACACGTCGTATTTGAAGAAAACTCCCGGCATTCCGTGTGATCCTTTGGCGTGGTTAATCGGTCTTGCGTGTTCTTTAACGGAATATTGATACGTTTTGATCTGGGATAGAGTCGTGTCCACTTCGGTTGCAACGACCTCCACGAAATACTGGTACAAAAGAGTGGGGTCATCAGTGATCATTTCGTACCCTTCCAACGGGTGGATGATTCCAGAAGCCGGATCTCCAAAGCTAAATCTGTTTATTCTATGACTGAAATTGCTCGATTCTTTGCCGTATAACATACTTAAATGAATGTGACTACCAGCGAGGTGTAAGCTCTTTCCGGCAGTGATGTGGAAGTTTCCTGATACTTTGTTTAGTGTTAGAGATCCATGGACTCTGCAAGCGTCGTGGGGACGGTCTAGTTTATCTCCTCTCACTGGCATGGCTCCTTGTATCGCAGTATCCCTAGATCTCCATAGGAACTTTGATATAGCATGGTACTCTTCTCTCAAATATGTGTTTATGTATCTCATTGAGTCGAAGTACATCCTCTGTTCTTCTCCGAGTTCAAACCAGGTATCTTCTTCGTGAAGTTCACCGAAAGCGTAGACATTTTGCGATGTAGAATCCAAGATATCCGCCCCTATCATAGAACACGGCATCGCAACCGTCATGTCAATATTTATCTTCAGTTTAGCGTCCAAATCAGTGTCAGGAGAGAATTTGAATACTAAATTGCTGTCTATGTAGTAAGTAACTTCCGAATAAATAAGCCATACAACTAATAGGAAAGTTATAATTGATAAAGTGCCGCCAATTGGCGAAGTTTCCACGTATGTTTCCTCCACTTTATCGAAGACGTCGAGTTCTTTGACTCTCTCCAGAGCTTTTTTCTTAGGTCCCCGGTACCTTAGCATCCTGAATTATTATAAATATTGCACTGTTTCAACTTTCTTTCACAGGATTGTTTATTTATCACAAAATGATTGCGTTGACATTTCAGGCCGCTGTCATGTCATTAGGGATGGTCGATATCCAGTCGATGTTACTTTGTCCCGGCGACGTTGTAGTCGCTGGAACGACCTATATAATATTTCATATTATTAGAAAAATTATACTATTAATTATTCTGAGAAACTGATTATTTTTTATGCTGCTTTATTTTTGATTTTTTATTTAAAAAAAATGAGAAGCCAGCTAATTTCTTTCACAATTTCAGTGGCTGCCTCCCCCTACATAAAAAAAAATTCCTCAAGAAAATTTAAAATCTTCACGGTATCGGTTCCTTCTCAGAATTTTACTGGCTACCATCCCCCCATGATATATAAAAAAAATCCAATGCTGATTAACCTTTCCTCCGTCGAGAACTTTCTTCGGTCGCTGGTAGCTGGAACCGCAGTGATAGCGAAGTTATAAGTTGTTACTGAAATGTTGTCAAATGATATTATTGCCATAGGAGAAATAACAAACTTCTGGAGATAGGCCATTTTTCCTAAAAAGTTTTAGAATAATTAGGGCTACCTGATGCTTATTTTGTTTACTTAATTAAAATTTATTTTGGTAAAACGATAATTAGTCGATGAATAAAGTATCTATTTCGAAAACAATTTTTTTCAGATTTAACTTTTTTTTTTCTTGCTACTAGTTTAATTATAAATATCAAATAAAAAATGCACATGGCAGCAGACAATAATAATAATTTTGGATAAATATAAAACATATATCATATTAAATTATGGTTTCTTAAATGTTTTACTGCGGCAGAATTTATTTTGTGAAGTAGAGATATCATCTGTATTTTATTGAATAAGATGGAGTATACATTTATACGCTATCATTTGATAATTGAAAAAGTATTCTTCGATCTAATACTGTTTTTTTATTACTTCAAATATAAATACTATTCCCTACCGAAAACATTTTTCAAGAATAGTTTATACTCAATAAAATGTCGCCATAAGAATTGTTCGACGACTTTGTTATTGTAATGGCCGTCAGCTGGTGACTAATGTCATTCGCTCGTCGATTTGGTTAGGATCATCTAGGAATGAAATAGTGCTTAAAATAATATTAGTGACCGTTTATCAATCCCATGACATATTAAAAAATATATAAAATCAAAATGGGATGTTGTTACAGTCTCTGTAAAGAAGAGGCGAACGCACAGGTATGTATTTTTTCTATTGTGAATATGAAATCAACATTTGTTTACTTTATCAGGTTTTCGTAATTAAACTTTTCCCTCTGTCACTTGTTTGTACATATCAATTACATATTATGTTATAGTTGATCAAATTCTATTCAATTTAGATATTGTTATTTATACGATTGCATATTTGCGTTGCATTTATTGTAAACTAAACATCATCGTATGGCGGTATTGTTATTTTCAATTTTAATTATCTAATGATAAACCATCTTCTGTGCATTAAAGGGGAAATATAACAGCAGCACAAATTACAGATTCGTTTATGTTTTATGCAGTTAAGTATACTGATAATGTTTGTTTTCTTTTTGCATTACCAACTGACAGTAGTTATTTTTGAACATAGTAAAGATATAATAACAACATAAACTAATTTTATTCGTATTCATCAGGTTGAATTTAGTTCATTTCTAGAATTTTTGGATGATATACTCCTGATCGGTCGCCTTTAAAACTCCTTTAAAAAAAAGACATCAGTGCAACCCACTGTTGAATTTGGTAGCCACTTCTGGTCTGGAGCCTCCAAAAAAATGAAAAAAAACACTTGACTCTGTGCAGAAACGGGCGTTCCGTTTGATAGATTCCCCTATCTTAAAAAACGGATTGCAATTTTTAGAGCCCAGACATCAGGTGAGAATGCTGTTCTTGTTCTACTGGTATTTCAATGGATGATGCTCTGAAGAACTTGCGTTTTCGATCCCCTCGGCACCAGTGCACAGCTGGGAAACTCACCAAGCGCGTGCCCATCATTTGTACACGGTTGACATTCGACACATGAGAATGTGTCGCTTCTACGACTCGTTCTTGCATTCAACAACTCGGTTGTAGAATGGTTTGCTGGCCTCTGTGTTTCCTCCCTCCTATAACGTGGGCCTCTTCAAAACCCAGGTTCACTCCTTCTTTTCTTCTAAAAGACCCTCCACACAGCATTCTCAAAGATGACATAGTGTATCTACTCCAATGTGAAGTTAATAAAAAAAAGTGCTATTTTTAATGTTAGAATATTTTTTGAGATGTGTAACGAAAATAAGCCCATTTAGTTTATTTTCACACTACACTCGTTAATATTTTATTGTCTTTATAGCCAATAAGTCACTATTTAATTTAAAGCCAGTTGTTATTGGATTTTGTTATGAATCATCTGAAATCTTGGACTACCTACAATAATTATTATTGTACGTAGCTTGGTATAAGTAATCCTTTTCAAATATTTCATTTTCTTTGTCTATTATTAGAAACACTACATTGCAATGCAAACATAAATTATCATATTGTATGTATGAATCTTACAACATGTGTCTTATTTTAATAATTGTTTGTAAATGCTAGCTTTGTGCATGCATATTCAGATATTATTTGCAAAAAAGCTTTTTCAGACTGCATATGAAAAAATATGATATGTTGAGAAATGTTATCGAACTTGGTGAATACATTCTGATTCCCGCATGTTGAATATTGGATAAGATAAATGTTATAGCTACAAGCTGGACATGTTGAAAGAAAAACCTAGGACGGAATTTAGAAGACATGGGAAGGTGTGAAAATAATTAATGGATTTTATTTATTATTCACTTAAAACATTTTAATCATTTTGATTAATACATTCTATACAACTTTCGTTCTATCAATATAACAAGCCCTAGGATAGAGCGGTAAGCTCATTGGCTGTGGACTTAGCTTTACTAGCTTTGTTTAGGGAACAGATATAGATTTTTGACATATATATATATATGTATATTGCTTTCTTCTTTGTTTAATAAATGTGTTTTTTTCCATTTAAATGTATAAATAAGTATTTAAAAATAAGAAAATCACATGTACAAACTACCTTTATCTTACTTAATTTTATTATGTTTTTTTTCCCTTCCTATTACCATATACCTAATATTTTTTTATTACATACGAGTACATTTAATATATACATTTAAAAAAAATTGTTACTCTGATTTATATCTAATTCTTTTATCAAATCAAACTATCATTTATGCAATCAAATAAATTTTCCCAATATAGATTTCTTTAGAGTTAATTTAAAGAAAAAAAATCTAAAGCACGACTAAAGAAAACAACAACGCTTGCTTTACAATTCGAATGTTGTTCGTTGAGTACGAACTTGCATTTCTTTCTACCCCGATGCTATCGTATAACTTTGTCTCACTCGCATAAAGGAAGTTTTCACACATATAGTAAATAATAATGTACAGAGACTAAAAAAATGACTAGTGTATGCTTCTGTATTAATAAACATATGAAGCTTAATAAACATCATTACATCGGTGTGTATTTTGCAGGAGGGCAGTGTGAACGAACGGACACATCTCCTGGAAGACCCGGTACGGAACGAACCGGCCCCCTTGCGGCCAGCGCGCTCGGCCATTCCCCCGCGGAAACCAGACGAACAGTCCGCCCTTAGTAGGATATTGCAAGAAACTGCCACGTAAGTCATCATTTTATAATACGTTCACAGAAAATGGTGGGTAAAGCTTAGTGAATGGGTTCTAGGTACAGTCTGACAAATAAATGCGGAAAAAATCGAGGGGGCCACAATCATGGCAGAGTGGTAGATACACCAAGTATCGCCTTGGCGAAAGACCACAATTCAAAAACGAAACGTTGCTTGAAATGGCTTTAGCCGCGTTTGGTGACCAGATCTGAATAGCGAGGTACTTTCAAACCTATCTCTCTTCTCCATCTCCTTCCCCTCCCAGTACCTTCAGCCTCACAACATACCCTAATTGGGGATACCATAGTCTCACTAGCTCCAGACGGTTAGGAGCAGTTGGGACTCTTGTGCGGTATTCACTATAAAAAAATCATTTAAATTTCTTTAAATTTCTTTAAATGGCAACAACTAGATAGTTCAAAGGTAAAAATATGTAACTAAAAAAAAATAACTATGGTCCAGGTGCATATTTTTAGATGTTAAATCAAAATAAACTATGTGCAAAACTCGTAAGCTTTAAACAAATTTATTATTGAACTAGTTGTTACCTGTGAAAAATCACAGGATGTAATGTAACTTGACTTGCCAAAAAAAAAAAATTAATTGCTTTAATCCACCCATTTCAAATATAGAATAATGACTGTTAAAATACATTATAGGTAGGTACATTATTAGGTAGTTTACACTCCTACGTACGTGAGTGTATGTACTCACAAAGGAAATTATACTTAATAATTATTAAAATATACGGAAGGAATAAAATGGCGTCTAGTCTTATTTTTTGTCAGTGAAATGGATATTTCCAAGGACTATGAAAAATTATGTGAGCTGAAAAGAGTTACGTTGACAGATAAAATTCTAAATTCCATGATGCCAGAGTTTATCGTTCAAGAGTTTTTGCTGTTTTCGATTCAGACAAACTAACATATTTTATGTTGTTTTATCTTCAACTTATAGTGGATGAGGCGATAATTTAGTGATGTTTGAATCATACGTATGAGTGCCGTCGCGAAAATTTCAATAAATAAATATTTAAATCATTCTCACGAGATATTGTCAAACATTATTCCACAAGATCATTTCAATGTGAACTTGATTTTATAGCTCTCATTATTATGCACATAAATACGATTCCACTGGCAATAGAATCATTTTGCTATCGGAACATAATTTACTGAGCCACCATCTCGGAACAAAGTTTGTCACAGCAATAATCGGAAAATAATTACATGCCATATTATTATTGTTTTTCTTTGGCCTTAAGGTGCACTTATCCTATTTTTGTTAGGCATCCGATTAGCAATTGACCCCTACTAAGGGGGTATTTCCTCTGAGTAAACAGAGACAATCGCTACAAGTGTGCGGACTAAATTTGGAAAATCTGTGCTTCTCACATGGACAGCTGTATGTGGCCTGCTCACACGTCAGAAAATATTTTAGAAGATTCATATACGCAAAAGACAAAAACAAAAAATATTGTTTATTCAAAAGCACTTCAATAAAAAGAATTAAAATAAAATAAAAGCTTTCTTTGAGTGACATTGCAAAACATGTTGGGTACTTGCTAGTTGTTTAATAAAAACAATGATTCCGAAAATATTGTGTTTTGGTAATAGGTAATGAAAACAGTTGATGAAGTCAAAATGCAATGAAATCTCCAAAAAAATATATATATGTAAATGCAATAAAATGATTTTGTTTTGGAAATCAGTACCTTTGTATAGTAACTACTAGTATTCACATTAAAAAAAAACTGTCAATAATTATCTGTCCATATTTCCAGGAATGTAATCGACGTAGGCGCATTGGGCTCCCACGCCCTAGAGACCCATGAGTACAATGAGCGCGTGAAGCTCTACCAGGCGCGCCTTGGAGGCACCACGGGGGCCCCAGCGGCTGTCGGAGGGGCCCCCATGCCCCGACCCAAGCTGCTGAGGGATATCAACAACTCAGATAAATCTACCATACTGCAGCAGGAACCTATTTCAACTATGGATAAAGAACTGGTAAGCATTAAGTTAGTTTTATTTAATTTAGTCAACTGGTGAGGCTTAAACTCAAGAAGCAAAGATGGAAGATAGCAGAGATCCAAACTTAGGTGGCTCAACGGTGTAAAGGCAAACACCGCATCATTAGGCATAAGGAAATGGAGGGAGACAACATGAGTAGAGGTTGTCAGAAGTCTCCAATGGTTGTAGCTTTGATGATAATGAAGAATATTTTTACAACCTCTGAAGAATTTTACGGTGCATTAATGCTCGATTAACAAAGTACAGTATTGTTCGATTTACCGTTGATTTCACAAAATTTTGTCTATACACAGAAATTGAAATACAGTATTTGTTTGTTATTTTTTATATTAACTCTCTATATATATGACCCTATATCAACTTTTGGGGATGCTGTGTATAGGGCCTTTTTAAGGAAAAGAAAGAGTGAACATGTCTTAAGAGGGAAGAAGTGCAAAAGTTTACAAGTCAATTCGCAGTCAAGCTGTTGAGCACAAGAATGAACTGAAAATGACCCATTTTCGTGCAAAAAATGCTGAGGATCAGGCCTTTGAACCACCTTCGATTGAAATACCTGTAGAATAAACACAGCATTCCTACCTATGTATATTCTAAAGATAGCAATCTATCCATTTGGAGGAATCTACCAGAATATGAACAATTGTACTATTGTTCTCAGTCTGAGAAAAATAGAAAAACAGCCATATGTTTCAATATTCATTATTTCTGTTAATAAGAACTAAAAAATTAAATCAACAAATTGTTATAAAAATAGAAACTTGATTGCCTGTCGCTAACATACATAATATTATACGGAGCTGATAATAACTATCTCTAATAAGAATTGTTATGTAGTAACATGTACCAGAACACAATCAGTTATTATTATTATTGATTACATTAGTGTAAATGGCGGTAATGTTGCATTTAAATAAAAATATTGGGTTTGGTCATTGCGTATACATTGATAGAAGAATTTTCATGTCATTTCAGGTCATTGAAATCACATTTAATTCAGCTATCACAAACTAATCACTTTTGTATATTTATCAAATTCATTTCTACTTCCCTCAAATCACTGGTGAATGCAAATCTATCCTAAGTCGCGTAAAAGACAATTTAGATTTTATTAATTAATTTAATTTTATATGAGAGTGATTTTATTGGTCAAGTTTTTTATTTCTGGCTACCTTAGAGGAGATCTTTCTGAATTTAGATGTTAAGGTATTTAGTCAATATAAATTAGAAATTAAATCATGTAAATCGATAGAAAAATGTATTTATGTAAGGGTAGCAGAGCTGCGTTTTTGATTTAGTGAGATTTATAATATCTCATAGATCTTTGTTCAAACCTTAAATTTCGTAATTCTTTTACAAGAATTTGTTCCGCAACTATTTATGACTCGGCTTTCTATTGACGAGGTAGACATTGATTTTTTAAGTGCTAAAATGTTTCCTCTTGAGCCTGGAAAATTAGATTATTTAAAAAAAATGCATTATAAAACTGAGATATTCTGTTTTTCTTCATCTGTGACACTAATTGTTATTGTTTTTATTTTTAGATTTCAAATGTTGTCAAAAAGGCAGCGTCGGCAATGTCAGAACTCCGTGTGGAACATCGTGAAGATCTTGTGGTTCCGTTCAGAATTCCATAGAAAACCTACCGTCCTTCTGTCCATAGACAAGATGTAGAACAACACGGGACAAGTTGTGGAATAATTATAACATCACCTGAAAAACGGCTTGATTTGTTTTGTAATGGACAAATATTATAAATGGTGCATGAATCAAGTTTTTAAAATATAATATGTAAAATAATTATCAAAAATACAATAAACAACTGTCATTTAAATATGAATTATTATGATTGTTATTACGTTAGTTTTGTACCATAGTGTTTTTGTTTGTTTGTTTGTGTCCCGATTGCAAATGTTGATATTGGCCCTGATTTATTTCACAATCACCGTTTAACTTCTAACACAGATGATATTTAAAGTTTGCTTTGTTTCAAACTTCATAAGTATAATGTTGATTTAGGAATACTTTTAGACAAATGTTCCCAGATCTTAAATGTTAATGAATGTGTATTTTTACAAATATAGCTGTTTTAATTCAACTTGTTTTTTGTTTCTCTCAATATGAAATAACACACCATAAAATATTTTTATATTTCTTCCTCCGCTGCTCTTAATTATTTCCAAATTTTATTATTAGACATTGTGGTCCATACAGAAAAAAATGCAGAAAAATTATATTGGGCGTTCCTATTCCTATTAAAGACCAGCATATAATCCAATGTCTAATCATTATTACTAGTCATAGATATTGCTTTTTTTTTAAATATGAGATAGTAAGTTTGTCTGGGAAGTAACATTTCAAAATCAAGGCTGTTGAAAATTTCAAATTTTACTTAATTCTCAATTTTCAGTGCATAGAATTTTTCCCAGTTGGCTAGAGTTGTAAGAATGATTGTATGGAAACAAAGAGAATGTCATAATGCACAATGGAAATTTATTCAATTTGTCTGTTATGCTGGAAAAATGTTGAATGATAATAATATGTTACGGGCTATGTAATTTTTGTAAATATGTATGGCAAAATTTAATATGTATTTTTATGACTATAATAAATGCATTACCTTTATAAGGGCCTACGATTTATGTTTCATTTCTACAAACACACAAATATAAAAATTATATAAACTACCTACCAACATTAAAAAAAAGGGTTCTGAGGTGTAAACTTAACTGTGTAGTCAGGGGCGTTGGGACTGTAGATATCGGGGTTGCCTGTGCAAAAAAGGCATCATTCAGATAAGTTTGTAAGTATCATATTTTAAGTTGATTTCTGATCTTTTGGAAATCCAGGAAAACCTAATACGGGATATCTTTCATAGTGCTCCTTGGATATGTTGGGAAATAATGCCATGAACTTGAACACTTCCCCCATCTTGGCGGGATTCGTCAACATGTCGTAGCCGGATTTAAAAATTTCTTGATCTTCTGGTTTGGCATTTTTCAAAATCATCTGAAAATAATAATTCACCAAGTTAGCATTATTTCATTTGGTAACGTTATTGAAAATAATTATTTGACGTCTTATGCAATCTCAAATGTTAGAGAATGTAACATTGTGAAAGAATTGGTAAAAGGAAGGTTGGTTGGAAGTACCTGGATATTAAGAACTAGACAATTATGAAATCAATAGTTGTATGATTCTTTTAGACAAAAAATATAAGGGGTTTATTTCATTCATATTTATATTTTTGCTTTATTCAAATTATTATCATTGCTGATAGAGTGCAATTCCAGAGGGACGTGTGGGGATGCAGGGCCTCTAATGGACAGAGGCCACTGAAGTAGCTCAGGATAAGGACGCCTGGAGGCATCTTGTCGAAGTGATAGGTCCTTGATCCGAATAGGACAAGGGGAAAGAAGATGAGATGGGATTACTGATAAAATACATCCAAAACCTGAGCTGAGCATATTCTCAGGACTGCGAATTCTTAGTTTTATTCAATTTAAGTATTATTGAGTTTAAAATTTGTTACATTAGTGATCTTTTAAATCAATAATAATCATATGATATGTATTCATAATGCTAATTATAATCAATCAATGATTGAATCATAAAATGAGTGAGGTTTTGGGTTTGTTTTATCATCAATCTCAATTCATCTTCTTCCTTTTATTATTCGAGAATAATCCCTAGAAGTGTGATATCTACCGATTTTAAAGAAAACTGATGTCGAAAATTTACATAAGATCTTTTGACTCCTAGGCCTCAGACAGGCCAATGAAATTTATTATCTGTTATTGCAAATGGCCAAGACGTTAGAATAGTCAAGTATTTTTTAGCATTGATAATCGGATAAGTTTAGTGCATGCCTCTTGTCTGATGTTAACGAAGGCCGCCTCCAAGAATTGCTGCTGCGTGACGGGCCCGAGGACCTTGGCTTGCGCGGCGGCCCTTCGCAGTTGTTTGAAGTCCACATCCGCAGTCAGGTCGGAGGTTCCTACATCCTTCAGAGGGTCGGTTTGCTTGTGTTTTCTGAATGCCTGCGAATATAAAAAAGGGGTATTTTTTTTATTTATTAGTCTAAATTAAATGGGGAGTAGAAGGTGAAAGGGAAAGAAGAAGATTAGAAATAATTGCCCACGAAGATCTTGGTTACTTAACGTAGCTAAAGCCATTTCAAGAAACTTTTTTAGAATGTGGTTGCGAACTACGGTGGAGGGCAAAGTGGGATGCTGAAGTTATTCACCCAGTCAACGGCATTGGGAGTCATTTATATCAGCACAGATGTGCCCCCGGGAAGCTGCTGGTGGAAGAGTAAATATTCTCTACGATGTTATGTAGTTTTTATTTACAATAGTGCTAAGATATAAAAATGAATAATTTGTATTGTTAATACACACTTTTTGACTTTCTAATAGAAGCAATAATATAAATGATTTATCTGTTAATTCTATACGGGTAATTAGGGAAATGTCTAAGGTTTCCGGTGAATGCAATTTTGAAACAGTGATCTTTTAAATTATTTATGAAATGCATAGTGGAATTTCAGGTAAAACGTTCAAAATGGCTATGCTGGTTTTTTTAAACTGCGCCCTATTAGTGTATTTTTTCATTAAATTTAAAAGATAATAGCCTAAAATTTGTATTCACTGGAAACCTTACATTTTCCTAACTGCCCATGTAGAATTTACAGATAAATCATCTATAGTATTGCTTGTATTAGAATGCCACAAAGTGACGTTTAGCACAATTTTGGGTGCTGAGCCTTAAAGTAGATTTTTTAGGAATTTTATGAGCCATACCTTTTGAACTAAATGAAAAAAAAATGCCACCCACATATTGACTTTTTTAAACAATCAAGAATAATAATTTGAGCTACTACTAAATTAGCATTTTTCAGTTTAACACTGTATCTCAAAAAAAAAGTCAGGAGCGGCTACTGATGGTGAATAACAAAGTTAATTGAACTAAGCTGTTTAAAATATAATAATGCACACGCTGCTACGTGCAAATAATTTGTGCTCCCAGCGCTAAGTGCATTGATTTAAAAGAAAATATCATCGCATTCTCAATATCCTGGCTGCGGTATTGATATCCATTTGTTTAAAAAACTTTTTTACCCTAAACGTGTCAGTCCTCGTCCCATCATGTCCATAATCCACAATCAGAGCAATGCCCCCGTGTTCTTCCACCCTGGCAGCCAGCTCCTTGGCGATGCTCAGCCCCTGAGGACTGACCTCCAGCTGGTCTTGCAAAGAGTCTCCGAGAACTGCCTGGACATAGAGCTTGCAGGCCCGGGTCTCCTCGCGGGACAGAACATAGCGGAGTTTAGGATGTTCAGAGTCTGTAGAAGTAGGGTCCAGGTCGATAAGGATCTCTCTCCAGCCTTCGTCTGTTTTCTAAAAGTGATAAATCATACAATAACAGTAGTGTTCTAAAGAGATTTAACCAGACCGCAACACAATATTTTTATTTACTAGTATTTTCACAATTAAGGAATGTTCTGCTGGGCAAGACATGTAGCAAGAATTATATTGTTTTGTAGAAATTTTAAACAGTGCCAAGGAATATTTCTCCCTCTTACGTGTATCAACTGTGGTTAGAGGTGCAAAAATGAGGAGATAATCTGTTGTTTCTTGAAAGTGTTTTGGCTGTTTATATGTTTTTGGAGTGGAAGAATTTTCAAGCCCGTGTTAATTGTGCTATTCCTGACGAAGCAAGGACTTTTGGTGAATCGTCAAAGCAAAGCATTCTGAAATGATTCGAGCCCTTTTGTATTTGATGTAGCCCATATGGGTGATGTAAGCTTTGGTCGGATTGTCGATGTGTTAATGAGTAGTTTGTTTTTGAGGTTGAGTTTACTGTTGTAGCTGATAAGGGGTATAGTGTGTTTGCTGTCCGTCTTGCTTTCGGTAGTATCTCGTCAATGTGTAATTCCATCATAGTTTTCGGTCGAGTGTCACTCCAAGGTACTTGGCACTTTTTTGCCATGGTATGATTTTGTTGTATATTTTGACGTGACCCCCGGAAATAGATAAATAAATAGCAAGGATTGAAGATAGCCAATCACCAAGTGGATTTTTCTATAATAAGCCTATGGGACGAATTAAGTGTTGGAAGACTCCAACTTAGGCGGCATAAGGAACTAGAAGGAGACAACAAGAGTGGGGAGGTGTTTCAAACGTTTTTTTAAATAATGGGTAAAATATTCACATAAAAATAATATTGAAATCGATGGCAAAATTATAGTGGCATCAGAAAAAATATTCACGTTAGGAAGCCTTCATGTAGCAATGAAGCCAAATGGTTTTTAAAAATTAAATAAAAAATAATTATTGTGCACCTACCTTAAATCTATGAATAGGAAGAGCATCGAAAAATTCATGGGCAATGTACAGACTGAAATTCTTGGGCACATTTTTCAAATCCTTATACCAATAAACCTTAACTCCACTGACTGTCTCTCCCTGCAAAAAACAACAAATTTAACAGTATAAACATCTTTATTTGAAAATTCTACAACCTATATGTAATGGCACTATGTTAAGCTTAGTGAGTGATTTCATTATTGAAGGGCGCCATATTAAATTAATTGATTAATATCATAATTCAGTGGTGCTACATCGGGCAATTCTGTAAGTCTTATTAGTTATAAAAGGGAGAGGCCCAGAAAATAGGTTCACTTGGGGGTCTCTGGTTTGTCAATAAACCACTGTTATAATTATTTATTTTCACAAGATGAAAAATGGGGGACTGTTCTTACCTCTGCATAATGGGATAAATCATCCTTTGAAGTGTAAGACAAACATAATCTATCTCCCTGCAATCGCTGCATCATAGGGGATACTTCTATAAGGTGAATGCTTAAATTGTTTTTATTTAATTCTACTTGGTTTGTTATCTGAAAACACAAAAACAAATAGTAAAATTATTAACCAGTCGTCTGTCTGTCTATCTGAGAAGATATTATAATTGAAAAAAACATAATTTTTTAAAACACAAGTGAGAAATTACAGTCAGCAAGGATTAATTTACGGAAGTTGATTAAGGTTTCAAAAAAATTGAAATATAGAGAACCAGTGATGGAAAGTGATTAATATTTATTAGTACGTCTGAAGTAGGCATTGTTAGTCTGACAGCGAACCCATGGAGGCCTCTTCTATAACTGTAGATTAAAAGCCAAAGTGAAGGTGGATCTGGCACCGGCAAAACCATGTATTATAACAAATCCAAATGGTGGTCTCTCACCAGGAGCAATACTGAAAGCATCTTCAACTCTGGATATTTATAAATTTGGAAAGCAGGTTCTGATATACTCTCTCCCCAAAACGAGCTGTTGGCTAAGTTTCTCATTCTTAATGATCCGTTTAGTGTATAGCTTTAAGCAGGCTTCCCACAACTGTCTCCAGTTTTGTAGATTCTCGACACATCACACTCATCCGCAGATCTTTTCAGGTTGTCATCCCATTTCATCTGTGCACGACCTCTGTATCTCTTTCCCAGTCAAGGACACCATCGGAAAGTCATCCCAATATGTAAACAATTCATTTCCAAATCATTAGTAGGTACTTACTTTCATGATGTCTGATAGAAGAGTTCCTCTGCCTGGTCCGAACTCAACGATTTGGAGCGGTTTTGGCATTGAAAGTTTCTCCCATTCGCTGATCAGCCATACTCCCAAGATATCACCAAATATCTGGCTAATTTCAGGAGATGTGATAAAGTCTCCGGCAGCTCCGAAAACATCCTTATTCATATAATAACCCCCCATGGGGTTTGTTAAGACCTCTTTCATATAATCAGCCACTGAAATGGCGCCGGACAGTTTAATTCTTTGAGCAATTTGAACAGCCGTTGATGCATCTTTATCTTTTTGAATGGGATATTTTAGTTTCTCTGGATCTGGCCGCTTCATTGTCTTGAAGGAATACTTCATGTTCGTAATTGTCAGAGGGTAACATCTTTCAGTTATTTTACAAATTGTGGGAGTTGCACGTAAACAATAATTCAGTGCCATTTAAATGACTTTTTTTATCTTTTTTCGGAGTTTATCAAATTAACAGAGGTTATTATTATTTGTCCATACTAACCTTGAAATTTAAATTTGACATAAACAAGTATTGCCACTATGTAATAAATAGAGATGGTCTATATTCCTGTCCCGATTACAAGGAATCGCTTTCAAACCGGTCACTGGAATTGTCGAATTTATAATAATTTATCCCAGGAACCAGCTCCTATTTTTGGCAAATAAAAATGGCAAATATTCAATAACCTATATTGAATGCTTTTCGCCGGAAGGATGCGGTCACGGTTCTTTTAGGCGAGGAATTTCCTGAAAACTAGTATTTATCGAGAAACGCGAAACCGTTTCCACAGTTCTAGTCCTTTTAGTTCCCAGAATATCGCTAGCAACCCCCCCTATGAAAACCCCATGAAAAAAATCACCAGTCACCGGTAAATGGAACCGCAGTAACACCTAATTTTCGATATCAACATAATAACTTTCTATAAGACCACAGATTTTATTTTATTTTTTATGACCGACCGGTTTCGCTTAGCTGAAAATAAAAACAAGACTAGAAATCGACAGTGTGTGGTTATATATACTCGTACATACAGACGTAGAAACACAATATAAAATAAAATATGAGAACAGTAAGAAAACAAAAAAATAACATTGAAATTATCACAAAGGAACAAAGAGAAAGAGATAGATAATATGAAATGAAACAGGCAAATGTTAACTGAAAAGGTGCTAAAAGAAAAATGAGAAAGTTTATGAATTAATGGAAAATATACGTACCAGCGTAACCAGCGACACCAACGCAGCAACCTACAGTCCCCCTTGGAACAGGAATCCCTGGTGAGGAGGACTGTGAATAAAATATTATTTGTTTTTCATCATATCTGTTTTTCAAAATGTTATATTGTAAATAATAAAAAAAAATTGGACTATTGTACAAATTTAACTGATTATAAAGAATATTATTTAATTGTTGATAAGATTTACTAAACATCATACTGGAAATATTTTTTTCTAATTGAACCCGTTTTATTCGAACGATGATGCTACAAACTATCTGAAAAAAATCATTGCTTTCGAAAAACATCTGATTCCAATTTATGGAAATTTGACCATCTGACGTTAGTTTGTCTATGCATATTTTCAATTTCCATAGACAACAGACACATAACCTGAAATTGTGTATGTGAACTTCGGATCTACGGATTTCGAATGTTACAGATCGCTAAAAAATAGTTTTATTTCCGATCATTTAGCAAGAAAATGCTTATTTGAATAATAATTTTTTGAAACTACTCTCTTTTCCATTGAAAATATTTCAAAATGTTCCGGTTCGCGGGTTTGGCTGGAAATAGTTTACGGACTATCAAGTCGTCTCCCCATATCTTAATTTACTCTCAATTACAGAAAGGTTTGTTTGTTATTTTATGACTCATATCTTATACCTTTTGATATTCTCTAGAAATAAAATTGTTTATTGATTTTAACCGGCCGTGAGCTATGTTACATAAAATTAAAATGATCGAAATATTATGTAGTGGGAGGTATTATTCCTATGTACAAATGTCTCCAGCGCGCTAAGGACCAGTTTAATGTATTTTCTACTAATCACTACTGAATTTATTATTTCTTTTAAAGGTTTGACTTGCTCATCGGCGAACTATGCATCGTATGGTAAGAAAAAAGGACCACCTTTCGGCGAAGGAGTATTACGAAAACCTACAAACAGTGGCAAAGCCCCTTCAGCCTCTGGACCTCTTCTTGGCCCCCCATCCCAAAAGGTATATCATTCATAAACAAAACAATATCACACTCTAAAAGATCAATTAATATTTTGACGCTTTGTGTTTCCTTCGTTCTACAACCTGGGGCTTTTCAAGACCCAGGCTTACTTCATTCTTTCCCCAAAAAAAAACTACACAGCATACTCAAAGGCGGATTTGATTCCTACAAATAAAAAAAAAAAATGTATTAACATTATTTTTTTCAATGTTATAATTAAATGGGCATTGTCAGTCTGCCTGCTAGTTGAACCTCACAAACATGGATTTTCAACTGCTGTCCAGTGCACACTAATAAATACTTCTTTACCTTGTTTATCCACGTATAATTTAATCTAACCATCTGATATTTTTAATTAACAAGCGGCCGAAGAAAAACGGAGTTTCTTCTAATCATTACAAAACGGTAATTCTATCTTTCTTTCATCCTGGAATGATTGATTTTCTTTAGTTATTATTAAGGTTTAGTAGGGTTGTAATGTCATACAAATAATGTCTCCTGTTTACATTTTCCCACTTATGTGGGAAAAAGTTAATATTATTATTAAAACTAACAACAAGCTAAAATAATATATAAATAAAATAGTCTAGGTATTTATAAAATGTTTTAACTTGCATGCAAATACTTGAAATTATTTTTATGTGGGATATAGCATATTTATATATAGTAGCAATAGGTGATTGAGATTCATTTTTAAATTTATTATTTACGTTTTTTATGTTTAATTTGTAGAGCTCAAAATAATTTTCTATAAAAAAATTCTCAACCAATGTTCACTTTATTTATAAAATGTACTTATTTAATATTTAAATGGTTTGTAAAATTATTTTATTAGGTGGTCGATAACCCAGTGGGTAAAAGACGCTCGGCTAGCAGCCAGACAGATCGAGTTCGATACTCACAGTGGCTACCGATTCACTACCTTTTCCACCTAAGTTATGTTTAGTGAAAAGGCCTGCACTATAAATCTTAGTTGATAATTTCTTCTAAAAAAAAGTTATTACGTAATCAAAATCAAATTGAAATTTTACAGTCAATATTTAATTTTTAAAAATTTAGATTGTCCAATACCGAGAGAATGCCACGGCGGGAGCCCCCGCCCCCCCAAGTTCCGGCCCTGTGAACCCCTGCCCGCCCCCCCTGCCCCAGGGGCCTAAAAAACCCCCCAAAGGGGGCAACAAGAACCTTTTGATTGCTTTGCTGGTTGGAGCAGTATCTCTCGGAGGAGTGAGTTATATTATTATAGTTTTATTTAAATACTAATGAGTAGACATCGGATTATATGTATAATGCATATTTCAGCCATCCTGGTCACAGCTTGTCTTTGGAACTGCTTCTGCCGGCTTTTGTGTTTCCTCCCACCTGCAACATGAATCTCTCTAAGAGCCTTCTCACAGCACCCTCAAAGATGACAGGCCCATAATAATAACATTGCATTTCAATAGCACAGTTTTGTGATATTTCACCTCAAGTGTGCTTTGCGCCCATGGAGGAAATCTCTGGGCCTCCTGTAAAAAAAATATATTGAAAGAGTTTCTCTATACATACAATTCTGTATACATATGTGTTAATTTATCTGCAATTGTAATATTTTTTTTACGTTCTAGATTATCTGTGTTTTTAACGGTTGTTTATAGGCATTGTATTTTGGCATGGTGCATTTGGTGGGTGTATTTTGGTAGAAAATAGTAAACATTGACTAGATATACAACCTTTCTTATGCCATTCCCAAACTTGATATTTTTTTATTACCAAAGAACGGACTATTGTTTTTCACTCCATCAACTTTAAAAAATAATTAATGATGACAATTAACTACAAAAAATAAAACTAAACTAAAAATAAACAATAAAACCCACATTAGCGACCGCATTTTATAAAAAAATCCAACTTTGTACGCAATTTAATTTAAAACAACAGCACAAATCAAGAAAGTTGTATCGATAAATCAACTCCAATTTGTGATGTAGATTTACCAGTTTCCCGCTTGTACCACAAGTTTCCGGACACTGTGTATAACACAATAAACTATTCACGCGACCGTGTATTTCGCAAGCGGATATATTATTCAAAAGTAACGTGATTTTCAAATGGCAAGTGGAATAAAGTTAAAAATTTGTTTTTATTTAATCATGGCAAGTAAATGTTAAACATTTGTAAAAAAAGTCAAACTTAATACTCTACCAAAATAAAAGATTCAATAAACAAGTCACACCTTTTTGTTAGGTTAAAATTTTACTGAATATCCCCGAATTGACCATTGACAAATTACGACAAGTTTTACGCTATTTTAATGTTAAATGAATTGTTGAATTTTTGTAGATGGGTGAGCGATGGTAGCACTATTTAGTGACGGAAAAGTGAACATTTTTTGACACTTGAGGAATTTTGTCTAAAAATAAACAACTTACTCTTTTTTCAGTTGTTTTATTCCGGCATACTGGACGGTGACACCAAAAAGAAGGCAAGACCGCTAGCCATAGAAAAAGAACATAAGAGAAAATGTAAGTTTTCTTATCATAAGAACTATTTAACAACCCTCATGTAATTTTGCAACAAATTAATGGTTAGTTTATTTTGAATTTTATCTTTATTAATTATTATACATAAGTGATGTATACAAAATTATTGTGTTTTGATTTAATATTTATTTATTGAAAAAATTATATTTCTAGGGACACAAAGAAAAGTGACACGCAAACCCCAGAGTAAAGAAGATTTCCCTGCTAAGGTTCCCTATGTTCTCATTGGAGGTGGTACCGCATCATTCACCGCTTTCCGTGCCATAAAGTCCAGAGATCCCAAAGCTAAGGTAGGGTATTATCAGTCACGGTCATTTTATTAAAAAAAATATTTATTTTAAACCAATTATTACTATTATAAGTTTTTTGACGGAAATAAATTATTCACAATGGTATATACTTTCAGTCTGGTGAAAAACCACCATTAAGATATGAAACATTGTGGAATGGATTTGGCTACACACAAATAGTGACTATATCTGAATAGCCACGTTTTATAAAGCACTGTCTCTGGACAGTTGGAAATTTTGTGAAGGGATCAATTAACGAGGCAATATAGCGAAATATACGACTTATATTCACGAGTGCCAAAATCTGTTTCCAGGTTTTGGTGATTGCTTCTGAAGATTCCTTGCCCTACATGCGTCCCCCGCTGTCCAAAGAAATTTGGAACCAGACTGAACTTCCCGAGGCAGAGAAGCTGATATTCAAACAGTGGAATGGACAAGAAAGAAGGTGAATAAGTGATATTATTTTTTAGAAGAATATAAATCCACTCAAACTTATAAAGATCATGGAAAGTAAAGGAATTGTGATTACAAAACACCTCAATAAAACAACAGACTCTTCAAGGATCATAATTTATGCCTGACAACATATTTTTTGTAACAAATTTTACTGTTCTTTTTTGATAGTTTAATAAAACTTCGCCCCTTTGCCTTCCGAAATTATAATGCATTGTAACAGTATGTTTGGAACTTGAAGTAACAATATATGGAGAGAGAGCTAATTATTTTTACCCAACCTATACAAACTTGCGATAAATCACTTTCTCCGGGTTTTCACTTCGTACACCATGAGAGAAAAAAAGACAACAGATATAATACACCGCTTCTATGTACTGTAACGATGATCTTAGTCTCCTGGGTCACCGCAGGACTCCGCCCACATTTTTTATTATGCCACTAAACTTGACACGGTTTTTTAGGTAATATGCCATATTTTTGCTGATAACAACACTGTGAAAAGGTGATTATACGAATTAACAAAAACATTATGTCGATATGTGCTATGAATGGATGTATAAATATCCTAGCCTTAGTCTTAGCCACGCCCAGGTCTGCCGAGTCCGGCAAAATTCATCAAAAACTGACTACACTGCCTTGGATAGATACCACTCTGTGTACTCTAAGGTTTGGAATCATTTGTCATTTTTCTAGGAGTTTGATGATGAGTGATTATTGCAGAAAATAAACATCTCTCTCTAACTTATAAAATATGTTTTCAGTTTGTACTACGAGCCGCCAGAGTTCTACTTAAACATGCAAGACCTGCTGACGGCTCCCAACGGAGGGGTGGTGGTGGCCACCGGCTGGGTGGTGTCCAAGGTCAACCCCTCGGCCAACACGGTGGAGATCGAGGACCCGCAGACCAGCTCCACCTTCTGCTTGGAGTATGAGAAGTGCCTTATTGCAACAGGTGATATTAATTTACTGTAATGCGAACATGCTGATTTCTACCGTAACATTCATGTATCGTCACTAGTCTTCTTTTTTTGATAAAGTTTCAAGAGCTTTTTCTCTTTTAGAAACTGTAGACAATGCCGAAGTGCATCCTGTGTTGCAGCTGCTTATGCTGCACAAATGAGAACTTGCATTGTGTGAATGTGGATATGTCCAAACTACATCACATTGCAGAAGAGTGTTCACTCTGCCAGTTCCCCGGGAATTCATATTTCAACTGATACTTTTTCTGATCTATTTTTTACTTGCTTCAGTCGCTTCATTTAGAGATTTTTGTTTTGATGATCCCATAAAACTGGCAAATGCTTATAGCCAGTGGGATTACGGCACACCCAATATATGAGAATGCTGTGAGACGATACGGATGTGTGGAGGAAGGTTGTGAGATTCTGACCAATCAGATTTGATCACTAAAGTTCAATCCTTTTCAAGCACAATTCACTCTCAACGGTGGTTTTTCAACAGGGTGAAAATAAAGTATATTTAAACTTCTAGTTTATCTTATCTCTGCACAGTTGGTATATAAAATAATTGCGATGCATTAAAAAATAACATTTTTTAAATCCACATTTCATTAAATCGGTCACTTTTCAAAGCCCTAACTTCTACAAATTTTGCTTAACCTTCGCAATTGCTTAGCGAGTTTTAATATCAATCATTATCAATGCATCACCACCCATCAATGATTCCAACGCCATAAATAACAATAAGTTTAACAAAAATACTGTACTTGAAAAACATCCCGAAAATAAATGCTACATTGTTCAAATGTAGTTTGGCAATGTTGGGGAAAGCAACTTCAGAGGCTGTGCGAGGAGGGGCTGAGCCTGCTATGGATGGAGCGTGCTGAAATAGCCCAGGACAGGGACTTCTGGAGGTGCCTTGTCCAAGCGGTGGGTCCCCGATCCGAATCGGACAAGGAAGAAGAAGAGAAGAGATGAGAAATATAGTTTTAGTAATATCGTTTTCTCTTCTCCAGGATCAAGGCCGAAAAACCTCCCTGTGTTTGAAGACTGTCCGGCAGCCCTGAAGGCTAAGCTAGTGCTGTACCGAAACATCCGGGATCTCGAGGAGTTGTGGCAGAGACTAGACGGGCGGCGAACGGTGGCCATAGTCGGCGGGGGCTTCCTAGGCTCAGAACTGGCCTGTTCACTGGCCAGAAAATGTAAGCACAATAAGGAAGTACCGCTGATAGATCCGTTGTAGCCTCTCCCTCTCTCTCTCATAAACGATGCATGTAACAGGAAGAGGTTTCAACGGAGCTCTCAGTCGAATATTTAACCGTTGATTAAGGTGCAAATTTATTTATGTTATTTTTATTAAAAGTATCCCAAACTTACCCCTTGTTACTATATGGAAACCGAAATGGAACTGCCTTTTTGACAGCATTTAAAATCTGAAAATATATATGTAATTTTGTCTTCAAACAATATACAATTGATTATAAGTATAGTTTTTCGCTATTCCGACTTTACGCTACGCATAACATTTACACCGCATTTATAAATAAGGGGGATTGTGTTTAAAAAACTTATTTTTACCATCGTTTTCATCCCTATTTTTAGATAAAAATACTGGCAGGAAGGTGCATCAAGTATTTAAGGAGTCTGGCAACATGGGGCATGTGTTGCCAGAATATCTCTCAGAGTGGACCACAGAGAAAATTCTCGATGAGGGAGTGAATGTCGTCACTGGGGGTAAGTTGTTTCGTATTTCTAAATTGCCCATTTTTATAAAATATACCTTTGAATAAATATGCAAATGCAACAACGTGGCACAAACCAACAATTAATACAGATTGACATACTTATCAGTGTAGCCACTGTAGATATTTGGGCTACAATTTAAAAAAAATGTTCATTTCTCTTTTGGCCGCCTGGATATCATAAGCAAGTGCTCTTTGCGATTTCAAGATCAAAATATACATTGATGACTTTTAATTTTTATATTTGCATTCAAAATTGAAACTTTTTGTTTGTATTTATTTCAGTTGAAGTTAAAGATGCTAGTTTAAATGCAGACCAAGTTGTATTATCTTTATCAAATGGAAATTCTGTCTCAGCGGATGTGGTGAGTTAAAAAAAAAACATAATAGATATCAAATCGACATGTAACCTTTTGATTCTGACAAACTACTATTTTCACCTAAAAGCCACTCTAAATGTTGGTTTGTTGACTGTTAAGCTGGCTAAAATTAACATTGATAAATAAAATATTTGTTTTAGGTTGTTGTAGCAGTGGGATCGGAAGCCAATACTCAACTGGCCGAGACGTCTGGACTGGAAGTAGACCCGACTATGGGAGGATTCCTCGTTAATGCTGAGTTGGAGGCTCGCACAAATCTATATGTTGTAAGTAATCAAATGGCGTGAAAGATTTTTTTTACATATTTTAGTTAATATTACAGTCTTGACAATCTCTTAGTAGGTTAAGTTGGTTAGGTCAAAAGTAAACGTGCACTAAAGTTATATAAGATATTTTGAAAAAAAAATACATATTTTAAGGAAACTCTAAACCCTGACATTTATAGTGCAGACATTTTCCATAAGCATAACTTGTGTTAAAAAAGGAGTAAGTCTGGTACTTCTGTGAGAATCGACCTTGGCCCGTTCAACTGCTAGTCAAGTGTCCCGACTATCGACCACTATGTATGTTCTCCTAAAATCTCTCGGAAGAGTGAGCTATGCAGAACAGGCATCATGAAATTGCACAGCTTTTCTGTCTAGAAAATCTAAGACAACTATGTTCAGCCTGTTTACAACCCTAACGTCATCGCCATTATGAGCTATAGAGTTTTTAAATATCCATTTAAGCGTAAAAAAATGAGACAAGACACCATATGGTTTGTTTAATTTTATTCAATAAGAACAAACATTTCGAAAAAACCAGTTTCGAAATCTATTGAAACCGTGAAGACTTGATTTGTTTGAACTTTCTCGCAAGCATAAATATTATAATATATAACAAAATATGTACTAAGGTTGAACCTCCTTTTTTTCGACCCAGTAAGCATTGATATAACACCATTAAAATTATATGTCATTTTGTCCAGGCAGGTGACGCGGCTTGCTTCTACGACCCTATCCTTGGGCGCCGGCGCGTGGAGCACCACGACCACGCCGTAGTATCCGGGCGCCTGGCCGGCGAGAACATGGTGGGCGCCGCCAAACCCTACAAGCACCAGAGCATGTTCTGGAGCGACCTGGGAGTGGAAGTTGGATACGAGGTATTAACTTACAAAAGAGGTGTATATAAATTAGAAATAATAATGATACGAATATGAAGCCCTAGTTCTTAGCATGGTGGAGGTCATGATGGGGTGCTGAGGTTATTCAGCAAGCTGACAGCATCGGGAGTCACTTGATTTAGGACAGATGTCCCGCCATGTCACCCGTGGAGTAGACATTCTACTACCATATTGATGTCAAAGTTACGGACATTTTTCTAGAAGCCCTAGTGAAAAATCGCCATTCAGAATCTTCATGTTTCGTTACTACATCTGAACAGCCACATACTTCCCAGCCTTCCCTCTACCCCTTTTCCTAACAAATTTGATATAATTGGGTGAAGTATTCTTATGATTTAAATAAAAATATATTAAAGCTCCCTGGATTAGATCAAAGCAATTTTTATTATGCCCAAGATGTGCTTGTTTTGGAGCTATTTAACGGCCAATATTTAGGAAAAATCCCAAACAAAGCCCACATAAAATGAAAGATGAGACAGCTGCTCAAGATTTTTTTATTTGGGTATTTTTCCAGAATAATAAAGAAATATGTATGAGAAAACTATCAGCATGCGGGATGCATCATGCTGGTAATAATCTCTTCAACACATTGTGGTTGAACCCCAATCAAGGGGCTAAGTAAATTGCAAAGTGGGTATCATACCCATAGAGTGACCTCTTTAAATGGATGCATTTTTTTTCAGGCAATCGGTGTTGTGAACTCCTGCTTACCCACGGTGGCAGTATTTGCCACGGGAGCAACTGAAGGAAACAAGACACCGAGGCTGAACAACGGAGCAGAAGGAAGCCAAAGGTGTTATCATCTTGCTAATAAATATTTAACTTATTAATGCGATAATGCAGTGTTCCAACTACACAGAGCCAGAGGGGCTGTCCAATGGCATTTCAAGATGATTTATGCCGTGATGGGTCTGTTGCAACATTTTGTCTTTTCTAGTCTTGGTGCAATGTTTCACAAAACTGCAAAAATCATGAGTTATTTTATTCGCGATGCCTAACAAGCAACATTCCTATTGAATATCTAATACATATTATTATTATGTTATTTTCAGAGCTGCCGAAAGTGCGAACCCAACCATCCAGAATGTAGACTATGTCAAACCAGAGAATGTCAACGATGACGAATGTGCAGAGCCCGCTCTGGCCCTGGCTGAAGAAGAAAGCACCAGCAAAGTGGTGACTGCAGAGTCGGCCAAGAAATCAGAAGATAAAGACTATAATAAGGGAGTTGTGTTCTATCTGAAGAATGACATGATCGTTGGAATTGTTCTGTGGAATGTGTTTAATAGAATGCATATAGCGAGACAGGTAATTTAATCACATCATTTTCTCTACATAAGTATGTCTATAAACCTCTGTCCAAGCACAGACTACTCACTTCTCTCACATCCACACAACATGCTTTATCATGATACGGTCCATCTCAAGTATTTGATTTTCGTGGTCATACTTTGTCTTCCTGACATCACCAACTCCTTCTTTCAAATCAACTATGAATATATTTTTAAAAGTTATTAATAATTGGTTAATGCTACATGCATCTTGTAAATTTATTATTGAAAAGGAATCCAGCTGCATTTTGTAAAATTTGACAGACATGGCTATTTGCAACAATATTGCAATTTGAATGATTGAATGGCACTCAGTTTACAACTTGAACACTCAAACCAGTCATTTTGAAGCGATTTTGTAATGTTAATTAATGGTGGCTCTTTATGTTTTGAACATTAAAACAGTCTGTCATTTTTCAACAATGTAGCAATTTAATTAATCAAACAGCAGCCATTTTGCAACATTAACAATCTGGTTGTCATTTTGCAACAATATTGCAAAAATATTATTTGAGCTGCAGTAATTGACTCCTTGTCATCGATTTACATTCCGTTTGAGTTGAATTGTTGCATTATGTACGTAGTGTTCTTAAAATTGTGTTCTTTGGTTTCAGATCCTGGCTGAGAGGCGAAAGTACGAAGACTTAAATGAAGTTGCAAAACTCTTTGGCCTTCATGAAGAATAAATAAAATAAAAAGTGATTTTTTAAGGCTGTTTAGTTTTGCTGGACTTGTTTAAAAGACATTCAGTTATAGATAAGAATACATTACAAATATCTCGATGAAATGAAATTTCGTAAACACGAAATGTTTTTTAAAAAGTATTTTGCGATTTAGTCAGTCGCGGAATTTTCGGCATTCTATCTTGCTGAATAAATTATAATTTTATTGTAAATAGAGTAGGAAATAGTCTGCCATTAGCATGTTGCTTACTACAAATAGTACAGCACATACAACAATGTACAGAAAAATAATAGAATATAGCAGTAAGCTATCAAACCCATTCACATTATTAACTATTAATTAGTTGAGTTATTGTAATTAAATATTGTTCAATATTAAAGTTTGTAAATCTATGTTGATCACTGTCAAATTGTATTTGTATTGAGTATTCCACCACAGCTACATTTGTCTGATTAGTTAGTATGTGACCACCGTCAGATTACATTTCTGATGAGGAAGTGATCAACGTCAGATTAAATATTTCTGATGAGCTTGTGATCACTGTCAGAATATATTTATGATGAGTAGTTGTTTACTGTCAGATTATATTTGTTACAAGTGTTGTGATCACTGTCAGATTATTTGTATAAGTAAGTGACCACTGCATGTGATCATTATCACATTATAAAATATTTCTGAGAGTATGGGATCACTGTCAGATTATATTTCTGATGAGTATGTGATCACTGTTAGATTTTATTTCTTATTAGTATGTGATCTCCGTCTCATGTTTACGCCGGCTATTTTCATTAATTATTTTCTAGTTGTTACATTAACATAGGTTTAGAATAAATCTTTTCAGATAAAAGTTTTATAAACTGATTTTATTAAAGTACATAATAATTGTTTATTGTTGGCGTGCCTGTTATTTAGTGATGCTAGGTTTACTTGTTACTGGGATAGGTGGACACACTATGGTAGAAGTTATTTTTAAAGTTTTGCAAATTAATTTGCTATCCACAACCATGTCACTGTGTATTCACCAATAACCCTTTAACTAAAGATAGCTCAAAAATCGTATAATGTAATATTATATAGTATAACACTGCAGAACATTTATAAAATGGCCACAATTTTTAAAATTAATTTCTACTGCTACTCTGATAATAATCCGAGTATGCTACGACAGATGACACTACTAAAAATACTTTCTTGAAAATTTGGTTGTAGCTAGAAATGAGATCTTATACTGATTTTGTAATTTCAAGAACATGTGATCTGTAATAATGACAGGGCTCTACTAAATGCAAAAAATTAGTGTTAAGAAGTAAGTACGTTTAACCGCAGATTTAAAAATTGTCAACTAGCTGTCTGTAATTAGGGGTCGAAATTCTCTTAAACCTCGTACAAAGAGGTAGTCAGAGATGAATATGTTTGTTTTCAGCAATAAATAAATAATTTGATTACACAGAGCAAGAATATATATGGAGATAGAGCTAAATATTTTTACCCAACCTATACAAATTTAGGATAAATCACTTTCTTCGAGTTTTCACGTTGTAAACCGTGAGAAAAAGAGATAAGACAAGTTCTCACATAATATAGCACCACTTTTCGGTATGTAAGCATGTTTTCCGTCTCCCGCGTCTCCGCCCACCACATTTTGTTATGCGTCATAACAGGACATAACTCAGCAGTTTTTTAGGTTATATCCTATATTTTTATTTATAACAATACTGAATGATGTTATACAAATAAACAAAAATATTATAATTTAAATAAAAAATAATTTTGTTTAAAGCCACTTTATTTGTAATATATATAACACTTTATTTGTAATAATATAATAAAATAAAGTGGCTTTAAACAAAATTATTTTTTATTTAAATTATAATGTCCAGCTACAAAGTGTTTGCTTCCTTCGATAACAAAAATATTATGTCGACATGCTTTATGAATGGATGTATAACCACGCCTGAGTTAGGAAAAATCATCAATCCTGACTACACAAATGCTCCCTGCTGGGGAAGATAGATTACTGTCTAATTTCCCATTCCCACAGTTAGACAACCTTCTTTTATTATTTATTTGAATGAAATAAATGTCATGTAATTGAGATATTTGATTGTTTATTCAACGCATTTTTATTTATCTACTCGGTTTTGTTGGAAAATCATAGTGGTAGTGTAAGGTAGCAATTTTGCAAATAAAATATCTATGTATTTATAATTTATTATAAATAAAATATTTTATTAAATATCCGCCAAGATATTTTATCAGGAAATACAAATTAATGTCAACCGTATTATTATTTAAATACAATAAAATATGAACAATAAATATAAAAATCGCTTTCGATTGCATTAAATTTGTTTAACAAGACGATGGTGTTGTTATTTTGTATATTTAAAATTATTAACACGGATAAAAAAAAATGGACAAACATATTATAAAATTTTATATTGCATTTATCTTTTTTTAATGCCAACTAACCCCTGTATAGCTCAATTTTTATAATATTTCCGTTTATTATGTAATTCATTATAAATAAACATGCACATATGTAGATCGGTGGAATTTGTAGATAAAATAAAAATTTATAAGGTTGCATTTTAATGTTTTTTTCTTCTGGAAGAAATAACAGACTTAACTGACTTTATATATAAAAAAAAACTAAAAATTGTTTAGTCCATTTGGTTTTTCAATTTTGTAAATAAATAAATGTAACCTGCATTTATTGTCACGTTTTTGTGGTATAGTGTAAAAAATTATTAATAAACTTGAAAAATTATATATAATTCTTTTATTTATTGATTAAACTATGGAATCAATCTTAACCCTTGCAAAAACATTTTTACAATTTTCCGTTAAACCTTTTAATCGCTAAATAAATATACCTAAGCAGTCGTCCCTACACAGCAAATTTTTTGTTTACGCATTTTTGGTCAAATGTTATTTTTAGAACAACCCTTTTAGGAAAACAAAATCATTATTGGAATTATTAAATATCCTTAAATCATACCCCAACATCAAAGTATCAATAAACATTCACTTGAGATAAACCCAACTAAGTTAACGCAATAATTGTGTTAATATAACAAGTGCGGTAAATTTCAACCGAGACAAGGCGATCTATATGGCCGCGGCTAGCGGTTGTCCCGAAGCTCTCGGTTTTATTATTTTATAAGATAAACAATGAAGTAGTTGATAAAGATTCTCAGAGATGTCGATCCGCAAATGAATATTCTTAATTTTAAAACAAATTTCGCCCGAATACGACATACATGTGCTCGGAAAACGAAGTTGAAACTTGAAAATGACTTAAGTCAGTCGCCGCGTGGTGCGAACGATTTGTAGAGATGACTAAAGTTACTCGTTGCGGTGAAAGAGTTAAATCAGATTGAAGCACAGCGAAGATAATATTAAATAAATAAACACCAAAAAATAGACAATAATGTTGGAATGTTTTAACATTTTAAATTTATTTTACAGCAAGTCATAAGTAGATGTTTGGTGTTGCCATACTATTTACACAATTCAGTTTATTCTATACAAATCATTAAACAGTACATTTGGTTTTTATAAAAAGATTTTGCCTTTTTTTTTTACTCAAATCAACAAAAATTTCCCAAAGAATTATTTATTTCCCCAATGGAGTCATACCCCGATAATTATCATAAAAAAATAAATAATATTGCCCAAGGTCCCAACTACACAGAACCAGTGAACTATGGCATTCACAATTGGTGTGAGGCGAAGAGTGGGGGTAACTTGCTATTCAGATCTGGTCACTAAACATGGCGGAAGATATTTTAAGCAATATTTAGAATCTGAATGGTGTTTACTCACCAGGGTGATACTAAGAGTATCTTCCACTTCGGAACAAGGTTAGATTACTTGAGGATACTACATGGAAAGTCAGTAACCTCAATTCGTTTTTAAAACTGTGAATGGCACCTTATTCTCATAGTATTTTTACATATTGTGTATGAATTTTAGAACTAAATCTCGCTTAATTTCCTGTGAAATTACGTTTGAAATTTGATGTTTTTAGCCAAACCAGTCACTTCCACATGCCGTCATCTTGATTATGCTTCGACCAATAGCAAAAAATGTTGATGTAAAATTTTCTCAACACTTTTTTTATCTCAGCTGGATATATGTTATAACGATAAAAATATAATATCTAACATCCAGTAAGCAAATCTTAATTTATTTCGATAGTAGAAATTTATGGAGGTTACCAACTTTGCAAGTGAAATTTGTGAATTATGGTAATAATTTGCGAGCTATAATTAATTTAACCGTCAATTATCAGAGTTTGACTATGTTTCAAGTAATTAACATTAAAACAAAATTTAAAAAATGTCAAACAAAGCTTTGTAATGTCACAATAATGGTATCATAAAGTTTAATGCTTTCAAACCATAGAGTTAGAGTTTGTCTTTGGATTTTTAGCTTTTAGATAAATTTATCGTTATATTATTGCATATCATAATAATTAATCCACAGAGCCATGTAGAAAAACACTTATTTTAGAATTTTTATTAGCACTAGAACACATATACACAGCTATAATTGAGGTGATCAGAAACAAAGAGGCTTATGTACCATTTAAAATCTTTCATAGTTGGTTTTTTGTGACGACGTTTCAATGTTTAATTTTATAAGTTGCCCAATTTGGTTTCTCCAATACTGTTGAACTTGTAAATCAAAAGAAGTTGCCCAACGTTTAAGACATCCCCGCGATCTGCTTAAGTGATTTTTGAAAAATGGGTGTTGATTTTGTAGATGGGAAGATTGTTTGTGTTTAGTGCATCCAAAGGGTTTAATACATTAATCAATTAATGCAATATTTTATTGCGATTTCTTTGGCAACAAGAATATTAATTCTTTTGGAGACCACTATCAAAACAGATAAGCAGAAAAATAAATTAGTTATTAAGTAATCATCCAGACTTCCTGGTTCCAAGCACCACAATTTAACTTCGCTAATTTGTCTAAAAATTTGAATGTAACAAATAATGAATGTAAAACACAACAAATATATTTTTCTGTAGTACGGTATATAAACAAAATAATAAATACTAAAGCTATACAATTTATTCACACCAATGAAAAATGGACTATTTGTTAAAAATCCCAACGCCATCTTTGTTATAAAAAAATATGAATTATCCATACAACATAAAAGAACTATATGATTTTGAACAGTTATTATCTGAACAATGCCCCTTACAACAGCTGTGAAGGATTTTTATTAGGTACATCAAACTTAAAAAACTCTACATAATTTGAAGTACATAAATATGCAGATTGTTTAGTTTGATAAAACTCACATAGAATGGCTTCACATCTATCATTAAGGCATATCGCTGGTAGCTCTGTTTCCGTTAACTTCTTCGTGTCTCTCATAAACTATGCATGTAACAGAAAGAGGGATTACAACGAGGCTCTCAGCAATAGGACTATATTACGAGATATTGATAAATAATTTCAGGTTAGTTCATATCCTATATCATAGATGGCACTTTTGGTGAATTTTGTGATGTCGCAAGCAAATTAGTTCACCCATTCATCGATGAATTTGCACTCTTTGTATATTAAAATACTTAGTTACCTAGATTGTTGCATATTTCATACAATGTTACAAGACAACCAGTCAAAGATTTATTTTTGCTAAATTTAAAGCAAGACCAATTCATAGAAAAAATAGTACACAACGAAAGAAAAAATCAATCAATAATAATTATTGAGCAACATGATACATCATTGATTATTTTATTGGCTTGGAAATATTCATGTAAAAAGATCATTAACTAAAATAAAAATGTTTTATGGATTATTTTATAATCCAACTTGTTTTATGATCAGCATAGATGTGTTATTTGTTCATCGATGCTTATAGATCAAAAAAACTTCTAAGAAATTAAATTTGTACACAAACCATTAAACCATGTCTTCGGAAAAGATGAGAGAATACGATGCAACACATCGCTATCCTATCACACAAGCTTCATTTCTACATTTCAATTATTGCACATTAACTTTCGGCATTAATAAAATTATAATTAAGTACAGCAAACCGAAAAATACTGAAAATATGAACGCTTCCAAAAATAATGTTGCCATAGAAAAAACAGTTAAATTAAATTAAAAAAAAAGTACTTAACAATTGAATATTTCAACTCAGAATAGGTAAATCATTTATGAATTGGCCTTTCTTTTTCAGGCAGTTTTGCGTGATTTTTATTTTCCTAGACACAAAAAATAAATCGTAAAACATAACCCGGCTATGCCCGTCACAATAATCAAGAAACTAATATTTAAAGTAATCTAATGACTTTTATCTTTATATTATTCATATATTTTTATTGCAAATGGAATAAAATATGTATTTAATTTTGGGCAAGTTTAAAGAAAAGCATGCATTTTACGGTAGCCACCGTGATGTAATTGAATGCACACATCTTTTATTCAATATGTAGTTGGTTCGATTCACGTAGAAATGTCAATAGATTTTTTTTCTGTGCAATATATAATATTGATGGCTAAACAAACCGTATCAAAATAGCTATTGTAAGAGATGTTCATAAATAAATAATGTAACGATAATTATTATTAAAAGTGAAAAACCTAACAACTTACAGAAAGAAATCACCCTTGATTCAGTCAAAGAACACAATAAAAAATATTTAAAAAGACACAAAACTGCCCGATGTTTGTACGGTTCAAAGGCAAAGATAGAATCGTTTCTCCATCATAATTAAACAATAACTTCTACCTCTGCCGCTGGTAAAAATACAAACAATTGTTATTGGTTTCGTCAGCACAATGAGACAGAAGATAAAGTTTGTCAATAGCGCTTCAATTTATTGATTGATCACCTCTGTGGCGAAATGGCATAGGAATTTTACTTTGTTTCGTTGATGGTGATATAAATTAGTAAGTTTGATTAACTTGACAAGAATGACTTTATCGTCGTCATAAGTAAAGGAACAATGAAAAATAAATTTGTTAAGTTTAAATTCAATAAAAAAACAAAATCTACGTGGCTGAAGAGATGTTATGACTGTTAAACACTCTTGTCTTGCACGCCTAATATGCTATATATACATCAGGAAAGCAGTGAAAATAATAAAATCGCTGAAGGTAGAAAATGCCTGAGTTTACGGGGAAAATTACTTTTAAAGACAAGGGGAAACAAACAAAACAAAGAAAGGGAAATAAGAAATAAAGAAAAATGTCTTTAAAAAAGGATGGCGAACTACACTACGAGGGGTGTTCAAAAAGTTTGTAGAACCGAGTATTTTTTAAAAATTTCTTAACATAACCTTTTATAAGATCAAATTTGGAGTAGGTCTGATGTGCTGAATTTGAGGTATAAGAAACCAATTGGAAGTCAATAGTTAAATAAGCTAGAACATTGTTGTGATGTAACAGACTTTTTTACATTGGGCTTTTGGTTGTTTTTCGGAAATGGCAGCTCGCAACTTGTCCAAAATAATAATATTTGTCGACTGTTCTTCCCTTTTTTAAAAAAAAACGAAATTCCCCGAGCATACCAAAAAACTTAAGCCATGTCTTTGCCTGCCATTGGACCTGCCTTGAACTTATGTGGCGGCTTATCTTCTCCCTCAATCCACTGATAAATTCAAGTCATCAGTTGTCACAAATCGACACAAGAAAACTTTTTTACCACAGTCAATCATGGGTAAACACTTCTTTGAAATTTGTGATCGTATGTGTTTTTGTCCAAAATCAGCATTCACGGCACCCATCTCGCCTGCCACTGTGAGGAGTTACCTTCCATGGATGCTCTGCTTCTTCTTAAGTCAGCAAACAATATAGGCACTGTGGCACAGACAGATGGAAAATTACAGTATAAAATAATCATATTTTCAAAATAAACTACTAGCGGTTTTACCACCCAAAACCAATAATTCATTAACTCCACGATGTTTGAATTTACCCATTATGCAAAAATCCAAACGTGTCATTCAAACTTCCATCAAAATTAAACTAGATACATAAAACTCAAAATTTTGCCGGATGCCAAGGTTGGCGTTACAAGAAAAAATATTTTTAACTCTGTACAACATCAGCTATATGTCACTTCTAGAAACTTTTTGAGCATCTTACGTAAATGTTAGTTTCACAGATTCTAAAAATCCGCCAACTGCCAAACTTTATTTTCTATGTTATACTAACTCAAACCAATAAGAGTCCTTACTAGAAATACACTTAGTAGATTGATTTATTAGACTATTCCAGTCCTAGCGCCCAGTTGATTCCCTGGACCATGCAAAGGATGAGAGGCTGCCACGCCACGAGGAGTCGGATCCAGTCCAGCAGCTGGCCGTATAGAACGTGAGGTCGTTCCCACCTGAATTAAAGTGTTCAGGAAAATGCTGGGTAAAAGAATAAAGATTATATGTACATTTTGAATAATAAACTATGCAATTATCGATGTTCACTTCTCTTCACAATGTTAACATTTATCAGAAATATAGTTTTTAATTTTTTGGAACATCCTGTTTGGCACCGATGTACAGGCGGCAAACTCGCTAAACACACCCCCAACATTTGTACACGGTTGACATTTGCCACATGAGAATGGGTTGCTTCTACGACTGGATTTTGTGTTCAACAGCTCGGCTGTGGAATGATTTACCGGGTAAATATTGTCAGTTTTATTCCATAAAATGAACGACGTTTATTTTTTGGAGCTCTGTAATCAAGTAGTAGTAAAAGTTTTTTAGTCTGTTTCCCAAACACCATGTAATAATACCACATAATTTAAAAATATACTAAATCAGTAGGTCTATATAAAAAGAAAACTTACTTTACTCGTTTGCTTTATCAATATTCAATAAGTTTGTTGCCCTTATTACCAAACACCATGCAATCAAACATGAAAAGATGATATTGTCACAATGCCGATGACTGTCATTTTTATGTTGTGTCGAAATATATTTTGGTGGAAAAAAATCAGTATAGTGAAAAACAATAGTCTAGTTTTTGGTGAGAAAAAAAATCAAGTCTGGGAATGGCATACAAAAGTATATCTAGTCAATGTTTCTTATTTTCTATCTAATAGCACCATTTTGATATCATATCCCCTTAAACAATTTGTGTAACATATTTTAAAGGATACGGGTTGTTGAACATTCTCTTGAGATCCACCTTCTCTTTGCAGTAAGGGCAGGTCTGCTTCTTCCCCACGATACACCACCCTCTTATACAGAACTCATGAAACACGTGGCCGCATGATAGTTTGTAGGTGCTCTCTGGAATATTGCAAAAATCATGAAAACATCAAAGAAATTGGTAACGATATAAAGGAAATTTTGTGATAAATATTTCAACTTTTTTGGTATTTTTAATAGAAAAATACTAAATGTGTTGTTTTCACTCTGCTCAGGATATTAGCAGAAAGACTACTAAATGCAAAATGAGTTGATGATGAATGATAAGTAAGTCCAAAGTCATGGTGTTTGAAAGAGAGAGTACGAGAACTGCGTGCAATATAGTTGTGAATGATGAATACTTGGAGCAAGTGGATGAGTTTGTGTATTTAGGAAGTATGTTTACGAGAGACGGAAAGGCTGATAAGGGTATTGAAAGAAGGGTGAATGCAGGAAACTCCATTAATGGAGGACTGAACGCTGTTGGCGCAAATAAGAAATTGTCCAAAGAAGCGAAGCTAGCAGTCCACAATGGAGTGCTTATACCAACCCTGATGTATGGCAGTGAGGCATAGAACTGGCAGAGGAAGGATTAAAGTAGACTGAATGCTGTGGAAATGAGATCTTTGAGACGTATGTGCAGTAAAACCATGTATGACCGTATTAAAAATGTGGATATCCGGAAAGAATGCAAGGCTGATGTGAGCGTAATGAATAGGATCAAGAAAGGGACGCTTAGATGGTTTGGGCATGTTGAGCGAATGAACGAAGAAAGGAGTGTGAAAAGAATATATGATGCGAAAGTGAATGGAAGAAGAAGTCGAGGACGCCCGAGAAAGACATGGCACGATCAAGTAAATCAAATACTTGAATCGGGTCAGGTGAAGAGTCAGAATAACAGAAGAGTATGTATGAGACGATGTATGAATGTAAATGAAGCAAGGAGTGTGTGCCAAGACAGAGTTATATGGCAGTCCGTCCTCTCTGCCTACCCCTGCGGGAAACGGCGTGATGGTTAGTTAGACTACTGAATATATTTTTTAAGGTTAATTCAACAGGAAATCGTTGACTTTCCCCTGAAATCGCCTTAAAAATTATATTCAGTAGTCGACTCGCTGGTCGTCTCAGATGCACCTGGGAAAAACACATGCAGAGGCTGCACAAAATAGAAGCGTGCAACAGACTAAAGTAGCGCAAGTAGGAAAACGGGATAGAAATTATGAAGCAAGTTGTGGATTTAAATACATTAATTGTAAAAAAATATATGAAAGGGTTGGGTGGCACAGACAAGCCTCTCAGGAACTGTAACGGACGAAGGTAGGTTTTCTGGAGCTGGGAGATCTTTTAATCTTCAACCACCAAATGACACAAAGAAAATGTGGTGTCATTTCAACTTCTGGCCCCCCCTACCGTAGTGTATATAATTATTGTATTCATTTGGGAAGATTGTCGTCATAAGTTCACTCCTTTTGAACCAGCCGTATGTATAGCGTAACCACTGCCATCTGTACCGAATTTTAAAGAAAACTGATGTTGTCAATTTACATAAGACCTTTCAACACCTAGGCCCCAGACAGCCCGATGAAATTGACTATCTGTTCAGGAAAGAAGTTCAATATTTTGAATAGTTTGATCAATTTCACCAAAAGTAAGAGAAATCGATCTTATTTCAGGCACACTAGACACGCCCACAACTCACTTCCATCGGTTTATCTCTTCGGTGAGTTTAACAAACAATTCAAATAGAAAAACGTTAACTTAAAAAACAGATTAAATTGAACAAATACTTAAAGTGGATAGTAAATTGGACATACAAAGCTAGATTAACTGTCATCCTTTTCACTAGGTTAATGTTTGTTTTCATGAAGGAAGCCTTATTCCAAAGCCAATTGACTTCTTAATAGATAAATATGGTGGTTTGAAATAAGGAATGTATTTGTTTAATTTAATCTAAATAACTGTAGTTGGAAATGTCACTTGAAATCAATAAAGCATTAAAATAAATTCCAAAAAGCACATCATAACATCACACATTTGAGCGATTTAATATTTTTTTTAAATCTTGAAATACAGCAGATTACATTTTCTAACAATTAAAAAATTCATGCAAATTCGCACATTGGGAGGTGTAATAAAAAAGAATAAAAAACACACATGACATCTACTGACCTAAAATACCTTCTTCTCCGGCCGGGACCATCAGCTTGTTCCCACAAACTGCACACACATTCTGATCCAACTGCCGCGTGGGCATGCCCTGCTCCCTGTAGTACTAGAGGAGCAAATATAAAACACCTTTGGAATGTGTTGTCATTAATAGTATACATGCAACTTGCCGAAGAATCAAACAAATTTATTATTTTATTTACTATATACTATGCGAATTAGTTAACCCACTTTGGGAATCGCTGCCATAAAACCTGAGAAAACACAGGGTTCGGCCCTTAAATTCAACTCAATAAAATAATGAGGAAATCAAATTCATTTTTGGATCAGAGCACTCACCCCAACATGTGAAGCCATCTTATCGGAGCATATCTCCGCTATATCCCTTCCGAGGACTCCGTAGTAGAGTCCATAGAACAGGAAGAGAAGCCCACAGTCCATCCACACGTGAGGCTTGGTGTCAAACACGAGGTTCAACCCAAAGAACGTTAGCATCATTATGACGTAGCCAATTACGCCCAGCACGCAACTCAACTTGTATAGGAAGTAGAACCATTTGTAAACTAACCTACAAATGAAAGGAAAACATATATTTTAAAAATACAGTTAAGTCTGCTTATAAAGTTCCCAACAAAATAAGTTTAGAGCCTCTAAAAGTTACGTTTTTCTGTCCACTGAAAACTGCAATTAAAAATGGCCGAATTAAAATATAATACGGTTTTCCTACAGTGGCATCTCCACAACTATATATTTGAAGAATAAAATGGCTGAAATATGCATTAATGACAAAAAAGGCTCAAATATGCATGTAATTCGATTTCTAATAACAAAAATCCTATATAATCGACGTTAGATAAATGAAATTAAAGAGATTATGACTTACCTAGGAGTAGTACCAGCTATGGGTTTTTGTAATGCTTTTCTGCCAATGAGAAATGTAATGCAACTGAAGACTAGCCAAATGAAGATGAATCTCCACCATTGATTTTTAAGACTCAAGCCAACGGGTATTACCCACATGGCTATCATTGTGATTAGCTGAAAATGAATAAAAACATTATTTAACGGGATCCAGACTAGTATTGTATAAATTTATAATGAGCTGTTGAAAACAACAGTTAGATGCCGCCAACGCTCAACACTGTTGACGCAAATTTTGGTTGGATATAATTGATGATATCAGTAACTATACACAAATATCATTCAATGCAAAGCAGCCAACTGACTATGTATTGTTTTGCCAATTTTAGTGCTAAATAAAGAAAAAAAGTGAAACAATTTATACTTCATGAACGATATTATGCATAATTTGGAACGGTCTTTTGGATATGTACTCGTATATATCTACTAGACGTCTTTGTGGATTATCCTATATGATACGTAGCTCTTTGCGTTGAGAGAATCTACCCGTAGCAAGTAAAATATAGCTGTTGTCTTTATAAATAACAATCTCAACAGTTTCAACTATTCCAACTTCTAACAGGAGATCCCTAATATTATAAGGATCGTTATTTAGTGTCAATCTCTGTTTAGTTTGTTTGTACTGGGTTGTTGCGCGTGCATTCGATTTGTTAGTTGAATAATGTGATTTAACGTATGTGCCTAGTGTTTATGTTTTGTTTTACGACCAAAGTGCAAATGTCTAATGTGCAATTAATCGAGATTGATATATATTATGGCGCAATGTGTGCCATCAAAATACAAGTATGTAGTAAAGTAAGTATGATAAACAAAAAAATACATTGAAATATAAAGGTAACAACTATAAAAGTATAAAAAAATACACGGCACTGCTAAGTAAGAGCAAAGAAGAAAGATAATAAGGGAAACTATCAGTAGCATTGTATAGAATATTGTGGAATAAATGACAGTGAAATACATTGTATGCATTCCAGAAGGATTGATATTAATTTGTACCTATAAAGTACTAATTAAATAGGTTACAGTAGGCGAAAACAGACAAAAGTATCTATGTACATATTATAAAGGTAAGAGTTAATGGTTGGTGGGTAACAAAAATAATACAAATTAATAATAATCAATACTAAAAACGTGGTAATCTTAACTGACATTGATTTAACATATAATGCAGTTATTAAGTGTAAGCTTATCTATTGATAATTTGTGAACAAACTTTGTTTTATGCTTCTTTTGTATGATAATAGACTTCCGCAGACCATAGTGTCATCCATTTGAGAATATTTATTACCTAGTCGAGTATGCGATAGATTATTGAATTTTGTTCTGTGTTAGTGCCGGTATTGTTACAATGATAAGGTGACTTAAGGCGAGTTGATCTACTAGGTACAAGATAATTTATTTACAAAATTAAGTTATTAATATTATTAAAAATAAAAAAGTTAAGTCCGTGAATATTTGTCTTTTTTTTAACGTTGAGTCTCACAGATTACATTAGAGAAACATAAATAATGTTATCAGAGGGAATTCCTAATTTGAAATCAATGGTTCTGAGAAATTTATGTTGGATTTTCTTAATGGAATTTGCAATGTCAGTGTTATTTGAATGGTTATAAGCAACGGTTGACAATCGCCAACGATAACGGCGTTGGCGTTTTTTTTAATTATCATTAACAGCCAGTACTACTTCACACTGGTGATCAAATTCTTGTATGAAGTATTATGAATTCTAAGATTCAATAGAAAATCCGGCCCCGCTACATAAAATAAATACATTTTTCAATTGGTTTCCATGTTTTAATTTCTAATTTATATTCGCTAAATACCTTATAATAAAAAGAAGTATCTGGGTAACTGTAAAATGAATAAGGTGATGCATGGGAGATAGCACAACGGGCCTAAGGCGTGAGTCTTATGGGAGCTATTTTAGGGAGGATTTTTAAACAAGAATCAAGATTTGTAATACATATACATAATTCAATTTGAAAGAATGAATTATAGTCGACAATCCTAGATGGACTTAACATCAAACCCCTGCTACACCTCACAGAAAAGTTGCAATTAGGGTGGCTTGTTCATGTACTAGAAATACTAGAAGACCGACTTACACTGAACACATTGAGTGCAGTTTGAAGATGAAGAAATTCAATGGTCCGCCCCACGCCAAGTTAGGAGAAACAATCTCAGAGGCTGTGAGAGAAGGGGGTGGGTCTACTATGGATGGAGGTCGCCAAGGTTCCGCTGGACAGGGATGCCTGGAGGCGCCTTAAGTGTTTAGAGCTATATAATACCGAGTTCTGTGGCAGTTTAGCAGATTTCAACGGCAGAAAAAAAAAAACTTAAGTTTGTTTATAGTAATATCCTTGTAAGTTTGAGATGTGGTATTTTTACTGGGCATTCTTTCAAAAGTATATTACCTAACACCTGATTTGTTAACTTATGGCAGTCTATCTGCAGGATAGTGAAATGTCCATATGTAGTGTAGTGTAATATCTTTGGATAAAGTGTATTTTAAATTCACCGAATATGATCTGTAGTGTCTCCTTTTCCACTCCACTAGGAATATTTGCGCAACGAACATGGTGCCCAGCAGAATGAGCACCATCTCCATGTGCATGGCATCATGGCCCCTGTGCTGCTCGTGCAACTTCTGGTGTTCAAATCTAGAACAGAAATAATTAATGTCAAACCGCAAAAAAGTTCCACCTCATGAAGCCAACGAGACTCTGGCATTCCTAATAATTAAAGGATGTTATTTAACTTTTGGATGAAATTTCCTCTTAATACATAAGTAAAATATTCTAATACGCGTAAAACCTTCCAGATATGAGAAGAGACCCCTTCGGATAGCTCTTACTCCGGAAGAAGCTGACGTAAGACATGTCTGAACCCACTAAGAGTAGGCCTGGGTTCTTCCTCTATCAATAGGTTATGCTCCCACAGCTTTTAAAGTGTCGGCGATGTGTGAATGCGGTGCAGACTACCGAACACTCGTCCACTAGCTCCATTCATTTCCCCGCAGAATTGACGAGGTCCACAGGGCGAGGCCTGAGTACTTTAATGTTCACCTTTGACCCCCACCATACGTCACAACCTTTGTCCTGAGAGAAATATGTCTGGGAAGAATGTTTAAAACAGGTGTGAACACAAATGGTACGTAGACATGTTTCCCCTTTATCAGTGTTTTTCTTAAAATGTGCCAAACTAAATAATATAATAGAAATTAGTTAAATATTTAGTTACCTTAATTTCTCTTCTGATGATAATTCCTCGAACGTCTAAAATTTCAAAATAAATTATCAATATTGAGCCTTTAGCATGAAAACAACATATTATTATAAATTCTGCAGGTTTATAAATATTATGACTGATTAAATGTCTTCAAAAACCTTCAACAAGATAAAAGAATTAAAAATGGGGAACTTATTTGATTACAATAAAAAACATGAAGACAAAAAGGACTCATTTGAAAAAGTGTGGAATTACACATGCGAAGCAAATTTTAATATTTGATTAAGGTTTTGAGTAAGCTTTCATACAGAATATCGATTTAGGAGCACCTAAATAATTTACTAGAATAAATACAAATAGTGAAAAATAAGCAACTCACCAAAAATAATTCATACACGAAATACTAAAGACTAACCTTGTTTGGATCCACGGGCTTGTGTAGATCCATTGTCAGTGATATCTATTTGTTAATTCTGGGTAAAATGTCTAAATATCGCATTTAATAACAGCAAAATTTAAGTCAAAACACAAGTTCCACATATTCAGGTGACAAATCAGACAAATTGACAACACAAATCATAGAACGAAAATCATGTTATGAATTTTGACAGATAAAAGATAAGATTATAATACGTAAGTACTAAGCCAAAATTACACTTGGTACTATACGTAGCAATATTTTAATTAATAAATCGATTATGAAAAATTATTAAAAAAAAGACTAATGACCTCTTATGTCATCTTACCCTAATGGTGATAGATTGACAACTCTTTAGCGTCATCTGACCCATTTAAAAATTGGCTCATTTTTACCAGGATAAAAAATTTAAGATTAAAAAAATACTACGAAAGCGTTAGATAATCAATACTGCGCAAAATAAATAATTGATAAATAACTATGAAGGGATACGAGTAAGGGAAATAGATGGGAAATGGGAAGATTGAGAAAGTATCTAGCTATTCAGATCTGGTCACTAAACAGGGCTAAAGCCATTTCAAGCAACTTTTCGATTCTGAAAGAATCTTTCACCTAAAGCGAAGTGCAAATATACTCGTACCAAATGATATTTCAGTCCCATCTTAGAACAAACACCGTCTAGTCAGACGGATAAAGTACATGTATTTGTAACAACCGATTTAATACCAATAAACACCCTTATATACTTTATACCTCTAGGTCCTCAGGACAGCTAGAGAGCTTACCGTTTTGCCATGAAGGTTGTCCTTTTTTGTATTTATTTTTGTGACAAGATCAAAATTTGAAAAAGTCTAAATGAAATGAGAGTTGAAGCTTCATACATGGATTTAAAAAAAAACGGGCTTTAAAAAAAGATGTTGATTAGCCATAAAATAAAATTAAAATACGATGTTTTTTCATATTGAACTGTCATTGTGTCATTCTCAACCTGTCATTGGGTTGGATTTCTCTAGAATATTAGTTTGGTGTATAAATGCTGGCCACCAACCTAATTATTGACGAATGATTCACAGCTAGTGGCAACGGACGGTTCAAATTGCATTTAATTTCTTATCTTTTTAAATCCGTATCCACCATGGAGTTTCCTGATTTGGGTAAAAACTGCTGTGAAAAAACATGCAATAAATTAGGTAAATATCAAAATGACGACAATATTGGGCTTTTGTTATGAAGTTTCTACCAGCTTTAAACTGTTAAATTGTGACGAAATCGTTCATGCTTCCACACTAATAATATAATGTTAATAATCGTTCTATCTAATGACCTTTTCTTTGCGTATTTACTTTCAGATTTCCTACCCATGAAATGTGACGCATGTAAAAATGTTTATTGGTGAGTCAAAATTATTCTTACTAATTGTTTTCCTTATTAGTGTAAAATAACCTAGCAGTGTAATATACTTTTGTACTTTTCTGCTATCTGGAGCCATTTCTCTATCATCTTAAAATACAGATAATTTTTTGCGAAAAAAAAAATATCGTGAGAGATATCTTTCAATCATAAATATTATAACCCAACCTCAAAACCTCACCTATTTCGGTTAGGTTATTCGCTCTCAGCTGGTGTGCATAGATACGTCTAATAGATGTCCTTGATCACATTGAAAATAAAGCGTAATTGTGCATGCTAGTTTACCCATCTCTTTAATTTATTCGAATTTGTCCGAAGCCATAAGACTATGGCATCACCAATGGGGTATGTTGTGAGCTTGAAGGGACTGGGGAGGGGAAGGAGACGGAGAAGAAGATAACATATTTTTGTTAATCGATATTTAAATTTTTTTGTGATGAAGTTAACATTTTTTAATAATATTCCAGCGGTGACCACTTCCAATATATCCGCCACGGTTGCGAAATCGGGGTTCTGAAGGATGTGCAGGTCCCGGTGTGTCCGCTGTGTGCGGCGCCAGTTCCAGGGCGGAGGGGTGATCCACCGGACATAGTCGTGTCCGCACATATCGACAATGACTGTCAGACTGACGCTGCTAAACAAAGAAGGAATAAGGTACCTACTTAAAAAATATTTTTAGCGCCATTTTTTAAATCTAGTTAGGTAAAAATTCCTGGTCACTATGATCCTGCCACCGAAAGCAATGTTATAACCTCACTTTCTGTTGCATGCGTTGTTAATGTGAAAGAGGGAGAAGTTAAAATTGAGATATAAGCGGAATGCCTTTATTTGGTCCCTGAAGTGTAATGGGGCAGCAGAACTTGGATTACGAGTAATTTGGTTTGCGGGTGTTTCTCGAGACAAATAAAAAACAAAATGAATAATTCAAAACTCCATGGTAATGATATTGCGAGCTGAAAATAGCAAATAGAAAAAGCTGTGTAAATTTCATGTCGCAAGATCTTATTGTTCAAGAGTTTTTGTTTCTTCAGAAAACAGACTTTCCGCTTTATAGTTGTAAAGATTGTAATATACTCGTATAATGAACCTTTTCTCCACCCCAGGTGTTCACCAATCGCTGCTCTAATAAGGGCTGCAAGGGCAAGGAGATGGTGCCCCTGATCTGCTCCGATTGCTTGCTAAACTTCTGCTTCAAGCATCGTCACACCCAGGACCACCAGTGCGAGGGCAAACTGGGCGCAAAGCGGAGAAGGGCTGCGTAAGTATTAACATTATTACGCTATGGAGAGGCTCTGCATAGGTCCCTTAACTTGACTGTAACCCGTTCCCTTTAATAGAGTTCACTAAGGTTATCATTGGGTATTGGCCAATGTCTCCTAGTTCCCCAACATGGCTCCCCAGGAAGCTGAAGCTTCTTTCCGTTAAAGTAGGACATTGGCACCATAAGTGAATTAGTGTTTCTTTATTCTCTTCACATTTTCTAAGCACCAATGTGCTTTCTACTCCCAACAGCTGGATGTTTCTCCTGAGGTGGCAGTGTTTTGTCCCTCAGTAAGTCTATATCTATATTGAGTAGTTTTCTGGTTCATTTGGGGTTTGGACCTTTCATGAGTACTTTGGTTTGTCTCACTCATTTGAAAAATTAAGATTTTTTAACCTCATCTGTTTATTGTTTTCATATTAATTTACAAATCACAATCTTTTCTAACATACAAACAACCTTAAAAAAGTGTTTTCTTGGTCTGTCTAACATTAAATCTTGCAATTTTGTAACACAGAATTTTGTAGAATCAGAGTATTTTGAATTAAAATGATTAAACATGTTTCAATAATTATATATTTCTAGCTAAAGAAGATACATTTTACTTTACTTGTTTACGAGTTTTGACTCGTCGCATTTGATTTAAAACAGATGCATCACATAAATAAGGTGAATAATAAATTGCATTCACTATGTTTTTTTTTTTAAATGCTCCGATTTGTGCAATAGGTCCCATAAGCACTCCGACCATAGGCTCATTATACTATCTTCCATGTTTCACCTTATCCTTTGACAGTAGCCCAGTCCCTTAAATGAGGTTCACCAGGGTTATCATTGGGTGTTTGGCCATATTTCCTGGTTTTAAAACCTAGCTCCCTAGGTATCTGAGACTTCTTCCCATCAACGCGCATTCAAATTTTCCCTACCTGAATATATGTAATTGTATAGTAAAATAAGACCAAATAACATTTTAATTGTTCAACAAATTTTAACAGGGAAGCAGCAATGGTGAGGGCAAAAGCGATAGAGGAAAGCAACGGAGGAAAATCTCAGATTGGAAGGGTTACTGGAGGCATTGGGTCCTTTGTATCAAGTCTCTTTACAGATGTACAAGGACAAATGGTAAGTGTTTCATGGTTTTTTTAGTAAAATGTCAGATTGCGTTAGAATGTGATTTTATTACTTTCATTTTAATCCACTGTGAAAAGTGTTGAAACTTATCACTAGAAATTGGAGTATATGCACTAAAAATGCCAAAATATTAACTAAAAATTCTAAAATAAGCACTAACAATTAGACGTGGGCAGAATCATTCTCAGTAGGAAATCAATGCAGTCTGATTATTCTTGTTACGTGAATTAATTAATTTGATTAATTTTGTTGTTTTTTCCGATAATGCATTTAGGTTTTGCAGGTGCAACACTCACATTTTATGAACTTGCAGATAAAGCAAATTAATTTTAGTTTTAGATTTCTTTTGTAGTGTAAATTGTGCTAGTGTTAAAAATCATATATGTTTTAGTAAAATTCATGAAAATGCCGGAAGGATTGGCTGTGCCATGATTTTTTTTTGTAAAAAAATCTTAGTATTTTTTTTTGTGTATACACATATGAAGGAAATAATAATGATGAAGACTTGACTTACCAAATATGTATTCTGTGCGTTGTACCGCCATTCACTCGGAAAAACACAACTTAAATTTTCATAAAATGTCACACTTTGTAAACTAAAAACAACTACTTCTTTGTACAAGTAACACAAATTATAACGAACAAATCACGAAAAATAAATAATCGACTACGCGTTATAATATTTCAAAGGCAAAACCACAACAACGCAAAACGCCGCGAAAAGGGACATCCCTGCATATATTATTCTTACATAAAGTTATCTTCACATTTTTATTTAATATTTCAGTCAGAAGACGAAGCCTTAGCGAGGGCGCTATCACTTTCCATGCAGGACAATCAGCCTGGCAGCTCCTCGCCCAACAACCCAGACCTTATTCGGACCCAGGCCAATCGACAGAGAGTTGGCGGAGAACAATCCAGTTCTAGATGCAACGTTTCCTAGCCAGCACTCTGGACTGTATATTATCGCTTTAATAACTATATATTTTAATATTAGTTTAATTGTTGAATCTTGCTGAATTGTTTTTAAGTCTGTGTTTGAACTATTGTTAGTTTGTTATTTTGCATTTTATTCAGCTAACTGCTCTAAAAGTGTGGGTACACAGAATCTACAACCAATTTTGGTTTAAATGGCATAATCAATAAAATGGTGAAATCCGTACCATCATACAGTGCACGCTTTTGTCTTTGAGTCGGGAGGTTGCAACTTCAATTCCCGCCGTGAAAAATATATTTAGTAGTTTTTTGTTTTTTAAATGCACCTTTCAATAATTGATTTACAGCTGTTGAAAAATCGATAAATAAAGAAATGAACAGTGTAAAAATGAACCAGAAAATATGGTAACTGTTAAGTAAGTTTCTGGGTTGAAGTCCCTGGTTTTTGACTTGATTCTCAACTTTAAAACTTGTTGTTCGCATATTTAAACGATCCGTAATCCTTTGTCAACGAAACAATCGATCCGTAGAGATATATTGCGTTGCGTTAAATTTGGTACAAGTCGAGTAGTAAATATTTCAAGTATGCTAGCTAGTTAGCATAATTGACAAAAATATTATTTTGTAAAACTCAAGTGAGGGTTTACGAAATTACAAGTCAGCAGTCGCACGGCGCGCAGATCGACTTTTATGCCCGGCACACGACGGAAGTTGTACTTTGCGGAAATCCGGCATTCCAAAGGTTAATCTTGGTTTTTGTTATAACGTTTGATTTTTAAATTTGACAGATTGCACAGAGAATCTGAGCAACCGGAATATATAAATTGGACATTATTTGTAGTTATGTACATATTTCTAGAATTTTCAAAATCCAATATCAACATATTTTATAAAACGAGTACCCAAAGAATATAAAATAAATAACAGCTCAATCATTATTTTTTAGATTATTTTCCTTTCTACAAAAAAAATAATTAATTAATACCTTTTCATTTTAAGATGTCTGTAAATAATGTTTAATACCTATTAATGTTATTCGTAATGCGTAAGAATGAATTAAATATTTTCAGATAATTTTCTAGATGTCTTTTTTCCTACTATGTGTATTCTTAAAAAATATTGTTGCATATCATTGTTAAGTATCTAATATTCTCAAAGTTAATGTTTAAAAAAAAATGCTGCTCTTGCAAGAAACATATTGCAGACTGCGGGGCAGCAATGTTGCAGGCGACAAGCATTGCAGGCAAAATAATACTGCAAAGAAAATATTTTAAGTGATCTATTGCAAAAGGGGCTTATCATTTTTAAATCATAGACAATGAACTCTGTGATATTAAGAATTTATTGTTGCTTAAATACCTCAATATGTAATAGAGTAAATCTTTATTTGCACATCAAATACCTACAAATATTCAAGTATTGTTTAGTTGTACCTGTGAATTTGTGTCGCTTTTATTGTTTATTATGTGAATTATTGCTGTTATGTGAAGATGTGATTTAAAATGTTTTTTCCTCTATAGATAGGGTCTAGTTTGTTAGTATTTTACCTTCAATCCATTCCAATGGGAAAAAAATCACTAAGATATCACTAATTAATTTCATTTCAATAAGATCAACACCATGTTCTATATAAACATATGTATTATCAAATGCTGGACTTTACCACACCTTTTTGGTTTGATAGATGTGATTTGACAAATGATCGAGAAATATCACAGAATTTACGACGATAATAATCTTTTTGCACAAAAGACTGAAAGCAAAATTTTAATAAAAATATTACTGATCTAATCTAACAGATCCCGTGGTTCCAAATCGGCTAACTCTGACATAATAATCTTTTAAAAATATTTATGTATGTAAAGGCATATTGCCGATAGCTCCATTGTAATCTATCCCTCTTTCTCATAAATCATGCATGTAACAGAAAGAGAGGTTTCAACGGAGCTCTCAGCGGCTGGACCATCCAATGATTTGGCTTGTATAGCATCACTCAGGTGTTCATATTAATAATGTAATCTTTAATAACACTATTAGACTTAAAGGAGTTCTGATTTATTACATAGAAAGTTATATTTTTGTACCTGTTATTGCTGGTTCGGTATAAAAAAATAAATATCTGCTTCCAATTGACTTTTTTCTTCTTAATTACTCAATTAGTGTGTATTTCATCACCTCTGAGTAAACTGTCAATTAGCACTACTCGTCGAGTAATGTATATTATCTGTTTTACCTCTGCTGAGTAACGCTACCCGTCAAGTAAATGTCTGTTTATACAATCATGTTAATCCATGATTAAAGTTACTTGAAAGTAGTTACTAAACAATTTACTCAGAGGTGGTGAAATACCTCCTTAGTTTACAAAAAACAATCACATTTCTCCTAGTAATAAAAATTTCAATACAACTCATGAAATAAAGCATCTGTGGTTTCGAGACTAATTTTATGTACACAGCTAAGTAGAAAAACAAAATGTTTACCAAAATAATATCTTATAGACGATAGTTTCTCAGAATCAAACCATGTTTAAAAACTCTGGCCTAAACTTGACAGTCTCGGTGGCCGAGTGGTTCAGATTCTCGGTTCCGAATTCAAAACCCGGCGTGACTAAAATTTGGCGCAAAGAAATACAATTTAATTTATACAGGTTATACAATATGTATTTATTGTTAAATAATATATGTGTAGTACATTTGTGGTACGTTTCTGAGTGGTGGATACAGTTGGTGGAAGAGTTGAACAGTTGGATAGTTGGTACCATTGGGGGTGTTTTTTTATAACAGCTAAATATTACTTGCCATCGATATATTCACTTGACGCTACGTATCAGCTGTTTTGGATAGAAAAATCCACAATGACTTTTAGTAGTGAGGTATTCAACCAAATTAGGCATAATAATGTTCACAGAGTATACACTCTTACAACTTTTGTTTATTTGGCGCTAAAACTAAAACAATAGGCATACACTCGGTGAGTGTTGAATTGCGTTAAGTTGAATAATATTCATATGTAGCTATTGATATCCAACTGTTGGCGCAAATTTTCGTCAATAGCGTTGGACGTTGACAGCATCTAGCTGTTATTTCGATACAGTACTAATTCAAAATAGAAACATTGCTTGAAATTACTTAAGCCATGTTTAATGACCAGATCTGATTAAAAAGATACTTCCCAACCTTCCTCTTCCTCACCACCATCCTCTCCCCACTCCCTTCAGCTCCCGCAACATAACCTAATTGGGGATATCGGGGCAACCATGTGCGGAATTCACATAAAAGAAAGGGTAGTGCCGCATTACTGAGATTCTACTGAATTTGTATTTTCTGATGATTTAAAAAACATGTACATATTTATAAATTGCTTCTTAAGAGAGTCTTATTATGCACAGTCCTAAACTTATGGCTGTCATTTAGGTAGGTGGTGATGAAATCTGGAGCTGTCCTCATGATGAAAAGCTCCAGGCACATGTATTTGGCGGCACTTAGTCTTTTCCGTTCCTCCTTCGATCTGCAGAGATTCCTGTGGGCTACGGATGTAAAATCTATGGCGATCTTTTCAACCAGTTTGTAGGTTACCTGCACACCATCCTCGAGAGAAACCTAAAAAAAGGATATACAAAGAAATTTTTCATACATATTAAATAATGAATGAGATATAAGGAACTGGAGGGAGATAGCAGGAAACCAGCAGGGTGGAGTATGTAGAGGTAACGCCGATGATTATATATTATTAGACATTGGATATTAATACATAATCATAATCGGATACATAATATTTATATTATGTTCGAGAAATTATAAAATTACCTTCCATTTGGCCGAAAAAGTATTCTTTTTGTTTCCGGTCCCTTGATAAACCTTATAAGAGAGTTTTACTGTAAATATGAGGGCTGATTGATAAGTATCTAAAACGATGAATAGATGGCAGTAGTAGTTTAAAATATTTTGTGTCCTTAGCAAATTGACGCTATTATATTTTACTATAAATAAATACAATAGCTATTTTGAAGAGCTTGAGCAGTTGTTCTATCAAACTAGTATAATGGCACTCGAGAAGCGTTGGACTAAATGTTTGTTGAGATAGAAGAAAATGTAGAAATGTAGAAAAATAAAATCATATTCTGTCGAAGAGTTGTTGTTTTCTCTTCCGTTCCGAACTCTTATCAACTGACCTTTGTACCCTCAGCGGGAAGACCACCTAAGTGGCACTAAAGTTTTCTGAACATAACTTGGGTATGCCGACTATGTTTAAAACATAGATTTAACCACTGCACTTCATAATTTTGAATTGACTTACCTGATGTCTGATGCACTGCCACACCTGCGATCTGGATATCTCAGCCGTGGCCGAATCCTCCACTAACCCATCGTAGAAAAAATGCCCCGTGCCGGCTAGCCAGTGGTAGAAGAAGAGGATAGACACGGCGATGTTGTGCTTCAAGCCGTCCCGGTAAATTCCACCCTCGGGTATCAGCAGAAGGTCGGACGGCATCACGTTTATATCGGGAATTACATCAAGTTGATTTGGTGCAAATGCACACTGCTTTTTCCATAACTGTTAATTAAAAATACAGACTTATAACTATGTTTACAAATAATTATTAACTTCCAATTATTTGGCAAGATTGACTTTTGATTGTAAGACACCATAATATGTATTCAGGATTCAGAAACACTTAGAGACGTCTTATAATCATTGCAATACTGTAAATAAATGTTGATTGCGGCTACCTTACTACCTATGTAATACCTTATCCTATGGAATGCGAAATTCAAGCGAACTGCACCTTCCATTGTGTGCCAGGCATAGAAGATGTTCTGCTCATTGTGAGCTTGCTGACTGTAATTTCTCAATTACTCACTTGTGTTTTTGTAAATTGTATCATATTATCAGATAATATATTTATTGAAATTGCGTGATTATAGCATAAGTGGTTTTCCCATAATAGCTATGTACTTATATTTGGAGAAATGTTTTTTTTCTCCTTCATGTTAGTAAAAAACTTAAATACATAAAGAAATTTGAAGATATTTTTCCAGTTTTATTGTATTTTTGTAAGACTGAATAAATGACTTTCCAAATTTAAAAAAAGTAGCTTTCCTGTAAATACATTCAGTAATGTAACTTTGAAAATCGTTTTTTTTTTTGCTACGGAGCGTACCAATTTCAAATATATGATAGCTGACTTGTGCCAGACATGCAAAACCTCTCTTCTGATTGTTTATTTTGTTGACAAGCGAATATTATTAATTTATAGGTTTTAATTTGTTTTAAACCCCATCAAAAGGTAATGTTGGATATCATCTATTTAGGACATGCTGACACACCAACTGTCAATAATCATGTATGAGATAATAGTATTGACTATCAAATGATAAAAATAATCTTTTTTGACATTGCATTGGTTTTTATACTTACCTTATTGACAAACGGGACAATCCTGAGGTCATAAACTAAAAATCCATCCACTCCAGCTGTGATTTCTTTAAGCTTTGCTTTGATTACATTGTTGATTAACTGCGAACTCCTAGCGAGACAAAAAAACAAGCTTGATTTTAATTTTAATTATGATTTGAAAGTTTATTATGTAGAGTGAATAGTTGCTGAAAGGAATTTCAGGAGAATATATATTGAGCATATTAATGGAAGAAGAAGTCGAGGATACCTTTAAAAGACAATAAAAAAAGAAGTAAATCAAATACTTGGTTCCAGGCTTTAAATCATGCAATAAATATTTCTCAATATTAGGAGATGTAATCAATTCAACCAATTACCGCCAATGGCAGTCTTGTGAGTTGTGCATATGAAAAGATGGTGAAGAAGTAGATATTTGAATATATACTAACTCCGGGCAAGTCCCATCCATGGCAGGTTTGAGCACTGCAGCCACCATGCCCCCCGTGGCCGGGGCACCCTCTCGTGGCAGTCCTTTACCACCATCAGAAGGTAGGCCTTCAAAAAAGGGTTTTCTGGATTCACATGCTTCTTACGGTCGGGAAGCAAGAAATTGCGCCTGTTTCCTGTAAAGAGTTCAAATGAATACCTACCTACTCTATAAAAAAATATTTATACATTATCTGTAAAATACTAAAATGGTGTTTAAATATTTATTTCCATTTGTAATTATAATTTTTAGTATCCTGATGATGTCATGAGACGTAAGAAAACGAGTTTTATTCAATAAAATTAAAAAAAACGGAAATTAAACAAAGTGCAATAATTTTCATAATATTTTTTGTTTACCATTTTCATTGCTGTAATTTAGTATAACAAAGTAATTTCGTTTTTGAACACATACAACTCACCAAACTTGGTGATAATCGACGCAATGTAATCCCAGATTCCACAGTTCAAGCCCAGAGAGTGTTCTCTAAGTGCATACAAAATCTCAACTGTCTCAAAGGCGGCGAAAATATTTTCAATGAGAACGCAGGCCTTTATAGTTCCTTGGGCGATGCTTAGCTTCTTCTGAGTCCAGATGAATATGTCATTCCAAAGTCTGGCTTCAGAAGCCCCCTCAACTTTAGAAAGATAGAAGAAAGGCCCACTGCCTGTTTCAGAAAGAGTTCTGCCGCGGTGGAACATGAGAATTGCAAAGTCTACCAATGCGCCAGGGACTTCTTTCCCGTTCGCCTGAAAAGAAGTTGTTAATTTATCTGTAGCCCTATGATCTGTACAATGGTGATTGTGAAATTTGTATCTAACCTGAAAAATCGCTTTATGAAGCTATACAAGATTATATTTCTTTAAAAAGAGGAAGATTAAGGAGTAGGATAAAAAAAAGGCAAATACCCATTGGTATATCAAAAGCCACGTTGGGGCGGCTGCTAAAATTTTGCCTTCAAATATCCATACTGTGGTAGTAGTAGGTTGGCACACACTAATACAGAGAAAACTGTGATCAATTGGTGTTTACCGGAATAATCTAATACTTTTGCGGGTGCTAGTGTTGCAATAAAATGATGTAGTCAAATATTGCAATTGAATAAATGCTGTACTTTATCAAATATTGCAATCAAATGTTGAACGGAGAAAACTGTATCATTTAGTATTTCCAGAACAAGCTGATACTTATGCTGGTAGATTAAGATTTTATATGAAACTTAAATTACTAACTTTCACTCTCTTTAATCTCATAATAACAATGAGGACTCTGCACAGTTTTTCAATTTGCAGACATTAACTTGGCGAAAAAATGTAGCGGATTCAGTCATGTTATATAAAATAGTACACAACTTAGTTAACAACTCCTATTATTCCATGTTCCAAATCGCAACAGCAGACAGTCACTCACTTTTTATCTCCCTCGTTGTAATACCAATTCTAAACTTTCTCTTTTATTTACAGATCTACAGATTCATTCAACTTAAATTATTACCACATTGACATTTTCAACTCCACTATACGTGACATTAAACTAAAATCCATCACACAACTGCACCTAAACTAGATCACTGAAACTAACTTTCCATCTACTCTCGTCCTACTTCCCTTTATCCCATTCCCATGTTCCCTCCCCACCTTCCTTTCCCTCCCCGTAACATAGTTAAGTTAACTCTATAAAAAACTGTATACTGTCGCACTTTATTTATAATATTTATCATCAGCAGTGGAAAATTTATAATCAACACGATTTGTTATTCTTATTATTATAGATGTGTTAATTGCTGATTTACTGCTAATTTTCCCAAAAAACATAAATAATTACCAAAATGTTATGCTCAATAATATTCCACGCCCTCGGTCTCAGCATCAGAATGGGACAGGTGCTGATGTTACAAGGTGCTCCACTGAGTTTCCCATTGACAGCTTGTATTATGTTATGGTATCCTTTTATCTGGTTCTTCCACGTTGGACAGTGGCCATCATCAAAGTCCACCTGAACAGCTTGGGCATCACAGTTCAAGGAATCCACAAAGTGGGCAGTATTGGATGGAGATACGTCACCAATTACAACCTGACCACATCTGACAAAGATAAAAGTAATAAGCAGCCAGTTAAACAGTTATATTTATATAAGTAAAAGTCAATCTTTCGATTATTAAAAAGGTCACTTTGAAAATATAAGATGGTCAAGACGAATAACTCTTAAGTGATTCCATTGTATCCTCAAATGTACAGTCATTCAATCATTGTGGACTGCCACTCACCGCTTCGGCTATTTGCAATGATGCCATTGATTTCTTTGGCTCTGGCGGCGGGAGACACGTCAAACGCGTGCCCAAAATTTACACACGGTTGACATTTGTCACATTAGAACGGGTCGTTATAACAACTTGTTCTTTTCTTTAAGACTTCGGCTGTGGAATGACTTTCTGGTTTTTATGTTTGCATCTTCCTACAACTTGAGTGTCTTTAAAACCCAGGTTTACTTATTTTCCTTAAAAAGTAAATCCAAAATCATTTTGCTGTTCATAGTGAAGCTGTACACTTTGAGTTGTAATTTAAGACTGATCTGACAAGTGTCGGATTTGTTCCTTCTCAAGAGGAGGATTGATTGAAAATATTGTAATAAATAATAATTCAGTACTTACTTTAATCTGTTTGGAAGTTGCGCAATTCTCCAGGATTTGTCAGCTCTTTCCGGTGATGGTTTAAAATCTGGCAATTTATCATTGTTGTGATAGAACTGCTTTTTTTCCGAACGATCCGAGTATAGTTTATCGATGTCGCTGTCAAAGACATTCACAAGGTCATTTAGAAATTTCAACGCTTCGTTGGAAAATATCTGTTTTTGGACATCTTCCAGCTTGTACGGAGCAGGCTGAAGAAGAATCATATTAGTTTCCCCCATAGTTAAAAGAACCGAGTTTTAATTCTATTACCTAATGTTGTGTTTTGTTATCACACTATGTTACAGGTTAGATTGCAGTACACAGAGTGAGCAAACAACACTATCACTATTGAAGAAGCTATGATATGTATTTAATGGTTTTTTGTTGGTTGAGTTGTTACAGTGAGACTTTGAACTGTTGATAAAAATACACATAACATTATTGGTATGAATGATGCCTTTATGGTAAATTATTTATTTATTTATGATTCAATAATTACATAACTATTGATTTTGTAATTTACTAAAAATTATTTTATCTTTATTTGATTATTTTAAAGCAGTATTGAAATTTCTAAGGAAACCGGGAATAACAAATGATTAAATTTTATCAGATGCGTGTAGTCGCTAATTTTCCAACATTTTCTTCATGACAGATAATGTGACGGCACTAAATCAACTTTTGATGACCTCAGTGGCCGAGCGGTTAAGATGCCTTGCCTTCGAATCTAGAGGTCGCGAGTTTGAGGTCCGGCATGCACAATTTAAAAAAATACAATTAAATGTGTTAATCCACAAAAGTATCGCCGTGATGAAAGACCACCATTCAGAATTGAAACATTTCTTAAAATGGCCCTAGCTATGTTTAGTGACCAGATCTGAAGAGCACGGTACTTCCCAACCTTCTTATTCCCCATCTCCCCCCCCTCCACAAACCTTTCAGTCTCACTCACAACATATCCTAATTGGGGTTGCCATAGTCTCACTGGCTCCAGATGGTTGGGAGCACGTGGGACTCTTGTGCAGTATTCATATAAAAAAATATATAATTAAAAAAAGGGTGCAAACTACCAATTTTATTGCCTGAAGGCTGTTACATTAGATTATTAATTCAGAAATGAATTCAACGCAACCTCCTAGAACAAGAGGAAAGTATGCAATTTCCTACTATGTACTCTTTTGCTTGTAAACTCTTCTTTCTGTTACATGCAACGTTTATGAGAAAAAGGGGGAGATTACAACAAAGTTATCAGGGGAATGCCTTTAGCTACAAATCTTAATGTCGCATAATATTGTGATATATATATTTATTATTAGGACTATTTAAAACACCCCACATGCTTGGTATCTCTTATTTAACAGTCAACATTTTAGTATTTTCTATAAGTATGCAGCTAGAAATTCATCATTCATTCAGTAGATAGAGAGTTGAAATGTTAGTCATCCAATGCCGAGATAATATAAGATTACTGAAAGTTGCCACTTTAATTACAGGCCTTATCAAAATTCCAGTTGGTTTTCTGTGAAGGCCAATAAATCATTCCAGACTAAATGCTAAGATTATAGAGACAACATGCAAATACAGGCAGGTACTTTGATAAGTTTTTTAAAGATTTTTCCGTCTATTTTTGGACATAAATCATACATCTCATTGACCAGCGATTTTAACGGCTTCTTGCGATCTGCAACATGATTTAGTCCCTCCATTGGCATCCATACACTTTCTATATTATCTGTCCGGTGCTCCGGGAAACTTATATCGGTCTTTTGTATAACGGTATCTAAAGAACATTCCACTTCAATACGACCTTGCAAAACCTCCCGGCTGGCCGCCTCACAACCAGGATACTCTTTTGGACAGAAGGGATTGCGTACTTAAGACATAATATTCAACTGTTGTGGTGAATTCAGTGGGACGTGAATAACAAGCCCCTTGTTGTGGACTCAACTATCAAACTGCCTGAGTTCTCTCTCCGTCGGAAGTCGTGGATCTCACTAAAATGCATCTAGTGCAGTCGCAGTCGCTGTGCGTATATGATGCGCAAATGAGTTCTAAAAGATTTTGAGTTATGTGAATGTGCAACAAATATAAACTACGCAACATATTGCGCAAGTCTACTTCACTTATACCTCTCTTAAAGTGTTTTGGGTGATTTTAACAAATTCCCTCATAATTTAATATTTTAATAGTATCGTATTTATTTAATGTTTTATCTTTTTGTGACCTAAGTTTGGCCCTGCTTCAAATTTCTGTAAAAATTATTTACATTTAGCTCTGGGTTTTGCGTAGTCATACGGTTTTTCACCTGAGTAATTTTCGCAAATAATAATTAATCAATACTTATTGCTATCATTCTCAAACAGGAAAAGATAAGATTAGATATACTATGAGTAACAAAAAATTAGGAACAAGTGGCATAAATTATTTGAACTGAACAGTGTGAATTGATTTTTTGGTGCTGTGGAAAAGCTGCTAAAAACAAAGTGAACTTGATCACTAGTAATAGTAGTTACCGTTGTTAAAGAATTACCCAAGATGTGTAAAACAATCTGCAGTTGCTTTAGCTGTTTAGCATGCACAGCCTTTAACATTTTAACGTGTGGCTTGGGAATTGTTCTTATAATTCTCATTATTGTAGCCATCGTATTGTGTATAGTTTTTCTCACTTGATCTGCGTCCAAATCACTGCTATGATGGTTACAACTTTAATGTTACTTCAACCAAAAATTATTTATATTTACAAATTGGCTTCAGCCTTACATCATTGCTTCAACCAGAAATAAATCATCATAACTACAGAAGTGGATAGCACAAGAAATGAAATAATCATTCTGAAATTGGTTTCAATGGAAAATAAATACCTTCAACTCAAAATTCAAAATGTGATAAACCAAAAATGAATTATAATACGTAATACCAACGGAGCCAATCAAATAAGAGCTATTATTACTTGAAGCTATGAGCTAGAATTCAACTGGAAATCCAAAGAAAACATCCAAATGAAGTTCCACAAAACGTCAGGAGTAATCAATATTCTTAACCGGATGCAGTAAAAACTAAATAAATATTATTCTCTTTTTACATAAATACAATTATTATTTTTTAATAAAATGACTTTTCAATCTTTAAATCTGTACGCATTTATATTTATTTTTTACCTTAAAAAATGACAGTAATATTGACGGTCCCAAAGAACAAATTTGGATGTGCAAAATGATAACTTTGCATAAGAGCTGTTTAAAATTTCGTTTTTGTTAATTAAATGTTATTTATTTCATTGGAAAAATACATTGAGCAGCTCTCGTGCAAAGTTACCATTTTGCGCATCCAACATTGTTTGTTGGGACCGTCAATATTATATATATATACATAAATATTATACAAGTTTCAGTATAATAAAGCACCTAAACTTTTGCGTTTTTTATTTTAATTTCATTTTTATGTGAATACTGCGCAAGACTCTCAACTGCCCGGAGCCAGTGGACTATGGTTTCTCGAATTGTGGTGTGAAGTAAGGCTGAAGGAGTGGGGTGGGGAAGGATAAGGGGAAGAGAAAGGTTGGGAAGTACTCGGGTAATCAAAACTGGCTACCAAATACAACAAAAATAATTTCCAGCAATTTTTGGATTCTGAATGGTGGTCGGTGGCTGAAGGCCGATGCTAAGTATCTACTGCTCTGGAATGTGGTGCAAATATACAAAAATTATTTAATTTAATTGCATCTGAAATATTACATATAAATTAAATTCAATTTATTGGGACACGCTGGGATTCGAATCCGCAACCTTTGGATTCGTAGCAGAGGATCTTCCCCGCTTGGTCATGTAGGTCCTCAATAATTATGAATTATGAAACTAAGGGCAGTCAGTTCTTTGAGCAAGATATGTTGTATGTGTACCTATAGTATATATACATACACGGTATAAGTACGTAGAAATTAAGTGACGGAAAATTTATTATGAAATCATAAATATGTACTAAAATAATTTAATGTATTTACAGAAGTAGGTAACACCTATGTAATCCGCAATTTAGATTACTTACGATTTTGCAATGTTCAATATTTGACAATGTCATTAGTCATTTTTATGACTTTTCCAAACTGGATAAGATTACCAAGATAAGATATTGAAATAAATATAATATTAGAATCAAGTTTTTATTATGGATACAATAGTTTCACTGCCTAAATGAAACATTTTTTCCCAGTGAAACTACGGCACCATGGAAATTTAGTGAGGCAGAGTGAAACAGGGAGGGGAGGAAGAAGGGAAATAGGAAGATTTGAAAGTACCTGCCTATTCAGACCTAGTTACTAAACAGCACAATAAATCCACCAATCGTTCCGATTCAGTTTGGAAGTGCAAAAATATTGCTTAAAAATATTCTCTTTTAAAGTATATTCATTCACTAAATTACAAAAGCCAACAATTTATCATGGTAAAAATAATAATTAGAAAATTTATATAGCCCCATTTTCGTGAAAAAATCACTACAAGTCAAATCAATCACACCAAGCTTTACAATTTAAATATTTATCAAACCTGCAAGTTATAAATAGTGACTTAGAACAAATGTCTAACGGCTAATGACGTACATACAATTTTAATTTTCAAAGACATTCAACTGCATCCTCCATAGAATTAATACTCCCGGCACTCCTCTTGCTACAAGCAAATGAGGGACAAATCTAAAAAATCCAACAATCGGATCAATTATTGTATTGAAGCGTGTGGTTGGGACAAATTAATTAAATACGGGATTATATAAAGATTATATTGTGTCCGTCAACAGTAATGTTATAAAACCTATCGTTTTTGTCGAGATAAAGAAACTTGATTAAAAAATGACGAATATTATGGCGTATTAGTGCCATCTATGTTATTTTGTAATTACTATCCTATAGTAGACTGGGCCAGTTGGTTTACCGATCATCAAAATAATTAATCATAGCTTCACTGGCTCTGTTAAACCTATGTGTATCAACATAACGAAAAAAAAGACTCTTGTGTAAATATTTTTACAGGAAGATGGAGACGAAGAAGAAAGACGAGGGAACTGTCTTTACGGAAGACGATTTCTAAAAATATGAAAGAGAATAATTGGACGTAGTTACGTAGAAAACATCCAACCCCAAAAAAGTGAATCTGAAAAAAAGGCGTTTTAAAATATGACAGTAAAAAATATTAATATGCGCAATCGGCATTTGTAAAGTGAACATTAGTGTTTTTTTTCTTTTTTATGAGCATTATTATAAATAGGTAATTTATAATCTATCAATGTATTTATTAAAAAAATGAGGTTTTTTGTAATGTTTTTAAACTTCAATATCTGCAATGTGCGTTAGTGAAAAAAAAAATTACAAAAAATCTATTGCATTTGAAGCTTGTATGTTTTCAGCAGATATAAATCGTATATATCTATAAGAAAACATGTAAAACTCGATTTTGGAAAATTGTGGGTTGGACGCTTTCTGCTCAACTACGTCCAATTCTGTGTATGAAAGGAAAATAGGGATGAGTCGAAAATCGCCGGAAACCAAATCAAAACAAAATTTGAGAGTTTGGTATTTTTATTAAAACTAATGTTTGTATTCGAAATAGTGTTTGTTTTTTTTTTTAAATCAATCAAACACTCATGAGTCTCTCCAGCCCTCTTATTACTTCATTATTATTACTATTATTCATTTTGCTGACAGTTCTCTACAGTTTGACAATGCTTTCGGAAGGCGAAACAGCTGTCACGCTAGCGATACCAATAAATAAATACATATATAGTGAATGCCGCTCAAGAGCCCCAACTGCTTCACACCGTCTAGAGCCATTGGGACTATGGCATCCCTAATTGGGGTATGTTGTGAGGCTGAAAGTAGTAAGTTGCAGAAGGAAAAGGGGAAGAGGATGGTTGGGAACTCAAAGCAATAACATACAAGAGAGGGCGCTTCTGTAGTCAGTTTTGATGAGCTTTGCCGGACTCGGCTAGACCTGGGCGTGGCTAGGACTAGGGCTAGGGTATTTATACATCCATTCATAGCACATGTCGACGTAATGTTTTATTTACTTGTATAACCCCCTTTTCACAGTATTGTTAATAAACAAAAATATGGCATATAACTTAAAAAACCGTTGACTTATGTCCATTTATGTCGAATATCAAAACGTGTGGGCGGAGTCAACGGAGACGCGGGATACTCAGAGTAACAATATAAAGAGACCGTACTAATTTGTGACAAATCGTTGACAAACTCGCAAAATATAGCTCTCTCTTTATGCTCGGTTCTATACGCATATGAGAAAAAGAGACAAACAATTGTTGAAACCAATACACGATTTGGGGCGGGCTAAATACCATGTCCGCGATATTTGATCTGTACGAACTTCATTCACGTTTGGAGTGTCAGGCGAACGGACTGTCAAAAGTGCGTAAATAGTTAAAAACTTGAGTTATTTTTTGTCCGATATCTAGCAAAACATCATGGCCATATGTGCTATACTTGGTTGCTTCAATCGAAGTACAAAAGGACCAAAAACAAACAGTTTTCACACGTATGTACCATAAAAATCGTCTTTTTTAGTTAGATCTCAAATATTTAACATTCTAACCTACAAAACAACTAGTAACTTACACCAATATGTAATTAATCTTTGGACTATTCGTTCCAATATAATAAACTTCCGTTTGAAATGAGTTTTAGTGGATTCGTAATATTTTTAACTTAGAGATATTTACTAGCTGTCACATAAGAAACCATTACAGGGGGAATCCCTATATTGTACGGCTTCTGAAAGTATCCCGGTCTCTTTCTTTCTCATGATACTAACGCTAAATTGTTGGCAAACAGATAAAGACAGAATAGTGTTTATCTCTTAGTTATATTTATAATTTCGGTTACGTCCCCAGATTCAGGGCTATGCCAAAATTGGAATATTATTATTTATTTAATTATTTTTAGATTTCCAAAGGATGAAAAAAAGACGAGAAAAATCTAATTTCTTTTTCTTTGATTTAACAAATATGTTAATATGAATTCATACGTTTCATCTGGATTTTTATACCCTTAGCTTCTAGTTAATTGTTTTTTTTAAATCTATTGATGTGCACATGCACTATTGTACCCATTTCTGAACCTGTTCTCTGATGATTTATGATAACGATATGCATCTAGATAGTTTTAATTTTGTATACATATTATATATTATTTTCTCCTTGTTAGTTAGAATTATTAGCTTAATTAATTAAGTATGAAGCGCACTTGACGTGAAATATCACAAAACTGTGCTATATAAGTTCACTGTTATTATTATCTGCATTCGAAATTTCCTTACAAAATAACGCGGGACGGAAAACATCCCTACAATACTTAAAAGCGGTGTCATGTTTTGTGAATTTTTGTGTCTCTTTCTCTCTCATGGTGTACGACGTAAAAACGCAGAGAAAGTGATTTATCGCAAATTTATATAGGTAAAAAAAAATTGATCTCTCTCCATATATTCTTACTCCAAGGTTAAGAAAATGATTTAACATCTGTTATCACCGTACATTTTTTTTTATTTTACTTTTGTTTGTAAACTATTTTGTTGATGGAGACTGAAGTTCATTTTATAATATGTATTATAAAATGTTCTGTACTAATAATTTAATTCGTTTATATTTTTATCTATAAATAAGATTTTAATAATCTTATTGATTAATGTATATTTGAATAAACAAAAAAATATACAACATTCATTCTTTTTAATGATTTACAACTACCTACTCACAACAAAATACCTAATTGACTTAATTTGTGACAACCCTGTTAGTGATTTTACTCCGAGTTTAGGCCACACCCTTTGGTCATTGCTTGGTCAAAAAGTGCGGACAAAATTTCGCAAAGTTAGGTCTCTAGATATTGTTACTCTAAGGCGGGATACGAAGAACATTCTAACAATACTTTAAAGCGGTGTGATAATTTGGGAAATTTTGTTGTCTCTCTCTTTCTCATGGTGTACGACGTAAAAACCAGGAGAAAGTGATTTATCCCAAGTTTGTATAGGTTGGGTAAAAATAATTAGCTCTCTCTCCATTTATTTTTACTCCAAGGTTGGGAAGTACCTGGCTATTCAGATATCTGGTCTCCAAACACGGCTAAAGCCATTTCAACCACCGTTTCGTTTCGAACGTGCCGCAAATGTACTAAATATTGTTTTACATACATTAAATGTGAAATAACACATATTAATAAAAAAAAAAATTGCGCACGCCGGGATTAGTGTCTTAACCACTCGACCACGGAGGCCAACTAATAATTATATACGGGAACTTTTTCATTAAAAAAAAAATTGTTTTTCAAATTTAAATAATGACTATTATAAAAATATATACTTAAAACAATAAATTATCTTTTTTATTCGAAGGAATAGCAAATATCTAGTAACCACCCTCAACAGCTACACACACATAATATATGATATCTTGATTTTAAAATATGGGCAATAAAATAAATGCAACTTTGATAATTATTTGCGACTAAATGGTATTTATTAAAAAAATAATCTTGCTTTGTGTTCTAATGCAAATTTGTCGTTGTTCGAAAATTTTGACGTTTTTTTTTACTGTTCATATTCACAAAGTAGCTAGAGAAAGATAAAATGTTCTAAAATCATAAAATGTCACATTCTTTTATGGCCTATCTTTTATAATTAAAAAAAATCTGTTGAGCGTACTAGATATTTGCATTCAGTTTAGTTGGCTTGTTTGGCCTTATATCCAAAACCGAAATTTAAAAAAAATAATCAAATGCGAACAACTAACATCATAAAATCAATGACGTTACATAATAAAATATGTTTGTCACTTTTTCAACATTTCTTAAATTTTCATGAATTCCCGTTATCTCATGACTTCATTAACTTCGTTAACGAGTCTTGATTCATATTTCAACCATAAATATCACACTTCAAATAATAGATGGTTGACAGTTGAACATCAACAAATTCTAAATATTTTCAAACAACAGACCTATTGTTTAAAACCTTGAACCTTTGTTCTAAAACTCGAGCTTGGTAGTCATTGTCATTAAGCTCTTGAGAGGGTACATTTTTGTTTAACAGGATGATCAAAAACCTGAATTATTTTTGTGAAATTTAAATAAATTTTGTATGCCACTATATTTACAATAATATAAAATAAAACTGCTTTAGGAAGAACGAAATTAGGAATTTTTAAAAACTACATTATGTAATATGTACTTGAGTTTAACTTATACTTCCTCGCAAGGTAATTATTTAATGTTAATAATAATAAAAATGTGTTGTTTCTGTTATGCAACATTCTTATTAAGAATTTACAACATTTTTATTTTATTTCATTCTCTTTTTATAGCTGACATAAAGCTACAGGTACATGGAGATAAATCTTGGGGTAACAATATATGGAGAGAGAGCTAATTCTTTTTACCCAACCTTTACAAATTTGAGATAAATCACTTTCTCCGGGTATTTATGTCGTACACCATGAGAAAGAAAGAGACAGCAAAATTTCCCAAATTATCACACCGCTTTAAAGTATTGTAAGGGTGTTCTTCGTGTCCCGCGTCTCCGTTGACTCCGCTCACACGTTTTGATATGCGACATAAATGGACATAAGTCAACGGTTTTTTAGGTTATATGGTATATTTTTGCTTATAATAATACTGTGAAAAAGTGGTTATACGAATAAACAAAAACAGTATTTCGACATGTACTATGAATGGATGTATAAATACCCTAGCCTTAGTCCTAGCCACGCCCAGGTCTAGCTGAGTCCGGCAAAACTCATAAAAACTGACTACAGCAGAGCTCTCTCTTGTATATATACCGATATAAGTGTATTGGGGCGTGTCCGTGGCCCGAAGGAAGCTCAATGTTTCCTTATCTCTGATGAAATTGATCAAACATTTTCAAATATATAAATTCTTTCTTGAGTAGATAACCAATTGTCTTGGCCTGTCTAGGGCTTGGGAGTCGAAAGGTTTTATGTAAATTGCCAACGTCAGTTTTCTTTAAAATGGGATTATCTGTTCAGTGTGTTTAATGTTGAAAATCAATAAAAATAAAATAACATATTCGTAAAAAGCATTTACTTAGTGGCTTTCCATATTTATAAATAAAACACATAAACTTTGTTTGAGAAATAAATATTTTAAATATTAGAATCAGTGAACATCTAAGATGCTTAAAAAAACAATAATTTTTCAGAGTTCGCCAATCTCCCCATTGTTACGGATCATAATTATGATACAGGGGTTAAAATTCTTCACCGTTCTAATAAATGGAAAAAATTAGATAACTTAGAAGCATTAGAAATTAGAAAATCATTAAATAGTAAATGTAGTATTTTGAATAATCAAATTAATTTATCTTATAGTCCTATCCTAGATATATTTCCAGTTTGCCGCTCGCTTATTCCCATAATCCCCTCAATTACCCCTTCTCCTTCCCATTCCAACTCCTAAATATGTATATATATCTCAGCATTTTGTATTTTATGTTAATTTTAATATTGTCCTGATGATAGAAGGGTACTTTCGAAACCGGTAGACGTAATATTAAATAATAAAGTGGTTAAAAACAAAGTTTATGTGTTTAACCAATAAAATAAAATAAATCTTTCCGCCAAAATTCTGTTATTTTTATATAACCCTGTACTGCCTTATGTGAAACGCAATCTTCTTCGTTCTTAATAGTGTTAGCAGTTTACAAATATTTCAGTTAGTTTCATAACTTAAGCTCGAACAGTCTGCATCTGCAGGCTCACTTGCTACCCACTGTTAAAGTTTTTTTCCAGCTTAAAAAAAATGTGGACCATATTTTTTAAAATTTTGTCACATGTGGTTCAGATATGTCTGATATTTTTAAACTCATCTAGGTAGTTTTTATTTTCTAACTCAAAAACTCCCCCACTATTTGGTAAGTTTTCCACAATCTAAAATTATTTCCGAATGCTTTGTACCTACATTTACTGCTTTTTTGTTTTATTTTATTTGACTTCACAAAAAACTCGATTAGCTGGGAGAGGAAAGAATGAGGGAGAGCAGAGAATGGTTTTGAATACCTGGCTATTAAGATCTCGTCACTTAACACGGTTAGATTCTGAATGGTGGTCCATCAATGTTGATACCGAATGTATCTTCCACTCTGGAAAATGGTACAAAAAATCGTTGTTTTTTTTAGATTAAAATAGCACACATAATTAAGTTTAAAAAATAGTTTGCCCACGCTGGATTTCGAACCTACGACCTCTGGAATCAGAGCCTAGGATCTTACTGGTCTGACACGGAGGTCGTCAGGTAGTGCACAAATGTATTTGCAATTTTATGTGAATACGATTTCTCATTTGTAATGCATCTCTCAAGATGATTGAAGTAATAAGGAAATGTTTAGGTGGTTTGGGCATGTAGAGCGAACCAACGAAGAAAGGAGTGTGTAAATGGTAGTAGAAGTCGGCGACGCCCGAAAAAGACGTGGCACGATCAAGTGAATCAAATACTTCGGGCCATAACAGAATAGTATCTATGTATTTGAATGAAGCAAGGAGTATGTGCCAAGACAGAGTTTATAGCGGTCCATCCTTTCTGCCTACTCCTCCGGGGAAACAGTGTGATTAATGGCGTGATTAACGGAGTTATTTAATGTAAAATTTATATTACTTAATTATTCTAGAATACCTTATCATCGTATTAATTGTGTTGCTTTGATGTTAAACGTGAACTAAACTGCATTTTTTCGTTTTAATGCAATATATTTTATCTAGTCTAATCGTTCAAAATTATATACCTACGATAACATTCTTTCACATTTAACAATGCATTCGTGGAAAACCAAAGATGCGTCGTTAAGGTGATGATTAAAAAAAAAAAATAATAATCCAAAACCGAAAAAAACATTAGTTTTCAACCAGTATTTAGTAATACAACAGGTAGATTTATTTGTATTATTATCATATAATTAGGGCCAGTTTTTTTGTATGTGTGTTCTGTTCACCGATTAATTTCATTTTTCAAAACAGGGGCGCTTCAAAAATTAACATTCTTTTAAAACTAATTAGTTTGCTAGTCTGGCTAGTCATTGTCATTACAATTTAATGGAGCTGGTTTATATATTGACTAATAAAACAAATAATCAAATATATATTATATATTATAAAAACTAAATAAATGTTCCGCCGCGTGAGTGAATTTGTTACACCAATGCTGAAAAAATGATCATGGGTTTATTTATTTAGGGTTTAAATGTCCTTATTTGATAAAGTTTTTATAAAACAATATTGTTTTGTTGTTTTATTAGTTAAGTTGTCAAGGAAAGAAATAGGCATATTATACTGAAAGTGTGTTAGTGATTCGTTTATACACCGAAGGAAATTTGGATTTCGAATGGTTTGGTTTAGAGATCTTTTCTAAAATGACCAGCCTTTGAACTGTTTGAATGGTCGCGTATTTCCAGCGGCGAGAACATGTTTTAACATGAAACCTCTGCGTACATTTCATTTTTCGAATAGAAAAATAAAATCTGGTCCTTACCGATTATGTTATTGTTGAAAAACGATTTGGAAATTTTGAAAATAATTTTTCGGCAAGAATGTGAATGGTAAGGGTCAGTTTTAATTAATCTAAAATATAAATTACTCGCATCCCGAGTGTACCCTCGGAAAACGTTTCATATTTTTGTTACAGATTAATGAGAATTAATTCAATTGTAAATCTTGGGAAGATCTCCCGTTTTCGGAGTGCTATGAGCCACACAATAATAACAATAATGCTTGCTAATTTATCACCTCAAGGGCGCTGTACAAAACTTAAAAGCTATGGTGAAATTTACCAAAAAAGTATCCAAATTTCTAAAGCTATAGCTAAAATTATATTACACATTAGTTATTCACATTTGTCGCGGGTTTTGGAAAATTGACGAACTCTTTGTTTAGCAGTAGATTGAGGATTGGGGATCGCGGATAAAATATGATATACTTGTGAATATAGATGCTAACGGGTTACCCTAGCTATGTAAATTAGGGGAATTCTATTATTTATGGATATATTTTCTAACACATCAATAAAATAATCTTGAATCTCGATAATATAATTACAAGTCGAGCTTTGCTCAGATCAAGTTTAATAATCGTTTAAAATGTAAAAAAATTGAAACATATATATATATATATATATATATATATATATATATATTTATAAATATAATCGTTTAAAATGTAAAAAAATTGAAACATTTATATATTTTTTAAATTGCAGATGAATATGGCGCCGTCAACTGAAGGTGGGATAATAACCGGGATGAAGGGGATCACCTGCGGCGGAAAAACCACGCTGGCCAACAAAATCTACGATAAATACGAAGGCCATTATACCGTCCTCGGCCAAGACCAGCACTTCCTCGCCTACGACGATCCTCGGCAGGTGGACGTGGTGGGTTTAGACCACATCAACAAGGACATTCTGGACTGCATGGACATGGAAGAGATGTACAAAGATGTCCTTAAAATAACTAGTGGCAACAATTCGACAAAGTCTCCCAATATCCTGGTTGTCGAAGGCTTCTGCATGCTGAATTTCAAACAAAAGTAATGTCAGGGTCTACCAATTCCCTTTTGAGGAAAAAGTCTTGACAGTGATTATTTCGCAGTCGTTGGCGTGGCCACATCGTGTGGAACATTAAAATATTTTCTGAATATTCTACGCTTTTTTTTACAAATAACACAATGCGTAAATTTATTGTATCAAAAACCAATTCAGTTTGAACAAACCCCATTGAAAATATTTTATTGATCGAATAGCAAAAAAATATTGAACGACTTTGGTTTCTCTTCTGGCCACCTGCGAATATATCATTGTCAAGCTGCACCCAATGCAAAAACATCCCACTTCAATTTATATTTTTTATTAAATTTTGTATCTCCTTATTATTACGAGAATATTTTTATCAAATAATGTTACGTAGATATAGGTACATATTGGTATATACTTCATTATCGGTAGATTTCGAAGATGTGTTATTGTTTATGTTCTTTTGGGAAGCGATTGAATAACATTGTACAATAATATACCTATTACATTTTGTTTTATGAAAATTATTTCCCATATCCAATCTCACTATAATTAATCCTATTAATTTTTAAATTATTTTTTAACAAAAACATCAATCTTGCAGCACGTGTAGCTGTAAATTCCCATTTTTACAACGCCAGGTTTCCAGAAAATATTATGCCGATACACATCGAATGTGCACCGTGTTTCACGCTCATACCGCGAAATTTCACGAAAATCACACAAAATTTTGTTTTGGATTTACGGTTTAAATACCTAACCAAACTGAATATTTTTTCTTTTCAATAATAAAAGCATTTACAAGTTAATTTTATTGTAAAACAAAAAAGAATTAATTATTAATTATTAAAAATATTATTTAGTGATAAAAAAATGGTTTAAAAAAAAATTGCGTTGTAAGTATTTTTACACTTTAAAATAATTATTTTACTAAATTAGTAGTTAAATATCACAAGGGTGGGCAGAAGGATATACTGCTACACAAATTTGTCTTGGCACATACTCCTTGATTGATATTCATACCATATCAATAAGTTTTCTTGCGGAACAATATCGGCACTGAGCGGAACCGGACGTTGGTGTGAATCAGCCTTAAGTTTTCTTGCGGAACAATATCGGCACCTTAGAGTAACGTAGAGACCTAACATTGCGAAATTTTGAAGCCGCTTTTTGACCAAGGATTGACCAAAGGAGGTATGACGTATATGCTTCCAGCCAATCGGATGCGAAGAAAACCGTAAAGATTAACATTATTCCGTCTTTATCTGTTCGCGAACAATTTTGAGTTGATACATGAGAAAGAAAGAGACATGGATACGTTTAGATGTTGGACTAATCAAGGAATCCCAGTTCTTACAAATTTACGTCAGAATCCCGTATAACTCTCCAAGTAAAACATATTGAGAATGCATTCAAACTCATTTTAAACGGGAGTTTATTATATCGAAACAAATAATGCAAAGATTGACTAAATATTGCTGTAGGTAACTAGTTGTTTTGTAGGTTAGCATGTAAAATATTTGAGGTCAAACTAAAAAAATACGAATTCTTGGATAAATACCTGTGGAAACTGATTTTTTTGGTCCTTTGTTACTTCAGTTGAAACAACCAACAACTGCACGTATAGCCATATCGTTTTTTTAAATATTGCACTAAATTCACTTAAGTAATTATATATTTTAAGCTTTTTGTCTGTCAATTCGACTGACATGTAAACTACTGTGAAGTTAGTAATATATTGAAAAAATGGCTACACGGTTTTAAGCACGCCCCAAATCATATGTTCTTAACAACAATTGTTTGTCTCTTTTTCTCATATGTCTATAGAAACGAGCATAAAGAGAGAGCTATATTTTGCGAGTATGAACGATTTGACTCATAATTAGGACGGTCTCTCTATATTGTTACTCTAAGACAGTCTAAGATCGGCACTGAGCGGAACCGGACGTTGGTGTGAATCAGCCTTAAGCTTGATTCACACCAGCGTCCGGTTCCGCCCGGTGCCGATATTTTTCCGCAAGAAAACTTATTGATATGGAATGAATATCAATCAAGGAGTATGTGCCAAGACAAATTTGTGTGGCAGTATATCCTTCTGCCCACCCTTGTGATATTTAACTACTTATTTAGTTAAATAATTATTTTGAAGTGTAAAAATACTAACATCGCAGATTTTTTTTATCAAAAACAATTTTTTTATCACTAAATAATATTTTTATTAATTATTAATTATTAAAAATATTATTTAGTGATAAAAAAATGGTTTAAAAAATAAAAAAAATCTGCGTTGTAAGTATTTTTACACTTCAAAATAATTATTTAACTTAATAAGTAGTTAAATATCACAAGGGTGGGCAGAAGGATATACTGCCACACAAATTTGTCTTGGCACATTCTCCTTGATTGATATTCATACCATATCAATAAGTTTTCTTGCGGAACAATATCAGCACTGAGCGGAACCGAACGTTGGTGTGAATCAGGCTTTAAAGTAACCTAAAAAGTATCCGTTAATTTCGGTATTGGTAATTTTAGGATGGGTTTTTTTATTTTAAATATATTCATACATAGAATCTGAATATGACTTGAAAATGGCGTAAATATTAAATCGTCACCGGAAAGGCAAAATGGCTGAAGCGCCATTTTGGGAAGTTTACACCAGAGCACTTTTTTTTGTTTTACAATAAAATTAACTTGTAAATGCTCTTATTAGTGATGTTTCCACTAGCGTTGTAACCGCTCTGTGCGAACTACTAATATATATATATATAATATAGAGAAGAATAGAGTGAGGAAATGCAATTCCCGTAGACTCCTGTCACAGTACAAATCACAACTTCTGAAGTACAAGAAATAGTCAATGAGGATATTCACAAAACGACAGACAACCGTCACACTTTGGCAGTTCCGTAGAGAAAAGTTGACTCTTGGCTAACAAGAAGGTATAAGAATCCTTCTCAACACAAAACAACTTTTTGGGCGCAAAAAATAGTTGAAAGCTGTTTTTTGGGGAGCGAAACAAATAGCTGTCACTTGCTATTATTTTGCAATATGTAATTTAATAATAATACCAATACTTATTTTAATAATATCAAATTTTATATAATTTTAAAACATCTAGTCACCTCTAGTGGTATAAAAGTTGTTTATTTCTGCGTTTAGATGTATTTTTTTGTTAAAACCTACTTACTTGACTGTACAAAAGTTTTCCACTTCTTCAACTCATTTTGGAAATGTTGAAAACTAATTAAAGGTATAGTAATTAATAAATACCCATATATGTTAACCTAATGGTGAAGCTTATTAATATAATTTAAAAAAATCCAAAGCAACCCTAAATCCTGAAAAACCCTTTTGATTATAGAAAAAAAACACTCACCCCTTTAGTAGATTCCCTTCGACTGCGCAAGGACCTACCTTTCGAAGCTGCCGTAACCCGCAGAACTGTTAATCCAATCGAAACAATTCGTGTCACTGCACTCGTCACATACTATATTACAGACGCGTATTTGATTGTTATTAAAAACTACTACACTTAAAAAAAAAACGGTTTAATTAATATAAAAACTTCGATTTAAGTGAAAACATTTGCGAGAGGAAAATAAATCCTCAAATTTTGAGATAGTAAACGTTCGTTTTGATTGAATGAAAAAAATAATAACCCAAGAAATCATTTGATAAACTTTTTAACGAAAAGTATTTTTTTTAAACGTGATTTCTGCATATGGTTCAATTTGAATACTGGTCAAAATCGCATCAAAACACTGTAATAATCCATAAAATAAAATAAAATACGATTTCACCACGTTGTGTAATCTTTCCGACTGTATAATTTGAACACTAATTGACATTGTATTAACACTGCAATAATGATTCAATCAACTAAACTGATTAGTTGATTTCGGACAAAATACGACAACTAAAATACGGGCGCGCTGCGCAAACAATTAAAGCAAGTTTCTACGCACGCGTAGAAACTAAAGATAGGGTTGGACATTCATATTTTTGAATCAGCACTTTTTTTCCCGATAAATGGAGAAGTCCGACACTTTGTAAATATAATACGTATTTAAATGAACTTCTCATTTAACTTAATATTTGTTACAAACTTTCGATGGTCATTGATTATAAAACTAAATTAAAGTTAGTTTTATTTTGTCTATAGTTGACAGACTGTATTACCGACACGCCAAAGGATGGTTGATATCTGAGTCCGGCGAGGAACTAGTTATTTATCCAATTACTTTTGGAACCGGTTCTTTGAGATTGAAATTGGTAAGCTAAAGAAGCGGTTCCTTTTACTATAGAGGGTGGGGGAGGGAGTGGCTGTTTTGGGAACGAAAAAAACTAAACTTTTAACAGAACCGGGTCCTCGTCTCTATAACGCCCGTTTATCAATAAATATATTTTTTATAGGGAGAGTTTGTCAAAGAATTTATGGGCAATAAGGCGGTTATTGTATATTGTATCTGCTAGTCATTTTGATTTGCTAAAAATAGAAACCGATTCCAAAAATAATCAGTTCCTCAGATAAAAAAATAATATCGACGGTTCCAGTGACCGCCGTGTCATTGGATTCTTGTAACCGGGACAGGAGTATCGACATCTCTACTAATGAGTAGGGTGGTATCTATGATTTGTTATTGAGGTTAGGTCGTAATAATATTTATGTTATGTGCAAACTTAAATTATTAGGTTTCAACGGTTTGCTAGTAATTATTCTTTTTATATCTGTCATCTCGTCCCTTGTTTATTTGTCCCAGGTTTTAGTTTATTAAATACTAACATGGAGAAAGATGACAATTCTCAATCTGACAAAATATCCTTCAAACAACTTAAAAGAAAACCCATCAGGAAGAGACGCGAATCTTCCTCTGAGAACAGCGAAGGAGAAAATGAAATTAACACCGCGGACATTCTATCGAGACTCGAAGAAACTAAAGAAATACAGAAACTTCGACAGCGACCTAAAGGAGTTAGTGTAATAGGTCTAGCGGTCGGTCAAAAGGTGTCAATCGAAGAAGAACTGACGTGCAAGGATCCGTACAAGATCAAATCAGGTGGAATGGTGAACATGAAGGCTTTAAAAAGTGGCAAAGTGAAGCAGGTCGATGATGCTTACGACACGGGGATAGGAACGCAATTCTCGGCGGAGACAAACAAACGAGACGAAGACGAGGAAATGATGAAATACATCGACGAAGAACTAGCCAAAAGAAAAGGTTCAGAAGATTCTGAAAAAGACGCTACGGACCCTAATAAATATCTATCCCCTGAAGAGGCAGCGCTACAATCATTACCCGATCACCTGAGGCAGTCCTCTACTCACAGATCCGAAGAAATGTTGTCCAATCAAATGCTCAGTGGAATTCCAGAAGTAGATCTGGGCATCGAAGCCAAGATCAAGAATATAGAAGCCACAGAGGACGCTAAGCTCAGACTTCTTTGGGAGAGGAGAAACAAGCAAGACGGCCCCTCGCAGTTCGTCCCTACAAACATGGCTGTCAATTTTGTTCAGCACAACAGGTTTAATATTGATACCGACCCCCCTAAAAGGAAGAAACCTCCCGTTGAAGATAAACCTGAACCGAAAAAGATATCCAGTGTCAATATGGAACCTCCGCCGATGGTGATTGTTCCAACGAAGAAGGAAAAGGGGAAAAGAGCAACTGACGACTATCATTATGAAAAGTTTAAGAAGCAGTTCAGGAGATACTAGATTCAATTAAAATAAAATAAAATTTACCTCACACCATCATTTAAAAAAATTACTGTGCAATTTCACATGTTTTATTTTTTAATACTGTGCCACCAGGCTTAACTCAAGTTCCAACTTTCTCTCGAAATTTTGACTAATTGTTATATGAAACGACAATACAGCGTCTTCTTTTATTTTCTCAACTCCCGAAACGGTAAGCTCCGGCAAACTATGGAATTGAAGTCGTCTATGACCAGGGAGTTTTGAAGTATCCATTTATGGTATGCATACCAAAAACAACAATTTTAATTGTGATAATTTATTAATACTAATAAGCAGAAATGTATTATTCTTCAATAAAAAAAATACATCAAGATATTTTACAGAAAATGTTAATTTGGCAGTTTTTGATTATAGTAACCTCAAACACCATTAAAAATCAAGATATTACAGTTTGACATGCTTTACTTTACAGTTGTTAGTACAGTAGATTTTGTGAATACAATAGTACAGTCATTTCTCCTTTGGCCGACTACAAAGTAAAATGTGTCAAACTGTATAAAAATGTTGCTTTTATCTGTTTATTGTTGTGATGAATTTCCTATAAAAAATATATGTTTTTCTATGTATATTAATGAAATTTAGAGATGTAATTGTGTTATTAATACATATTATCGGATATATAAATGCAGACAGCTTTGAAAGGAATATTATGCAAAAAGATTCTTAAAAACTACATAGGTATCGCAGCCAGAGTTGACAGAAACACAGTACTCGCACAGATGCATTGCTTGATAAGGTTATTCCAGAGAAATTGAAAAAATAAGTGCATTTTAAAAACACTAAAAGTTTTCGAATATTCAAATTACAAAATCATATATTTTTTTAAATCAATAAGAAGGCGTAAGAAATACAAAGTTCTGTTTCTCAGGGATCATTGGCAAGGACATCACCATCGGAAGTGCATACTTATGCACCGATACACACAGTCCTGAGTGTACTGTTTTGGTCATCTCTAATTGTGCGACCTATAATATGATAAATTTATTTAAATTTTCCCTACTTACTTCAATCCTTCAAATATCCGAGAGGTAATAAAAATGTATGTTTAGTAGAAAATTCTATATTAATATCACTAGAGTACAAAAGAGGGTGAATCACTGTGAAATTCATTCAAATATCCTCCCATAGTATGTCTTTTCCAGTGTTGTTTGAATTATTAAAAAAAAAAAAAATTAAATAAAATTATTTTGTTAGGAAAAGAGAGGAAAATACTAACAGCGTATATGAAACCTAACATTTTTATCAATTCAAATGAAAATACATAATAATTATAACCTATATATTATTTTATACATGGTATGAATAAATATGCATATGACAAAAGCACCTGCACAACTTTGATGGCCTCCACGGCAGAGCGATAAGCTTCTTGATTCAGGACCTAGAGGTCACGGGTTCGAAAACCGGCGTGGGCAAAGAAAAGAAAATAAAATTTATATGAATTATTTTACATGCACAAATTAAAAACAAAATAATAGATACATCATATATTTGACTTTTTTCTAGAGAAGTAATTACTCTCAGTATCGCCCTGGTGAAAAGCACCATTCAGAATTGAATCGTTCCTTGAAATGGCTTCCTTCAGTCTTACATCATACTCCAAATTGCCACAGTCTCACTGGCTCCGTGCAGTTGGGATTCTTGTAAGACATTCACATAAAACTTTAATGTCTGTTGTTTTATGCATATTTATCTTATTGTATAGTATCATCTTCATGTCTGTACAGTTCGACTTGAAAATTATCGGAATAGAAATAATACGTAAGTATTTTTATCAACTTTGTAAATACATTTTCCGCTAAAGGTCCATACTTTTCACAATTCACAAACTTTTAGCAAGAGCAAATGAGTTGAATATCACACAAAAACCCATTTCCTCTTAATATCACCTTCAATACTTAATACCTAGTTTAACTTTAAACATCATAATCCTTTCAAATAAGTACCCACACAGTATAATATGTATCTTCTATGAACAACAAGACAAATTCCCTAATTTATTATCTATAGTCTGCTGGGTTCGGATTCACAAATACCTATATTCTGTTCACCAGGAAGGATCACTATACAAAAAACAAACCAATAAATCATGTAAAAGGAACTAATCAATTGTGATGTAGTACAATTCATTTTACTATGCATTTCTCGCTTGCAATTTATTAATGGAGTACGGTATCTAATGCATTTAATTCTAACAGGATGTAAGTAATCAAAAATGAATACAGACTAATATTGACCTCTCGACGAGTGGAGTAAGTTATTTTTCAATTCGATTTTTTTCATCAATTTTTTTACAATGACATTTAAAAACAAAAATTATATTCAATACGCATACGTCATTATATACATACATGAAATGCACATAGAATTTTGCCTTTAAAAAAAATCTTAAATCGATTGACTTTTTTGTTTGATTGACAAGGTTCATTCATACTTGCCAAGATGTTAATAACATTCAAACACGCAATAGAAAAACACAACATAAAAAAGATTTCATATGTCACTGGGATTTGAACACGAATCTTCCGCTTGCCGGGCGGCCGTGCTACCAATTACACCGCGAAACCCCTTGTCCAATCCGTGATTATCAATATTTCACTGTTAGAATATTATCATTACTGTTTCAATAATTCATATCATAATTGAGAAATGAATAGCTTTAAAAAAAATAAAAATATTGTATCCATAATATTATTTTCATACAATGGGAATTTGTACCCGCTAAGTTACTGCAAGTAGCTTGTCGGCGAGAGTTTAGTTAAACAATATTATATACAACAACAATAATTTTTGATAATCATAAAAATAGCAGCACAATAATATAAAAAAATATATGTTGTGACCTATGGTACAAGAGTTGAAAAATATAAAATTAATACAAACACTTTGTTAATAGTAAGAACAGACTCCAATACAATAATAGCAAATATGTAATTGAATTGAAAAATATTGAATAACTTTGATTGGAATTTGCATGTATAAGATGAATTTTCCCTTAACTTTGTTTGGTTCTCAGTAAACAGATTATAGATACTTCCACAAATCACGATTCAAATTTTCAATAGGATGCACTATATAACAGCATTCCAAGAACTCAACCTGTGATTGATTCAAGTCCTTTAATCATTGTCTTCTTCCACATTCTTTCCCGAGTCTTTGGCGCATAGACTAAGGCTTTTCCCATAAGATCCAACTGCCAAGTCTATATTATTAACACTTACACCTTGCACAATTCCATCTCTTATTTGTAGCACGGGGCCACGATAAATAGGCTTCTTCCCAGAAGTTTGTATGATCCTATAAGAGGTAGATGGCCCTGCGGTTTGTTCTAGAGATCGCTTATCGATATCTGAAGATCTTTTAAAGACGATATCACTATCGGACAACCTTTTGTCTACGTCTGATGACTTTTTGGAGGCGTTTTCTGTGGCGTTGAAGGTGGCAGAGGACATCTTTATGGACGAGTGTTGGGTGGAGGAGGGTATACTTTGCTTCATCTCAGACATAAAGAAGTCGTCGAAGTTAAACTCTGATCATTTGTCCCACAGGCCGACTTCTTTCATGCGGGTCTGAAAGTATTTCTCCAGGGCGTTGGCACACCTGAAAAAAAAACAGCCATTAGACAGGTTCAGAAGAAATTGTGTCAAGTTCATTTTTTTAATATTAACTCTACGCAGGGAGCTATAAGAAATAAATTATAGTTGATACCGCACAAGAGTTACAACTGCTCCCAACCATTTGGAGCCAGTGGGACTATGGCATCCCCAATTGGGGTATGTTGTGAGGCTGAAGGTAGTAGGGAGAGGGAGGAGATAGGAAGAGGAAGCTTGGGAAGTACCTGGCTATTCAGATCTGGTCACCAAGCACGGCTAAAGCCATTTCAAGCAACGTTTCGATTCGGAATGGTGGTCTTTCACCAGGGCAATACTTAGAGTAACTACCACTCGGAGCGTGCCGCAAATATACTATATATTATTTTACATGAATTAAATGTGTTGTCACACATATTGATTAAATAAAATGTATTTTCGCACGCTGGGTTGGAACCTGCGACCTCTGGATTTGTAGTTGAGCATCTAATCACTGGACCACGGAGACTGTCAATGTCAGCTTTGGGAATGCTGAATGAAGAATCTTTTTTTATTTATTTTTTGTATCGACTCCACACAGGAGAAAAATGATATCCCTCGGGGCCTATTTCATCTTTGGGGTTGCTGTGTGGAGGGTTTTTTTAAGGAACGAGTGAACCAAAGAGAGCCTCTCGAAGAGACCCATGTTGTAGATGGAAGGAAACACAAAAGCTGGCAAACCCTTTCAAAGCAGAGCTTTTTACCACAAGAACGAGTTGTAAAAATAGGTTATCATGAGACGAATGGCAATTGTGTACAACTATTGGACATGCCCATGGCATGCTCTTCGACTATGCACAGGTGTCGGGACCAATGAATGATGAAATTTTCCATAGAAATATGTACCGGTAGAAAATACACTCATTCATTCATTGCAGTATGTGACTGTAAGCCAATCTAAGATTTACAAATTCTAAAATAAATGTATGTTAGTAAAACCTTTATTTATCAAAATAACTTTATATGACATTCTGCAAGGGATTTTATTTAGTCACTGCAAAAAGTTTTATTAATTTGTAAGATATTGATTGCTTATCAGTATAATATAACCTAGGTAGGAGTAAATGGATTTTAATAAAATTGGTTTTGATCCTGACTCACTTGTAATATTCTGTCTCAGGAGAGTTGTATAGCCGGCAGTTGGTGAAGATTCTGGTCATGTCTGCGATGAAAAGGCGCCTCGCTACGTAATAGCGAGACTTCAGACGTTCGCCAATTGTGCGGAGATCTGCAGAAAGAACAGCGATAAAAAATGTATACCCTTAAAATACCTAAAAAAACTTTAAACTCTAGAGGATCGGGCAGTCCGTTTATTAGATTCCCCTATTTTTACAAACGGATTAGTCTTTGGAGCGCAGACGTCAGGCGGGAATGCTTTCCTTGTTCTATGGGTATTTCAAAGGAAGATACTCCGAGGAGCTTGCGTCACCGATGCACAACCGAAAAACTCATCAAACACACACTCAACATTTGTACACGGTTAACATTCGACACATGAGAACGGGTTGCTGAGAACGGTCGGTGATTCAATGTTTTTTTTTATCACATTTCATCCAAAAGAAAATTACCCTTACTTTGGGGCACCAGACACGCCTCCGACACACTTCTTTCGGTTTATCTCTTCAGTGGTTTTTAGAATCAAAAACACAAAAATTTGTAACATGATACAATAATAATAAAAAAATATAGTATTTAACATTTTTGTAAACATAATATTACGTTCACCAATTATATTAAGTTGAGCAAGTTATTTTTACGTTCATTTTTATTTTTAAAGTTGATACTGCAGAAGAGTCCCAACTGCTCCCAACTGTCTGGAGCCAGTGAGACTATAGCATCTCCAATTGAGGTTGAGGTTTGGGAGGAGGATATGGGGAAGAGGAAGGTTGGGAAGTACCTGGCTATTCAAATCTGGTCCCCAAACACTGCTAAAGCCATTTCAAGCAACATTTCAATTCTGAATGGCGGTCTTTCACCAGGGCGATACTTGGAGTATCTACCACTCTGATTCAATTAAAGTATGCAGACTTACCCATCGGGTATTTGATGTGGTCATAGTAATCCGGAACTTCATTTTTGTCCACCGGCTTCAGGAAAGGCCAGGCCGAGTGGTGGTTCTTTATCTGCAAAGAGAGCTTAGTAAAAAGAAAATATGTAAGTGAATTAGTGTTATGTGCGGTGTGAAAGTCAGAAATAAGTCTACAATAAATAAATAGTCAAAAATGCATGCAAATAAATAAACATTGAGCAATTTAAAACCTTTTTTTTTTTTACTAATCCAACGAATTACTTTGACCAATATCCAAATAACATAATTTTTGAATATTTAAATAATATCAATAATCAACAACACAAATATGAAACAGAAAAAGTCATAAAATAAAAAGACAATGGTCACAACCGAGACTCGAACTCGAATCCGGGAGAAACACTTCAACCAATTCAGCCATTGGGACCTTATAAGAAACCGACATTTTTATTCGATCTCATACTTTCATTGAAGTTTATTGATATTATTTTTTCAATTTTTTCCTTCGATTTTTGATTTTGGATATTATTCAAATATTTAAAAAAAATAAGCATTAATGCTTTAAAGTTAATTCCAATTTCAACATTTTTATTTTTTTTAATGTTTTAGGATGAAGATTTTTAAAACGCATAGCACTCTATGATGATATTAAATATTAATAAATAACATCAAATCATATGTATTAGAAAAACACACAAGAAAAAGCGTTATTGATGTGTTATTTTTACGAATTTATTGCTTTTTCGTTGGCAAAGCCGCAAACCATAATATATCAAAGTAGAACCACATGTCAGTAATTTAGCAAATTAAATCAATTGAAATAATAGACTGTATTCCCTTATTTTCCCCATTTAAATATGTTTACAAAACAAAAACCAAAAATAATTAAAACCTTACAGTAGCAAAAGGCAGACTGCTCATCGAGTTAAAAGATTATCTCATAATTTATGCACTTCTAACCACAGTTGACACGGAAAGAGGGAGAAATATTCCTTGGCACTGTTTCAAATTCCTACAATACGATATATACAACAAGAAATAGTATATTTCAGATTAGAAATCTGGAAATACAGTAAAACCCACTTAGGTAGTTTTCGAGCTGAAGAATTTTTGTTTTGTCGGTCCCTTGAAGAAGGAAATTGAAAAATGACCTAATTTTCCCCCCATATAAGGTTTTGACACATTTGAAGTTTTATTTCCGACCCCTTGATAAAGCTTATAAGATAGTTTCACTGAATCTTATTTTTGACAGTAAAAATTATGTTTTAAAGCTCTCTGGCTCATGATAAAAACAAATTTTCAAGCTGAACTAAAAATTCAAGACAAAAAGAGCTGTACAAATTATGAAATTAAATTAATTACAATCTAAATTGACTTTTTATTAATACTTTGTTGTAAACAGTGCATTATGTTACAATATACAATGGTAATGGTACAAAAATAGTAAAATGATGTTGTAAACTGTGAATTATGTTATAATGGTAAAATGGTAATGGTACAATATTATGTTGTAAAATTTTATTAAAAAATATATTTAAATTTAATTTTTTTTTTTAAATTATGATGTAAACTGCATCTGCTCTCAACATAGGATTTTCTAGGGAGACGGGCACAGCACTATCACCCTTATATTATAATGAAGAAAAGAATAATAAATAGAAATTTTATGATGCCAGAGCTTAAGTTTTAACGAGATATAAAAAAACAGATTTTCAACTTCGTAGTTCAGATGCTAAGATATTACTAAGAGACTTTTTGTTTATTTGAAATCAGCCACTGCATCAACACTATTTGTTTCAGACAACAAAGTAATGCTGAAGTCAAGCTGCTGTTTTGTAGAAATTAATGTAAAATCCAACAAAAGATAAATCATTGATTTTTTGACAATGTGAGTCAACGGGCAATTCATGCATGCCTGTTATAAATGAGATAATGTATGTTGTGTGATGAGAATGACAATTACCGCATTGAGTGTGGTCCGCAGCGCTGTGGCGAGGGTGTCTGGATCGGCAGGTTCCTCTGCCAGGCGCGCCACGCGTGTCTGTCTAGGAGCTGCGCGCCATCCCGCCTCTCGCAGGCCGGGAATGGATTCCACTGGGATACTTCGAACCTGAGATAAAAAACTGTCATTTAATACATATCGACTGTATAAAGGTAAAAAAAGCCTTTAAGCTACAATGCGGGATACGATAAAAACAAATATTTAACAATTCAATATGTAATAATGATAGTAATTATTGATATCTTCCCGGTGAAAGACCACCATTCAGAATCGAAACATTGCTCGAAATGGCTTAAGCCATGTTTATTGACCATATCTAGTACTAATAGCCAGGTACTTCCCCACCTTGCGAGTCTTCCCCATCTCTTTTCCTCTCCACACTCCCTTCAGCCTCACAAAATGCCCCAACAGTCAGATCAACTCTGCGTGGGCACTTACACTTTTATTTGTATAATTTTTCTATGCAACTAAAATAAAATGTATAACTTACGGTGCACTGAAATATGTAGTGCTAGGATTTATACATTTTCCTGTATTTCGTTATACTCGTATATACTTTCATTAAAATACAAATGTAGAAAACTTCACACTACGAAAAAATGTCTTCCCTTTTATTTTAAGTTATATTTCAAATTTATGGGATATTCTCTAAATATTCATCTATTATGTCTAGTACTTACCCCCTCTTTGAAGCATGTCAGGCCAGGGTGGACTTTTCTCACTTCTTTTTGTCTGATGTCAATTAATTTCTTCACAATCTAGAAACAAACATGAAACAAAATTATAAAACACATGAAATAGGTATGAAGTATTTAGGGTAGAGGAAATAAATGTGACTGCTCTCAAAAGAACTGGGAAGTTTTTTTAAGTAAAAAATACATACCGCAAAAAACTCATGTATAAAAATACAGTCGCTGTAGGTTTTTATATTCGGCCAGTGAAGGATAAGGCCAGGAAGGAGGCCCTTGAATAAGTTATAAATAAGATGAAACAGGACCATCCGGATAACAATAATCATAGTAACACTGGCTCTGGGTAGTTAGGACTATTGTAGAGCCTCTTGATGTAAGAAAGAAGCGGAAATCACCTCTTTCTGTTTTCTGATGATAGCGGTGAATTGTGTGTACACAATCTTAGGGTTCAATTCACAGTGCATCAGCGTAGCCGCTTCATAGTCCTTTATGTATCCCTGGTACATGGCTCTGGGGAGCTTTATCTCCTTGGAGAAGCCCTGCTTCTTAAAGTAACCTGGGAACACAAATTATATTACTTTTACTCTTTCTTTTAAATCTTTTGAAAAATATGTTAAAAACAGTATGTCTAGAAATATTGAACCTATTGATACTGAATTCTAGACAGAAATAGTTTCCTGACATCATAACTCACCCATTTTAGTCAAACACACAAACAAATATTTTAAAATGTATGAAGAAAATTGAATCCTGAACTGTATGTTAAAATATAATAAGCAATATATTTCAATGCCAATAAGCATGTATAATGAACTAACCCAACCTAGTTATTATTTAAATATGTGATTATTGCTAGATCTACCTACAGGGGTGAGAAATAGTCGATAAGAGTAAAAAATAAAATAAAAACAATGCCTTGTTAAAGAACAAAAAAGGTAAATTTACAAATATTCTTACCAATGGCAAATTCATCAGCAAAGGTGAGAAAGTGAAGGATATTGTTTCTTATGTGGTAATCCTTCAGGTGGTTCATCAAATGGGTTCCGTATCCTTTCACCTGCTCGTTAGACGTCACCGCACAGAATACTATTTCACTGAAGCCCTGAAAAACAAGTAATAAAATACATTTAAAGCATCTTCCCCGTTTCCTTTCCCTCAGCACTTCCTTGAGCCTCACGATATATTGTAATATGCTGGGGTATGCCTAAATTGGGGATGCCATAATCCCACTGGCTTCGGTCAGTTCAGACTAGTGAAGTAATCAAATAAAAAAATTACCGACCATCACAAATATTAGGTGTGTGTCAGAAATGTATGGATACAATGAGATTTTTTTGGCGTAAATAGCAGGAAAATGTAAAGACGAGGATTGTTTAAGTGAAATTTAACTGCACTATGAATTCTCACCTGAGTGTGGAAAGTTCTGAAGCAAATGCCGCCAATTGGTCTTCCCTCTTTGATTAATGCTAAAGTCTTGTGTTTTCTGGAAAATTAAAATGGGGTTATTAATTTGTGTGTTGTAAATAAGACGTTCAAACCTCCGAGTTGACAAGTGAGAAATATAAACATATTTTTTAATTCCCTCAAAAATATCAATTGATTTGTTATAGGTCGCACAATTAGAGTTGATGCGAACAACACATATTTAGGATTGTGTTTGTTGGTGCAGATGTATACAATTCTAACAGTGATGTCCTTGAGAAAAGTAAAAAAAAAATTAAAACAACCGAAAGTTTTTACTTTCATAAAATTTCTATTCCGAAGATGCATTGATGCCGATTTTATGACAATATCAAATGTGAAAGGGGTTAAACAATTGAGCCTTAGTAAACATTATGTATCAATCAGTAACTAGGCACAATACAACTGAGGGCACAGCAACACATGGCAGCCAAACGCGCTTGTACGCAAAGAGTTTAGTTGCAACTCGCGGCAGTTGTTCACACCTTTCTGTGACTTTAATAATAGACTACTGGCTCTTTCCATTTGCACATGTCTGGTCAAATTGTTTATTTTGGATAAATGCCATCGCATGAGGAATCAAAGATTGAAAGATCAGTCATGAAGAGACTAACATAGTGGCACCCCAGTATCTTACCTGTGTAAGCTAACTTTTCTAGCATACAATATAAGGTAAATAAACCAGTAATTATAAATTTTATGAAGCACTTACGGATCAAATACTAGTTGCGATATGTATTCCTTTGTCATTTCAGGTAGCTGGTGTGAAAATACATTATGAAGACCTGAAAAGAAAAAATAAACAATTCGTTATAACTACTAACTGTGGTCTCTAACCACCCCTTATTTCTCATCAACCTTTAATAATAATAGCAGTGAATTTATATAGCGCAGTTTTGTGATAGTTCACCTCAAGTGTGCTTTACACTAAATTACCTAACCCTATATATAATGAGAAAATAATATACAACAGATATGTATGCAAATTAAAACTGTCTAAAATCTTAACCTTTGTTTTACATCGCCCCTTTATGCCACATAAACCCATATTCATCGGTTTTCCATCCATGTTCTTAGTTCAATAGGGTAGGACACAGCGCGAATGACCGCTATCTTTGATCTATGTAAGTTTCAAAAATGATAGAGTTAAGAACACTAACCGATTAGCCACAGCATAGTCTGTTTGTTGACAGGTCCGGTGAGAGAGTTGCCAATGACGTGGAACTCTATCAGCTTCTTAGCCTCTTCTACTTTGGCAGCTTCGTCTCTTGGAGCACTAACTTGCAGCAAAGCCTGATATATAAAAACAATACATTTACATAATTTTATACTATTTAGGTGTTATATGGGCTTAAACTTTTGATGGGTGAATACAGCTCGCGACCATATAACATGTGCATAGTTTATTTTAGAATTTATATGTGTACAGTGAAACCCAAATTTCAGTGAGGAAGAGGTGTAGTTAGCGCTTGATAGCCATCAGAGTCACGCTACTTTCATTAGCCTAACTGTGGAAAAAAACATTAAAAATTACCATTCAACGGCCTCCATGGTCGAGTGGTAAGACACTCGACTACGAATCCAAAGGTCGCGAGTTCAAACCCGGCGTGCGCCAATAACTTTTATTTAATTAATATGTGTCATAACACATTTATTCATGTAAAAATAATAAAAGTATATTTGCGGCATGTTCCAGAGTGGTAGATACTCTAAGTATCGCCCTGGTGAAAGACCACCATTCAGTATCGAAACGTTGCTTGAAATGGCTTTAGCCATGTTTGGTGACCAGATCTGAATAGCCAGGTACTTTCCAACCTTCCTCTTCCCAATCTCCTTCCCCTCCCCACTACCTTCAGTCTCACAACATACCCTATTTGGGGATGCCATATTCTCACTGGCTCTAGACGGTTGGAGCAGTTGAGACTCTTGTGCGGTATTCACGTAACAAAAAAAAAAAAACCATGCCGTCCCAAAACATTTTTACTTGACAAAGTAAATAGCCGCGCAGATCGAAGCCCAGTCGGAAGAAGTTCGTGGGGACTTTGCATCAGCGTTAAAGACTGTTTATCACAGAATTTATCAGTTTAAATACGGCCTTATTAGCTCAAACGACGAACCATGCTCTGGGTGGCCCATTGAAACAAAACCGATGAAAACATAGAGGTACTCAGTATTGGGAATGTAAAAAATGTTGTTCGTTATTGAAATAGACAATTCCAATAGCGTGCAGATGAGCTTACATCTGGTCCTGCCATATAATTGGGGTCGCTTATGGTGTTCACAATATCAGCTACCGTGTCATCGGTCAGATCTTCGAGAGACTCCCCGAGCTCTGCAAAACGCCTCCGCTTGGCTGCCCCGCCCGGCGCATTGGGGTCAAAGGGGGTATTGGTTGTGACCAGCGGCATGGCTGCACGCTTGCCATCGTGGGCACTTTGCTTGCCGCTTCCTGTGAAACATTATAAATTAGTATATATTCTTTTTGATTGAGTGTAATTAAGGTTGTTAAACATTTCCTGTGTTATGGAGGAAACTTGATATAATAGTTCACTCGGGCAAATCCTTCTAAAGGAGCAAATAAAATATCTTGTATTACACAGATGAAGAAGAAATAAAGTCAGAGGACATGGATTGTATACAATTAAAATTAACCACAAACTCGAGAATAAAATTGAAAATCAAGCCAAGTAATATACGTTTAGTGACATGACTATGAAAACAATACTTGATTCACACAATCAAATTGAATTCCAAATAAATTGACACCATCGTTAAGTAATCTCTTTTACGAAATACGGTACTTTTAATTTCACCATATGACAATTTAGCGTCGTAAAATAGCTGACCGGAGTTTCAATCTTGATGAATAGGTATATAATATTTAAGACCCAAAACTGTAAAAAATAATTTTAACTATAAGTATCATAGTTATCGGGGTTTGCATGTTTGTATTATCCAAAGTCATTATTATTCAGGCATAACTACAAAGTTGAACAATTTTGCACACCATGTTTCAATTTAGACGTGAAGTTGATAAGAACCCGAGATAGAAAGACGAATGACAAAGGAGTAATTCAATATCTGTTATAGAAGTTGAGAATAGTACTATGTATATATTTGTTATGTGTGAGTTGAACTGCATTCCCGAACAATGGAATTGGCACGTGAGATATTACCAGTATAACAAAGTAATTTTGATATTTAAAGTTATTTACGACGATGCCATGATCATCACAAATTATGGTGTGGTGCATCTGGTTCAACGATACAGAATTTTCAGGCCAAATACAGCCGTTGGGCGGTGCATTAGGCTCCCTGCTCTCCCGAGATGGCTCATTGTGAGTTTTGGATGTTTTCCAAGCTGAAACGGACTCAAATTGAGTCACAAAAAGACATTATGCGAAATATGACAGTCCAGCTTTACTCCATTCCCAAAGAGGCATTGTAGGAATGCTTCTAACAATGGAACTGCTAGAAGAAGTGAAAGAAAGGCAATTTTCCAGCTGAACTCCATTCACAGTGAGAGTTTCAAGCCTCCACATTAGTAATTGTATTTTTTCCCAGTCAGAGGTAAGATACTTTTTGAACAGTGACCTGTAAATATGTTGACAAGTTTAGAAACAAACATAAAAAAATAATGAAAATTAATTACTTGTGTGCCTAATTTTCGATTGGCGTCCCATGCTGTTGATTGTGTTATACCAAAAAATATAACCGAACTCCAACAAGTCCATAGATGAACTAAATAAATATCCGCGTTCAACTGTTTATCTTAGGTAGAAGGCAGTTTCAATTTCAAGCACCTTTGTTAAGTTGACGAATATAAACAATGATTGCAAGTTATTTATCTGCTGCATTGTCTTCACATCTACAGTTTATCTCAACTCAACACAGCGAAATAACTTATGTCCAACTGTCATGTGCAAAATAACCTAAAATTTCTACGTTCTGTGTAACAATCTAGTTTTGTAAATATCCGTTTCTTTACAAAGTTAACAAAAACACTTTTACAAAGGTACTTAGATTTTCTTTTTGACTCAAGTATTTTACATTCTAGTGATGTTACTGGGTTGCTAGAGCACTAATGTATTGCATTTTACAAAGGCTTATGCAAAAACCTGGCAATTTTCTTAAAAAATAACTATCATAGTGATGCCATGCTTCTAATACCCATTGTTTGGGCCAGCCAATTTGCATGTCATTTTGTACAATCTGTCATAATAATAAATTTACAATTTGGTTAATTTATTTAATTTTTCTGTGCGATTTTAAAAATAATTCTGAAAAATCTATTAATTTAAATCTATGTAGTAAAAACCCTCGAATTGTGAGTTCTGGTGAAATGACATTCAGAGAAACTACTACTACTACTTATAAGAGAGGATGGAATGTCACACACTCCTTGCTTTACTCAAATTTATACATACTCTTGTTATTCCAACCTTTGACAGGACTTGACTTGAGTATTTGATTCACTCGCTAGTTCTTCCTGGAGCATTGCACTTAAGCATCATATATTCTTCGATCAGAAATATTAGTGCTCATTAGTTTCACGTCTACCAGGTCTGGACTACATGTCAAAATGCAACCAAAGCAGGCAACCAACATGATACCTTTTCAAACTAACTAAACTAACAAATTATTCTAAACTAACCAAGATTATTGTGTTATTTGAACGTCAAGGTTAACAACTCTGGATGCCACACTCTAAGTTCTGTATAATTACTAGACCTACGGTGGTAATCGTGAAGCTTAGAGAAACAAAAAACAATTTTCCATACAGGATTACTATTTATTATACAGGCCCATTTAAATTGGCCTTATAGTGTCCACTTCAGGTCTCACGCTATTACTGAAGATGTATGTAAATGCAGATATGGTTTCCACGACCTTGAAAAGAAATATAATATACTCCGAAATGCATTATTTTTTACGTGCACATGTAATATGAGCTTCATCAGCTTTGATTTTTATGTGATTTTTAATCAACCAATGTCTTTGGTAAAGTTAAAGACATCAGTATTTACTAATAAAAAATATTAAAATAATTTATTTATTCAAATCTAACACAAACATAACATTATAACTTAAGCCTATCAAAAACTTTAGAAAACCTATAATCTATTTATAGCCGACCCAGACAATGCACACTTCGGATAGTGTGTATTGGTGCATCATTGTGCAGAAGGTTCCACTCGACGGAAACTGGGTTACTACGTGTTTTGTCGGACATCACTCTTGCCATCGAGTCAGGAAAGTTAGCACTTCTCTCGGTCTTAGACATGAGCGCAGCTTTCGACACGATCGACCACGGTTTTCTTATTACACGACTAGAAGAAACTTTTGGTTTAAACTGTGGCGTTAAGAATTGGCTGATATCGTACTTAAGTAACCGTTCACAAGCCGTGAATGTGGGAATAAACCAATCAAATTTTACAACGCTTTCATCTGGAGTACCCCAGGGGTCCGTTTTGGGCCCACTGCTCTTCATCCTTTTCATAAATGATGTCGCTCAAATAATCAAATCATTTGGTCTTATATCACATTGCTACGCCGACGACCAGCAAGTTTTCTTTTACTGCTCACCTAAAAGAAATAGACAGTCTGAAAATCCGCATGACTGAGTGTCTAGAAGCGATCACTCTCTGGATGACCTCAAATAGACTGAAATCGAACCCTTCAAAGACAGAGTTTCTCTGGACCGCCACAAGCAGACGTCAGTATAAAATCGATAACTCCCCAATAGCTGTCTCAGGAAGTGACATTATTCCAAAGACATCCATCAAATTTCTGGTTGTTAATCTGGATGCTGATTTCTCCCTTAAATCCCAAATTAACAGGACTGTGAGCACAGGGTTCTTTCAACTAAGACAAATAAAATCAGTGCGAAGAAACCTGCCAACAGAGGCAACCAAACTACTTGTAAACTCGTACGTCGTTTCGCGTTTAGATTACTGCAACGGAATATACGCTAGTCTTCCTAAATATCAAATTAACAAACTACAACTAGTCTTCAACGCCGCGGCAAGACTTATCACCGGCGTATCAAAATATTCCCATATCTCAGAGCACCTCAAAAATCTTCACTGGCTTAAATGTCCCGAAAGAATCCAGTTTAAGCTTTGCTGGATGGTTTTCAAATCAATTAACGGAATGGCTCCGGCTTATTTATCGGAATTGTGTATTCCTGGAGATTCCAATTCGCGACAGTCAACTCTTAGATCGGCAATGTCATCGGCTATCGGAAGGTTGAAAGAACCAAAGCGCACACCAGACACTAAATTCGGAGAGCGCGCCTTCGGAGTGTCAGGTCCTAAAGCCTGGAATGGACTACCACATGATCTGAGAGTAATAAAAGACTCGACAGAGTTCAGAGCCAAACTCAAAACTCATTTTTTCAGAAAATCATATCCATAATCAAGATGTAACAAACCCTATAGAACCAAGAAAACTTTTCAGACTCTCATTCCTTAAATTCATTAGGACATTATCACCATTATCTGTTCTTCACTACGAAAAATTAAAAACACCTCCGATATACTTTATTTTAAATTTTCCTTCATGCCCTAAAAATAATAATAAAGAAATAAAATTAAAAAAAAAGAAATAAAATTTAAGTTATTCTAAATTTTAAGTTATTATGATATGGTGATTGTGTCCTGCCAGAAGTGCCAGGTAAGTATGTTGCTGTATATTTATATAAACTAAGAATTAATATTAAGTAGAAATTAAGATTTGTTCAGCGCCCTTGAGGTGATTTTTCACAAAAACGGCGCTATACAAATTATCCAAATATTATTATTATCATTGCAAAAAGTCACCGTGAAACAACCTATTGTATTGCCTACTTATAACAAGCGTATGTGATGATCAATTTAGGATACATATTTGAATTTTTTTTACAGTGTGCTCTTTTTATTAATTATTTGTCCAAATATAAATGTCTAAAATATACAATAGAAATGGGAAACTGTCCAAAATATGAATTTTTAAGTGTAACCCATGGGAACTCTGAAAATTCATGCTTAAAGGAATAAAATGGTTGAAATATGCATTAACTCCTGGTGTGTCGGAGGGTCTCTAAGGACACGCAACATTTGTACCCGTGGTGTGCCGGCGTGTCCTAGGAATCCCATGCATTCATCATTATCTTTTAATGAACCATATATATTTAAATGAACCATAATCACTTGTCAATGAAATAATCTAATTTGGAAAGAAATTTATTCAACAATATGAAAATACAAAAAAAAACACATTTCTTAACCAAACTTTTTTTAGTGACATGAGGGAGAAAAAACGAATTCTCCGAATATAAATAGCCATTCCAGAAAAACCACTTATACCATTAACATACAATTTGAAAAAATACAAAAACACATTATCTGAAAAGATAGCATAATTGACAAAAACATCATTTTGTAAAACACAAGTGAGTTATTACGAAATTACAAGTCAGCAAACACACGGCGCGCAGATTGACTTTTATGCCTGGCACACGACGAAAGTTGTATTTTGCAGAAATCCGGCATTCCAAAGGTTAATGACGACAAAAGACTCAAATATGCCTTATCAACCAAAAAGGATCAAATATACAAATGCAGATAATCTAATGTGTAATAATTAGAACCATATATACAAACATACCCATGTTCTAAATAACCTGATGATATTTGAATTATCTCTACTTCCATCATTAAAAGCTGTAATTGTAGCTTGTGCTATGATGGAGAACTCAGCTTGTAGAGGATTGAACCCTCAACGCCTGGTTGGGAACACAGTGCTTTGGATCACTCTGCCACAAACCGGTCATAAATATAAGATAATTAATATAATAATGGTTGATTGTATTAGAATAAAATTTTACCTGAGCAGAGAGTAATTGTGGTGAATCCGTCTTTGTTTTCAGGTGTAATATTCACTTTTTCAAATTCACCGCTTGATTTGAGACGAGCTGAAAATTATAATTATTAAGAGATATCAAATTTAACAGTTGCTCACATTCTATGAAATGGCTAATGTATTGAAAAAAATTGCTCAAATATCTAAAAAAAATTGTTATGGTGGAGTTAATAACACCACGCCCCTCAAATCAACCCCGAAAGACATTTGAAAAAAGAATTATTTTGGATTAGATTAGTACACTTAACGCAAGGGACACACTACATATTTATCAAGAAGAAAGTAAACTTACCAGATCGAGAGTTGTCAAGTATAGCCTGTAAATGCGAGGGCGGCACTTGTTTGTAGTCTGGGTCCCAGATGGGAGAGTTGGCGCTGAAGATTTCATCCTCCAGAAGGGCCAAGAAACGAGGGAAGTGGGTCAACACCAGTACCTGCAATTAAATCATTCAATAGATTAATACCAATATAAATGTCCAGGCTTTTTCTCAAAGAGGAAATTAATAGAAGTAGAATAAGATGCAAATGGAAAATATACAAAATACTAAGTTTAAGATTCTGAAGCAAAGTATTGAAGCACCTTCATCTGTACATCCAACCAGGAATTACACCATAGCTCAAGGTAATGAACTAAATACATACCAACACATGCGTAATACTGCTGGTAATGTAAGCAGCCAAAAGCCATAAATCATTCTCATCTCCGATTCCAAGTCCTTCAGCAGCTATTTTCTTTTGATTCTCCATGCTAATTTCTGAATTACTTTCTTGTAACAATATTTTTTTTCAAAAGTTATAATTCTTTCACATCGACCATCAATCAATTATATATAAACGAGTGTATCATTTTGATTGTAAAATATAATAATCCTACAAAAATCGTAAGGATGCTTTTAAATTTCACCTTAGGGATTTTTTTTTGTTTGTTTAACACACATTTTTTCGATGTTTACAAAAAAAAAAAACATTTATATGGCTGAAAAATCTCACCAACCCTTTTGAAAATCAATATGAGAAGGTTTCAGCCAGCATCAACTCAATAAAGAGGATCTGTAGCAATTATTTTTAACCAATACCATCCAAGCAACGATAATTTATCACTTGTATGCTTCTCATAACATACACTTTAAAGTTCAACTCAACACTAGGCTAGAAAATAAGGTGGGGTAAAAGTTAACAAAAGATTAATTACTAAGCTTACCCTCTTCTCTGGTGACATTCTGTCCCTCTCGGAATGACACTTATCCATCAGCTGTCGGCAGACAGACTTGAAAACTGCCTTCAGCAACGTCCGTCCAAACACTAGAGTAGTCTCGAAATGAGGCAGCGAATCACAGAAGGCCGACGCGTGGCAAAACACTAGCCATCTAGAATATATACATAATAATTTATTAATACAAGTATGGTACATCTCGGAAAGCTATAGCACCACAGATCGCACTCGCGCAACTAGACTGCCGCATGTCAAAATATGTCAAACTGAGATTGTGAACTTTGAAGTTTTGCATCTTTACCATGTATGTATACGGACATGAATTGAGATTTTTGTATGTGTATTACAATTTGAAAGTAGGAATTAGAACTCTAAATAACTGTATGTATACTGTTACAGTTTAACAGAGGTCAAACAACAACTAAAAGTTCATCTGAATATATTTACTAAAAGTGTATTTATTGTAGTAAATGAGTTTAGGATATGGCATTTTTGCTGGGTGTTCTTTCAAAATATGTATAGGTATCGCAATGAATATTGAGTCGAACATAGTACCTACTCACACAGGTGCATCTAAACTAAAAGTGTATTTATTGTAGTAAATGAGTTTAGGATATGGCATTTTTGCTGGGTGTTCTTTCAAAATATGTATAGGTATCGCAATGAATATTGGGTGCATCTAAACTTTCAGTTGTATGCATCAATCTAAAACCAAACTCTATGTTTTTCTTAAAAAACATTCTATGTTTTTCTTACGGAAGAGTCTAGTTGCGGGAATGCGAAGTAACGAAAAGTAAATGAAGTACCTTAAGTCGAAATAACAACCATTACCAATGTGTGAGATGTATGAATGTGGATTAAGCAAGTAGTTTGTGAAACGGCGTGATGCGTGGATTCTTATTCATGCGTAACGTTTACTTACTAAAATTCACAACAGAAACAAAATATTTAAAAAAAAAAAAAACAGGAAAAAAGCATTGTTGATTGATGAATTATTTTGGTTTCCAGGTTTATGCTCTACCAGATGAGCTACTCTGCTATCCTACCCAATTAAAAAAATACTAATTTATATTAATAAATCTGTGCAGCTCAACTGGTAGAGCATTAACCTGAATAGTAAAAGGTGTTCGGATTCCGAGAGATTGATGAATGAATTTAATGAATAATAAATTACCTATGTACTGTTTAAATTTAATTGATAATATCATCTAAACCAGAGATTCTCAAATTGGGTGATATCCAACAGGGGCAGTGCCAGTGGGAATTGCAAGGCAGTAACAGGGAGGCGAGGGCAATAAAGAAGCGTTGAAAAAAATTTGGTTGGCTAAAATATTTCTCTACATACACAGACCTATGAACCGTTGATGTATGTTTCAACATAATTTATTATGATCTAAACTTATCCGTTGAAAAATTAAACTCTAAAAAAACCTTTTATTTCTTTAAAATTGAATTATTATTTACCTTGTGTAGTTGATCTGATACGCCGAAATGTCTTCAGGATTTGACACCTGCTGAAAAACGAATCGGTTAATGGTTAAAAGTGTGTGTTTCAACTCAAGAGAGAACACATTGTCAAATGGACAAAGACTGTAGCTTGAGGACAGATTTAGTACAAACAGGCAATTATCAATCAGGTGATTCGAATACTCAAAGAAGCTGCATCTAATTTTGGTATTTTCAGGTGTACATGTGAACAGTTCTATGAATATCAAGAGTTCAAGAAAGAGCCAAGGGCATGTCTCTTCTGACGATACCTAACATCTCGCACTCATTACAGTGAAATATTCCACTATGTATATAAATATATAACTCTTGGTGATTTTCTACTGAAAAGCGATTGATTTTGTAAATACTGAAACATTTTCACAATGACAAAAATACATCAAATAAACTATGGATCCTGTAAATATTTTAATGTGTTTATTAACTATGTATAAAAAGCTGACAACTACAGATATTATATAATTTAAAAAAAAAAACCACAGATGCATCACCATGTAACCCGTCTCACAGAAGGTAATAAAACTACCCGAAGGTATTTTTGAATGTTGTTGTAAAGCCGCCTCTATCAGTAATAAAACAAAACCCAAAGTCACAGATGTTCACTATGAGATAGACTCAATAAGCGTCCATTCCGGACATTAATAGTATTTATGGCATTGATTTACTTAAAATTGTACCAGTCTGAAGATGCCCATCACAAGGTGAAACCGGTCAGGTCTTAAATAAAAAATAGTGGACTAAAGTTAAAACTTTGATATTATTAAAAACACTGAAGAAATTTTGTTTTTTCAGTCCTTTGAAATTTTGTACAAAAATAAGTTTTTTACAGCAATAACGGCATCCCCATCCGCGTAAGAAGTTTAAAAAGTTTGGTGGTGAAACCCCATCACAAACGAAAACTAGTATCGAAACATACTTGAAAATGTACCCTTTTCCATAATGTTATTACTTTGTTGGGCAGATTACCCGTTGATCTTGGTTAGAAAGTAGATAAACAAACCATCTTACGCGATTCATCAACTACGAACAATGCAACCAAGTATGGAATCAGTGAGTTAGTATGTTTAAGAATGAATCCTTTGGCATTTGTTATTTATGTATTTTTCGAACTCAAAGACATCGTGATGTTGCCGAATGCTTCACATGCCTGTCTTCCTAATAAAAACAATTACCAGAGTACAATATTGAGAAATTAGTTCTAAAACAACCAAAATTCGAGAATGTATTGGTCCTACTGCCGAGAGCTCCATTTTACCTCTCTTTCCGTTACATACGTCATTTGAGAAATAGGGAGAGGTTTCAATGGAGTTATCATCAGTACATCTACACATTTTTATTATTTTCTGACGTTTGATTTCTGAATGGAGCTGTTCATTAAGTAGTTAAGGTACTAGGTACGAACCATCTTTCTGATGCTGGGAGATTCGAAGTTCCAGTGGTTGAAGCAGTGGAGGAACATTTTGGCCAGGTCGTACATGGTCTGCCACTCGCGCTGGGCGAGCTGGTTGAACTTGAACAGCACAAAGTTGGTGATAGCCTTAGCTATGGAGGGGCGCTCGAAGGGCGGCTGCCCCAGCGGTCCGTCGATCTGCGCCTTGCTCATGGTCACAATGCACTTCCGGAGGAGCTGGAAGCGCATGCGAGCGTCATATGTTAATCCATCATTCATTAATATTTAGTCATTCAATTGTTGAGGAAGGGATTGAAGGAAAGGATTGAACAAAAGCCAAAAACTCATTCAATACAAAACAAGTTGGTAAAATGACTTGTGAAAAGAGAAAGATTTTATTTTTGTTTTTGGTCGAGTGGTAAGACGCTAGACTACGAATCCAAAGGTCGCGGTTTCAAACCTGACGTGCGCCAATAACTTTTATTTAATTAATATGTGTCATTAAACATTTAATTCATATAATAATAATAAAAAGTATATTTGCGGCACGTTCCAGAGTGGTGATACTCTAAGTATCGCCCTGGTGAAAGACCACCATTCAGAATCGAAACGTTGCTTGAAATGGCTTTAGCCGTCTTTGGTGACTAGATCTGAATAGCCACTTACTTCCCAACCTTCCTCTTCCCTATCTCCTTCCCTTCCCCACTACCTTCAGCCTCACAACATACCCTATTTGGGGATGCTATAGTCTCACTGGCTCTAGACGGTTGGGAGCAGTTGAGACTCTTGTGCGGTATTCATATAAAAAAAAATTAAAAAATGTGAATGCCGCACAAGCCAGAGCCAGTGATACTATGGCATCCCCAATTCGGGAATGTTGTGAGACTGAATGGAGTGGGAAGGGAAAGAAATGGGGAAGAGGAAGGTCGGTAAGTATCTGGCTATTCAGATCTGGTAACCAAATACAGCTTAAACCAATTGAAGCAACGTTTCGACTACGGTCAATAAGTAATTTTCAATATACATGCATCCTAATAATAAAAAATATGGGTATTGGCAATTCAGTGGGTCTAAAGATTGCTAAGCAGTTTTTAGCATTTGGTGGTAAAACACTTGAACCAGGGTCTTTCCACGGTGTAATGTAAAGAGCCAGTTGTCTATTCTGGAACCTCGGTAGGTTGCCACTTCACCATCCACCTGCATTATTCTCACTCACTTCTGTATTATATACTAATGATAACACTCACAATACCTGTAGTAATAGGGAACAACTCTACTTAAAATAAATGATGGTCCTTTAACAAGGTTATATCATTACATACCTTGAAGAGATAATAGTAGACCCTCTTGGTGTCCTGGTCATCCTCGCGGTGCATGCTCATGAAGATGTTCTCCACGTCCACCACCATCCCCAGGAGTCGGTTCACCTCTTGGGCCGAGCACTGCGACAGGTGGGACACGTGCCATTCTGGAAACAAAAATACATAATACATCATCAGGTGCTAGATTCATGTTGAAGTTGGAGAATCAATAGTTTGATCTAATTCATATCTGGCATCTTTGCTTTGGCTGTGCCGGCTCAATTTTATATTTTATGATATCATTTCTGCTTTTCTAACAGAGATCTCTCCCTCTACAGTTAAATTAAGAAAAACATATATTTTTTTATAGTGAATACCGAACAAGAGTCCCAACTGCTTCCAACCGTCTCGAGCCAGTGAGACTATGGCATCCCCAATTGGGGTATGTTGTGAGACTGCAGGTAGTGGGAAGGAGATGGGGAAGAGCAAGGTTGGGAAGTACTTGGCTATTCAGATCTGATCACCAAACACGGCTGAAAGCCATTTCAAGCAACGTTTCGATTCTGAATGGTGGTCTTTCACCAGGTCGATACTTAGAGTATCTACCACTCTGAAACGTGCCGCAAATATAGTTTTTTTATATTTTTTATATGAATTAAATGTGTTATAACACATATAATTAAATAAAAGTTATTGGCGCACGCCGGGTTTGAACCCGCGACTTTTGGATTCGTAGTCAAGCGTCTGATCTCTATGTATATCTGATCTCTCGAGGAGCCTCCATTGAATCCAGAGTAAGCTCTCCTCTCAGCCTTCAAAAGCTTGGCATACTAGAACCAGCAGACACTATAATAGTACATAAAAGTTGATCCTATTAAAATCGTGTATACTTACTATTGTGTTTGGAAGCCATCTTTGGTCCTTGAAAAAATCCTTTTGACTCTGTGCAAAAACCGGCAGTGTGTCTGATATATTTCTATACCTTAACAGGCAAGTCACAATCAATGGAACAGAGACAACAGATGGGAATGCCGGCTTTTGTTCCAATCACCCTGACCCTTCGCAATTAGTATCGCGAGATTAATGGGAATTGACCTATTTTTGTAATTCTTACGGTAACCGGATAAAACCAACAGAGTTGACATACCTAGGCTGTGGGAGCAATTGCGGCACGGGTCGGAGAAGTTGGCAAGGGGCGGTTGGGCTGAGTCCCCACGGGGGCCCGTCTTGGCGACAGGCACGGGGGTCTTCCACCCGGTGCAGGTGCAGTCCTGACTCTGTGGATGAGAACATCAATGCAGCTATTCAATGTTTTAATGAAATAAGTAATGTGTTGATCCCCACTGTGGAATAGAAGAAATGCATTGTTCTTCATTATGGAATAGAAGAAATGTGTAGTTTCCCATTACAAAATAGAATAAATGAATTGTTTTGCACTATGGAATAGAAGAAAGGCGTAGTTTCCCATTACAAAATAGAATACATGCACTGTTCCTCATTATTGGACAGACAAATGTGGTGTTACCCATTATTGAACAGAAGAAATGTGTAGTTTCCCATTACAAAATAGAATAAATGCACTGTTCCTCATTATTGGATAGACAAATGTGGTGTTACCAATTATGGAATTGAAGAAGTTTGTTGTTCTCATTAAAAAATATAAGAAATGTATCATTCTCCAATATGGAAAGGAAGAAATGTATTGTTTTCCATTGAAAATAGAAGAAATGTGTTGTTCCTCATTATCGAATAGAACAAATGTATTGCTTCTTATTACTTAAAAGAATAGAAAAGACATATTGTACCCATTACTGAATAAAACAATTTTCCTGTTCTCCATTACCTGGCAGGCCGAGTAGATGGCTAGCTTGAGCAGCTTCTTGTTGTGCGCCCAGTTGTAGACCTGCTGCTTGCGCTGTTGTATGCGCTGCAGGTTGGACTGGCGAGAAGCCGTGTCACCAGACGGCGTGTTGTTGCCACTTGCCGCGCCGCCCGCTACCTCCTCGCCGCTGGCGTTGCCACCTGATAAGACACAATATTAAATAAAATTGTGCAATTAATCATTGAAAAAATATTAATACCATTTATTATTATAATTATTAACTATTACAATTTTATTTGACTAATACCATTATAAGGCAGAGGCCATTTGCCGCCTTAATGTTTTATTTTTAAATGAGAAACTTTCAAATAATCACCCTTATATATTATTGCAAGAAAGAAATGAAAATATGTTTGTTTTGACATCCACATAAGATAGTCATTGAAAGCAAAAGAGAATACCATGACAACACACAGCATTTGATTATGTTTTAGGTGGTATATTAAAAACAATAACAAATAAGATAAAAAGGTAAACAATTAACGGTAAACTATTCAAAACAAACCATCTTGCGACTGGATGAGACTATGTGATGATTCCGGTTCACTGTTTGACATTTGCATTTCTCCCAGATCGCTCGGGGATACAAGAGAACTTGTCATGGGTAAAGATGCGTTCACCGCTTAAATGCAAAATCTGTTAAATATTTAATAACTTTAGGTTTCCAAATGATGGTTTTGATAGATAAAAATACAAATAATATATTTTAGTCGCTTTCAGACAAACCGAAAGAACTCAGCTGTCAACTGTACAATGGTTTCTATGGAAAAAGCGCGTCTAGTCTATCCAACGCCATCTGTCTATCCAAAGACAGACCATAGAAATAAACCTAAATGCAAATCGACATAGCTGCTGTGTAGGCGGATAAAAGTACCACAACTTGACACACATAACTTTGGAGTCGGCAGCGTCACCAGTATAAACTATTTCGAAAAAAAAACTATTTATTTTTTACAGTTTGGTTGTTTGTTTCTCCTTTGGTCTACTGCAAGATTAATTATTTCAAGCTGTAACGAAAGAACAATGATTGTAATGGTGATTTTCCAGAAAAAATGGCGCTATAAAAAATGCCAAGTATTATTAATATCGTTACTATCTCTTGTGGAACTCTTTGTGGTATTTATTTTATTTATGGGTTATAGGTTATTCGTAACCCGGGAATGTTCATTCTCTTAAAAAATATATTCATATTAAAAAAAAAAAACTTGTTTGTTCTTACTGGCAACTCTGGAGTCTATTTTCAGTACTGTCCGGATTTCAATAGACAATGAGATAATTTATTTTTGACACCGCTGGCAAGTGACGTTGCTGTCATTCTAGTTGGAGAAACATTTTCTAAACCAATTTATTTTCTGGCATTTTCTTCACTGGAAGTATAATTTATAATCCACGTACCATTCGTGTTTCTTAAAAGCTCTCTCCGAAATGGCGTAAGTATTCACAACACGTGTGTATTTTTGAGCATATGGAAAACATGATGACATTTTCTCCTTTTAATTCAATTTTATTTTCTAGGTCTAAAGTAACCTTTAAAATTACACTTACATCAGATCCAAAGCTGCCATTTAAAGTGTGAGTATATTTTTAACAATTCTCTTTCCACAATTAATCACTGTTCCTAGATAAACTTGGTTAATGGATTGAACACCAGCTTTATGAATTTATTTGAGACTTCTGCTGTACTTTTATATTGAAAAAAAAACTTGCATATATTATGGCAGGGACATTTTTTATTAGTTCCAATGGTACATAGGAATTTAAACTAGGAACTAATAAAATCCTTATTCAGAAAGGTTTTGAAGTATTTTGGGGGTGATTTCTGTTGAAATGTATTAATCATTGTTTTCTGGGATTACTACTTGTATGTTGCACATTAGTAATCAACAATAACATTTCTAATACTTTGTCAAACTGTTAATAGATGACACTGCAAATTCAGAAGTAATCTTCCCAGAAAACAACCAAAATATGGAATTCACAACCAAACCGGATAATACAAATTCACAGAATATCCAAGGCATATTCACTACTTTTGAAAAATTTATTGAGATATGCGAAAATGATTCATGGCCAAATAACGTTACCGGTTCTCAAGAAGTATGCAAAGCATATAAAATCGCAAGCTTTGTCGAGAGATGTATTGAAAAATTGGAAACATTATGTTCTTTTAATGATTTTATAAATTCATTTACAAAATGGATGGAGCTACAAGGAAATAATGTTCCTTGCAAGGATAAAACTATTCTTTCTAAATCTGCTGACTGCATCCTTGAAAAATTCTTGATCAAAGATTTGGAAACTGAAATAGCAGACACTGCAATATCGGAATATCTCAACATGTTTGGTGAAAGAAGATTGCAGTGCGTTCTGAAGACATTGATGCTAAAATCGACTTCTTATAAAGTCGTGGAAAAATACGCAAGTGAAATCGATGTAAATGAACAAACCGAAAATAATCTAAAATGTGAACTGTTTTTAAATCATTTGAACAATAAATCGGATTCACAAATTAATGTAATCAATAACATGCTATGTAATGATAATTTTGATATATTTGAAAATGTGCAACAGATTTTTAATTCATTAAATTTTAATGGATTTGAATATATTGAAACTAAAAAAATAATGGAACAATGTGTTTTGAATAAATTGATGGAACGTGATAAGTGTAACTCAAAATTTTGGCTTTGGTTGTTAAAAGACTTGGACAAAGTGCTACTTTCCAATGTTTGTAAAAATTTCAAAAACATTTTTAAAGAGATAGTATTATTTTTAATTCACTGCAGCGGCCATATGCATTTGGAGAAATCTGATTTGGAAGAAGATGTATGGATTAATGATAGACTCACATCTTTATGTCCCGATTTAACTCGTGAACATTTGATTGATGTTGTTAAATTATTTACAAAGGACTGTAGCAAAATGCGTGATGATTTATTAACTCTGATTAATGACTCATTTCCTATATTGGCCTTTTGGAATTCTGTTTACAAAGAATGTGGAATCAGTAATGACATGCTGTGGAAGAATTTTGATAACTTTTATGATGAGGACATATTTTTAGATTGATTTGTCCGAATGGTTTTTTTTTAATACTTGTATGTTTTTTTAACGTAATAAATTGTTTACTTTCATAAACACTGGTGTCCTTTCTATCATTCTATTTTATTCAATCTATGAATTCTTCTGAACCCCTACACCTTTCAATCAATCATACATTGATTACAGCACTTCCTCAACTTCTTGAGTCAGTGGCTTTGCAGTGTCCATCATAGCTGCATGTTGAAGCAAATCGCTTGAGTTGTAGACATGTTTTGCATCCGAGATCTTCTATCTTATTCATTCTTGTAGTTTATACCAAAGGTAACTCAAAGACCAAGCCTATTCATGACACTGACTGGTCACTAAAATTGACACATGTATAACTTATCGTCGTTGGGCGCATAATTCCTTCAATGTGTCAAATTTGAAATTTTACAGAAGAGTAAAAAAACTAATGCTTAAGCAGGAAAGTTAAGGGAGACATTATTACTACCCATAAGTTTAAAAACCCCTTTTTTATGAATATTTTTTTAAATTATTGAACCATAGCAAAATATGAAACAAACAATATAGCATCTTGTTTTATTTTATGAGGGATAAATGGATATTTCAAAGTCCCATAGCTCATGATGGAATTTTCGCTGTGGACTGAGAATATTTGTATTGACTTAGAAATTTCAGACAGAAAAAACTGTTCAAATTTCATGATGCCAGAGCTCGTCGTTCAACAGTTTTGGACACAAACATTTCCTGCTTTACAGTTAAAATTAACTACACTACGCACATACATGTATGCGCGAATAAACCTTGCCCCAGTGCTACGCGCAAACATGTATGTTGTCATTTTCATAGAAAAGGAGAACGAAAGAAATAGCGCGCACACCCATTATCCCATAAACATTAGGAATGCGGTCTTTCTGCACAAATGCCTATAGATATGTAATTCATTAGCAGGATGCTAATAAATCTTTAAAAAATACCTAAAAACCTTACCATCATCACCGAGTGGTTTCCATAATAAAAAAACCACTGAGTTGCAATATATATTTACAACCTTTGCTTGTTGGTTTATAGATTAAGTGTGCCAGAAGCCACACCTTTCACAGCTGTCCTGAAGTTTGCAGCTGAAGAGTTCAAGGTTCCCCCAGCAACTAGCGCCATCATCACTGACGATGGAATAGGCATCAATCCTCAACAGACGGCAGGTTAGTTAGATATTCTATGAATTAATTAGTTTAATTATTAATTAAATTTTTGATAAAATAAAAAGGACACACTGGAAAACTTTTTGAATAAATATACATTTTTTTAAATATTAAATTATTATTATTTAAAAAAAAATTTAAAATATTTAATATTATGTTTTCGAACGTATACACTTGTTGTCCCTTTCTCCCTAAAAACAATAAGCAGACGAAAACAAGACACAATACCGTTTCTCAGTCATGTGCAAGGACATCACCTTCAAAGTGAATACATATGCACTAATACACACAATCCTAAGTTTGTGTTGTTTGGGTTAACTCTAACTGCCCGACCTATAATAAAACGCCACAGCAATATACTCGTACATGCACTCACTTTAACGATACATCAAAGCACCGACAGTTAGTTGAAGAAATTAATTTAATTTAATTAACGTTAAATATTAATCTTTCGTTTTATCATAGACTTTTTTCTTTCACAAAGTTTCCTGTGTTTTTTCCTTATTTTTTATATGATACATCAAAACACCGACAGTTCAGTTCTGTGAGGCAGTTCTCAGGTGGCCCTTTGAGGCCAAAAGGTAAATGTGGAAATCTGATAGAAAAATGTCTATCTAATGATAAGTCAGTATGGGTTGTTCTTAAATATTATATTTTGATTGATTCCAGGTAACATATTCCTGAAACACGGTTCAGAGTTGAGACTGATTCCAAGAGACAGAGTGGGGTTCCTCTTCAGGCGATAAAAACTTTTATAGGAAAATTATATTCATTCCTCTTTCACAAATAAATATGTATTTATTTTACAACTTTTTATACTTAAATATGCATGTGTAGGGTGTATGTATAAACGTTATCTAAATTTTATATTTTAGCTTGTAATATTACATATATAATAACGCAGAATGTGTATATTTACAATATAAACGTAACATGGTTTGTTTTGTTTTTTTTGTCGACATTAATTTAATTTAAATATACAAAATATTAAGGTTATTCAAGTTAATTAACACACATGTTTGTTTACCCATTTTAAAAATATAAAGGTTATAAATAAAATCTTGAATTACAAAAGCCATGTTTTTTAAAATGTAATACATATTCACTTACTGATTAAACCATTTCACCACACACTCCTTGCTTCATCCTTGCCAAATTTATACATCTTCTCATACATACTCTTTATTCTGACGCATTTGATTCTCCTGATCACGCAATGTCTTCCTGGGACATTTCCGACTTATGTCATCATATTTTTATTCTACGTAAATCATTTGTTCTGTTTCCCCTCCAATAATCCCGATGTCAAAGTGACTATTTTGCGATTTACAAAAATTATTGTACAGTTATAAAATAAAAGGCATGTCCCAACAGTAATTATCTTTAATTTTCTCCATATTCAATGAAAATTAAAAACATAATAATATTAAATAAATAAAATAATTGACTTCACATTTAATGTTATCGAGCTTTAAAAATACACATTTAAATTAAAATCTGTTATATATGTATATATAATTAATATATTTTTTATATTATTTATTTTTGGAAACCACCCAGTTGTGGAAAATACTTGAAACAAGTATCTACCTATTAAAATAGCATTTTGCTGGAGAGCAATTAGACATTTGTTGAGTGATAAAGATGTTCGGGCAATTTTTATTTTTTTACTTATGCACTATAAATTATTAAAAAATCAGTCAACGTGTTGTCTGTGTAGAATTTTAATAATTAAATTGTGATATAAATGTATGTTATTAGTATTACATGCGTGCGGTACCTCACAGAAATCCTTATTTGCTATCTACGCGATTTATTATTGTGATTAAAATATGTATTTCTACATAATATATGACTTCTGGTATAAAGTTATCATTAATCACCAGTGCTCTTAGAACAATAATAATTCGTATTTGGGCCTATTTCTCTTATTTGACTAATCAGATGATAAATTTAAAAGGTTCTGCTTTTTAGGCATCATTTCCATAGTGGTTAGTCGATTTGTTAGTTAATTTGATTATTAGCAGATATTTTCAGAAAAAGATATTTTTCACATTTATTCAACTGTCAAAATTATACACTAATCAGAGTATAATGACTTTTGATTGCTATTAAGTGTCCTCGAGTAATATTTCACAAAAATGGCGCTATATAAATTAGCCAAGTATAATTATGTTTAGTTAAACACTCTTTTAATAAATATTTATGTGCCGCATAGAGCTAGTGAATGGTGAATTTTTTTTTAAATTGCTTATCAGAACCCTAATGAGACTTGAAAAAAAGGCTCGTAAGATATTAAATGGCTAAACGTTAAGTCTAAAGTACTAATACAACTATAGGAATATATTATGGTTTATTTTTCACAACTTAATTAATTACCTTACTAATTCATTTAAGTATTTATTTAGTAATACAAATCCTTTCATAAGCTGAGAATTAAATTTTTAAAGGTTAAAATATAACCGAAGCCATTCACAACACTAAAAATGCTTGCATTTAATTAAATTAAGAGACGTAAGTTTGCACTTAAAGCAAAGCTTTTAAATTTGAGCAAAATCAATTTGGAAAATATTCATTATTGTCTATCAATTGATAATTATTAAATCTAATGGACAACCTACTCAAGGCAAATGCTAGATCTATAATATTCATTTTGTACTTGCATAAACGAGTAAACATTTATATTTAGGCTGCAACCAATAATTTGATGCGGAAATGTCTTCAATTAGGGGTTCCCACTTTCATTAGAGGTTCTAGCGCCCAAAGGAATCCCTTTTCAAACTCCTTTTCTGAGAATCTGTCGACAGACGCCCTGAAATTAAATTATATTATTGATTAAAACTTCCAAACACGAAAGAGTGCTGGGAGGAAACAGCAGGAGGGTTGTAGCGCCGATGAAGTATGTATGCATCATTTCGTATCACTGATTCAGATTAGTAATTTCTTCAGCGGGAATCCTAACTCACGGAGTAATTTCATGCAAAATGTTGCCAACTCCCAAGTTTCAAGGTAAGTCAAACTGAATATCACACGGAATAGATGTAACCTACCAGTCATATATGTTGTGTATTATTTATTTGATGACCACACAAAAGTCCCGACTGGATTACGAATAACCTGACAATATTTGAAAAACTCCTACTGCCATCATAAGAAGTGGAAGATGTTGCTTGTGCAATGATGGAGGACTTAGCCAGCAGAGGAATTGATCGCATGACGCCCGGGTGGGAATCTGAATTATACCAAATTTTACAAATGCTGCTAACCTTCATAATCGCATGGAAAGTGTTGTTGTAATGTGACTATAAAATAAAACTGGTGTTTTTTTCATTTTGTAATGTTGCTTTTCTAGATAATATTTTATACTAAGCTTCTTAAGTTCCCATTGGTATCAGAAAACTATACAAATGGGATAGAAATTTTATAAGAAAATGTTTTTCATCGTTTTAATAATTATGTACTTGTAAAATATTCAATAATTTTATTTATTTATTAAATAAAACTAAGAATTTGTCAAGATGGGTATGAATGAATAGATAAATAAAATGTATAATTTAAATTTACCTTGCCGCGTCTCTAATCCCTTGCCTCTCACTTTCCGTAAGTGCTATGACTTCCAGTATCGCCCTGGCATACTCAGTGGGCTCCGAAGCAAGATAGCCATTGCGGCTGCCCTCGGAGGTCTCGATGATGTCGCACAGCGTTCCGCCGGAGCGATGGGCAATCATTATCAGACCTGCGGCCATGGATTCCACAACACCTGCAAAATAATATACAAAATATTTATTAGAATTTTTTTAAATATTGAAACAACAATATTTATCAAATCACATGATAAAAAGGGTAATTGCCAAAACAGGGATTGAACTTTGGAACCTTCTGATAATAGGGATATTGCTCTTAACCACTAAGCTATCGAGGCAACCTTTACGATTCAAGTTTTAACAACACAAATATTTTTTTACATTTAATTACTAATATTTTACTGTTTTATTACATATTATAAATATATTTTTTTAATTGCACATTATTTAAAAAAACATCTGAAAGTTTAGGATGGCGTGACATACAATGATACTGGCTCACTCTCCTTGCTTCATCTATTATCCCAACTTTTGACTAAAAGTAGATGGTTTACTTAATTGTATGATTTTTCAATTTCCTTTTCCCATCTACATAATCCGTTTCATAATATGTATTATTCATTACTTACGATCCTTTTCGAATATCGCCATTCATAATTCGGTGATACAAAGCTTTATCGCACCATCACATCTAAATAAATAAACTATAAAAGACAGTACTTACTTATACCGAAGTGTTCATTCCACATAGCGTGTAGACCTATGGTGCCATTTTGAAAGATGTCCAGCAACTGTGAGTAGGACACATTAACTTTAAATTGTACATTGTTGTCCAGGGCCAGATGCTTTGCCAAATCCTTGAGATTCTTGACTCTCTCCAGGTCTTCCTCGTGGCGACAGGAGCCAACGAACACCAACTTTACCTGTGAAGGACAATGGAAGTATAAAAGTTAAGTATGTTGTACCTTTCGAATATTCAAAATACAAATGCATACACTTGTTCTCCCCTTTTTCTCTAATTACAATAAGTAGGCGTAAGCAAGACAAAACACTGTTACTCAGAGACTTTTCTCAAGGAGATCGCTGTCAAAAGTGTATACATATACACCAATACCACACTCTTAAGTATGTGTTGTTCACATCAACTCTAATTGTGCGACCTATAATATATATATTTTTAAATAATTTGCAGGTAGATAATTCCTATTATGTAATAATACATGGGGAATAAATGATATTAGGTATCATCTGCAATTATCTATTTTTATACAATATTTAAATGAAAAAAAAATCCAGGAGATTCAATTTATAAAAATTGAAAAAAATACATAGTTTACATACATATTTACAAACATATCCGCGCAGGCAGTCAAAAGACAAATTAATTGACAAACTATTTGTATTTACAATATCTATAGTAGTGACACCCCCAACTGCACAGTTTATATATTAGTAAGCAATTATTTGTTAATATCTGTGGTCAATATATCTTGCGTGCGAAAATGAATTTTCTCAGGAAAGCAGTTTGAAACTTTCATTTATCCCTGTGAATCTAAAAATAGTAAGTTTAAGTTTCACAGGATTATTTAGTTTGGTGGACAAATAGAGTTATCATTTTTATATCAAACGAAAGAGGACACTAAACACAATTTTATACAGCCGCTCGACTTTTGGCAGATATTTTTCATGGACTTTTAAAACTAGATACATCTAACATTGAATATTTCTTACTCTATTCCACAGGTCGTCATTATTGATGAGGAGATTTCTCAGCTCATACATGGACTGCAGCATGAGGGGATGATCCTTCTCGGGGCGGAACTGTCCCACAGACACTATGTTGATGGGGGAATCTTTCTGAACCAGAGTTACCAGATTTTTCAATTGAGTTACCTGAAATATATACAATAACATTAGTAAAATACTTTTGATTTGAAAGATTAAGGCCTGGAGTTGTGGAAAAACAAATCATGGATTTTATTCTTTGATCCATTTTTTTCAAAAGTAAAAAATCGAAGAACACATTAAAACGTGACTAACCACCTTTCCAGTTGTCAAAAACAAACCACTAATCCAAAATGGCTGATAATGCTAACATATGATAAACATATGTGTATCAACATAACAACAAAAAAAATCGATAATCGAATGTACACAGCCCGCGGAAATTCTAAATTCACCCTTTCTTTTGAACAGGCCTCGTATATGCAATACCAGTAGACCAAGAACATTATGTATATTATACCAAACAAAAGCAAATACGTATTACAATACCTCACATGGTGGATACACTCTGTGCGTATTAAGAGGGACCTTCCATAGCCGGTTGATGTGTTCCTCTGTCCAAGTTCCGTTCACCATTACAATATCGGCACAGCGACCCATCATCCCGTATAGCTGAAATAAAGGTAATCAAATTAATTTACAGGGAATGTCAGAACCTGCCTCTAGGCAAAGTTGGGGAAAGCAACTCCAGAAGCTATGTGAGAAGAGGTTGAGTCTGAAATGGACGGAGACCGCTAAAGTAGCTCAGGACGGACACCTTGAGAAAGTAATGGGTCCCCGACCCAAATAGGACAAGGAGTAGAAAATGAGATGAGACAAATTTTAAGAAATATTAGTTTAATTTACGAACCCATCCAAACATCTGATAGTAGACCATCTTGATCCAGGTGAAGAGTGGATTCCTGGCTATGAGGCTGGAATTGTTGTGAGACCGGGGGCGCATCTTGACCCTCTTCATCATGTCGTCAGTGATGGTCGGGTAGTGCGTGTAGGTGGCCGTCTGGCACGGGCCCAGGTACCTGAAGATGGGCATCGTGAAGGCATAGCCCATTGTGTCGATAAAAATATCTAAAAAAAAAGATAATTGATACTTACTTCAGTGAAAAAATCGAATTGAGCATGAGACAAATTGTAAGATTCTGTAGGTCCCAAAAACTATAATCAAGTGGGTGCCATAGTAATATTATTGATTGAAACTGGTGTTGGTGGCCGGATGATGTGCAGGCCAATACCGCAGTCTTAGAAATAAGGAACAGGAAGGAAACAGCTGGAGACCGACAGGAATGACTCAAAGGGTTGTAGGGCCGATGAAGTATGTATGCATTGATTAAAATTTGCACACACTGATTTCGTATCACTAATTGAGATTAGTAATTTCTTCCACGGGAATCCTAACTTATGGAGTAATTTCATGCAAAATGTTACCAACTTCCAAGTGTCAAGGTAAGTCAAACTGAATATCACACGGAATAGATGTAAGCTATCAGTCATATATATTATGTATTTGATGACCACACTAAAGTCCCGACTGCCGACACTCAGTGGGAGTATGACAACCCCAACATTGGAGAATGTTGCAAGGTGAAAGGAATAAGGGGAGGGAAAAGGGAACGGATAAATGTAGGTAATGTAATTATTTTAATCACTAAAAATAGCAATAACTCAATCTCCGGGGCCAATACTAAAAGTATCATTAACTCTGGACAGCAAAAATGTTAAATTATACTGAGTTTTACAAAAGCTGCTTACCTTCATGATTGCATGGAAAGTGTTGTCGCAATGTGGCTATAAAATTAAACTAGTGTTTTTTTTTCGTACTGTGATGTTGCTTTCCTAGATAATATTTTATACTAGGCTTCTTAAATTCCCATTGGTGTGAGAAAACTATACATATGGGATAGAAGTTTTATGAGAAAATGATTTTCATTGTTTTAATAATTATGTATGTACTTGTAAAATTTTCCATTTTGTAGGTCCCAAAAACTGCGATGGGCTGTATATGTTGAAAGAATTGCAGATGACAGCACACCAAAAATTATAATCAAGTGGGTGCCATAGTGGACGCCACTCAGAGGCAGACCAAGGAAGGGGTGGATAGACTCTGTGGAAGCGGATTGGAGAAGAACGGGAAAAATCGGGGACTAGAGGTGAATGGTGAGATTAATTTGCTTTAATAATAATTAAAGTCGTCTAACCTGGGTTTAATTTCAGGATGGCCTCAAATCCCAGTATCATGGAGCCAAGACTCTGCAGTATGAGTGTGAAGTAGGGATACTTGCTCCCCTCTACCAGCCCTCGGAAGTTTAAGTAGACAAAGTTAACTCGGTTGATGTCGACACTGACATTGAACGTGCTTTTGGCCTTTTTGATGATTTCTTCCGGAGTTGCTTCTGTGTCGCCAGTGTAGATATAAATTTTGGTTGTAGGATACCTGGAATATTCAGGAATAAATAAAGAATTACAATTTAAATAAAATTACTATTCATTTGTGGAGGAGCATTATTAAAAAAAACTGTTACTTTGAAAACACCACATTATTATTAGTTGAAATCAACTGTATTGGGACAAACATACATACATCATAAAATATACTGTACCATATCTAATACGGTATATTTGAGATGATCGGCGAAGAGATTTTTCGTAACCCATAAAAACAACTGAACAGACATTCTAGTGGGTTTAAAATTATATGTTTTATATAAGTTTTTAAAATAAATAAATTATTAAAATTATTTTCTTTGTGAATATTTATTTTATTATAGATTATAAAATCACTTTATATTTTAAATGTATAATTACTAGTTTCGTTAAATCATTTTAACATTTTCAGGCTAATAAAAATTAAATTAAAAAAAAACTTTAAACAAAAAATATGTAGGTATATTTAACTATGATTTCAATCAGATCTTTTCAACTTTTAATAGAAAAAGTCCAAACATTTAAACTTTAAACGCATTTACCTATTTAACTCAACATTTTTGAGCTTGTCATTCTGCACTGACTTAATTATGCTTTCAATCGGCTATTGGCTTGGCCAAATTGAATGTCAAAACATTGAGGCAGATATAAAACCATAAATTAAATAATAATCTCTAGGTATATTTTTTCATAAAAAAGTAGTTAACTCCACCAACCTCGTCAGCACGGCGTTGACCGCCACCCACAACACCCGCTCGCCTCCCCCGCCCGCATTGCAGTACGGATGGAAGAAGCCCACAATGGTACCCTCCTTCAGGCGGCGCTGCTTTTTGCGCGCGTCTATCCGCATGAACCACGTGGCGAACATCAGCGCCAGGGGAACCATCACCATCGTCACCATGGCTAGCATCATCAGAGAACATGATAGAATCAGGAGGAACCTGAAAAGCACACACTTAAGTGGAAATATCTAAGCCCAGCTAACGTGCTAGAGTCAGAAGGAACTGGGAAAGAACAAACTTTAGTGGAAAATATCTAAGAAGCACGAACATGAAATGCATGAACTTTGGTTGAGAAAATCTATATTCCTGACCATTCTATTGCATTCTATTTATTTTATTTTACTTGTAAGTATGTTCCTGTATATTTTCTTATTTAAACTGGGAATTAATATGTAATGATAGAAAATAAGATCTGTACAGCGCCCTTGAGGTGATTTTTCACAAAAACGACGCTACACAAATCGTCCAAATATTATTATCATTATGAAGGTAATAATCTTGGGTTTTCTCTAAAATCTTATCAATTGGTATATTAATTTCTATTTGCATGGTTATTGGCTCCATATCCATTTGATAGAATCCACAATTTTGACTCTACACATGTCTTAATGGAAGATGCTCCAAAGAACTCATTATCACTGAGCCCTTCAGCATCGGTATACAACATTTGTACACGGTTGAAATTTGCCGCATAAGAATGGGTCATATTTACGACTTGGTATTTTGCTCAACAGCTCGGCTGTGGAATAATTTGCGGGCTTTTATGTTTTCTACATCCCAGATCACGGATCTCTTCAAGACCCAGATTCATTCATCCCTTTCCGTAAAAATAGCAGCCCTACAGCATTCCCAAAGATGACATAACTCAAAAATGTGTGTGTTATGAAAAGGTATGAGTGTGGATGAAGTACTTAATAGTTTTTAGGTTCTCGTGGCATTGTTGATATTGAGCAGTTTTACTGGGTGGAATAATACTTAATAATCGACAGTTCAAGGCTGTTCGTAAAATTGCATGCTGAATTTGCACTACAAACAGATTCATTTTATACTTCCCGACCCAGGTTAAGTTATGATTTTTAAATTTAAAAAAGTACATTTACTTTATTGAATGACTTGAATATTTTTTCTTACGTTGAATATTTCACAACGGTGTCCCACATCGTGGTAAATATAATGTAATACGTGTGTTTTATACAGTCCACGTATGACATAAAACGCGATAATAAACTGCTTGTTGTTCAGAATAATTGTCAAACTGACAGGAGATAATACAATATCTATGGAATGATCACGAGGTTAGTGTTGTGGTTCAAAAAATTGAGAAAAATGATTATTTGCAGTAGATAAAAATTCTTAGGTTCCTACTTTAAATTACCAATTATATTTTTATGCCTGCATTACATTCTCGACAGATTATCTGAGGGGGGCTACGCGCAAGAGTGTATTTTATACTTTTTTCAGCTGTACGACGAGTAGCATGAAGAAGGAGACATTATTTTTATGTAAATACTATTCCTTCTCTGTTGCTCTTTTTTCCATTTCGTGTTTTATATGTATTTTTTGTAATTGGACTTTAGTCCGTTAATTTATAAATAAATAAATTATAGATGATTCAGACATCAAAAATGAATTTGAAAATAAATCGATGGAACAACAGTCTAATGAAAGCAAAGTAGATCTATCAACCAAATCGGAAACTGAAGATACTATGAACATAACCGCTAATTCCAGTGGCGTAGCGAGGGGGGAGAGGGGCGGACCGCCCCTATTAGGAGGGCGGCAAAATTTGCTTATCGAAAAAAATGTGACGGACAAAATTGACTTTGTTTATGTTTTTGGCGATTTTGCTGCGCGTAAGGTTCGAAAAGTCAAAATTTAAACTTAAGTATACTATTTTGGTTTTGAAATAAATATTTTTCGCTGTTTCATGTAATTCCTTTTTTCCAACAACACCAACATCATTATTTTTATGACGTCACAAGGGCGGTAAATTATGATTCCATCCTGGGCGACGATGGCCCACGCTACGCCACTGGCTAGTTCTAAATTAGATGACAATTGTACGTTTTTCATTGATAAAGATCAGAAGATCTAAGAGTATAATAAAAGTTTTCCCAGGTCTTACACAAGCAGCTAGGGGACACTGCTACTGAGATGGATGCATTTAAAAAAAAAATGATTATATTTTTTAAAACATTTGATAGAGTTGCATTCTTGTAATTTTGATTCGAATCAAATGTTGTGTTTCTTCCTTTTTATAGAACATTATACCGTACGTTGGATTTTATCACTGTTGAAATATATGTGAATCAATACAGAATAACTTTATCCTTCTGAAATAATCACTTTCCACGTATAAATGACAAACATTTTGATGAAGAGATTGGAGTTTTGAGATGCCTCACGCAGTGCGGCGCACGCCCGGTCATAACAACGCGCCCAGATAGGTTACCAGAATTTACTTTTTGTTTTATAAATTCGAAACACACAATTTGAGACTAATGCATAATATATCAGCGTATGAAGGGAAGTGGTAATTTGTCTCCAAAAAGTATTAGATTACTTAACTCGAGAATAATTAATCAAATGCTAACGCATCTATTGAAGAAGTGAAAACGGAAACTCAGTAGATCGAAGATCAGTAACACAGCATTTTTTTTTTAGTAGAAGACTCAAACAGAAACGCTGGAAAACATAGAGGCTGGAACATTATCGAACATAAGAAAGAGTCGTAGAAGTGACAGATGTTGCTTGAATTATTAGTGGCTGCTCTACTTTTGACATCCACACAATTTTTGTAAGGTCCATTGAAACATACTGGACTTCTGATACCAGGCCCTTCAAGATAAAAGTCACCACAGCTTTCAGATATCCCAATCTAAATGTTTGTAAAAACTTTTATTTAAAGTTTATCTGTTATTGCATGCTAATATAACTTTAAAGTGTATATTAAATAAACTTTTAAAACTTACAAATCTGATTTTACCGTTATATCCTAACATACAAATGTGGTATCTCCAAACTTTATTAAAAATTTAAATAATCTTAAAATTTATGTGCTCCTGGTTCCTGAGATTCAAATGTGGGAAAATTATTTTATAGTCTTTTTATTTACATGTAACGACATCTATTGTTGAGTAGAACAAACTAATTCATTAAGCTTCTTTGATTTATGTGCTCCGGATCCATGAGATTCAAATGTGAGAAATTTATTTTATAGTCTTTTATTTACATGTAACGACATCTATTGTTAAGTAGAACAAACTAATTCTTTAAGCTTCTTTGATTTATGTGCTCCTGGTCCCTGAGATTCAAATGTGATACATTTATTTAATAGTCTTTATTTACATGTAACGACATCTATTGTTGAGTAGACAAAACTAATTCATTAAGCTTCTTTGATTTATGTGCTCCTGATTCCTGAGATTCAAATGTGAGAAATTTATTTTATAGTATTTATATACATGTAACGACATCTATTGTTGTGTAGGCCAAACCAATTCATTAACCTTCTTTGATTTATGTGCTCCTGGTCCTTGAAATTCAAATATGAGAAAATTATTTATGTAACGACATTTATTGTTGAGTAAACTAAGCTATTATAATTTCTTTAATTTATGTGCTCCTGGTCCCTGACATTCAAATGTAAGGAAAAAAGATAGTCTTTATTTACATGCAACGACATCTTTTGTTGAGTAGACAAAACTAATTAATTAAACTTCTTTAATTTATGTGCTCCTGATCCCATTTTATTTTATTTTACAAACAGTGTACTTGGTTAGGCAGTACATGTACTAAAATCAGAACGACACAGAGAAGATTAGCATGGCATCTGCGCAAGGATGACACGCAAAATCCTCAAGCCTTCCACATTTTTGGTGTTTTTTACTAATAAAACATAGGGATGGTTGACATCAGAAGCGGGTTCGATGTTGGACGGTTGGACGATCGTGTAGTGCTAGCATAATGCGAGATGGGCAAACTCATTCAAACTCCTTTGATGTGGTGTTGTTTACCGCCACCAGAGCGATTCCGGGCCAACTCCCCAAACTCGAGCCAACGCGCACAAACTACCCCTCTACACAATCATCCAACTGTTGGGAGTTGGATGATCGTGTAGTGCCAGCATAAAAACGAAAAGAACCGGAACCGGTTCCTTCTCAAAGGGGGTTGCTGGCGATTCCCAAGGGGGGGTTGCTAGCGATTCTCTGAAAGCTTCCCAAAGAGGGGGTTGCTAGCGATTCCCTGAAAACAAAAATAATTGGAACTGGTTCTTCGCCAAAAAAAATAATACATGGGGGGGGGGGGTTGCTAGCGATGTTCGAAAAACGAAAAGCACTGCAACTCTGGAACTCGTGAAAAGGACCTTTTAAGCCAAAAAGCATTTAATGACCAGAACCGGTTCCTCAGACAAATGATATCGACGGTTCCAGTGACCGGCTCTGAATCGGTTCCTTTTAACCGGGACAGGAATATCGACCATCATCGAAATAATTACACACAAAAACCAAATTCCTCAATTTTATTTTGGCTCTACTTAACATCTGCGTTTATTGACTCATCCCTCTTTTCCTTTTACACACAGATATATTATATACTCGGAGTAAGAATATCTATGGAGAGAGAGTTAATTTGTTTTACCCAACCTAAATAAATTTGCCATAAATTACTTTCTCCGGGTTTTTACGTCGTATACCGAGAGAAAGAGACAATAAAATTTTGGCAAAATTTCACACCGCTTCAAAGTATTGTAACTGTGTTCTTTGACTCGTGCGTCTCCCGGGACTCCGCCCACACGCTTTGATGTGCAACTAAACTGAACATAACTCAACGGTTTTTTAGGTTATATGGTATATTTATTTTTATAAGAATACTGTGAAAAAGTGGTTATACGAATAAACAAAAACATTGTGTCGACATGTGCTATGAATGGATGTATAAATACCGTAACCCTAGTCTTAGCCACGCCCAGGTCCAACCGAGTCAGTAAAAACTGACTACAGATCGATCTACAGCGTTACCTCTTGTATATTATTGCTCTAAGATTATATATTATAGAGTGCAAGATTCCTAGATACTGTAAATCAATATTACAGCATTGTTATCCTTTCTGCAGCTGATCACTTAACCTTCAATTGTTTACAATATTTTGTTCGTAGTGATATTTTGTATGCAAGAAATACATTTGGGTGGAAAAATTATACAATATTTTTGATACGAATGGTTTTCTTTATTGAAGAACTTATCATAGATTACATATAAAATTTAGACATACATTACAAAACTAAATATCACTTATTTTTAATGTCTTGGTAGCTTCATCGCTATAGTTCACAATAATAACATCCAGGCTACAAGATCATGAAGTTTAGCAACAAGGTTTTCTAAAAAACATCTACATTATGTTACTATTCAATTCAATATTAAAGAGTATCCTTTGGTTGGATGTCCAAAACACAAACAAATCATTGAAATAGGATAAACTAGATGCACCGTAGGGGTGTTGGTTGATCACACTTGCGGAGGATATCTTTAGCACTAAAAACATTATTGTTTCAGGACCACAATGAAGTTAGCAGCAAGTTAACTTGTCAGAATTCAGAACAGAGTAGTAGTAGTGAGGGGGGGGGGTAACGAATATGTACAGTGAAAAATAAAATAATAAATGCCCGGGTTGCCAACAAAAGAAAGAGGATGAGAATAATATTGGATCCAATAGAAGGTATGGTAACATTGCAAAGCGATTACAATGGTTATACGCTTGGATAGGAGACCAAATGTACATTTATAAATGCAATTAATGATTTAATTAAATGTTTAACATGCACGTTTCCTAGTATGTATTGAAAACAATTTCAATTACTCTCTATGTACAAATAATTGTGAAAGACAACCATTCCAAATTGAAGGTTTGTTAGAAATGGCTTTAGCTGTTATTATGTTTATATATTAGATCTGAATACCTAGGTCCAAAATTTGAGTATCCTTTCTCATTTCATTTGTACATTATTTTTTTTTACATACATAGTATTAATCAACATTGCACCGATTGAATGATGTTGATTTTCAAAAACTGTTTTTGAACTAACAATAATCCTATGCATGATAGTGTATTTAAAGTTTATTTTTGGCGTTGATTGATGGCATTGATCAACACAAAATACAACATTTTAAAAACAGATTGACGTCAGAATAATACAATTAGCAACAAGTGACTGATTTGTCAGTCTATGCTTCATATCTACCAGACTTATATTATGATGTAAGAGTCATTTTTGGTAAGTTCATTCTAGTATACTATATCTCAATGACAAAATGAAATGAATTTTAAAAGCAATGATATGAAAAATAGTTATTTTATATTATTTACATTTTGGAAAATAGTTTTTAATTTCGTAGAATAAAAATATTTTTTTTACACAATCTCTAAGCACCAGGATATAAATGGGTAATTATTTGATTTTATATAATATTTTTAAGTACTTACATAAGGTTTGGCTAGTTATTGAAAAATAAATTTTTGCTTTAGGCGCCACGGATGGGTACAACAAAGCGTGACTGAAGATAAAAATATGTATGTATATGTAATGGAGAAATTAGAAGGGAGACATTGAAAAAGGATTACTTTGAAACTGGGGATCAAAAAGTTATATTTTATAATCATTTTTAATAAACACAACCATAGATAGTTAAATGAGCAATTTTTTTCTTTCACACTAGCAATGTTATTTTAGTGAGGAAAGAACTACATATACAATTAAATGCAAAAAAAATACAAAATACGGTCAGTTTTTCTGTTTGTCAAAATCAAACATCCATTACAATGTGTATCGGTAATACATATTAAATGAACACATACTTGATTACTCAGTTGTAAATATAAAAAAAATTACAAATCACAGACAAAAAAGCATGCAAACATAAATAATAAAATAATTCAGTTAGTAAATGATTTTTAATACCATCTAAGCGAGACTCTGTATTGTAATGATGCATGTAATTGGCCTTGATTTAATTACTGCCGCAATGACAAAATATACTGCATTTTTTAAATGCTAGCCCACATTCTGCCCGGGGTCAGTTGGGAACTATGGCACTCCCAATCGAGGAAAATTGTGATGCGGAAGGAAATGAGAGAGGGGAAGGAGAGGGGGAGTATTCAGTTTGGAAAGCATCAAATCTGGTTACTGAATATAGCTCTAGCCATCTCAAGTAATATTGCGACTTTGAATAGTTAGTCGAAAGATTTAGCATTGTCCTGTCACTTAAGTGATATTAAAAATTCTTTGTCAAACTGTAAACCGTTTTTGCCACCTAACCTAACCCCCTTCAAACCCAACACAGATTTTAAGCACATAATAGAGCCCTTACAATAATAATGTTCAACTAATATCAAACTACATATTGAACATTATTCTTTGCTACCTGCAGTAACAACTACATTTACTATAATCAGTCATTAAAATATGGATCTAAATCATTTGACATTTTTAAGTATTAAATATTTACAAGTTTTAGATATTAAGTAGCACAATATTCTACAATATTTATTTATAAAGTCCTCGAATAGATCTCTACTAACAAAATCAAATAAATCATCTTATTAATCAGCTGGAATCCGAAAGTTAAGGAAAATTAATATTTATCTTTGACAGTTTGTTATTTATAAACTATGGATTACCTAACAAATAGTATGCAGTTACTATCCAAATAATTACTGTAAATGTTAGCAGAGAAATAAACAAACGGTATTGATATGGATTCGAGAACTTCAGTTTCAAATGTACATGTTGATAGTAAATAGATCAAAGTTAAATACAAAAAACAATTTTTTAAATCTGGTAAAATTTCAATTATATTCAGTTTAAAGTTTTTTTATTGAATTTTGATATGTTTTTTAAATAGCAAATTGATGAAATGCATGACTCAATAATAATTAAACATATATATGTATTGTAAATAGGTACATTATCATATTTTTAAAAAGAACTAATAAGTACTACCACATAATTTAGAAGATTTTTAACTAACTTCTGTTTTGTCATAGTTATACATAATAATAATTATCGTAAAATAAAGGTAGGTTATCTAATTTTAATTAAAACTACGTATCTAACAATGTCATTGCAATATGTTTTTTTCACAGTTTCTCTTGTAACATGTTCAATGTCATTGATGACATCAATGGCAAAATAATTGCAAGGTTTGCTGCAATCAATTAATAGAGTATTTGTGATTAGCATATACCCAAAATATAGTAAAATTACACAGATTACAATGATGCTCGCTATCACAAATCAATTTATATATTTTGAATAGCTATCTTAAAAAAATGCATTCGGCAGTCGACTGGTAAATTAAAAACTGTTAATTCACTTTGTTCCAAAACACTCGCTAATTTGACAATAGCGTATCGATACTGCGACATTATAACATGTCACAACGGCATTGTGATGTACGACATAACATGCTGACATTGTGAAACTCTAGCAGTATTATATACCATAATGATACAACAAATGCACACTTGGTTGCATCTAACTGGCATTGTTTCGACATTGTAAAAATCACAACGGCAATATACCACTTCAATGTCATGGACCTACCACGGTGAATGCACACCATCACCAATTACCATGATCGTATGTCATCTGTTGACTCATGAATGTGGTGATTTTCAGTGTATTATCAAAATTATGATCCTAGTTTGACACTGACACAATACAATGCCATTAAAACAAACCTAACAGTCATGACACACCACAGTGAGTTTACACTATGTCAATTTTGATTTTTTTGGTAAAAATTACAGTTTTGACACTACAATGATATTAATGCATACAGGGATAATGGCATTGCAATGTAGTTTTAACATACCGCAGCAAATTCACACAATGCCAACATTTTGGCACATTATGACAATCCACAAAGCCATTATGACACACCACTATAAATGCATAAGGGCATCATGGTATTGCAAAACGCCTTTAGGATCAACCGCGGTGAATGCACACGATCAACGCTTATCACACGTCATCCTTGTCGGTGTCTAAATTATGGTTTTCCGTGATGATGGTAGTTTCCACAACTTGTCGACTGCAGCTGGGGGTGGAATGCACGGCGGTAATTCGCTCCCTCTTGTCGTAGGAGGGGGACGAGTTGGGGGAGTTGGTGCTCTGCGGGGGGAACTTGGAGTAATTTCCCGCCGGGGAGGGGTTGGAGGGGAGGGAAGGAGTCATCTCGTCGGGGGACGAGGCCCGACTGCTCCTCTCGCTGTTGGCAGCCTCATAGGAGCTGGTGCGGCTTGCCTGAAATTAACAAAAGACTTATATAATGATTGTTTTAAACGGCTGTCATCTCTGTATAGTCAACTCTGTCACATATTAATACTTCAAATTATTATCCTGTGAACAACAGATTTGCCGATAGACTACTTTGCAGTGGTCACACCGATCTAACTCTTTTTAAATAGTGACACTTAATCCCTTTCTGCTCGACTAATAAAAATTGTCTAAAATTGAATTTCAAAATAACCAATAAGTAATTTTATGCATGTCCCTTTGGATACACTTACTGCCTGACACAATAGTGTACTTTGTAAGGTGTATCGAGGGACCTTTTATTTTTGAGAGAAAATCATAATATAATGATCAATTTTTTGTTAGGTTAGGTTAGGTTCTCTTTCTAAATTTATCCCCTCCATACTCATAGCTCCATATCAATTTTTCTGATTACTTTAGAATATGCATTTTCACAAACAACCTAAAAATATAATTTCCTTGGTCTTTTGAAGCTTGAGTCGATGGCTAAAAACCTTTAATTCACAGGCAATACTTCTAAGTATAGGTAGTAATATTAGTTTTAAAAAAGTATGAAATATTTAATTTAGTTAGTATGATTGAAATAAACATGCATTTTATACATTAGTAAAAAGGGTTACGGGAAAATTCGTTCAGAAATCCAAGCAATAGAATTTATAAAAACCTTATTTTAAATACATTTTAATATTCTCATTGGCACTTGAAAAAATAATCATATGTTGCCATTGGGTATTTTGTGAAGATTTCGGGCAGCATTGCAGTTTCCATCAAGGCATCAGTTGTGATAATCACAACACTATCCGAAAAGTCAACAAAGGAAAGCAATCAAATAATGGCAGCAAATGTTTTCAATTGTACAATATATATATAATCACCAGCATTCATCATGCATATATCCAAACCATTATACTCCTTTAATGTGATATTTTGATGAAAGTTCATTAATAATGATTAATAAATACCTTAGTTTTATTCACTTTTTGTATTTATTATTAATTAATTGTTTTTTTTTATTTCGTATTTCTTTATTAGCCCTGAAAATGGCGAAACTAATTGGTAACAAAAACAATATTAATTTATGATATAAAAAAGTGAACAAAACTATGTTATTTATTAATCATTCATTATACTTCTCTCTTTTGGATGAATGTTTCACAAAACAGCGCCAAAATTTATACCTTTGTTTTATGACAATAATAATAGTATTCATTCCGTATAATATTATGAAACCCTAATATGTCTACATAAAAGTGTAACTCCTGCTATATAGAAACTGTCTTTTAATAGATGCGAAATATTGAAGCACAAAATAGAAACGTTTATAAAACCAAAATGTTTAATTAACGACATGAGTGGATGAAGGCGACACAAAATCTAAATTATATAAATCAATGTCTTCTTGTTTGTAAGTTTTATTTTGCGTAATTAATTACATAGTAGATGGTGGTTATTAACGATCAAACAATATCTGAGATGTTCGATGAAGCTAGGTGAAAGATTGCTTACAAAACCTTTCTTCATGCAAAAACGTTTTTTGAAAAATCGTAATATAATATGTACCTTCATTCACTTGTGTATTCAATTCTCAATAATAAAACGTTATCGGTATCTGAAAATAGAATGATTCTTAACAGGATAGATAATGGATTAATCAGTGGATCCTCCTCTATCTCTATAGCACCTTTCAATATTTTGCATCGAGTATCAGTCAAACTGCAGAGAATACTTCTGTTTGTAAAAATAAAAATATATAAAATATTCATTCCATAATACACTATGTAATATTTAAACCCCAACAATAAGAATGAATGGTCTCTTTCTCTGCATACCCGGTGTGTTTCTGCGACACTACGCCAGGTGTCTTTCACCAGTATTGGCTTCTATGTCAACTTCTTGTAACGTGGAGAAACCTAGCAGCCGCCCGGAAACATAATGTATGACATACGTTGTTCCACGCATGAACGGTCCCTAAAATGTCAAAATTCAAACGCCTGTCAATTCATTGTCCCGCGTTCATTCCTCCTGAACCATAGGCTCTTGTCAATCTGAGCATGTATCACACACATTTAAAAAGAAAATCATACGCCTCCGAAAGCTGTTGTGTTTCTGGTGAGAGAAAATATAAATTATTATTGAATGTTGTTTAGTCAGTGTGAAATGAAGATGAAAGAGAAATAAGAAGAAAGCGAGTTTTTTTTAGCAATATGTGAAATAATATATTAAATTAAATGGCAAAAAAAAACAATCATTTTCGGGCACATCGCAATATCCAGTCCACATAAGTATTTTTTTGCACTTCGGTAAATGTTATTTTTGCACCAAAATGTTATGTATTATTTCAGATATTAGTAGAAAGTGTGATTGAGATAGATTGATTGATTAAGGATGAGTTGCTTGATGCACATTGAAGATTTATTTACCTGTCTCGGCGATTGACTTATGCCCCCGTTGGCCCTCCTGTCTCCTTCCTCTACGTCTAGCTGCAAGATGCTCTCTTGGCTTCCAGTAAACTGTATAAAGCAGAATAAATTAGCTAAAAATGGGAACCAGAAACGGCTTTGTGGAAAATCGGCAGGTCAAACTGGAGAGGCTGGGATAAAAGAATGGCAAATGAAATATGAAACCCAGCAACCCAGCTAAAATCTAAAGGCCGAACAATCACTACACCATGAAGTAAATTCCCAACCTTTTCATTAAATTACTATCAAACATTTGTATGAACAAGAGACAAAAAATCGTACATGGTGGTGTTATTTTCCACTTACATAATATGTATGTTTTTATTTTATTTATTAGTAAGTAAATGAAATTCGAAAACACAGTTTGTTTTTGTGTTACAGTCAAACCCTGTTAAGAAGTTTTTCAAGGACCAGCCGAAAAAAAATTTAAGCGGGAAACATCTTAAAATTTCAGGGTTTTCAAATTTCTCAAATTTTGGATTAAATTTGACATTTAAATCCAGGTTTTTATAACATTGCAATATGATGGATAAGTAGATAAAATAAATATATATGTTATTATGAGAAGACAAAAATTACTTTAACTCTAGTAGAATTTAAAATAATAATATATACCTACTTGTTTTCGTATTTTTACATAAAACCAGGAAATATTTCATCAAAAACATTTTGTTCAGAAAAAAAAAATTCTAGCTTATTTGAACCAACTTATGTATGTTCCAAATACAAAAACAAACTATAAAAAGTTAATTATGACACCTTAAAAAAACAGCTCAATTTTTATCCCTGGATATCAGAAAGAATTTTTTAATACTAAATGAAAAAAAATTATCAAGGAAACCATTTTTAAAATGTTTTCATTTTAATAATAACAATGCCTGGGGATCCCAAAAAAAACAGTTGGAAAAAACAAAGGGGCTTAAGATGACAAAAATAAAATGTGTCATCCAAATGCCAAGTATTATTTAATGTAAGAGTCTATAGTTTTTATATGACATTTTTTTTAAAGTGTTACAAATTTACAAATAAGTCTAAAAAATTCCCCAGGATGAAAATAAAAAGCGTCGTTGTAAAAAGGTTATTATCATTTAAATTTTATGTTGCTTGTAAACAAAAAAAAACTAAACAATTATACGATTTTTACTTTTAAACCTCGGTTTAAAATGTCAAATTCAATTTTTTTTAAAATTGCGTAAATTAAATCGCAGACGTTTTTTGATTTAACTAAAAAATCGACAAACCTGGTTTTAGAGTATTTTTCAAAGAACAATAATTTAAATTTTCGAATTACCGACGTTTTTTGTAATTATAAAATATCTCTACGGCCTTTCAGATGCATATTTGAGATATAATATTCGTTTGGTCAACATTTCAAAATGAAAAAAAAATTTAGCGACACTAGTTTATTCCCATTTAATTTTTCTTGGTGCAATAATTAAAACGTTTATTATTTTCGTTATACGACATTTTTTTTTTTTGAAATTTCCCTATATATCGTTATCCACGTGGTCTCAAATGTGTTTGAGAAGTTAACACCGTTGTCACGACATTTTCTGACGGAATTTGATAAATTTGATTTCAAATGCCAGCATCGTTATCAAACGCCTCTCAAATGCAGATTTGAGAAGTTATTATTTGTAAGTACGACATTTTCTGATGGAATTAAATGCTTTGTTTATTATAAACATCTCAAATGCAGATTTAAAGCACACCAAATGCAATAAATATTAGGACATTTTCCCGAATATAAGTCATAATTGAAAAAAATGAGGTTTGCCAACATTTCACCATAGTGGACTTACGAAGTATATTTTAAGATTATCACGACATTTTCGACTCGAATTTGATATTTAAAATTGCCAATTTAAAAAAAATAAATTTTGTATTTGATTTGAGTAGATGCCACCTTTTTTCTTTTAAACGTTAGTGTCCCTAACTTTTGCACCAAAATGTTATTTAGTAATAACTGTCTATCTTTGTAGCACTCATGGTGTCTTAGGTGATCTGAGGTGTTCCGATTTTGAGTTTAGAATTAGCATTTCAAAACTTTAGAATACGACACAGCCTAGTTATGCCCCGTTGAACTCTAGAGTACGTTACTTTAGAGCCCATTATCTCTCTTGGCTTCCAGTAATAGTCTTTTGTTCACTGCATTTGGTTAATCCCAGCCGATGGGTGAAAAAAAGCTCAATTTTTGGGTTTTTCGGCCCATTAAACTGGAGGGCGGGGATATCAAAGATACCAGCAATAAAAATATTTGTCCCCAAACTTTTTTCAAGGGTAATAATTTTGTTGGGGAACATATTTTCGATCTTCTTATGCATTAAATTACTATCGTACATTTGGAAACATATTAAGACAGGGAAAAAAAAATCGTAATTTTGTGTTAGAATTTTTCGGGGATAATGAAACAGGCCTTTTAGGCGGGAAAACATCTTAAACGGGAACTTCGAAAAAACAGGTTTGACTTTGGTATGTACATGAGGATCAAAAAAAAATCAATGAAGTAGTACTCAATAAATTGTTATCAAACACTTTTATGTACAAGTGACAAAACGCAATACATAATGGTGTTTATTTTTCACTTAAATATAATATTTATTTTATTACGTAAATGAAATTTGAAAAACAACATTTGTTTTTCCTTATGTGAATGTGGAACAAAAATAATATCCAATGCAGTACACGATTGTCGAATGGATGAAACTGTTCAAAATTAATTTGTAAACAATGAGATAAGTGCTTTATTTGCTAACAAAAGTATGTTAATATTTCATAGCGTTTTAGGACTATTGTAAAAAAAAAGTTGAAGTCCATTTGTGTCATATTAAATAGCTGACAGATTGATCCATTTGTGTGTGCTAGAGTGCTAAGGCTTGTGAAAGACATTAAGTTTTTGCTAAATTGTAAGATTTGAAAAAAGACGATAAGCAGCTCCTCACCTGTAAACCTAACTGAAAAAATCGTTTGAGGTTAACCCAGGTGTGAACCGTGTTAATCGAAGGCGAAGAGTCTCCCAAAACAGTGTCCAACTTCGCTTATATCTGAGGTGTCGGATTTCCCTTTTAAAACATAAAATTCAATGTTTTAATGGGGCTGCCACTTAAGACGAGCTGTGACACAAACACGACGCGCCGCAATGTGCCAATATTTGACATTTGTTCTTGTGCAGGAGGCGACTAGTCAAGGACCAAAAATATTTGAAACGACATCCTATTGTCATCTATCTGTCGTTTCGGGTAATAATCAATCAACCCTCGTATCAATCTGAACCTGAATTTGTGATGATACAATACAAGCATACGTATTTAAATACAACAGCTGTAAAAATACATGACAGTACGCTAATTAAAATATCAGTTTGACCTACTCTGCCGAATAGCAAAGCGTCATCTGTTGTATTGATGATAAGTGAGCGTAAGGTTAGTTTACTGCCAGTGTCTATGTGGCCAATAGTTGCGAATACACGATAAACAGTTGAATGCGTGTTAAATTATCATTAAATGTACACACATCAGCCAATTGTAATGGGCATCATAAAAATATACATGATTTGTTGCTATGAGCGAGTTATGAAATACTAATAATATTTATTACTACTTTATTTGGGATGGATCCAAGTTTTGAGTGATATTAAATTAAATCGGGATATTAAAAATTATAATTATGTATGTGATAATGAGTCAGAGTTCAGTCAATCAGCTGCCAAGGAACTGTGAAACTACGGCAAATTAAAATATTGGGAATTCTTAACTACAATAGCTTAGAAACAAGAAAGAATATACAGCGGGTTACTGGAACATAGCAGTTAAGGACTACTTAGTACTGGATACGTTTTATATTTAATCATAAAAAACATTATGAAACTAAGTTCAGTTGGCATTGAAACGTATTTTCTAGAGCGATATAGGGCGCGCAATTAGAGTTGACCCAAATAACCCAAAGTTATGATTGTGTGTATTGGTGCATATGTATGCACTTCTGACAGTGATGTCCTTGCCAAACGTCAGTGAGAAACAGCCTTTGTCTTGCTTACGCCTACTTGTTATTAGCGAAAAAGGGACAACAAGTGTACACTTTGGTTTGAATTTAAATATTCAAAAAGTTTTTGCACTTATTCGAATAGTTTTAAAGGGTGTTCCTTTTAATTCATTAAGATTGAACTTTTTACTGAAATTTTCTTTTCAGAAGTCAAATAACAAGTTTGAAATATGCTGTACGCAAGTAATGTATCCGTCGTGAGTACTGTATTCGAGTCAACTTTGGCTGCGATATCTATCCATATTATAATTCAAAATAGCACACACTTTTATTAAACTGAGAATTTCAACAACACTATCGAAGTTAATATTTTTTGTACCCTCAATTTATTTATTTATTTTATTGTGGTACATATAACAGGCATGATGCCCAAAACATATATGTATACATGAGTGGTTATTTAATCAAGTAAAAGTTTATGAAAAATGCAAAAGTAAATGAATAACAAACAAAAGCAAATGAATAATATTATACAAGCTAGAACATAAATAAATGGATTATTGGCACCTATACTGAAGTGATGCCTATTAGCCGTTTGGTACTTGGTACTTCATATAACCAGTCTATAACTAAAGGGCATCATCACAATATCAGCTTGATATGATTGACAGATTATTTTTTAAAAATAAAAATGTCTACTTCATTGTTTGTGCAGTGAATTGTGTTGTAGTTAAATTTAGTTATTTGTATTGAAAGAAGTACTGGGGTAGTCAGTTCATTCTGTCCTGCTCTTTCATCTTGTTAAATATAAGAGTGCATATAAAGACTACTACTCATACAGTTAGAATCAAACATGGGACATTTTTGCCATTTTTCTATTTGGTATGCAACGCTGAATCGTTTAATTGTATTAGACTTATGACCATTTTTATAAGCTCATATACCATTTTTCTATGTAATATGCAACACTGAGCCTTTTAATTGTTGATACATAAAACATTTGTTTCTTAACTCTTGAGTAAAGCGACTCATTTCTATAAACAAAATACTTAAGTCCCTTTACCTTCTTGCAACAGAAATTACAGACATACTTAAAAATCAATAATATTTACCACAAAGCCATAGTATTTCAAGATGTCCATCTTGCACATGGGACATGTGCGATGCTCCAGTAGCCAGGGGTCTATGCAGGACTTGTGGAAGTCATGTCTGAAAATATAATAGGCAATGATTAAGGCATTTTGTTCCTGTTTAATAATGTTTGCTAAGTGATAAAATTTCCCACTTAAGAAATGGTCCCCTATATTGTTACCCTTTTAATAAGTTTTACAAAACAAAAACTAACTGCGACATATCTGATGTCGATATCCTTTTAACAAATAAAAATTTAATGCAAGACAGTCTGGTTTCACACTATATTATAGAAAAAAATAGATATCCCCTAAAATAGGAAGTTTTAACTGGCCGGTCCCTTTTTAAAATATTTTTTTTAATATGAATACCGCACAAGAATCTCAACTGCTTTCAACCGCCTAGAGCCAGTGAGACTATGGCATCCCCAAATAGGGTATGATGTGAGGCTGAAGGTACTGAGGAGGGGAAGGAGATTGGGGAGAGGAAGGTTGGGAAGTACCTGGCTATTCAGATCTGGTCACTAAACACGGCTAAAGCCATTTCAAGCAAAGTATCAATTCTGAATGGTGGTCTTTCACCAGGGCGATCACTCTGGAACGTGCCGTAAATGTACTTTTTTTATTTATTTTTATGTGAATTAAATGTGTATTGACACATATTAATTAAATAAAAGTTATTGGCACACGCCGGGTTTGAACCCGCGACCTTTGGATTCGTAGTCGAGCGTCTTACCACTCGACTATGGAGGCCGTCCTTGAAAAGGCATCAATGTATGTAGTATGAGTATAGAAATACGTATGTAACTTACTTGCAAGGTAGAATCCTGAGAACATCTGAGACTTTATAAGGCTCAATGCAGACAGCGCAGCATTCTCCATCTCCTTGAATCTCCTGAAAGTACTATTCATTAAAATTAAATTATAATACAATTTAAAATAAATCTTTTGATTCATTAACCATGTAACGGAAATCTCTAACAAGGGTTTACACATGTTGGGATTTATTACAAGGTTATCGAAAAAAAACAATAGTGTCAAGTTTATTAAATTTGAATACTTGTATTAATTAGGCGTTAAGTTCAAAAAAAAAAAATCAAAACTGAAATTATATTATTTTATTTTATAGAAATGCGAAATTAATTAAAGTGTTCACATAATGGAAACTGTCAAGATTGCTTTAAACCAGAGGTCCCCAACCCATGGGCCGCGGCCCTGTTTCGGGCCGTGGACCAAATGGAACTGGGTCGCGCAAAAACATTAAAAAAAATCTATTTTCAATGTGTCCCCCCGCAACCCCTTCCCCCACCCTCAGTGGGCCGCGGTAAAATTATCAAATGTCGACCGGTCCGTGGCGACAAAAAGGTTGGGGACCACTGCTTTAAACTATTAAATAACATATTAAGCCAACTAGGGTACAATTCTCCTGTCTAGATTAAAATACATATTTGTGTACAAGCTATAGAAAGAGCACAAAATACATTTTTAAGCTTAAAAAAGTGTGTAATCCAGCAAATTCATCAGACTATAACCATCTGCTAAATGATTTGAAGATGCTTGAATTGGCAGACACAGAAGGATTTTCACTAACTCAGTATTTTTGTACACAATTTTAAATAGTGCATGTGATAGTCCAGAATTGCTTGCAATGATAAATCTTCGAACACCGAGACACAATACTAGAACACGGGTTATTCGTCAGCGCAGTAATTCTGTAATTAACTACATACTGTATGTACTCATTATTGCAGATTGCTAGTGGCTATTATGCCACATCGGTAGACATCTTTGATTTGTTACTTAATCAATATAAAAGATTGTTGTTTGGACAGTTTTATTATTTTTAGATAAAAAGTCGTAATGAATTTTTATTATTTATTATATATTGTTGTATCTTTTGTTTTATGTAATATTTTTAATCGGTTTATGTGTTTATGTGTATTATTTCTTCATACATGTTACTAAAAAGTACTAATGTACCGTTGAAAAAAACAAAAGAAAGTAATTAAATGGCAACAATACAACTAAGTAACTAACCACAGGGATAGGTAGAGGAGATGGATTGCCACACAACTCTGTCTTGGAAAACACTCTTTGCTTTATTCACATTCATACATACTCTTCTGCTGTACAGACACTTGATATAACCCGACCCAAGTATGTATTTGATTCTTAAATTTCATATTAGTCTTACAAAAATGAGTAGTCAGTTGATTGTACCATGTCTTCCTCGGGCGCCCCAGACTTTTTCATTCACTTTTCTAACATATATTCTCCAGAAACTTTCCCCGTTCATCCGCTCCACATATCCAAACCATCCAAGTGTCCCTTTCTTATGCTGACATCAGCCTTGCATTCTGTCCACATCTCCACATTTGGAATACGGTCATACAGTTTTAACACACACACCTCGGGAATCGTATTTCTCCAGCACTCAGTCCACTTTCTTCCTTCCTCTACCAGCTCCATGCCATATTGCTTAAAGCCGCAAAATTTTATGTTTCAGCATACAGATTGCGTGCCAACCTCCGATAAGACGAGTGAGACAAGCAAAAAAAATTTCAGACATATTACCATTTTCAAATTTAGAGCTATGAAATCAATCTGTATGGAGGCCACAGTGTTGCCAACATCCTTCATGAATAAGATAATCACAAATACATCTCCAAGTAAGCAGCCCAGAGGTATGATTAAAATATTAATGATGTAGCACACTGATTTAGACACTGATTTAAATGCAATATTAAAAAAAAACAGAATGAGAAACAACATACCTTATCGTCTGTTTTCAAATTCTTGACAGGTATTTTGGACAAAGCTTTCTTGGCAGCAGAGCATAGACGTTTCTGTAATCATAAACAAAGAGAATTAATGAATAAGTAATAAAGCATAATATTAAATTTAAATACTCATCAAATTTGGAACAGAAAAAAAAACAAATGGAAGATGAAAAAACTGAGTTCAGGAAGTGGACTGGGACCAACCTACCTGAATATTTTTAAATAACTCAATTTTTAATAATGTTTGATATTAAATTAGAGTTTAAGATTTGCCTAACGATCTTCAAAGCAAAGCAGGGAATGGCACCAGCCTATATATCGGAACTGTGTCCGACAAGCTTTACATGATAAACAGCTTAGATTAAGGTCAGCAGATGTTGATACTGCTAATCGATTAGTTGAACATTCTCGATCAAATAAACCCGTCTACTATGATCGCGCTTTTGGTATATCTGAACCAGTCATCTGGAATAAGCTTCCCCCAAATCTTGCCAAAATACAGAATTTAGAAGAGTTCAAATGAGTATTAAAAACTAAATTTAAAAAAAAAACCTGCATTCAAAACATAACTTCATGTACGTAGAAATAAAATGTATTACCATATTTCTTTTAAACGTCCTTAATTTGCTTAGTTTTCGTTTTCTCCTTACTTGTATCCTTGCAACTCAATGTCCTTACTGTCTACTGAAAACCGTATACTTTTTGTTGAAAAATATTTTTCTTGTTCTTTGTTACTTGTTATATTCACACTGTTTGCAATTTTAGAATCGTTAACTTATAGTACTTGAATATTGATGTTTCTAAGCACCAACACATTAACTGTTTTTAATACTATTTCCTTTTCTTTGCTTTAACAAATTTGCTTGTATTTGTAAATACTTTTCATCTAGAATTTAACACCCTTAGCTTCTGGTAAATTGTTTTAATATGTTGATGTACACATGCGATGTTATACCCATATCTGAACATTTCCCATGATTTATGATGGCAATCATGATTTTAGATAGTTTTGATTTGCACATATATCTGATATATTATTTTCTCGTGGTTATATTAGATTAGGTAATTTAGTGTAAAGCGCACTTGAGGTGAACTATCACAAAACTGTACTACATATATAAATTCACCGTTATTATAATATTGTAGATCAAAATCCTTCAATTTAGAGTTGGTGGTGATTTTCTTTGGTTTTTACTTACAAAAGTTTAGAAATAAACAAAGGGATTCCCACTGGTGACAAAAGATGTTACGTGAAGAAGAATCAATAATAGTTAATTAACAATATAATCTGAGGATTTATGACAAGATAAAGACAATTGGAATTATGTTATCAATAATACCCACTTGAATATTCCAAGGTAAAGATATGTTATATAAGCAGGATCTTCATAAATAAAATGTGTTTTGGAAGAATACCATAATTTATGATTGATTGATTTCTAAAATTACATGTAGTGTCGATTAATATAACAATACTAGTTGTTATCCGTGAAAAATCACAGGATGTAACTTGACTTGCCAAGAAAAAACATCTGTTGGTTTAATCCACCATTTTAAATATAGAATGTTTGCTAAAATAAATAATAAGAAGGTAGGTACTTTATAGCTTGTCTGGATTTAAAAAGATTCTTTTTTAATTTCATAATTTTTATCAACTTCAGTCAAATATATATGTAAGAGTGTGAACTTTTCAAAGTTGAAACTGGGTATTCATAAAATTACCAAATTTAAAAAGAATCTTTTCAAATCCCTCTACCTACCTAACGCCACGAGCAACAAAACGTCAGTGCAAACTATGATGAATGGTTTCAGACCTAAACATTGCCAATGTAGAACCTAGCACGGCACATTAATTTATACGGGTTAGTGTATAATTTAATTAAAATAAACATTTGCACCTCGTTCCAGAGTGGCAGATACTTTCAGTATCGCCTTGGTGGGAGTCCATCTTTCAGAATCAAAACTTGCTTGAAATGGCTTTAGCTGTATTTAGTGACTAGATTTGAATGGCCAGGTACTTCCCAACCTTCATCTTCCACAAATCCTTCTCCCCACTCCATTCAGCCGCACAACATACCCAAATTGGGGATGCCATAGTCTCACTGACTTCGGGCAGTTAGGACTCTTGTGCAGTTTTCAGATAAAATATTAAAAAAACAACAACAACAAAAGAAACCCTTTGTCATCCAAATAAAAATATTTGTAAAAAATTATTCTTTTATAATTAAAAAATGGCTGAAGTCAAAAGCAGATATTATCAGTGCAACAATGATTTAAAAATAAAAGATTTTCTTACCGATAGCCTGTCCTTGGCATGAATGTAACGGAATCTCTGGATGTAGTAAAATACCAGCCAGGATATGGACATCACCATGAGGACTATGAAGGATATGGAGACAAACAGCACTGATGTCCTGAAAGAGATAAAATAAACAAAATTAAATATAATATTTCCTTTGGGATGTCCCCGGATAAGAAACCTAGGGCACTTGACCTAGCATTAACACAAAATATATGAAAAGTGAATATATAGGTGCATCTTCAAAATACCCTGGAAAAATAGTATTACCAATTTAGAAGTATTTCATTGAATTATAAAAAATGTACAAAAAAAGATAACTCTAAAATCTTAGTCATGGTCAACCAAAAGTCTTAGTCAACCTAACCTAACCCAACCAATGTGCCAGGGGAACATTGATGGAAGACGCGCTAGAGGAAGACACCGCACTTCATAGCTTTAAAACCTATGTGACTGGTATGAGTGCAGTTTTTAAAATTATTATCTTAATGTGAATACCGCACTAGAGTCCCAACTGTATGGATTGTCAACTATAGCATCCTCAACATGAATGTTGCGAGGCTGAAGGGGGTGGGGTGGGGAAGGAGATGGGGAAGTAGAAGGCTGGAAAGTCATTTCAAGCAACGTTTCGATTCTGATGGTCTTTCACCAAGGCGATACTGAAAGTATCTCACCCTCTGACTTGTGGTAGTTGGCAAACACCCCTGGATAGATGATTGATTAATTATTTCTATTAGGAATTAAGTTATATTCTAAACCTGAGCAGCTACTACTTATGAGTAGAATGAATTAAACTTAACCCAGTGGGACGATCTAAATCGGCCACAACCGAGTTGAAATTATTTTATAAAAATCTTAATCTAAGAAAAAACGAAGAAAAGTAATTAGACAGACGAAATGTTGTCCAATCAGTTGCTCACTATTACTGCATACTCTAAAGGAGTCATAAGATTAACAATGTAAAAAATATAGCATAAAATGATCGCCATTTTGGGTCAGTTCTGCAGACAATCCAAATTCGGACTACCTGGACCATTCCGAAAAAATAAAAAAAATGGCGATAATTCGATTAACATATTTACCTATTCATATTGCTAGGAGAGCGAATGCACACCGTTCCTTGTGAGATATTAAGGGTCACTTCGAACCCTTTATTCAACAACTCAGCCAATTCCTCGCCTTTTTGTTTGAATGTGAATACAGCGCTGATATTTCCTGAAAAAATAACAAAAATACAAGATTAACATTTTGATAATATTAACAAAACCTCGATTTAAAATCTTACATACCTATTCTTAAAGCTCAATGGATATCAGTAGATACATATTATAAAAAAATATATATATCTAATTAGTTGATATAATAACCGAATAGCCATGCACTAGTGGTTTTTGATTCGTGCCGGCCCATTTCAGTGTTCAGTCAGAAACATGCCGCTCCTGATCTAAAATAACAAACAACAAAGAAGCCGGGGAAACAACCATAGATATTGTTGTAGAAAACATCTGGAAAATATATAGGGATGTATGGGTGCATTTACAAACAACGTGTTGTCATGCGATCATCTGTTGAGTAGGTAGTTAAGTACTTTGATAGGAGTAGTACTGTGTTCGAGAATGCACCCTACACGCGCTTCAACCCTAGTACCTATCCGAAAAATATAATTAAATGTTGCTACCTAACAAAATCTCTTTCAGGCGGGAGCAGTATTTAATCACGTAGGTTTTTTTATCGGGGACAGTACAGTTGCTTCTTTAAAAATATATTTGTAACACATTTCACAAAATTATTGACAATATTTATTTTTTACTATTTTTTTCAGAGAAATCTCATAATTTACCATTTGTCACAATCTACATTTTATGCTTAAGTCACATTAATATAACGATTTTTTAAAATTATTTTTATCCAACTTTTATAGTTTTTATCCGAGCGCAGTTTTGTGATATTTTATCTCAAGTGCACTTCATACTAAATTAATTAAACTAATAAGACTAACTAACAAGGAGAAAATAATATATAAAATGTAAATAAATTAAATCTAAAATCACGATCGTTATATTCGTTATCATAAATCATGAGAGAGAAAGGTTAAGGTTTAAAAAAACAATTAACTAGAAGCTAAGGGTCTAAAAATCCAGATGAAACGTATGAATTCATATTGACAAATTTGTTAAAGCAAAGAAAAGGAAATAAAATCGAAGACAGTTGACATGTTGGTACTTAAAAACATTAATATTCAAGTATTATAAATAAACGATTCTAAAAATGCAAACAGTGTAAATATAACAAGTAACAAAAGAACAATAAATATTTCATGTCAATGAGTTTATGGTTTTCAGTAGATATATGGATGTAAACTAGCGATGCACTCGCTTTGGTAAATTAAAAATCAAATTTTGTCGGTGGATATTTATGTAGAGAAAAAAACGAACCGATCTTTTTAAAAAATACTCATTTTTTCTTTGAAACCCGTTGTTGGAGAAGATTTGTAGCTTATTGTTAGTTTTAATTATTGGCTTAACACTTTTTATGTGGTATGAAATTTGGTAGTTCATGTAATTACGAGCATAGTCATGTGAAAAGGTCGTTTGATCCCTGGCTCTAGACTTCTCTTCTGGTTCCCTCTCTTATCGGAGATTGGCTATCATCGAGGCAATCGTCACCCTACGGGATGCAGCCCGGAACAACTCAGCGAAACCAGTGCACTCGAACTAGTCAAGTTAGTTTTAAAGCTACGAGGTCCGGCGTCTCCATCCACTATCTAATACAACCTTGGAGGACATGGAGAGGTAGCTTTGCGAAACAGTGTAGTCAGGACGGTTGACTTTATACTGACTCGATAGAAAGACACAAAGATATGTTAAAGGATGTTGGATAGCCTATTAGTTACCGCCCACATGGAATTCGGACATTTTTAATAAACATATTTTCAATATACCATTAAAATGATTTGAAAAGTCAAAATATCACAGAAATACTACGAGTAAATAACAAAAGTTTTGCCCAAATATTGATGAAAGCTTTTTGTTGATTTTATGTCTTTATGAGAAAATTCCAAAGTTCGGGCAAAAATATTTAAAACTGTTTAAATACCTCTGAAAAGCGATGTTTTATAAACTTTGTTTGGTCTTATTTTAACATTCACACATTTGTTTGATTTATTTTATAACCACTGCAAGTTTTTTAATCAACACAAATATAGGTAATAACCTCAACATCCTTTGACGTAAGTTATGCGACTCGATGATGTGAAGTTAACGCGGACGAAGAACATCCTTACATAATTAGAAGTGCTGCAATATTATGTGATGAATCTTCTTGCCTATTTCTCTCTTATGGTATACGACGTAAAAACCCGGAGAAAGTGATTAATCGCAAATTTGTATTGGTTGGGTAAAAATATTTAGCTCTTTCTCCATATATATTCTTACTTCAAGACTATGTGTAGATGCCTCGGTGAAAGCGACCCAGAAGCAGACCGAGGAAGAAGTGGATAGACAACGTGAAAGATGGTTGGAGCAGGACGGGAAGGACTGTTGACGGGAGGCGAAAGACGAGGGACCATAGCCAATGAAGAGAATTTGTGGAGGAGATCAAATCCCACCCTAGGATATGTAACGCCGTGATGATAATGATAATGATGACGACGTATCACTTAAGCCTGATTCACACCAACGTCCGGTTCCGCTCAGTGCCGATATTGTTCCGCAAGAAAACTTATTGATATGGTATGAATATCAATCAAGGAGTATGTGCCAAGACAAATTTGTGTGGCATTATATCCTTCTGCCCACCATTGTGATATTTAACTACTTATTTAGTTGAATAATTATTTTGAAGTGTAAAAATACTAACATCGCAGATTTTTTAAAATCAAAAACCATTTTTTTATCACTAAATAATTTTTTTAATAATTAATAATTAATAATAAAAAAATGGTTTAAAAAAAAAAATCTGCGTTGTGAGTATTTTTAAATCAAAAACCATTTTTTTATCACTAAATAATATTTTTATTAATTATTAATTATTAAAAAAATTATTTAGTGATAAAAAAATGGTTTAAAAAAAAAATCTGCGTTGTAAGTATTTTTACACTTCAAAATAATTATTCAACTAAATAAGTAGTTAAATATCACAAGGGTGGGCAGAAGGATATACTGCCACACAAATTTGTCTTGGCACATACTCCTTGATTGATATTCATACCATATCAATAAGTTTTCTTGCGGAACAATATCGGCACTGAGCGGAACCGGACGTTGGTGTGAATCAGGCTTTATACGATTAGCATGCAAAAAATATTACACCGTGTATATTTAAATGTAAATTTATTTATTTAACAGAGATCTCAAAAAAACAGTTGTTCACCAAATATATTAAGAAATGAATGATATAAAAATATTGTACACATGCATAGTGTAATGAAAAGGAACTAAACATTTATTTGCAGTCCACATATAGACAAGGTATTATATATTCAAAGGATTTATATGAGTACAGACTGAAGTAGTGTGACGCATTATATATCATATAATAACGCAAATAATGTGAGTAATGAAATAAAAATAACATATTAGTTGTACGTCTTTAATTAGCCATAGTTGTAAGTCATGTGCATGTCAAAAGTTTTATGCTTAGAGTATATAGAGTGGTATCTATCCAAGGCAGTGTAGTCAGTTTTTGATGATTTTTACCGGACTCGGCGGACCTGGGCGTGGCTAAGACTAAGGTTAGGGTATTTATACATCCATTTATATCACATATCGACGTTTTTGTTTATTCGTATAACCACTTTTTCACAGTTTTGTTATCAATAAAAATGTAGCAAATAATCTAAAAAACCGTTTGGTTGTGTCAAGTTTAGTGGCATAATAAAAAATGTGGGCGGAGTCCCGCGGTGACATAGAAGCGGTGTATTATATTTGTTGTCTCTTTCTCTCTCATGGTTTACGACGTAAAAACCCGGAGAAAGTGATTTATCGCAAGTTTGTATAGGTTGGGTAAAAATAATTAGCTCTCTCTCCATACATTGTTACTCCAAGGTTTTAAGTCTAAGTGGTAAGTCACTAGTTATACCCTTAGAGTAACAATATCTAGAGACCTAACTTTGCGAAATTTTGTCCGCACTTTTTGACCAAGCAATGACCAAAGGGTGTGGCCTAAACTCGGAGTAAAATCACTAACAGGGTTGTCACAAATTAAGTAAATTAGGTATTTTGTTGTGAGTAGGTAGTTGTAAATCATTAAAAAGAATGAATGTTGTATATTTTTTTTGTTTATTCAAATATACATTAATCAATAAGATTATTAAAATCTTATTTATAGATAAAAATATAAACGAATTAAATTATTAGTACAGAACATTTTATAATACATATTATAAAATGAACTTCAGTCTCCATCAACAAAATAGTTTACAAACAAAAGTAAAATAAAAAAAAATGTACGGTGATAACAGATGTTAAATCATTTTTCTTAACCTTGGAGTAAGAATATATGGAGAGAGATCAATTTTTTTTACCTATATAAATTTGCGATAAATCACTTTCTCTGCGTTTTACGTCGTACACCATGAGAGAGAAAGACACAAAAAATTCACAAAACATGACACCGCTTTTAAGTATTGTAGGGATGTTTTCCGTCCCGCGTTATTTTGTAAGGAAATTTCGAATGCAGATAATAATAACAGTGAACTTATATAGCACAGTTTTGTGATATTTCACGTCAAGTGCGCTTCATACTTAATTAATTAAGCTAATAATTCTAACTAACAAGGAGAAAATAATATATAATATGTATACAAAATTAAAACTATCTAGATGCATATCGTTATCATAAATCATCAGAGAACAGGTTCAGAAATGGGTACAATAGTGCATGTGCACATCAATAGATTTAAAAAAAAACAATTAACTAGAAGCTAAGGGTATAAAAATCCAGATGAAACGTATGAATTCATATTAACATATTTGTTAAATCAAAGAAAAAGAAATTAGATTTTTCTCGTCTTTTTTTCATCCTTTGGAAATCTAAAAATAATTAAATAAATAATAATATTCCAATTTTGGCATAGCCCTGAATCTGGGGACGCAACCAGAAATTATAAATATAACTAAGAGATAAACACTATTCTGTCTTTATCTGTTTGCCAACAATTTAGCGTTATTATCATGAGGAAAGAAAAGACCGGGATACTTTCAGAAGCCGTACAATATAGGGATTCCCCCTGTAATGGTTTCTTATGTGACAGCTAGTAAATATCTCTAAGTTAAAAATATTACGAATCCACTAAAACTCATTTCAAACGGAAGTTTATTATATTGGAACGAATAGTCCAAAGATTAATTACATATTGGTGTAAGTTACTAGTTGTTTTGTAGGTTAGAATGTTAAATATTTGAGATCTAACTAAAAAAGACGATTTTTATGGTACATACGTGTGAAAACTGTTTGTTTTTGGTCCTTTTGTACTTCGATTGAAGCAACCAAGTATAGCACATATGGCCATGATGTTTTGCTAGATATCGGACAAAAAATAACTCAAGTTTTTAACTATTTACGCACTTTTGACAGTCCGTTCGCCTGACACTCCAAACGTGAATGAAGTTCGTACAGATCAAATATCGCGGACATGGTATTTAGCCCGCCCCAAATCGTGTATTGGTTTCAACAATTGTTTGTCTCTTTTTCTCATATGCGTATAGAACCGAGCATAAAGAGAGAGTTATATTTTGCGAGTTTGTCAACGATTTGTCACAAATTAGTACGGTCTCTTTATATTGTTACTCTGAGGTTATACCTAAGTCTCAGTAGTTGTCAGTTGATAGATATAAGTCCTAGTTGTAAATCACTAGTTACAAATCTTAGCTGTAAGTTATTAGTTATAACTGTTATAAGTCATAGGTTAGATAAATTGAGTTGTAAAGCGTACTTGAGGCAATTTTCCCACGAAAACGGCGCTATGGAAGTAATCTATCTATGATTATTTTATTATAACGTTTTTCATAGAACAAGAATCAAATAAATGGCAAATAGTCACGAACAATGCTCCTTTGTTCGATTGTTTGAATTGTTTCAGGGCAGAGTGCATATTGTATCCACCGCGTGTTCCTTATCCTTATCAACCGTAGCGTGCAGCCACATCCGATCCTGACAGATAGGCGGCGGTCCGCGGGATCGGGAGATTCTTCACAAATGTAATATTATTTACTATTACGAAGTCGGTATTGGCTGCTGCAAAGCTGGGAGCGGCATTGTCAGGTCAACAAATTGAAACTCCCTAGCAAAGACATTTAGAAAATCCTCATAAATGCGATTTATATATATCCTTCAGATTTTAGACACTCGCTTTGTTTTGTTCAATGTGAATATCGTCGCCGGAAAAGCAAAAGGGCTGAAGCGCCATTTTGGGAAGTTTACACCGGAGCACTTCAAAGTGTTTTTCTTTTTGGAATAAAACTCATAAGTCTTCAGTATCCCACTCCACTCCTCTCCTTTTTCTAGGAAAGACCTCGTAAACGAAAAAGGATGCAGCTCCAGGTAGAAAAAACATGAAATATTTAACTTCAGTCAAATAAAATTCTTCCATCAGTAACAAGTTCAGAACTTATGTATTTCTTTTTATCTTTCCTTGCTTAGGGTTTTTAATCCAGTTAAGATCTTTTCCCTAAGAAAACACTAATGTAAAATTAAAATCAGTCAACTAAATAAAACCATCAGATGGTGATAGTAATAAGGCCTAATGAGCCGCAGTACTAGTCAGATAGTCATTATGAGGGGTATTTGTATAAGCCCCAGCTAGTTAGTAGAGGATTACGAAAGAATCTATAAAATCAAAAAAAAAATCAAGTCTTCAGTACCTGGTTGGATTTTGAAAAAAAAAGTTAACTCAGGTAACTCAATGGTCTCGCAGAGTTACCTGAAGCGACGAAAAGCTAAATAAAAGTCCCAAACTTGTGACGCTTGAGTCGAGCCTTCTCCCCAAAGGGAAAACATATTTTAGATGGCTGAAGGGCCACAAAAGTCTTCAGAATCAAACGAGAGTCAGAGCATTTGATGCAGAAAAAAAACTTATCAAAACTGCATATTTTACTCTTTTTTGACCAAAGTGTCGCTTAGGCCATTTTGCCTTTCCAGCGACGATATGAATGTTTTTATCGGGGGCGGGAGGGGATATTCCCCACTTATAATTTAAAAAGTACATTTTATTATAATCCAATAAATCTCTAACAATGTCTGAAAACAGGGTTTACCATTTGTTGTTCAATTTACGGTGAATTTTCGCCGATGTCAAAATCTCCCCAGATTACTTTCGATTTGATCTAAAACTCTTTTTCTCTCTGGAACTATGCGGTTCTCCATAGATCTGAGGAGAAATCTCTAGCAATGGCAACGCTGACCACAGTACACACAAGAGTCCCAACTATTCGCAGACAGTGGGACAAAGACATCCTCAATTGGGGTATGTTGTGAGACTAGAAGGAGTGTGGAGGGGAAGGATGTGGGGAAGAGGAAGGTTGGGAAGTACCTGGCTATTCAAATCTGGTCACCAAACAAGGCTAATGCCATTTCAAGCAACGTTTGTATTCTGAATGATGGACTTTCAGAGTATTTAGCACTTTTGAATGCGCCGCAAATCTACAATGTGTTAGGTGTATGATTTTCCAATTCCGCCGTTTTCATATAGATGGCTTTAGCGGTAAGTAGTGGTCGAAATAAATAGATCTTTGACCTCACGCAATACACTAAGGCATCTGTCAACATAACCCCTAGAAACATTAGTCGATTTGTGTCTTCATCATAAAGTTATTTTCGATTAAAAATGTCAGTTTACGAGCCAAATTCTCGTCATTTGCGGGAGGTGCAGCATGACAATGCTCGACCCCATGTTGCGAGAGTGGTCAATACATACTTGGAAACGTTGAAATGGGAAGTCCTACCCCACACGCCGTATTCTCCAGACGTTTTTCCCTCTGATTATTACTTGTTTCGATTAATGGCACACGACCTGGCTGACCAGAACTTCTAGTCTTATGAAGAAGTAAAAAATTGGATCGATTCGTGGATCGCTTCAAAAGATGACCAGTTTTTTCAACGGGGGATTTGAACACTGTCCATAAGATGGGGAGAAAGTAGTGACCAGCGATGGACAATACTTTGAATCATAAATGTATAACCACTTTTTTACAATAAAGCTTCGAATTTCGGAAAAAAACATTATAAACAGTGGCGGCTCGTGACTTTTTGTGTTTTAGAGTGCTAAGATTGAAAGAAAACGTCACTATTGATGCTGTTGTAGCCGGAAATGATTTTTACTTTTTTTTTTAAATTTCATTTTTTGTATGAAAATTTTTCAGCAAGCCGTGCAGTGCACCACCAAAACTGAAAAATCCTGAAAATCTTCATACGAAAAATTAAAATTTTGAAAAAAAATAAAAACCATTTTCGACTACAACAACATCAGTAATGTCGTATTTTTCAATCTCAACACTCTGCCACACTAAAAAGTCACGAGCCGCCACTGATTATAAATATTAATGATTTTAATAATACCAAATTTTAAACTTTATTCCACTATTTTTTTATTTAAGACCTGACCGGGTTCACCTTATGACGGGCATCTTTAGACTGGTACAATTTTAAGTAAGTCTATGGCATATATACTATTAGGTTCGGAAGGGATGGATATTGATATTCATAGTGAATCACCTATGACTTGAGGATTTTAGTTTTATGTCTGACAGAGGTGGCTTTAACATACCTTCAAAAATACATTCGGGTAGTTTTATTACCTTCTGGGAGATCGGACCTAATAGTATATATTCCATAGACTTACTTAAAATTATACCGGTCTGAAGATGCTCGTCATAAGGTGAAATTGGTCAGGTCTTAAATAAATAAAATAGCGGAATATAGTTAAAAATGTTGTATTATTAAAATCATTAAAATGGAGTTCCACCACGAATTAACAGTTTCAAAATTAGAAATATTATTTGATATAAAAGCATCGGAGGGAATAAGATGGGTTTATCATTTATCTGTGTATAAATATGATTATTACTATCGTGAAGCGCACCAACTCGATGCAAAGCTGGGAACAAATAGACGTCACTCCGTGGACCGGATTCAAACCACAAATAATAATACTGGCATAATTTACGTAGCGCCATTTTTGTCAAATATCACCTCAAGAGCGTTGAACAAAATGTCAAGTATGCTTACATGAATATAAAATACCGTATTGCATCGATTATAAGACTTCATTTAAATACCGCACATAAATAAAAATAATAAATCGTGACACGAACACAGTACTCAAACAGATGCATCGCTTGCATACAGCATGTTCAAAACTTGTTTTTCAAATTCAGAAAAAATATGTAGTGAAATTGAAAAAATATAATAAAAATGACACACTGTAAAACTTTCCGAATATTCAAATTTGAACAATGTATTCACTTGTTGTCCTTTTGTCGCTAGAAACAAAGAGAAGGTGTAAGTAAGATACATGCTGTTTCTCAGTGACGTTTCGCAATCTTCTTTTAATTCAGATTATTAGAATTATTTAATTTGCATTCATTGTAAGAAGCTATCGATTATATCTAAGCTACGTTCATTATTTTTTTCTATCTTACATTATGTTGTGTTTCTTTCAATTATTTTGTTAGTATTTATCACTTTGTTTACATTACTTTATGATGTATTATATTTATATAGTTTACTCTCAATATATTGTTAATCAATTATAATTATTATTTTTTATTATTATTACTATTAGCGGAAACTTCACTGGTGAATGCAACATACTTACGACTTTATTTGTCAAATTAAGCATAAGACTTTATATTTTCCTAAAAAAAAAAAAAATATATATATATATTTAAGCACCTAGAATATATAAGAGACACCAAAATAAGACGATAAAAATCTGGGATTTCCAGGGAAACGTAACTTCCAGCGTCATTTCCTTCGTAGCTTTAAAACATCCATCATATTTTTCGCTTGAATCTTCGATTGAATCGTAGATTTCGCACATTACGTGATTTTGGTCGGTAGTACGGAGGGCCGTAAAACTTCACGACGTTCTTCTTCTGTCTGAACTGCTCGGCCAGAGCCCAGACACAGTCGGCATTTAACGTTTTCCTGCTTTACGTTTTTATCTGATCGTTGACGAAGCTTTCGTGCAAGCACATTCGTCATCGGTAAAGCCGCAAACCGTACAGGGTGGCCATTAACGGTGTGACATCAATTTGAGGTTCGTTATTCTTGTATGCAACACAACACAACACAAAAAATAATCTAAACGGCTATAAAAAAAACGTGTCTCAGAACGCAAAAAAAACAAAAAAAATTATAACTAATTTTCGTAGCATTCAAAATTAAAAATGGTATTTAAAGATTAAAAAATTTAAAGGTATCGCAGCCAGAATTGATACAAACACAGAACTTACACAGATGCATCGCTTGCATACAACATGTTTCAAACTTGTTATTCGACTTCAGAAAAGAATATTCCACTAAAATCGAAAAAAGTTCATTTTTAATATAGTAAAAATAGTACAATGTAATACTTCAGAATAACTCTAAAAACTATTCGAATAATGCTTGTTGTCCCGATTTTGCTAAAAACAACAAGTAGGCGTAAGCAAGGCTGTTTCTCAGTGACGTTTCACAAGGACATCACTGTCGGAAGTGCATAAATATGCACCAATACACATAATCCTAAGTGTTTGTTTGGGTCAACTCTAATTTCGCGACCGTTGATAGTTGATACGATGGCAATACTCACCATCGCCCTTGAGGTGATTTTTCCCAAAAACGGCGCTGTACAAATTGTCAAAGTAGATAATAATTTAGTTACTGCCGGAGCCAGTGAAGTATGGCATCTCGAAATTTGAGAAATGTTGTGAGGCCGAAGGCAATGTTTGCAGCTATACATACTAGATAACATTATGATTCATAGTTGTGGTTTTATGAACGAGGAAGGAGTGTAAGGAAAATATATGACGCGTAAATGAAGTGGTGGAAGAAGTCGGGGATGCCCGAGGAAGATATGGCACGATCAAGTCAATCAAATACTAGAGTCAGCTCATGTCAAGAGTCAGAGTAACATGCACATGAATGAAGCAAGGAGTGTGGACCAAGACAGAGTTGTATGGCGGTCCATCCTCTCTGCCTACTCCTATAGGACAGTGCCTAATACATATATAAAAATGGTGATTCATATTTATATATCCACGTGCATATTTTGAATACAAAACTGCAAATTCCCTTATTTCAGTTTGTCATATTTTGACTAACGACATTTGTGTGTTTGTAAAACAATGTATGCCTGATTGAAATTGATGTTTGTAATGTACACAATATGTATTAGTTTGCACTAATTCATTGTTTTTTTTCATTAAGGGGCTATTTCACCACCTCTCAATAAACTACTATTCATTAGTTAACATGATTACATCGGAATATTCGTTTGTTATCTCTTTCCGCAAGTTTGGCTGGCAACGTCGCTTTTTTTCAAAATCTTTATCCCGTCTGCTGTCACGTCTGTCAATACAATGCCGTTATTTCTAACATAAACTAACTTTCACAATACAATATTCGCGCGCGAAGCTCATTACATCCCTGTCACCAAATAGTTAAACGCGTCTCTATATTTAAATAAAACATATTTCTATTCATATTTCACATTTTGTATCTCCTTTACGGCATTTTTTGTCAAGCGAAATCTTGACCTAAACTCAATGTCATCTAAGACGTATAAAAAATCGACTCTTGGTTTGAAAACACACGGTCTACGTCTTTCCGCCATGTCCTGTTCGTCTAAGATATTTAAATCTTCAACCACTTCCATAATTACAGTAAAAAATCAACTTCAACAGAAAACTCGCCGACTAGACCAGCCAGCTGTCAAAACAGTACGCCGCCATTTTAAAAGGTGCACTTTACGTTGACAGCTTCTTGAGAAGTGGTGAAATAGCCCCTGAATAATACAATAAAGTTATAAAATAGAAATATGTTTTATTTAAATATAGAGACGCGTTTAACTATTTGGTGAGAGGGATGTAATGAGCTTCGCGCGCGAATGTTGTGTTGTGAAAGTTAGTTTATGTTAGAAATAACGGCATTGTATTGACAGACGTGACAGCAGACGGGATAAGGTTTGAAAAAAAGCGACGTTGCCAGCCAAACTTGCGGAAAGAGATAACAAACGAATATTCCGATGATTAGAGTTAACTAATGAATAGTAGTTTATTGAGAGGTGGTGAAATAGCCCCTAAATGTGTTAAAAAAAAAACTATTTCACCCTTCGAGCAATAATATACAAGAGGTATAGCTGTAGATCGATCTGTAGTCAGTTTTTATTAGCTTTTACCTTGAAGTAACTGACTCGGTTGGAAAAGGGCGTGGCTAAGACTGGGGCTACGGTATTTGTATATCCATTCACAGCACATGTCGACATAATGTTTTTGTTTATTCGTATAGCCACTTTTTCACAGTATTTTTATCAATAAAAATATAGCATATAAGCAAATAAACCGTTTAGTTGTGTCAAGTTTAGTGCCATAATAAAAAATGTGGGCGGAGTCCCGCGGTGGCCCAGTAGCTTAAGATCATTGCGTCACTACGTAAAAGCGGGGAATTAAATTTGCTGTCTCTTTCTCTCTTATGGTGTACTATGTAAAAACCAGGAGAAAGTGTTTTATCGCAAGTTTGTGTAGGTTGGGTAAAAATAATTAGCTATCCCTCCATATATTGTTCCTTCAAGATTTCACCCATATAATTATCTAGGCTAGCTGTACAAATTAACAAATGTGTCGTACAATAAAGTAAAACCTAATAAAAATTCTTAGCAATTTTTTTTAGTGTGCTGAAATAATTAGTTTTCAGCAAATCCCGGCGTGCCAAAATATTTTTTATTCATAATATGTGTTATTTCACATTTAATGAGGTGATTTTCCCACAAAAACGGCGCTATAAAAGTTATCCAATTATTATTATTATTAATTCATATAAAATAATACATGGTATGTTTGCGGCACGTTCCAGAGTATCAGTGTCGCCCCGGTGGAAAACAACTGTACAGTGATAGGTACTTTCCGATCTTTTTCTTTCCCATCTCCTTCCCTTTTCCACTATATTGAGCCTCACAACATACCCAAACGGTTGGGAGCAGTTGGGACTCTTTTGGGGTATTATTTTTAAACAAAATAAATATATATAAAGGTACCTATATATCGACTGTGTTTTTGGTCAAAGGCGTTATTCCACACTTTTCAAGCAAACTTAGGATTAGTGGTTTGAACCACTGTCACATTTTACACTGTCGCAAATCGATGATTAGCGCCATCATGATTTTTTTACCGTTACCACTTCAAATAATCACCCCCGTTAACCACCGATTATCTGCCCTTTTCAGCATTTGATCAAATTATGATCTGGTGTCATGAATAACACCAAGACCGTTATATTATAGAAATAGGCCTAAATTTCCTTTCGAATATATATATTATTTTATTTTTTAAATTATATTTTCGTAGAAAGCAATCACTTTTTGTGGTTTGACATATATATATTATAATTCAAATGTTATTCTATTGTTTTCTCATTGTTCTGTTATTTTATTTTGTTCTCTCTCTATATGTATATATAACCGCACACTTTGTATTTAGTTTAATTTTGTACCCTGATTAAAAAAATAATAATATCGTTGGTCATAAACAGAGTTATTTTTTTTTTTTTTAAATACTCGTATATATTACCTTTTAACGCAATTATTAGAACGGCTCCTACACACTGGCGACCAAATTATTGTAAAAATATTACGAAATACGAAATCGAAGATTCAGTCGACGATCTCAACTTAACAGGTGTAAATACTTTTTTCATATCGATTTTCATGTTTTAATTTATAATTTTCGCCAAATACCTTATAACAAGGATCGATTGAATTATGATATTAATTAATTAACACTCTTTAACATTGAATATGTCAACGTGCAATGAGATTTTGTTCAGAAGAGACAGCAGTTGACATGATCTAAGAGCAAGAATATCTATGGAGAGAGAGCTAAATATTTTTACCCGACCCATACAAATTTACGATAAATCATTCATCAATCTTTCTCCTGGTTTTTACGTCGTGCACCATGAGAGAAAGAGACAACAAAAAAATACAAAATATCACACCGCTTTTTAGGTATGCAAGCATGTTTTCCGTCTCCCGCGTCTCCGGTGACTCCGACCACTACGTTTTGTTATGCGACATAACAGGACATAATTCAAAGGTTTTTTTAAGGTTATATCCTATATTTTTGTTTATAACAATACAGTGAAAAAGTGGTAATAAAAAGAAACAAAAACATTATGTCGACATGTGCTTTGAATGGATGTATAAATACCCTAGCCCTAGCCACGCCGGAGTCAAAGTCAGAAAAAATCAACAATCCTGACCAGTGGCGGCTCGTGACATTTTAGTGTGCTAGGGTGGTAAGATTGAAAAAAACGTATTGATGTTGTTGTAGCTGAAAACGTTTTTTTTTTTTTCAAAATTTTTACTTTTTGTACGAAGATTTTTTAGAAATCCGTGCAGTGCACCATCAAAACTGAAAAATCCTGAAAAAATTTATACAAAAAATAAAATTTTGGAAAAAAAATAAACAAACATTTTCGGCCACAACAACACTAACAATGTCGTATTTTTCAATCTCAAGCACTCTAGCACACTAAAAACTCGCGAGCCGCCACTGATCCTGACTACATAAGCGCTCAATCCTTGTATATTATTGCTCTGAGGAGCATGACCAATGGCACGTTGGTCTCGCAGATCAAATCATGAATAATCCAATGTTTTTCTTCCTTTTAATTAGTGATGTGTGCATTATACATTATTCAGTAGGTGTGCTTTTTGTCTTTGTTTAACTTAATTGTTTTTGAATTCCAACCAAATGCGGAACAGGGTGACGTAAGCCGAATGATTCACGATCCAAAGCAAAATTTAAAAAGCAGGTGGGTTCAATTCGATACCCGTTTTATATTATTTGTTATTTAGCTGACTTTGCAAGTGGTGTTGGTGTGTGCGTTTCTTGAGATAAAGGTGTGTGCAGTTGATGAGATCACCCTTTCAATCAAGTGTGGGGCATTCACACTCGGTATCAACTTCAACCGTCCATCGGTCTATCAACAATAATAACTTTTAAGGTTTTTTTGCGAAATATCACCTTATTGGCGCTTTACAATAAAAAGTAAATAAAAAAGAAACCCTAATATACAAACCCGAATATTCAACTCGATCATAGTATTATATACCTATTATTATACCTACTCATAACTACAGAAGAATTCTCTAATCATTATTTTCTCTTTCTTTCGTATTCTGTCTTCTTTTCTCTTATCTTTCTCTCTATTTATTTATTTATTTCTTTCTTTCTTTCTTTCTTTCTTTCTTTCTTTCTTTCTTTCTTTTCTTTCTTTCTTTGCTTTCTTTGTTTCTTTCTTTCTTTCTTCCTTTCTTTCCTTTCTTTCCTTTCTTTCTTTCTTTCTTCCTTTCTTCCTTTCTTCCTTTCTTCCTTTCTTCCTTTCTTCCTTTCTTTCTCTCTCTTTTCTGTCGCAGATCATTCGTAAAGCCAAATAATAAATAAATGTCTTGTATACTGAACAACGTCATACAATACATAAACAAAATATAAACACTAACACAAAAATCACTAGGAAAATTATTTATTTAACCGTATTGTTTTTGGCGTACGCTTTTTAGTTGTCCATAAAACGTTTTAATACATTGATAAATTAAAATAGGTGTCTATTGATTCTTTGAAAAATCGATTGAAATTTATTCGTAAGACTTAGTAAGCAAATGGAAAAAAAAATAGTTGGGGAAAACAAATTCAGAGAATGTGATTAAACATAGCACAAAATAATTAAAGTAAGAAACATTTAAAATATCCTAAATTCATTCGAATGAATGAAGTAGATATGTAGGTACTTTCGATGAAGGGATTTTCGTAGACGTCATCGCAGGAGGAGGGAGATATCGACATAAAAAAGTATTTGATTTTATTCATATACATTTTTTTTTTAATGTTCGAAAACCTAAGATTTATAATATAGACTTTTCACTAATTGGGTTGAAAACTCAGTATGCCGGTACCCGCTGGCAGCTTCGAACCATATCCGTTCGATAAACCAAATCGTTCAATACAATAAGTAAGACTTCTGCAGGCAATATTTTAATATTATTCTGCGAAGCATCCGAAGACAAAAAATACTTCTAGATCTGGCACCTAAAGTCAACATTTTATAAATAGACTGGTTAATGGCACCAGCCACTGAATGCAAAGATTTTTTTATGAATAAATATACAATAAATGTATGCTTTTAAATAAAATACTGCCTGAAGCTGCTTTTAACCTTAATCTGGCACTCAAAGACGTCATTTTACTGTGTATACGAGTATAACATAAAGGCGCCATTCGTCTTGTTCTAGTCCTTAAATATATTTTTACCCGAAGCGATGAACCAAACTAAAGACTCCAATTTTACTGTAATTTATTTGTTAGTACGAAATGCCAACAGAATCATTATCAAATTTTATTTGCGATTGTATTAAATTACAGCTGACGGAACACTGATCTTACGCAAGTGGGTAAACTGAGGGTGCAATTTGTTTGGATGCAGATGCACCTAAATATTCGAAAGGCGCCAATTTTACTGCCACTTATTTGCAAACACGAAAAGCTAATATAATCTTTACTGTGATTCGGCACTGCATTAAATTACAGCTGACGGGACATTGACCTTATGCGATTGAGTAACTAAGGGTGTCATTTGTCTGGTTGCAGAAGCATCTAAATATGAGCTAGGCGCCAATTTTACTGCCACTTATGTGTAAGCATTATAATTCGCGATTGCATTATTATTACAGCGGATGGAACATTGACCTTACGCGATGAACGATAGTACGTCCGGCTTGGGTCAACGAAATGGGAATGGTGATGGAGGGGGGGAGGGGTAATGTTACTTTATAAAATAGTGTTATATCCGAGAATGCCTCGTGTTACATTGGACGAAATTCAATAAAGTATTTCGCGAAGAAAACTTTTCGAGACAAGACAAAGGGGCGTTTTGGAGGAAGATGTCTGTGAATGTTGTTTTTTTTTTTTTTTTAAATAAAAGTAACAATTTATTAAGATTTAAACAATAATTCTTTCAATACATTAAATTAAGTTTAAGATGGCGTGAATATTTGGTTTTACAAAAACCAATGACCGATTTTTTTTAGACTGTAACTCCTACTGCAATAAGTATAAGCTGAAAATGTTGCTTGTGCAATGGAAGGACTCAGATAGCCGAGGAATTGAACCCAAGACGCTTGGGAGGGATCCCGACGCATTTGTCAACTCGGCTCTTAAACAGTATTTATTTATTAGACTTTGTATTTTACGGATTGTTTACGACAAAATAATGAAAAAAGAGAGTTAAAATAAATACAGAAGGAAGTAAAAGCAAAATTATTATTCTTTTTTATTGATTGTTATTCTTTTAAATCATTATCGATAGATATCTCATAGTTCATAGTATTATTATTGCGATAAAACTGCCCAAATCGGCTACACAATGTTTCACTAGCTTCGTTCAGACTAAATAATTTAGCAGTTAAGAAAGCAAAATACAGTGTACGAAATCAGTTGTAATGTTAATAATATATTTGGGCCTTTCCGAAATGTTCAACTATATCGTCGCCGGAAATGCAAAAGGGTTGAAGCGTTATTTTGGGAAGTTTACACCAGAGCACTTGAAAGTTAAAAAAAACAACTCATTTTTGGGCAGTGTCGCTTAAAGGTCAGCACCCAAAAATACACACCTTTTGGCTTTCTAGTACAAGCAAAACAACAAATTATTTATCTTTTAAATCTATCCAGGTCGTTAGAAAAATGTCTAAAGCTTCCAATGAATGCAATTTTTAAACAGTAATCTTTTATTAAATAAAAGAATACTTTGTTTTAAAACCACAGAATTTATTATGATGAAGGCCAACCGGTTTCGCTTGGATCAAGCTTTGTCAGGGCACATCTGATAACTGATTAGTATTAATAGTTATTATATGTGCCCTGACGAAGCTTGATCCAAGCGAAACCGGTTGGCCTTCATCATAATAAATCCTGTGGTTTTAAAACAAAGTATTCTTTTATTTAATATAATGTCCAACCACCATGTGATTGCTTCTTACGAAAAAAGTAATCTTTTAAATTATTTATGAAATGCATACTGGAATTTTAAGTAAAACATTCAAAAATGCCTTTGCTAGTTTACAAACTTTAGAAGATTATCACCATTATCTGTTCTTCATTACGAAAAACTAAAAAATACCTCCGATGTACTTTATTTTAAATTTGGTCTCATGCTCTAAAAATGAAAAAATAATAATAAAGAAATGAAAAATAAATAAAAATATATGTAAGAATCAGCTAAATTAGTTCAAATGAGTTAAGTTATTTTGATATGGTGATTGTGTCCTGCCAGAAGTGACCTGCCAGGTAAGTATGTTGCTGTATATTTATATAAACTAAGAATTAATTTTAAGTAGAAATTAAAATTTGTACAGCGCCCTTGAGGCGATTTTTCACAAAAACGGCGCTGTAAAAATTATCCCACTATTATTATTATTTAGTATTTTTTTCAGTTAAAAAAATGTATTCAGTGGAAAACCTCAGACATTTTTCTAACTACAGATAGAAAATTTTCAGATAAATCATTTGTAGTTTTGCTTGTGTTAGAATGCTACAAAGTAAAGTTCAGCGTCATATTTGAGTGTTGACACTTAAGCCCTTTTGCTTTTTCAGGGACGATATATTAACTTATTTGATATTTTGGAATGCCTCGTACGCCGGCCGCGGGGTGCGTGGGCGGCTCTATTCCAGAGCAAACTGGGAGAGTACCTCGTGAGTATACTTGAACTTTTTTGAAGGGCGGCTTTTATATTCCACGTTCGTGATGTCTGGCGGTACCTAACTACCTCCCCGTTTATCGACCACCCCCGCAATCCACACCATAATATGATGTCTACTAAAAATACAACACTACTTGTGTTCAGTATAAGCCATGTTCGTGACGCACAGGATTGGCCGAACGATTAAAGGCTGATTCACACCAACGTGCGGTTCCGCTCAGTGCCGATATTGTTCCGCAAGAGAGCTTATTGATATGGTATGAATATCGATCGAGGAGTATGTGCCAAGACAAAGTTGTGTGGCAGTATATCCTTCTGCCCACCCTTGTGATATTTAACTACTTAGTTAGTTAAATAATTATTTTGAGTTGTAAAAATACTAACATCGCAGATTTTTTTTTTATCAAAAACCATTTTTTTATCACTAAATAATATTTTTATTAATTATTAATTATTAAAAATATTATTTAGTGATAAAAAAATGGTTTAAAAAAAATAAATCTGCGTTGTAAGTATTTTTACACTTCAAAATAATTATTTAACTAAAAAATTAGTTAAATATCACAAGGGTGGGCAGAAGGATATACTGCCATATAACTTTGTCTTGGCACATACTCCTCGATTGATATTCATACCATATCAATAAGCTCTCTTGCGGAACAATATCGGCACTGAGCGGAACCGGACGTTGGTGTGAATCAGCCTTAAAGCATGCAGCCTTGAAGTAGTGGCGGATCGAGACCTTTTTATTGAGCTAGAGTGCTAAGATAAAAAAACGACATTATTGGTGTTGTTGTAGCCAAAACATGATTTAATATATCATCGCTGGAAAGGGAAATGGGCCAAAACGCGATTTTGGGAAGTTTACACCAGACCACTTTAACCCTTATCTTGGCAAGGTGAAAAATATCATATAAAGTAAAAGATTTTTTAATTATTTTTTTTATATGAATACCGCACAAGAGTCTCAACTGCTCCCAACCGTCTAGAACCAATGAGACTATGGCATCTCGAAATAGGGTATTTTGTGATGCTGAAGGTAGTGGGGAGGGGAAGGAGATAGGGAAGAGGAAGGTTGGGAAGTACCTTGCTATTCAGATCTGGTCACCAAACACGGCTAAAGCCACTTCAAGCAACGTTTCGATTCTGAATGGTGGTCTTTCACCAGGGCGATACTTAGAGTATCTACCACTCTGGAAGTGCAGAAAATATATTTTTATATTATTTTTGTATGAATTAAATGTGTTAAGTCACATAGTAATCAAATAAAGTTATTGGCGCACGCCGGGTTTGAACCCGCGACCATTGGATTCGTAGTCGAGCGTCTTGCCACTCGACCATGGAGGCCGTCTAAGCTACATCATTTCTTCAAACTGACCGCAGGTATCAGCAATTGACAGGACGATAAAGAAGAGATTTTCTAAAGTGTTGTCATTACTAAAAACGTTAAAATATAATTAAAATAATAAAAAAAGATTCCAAAGTTACCTAGATAAGGGTTAAAGGTTTTTTTACATTAAAATTCATAAGTCTTCAGCACCTGGTTGGATTTTCAAAAAAGTTAACTCAATGCTCTCACTCAGTTCCCTGAAGCGACAAAAAGCTAAAAAAGTCCCAAACTTGTGACGAACCTTCTCCCAAATGGTAAATATATTTTAGATGGCTCAAGGGCCACACAAGTCTTCCGAATCAAACGTGAGTCAGGGCATTCGATTCAGAAAAAAACCGATCCAAACTGCATATTTAACTCATTTTTGACCAAAGTGTCGCTGTTGTATGAAGATTTTTCAGTAAACTGGGGCAGCGCTCCACGAAAACTGAAAAGTCCTGAAAATATTCATACAAAAAAATAAATAAATCAATAAAGTTCAATCTTAGCACTCTAGTGCAATCAAAAGTCACGAACCGCCACTGCTTGGAAGTATCTCAGAGTTCTGAAGATTGCCACGGAAATATAACTATAGCCGAGTTCTACCCAAGTGAACACTCCAAGAGAATGCAGTGAAGCAAGTGAAACCTACGTAGGTACGACAGCCGCATTGGGGTATCGCCTTGCTCGCAAGCCCGGCGTGTTGGCATAATTTTAATATTGAGTTGCAAAAAGTATATATTTTTTAACATCAACTCCACACAGGAGGCCTTGAGGGAAATAATTTCCCTCAGGGCCTATGTCATCTTTGGGGATGCTGTGTGGAGGGTCTTTTTGAGGAAAGGGATGAGTGAACCTGGGTCTTGAAGAGACCCGTGTTGAAGGAGGAAGAAAACACAGAGGTTGGTAAATCGTTCTACAGCCGAACTGTCAAACATAAGAACGAATCGTAAAAGCGACCTGTTCTCTTGTATTGAATGTCAACCGCGTACAAATACGGGGCGCGCGTTTTGCAAGTTTCCCGACTATGCACCGGTGCCGAAGGGATCAATGACCCAAGTTCTTCGGAGCATCTTCCATTGAAATACCGGTAGAACAAATACAGCATTCCCACCTGACGTCTGTGCTCCAAAGATTGCAATCCGTTTGTTAAGATAGGAGAATCTATCAAACGGACCGCCCGTTTCTGCACAGAGTCAATGGTTTTTTTTCAGGTATTTTGGGGCTCCAGACCAGAGGTGGCTCCCAAATTTAACAGTGGGGCCACTTGCGATTTAACGTAGGATGACACGGTTGATTCTGCAGGCTGCCCAAAGATGAACTAACGAACAAACGGTCAATTTTTTAAATCGGTTGTTTTTTGTATCCACCAAATCTACAGTGGCGACGACACCGACTGCAAAGTTAACCGTGTCAAGGTATATAGAAGAATATTGTTCTCTGGTAAACTCTCTGCAAGTCTTTACGAATACGCAAACGCGAGCAAAGTAGAAAAGCGTGAGCTGACTTCACGACTGACTAGACTTGATCAATAATCCAATGATGTTATCAAGATGAAACTTTAGAACAGTTAAGTTTGAATTCTGCAAGCCATCGCCATCTAAAGTATTGATTTGACACACTAAACAGATAATCTCTAGAAGTGTGAACTATATCGATTTAAAAGAAAACTGAGGCCCTAGCACGAAACATCGATATACATGGCCTGTTCAAAAGAAAAGATGAATTTTGAATTTTCGCGGGCTGTATAATTCGATTATCGATTATTTGTTGTTGTAGTTATGTTGGTACACATATGTTTATCATATGTTAGCATTATCAGCCATTTTGGATTAGTGGTTTGTTACATATTACATATTCTTTGGTCCATTTTTTTCAAAAGTAAAAAATCGAAAAACACACAAAAACGTGACTAACCTTTCCAGTTGTCAGAAACAAACCACTAATCTAAAATGGCTGATAATGCTAACATATGATAAACATATGTGTACCGACAAAACAACAAAAAAAAAACGATAATTGAATGTACACAGCCCGCGAAAATTCAAAATTCACCTTTTCTTTTGAACAGGCCTCGTAGATTTCATCGATAATGATAATTTAAGCATGTTTAGCCGACGTAGTTTGCATGTCGCATTTTTTATTAGGCATGTTTAGTTGACGTGAGTTGTCGTTTGTTCGTTGGCGATCTGCAGTCCGGCTCGAGAACCATTCCAAATTACCGACATTTTCGATAAAATCTTTATCGATGTTTCGTGATAGGGTCCCCTATCACGAAATTGGATGCGTAAATTTACGTAAAATATTTCGACTCCTAGGCCCTAGTAGTCCAAAATTTTTGCAAAATTTCACCCGAAGTAAAGAAATATTTTATTTTTATAGTGAATACCGCACAGATTCTCAACTACTCCTAACCGCCCGGAGCCAGTGGGACTATGGCATCTACAATCGGGGTATGTTGTGAGGCTGAAGGTTGCGAAGAGGGGAATGAAAAGTATCTGGCTATTCAGATCTGGTCACCGGCTAAAGCCATTTCAAGCTACGTTTCGATTCTAAATTGTGATTTTTCACCAAGGCGATACTTAGAGAATCTACCACTCTGGAAAGTGCCGCAAATATACCATAAATTACTATGTAATATAATAATATTTTAATTAAATGTAAAACAACACATTTTATTTAATAAAAATTAAACTATGACATGAAGCACTCACTTTGTGGTAAGACATAATTAAATTTTAAATAAAAGTAACTTTGTTTTGACACCACTTTTTTAGATACATATACCAACCGGTTTCGGCTCTACCTGAACCTTCTTCAGGGTTGAACAAATATGTATTGGTTATAGACATATAATACATATTTGTTCAACCCTGAAGAAGGTTCAGGTTCAGGGTTTTATTTAAAATTGGAATAAAATTTATTTGCGCACGCCGGGATTTGATCCCGCGACCCCTGGATTCGAAGTCGAGCGTCTTCGCTCGAACCTTGCGGTAAGAATATATACGAACAGACCGTCAAACTACCACGCCCACAAAACACTTCTCTCGGTCTATCTCGTCGGTGAGTCGATACAAATCTAATAATCCAGTAATCATATTTATTGTAGGGAGGCTGGATTCGTGTCTTCGACTCACACGGGATTATCTCAGTAATTTAATATAACGGGAGGTATATCTATATTTAATCTAAAATCTAAGCTTTGCACGGACACGCCATATTCCATGACGGTTATGTTATAATATAATCTTTAATTATCGTTTCCATACAATCTCATCCTTAGAGTATACTAGAGGTAGCCCAAGCCAATCTCAGTCAGTTTTGGACTTGTGTTTGATGATTTTAACATGACTCAGCGCAAATGGGCGTGGCTAAGACTAAGGCTACGGTATTTATACATTCATTCATATCACATATCGACATAATGTTTTTGTGTATTCGTATAGCCACTTTTTCACAGTATTTTTATCAACAAAAATAAAGCATCTAACCTAAAAAACCGTTTAGTTGTGTCAAGTTTAGTGGCAAAATAAAAAATGTGGGCGGAGTCCCGCCGTTAACCAGCGAAGATAGCCAGCTTAAGATCATTGCGGCAGTATATAGAAGCGGTCCAAGAAATTTGTTGTCTCTTTCTCTCTCATGGTGTACGATGTAAAAACTCGGAAAAAGTGATTTATTACAATTTCGGATGGGTTGGGTAATACAAATTAGCTATCCCTCCATATATTGTTACTTCAAGATCTCATCCAAGCTTTCAAACTCTCATCTGTCTTAACCCCTGGAATGGCGGATTCCCGCAAGATACAATTTCCATCGTACCTTGCAGACTATAATTTCGTAATAACTCATTTGTGTTTTACAAAATGATGTTTTTTGTTAATTATGATATCTTTTCAGATAATGTGTGTATCTTGAAGTAACAATATGTGGAGGGAGAGCTAATTATTTTTACCCAACCTACAAAAACTTGCGATAAATCACTTTCTCCGGGCTTTTACGTCGTACACCATGAGAGAGAAAGAGACAACAAATTTTATGGACCGCTTCTATATACTGTAAGGATGATCTTAAGGCACTGGTTCACGGCGGGACTCCGCCCACATTTTTTATTATGCCACTAAACTTGACACAACTAAACGGTTTTTTAGGTTATATGCTATATTTTTGTTGATAAAAATACTGTGAAAAAGTGGCTATACGAATAAACAAAAACATTACGTCGATATGTGATATGAATAGATGTATAAATACCGTAGCTTTAGTCTTAGCCACGCCCAGGTGAACCGAGTCATGTTAAAATCATCAAAAACAAGTCCAAAACTGACTTCACTGCCTTGGATAGATACTACTCTACCAACTCTATGGTGTATATGTATTTTTTTATTGCATGTTAAGGGTCAGCATTAAAAAATACACACTTTTTGGCTTTCTAATACAAGCAATACAACAAATGATTTTTCTATTAATTATATACAGGTACTTAGAGAAATGTCTAATGTTTCTAGTGAATACATTTTTTTACTGTTATCTTTTAAATTCTATATGAAATGTATACTGGAACTTTAGATAAAACGTTTGAAAATGGCTGCGCTGGTTTTCAAACTGCACTTTTAACTGACCTTTTAGGATGTTTTTCGTTGAATTTAAAAGATGAAACCTTAGACATTTTCTTAACTGCCCGTGTAGAATTTACAGATAAATCATGTGCACTATTGCTTGGTATTAGAATGCTACAAATTGACGTTTAGCGCCATTTTGGGTGCTGAGCCTTATTTATTTATAAATTAACGGACTAAAGTCCAATTACAAAAAATACATATAAAACACGAAATAGAAAAAAAAGCAACAGAGAAGGAATATCACATACATTAAAATAAATGAAGCGATGACAAAAATAAGGCAAAATAAACATAAGAGTGAACATTCAAGCCATGGTCTAGTCAAAGTTTTGGTAGAGTCGTAAAGAATGACAAAAATCATTTAGACTGCTACCAAAAATTTCAAGACCATGGCTTGAGTTAACAAGTCTTGACATTCTGGACATTGGAGAATTATACCCATAATTAGTATTGTGATGATTGAGGAACAGCAATTCATTGTTTCTGGGTCTACGGCAAGGAATGTTGAACTGGATAAGTTGCAACAGAGAAGATGAGTCAATAAAACAATAAATGATTTTGTAAATGAAATGGCATAAGTATTTTTTTTCTGGAATAGCTACTTTCGGGGAGTTGTTTTTTTCTTTTTCATGTCACTAAAATAAGGTTGTTTAAAAATGTGAAGATTAATTGGTAATTTTATTGTATTTTCATATGGCTAAATACGTTTTCTTCCAAATAAAAATAAAATTGCATGAAGTTTTCTTATAAATACAAACGGTAATGTCATAATAAAAATCTTTTTTTTTTTCTGCCGTTTTGTTTGACGTAAGCAAACTTCAAATATTTATTACTCGACTTGTACCGAACTTAGCGCAATGCAACATATCTCTATGGATTGATTATTTTGTTGACAAGTGATTAATGTTCATTTAAATATGCAAACAGCAAGTTTTAAAGAACAAAAGCTCATGGAAAGATAATGATGAATGGCCGGTGACTATTGGCACCTCCGGCACATTAGAGGTTGAGTAGGGTAAGCAAACTTGTCCTTTAAGAGGACATTGGGGAGGGTTTGCCCTGGAATCATATCTGAATTAATGCTGATGAATCTGTAAAGATAACATCTAATGTTTTAATGGCATGCATTCGAGATGCGAGTAATTTATATTTTAGATTAAAAACTAACCCTTACATTATAGGACATTAGCGGTAAAGACCCGATTTTATCTTTCTATGCGATTAATTAATTATTTCTTGAAATATTCCTCGGAAAACATTTTCGATTATAGTAATATGTTCATCAGAATGAAACAAAATTTACACCTCGGCCAGAACACCCTTCTAGACCTGATACAGCAAACTCGACCCTATGCCCCTCCTATACGCCGTCGACACACTTTTTTTCATCCGGTCTTTCGAGTTACGCCGTTCACGATTCGGTTGCGCATCAACACCCGACCGATAAGCACATCGGCTCTGTGACTAACGTCACGATGAATAACAGACTGGAAAGTAATATTTGGACAAAGGAATTGTTACAATCTCAATAGATTGTATCAAGATTGTAGATGGTAGCGAATGCTACAATCTCATTTTTTGAGTATGTAGCATTCGCGTTGGCAACGCAATTTCCATCATGAGCGTTGAAGTTTTGAAATGTTCATTTTCCGGTAAAAAAATAAGGCAAGGACAAACAGTAATTTCAAAATATTCATTTGATTAACAGCTTTGAATATTAATTTTATTATAAAATAAAGTGAACTAACGCTTCGCATTCCCACCCGGGCGTCGTAGGTTCAATTCCTCTTCTAGCTAAGTCCTCCATAATTGCACAAGCAACATTTTCCGCTTATAACGATGGCAGTAGGAGTTTTTCAAATAATTTCAGGTTATTCCTAACCCGGGAATGTTCATTTCTTTAAAAAAAAAGATAAAGCTCCTATTTTTGTGATTTTGACAAATATGAACATTACAGGCTTAAGAAATGACAGGCCATTGACTTTTCAACGCGTGAACTATAATGTAATCTAACGATAATACGGGGCTTTGCTCTAACAAAAATTGGCAGTTAACCTCTGTGAACCCAGGTAATTCGCATGTGTCTCACTTTAAAAGGACCTTTAGCCCATAACCTTCCCTTTCTTAATCTTATTTAAAACTTGGAATCGTTACAAGTTATTAGATTGTTGTAAGGTATCCTAAGTTAGAAGCCAAATTGAATATAACTCCGTAGTAACGTCTGCCATTTTCAAAATTCACATGCGAATTTAAAGAAAATTTTAACTTAGTAATATTCATAAATTACTCCATTTAAAGAATATACAAAACACACCAAAATAGGGGTCGGGGAACTTTTTGTTTTTTTTTTTCCTATAAATATGCGACGATTTTTAATTTAAATCTCGTAGTTATTTGAAAATATCACTCGGGTGATTGAAGGTTCTCGTTCATTCTCAGGTTACGAATACCCTGACAATATTTGAAAACCTCCTACTGCCATAATTATATGCGGAAAATGATGCTTATGCAGGGATGGAGGACTTAGCTAGAAGAGGATTGAACTCGCGACGCCTGGGTGGGAATTCGACCAACTAACCGGCAAATATAAATATATACAATTAAATTATAATTAACTTTAAAGTTTTATGCTTTTTATTTTGATATTAATTAGTTTTATTTATGTGTAGCTCAATTTGCAGAGACGTTATTCCAGGATAGAGTAGAGGTTCCGAGTTCGAGTCTCGGTCGCGACCGTTATTTTTTTTAGTTTCTGTTTTTTGTTTGTTTTATATTTACGTTGAAGATTATTAATATTATTTCAATAATTAATATCTGAAATAAAAATAATAAAGCTTTAAAGTTAATTCTAATTTAAAATTGATTCTCGATTTTGTAAGAAGTCAAAAGATCTTTCGTAAATAAAAATAGATGTTCTATCCAAGACACCATCTAGGTATACAATATGTGCTCGGGTAGAGCCTTATATACCATTACAAAGATGGCAGCCTATATCGAAAGAAATTGAAAAATTATATTAAAAATTTTCAATGAAGTATGAGATCGATTAAAATACCAGTTTTTTATAAGTTCTCGGTAGCTCAATTGGCAGAGACGTTACTCCCGGATATAGTAGAGTTTCCGAGTTCGAGTCTCAGTCGTGACCGTTTTTTATATACGTTGATTTTTCTGTTTTATATTTACGTTGAAGATTATCGATATTATTTCAATAAGTATATAAAATTGTCCATACCTTCATCAATTTTTCATGCCGAACAGTTTTAGAAAAAAATAAATAAACTATAAACACTTTCAGGTCCACACTTCAGACTGTCTTAGGAATGACTGAGTCGCCCGAAAATTCCGAGAGGAAATGGCGTGCACTTCGCGACGGTGCCAAGTATATACATGGAGGCAAACATAATATACTTGTCCATAGTCAAATGTACAAACACGTGGAATGTTCATAAAATAACTAAGTGCTTTTAAATGCGAATAGGGGATGTATTTTTAAATTATCTCTAGCTAACGTGGAACAAAATGGACCAATTGTAAATCATTCAGTTTTGGATCTCTGGAAAAGATAAATTATGGTCACCCGAAGACTGGTTGATTAAGCAGTAGATCGAGTACGTTCAAGAAACGACCACTTAAATAACGAAGGGTACAGCTAGTTGCCTACGGAATCTACTCTACGATCTCTGTAATCGGGCTCGACTACGATTCCATGAGGTTCGAATCTCGGGGTACGAAAATAAAATTTATTTGATGAATATAAAATACCATAATATGTGTTATATTTGTGACACGTTCTAGAGTGGTAGATACTCTATATATCGCCCTGGTGAAAGACCACCATTCAGAATCAAAACGGTGCTTGAAATGGCTTTAGTAATAATCTGGTACTTCCAAATTTTCCTTTTCCCTATCTCCATTCCTTCCTCACTCCTTTCAGCTTCCCAAATGGGGATGCCATAGTCCCACTGGCTCCGGAAAGTTGAAACTCTTGTGTGGTATTCACATTTTTTTAAATACGTGTTAAACTGTGTGGAAAATGACATTCCGTCAATTGCACGCACAGGCAGAAAAGGTCACCATTGATAGAATGCGTCAATTTTAATATCACGTCTATCGATTCGAGGCTGTTCGATAGGAAAAATATAATTATTAGTGTTTATAGGTAAACCTTCGTACGTGCCTTAATAAACGTTATCAGATATTATATACCCGGCAGATATCGAAGAGGAAACCCTTGGATTCAAAGTTCCGGCTTCCGCGTGATGGATGGTGAATAATTAATATTTTTGTTCTATATCTGCTGGAATATTGATATCAATAGATCAACACACACTTCAACTGATAATAAAAGGTAGAACTCAGCCTGTCTAAGACTTTGTCAGAACTCAAATTTCAATATATGTACTAAACAATGCAAGATTTTTCCAGTTTATTTATGATTTTTGTATTTTGTTAATTTTCCATTTTATGGGAACGCCCCCCACAAATTTATCTTTAGGGTAGTGTGTCCCCTTAACCTATTCCCGAGTCCTGTGCTCACCAAAATTTCAGAAAATCGTTAAATTAAACTCATATAATACGTATATATGAATAGTGGTGCTAGGGCGATTCTGAAAGTATTATCATCCACGTTTAAGTTTGAGTCTAAAAATAATTAGTTCAGTTGGTTGAGGAAATTGGCATAGATACCTAGTTCTCATTTTTCTCTGCGTTTGCCAATATCGTTATGTAATGAATAATTAATTGCTGTAATTTTCATTTTATTTACTTCCTCTACCATCTGCCAAGTGCAATCGTGATTGAATATTTCCGCAGGTAAGTGTTTGAAAACAGTGGCAAGGTGAACCATTACAGTGTATGGCATAAAGTAGTAGGTGTATTTCCGTTAACGACCAAGTGTTTATAGGTCGACCCTGAAAAGTAGGAAATGTTTCCGGGAAATTGGTTTTCCAGGTGGTGAACTAACCAAACTCGACACAACCTAACCTTAGACATTGGTGTAGTTAAATTCTTCTAAGATTTCACCCAATAATATGATGGCGAGATGTATGATGATTAGACATCAGATTATGTATATTTCAGTTTTATTTTTATTCTAGAAGTATGAGCTAAAGCACGTGATTTTTTAAAACTTTAACGTTCATTGTGTATGCACCCCCCCCCCTACCCCAAAATATATTTTTCCGCCAGAAATGCGATAAACTTCGAGTTTTATTTTGCGTAACAATTCCAAAGTGTAAAATTACTACAGACATTTAGGGAATTTATCACACTTCTGGAGATTTTTTAATTACACGGGGGGGGGGAAATTTTAAGGATCACGTGAACAGCTCATTTTTTTAAAATGAAATGGCTGAAATAATAAATTCCTAATGTTTAATGATAACAAATTTCTTAATTATTATAACTATAAATAATTTCCTTTGTGAGTACGTACGTCTGTACGAGCGTGAACTTTACAAATTCTAATAAAGAACCTACCTATAATGTGTTTTAGCAAACATTATTCTATGTTTGAAATGGGTGGATTAAAGCAACTAATACTTTTTCGCGGAATTGAATTTAATTAGAGATAATTTGTTATGTGTACATACATGAATTAGCATGATAAACGAACCTCAATCGTTCGTTTATTTACGGAAAATTGATTATATTTATAAATAGCATTAAAAAAAATTCTGGGTACAATGTAAAACTTTACAGAATAATAACGCTAATGAAATCATAAATAATTTATATCACCACATCATCATCGTTTAATTATGTTTTCCTATCTTTACTAATGTTTATCTAAGCTTTTAGTAATTTAGGTGTTGGGTGGATTAGATTTCATTGCTTTAGATACAAAAATAAAACATCTATGGAAAATGTTTATCTGTGTGCCAATAATTATATTACACGTTTTGTGTTAAAATAGTTAGTGTTTTAATCAACTAGAGTAGTAGAATAAGTAATATAAAAAAAAAAAAACAAATTAAAAATGTGTAAAATATTTATTTACATTTTTTTTAAAAACGATGTAATTCGTGCCGAAATCGCGTTGTAATATTATCACTGAAAACACTATATAACTTTTAAAACTTTTTATGCAAAAAAAACCATATCATGTATTTTTTTATAAAATATAAAATAAAACCAAAAAAACAGAACTAAATAGATACCCACTTGGAGGAAAATGGTGACATATCACCGGTTGATAAAAAAAAATATTGAAGTTGTGAATGTAGATTTGCTCGTATGTCATATTCTTTCATGGCACGTAAGTGACACATCTAAACGACACAATTTTGTTTTACACGATAAAGTATAAATGTTGCATCTCTCTTTTTTGTGCAGAGTTTCCTGCATTTATGGTGACTACTGCAAACATAAAAACAACTACCGTGAACAATTTGCCTTTTTGGACATGTCACCATTGTCCCCAAGGCCACGACTTGTGCATAGAAGCGTTACAAGTAAATCCTGAATGAGAAAGGGTTAATTTTGATGAACCGTTCAAAAAAGTAAAAAATCGAAGAACACACAAAAACGTGACTTACCTTTCCAGTTGTCAAAAACAAACCACTAATCTAAAATGGCTGATAATGCTAACATATGATAAACATATGTGTACCAACATAAAAAAAATCGATAATCGAACGTACACAACCCGCGAAAATTCAAAATTCACCTGTTCTTTTGAACAGGCCATGTATTCGAAGTAACAGTTTATTTCTTATTATCAAACAGCTGATAAGTAGGGAACAATATTAATTTCTAAGGTTAAATTAGGTTGTATTGTGATGCCCGTAGCAGGGTGAAACCGGTCCTATCAAATAAGTTGAACGATGTGATACAATTTAAAAATGATAATAAGTTCTTAATTTACCTGTACTAAATTTATGCCACTGAATATAAAAACGTTAAATAAGTAAATGATAAATATGGGTGTATACATAGAATAAAATTCAAAATTCACCTTTTAATGTGTATTCGAAGTAACAGTTCATTTCTTATTTTCAAACGGCTGGGTAAGTAGGGAAAATATTAATTTCTAAGGTTGGGTTAGGTTGTATTGTGAGGCCCGATCAAAAAGTAACGATGTGATACAATTTAAAAATGATAATAAGTTTTTTGATCGTTAAATAAGTAAATAATATATGGATACATAGAAAAAGAAAATGAATTTTACCAATATCTTTTTCTAAGGTTATTTTTTTGAGTTTTTTGATTCCTTATGACATAAGGAATCAAAAGACACTTAAACAGCTGTGTATTGACCCGTTCATGTCATGTCCGAGGTGTTATTCCACATTTTCTTGCGAGCAAACTTAGGCCTTGTGGTTTGAACCACTGTCACATTTTACGTTGTTGAAAATCGATGATTAGCACCATTGTGTTTTTTTTTACCACCACCGCTTCATATGTTCGCCTCCGTTAACCACCGATTTTCAGCCCATTTCAGCATTTGATCAAATTGTGATCAGGAGTCAAGCATAGCAGCATGACCGTTATGTTAGCACTAAGGCCTAAATTTCCTTGCAAAAAAATGTGGAATAACGCATTTGACCCAAACACAGCCGATATTATCAAAGCGGAGATTAAGTGTCTTTGGGTAGGTACCTAAAGAATGTAAACTTTAGGGAAGAAAGGCCAATAAACTCAAAGCAAAAAGTACTATTCTTGCTTGTCTTCGGCTCAGTGTTTCGGGGGTGGCCAATTACTCTTAATGTAGTTTTTTTAAGTCGTGAGCATCAAACTTACTATTTTTATCAAGCAGCTTCATCTTGTCGAGCGTGGGCGCCATTTTGTCGTTGTAGATCAGCACCGCTGATGCGTTGCTCTGGTAGGCATGCTTCACCTGATAAAAATAAAAAGTTTTTTATGCTAAGTCATAAAAATGCACACATTAGACATTGACAGAAACTGAATGCAGTAGTCACTAATCGCATGAGAAAACATACAAATTAAAAATATAGATATTCGCAGAAGGTTGCATGCAGAGATCCTATTGATGAAAGTCTAAATGCAGTAGTCACCCACGTTTGAGAAAACAAAACAAATAAAAGTATTTTTATGTGATGACATAAAAATACAGAGATTCGCAGAAGGTTGCATTCCAGAGATTATATTGATGGAGGACTGAATGCAGTAGTCACCAACATTTGAGAAAACAAAAGAAGTATTTTAGGTGACAACATAAAAATATAGACATTCACAGAAGGTTGCATGCAGAGATTCTATTAGTGAAGGACTGAATGCAGTAGTCACGAACATTTGAAAAAACAAAATAAGTATTTTATGTGACAACATAAAAATATAGACATTCACAGAAGGTTGCATGCATATATTCTATTGGCGAAGGACTGAATGCAGTAGTCACGAACATTTGAAAAAACAAAATAAGTATTTTATGTGACAACATAAAAATATAGACATTCATGGGGTTGCATGCATATATTCTATTGGCGAAGGACTGAATGCAGTAGTCACGAACATTTGAAAAAACAAAATAAGTATTTTATGTGACAACATAAAAATATAGACATTCACAGAAGGTTGCATAATGCATATATTCTATTGGCGAAGGACTGAATGCAGTAGTCACGAACATTTGAAAAAAACAAAATAAGTATTTTATGTGACAACATAAAAATATATAGACATTCACAGAAGGTTGCATGCATATATTCTATTGGCGAAGGACTGAATGCAGTAGTCACGAACATTTGAAAAAACAAAATAAGTATTTTATGTGACAACATAAAAATATAGACATTCACAGAAGGTTGCATGCATATATTCTATTGGCGAAGGACTGAATGCAGTAGTCACGAACATTTGAAAAAACAAAATAAGTATTTTATGTGACAACATAAAAATATAGACATTCACAGAAGGTTGCATGCATTTGATATTTTTATGTGACAACATAAAAATATAGACATTCACAGCGGCGAAGGACTGAATGCAGTAGTCACGAACATTTGAAAAACAAAAATAAGTATTTTATGTGACAACATAAAAATATAGACATTCACAGAAGGTTGCATGCATATATTCTATTGGCGAATGACTGAATGCAGTAGTCACGAACATTTGAAAAAACAAAATAAGTATTTTATGTGACAACATAAAAATATAGACATTCACAGAAGGTTGCATGCATATATTCTATTGGCGAAGGACTGAATGCAGTAGTCACGAACATTTGAAAAACAAAATAAGTATTTTATGTGACAACATAAAAATATAGACATTCACAGAAGGTTGCATGCATATATTCTATTGGCGAAGGACTGAATGCAGTAGTCACGAACATTTGAAAAAACAAAATAAGTATTTTATGTGACAACATAAAAATATAGACATTCACAGAAGGTTGCATGCATATATTCTATTGGCGAAGGACTGAATGCAGTAGTCACGAACATTTGAAAAAAAACAAAATAAGTATTTTATGTGACAACATAAAAATATAGACATTCACAGAAGGTTGCATGCATATATTCTATTGGTGAAGGACTGAATGCAGTAGTCACGAACATTTGAAAAAACAAAATAAGTATTTTATGTGACAACATAAAAATATAGACATTCACAGAAGGTTGCATGCATATATTCTATTTGCGAAGGACTGAATGCAGTAGTCACGAACATTTGAAAAAACAAAATAAGTATTTATATAAGTAGGTTGATTGTGGGATATAAAGTTTATAAAGGACTGCACGCAGTAGCCAAAGGAAGTGTCACCACCTGTTGACAAACTACCTTATTGTAGTTTAACGGGATAATATTTTTGAAGAAGAATAAAAAAAAAGCTCTAGGCAGAATGATATAATGTTAACCTAACCTAACCAGCGCAACTATACTACAGAAGTGCGGCTCTATCCCAGAGCAGAGAAACGCGTTACGGCGTCAAAGTAGATCACAGCTTGGGTTATGAACTTCATCTCCGGTCTGTCTTTTGCACCAGCAACAGTGTTAATTTTTATTTAATTGAAAAAGAAAATTAGTGTAACTTGTTGCGTCTCACCTTGTCCTCGAAATTGTAGTCGCTCCGCATGATGAACGAGATTTAGGGCTGGTTAGGGTCACTTAAGGGTCAGCAGGCAAGAATGACGCTAAACGTTACTTTGTAGCGTTCTAATACAAGCAATACTACAAATGATTTATTTGCATATTTTCAATGGGTAGATAGAAAAATGTCTAAGGTTTCCAGTAAATACAATTTTTAACATTAATCCTTTAAATTCTATGAAAAACATACTAAAATGTCAGGAAAAGGTGCAGTTTCATTTTTGAACGTTTTACCTAAAATTCTTGTGTGCATTTTACACAGAATTTAAAAGATTACGGTTTAAGAATTGTATTCACTAGAAACTAAACATTAGATTTTTTTCTAACTACCCGTATGGAATTAACAAATAAATAATTTATAATTTTGCTTGTATTAGAAAGCCGAAAAAGTGTATATTTTTAGGTGCTGACCCATGCATGTCTATGTAACCATGTCAACTTAGAGTATATAGAGTGGTATCAATCCAAGGCAGTGTAGTCAGTTTTTATGATTTTTTACCTGACTCGGCGGACCTGGGCGTGGCTAAGACCAAGGCTAGGGTATTTATACATCTATTCATATCACATATCGACATAATATTTTTGTTAATTCGTATAACCACTTTTTCACAGTATTGATTCCAACAAAAATATAGCATCTAACCTAAAAAACCGTTTAGTTGTGTCAAGTTTAGTGGCATAATAAAAAATGTGGGCGGAGTCCCGCGGTGACCCAGGAGCCCAAAATCATTGTGACAGTACGTAGAAGCGGAGTATTATATTTGTTGTCTCTTTCTCTCTCATGGTGTACGACGTAAAAACCCGGAGAAAGCGATTTATCGCAAGTTCGTATCGGTTCGGTAAAAATAATTAGCTCTCTATCCATACATTTTCTCCAAGATGTCAACCTAAGCAGCGCGACACTACTAGAGAAGAGCCGCTCTAGTCCAGCGAACGGAAATACTCCACGGCGTCAAAGGATACCGCAGCCTGGTTCGCGAACCGCGTTCCCGGTCAGTCTTTTGCTCCAGCAACAGTGTTATTTAAAAAAATACCGAATAGTGAATGAAAGGTATGTCTCACCTTATCCTCAAAGTTACAGCCGCCCCGAATGATGAGCGCGATCCAGGGCCTGTTTTTGACGCCCTCGAAGCCGGTGAGCGAGGGCTTGCAGGCGCGGTGGTCGTGCGGGTCGGTCTGCTGGCCCACGTGGATTAGGACACCCGAGGCGTCGCCCACGTGACCTTCGCCGTATTTGCCGTCCTGGGGAAACACAACATTGTTAATATATTTTACGTTTTATCTATACGTGAAGATCCGTGAGGTTTTATATAAATAAAATAATGTTATGAAATTGAATTCCTAAGAAAGAGGGAAGGAAACTAATAAAAATTAAGATAAAAGTAGAACATATTCGTAAAAAGCATTTACTTTGTGGCTTGCCATATTTATAAATAAAACAGATAACCTTTTATTATTTCTAATTTTGAAACTGTTAATTCGTGGTGGAATTCCATTTTAATGATTTAATAAAACAAATTTATAACTTTATTCCACTTTTATTTTATGACTGGACCGGTTTCAGCCTATGACGGCCATATTCAGACTAGTACAAGTTAACCTACGGCTTATTTACTATTTTTGGGAATGTCAGGGGTACTAAACAATGATTTTACTTTAATTATATAATATAATTAAAGTAAAATCATTGTTTACTACCCCCGACATCCCCAAAAATAGTATATAAGCCGTAGGTTAACAACAACTTGTACTAGTCTGAAGATAGCCGTTATAGGCTGAAACCGGTCCAGTCATTAAATAAAAGTGGAATAAAGTTATAAATTTGTTTTATTAAATCAGATAACCTTTGTTTATAACCACTTTATTATTCAATATTATGTCTACCGGTTTCGGAAGTACCCTTCCATCATCAGGACAATATTAAAATTAACCTAAAATACAACATGCTGAGATGTATATACGTATTTAGGAGTTGGAATGGGAAGGAGAAGGAGGAAGAAGAAGAAGGAATCCCATAATCCCCTCAATTACCCCTTCTCCTTCCCATTCCAACTCGTAAATATGTATAATATATCTCAGTATTTTGTATTTTAGGTTAATTTTAATATTGTCCTGATGATGGAAGGGTGCTTCTGAAACCGGTCGACATAATATTGAATAATAAAGTAGTTATAAACAAAGTTCAACTGTTTTATTTATAAAAGTAGAAGTTTAGATGGTTTGAACATGTAACTAACTAACTAACCATCACGCCGTTTCCCCGCAGGGGTAGGCAGAGAGGACGGACCGCCATACAACTCTGTCTTGGCACACACTCCTTGCTTCATTCACATTCATACATCGTCTCATACATACTCTTTTGTTATTCTGACTCTTTCCATGACCCGATTCAAGTATTTGATTTACTTGATCGTGCCATGTCTTCCTCGGGCGTCCTCGACTTCCTCTTCCATTTACTTTCGCATCATATATTCTTTTCCTACTCATTTCTTCGTTCATTCGCTCTACATGCCCAAACCATCTAAGCATCCCTTTCTTGATCCTATTCGTTACGCTCACATCAGTCTTGCATTCTTTCCGGATATCCACATTTTCAATACGGTCATACATGGTTTACCGCACATTCGTCTCAGAGATCTCATTTCCACAGCATTCAGTCTACTTTCATCCTTCCTCTGGCAGTTCCATGCCTCACTGCCATACATCAGGGTTGGTATAAACACTTCATTGTGGACTGCTAGCTTCGCTTCTTTGGACAATTTCTTGTTTGCGCCAACAGCGTTCAGTCCTCCATTAATGGAGTTTTCTTCATTCACCCTTCTTTCAATATCCTCATCAGGTTTTCCGCCTCTCGTAAACATACTTCCTAAATACACAAACTCATCCACTTGCTCCAAGTATTCATCATTCACAACTATATTGTACACTGTTCTCGTACTCTCTCTTTCAAACACCATGACTTTGGACTTACTTACATTCATCATCAACTCATTCTGCATACATACTTGATTCATCCTAGACACGAGAAACTAAATACTTAAGCCTTAGAATAAGATAAGAGTTGGTATGAATGAAAATGAAGCAAGGGGTACAAATAAACCTTGATACCAGGATAATTCTAGAATAATTGTGATCTATACCGAATTGATGGAAAACTGATGTCATCAATTTACGTAAGACCTTTTGTGTTCTATGTCCCAGACAGGCCAATGAACTTATTATCAGTTCAAGAAAGACTTTCGATACTTGAAAATATATCGTCGCCGGAAAGGTAAAAGGGCTGAAGCGCCATCTGGGAAGCTTACACCAGAGCACTTAAAAATTGTTGTGTTTTACAATAAAATTTATAAGTCTTCAATACCTGGTTGGATTTTGAAAAAAAAAACGGTTACCTCAGGTAACTCAATGCTCTGAATTACCTGAAGCGACAAAACGTCCCAAACTTGTGTCGCTTGAGTCAATTCTTCTTTCAAATGGTAAATATATTTTAGATTGATGAAGGGCCACAAAAGTCTTTAGAATCAAACGAGAGTCCGAGCTTTAGATGCAGACAAAAAAAAAACTGATTAAAACTGAGCATTTAACTCGTTTTAGTCAAAGTGTCACTTAATCCCTTTTGCCTTTCCAGTGACGATATGTTCAATTTCAGATTTGAAGTAAGGAAAAATTGAGCCAACCTCGGGCACACAGCATCGCCCACAACACACTCTTATCAGTTTATCTCTTCAGTGGCCTAGACAGAGCTGTGTGGCGTTCCATAATTTCTGCCTACACTACCCCTGCGGGGAAATGGCTTGATAATTCTTATTAAAATTCTCTTTACTTAATCCTTGTTAAAAAAATACATCGGCTTTGCGTTCATAAAATATCCTTTAACTTATTCCTATCAGAGAAAAATGCAGTAGCTTTATGTTTATAAAATAGCCCTAATCCAATTCCTATCAGAGAAAAATGCAGTAGCTTTGCTTTTATAAAATATCCCTAATCCAATTCCTATCAGAGAAAAATGCAGCAGCTTTAGAGTTGTTTGTGAATATTGTATAATCCGAAAGAAACGAGAAGTGCAATTTCCACTGATCGTAAGATAATCTATCACCAGTGGAAAACTCCCACTCGTGTCTGTCCCACTTCGAGATGAATACCTCGTCAGAAATCACAACCCGTGCTAAAACAGTGCCTACGTAATATTATGTAATGACTGGGATTTTTATTCTTGGGAAGACGACTTTTCTAATGAAGGCTATGGCGGCTCTAGCCAACTCAATTTACTAGGGATTCTGTGTCGAGAAAATCCGGAAATATATCCTTTTGTTTTATACCGTCTTTATTATTTAAATTTGAAAATTTCTGGCTTCTTATTAACATGTTATTATATCTGTACCCGGGAGGCATATGAAATAATTTTAATTTAGATAATTTTGCACAGAAAACCAACATTTTCAGAGGAAATTAAAATATATTTTTTGTTAAATTAGGATAATTTTGGAGTCATACAACGATATGTGAATATTATGCAAATTACGTGCACATAGAACATGTCGTTTTTACAGCTAGTTCTTATTCTCAAAAGCTCTGCTGTGAAATGATTTGCCGGCTTTTGTGTTGCCTCCCTCCTACAATAAGGGTATCTTTAAGACCCAGGTTCATTCATTCCTTCCACGAAATGCCCTCAACACATCATCACAAAATTAATATGATAATGCCTATTTATTATTAAATATTTAAATAATATAGTTTGCTAAAGATGGCAGCATAAAATCGAAAGAAATTGAAATATTAAATAATTTTCAATACAAGTATGAGATCGTTTAAAAATGCCGCTTATATTTATCTTAGGTCTTGATGGCTCAATTGGCAGTGTTACTCCCGGATAGAGGAGAGGGTCCGAGTTTGAGTCTAGGTCATGACCATTGTTCTATTTAGTTTCAGGCTTTTTTCTGTTTCATATTTGTGTTTTAGATTATCGATACTATTTAAATATAAATATAACAGTTGTGTACATTACCTCCAACGACGGACTCGTGTGGTTGTTCCCTTTCTCATCGGTGTAGGAAAAGTTGAGGAACGCCAGCGTGTAGCTGTCCGGCTGGGACATGGTGGCCTCCGGGGAGTAGCCGTACTCCGCCAGGCCTCCGGCCCAGTCCCCGGGGGACACGCGCGCGGCGCCGGCGGCGGGTTCGACCCCGCGGCCCACATCACCCAAACAAACACCGAACGTAACACACGCATGATGCGAACCGATACACCACGAAGAATTCACTGATTTTAAGGCTTCAGTCGAAAACACCAGCCGTTCGACTTCCTTGAAACACTTATTGGGATCAACACTTCGCGTGGTCTAGTTGCTGAATCTCGAAATCTACACTTGAAGAACGTGTGGTTTGTTTGAAAATGCGTGGTTCTGAGAAACCACAAACCTAACGGATATCTCTGTAGGCGTACTTTTCAAAGGTTCACAAGATAAGAACAAAACGCTTCCAGGGAATAAGGAAATAACAGTTTTATTCTAAAGCTAGTCAAAAGCAACAGGTACAGTTTGTAAGGTCAAAGATATGATTGAGATCAATAAAACAGTCAATGTATTAAAATAATTCTTAGTTGTAATGAAAAAAAAAACAATCTACGTTTTTTTGATCGAGGGACTAGAAATTCAATATTATTATCGCGTAGGTTTGTATTATTTTCGATAGTTAGAGATTTGTGACTAGTAAAATGCTCACGCGAGTTTCCAACTAAAACTGTACTTTTTTTCAACTACTAGAAAGAAAAGTTCCGTTGACGGCTAATTGTGTCGTTTCCTCGATCGATTTGACGACTCGTTGTTTTCACAGCGGAGTTCCTCAAGACTTCGCAATGGGGCCTTTCACAACGCGATTATTGTCACCGAAGAGAACAATGAAGTGAGTAATGCCAGTGGCCAGGTCTTGCAATGCGCCTTTTCACTTTCGATTTCACAGGCAGACAGAAACAATCGACTGATCTTATCACGGCGATGACAAACTTCACATAAAATCACAAAATAACACTTTTAGAAGACACTGAGTCATAGAACAATACTACCCAGCCAGATTGGCACTGAAGATGTTGTCAGTTCAACGCTTGGGGCGATATTAACATGGCTGTAGCATGAAAACGAACATATATATGATTATTTGGGCTTGTTTTAAGCGTCTCCCTATCTTATCATTCGTGAAAAGATAAAAGAATTACAAACAAACCAGGTATGCTATTTTATTAAACTTCCTATGACGATTGTATGGAATATTGGCAAGCATAAAAGCTTACGAGTACTTTAACAAAATGTTTTAATATACCGTTTACCAGGAATGGTTGTATATTGAATATATTGTCTTTTGGGTATTTTGGTATAGTCGCTAACGGGAACTCAGAGGATAACGTTTCTGTGGAAGTGTTCACAGTTTTCGGTGGCCCTTTGTTGCTGTTTTCTCTTCTGTTGAGTTTCAAGGCCGCTCGTAGATGGCGCCTGGTATCGAAATATCATTTTCGTGGGATCTTCGAGTTTCTTTAGTCTGGAACAAAAAAACCAACAGTCAATAATCAAAACATTCAACTAAATATCTTCGAAGAATAAACACCGCGAAAATCCAGAAAGTTATTTGTTAAGGAGACAAAAATCTACTAAGGATTATTCATTGCTGGTTTTGGTTTTCTATTCATAAAATCAATTGTTCAACACAAATATTCTTTCAACAGATACGCTGACGGCGAATGGTTTGTTTCTTTCATGCAGAAATGGTTTCTTCAAGATTTAGGTTAAAAAAAAAAAAAAAAAATATATATATATATATTTAGTGAATACCGCACAAGTCCCAACTGCTCCCAACCGTCTGGAGCCAGTGAGATTATGGCATCCCCCATCGGGGTATATTGTGAGGTTGGAGTTAGTGGTAGGGGAAGGAGATGGGTAAGAGAAAGGTTGGGATGTATCTGGCTGTTTAGATCTGGTCACCAAATACGGCTAAAGCCATTTCAAGCAACTTTTCGATTCTTGATGGTGGTCTTTTACCAGAGCTATACCATGAGTATCTACCACTCTGGAACGTGCCACAAATATACAATGTATTATTTTATATTAATCAAATGTGAAGTAACACATATTAATGAAATAAAAATTATTTATTAGGATTTGAACCCGCGACGTCTAGATAAACTCCTTCCTTTCTTTAAAAATACCCTCTAGTAGCATCCCCAAGGATGACATAGATCGAAAGAGCAGAACAGACATTACAAAGAGATCGGGAACAATACCAGCATCTGATCGATCTATAGACCAAACATCTTAATTTACGAATTAATTAAAACATCATCCCGTGAAATATCTACCTCAGCCACGATAAGATAAACAAATCACATTTACACGCGCAAAAAAAAAAACAGAATGTCGAGATTACACATTACGTATTATGTACATTGTTGTTTACCCGAAAAAATAATACTGTCTACGTTTATGATTGATTAGCTTTTATCTTTAGTTTAATCCCAGTCGAGATGGGTTATTGGAGCACACGGTCTATTATATGGAAGACAGGTAATAAACAGATTATGGAACTAAAGTCGACGTATATCGCCGATTCCGCTACACCGCAAATAGTCACTTTTGGGATAAAACCCAGAAAGTCGTAGGATAACAAATATATTTTGTGGTTTCGAAGCGTAAAATAAAATCTATCGTGCTAGGTATAAAGAGTACAAGTCATAAAAACACTTTATAGTGTTTTTCCACATTGACTTGTTCCACTAGTAGCAATAAAAAACTTAACATCACTATTATTAAATTGAACATACTAAGGGTCAGCACCCAAAAATAGACACTTTTTGGCTTTCTAGTACAAGCAATACTACAAATGAGGGGCTTAGAAGCAAAGGCAGCAATCTCCTTCATTTTAAATTATTTCTTGGAAAGTTGATTTAACGTTTAATGCACTTTTCTTTTGTGAATATGTTGATACATTTAGAGATAACTGTTTCAAATTGTTCCTAGTTTAATGTTCACCAACATTTTTGTACACTTCATTCTCCATTTCTTTATAATAATCATTCAAAAGTTGACAATGCTACAGAACCGTTTTTGGAGATTGCTGCCTTTGCTTCTAAGCCCCTCAAATGATTCATCTGTTAATTCTATATGGGTAAAAATGTCTGAGGTTTACAGTAAATACAAACAGTAATCTTTTACATATTCGTAAAAAGCATTTACTTTGTGGCTTGCCATATTTATAAATAAAACAGATAAACTTTGTTTGTAACCACTCCTTGTAGACCTGTAGAATATTGAAATTTTAATATTATCCTGATTATGGAAGGGTGCTTCCGAAACCGGTCGACATAAAATTGAATAAATAATTAAATTAAATTAAATAATTAAATAACGACAAAGAACAAAACAGGTCTCAAATTCTCCAAAATAGAGCAATGAGAATTATACTTGGGCGAAATAGATACTCAAAAGTAGCTAAAATGTCAGAGGAACTAAATTGGCTGACAGTTAAATAGATGCGGACATTGAACACATTGATGTTTATACATAAAATGAAGAACAACTTGTTACCAGAGTATTTTTCTGACAAAATTATCTACAATGTTGATATTCACAAGTATAATACAAGGGCATGCAAAGAAATTAGATTACCAGAAAAGAATAAAGCCAACACCCAAAACCGCTTACTATATAAAGGAATGAAATCGTATAATTCGCTGCCAGAAACCATTAAAATTATGCCTATCAATAAATTTAAAAAAGCCTGTAAAAATTATTTAAAATGCATGTAAATCAAAATAATAAGTAGTGTTTAAGTTAAAATATTACTAGTCAAAAAGAAAATGAAATAATTAGATACTTGTAAACTTAAATGTACAAAGTAACTAATATAAAATTAAAAAAAATAATAAAAGTGGTTATAAACAAAGTTTATCTGTTTTATTTATAGTAATATTTTAAATTCTTTATGAAAAGCATAATAGAATTTTAGGTGAACGTTCAAAATTGCCCTTTCTGATTTCAAAACTGCGCCTTTTACTGTGATTTTAGTATGTTTTTCGTAGAATTTAAAGGATTACAGTTGTAAAATTGTATTCAATGGAAACTTCAGCCAAAATTTTCAGATACCTCATTTGCAGGATTGCTTGTATAAGAATGCTAGAAAATAAAGTTTAGTGTAATTTTTTAGTACACCCCCTTAAGGAAATATTTCACCACATCTGAGTAAACCGTCGGGTAAGTATTCGTCAAGTAATATACGATGTACCTACCTTAATTTTAAATGCTTTGATAAATGGTAAAGGATACCTGTTCTTATTGCTTTAGTGACATGATTTTGTTTATTTTTTCAAAGTTAATGCCGCACAAGAGTCCCTACCGCCTGGAGCCAGTAGGACCATGCCATATTCGATCGGGGCATGTTGTGAGGCTGAAGGTAGTGGGAAGGGGAAGGAGATGGGAAGATGAAGGTTGGGAAGTACCTGGCTATTCGGATCTGGCCACCAAACACGGTCCTTCACAAGAGCAATATTTGGAGTATCTACCACTCTGGAAAGTGCCGCAAATATATAATATATTAATTAAATATGAAATAACACATAGATTCACACCAACGTCCGGATCCGCTCAGTGGCGATATTGTTCCACAAAAGAACTTATTGATATGGTATGAATATCAATCAAGGAGTATGTGCCAAGGCAAATTTGTGTGGCAGTATTTACTTAGGCCCACCCTTGTGATATTTAACTACTTATTTAGTTGAATAATTATTTTGAAGTGTAAAAATACTTACAACGCAGATTTTTTTTTCTAAACCATTTTTATATCACTAAATAATATTTTTAATAATTAATAATCAATTAAAATATTATTTAGTGATAAAAAAATGGTTTTTGATAAAAAAAAAATCAGCGATGTTAGTATTTTTACTATTCAAAACAATTATTTAACTAAATAAGTAGTTAAATATCACAAGGGTGGGCAGAAGGACATACTGCCACACAAATTTGTCTTGGCACATACTCCTTGATTGATATTCATACCATATCAATAAGCTCTCTTGCGGAACAATATCGGCACTGAGCGGATCCGGACGTTGGTGTGAATCAAGTTTTAATCACTCGACCACGGATGTTTCTTAGTGTGTAAAAATGTATGACTAATAAAAGTTACTTAACGAGTTGCAACTTGTAACTCGAATGTTTAATCATCAGTGGTGTTAAATACCCTCTCATTGTTATTTTTACTTGTTTTCTTGTATTTACCATATACGAGTAGGTACATAGCACGATGAAAATAGTAAAAAAAAAATCCTTTTTTTTCCGTGGTACAAACATTAAATGCTATGCGTAGATAATTTTACGCTTTGATCCTTTCTGATCAATTGAATCTGATCAAAACTTATCACAAAATCAATAATTTGATCAAAACTCAACTAAAATAAATCTAGTGACTTCCATGTTTTGCAATATCATGTAAAAAAATATATTGCGATATATTTTAGTACGGAAAAAAATGCTACTTAAAATAGCTTGTAGACAGCAATGCTGAGAAAAAAGTGAATTCATAAATGGGAAATACAGAAGTCAATACAAGAGTGGTACATTTTACAAGAAATACAATCATATAAAAAAATACATAATGTACACGAAAAAATCTGTGTGCGAAAGGAAAACGGAATAATTTAGAAAAATCAAGTTTTGAGTTAAGTATGCAGAATTGTTCCTTAGATACATATCTAGAAAGAAAAAATGAGATAAGTCAGAAAATAAAATAATGTGCTATTATTTTTTTTTAAAGCACATGTGACATAATATATGACATGATTACATACAAGTAAAAAAAAATTCTAAATTTTGTTATGGCTCTCCTGAACATTTGCGTTTATTGACTCATTCCGTTCTTCCTTGCGCACAGAGAATATCCCCAAAAAAAAAAAAGATTTTGATAAATAATTTTTAAACTTAAATCAATGAAAAACGTTTTTATTTCAATGTATTTATGCGGATTCGGCGTATCACAGCTTTCATATTATATGATAGGTAGGTACTAGTTCCGTCGGACTCTGGTGTTATGTTATGTCCGCTGTGGTCCATCATGACATCCCCGGACTGATTTGATAAAGGTAGTTTTTTCATCTCGTTATTGAGAAGTACTATGTATCAAATGATACTTTTATTTAGAATGCAGACCTCCATGGTACGGGCATTAGCCTAGTTTTGGAGGTCGTAATATGATATATTTTCTAAATCATCTATTAAATAATTTAGTAAAATCTTAAATGAAATAAATAAAATTTAACTTGACTTTCTAAGATGCAAACTGATAAATTATATTTCTACTGAATAAAAATATATTAGCAGCTCCACCTCATTAGTTAAAAAAATGTCGCTAAAAGTATATCGTATCGTCAACGGAAAGGCAAAAGTGCTGAAGCGCCATTTTGGGAAGTTTACATCAGAGCATTTTAAAGTTTTTTTTGCTTCACAATAAAATTCATAAGTCTTCAGTACATGGTTGGATTTAAAAAAAAAATAACTCAATGCTCCTACCGAGTTACCTGAACGACAAAAAGTTTTAAAAAGTCCCAAACTTGTGTTGCTTGAGTCAAGCCTTCTCCCAAATGGTAAATATGTTTTAGATGGCTGAAGGGCCACAAAAGTTTTCAGAATCAAACGGGAGTCAGAGCATTCGATGCAGAAATTAAAACCTTAGAGTACATAGAGTGGTATCTATCCAAGGCAGTGAAGTCAGTTTTTGATGATTTTTACCTGACTCGGCGCACCTGGGCGTGGTTATGACCAAGGCTTGGGTATTTATACATCCATTCATATCACATATCGACATAATGTTTTTGTTTATTCGTAGGCACTTTTTCACAGTATTTTTATCAACAAAAATATAGCATATAACCTAAAAAACCGTTTAGTTGTGTCAAGTTTAGTGGCATAATAAAAAATGTGGGCGGAGTCCCGCGGTGACCCAGGAGCTTAAGATCATTGCGACAGTATATAGAAGCGGTCTATTAAATTTGTTGTCTCTTTCTCTCTCATGGTGTACGACGTAAAAACCCGAAGAAAGTGATTCATTGCAAGTTTGTGTAGGTTGGGTAAAAATAATTAGCTCTCCCTCTATACATTGTTACTTCAAGATTAAAACTAATCAAAACAGCATATTTAACTCACATTTGACCAAAGGGTCGCTTCAGCCGTTTTTCCTTTACAGCGACGATTTGTTCGCACATTTCTACAGAATAAAAATAATCGTAGAGAAAAATTTACTACAGATAAGCACTTTATCCTTTGTCTTGATTTAAAAATATTGAAAATTTGATAATTTTCAATACGCATCAGTTCCAATTTTGGAAATGTCACGCTCGTATGTACTAACGCACAAGTAAATTACATTGTTTGATTGTCGGCTTGTGGGTCAATTGCGCAGTGCGGATCAGAACGTTTTGACCTTGACCTTAGGGTCTGTAGCAATAGTTATTTTCGACGTAGGTAAAACGGTATCATCGTTTGGGGTTGGTATGTTTTAGTTGAAGGAGATGTCTGTTGTGATGTTGCCGTTAAAACGACAAATCAACTAAGAAAACGACTTCCATGAATGCTTTACAAAGGCTGTATTGTTTTCATGAATAGTCTTTTAATAGCTGTAAGGGCATTATAATAAATAGTGCAATAAAAATTTCAAAAAAATTAAATAAACGTTTTTTATGTCATACGACACAAGAGGTCCAAAGACCCGGAACTAGTGAAAACAAGGCATCCCCAATTTGGAATATGTTGTGAGGCTCAAGGGGGTAGAGAGGAAAATGAGATGTTGAGAATGTTGGGATGTTGGGAAGTACCTGGCTATTTAGATCTGACACTCAACACTGTTAGTGTCCTTTTTATCAACGTTTTAAGTTTTAACTCGGAATGGTGGACTTTTACCAGAGCGATAGTGAGATTATCTTTAATTGTTCCAAAAATAAAATACGTGTAAACAATTGATGCGCCGCCGCCATTTGTGATAATTTGCGCACTTGAAGTGAAATATCACAAAACTGCGCTACATAAATGCAATGTTATTTTTATTAATGTATTATCAAAACACGTTGAGGTTGGAAAAAAGTGAGATTGGTATAAAGGTCGCTCAATTAGAGTTGACCCAAACAAAATAAAATAAGAATTGTGTGTATTGGTGCAAATGTATACACTTCCAAACGTAATTGAGAAACAGTATCTTGTCTTACTTACTCAAGTGGGCATAAGCGAGATTCACACAGAGGCATTGCTTGCATACAGACTGTTTAAAACTTGTCATTCCACTTCATTTCTTTTTCAGTACAATTGAAAAAAGTTATTTTTTAACATAATAAAAAGAGAAACACACTGTAAAAGTTTTCTAATATTCAAATTCGATGATCGTATACACTTGTTGTCGCTTTCTTGTTAATAATAATAAGTATGTGTAAGAAAGACAAAAGGCTGTTTCTCAGTGACGTTTGGCAAGAACATCACTGTCGGAAGTGAATAAATTTGGACCGATACATACAATCCTAAGTTTCGGTTGTTTGGGTTAACTAACAATGAAAATTCAGGCACGCGCAATAATTACATCACTTAGTCGATTAAAAAAGTGATTCACTTCGTTCAAACGAAAAATGATTTTACAGTAAGGTTTTTGCTTTCGATGATTCACAACTTAGGATCTTCAAAGATGCTGTACCTAATTGTGGACTCTGTGAATAATAAGAGATTTCAAATATATTCAGAGATAAAGTGTAGTTGCTCTAGTTACATGCCTGAAATGTTTGTTCACAAATATAGGAAATACCGTCGGAATTCAAAGAACAAAGCAATAGACACAAAGTTGGACTTAGTCAGAACCTAAAGGCTAAATATTAATTAAAGTCATATACATAAGGTAATAGAGCATGAACTAGTGGCGGATAGTGATTTGAGTTTGGTACCTAGAATAAAGATCGACAGTCACGAGCCGCCACTGGGATCAATCGAATATTGTATGATATTGTATGATATTTCCAATAAACTTACAAAATTTATCATTATTCTTTTATCACCTTCTCAGTTGACGTTTGGCCTCTTTCATTTCGTATTATCTGTCTCTTCCTCTCCGTTCCTTTCTTATAATTCAAATGTTTTCTCACTGTTCTCTTATTTTATTTTATACTGGGTTCTCCCTCTATATGTACGAGTATAAATAATCACACACTACGTATTTTTTGTTTAATTTTATTTTGTACCCTAATGATGGTTAGGCGAAGCGACACCGATCGGTCTAAAAAAAAAATTAAAATCTGTGGTCTTATACAAAGTTATTATTTCATTTTTATTACAATTATTAAGACATAAAATAATTAAACTAAAGTATTATTTGTAGTCAAAGTAGAAAAGGGAAACTTTTATGCAATTTTCGTGTCTTTCGTTGATCTCTCGCTTGTTCGACGGTTTGTTGTTGTTCTCCAAATAATGTAAAATTACGTGTGGTGTTTTGTTGTGATTCGTTTCGTTAACAATATAAATGTGTAAGAATAATAAAGAACTTCCACTTCAAATACATCGGTGGGTGAATGGTTTCCCATTTTCCTTTCATCCCAATAATCTTTTCATATCCATAATTAGACACTTCCATCAAGTAGTATAATTTGTCATTTTACGGTCCACTATTTTTCAAATTCATCTAAAGCTGAAAACGCATACGGAGTTTTATCCAACAGGTGAATTAAAACAACCAATATTTTTTCTTGACAGGTCAAGACAGACCAGTTAAAATATTAAATACTAAGGAATTTCATGGAAGTAAAGAATTCGTTTTTTTAGTAAAAGCCAAGGAGATTTGGTTGAGTGTATTCGTTACGTTAGAGCTTATATTAATTCACACAGAATTCATTAGTAAAATATTGAAATCGGACCACGTAATTGTAATGGGTAGAACAATGTTTATCTTTTTAAGTGTGTCGTGTCATATGAGTGAATGTTTCTGATAAGATAATCAAACAAGAAGAAATAATATAATATTGCGATGGAGATGACATCTTCTGTTTGAATAATGAAATAATCTTCTAGAAGACCTACATACTCGTACACAGGAGAGAATCTTTGTTTTTAGGTCTATGTCTATGAATAGAATATTTTTAATTTCTGTTGCATCTTGACGACACGATTGCGTCAATATGGTACCGCGTCGATTGCCAATCCAATGCGTAGAATCTAATTGGGCCCATAGATCCGATACAATTTGATTTGTCCTAACGGGAGGAAGAATATTTTTTTAAAGAGAGGCAAACTGACCGGTCGGTAGCTGAGTGGACAAACGCGTCGGATTCCCACCCGGGCGTCGTGCGTTCAATTCCTCTGCTGGCTAAGTCTTCCATAATTGCACAAGCAACATCTTCCGCTTCTTATTCTTATATTATTGCCCCCATCAATCTTAACGCTGTCAAGATGGACTCCCTCTTGATGGCGTTTTGCAGAAATGAGGCCTAATATCCCCCATTAATATTTTTTACTTGTATTATTTAATTTTTTATGTTATTTTATTTATTTTTTCTTGTGAATGTCTGTTCATTTTATTTTTTATTTTTAATATTATTACTGTGTGTATTACAACTTTTATGTTAATATTATTATTACTATGTATTAATATCAATTTATTATGTAAGGTATTGCATTGCACTACTCCTGCATACCTTCTGGAATAAACCTTTATTATTATTATTATTATGGCAGTAGAAGTTTTAAAAATATTGTCAGGTTATTCGAAAACCGGGAATGTTTGTCTTTCTTTAAAAAAAATATTTGAAAAATCCCGGGTTACGCATAACCTTATAATATTAAATATATTTTATTTTTATATTGAATACAGTGCAAGAGTCCCAACCGTCTAGAGCCAGTGAGACTACGGCATCCCCAATCGGGGTATGTTGTGAGGCTGAAAGTAGTGAGAAGGGGAATGAGATGGGGAAGAGGAAGGTTGGGAATTACCCGGCTGTTCAGATCTGGTCACCAAACACGATTAAAGCCATTTCAAGCAACGTTTCGATTCTGAATGGTGGTCTTTCACCAGGGCGATACTTAGAGTATCTACCACTCTGGAACGTGCTCCAAATATACTTTAAATTATTTTATATGAATCAAATGTGTTATGATACATATTCATTTTCACGAACGCGACCTTTGGATTCGCAGTCGAGCGTCTTACCACTCGGCCATGGGGGCCCTCATATTTCTTGATCAAGTATATTATGTTTTTTGTTGTTATTATTATTGTTAACTATATTTAAAAAAAGATTATTGTTATTATTAATATTTTCGTTTCCTCTACTCCCATCATTATAAGTGGAAAAAGTTTATTGTGCAATGACGGAGGAGATAGCAGAGGATTGAACCCGCAACGCTTGGGTGGGAACACTAGGAACCCGACGTATTTATTCATTCGGCTACTAACCGGTCAAACATGTCGAAAGGTTCGGCCATCCGACCATTCTTTCTTAAAGCCACGCCCATTTTATGATACCTTTCTACATGTTTCCTTCGAATTGGACAGAAAAAATCAAATCCGTCTATAGACCTCTTGCCAGAGCTCACTTTATCAGTGAGATCTGGCGTCATGAAATTTGCAGTCATTTTTTTATTTGTAATATCTAGGATAATGCAAACATTTTCAGCTTGCTTTTCATCATGAGTTATAAAGCACTGAAATATAAATTTAATAAAACGAATTATTTATAATATGTTAATTTTATAAATAACGAAAAACACTTTCCCATGGAATTTTCTCGTTTACAAAGCATTAAAAATAATATGTTCGGATGCTTAATTACCAAATAATGTGCTGTAGAATCTTATCCTTTCATACATATATAACTCCGTACATATATAACATCAAAAATATGCTCTTGAACAATAGGGCTTTTTTACAGTAACATCTCTTTACTTTCGAACCACCTCGATATTGCCCGACAAATAAATTTATGCGATTGATTTTTTTTTTCTACATTTATACGGCTGTGTTGTTGGCCTTTAATGACATCACATGAGGAAGTTGGAATCGAACCTGAATTTTAATTGCGTTTAAATTTGAACAATCGCGTTGCCATCGATCGCCGAAGCCCACTGAATAGATAATCCCTAGAAGTGTGATCTGTACCCATGATCTATGACAATAACTTTAGACTCCTAGGCCCCAGATAGACCAACGAAATTGATTATCTGCTCAAGAACGAGTTTCGATATTTAAAAAGGTTTGTCAATTTCACCCGAAGTGGGGAAAAATTGGACGTTGTTATGCAGAAAGCGTCCAACCCACAATTTGCAAAATTGAGTTTTAGATGTTTTCCTATAGATAAATAGAAGATTTATATCTATTGAAAACATCCAAACTCCAAATGCAATATATTTTTGGTATTTTTTTTTTACTAACGCCATTGCAGACATTTGACTTGGATTGAAGTTTAAAAACATTATAAATTGTAGGATAACATAAGAAATACTTTTTTTTAATAAACACATTGATAGATTATAAATAACCTATTCATAATAATGCTCATAAAGAAGAAAACAAACACTGATTTTCACTTTACAAATGTCGATTACGCAAATTAATGCTTTTTTATCGTCATATTTTCAAACGCCTTTCTCTCAGTTTCATCTTTTTGGGGTCGGATGCTTTCTGCATAACTACGTCCAATTAAGTTTACTGCGGGCACACGGACACGCCCACAATGCAATTCTATAACTTTACTAATTCAGTGCCAAAACCACACTCTGGCCTCGGTCGCATCCTCGTGGAGGAAAATATATACACAAACTTAGAGTAAGAATATCTATGGAGAGAGACCTAATTTGTTTTACCCAACCTGAAGAAATTTGCGATAAATTACTTTCTCCGGGTTTTTACGTCGTATACCGTGAGAGAGAAAGAGACAACATTTTTTTTTCAAAATTTTACACCGCTTCAAAGTATTGTAACCATGTTCTTTGACTCGTGCGTCTCTTGGGACTCCGACCACACGCTTTGATGTGCAACTAAACTGAACATAACTCAACGGTTTTTTAGGTTATATGGTATATTCATTTTTATAAGAATACTGTGAAAAAGTGGTTATACGAATAAACAAAAACATTGTGTCGACATGTGCTATGAATGGATGTATAAATACCGTAACCCTAGTCTTAGCCACGCCCAGGTCCAACCGAGTCAGTAAAAGCTAGTAAAAACTGACTACAGATCGATCTACAGCGTTACCTCTTGTATATTATTGCTCTAAGTACACAAATGGAGAAAATAAATAATACGAAATGAGAGTTCGTTGATTAAAACAAATCTACGTGTTGATAAAAAAGTGAAATTAACAACATTTTAGGGGAAAAGTGGAAAGTGGATCGAGGTTACGACGCGTTTCGTGCGAGTGTCATACCCGATAACAACTAAATTTATTATTATTATTATTAACGTTGAATCGCCCTTGGTAATGTTACTGGAAATGGTACGAATGACACCTGTCATAAATAATCAAATAATTCACAATGCACGCAATCACGCTATTAATTCGAATAGGTAGCCAGAAATGGTAAAACGTAACATATTTTGGATTACAATGAGCTTCTTATATGATTTTTTTATTGGTTAAGATACAATAATATGCATAGTTTTTTTTTTTACTGAGAATACGGTTTTTTTTCATAGTCCGTATCCTTGATTCGTGTCGCCATAATGTAACGAAAATTAACTAATTGTTTATCTTCTTTATTTATATAAAACCTGGGCGTGAACCCCTATAAGACGGGGGGGTGGCTAAGACTAAGGCTAGGGTATTTATACATCCATTCATATCACATATCGACATAATGTTTTTGTGTATTCGTATAACCACTTTTTCACAGTATTGATACCAACAAAAATATAGCATCTAACCTAAAAAACCGTTTAGTTGTGTCAAGTTTAGTGGTATAGTAAAAAATGTGGGCGGAGTCCCGCGGTGACCCAGGAGCCCAAGATTATTGTGACAGTACGTAGAAGCGGAGTAATATATTTGTTGTCTCTTTCTCTCTCATGGTGTACGACGTAAAAACCCGGAGAAAGTGATTTATCGCAAGTTTGTATAGGTTGGGTAAAAATAATTAGCTCTCTCTCTCCATACATTGTTTCTCCAAGGCTCTGAGCTTACAATAAAGCAATATAACAAGAATCCAGTGTGTAATACATTATTATTAATTCATTTTCGCGATGGCATGTATGATATTTTCGGAAATCGAAAGATCAAGCATTAAAATAGATTTTTTCAATCTAATATTGAATACATTTCGTGTACACGGTGCTTTTAGTCGGGAATATAATTTATTGCATACAAAGGGATTAAGGAAAGTACGGGATCTCTGTCTGAAGGGAAGTGCGAGTGAAGGATACTTCATCTTATTAAGCTGCATCTACCTTAGATATGTTTAGATGCGCATTTATAGAGTTCTGTCACTATCTCTCGATATATCTACAAAAGTGACCGTTAGGTACATAACGATCTACGTAATCATATTTTTTACACACCTTTTTACACTTGCCAATTCAACGATTATCTCATAACATGTGTATAAGAATGAACCTCTCTTATATCTTATGTATTTTTGTTTTTCATTGCTAACCTTATTTGCGTTACTATATCATATATAGTGCGTCACACTACTTCAGTTTGTACTTACATAACTCCTTTGGATATATAATTTATTCCAGGTACTTCCCAACCTTCCTCTTACCAATCTTCTTCCCCTCTCCAGTACCTTCAGCCTCACAACATACCCTATTTGGGAATGCCATAGTCCCACTGGCTTTAGTAGCAGTTGAGACTCTTGTGCGGTATTCATATAAAAAAAAAAATAATAATAATAATACCTTGTCTATATGTGAGATGTACATAAATGTTTAATTTCTTTTTTTACACTCCGCATGTATCTACAATATTTTTATATCATTCAACTCTTAATGTGTTTGATGAACAACTGTTTTTATGAGATCTTGTTGAATAAATAAAACAAATAAATAAATTATTTGAAATTTTCTTTTATGGAGCCGTATAACAAGTTTGAAGCATTTTTTCGAGTACATTCTGTTTTCGGTGAATACTCTGGTTGTGATACTTATAACTTCAAACACCCGACAAAGCGTAGTTGCGGGAGTGCGATATGTGTGTGGTGTTTGCATGTAAAGTTACTGTTTCAACTTCGATGTTTACGTTGAAATGGAAACTATACAAACCCGGAAACACCGCAAGGTCAGATAAGGTTCCGATTCCGGTCTCAATTAGTGGTAACATGACACCCAAAAATTATACAGTCAGACCTTGACCAATTGACCCGGGATAATTTTTCTCATAAAACAAACAGTAGGAAACAGAAAATTAAAACCACGATACAAGTTCGAATTATTAAACCGAAATAAAATAGGGCAAGTGTAAGATTACAGCTTGACATGGATAACTTTGCAAACGGTCACACTTTGCAGACGTCATGATTTTTTTATATAAGGCTCTCATAATTTTTTCAAATGGGCTTCTTCAAAGTTTTTGTTTTTTATTATATAAATCGACACAAATGGGAAAACCTATACAAAATATGCTGGAATCGTAATTTACAAGGATTTGGCAATAATGACATTTGAAAACCTAAAAAAACTCTCGATAAACCCACATTAGTTCGCCCTCATCTAGAATTCGCTAGTGTAATTTGGTCCCCTTTCTTTACCGTTCATATTCATCATATTGAATCCGTACAACATCGCTTCTTAAGCCTGATTCACACCAACGTCCGGTTCCGCTCAGTGCCGATATTGTTCCGCAAGAAAACTTATTGATATGGTATGAATATCAATCAAGGAGTATGTGCCAAGACAAATTTGTGTGGCAGTATATCCTTCTGCCCACCCTTGTGATATTTAACCTCTTATTTAGTTAAATAATTGTTTTGAAGTGTAAAATATACATCGCAGATTTTTATTTTTAAACCATTTTTATCACTAAATAATATTTTTAATAATTAATAATTAATAAAAATATTATTTAGTGATAAAAAAATGGTTTTTGATAAAAAAAAATCTGCGATGTTAGTATTTTTACACTTCAAAATAATTATTTAACTAAATAAGTAGTTGAATATCACAAGGGTGGGCAGAAGGATAAACTGCCACACAAATTTGTCTTGGCACATACTCCTTGATTGATATTCATACCATATCAATAAGTTTTCTTGCGGAACAATATCGGCACTGAGCGGAATCGGACGTTGGTGTGAATCAGGCTTTACGCGGTATTGCATGGAGATTAGGGCGAGAAAGAGGCGATTATTCATATGATGAGATTGAACAATTATTGAAAATGTCTTCATTAGAAAAGCTTTTAATTTAATTTTCATTTACAAAATTATTAATTGTTTTATTGACTCACCTTCTCTCTTGCAACTTATCCAGTTCAATATTACTTGCCGTAGACTCAGAAACGATGAATTGCTATTCCTCAGTCATCACAATACTAATTATGGTATAATTCTCCAATGTCCAGAATGTCTTGTTAACTCAAACCACGGTCTTGAAATTTTTGGTAGCAGTCTAAATGATTTTTATCATTCTTTACGATTCTACCAAAACTTTAACTAGACTATGGATTGAATGTTCTCTCTTATGTTTATTTGGTCCTATTTTTGTCATTGCTTCATTCATGTGCTATTCCTTCTCTGTTGCTCTTTTTTCCATTTCGTGTTTTATATGTCTTTTTTGTAGTTGGACTTTAGTCCGTTAATTTATAAATAAATAAATAAGATGAATTGCCGCCGGCTGAAGTTGTATTGTCAGCTTGGCGGAAAGTAATTAACCATAAGACGAGGTAATTACTTAAAAATAAAAAAAAGACAAACATTCCCGGGTAACGAATAACCTGACAATATTGGAAAAACTCCTACTAACATCATAATAAGCGGAAAATGTTGCTTGTGTACTGATGGAGGACTTAGCCAGCAGAGGAATTGAACCCACGACGACCGGGTGGAAATCTGACACGTTTGTCCACTCAGTTACCGACCCGTTGATTAAATCAATTCATGATTGGTAATTGTTTTTTCAACAACTTTCTACTATTTTTAAAAAGCATCTACATAAATGAATAACAATACATAAATAATTTAATACAACCCTTACAATAGTGTTCCTTAGCATAAATTAATAAGACATTTTCTTAACTTCATAAAAAAAAGTCTTTTAATTTATCATTTGGTAAATGAAATTAATTTATATTCATATTTATGCAATTTAATTATTGTTACTCATTATTTGGCAAAAGTATTTTAATTTTCTGTGATTTATTGCCATATTGACATTCTGTTTTATCTTCACGTGCACAAATAAGTTATTGTTTGTGACCTTTAATCGGATTATCATTTTATTTTACTTTTCTACGTAATAATTTGAAATCAGTTGAAGTAAGCTCTAACGTGTCCTTATGAAAAACCCTTTCTGCTAGGTGCATATAGTCAACTTCTCAGTTTTACGCTTGACAGCTGTGCCGCCTTTCACTGTCATTGCTTAACTCTAAAACAGTTTGACAATCCCTTCGGTAGACTAAAAATCCACGCGTAGAAATGACTACATGTACCTAGTAGAATTTTCAAATTGGTATTTGATATAAATACTAACACGCAATTAAACCGTACTCATATGCAATGGACACAACAACAAATATGATACGACAACGCCCATCCCGACAATGTCCACGTTACTGCAATATCACACGCAAAACGCGGAGAGTCAAAACAGTATGCGAGTCCTAAAAAGTAAAAAATGGTGACTAGGCATGTAAAATTAAGTACCCACAATAAAGAATAATGTGTGACCTCGGATAATAATGCTAGCAATTCACGACCGATACGTCACAATACAAATGACCTAACCTAACATTCTAGGTACAATGGAATTAGCGTGGGGAAAAACTTCAATGTTTTGTGAATGCTTCACGAACTGATAGTTCTTTAAAATGAACCTTCGCAGTGAACACTTTAATTAAAGTCGAACTCTACAAAGAGAGATTTGAAATTAGATATCAGAATTGGGTGTGTTGCGGTTCCAGTTACCGGTGACCAGCGAGGAACCGGCTATTTATCCAGTTCTTTTTGGAACCGGTTCCTGGTGCTTTTAACCGGTAGAGATTTAAAAACGAAAAGAACTGGAACTGGTTCATCGCCAAAAAAAAAAAAAATACTAGTCGGTAGAGATTAGTAGGCTTTGAAGTTCAACTTCGCAACTGAACTGCCGCAAAATAAAGTAGTTCTTTGTAATCTAACTTCAATTTAAGTATTTGTTAAATTAAATGAATGAAGTTTGAACTGCCGCAAAATGAAGTAGTTCACACGGAGCGGTCGCAATGCTAAAATGAACATATAAGTGGAACTGGAAACTGCAATTGAAGATTTGTTCAATGAACAATGAACAATGAAAGAAGCAGGAACTGCCGCCAAAAGAAATAGTTCTTTGAAGTAGTTCTTACGGAGCGGTCACAACGCCAAATGGAATGCATTCAGAAGTATTTTGTTTAATATTATGATGATTATAACATTTTGGAAGGACTTATCGCTTATTTCTTATGATATGAACAAACAGCATTTACAAAAAAAATCTTGCGATTCGAGGTCTTGTCTACGATTTTTTTTTTAGTTTAGAAATTATTACTGTGGTTATCTATTTATCCAGATTGGTAGATACTTTGAGTATCGCCCTAGTGACGACCACTGTTGAGAATTGAAACGTTGCTTGAAATGGCCTCAGCCGTGTTTGGTGACCAGATATGAATAACCAGATACTTCCCGATCTTCCTCTTCTCCATCTCCTTCCCTTCCCCACTACCTTCATCCACACAACATACCCCAATTGGGGATGCCATAGACTTACTGGATTTAGACGGTTGGGAGCAGTCGGGACTCTTGTGCGGTATTAACTATAAAAAATATATATATTTATATCGATAATTAAATCAGCTGTTAAACAGATCGACATACTTAAAATTGCAATCGGTGCCATCGTTAGTGTAACTTTTGTAGTAACAGGGCGTTGGTTAGTTCCTCTGTTAGCCGCCTGCAGTTAAGCTAGTATCCCAACCTGTACGTTATTTTTTCACGTGACTTGATAAAAATCAATAATCTGTTTTTTTAAAGATATTTTTTCTATTCTTCCCCCTTCCCTAGCCTGTTTCTGTCACTATTCCCGTTTACACCTCTCTAACCTGACATGTTACATTAAAAAACAATCTATAATTTATTGTTTTTTAAATTTTGTTTAATCAATAATAATAATTATTATAATTTTTTAAAATTTTTAGTTAAAAGTTCTGCTAGGTAATTATTTTTACGCGCGAGAGCTGTTTCGCCTTCTGAGGGCATTATCAAACAGGGCCTTATTCAACTTTTAACTAAAAATTGTTTAAAAAAAAAAATATATATATTATTGTTAAAATAAAATTTAAAAAATTTAAATGGAGTTCTACAAAATAAACTTTAAAACCATAAATAAATATAATTTATTGTTTTGCTGTGTAGTTTGCAGAATTCTATATTTTTTAAGATATTTAATAATTGATTTTATATTGCATCTTTCAATATTTCTGCGAATCTATTAGGTATATTAGTATGACTACGCATAACAACTGTTTCGCCTTTCGAGGGCACGCGAAACTGCGGTGAAGCCACTGGAAGAAGGTCTAGCTAATATTTTTACCCAACATATACAAATTTGCGATAAATCACTTTCATCGGGTTTTCACGTCGTATACCATGAGAGAGAAAGAGACAAGAAAAGTCGTCACATAATATCGCAGCACTTCTAAGTATGTAAGGATGTTCTCCGTCCGCACTAACTTCACATAATCGAGTCGCATAACTTACGTCAACAGATTTTGAGGGTATTTCCTATATTTGTGTTGATTAAAAAACTTGCAGTGGTTATACAAATAAATCAAACATGATTGTAATATGTGCTATGCGTGAATGTTCAAATAAGACCAAACAAAGATTATAAAACGTCACTTTTCATAGGTATTTCAACAGTTTTAAATATTTTTGACCGAGCTTGAGAATTTTCACAGTTTCAATGATATAAAGACATAAAATCAACAAAAAGCTATTTTCACATTTTTAATGATATAAAGACATAAAATCAACAAAAAGCTTCCATCATTATTTAGGCAAACTTTCTGTTATTAGTGTTTGTGTGATATTTTAACTTTATAAATCATTTTAATGGTGTATTGATATTGTTTTATTTAATGGGTTCAAATATGTTTATTAAAAATGTCCGAATTGCACGTGGGCGGTAACCAATAGGCTATCCAACATCCTTTAACATATCTTTGTCTCTTTCTACCGAGTCAGTATAAAGTCAACAATCCTAACTACACTGTTTCGCAAAGGTACCTCTCCATGTCCTGTAAGGTACCTTCTCTATTGGTTGCTTGGAGTGAGGTAGAGCGAAATAAATCAAACTGAGTTGCATCATTTCAATGCTGAGTCTAAACTATGTACATTACTTTAGACTGGCTCGATGTTGCACTAGGGATGCATAATTTCCTTTGTGAGTTAGTATGACCTTACGAGTGTTAACTTTTCAAATCTTTAACTGACGGATGGGTCCAGAAATTTATCAAATTATAAAAGAATCTTTTCAAATTCTACCAACCTACCTATAATGTAGTTTAACAGATATTATTCTATATTTAAAATGGGTGGATTGAAGCAACTAATATTTCATCCTGGCAAGTCAAGCTACGTCCCGTTATTAATCACGGGTAACAACTAGTTATAAATGTTATTATATCAACTGCAATCACGTTAGAATTAATAAATTTAATCTCTCGAAGGTCGCCAATGAGGAAGTACAATAAACCAAGTAAATAATATGTTTATTGTTATCAATAATCCTAGGATCTGGAGTATGTACGATAACATAGAAACGTTTTATATTAGATATTATATGGTAATGGGTTGGTCCGATATTACTTGAATATAAATAGGAAGGTATGTTATAGTCGCGCAATTAGAGTAGCAACCAGAGTGGTATATACTCTAAGTATCGCCCTGGTGAAAAACCACCATTCAGAATCGAAACGTTGCTTGAAATGGCTTTAGCCGTGTTTGGTGACCAGATCTGAATAGGCAGGTACTTCCCAACCTTCCTCTTCCCTATCTCTTTCCCCTCCCCACCACTTTCAGCCTCCTAGGCTGGATCCTAGGATCTGGAGTGTGTACGATAACATTGAAACGTTTTATATTAGATATTATATGGTTAATGGGTTGGTCCGATATTACTTGAATATAAATAGGAAGGTATGTTATAGTCGCGCAATTAGAGTAGCAACCAGAGTGGTAGATACTCTAAGTATCGCCCTGGTGAAAAACCACCATTCAGAATTGAAACGTTGCTTGAAATGGCTTTAGCCGTGTTTGGTGATCAGATCTGAATAGGCAGGTACTTCCCAACCTTCCTCTTCCCTATCTCCATCCCCTCCCCACCACTTTCAGGCTCACAACATATCCTATTTGGGGATGCCATAGTCTTACTGGCTCTAGACAGTTGGGAGCAGTTGAGACTCTTGTGCGGTATTCATTTAAAAGAATTTAAAAAAAGACCCAAACAACACGCAATTAGCATTGTGTGTATTGGTGCATATTTATTTACTTTTGTTAGTGATTTCCTTGCTAAACGTCACTGAGAAACAGCATTTTGTATTGTTTTTTTTTTACGTGAATACCACACACGCGTCTCAACTGCTCCCAACCGTCTAGAGCCAGTAAGACTATGGCATCCCCAATAATAATAAGGGGTATGTTGTGAGGCTGAAGTCAATGGGAAGGGGAAAGAGATGAGGAAGGGGACGGTGGGAAGTACCTGGCTATTCAGATCTGGTCACTAAACACGGTTAAAGCCATTTCAAGCAACGTTTCAATTCTGAATGGTGGTCTTTCACCAGGGCGATACTGAGAGTATCTACCACTCTGGCCTACTAAGCCTACTTATTTGTTATTCAGCGAGAAAGTGACAAAAAGTATGTGCGATCATCGAATTTTAATATTAGAAAAGGTATAGCTGCAGCGTGGTCTTTTTACTAAATTAACATTTGTTTTTTTTAAATTTACTGGAATTTTCTTTTCTAAAGCCGAATAACGTGCTTTATGCAAGCAATGCATCTGTATGAGTATTGTGTTCCGACTAAATTTGCTGCGATACCTACAATTGTAATATTCGCTAAAACGGAAGTTAGAAACCTTCTTAATGTAGATTTAAAGGGTCAATCACTTTTTTTTTGTTAAAAAATAATATAAAGTTCTGCAAATACACAAAAGCTATAAAAAAGAATATATTACCTTGGAGTAAGAATATATATGGAGAGAAAGCTAAATATTTTTACGCAATTTATACAAATTTACGATAAATCACTTTCTCCGGGTTTTCACGTCGTAAATCGTGAGAGAGAAAGAGACAAGACAAGTTGTCACATAATATCGCACCACTTTTAGGTATGTAAGCATGTTTACCATCTCCTGCGTATCCGCCCACTGCGTTTTCTTATGCGACATAAATCAACGGTCTTTGAGGTTATATCCTATATTTTTGTTGATAACAATACTGTGAAAAAGTGGTTGTACAAAAAACTAAACATTATGTAGACATGTGTTATGAACGGATGTAAAAAAGCGTGTCCATGAAAACCCTAGCCACGCCTGAGTCAGGAATAAAATCAACAATCCCGACTACTCTGTTTCGCAAAGCTATCCCTCCTGGTATATTATTGCTCCGAGAGTATTAGAATATGTGAAACTTCTAATAAAATCAAATGAACCGCATGTCGCAAAAACGAAATATTATAATTTTTAATAAGCATACTAAAAGTCCTCAGGATATCAAAGTGAATATACGATTTAACATGTATCAGGAAGGACCTCGAAAATACGACACGTATTTTGCTATAATTTAATCGGCGACAATGTCCTGTTAATGTATTCCAATAGCCGCGCGATCAAGTGGGCGTATCCTTGGCAAACATTTTTCTAGGTTAAGCAATATACGCCTACGAGAAGTTGTTGTGTTTATTTCGGTATTAAGTATACCTATAGACTTCTAAATACGATATTCTTGCAAACTTAAGAGAAAATAACACTTCAAACAACGGAAGGTTTTCCCGAGATTTGCATTTGAATCAAAACTGATGAATCTGTAACGATAATATCAAATGTTTTCCAAGGATGCACTCGAGATGTGAGTAATTTACGTTAGATGAATAAAAGCTGACCCTCACCATTGACATTCTTATCGTAAAACGATTTCCAAATTTTTATTTACCTGATTTTATTTTTTTATTCGACGAATTAGTAACTGGGAACTTCCCGGAAGATTTCTCCGATAACATTTGAGATTATAGTAATACGTTCAAAATAATTAATTAAAATGTATAGCTTAGGCATATTGATATTCAAGTCTGTTACAGCAAACTCGACCCTATGCCCCTCTTAAACGCCTTCGATTATACGATTTTTGTCCCAAAGTTTGTAGGCAGTTGCGGGTCCCGATGACAGCTGTGTTAGCAATCAGTAGCGGTGCCTACGTCATACTCGAATTCGGACAGTTCACGAATTAAGGATTTCGAAACGTTTTTAAAATCAATAATTATTTTTGAAAATCTTTGATTTTTAGTGAGACGGTCGGAATAGACAACAACTTAAGCTGTTTTTGGTTCATTCGCCGCTCGACAGTGGGCTGATAAATACGTGGAGTCTGTGCCTTACGTTAGCGTGAATTCTTAATTTATTTTAACGAATAGGTACCTAGAAATACATATATTTTTTTAATATGTTGATTCTACTAATAAATAAAGTTTTTTTTTACTGCCACAATTTTATAGAAAATAATACAGAAGAAAAAAAACATACGCAAATTAATTTGTATTATCTTTAAGACTCCGCCCACTTGTTTTTGAGAACGCCTATTTATTTGTAGGGAATTGTGTCTCAATCATATTCGTTACCATCTGAAAAGACAAATACAAATGCTGATGAAATTATTTCAAGTATTCTAACGGTTTTTTACGTAAATTTGGCGTTACAATTAGGATAAACATAGTTAAGTCAATATGCGAATAGTCGTAAACACGAATGCATAATAATTATATTTACTTGACTAATTTCAACATTAAAAGGGCGAGATAAGAAAATTGGCAACACTGTACTGAAATCAAATTGTATCGCTTAATAATAATATTGTTTTCAGGAAACTTTCGGGATTCTGGTTTAGACAATATCATAAAATTAGTGGCGGGGTGAAAACTATATTTACTGAAAGAAATGGTAGACAGTATCAAAACAAAGTTGTGACCTGATTCTATCTATCTAAAGTCTAAGATATTCTTGATTGGGGGAAAGTTATAAGGCTGAAGAAAGTGGAGAGGAGAAAGAGATGGGGAAGAAGATTGGGCAGTACGCGTGTATTTGTAGTTTTTTCTTGATGCAAAGAAATCAGACTACCAAAAATGAAGAAAACCAATGCACAAAATAGCTTACTTTATAAAGGGATGAAATGTTATAATGCGCTGCCGGAAACCATCAAAATTATGCCAATTAATAAATTTAAAATAACCTGTAAGAACCACTTGAAATACATAAATCAAAATAATAAGTTATAATATTATTATTCGGTCAAAAAGAATATGAAATAATTAGATACTTTGATGTACAAGTAACTAATATAAAAAATATAAAAAATAACCCTTAGCATAAGATGTTTTGAAAATGGAGTGGTCGAAAATTTAAGGGTCATTTCATAGACCATTTTAAGAACAAAAAAACTTTGCATGGCTTCGTCAATTTTAATTAGTTTTATTCAATAAAATAACATACGTATGGGCTTTTATCGAAAATTGTCTAAATAAGTGGTAGCTGTTAAACGAGTACATTAGGAACATGGAAGCTCCTTATATATCTGACACGAGGCATTTTATTTAAAAAAAATGGTACATAAAAAAAAACATTCCAAGAAGCAGCGGAATATCATACACAACATTGAAACTTAAGACTATTTAGTGTCGAATTGCTTTAAAATTTCCCTACACGTGGCACACGTTGAAGGACACAAATCACAACGCTCTGACTATATAGTAAAAGGAAAGGAAAAACATATTTTTTTAACAGAAAACCGTAACAGACGAATATTTTTTTTAGGAAAAAGGCAGTAACCCTCATGATTTGCGAAAATGACTTAACATAATTGTTATCTTTCCCAGCCATAAAACACTTTGTAGAAAAGAATCAGGTTGCGAAAATGTAAATCTCAGTAAAATTTCTATTCAGTTAAAAAATATTCAAGCGTGTCCCAAATACAGCGAGGAAAAACCGCTTCACCCTTGACCCAATCTATGCCTCAATTATTAATTCATGTTTCATTCTCTTAATTCCATTCATGCATAAAATTTTAATTTTTTTAACCATCAGCCCTTCCTTATTTCGAAATAATGTATTTTATCTTTGTGAAAACCCCACTCTTGAAATGTTTTTTTCATCTCCTGTAAAATTTTGATTTTTAAGGATTAATGCCTTTTTCCTAAACACAGTACAACATCTAAATAAAGGTAGGTAAAATTTCGACACCCGAAGACATAAAAAAGCAGGACTATTATTTAAAAAAACAAAATAAATAAAACCGTACTCAAATGGATACTTTTTACTTGAAAAGTAATGAATGAGTGTTAAATACTAATGTTAAATTATATATTATATAATAAAATAATCCGATTTACCTATGTCTTTAAATATGAGCACCGTTTAAGCACAATAACATGTGCTTCATCAACGGGAGAATAGTAACAACAAAAAACAATGAAAACATTGCACAGCTAATCCTGTAGATATTTTGGATACCTGCCAAAGGATATTTAAAAAGTTGATTCGTCCCACTTTTGGCCGCCTGCGCAGATAAATTAAGATCTGTAAATAACGCTTTTGTATTTGTATGAATACAAAAGCTTCTCTTCCAAAACACTTGTTTTTATTGACAAGAATCAACCCACTGGACAGAAAATAAAACGCGTGGGAAAATTGTAAAATGCAACGAAAGAGATATTACTGAAATTTGCCAAGTTTTGTCGCAAATTTATTTTATTTATTCTTCGAAGCGGAAATTCGTTTGAAAACATTTTAGAACATAAAAACATTCGACCGGCTCGTATTTATTTATTTTTCTTCCGTTTAAAAGTAATCATTTTTTTCCGATACGAAAACATTTGATTCGCGTTTTTTTACGATTCAAAATATTTGATTTTCGAGTACTTACATAGCGGTGTTTATTTTTGTTCCGTAATGATGTCAACACGATATTGTTGTGTTTGCGAAGTTTCAGAACGACGTACGACACGGCCATGTTGGCACTTGGAACACTGCGATTGTGTTGGCATTTATGAAAATATTAATATGTAATAAATTATAACAAATGTCTTTCGCCTTCAATAAAACAGCATTTCCTGTTGATACTCTGGTACACATTTAGATTTTCTTTGTGTTCTTCGTTCATTTGCTCGTGACAGTTTACCAAACAAATTTGATTTTCACAGGCTGCAACATCTGTTAAAATGTAAACCAGCTTTCGGTTTTTTATACGTGTTGTATTTTTAGGTACTGATTTTCCAAGGTCAATTTAGCATAATCGTTGTCCAGGATTCATTTAGTACTGAAACATTGCTGTTGATTTCGTTTGCGTATCGTCGCCGGAAAGGCAAAAGGGTTGAAGCGCCATTGTAAGTAGTTTACACCAGAGCAATTTTAAGTTTTTATTGTTTTACAATAAAATTCATAAGTCTTCAGTGCCTGGTTGGATTTTGAAAAAAAATGAGTTACCTGAAGCGACAAAAAACTGAAAAAGTCACAAACTTGAGTCAAGCCTTCTCGCAAATGGTACATATTTCTAAGATGGCTAAAGCGCCACAGAAGTCTTCAGAATCAAACGAGTCAGAGCATTCGATGCAGAAAAAAACTAATCGAAACTGCATATTTGACTAATTTTTTTTTATCAAAGTGTCACTTAAGCCCTTTTGCCTTTTCAGATATCATATCTAAATAGCCAGGTTCTCCAAACTTTTTGTATTCTTTCTATGTTCACTTATAACTAACGAAACGTTTCGAAATTAACGATATATACATCCCGGTGAAGTTCTATCATATCTGGAGGGAATAATATGCCTGGTTTTTGTATGAAAAATTATGCAACCGGTCCTTTATTATTATTTCTGTATGTTTGGTTAGAAAAAAAAATCTCGGCAACACTGATTATTTATATTTTCGTAGAAAGCACTTTGCGGTTTGACATATTTAAAGAAATGAAAATATAACTTTGCATAATACCACTGAGTTTAGTTGGGAGTAAACGTGTGTCAGGATTATTTCGGCTGCTTAGAAAATCGCGAAAATATATGATACGTATGTATGTACATTTGGTGGATTATTTGTTGTGAAATCTATATTTGAATAAGGAATCGACTGTTTAACAATGTTACTTTGTTAGTTGGATGTCATTTTATAGCAAATCTTATTAGTAATATTTCAATGGGACAATAGGTCCCGTTGCAGAATTTCGGTCCAAACTGAAAACTTACCTTTTCAGACTCTCGTATCCTTAAATTCATTAAAAGAATCTCAACATAATCTGTCTCTCGACGAATCAACTTTAGATATACAAATTTTAACCAAATCCTGTACGACAAATTCAGAAAGTTCATTTTTTAATTTCGCTCCCATGCCCTGAATCGGAAAAAAAAAATCATAATTATAATTTTAAGTTAATAAGTGTGTCTATCTGATGGGACCTGCCAGGTAAGTATGTTCCTGTATATTTTCTTATTTTAACTAGGAATTAATATGTAATAATAGAAAATAAGATCTGTACAGCGCTCTTGAGGTGATTTTTCACAAAAACGGCGCTATACAAATCATGCAAATATTATTATTATTATTATTATTAGTTTTATAATTTACTATTATTGTTTAAACTTTTTTTCACATGTTTGAGAATGAACTTTCCCGCTCAGAAGTCGACCAATTGCTGCACTCGTTTCCTGAAGATGAAAAATCTCAAAATACCGACTCTAGGAAAGCTACAGGCCACCTGGGTCACTCTCCACTCCAAGATAATGTACTTTGAAGGTCAATTGGCTTTTTGTGAAAATTGCTTCACACCTCGCCACACATAACTTGTTTTGATTATTTATTATATAATATTATTGATACAGAATTAACATGTTTTTTCTTCTTTTAACATAGCCCATATGTGTATATTTCAAGATTAAAGGGAAACCGTTGATGATTGAAGGGACAATATGTTCCATCGTTGTAACTGAAAAACTAGTGAAATTTAAGTTAACTAACTAACCATCACGCCGTTTCCCCGCAGGGGTACGCAGAGAGGGCGGACCGCCATATAACTCTATCTTGGCACACACTCTTTGCTTCATTTACATTCATACATCGTCTCAAACATACTTTTCTGTTATTCTGACTCTTCACATGACCCGATTCAAGTATTTGATATACTTGATCGTGCCATGTCTTTCTCGGGCGTCCTCGACTTCTTCCATTCACTTTCGCATCATATATTCTTTTTACACTCCTTTCTTCGTTCATTCGCTCTACATGCCCAAACCATCTAAGCGTCCCTTTCTTGATCCTATTCATTACGCTCACATCAGCCTTGCATTCTTTCCGGATATCCACATTTTTAATACGGTCATACATGGTTTTACCGCACATACGTCTTAATGATCTCATTTCTACAGCATTTAGTCTACTTTCATCCTTCCTCTGCCAGTTCCATGCCTCACTGCCATACATCAGGGTTGGTATTAGCACTCCATTGTAGACTGCTAGCTTCGCTTCTTTGGACAATGTCTTATTTGCGCCAACAGCGTTCAGTCCTCCATTAATGGAGTTTCCTGCATTCACCCTTCTTTTCAAATTCATATTTAAGTTATTTCCTGAAATCCTCCCTATCAACATAAGACAAAAATTATCCTTCCAAACTCACTACACAAAAGTCGTCTTGAAACGGACCAGGAACACCCCTCGCCTACCGGTATCTCTTCAATTCCTCATGTCCAAGAATGCGGTGTTCCCACGCACATTCTCCCAACATTCTTCCTGAAGGTTGTTCCTAGGTTCTTCCTCTAATAAGTGTTTTATGGAGATTGAATTTTGTCTTGATTAAAAATTACTTTAGATACCGTAGTGCATCTGTTGGACAGGGTGATTTTCCTGTTAAATTTTTTTAATCCAAATTTGTGTTAATTTCCTATTTTTTTTCCTTCCCCTCCTAACTTGTCTTAACCTAACAACATTCTCTAAATTCGGGATTCCTTAATCCCACAGGCACCAGGCAGGCAGTTGGGTGCCATAGCACTGGCTCCAGGAACTTGGAAGTTATGGTCATCAGTGACATCATATTTTGAAAAACACATCAACGCGCGTGTTCTAAAATACTTCGCACAAAGAAAAAATATAGTCAACCGAAAAATAAAAGTGAGTGCTTGACCCAAGTTAATTAACCCATGAAAAACACACTTGTGGCTTCCTATCAAATATACGCTATGGATGTATGGAGGTCGACCGCTGCTAGGAGCTGTTGGGTAATTTTTATGTTGATTTCGTTGTTCGACACATTTTGAACCCGTGACCCTGGTGGCTAAATGCTAAGTGTTAACGCTCTACCGATGGACCACCGAGGTCGAGATGTAGATATTTACATAAAGTGGGTATGTTAATAAAAATAGTAAATATATCTCAGAGTAATAATATACCAGGAGGGATAGCTTTGCGAAACAGTGTAGTCAGGATGGTTGATTTTTTCCTGACTCGGGGGTGGCTAGGGTTTTCATAGACACACATTTTTACATCCATTCATAGCACATGTCGACATAATGTTTTGTTTATTCGTATAACCACTTTTTCACAGTATTGTTTTCAACAAAAATATAGGATATAACCTCAAAGACCCTTGAGTTATGTCGCATAACAAAACGAAGTGTGCGGAGTTTTCCGGAGACGGAAAACATGCTTACATACCTAAAAGTGGTGCGATATTATGTTACAAATTGTCTTGTCTCTTTCTCTCTCACGGTTTACGACGTAAAAACCCGGAGAAAGTGATTTATCGTAAATGTGTATAGGTTGGGTAAAAATATTTAGCTCTCTCTCCATATACTCGTATATTCTTACTCCAAGGCTTGACAACTAAGGCGACGTTATATAATGCAAAATCGTATGGTTCGCTTAGGTTAGGTTAGCAGGGCATGCACAATGCGATCGCGAGCATGTCGACACAGTAACGCAAAAAATTGTAGCTTTATTATCGATTGTATTTTGCGTCTGTATAACAATAAGAAGTAATAAACTCCGAGTCAGTTGAGCTTTGGGCTTCGTCTTGCAAAGTTAACCTTGCCCGTTGGAAACAGCACAATGAAACTATCCAACCTTTGCATCGATTCAACTTTAACCCCATGCGTGACTCGTGCATGCAAACGGCCTCGCCTGCCAAAGGTGGTCTTCTGACATTGTACTGGTTTACCCCCAATTATTGCCCTTCGCTCGATACTGGATGTAGACATCAAGGAAAGCCCGTTTTTTCTTTGTGTTCGGATCAATGGGGCAGCGGAATGGGAAGCCTTTGGGTAAGGTTTAACGGTGTAATAAACAATTAAAAGCTGTATTTTTAAGGAAAACTACTATTTCTGAGGCCCTAACACGAAACATCGATATGGATGGATACCAACGTCCGGATCCGCTCAGTGACGATATTGTTCCGCATGAGAGCTTATTGATATGGTATGAATATCAATCAAGGAGTATGTGCCAAGACAATGTTGTGTGGCAGTATATCCTTCTGCCCACCCTTGTGATATTGAACTACTTAGTTAGTTAAATAATTATTTTGATGTGTAAAAATACTTACATCGCAGATTTTTTTTTTATTGAAAACCATTTTTTTACAACTAAATAATATTTTTAATAATTAATAAAAATATTATGTAGTGATAAAAAAATTGTTTTTAATAAGAAAAAATCTGCGATGTGCGTATTTTTACACATCAAAATAATTATTTGACTAACTAAGTAGTCAAATATCACAATGGTGGGCAGAAGGATATACTGCCACACAACTTTGTCTTGGCACATACTCCTTGATTGATATTCATACCATATCAATAAGCTCTCATGCGGAACAATATCGTCACTGAGCGGATCCGGACGTTGGTGTGAATCCAGCTTAATGTCGGTAATTTGAAATCGTTTCCGAGACCGACTGCAGATCGCCAACGAATTAACGAAAACTCACGTCGACTAAACATGCTTAATTTAGACGATGTGAACTGCCGTTTGTTCGTTTGCGATCTGCGGTCGGGCTCAGAAACGATTCCAAATTACCGACATTATATAAAATCTATATCGGTGCTAGGGCCCTGGAAGATAGAAGCTTTTAAAATGCCGATATACTGTCGCATCCTTGAAACACCCCTGGTAGATGGGGTAAATGTAGAAGTTTTTCATTGCATGATCAAATATTGCTAAGTTGTACAAAATTTACAAAAAAAATAAAATTTGGGTCATATTAGTAAAAGATTTATGCAAGATGTAGCTTCTCATAGCTTCAAAACATATGTCACCGGTATTAGGGTAGTTCCACTGAGTTGTTCTTGGTCAGGGTTGTCCCGGTGACCCAATTCGACAGGGCACATTCTAAGGTTACAGTTTGTGGAGTTTTTTTTATTTTAAACTTCTACTCAAATACGTCATTCAGTATAAATAAACACAATATAATACCCACCATTATTATTATTTGTACCTATCAAACATGTTTTCCAGACGCAGACGTGTCAAAATTGTAAATGAGACAATTTTGATGGAAATAGATTCAATAATGTTAAATCAGCATTGCTTGTTCAAATAATCTCGCTAATGTAAGTAAAAGCAAGAAATCCACACTCTTTTATCTCATCTTCAAACAAACCGAAATAGCCATTACGCTATGATTTTATGAGGCCACTAATTTTGATCACCTAATTGAAACCCGCAAAAAAAATGTCCAAGGAAGCGAAGCTTCACAGTCTACAATGTCCGATGGAGTGCTTATACCAACCCTGATGTTTGGCATTGAGGCATGGAACTAAGTGGCAGAGGAAGGATGAAAGTAGACTGAATGCTGTGGAAATGAGATCCCTGAAGCGTATGTGCGGTAAAACCATGTATGACCGTGTTAAAAATGTGGATATCCGAAAATAATGCAAGGCTCATGTAAGCGTAATGAATAGGATCAATAAAGTGACGCTTATATGGTTTGGGCATGTAGAGCGAATGAACGAAGAAAGGAGTGAAAAGAATATATGATGCGAAAGTGAATAAAATAAGAAGTCGGGGAAGACATGGCACGATCACGAGAACTACTCGATCCAAAATATTATTTAGTTGTAACAATAATATCAGGGCTGAGTCTTTCAGATACTCGCTTGTACCTAGATTGCATGTAGTTGGTAATACATACGCAGAGGTGGCTGATGTATTTAACTGCACGGAATGTAGATACAAGAAGGCTATACCATCATACATATTTAATCAATAATATTTTTATGTATTTAAACACTATTTTTTAAAAGGAATAGTTTCCTTATTTTGTTGGTGCATAAAATTGTCATTTTTTCACTGTCAATTGTAAATCTTTAATGTAAAAACCCTCATGGGCGTATACAATAAAAATAAATAAATACTTGAATCGGGCCATGTGAAGATTCAGAATAACAGAGGAGTATGTATGAGACGATGTATGAGTGTGAATTAAATAAGGAGTGTGTGCCAAGACAGAGTTGTATGGCGGTCCGTCCTCTATGCCTACATTGCCTACCCCTGCGGTGAAACGGCGTGATGGTTAGTTAGTTAGTTGATTAAAACCCGCAACCCGTTATAACTTGACGGACAAACTGCTTACAAATTTTAATTGAAAGAAGATGATCAATAAAACCTAATTCTTCAAAAAAACTGTCTGTTGTTTTCAATCGCTTAACAATTAAATCTCACGCGTCAATGCACTTTACCCATGAACCACTGACTGCGGCCTTCAATAAAGGTTTGGCTGCCGAACTTTTGAGGTTGCCGGTAGTTTAACGTGCCAATCAAAGTTTAAACATCCTAACAAGGTATGCATGCGATTGAGGAATAACATAACCTCACCAACAAAGGTAATATTCACAAGTGTCAAGTGATATTCTACCTGATGCGCCATCGACATTCTAAGGTCAGAGTTTTTTTTAATATTCTCTGCATCTAGGTTGATCGTCTAGACGGATTAATTTCAAATTTAGGACAAATTAAAAGTTTTGTAATACTACATACTAAATCTTTACCTCGGGTGCAACAGTTATTGTTTAAAGAAATGAAAAAACAATTTTGTATAAGACCACGGATATTATTTTAATTTTTATGAGCGGTCGGTTTCGCTTAGGCTAAGCATCATCAGGGTACGAAATTAAATTAATTACGTTTTGTCTCTTTCAATTGATAATAATTATCTCTTTCTCTCTGTTCCTTTGTTATAGTTTAAATGTTATTCTATTGTTTTCTCATTGTTCTGTTATTTTATTTTATGTTTTGTTCTCCATCTTTGTATTTTTTGTTTGGTTTAATTTTGTACCCTGACGAAGCTTAGGCTAAGCTAAACCAGTCGGTCATAAAAATTAAAATAATATCCGTGGTCTTATACAAAGTTTTTTTTTAAATCTTTGAATATGTCAAACCGCAAAGTGATTGCTTTCTACGAAAATATAAATAGTTATTGTTTATGTGATGACCCAGTGGAAGGGATTAAGGCAAATAAAAGGTGAATGAGAGAATATTTGCAATACGTTCAGAAGACCAGTGACTAAAAAACATTTGAAAGACCGAAAATAAGCTGGCAGAAACATGTGGTAATATTGTGTGAAAAATACCCGAAGCTCTTGGGAGGTGTCACACAAAAATATTTTTAAAAGCAAGCTGACCTAAAGTAGCTTGATCGAGGGCACGTGACCAGGACCCTGAAATAACGGAATCAGAAGGAAATAGATAAATCACCCGCATCAAGTTGAAATGTGAGTATGATATTTATCACTGATATGTGAGTACTTAGATGAAACCCACAACATTCTCAGGAAGGTTACTACATAATTAAGTATACCTGGGATGTGACCTTCCGTGGAAGTGCTTTAAGTTCAAAGGGTTAAGCCAAACGTGGTAGCGTGTTCGTGGTTAATTAGATCTGACGATTATGTATTTATTATAGGACTTACTACAGCTGAATCATAGAGGAAGGACTATGTCAAATACAAGAGTAAATTTTAAATGGAATAATGATGCGTTCGTTGTTTTCCATCGTTTAGTTATATCATGGGTCATGGTCAGGGTTACCATAATATAATGTCCCGTGTTTATGATACCTATATTACCATAATATTATTTTATGTTGCTGTATGATTATTTACGATTTTATTTTATCGAATATGTAAGAAGCACTGTGGGAGTAATTTTAAGAACTCTACTCCCTGAATGGGGTCAAAGTAGAGCGCACTTGAGGTGAAATATCACAAAACTGCGCTATATTATATTTTTTTCATTTATTTATTGCAGATCTCATGGAGGGTAGTGCAATTCCAAGAGTTCCATATAATATATAGAAAAAAATACAATTATAATAAATAAAAACATGATAAAGTAGTAATAAATAAATAAAATTAGGCTTAATTTCAAGACATCATGAAATGACTACATTGTTTATAACCGGGGCCCTGCAAGAAGTCCAGTGCTGCCATCACAAGAGTGTTTTCGCTCGTGCCTATTCTTATTCGGTAGTTGGCGATGCGTCTTCTTATTAAGGCTCTGAACCCGGGAACTCGCCCTTCTGCAAACATATCTGAGGCACTGCAGTACCATGACAGCCCGAAAAGCATCCGGTACGAGTTGTTGTACTCTACTTCCATTATTTTAAAAGTTGTATGATTGAAATTTGTCTTCAGCTCCGATGTATACAGGCTGGTACAATATGTATTAAATATTTGCCGTTTTGCTTCTCGGTTGCATTTGTCGAATCTTCGATGAATTAGATAAATGCGATGTTATTATTATTAACTCACTAGTCATAAGTCTTAGTTGTAAGTCAGTAAACACAAGTCTTACTTGAAAGGCACTAATAATAAGTCTTAGCTGTAAGTTCATAGTTATAAGTTATAATTTATACGCCACTAGTTATTAGTCTTAGTGATTAAGTTTTAGGTTATGTAAATTGAGTTGTAAAGCGCCCTTGAAGTGATCTTCTTTCACGTAAACGGCGCTATAAAACTTAGCCTATTATTAAAGTTATTTCAGCCAACATTCCAATTTTCTTGCTGAAATTTCAGTGAACTAATGATAACAACAGGCTAGCAGTAGCAACGATTGAAGGGAATTTGCAATGTCGGTAAAACATTTCACTATTATTTAAAAAGAGGAGATCTTATATCTTGGTCACATTACAAGAAGCAACAAACAAAATAATAATTACCTGATATATCCATATATCCAAGAGATAGAAAACATAGTAGAAAAAGAAGCCACACACACACACACACATGACCCCGAGGCTTACGTGACTGGTAAGAATGCTATTTCAGTCTGCAGCCTTCAAGGTAAAGAATTCCACTATAAATAGTCAACTTAATATAGGAAAAAAAGATCTTTTAAATTTTGTCAAATCAATATCAGAGTATAATTGGAGAACCTAGTTGCATAGTTAGGATCCACCAACAAACCTAAAACCCTATACCCAATTCATGTCCCGTATTCTTGTTCGATATTTTTGGCAACCCTAATCAGTGATCGTATAACCTTGTCACTGACTGCACCGGAATTATTATCATATCAATTATTTCCAAAATATAAAGACAAAGCAATGAGTTTAAAACAATAATAATAAAACCCCAGTAAAATATTATGATATCAATCAAACAACATGTTCGTGATAACGCCATTAAAATAATACACAGGCTTTCCTCTACGTTGTTGAATTCACTAAATGTTAATGTTTTCTGCATTTGTTGAAACAATAGAAATATCGATTTGGTTGACTGAATATAGAAATAATAAGACAGTTAATATCGCTATTTTTGTCGAAATCACCTTAAGGGCGCTTTACAACTAAAATTTAACAAAAATGATCTAGAAAGTGAACAAATTAATATTAGAAAAAAATGAATATTTTTTTAAAACAATTAATTACTCCTAGGATACTTTTGACGTTGCTTGTCGCGTGACAGCCATTTCTCCCTTCGAAGGCATTATTAAAGTAGCAACACAGAAGAACTTAATCATGAAAAAAAAAGAAATTAAACAATAACTTGGTTTTCAACTGTGAATTACATTTTTTTTATATAATCGCTTACCGGTTTCGCTTTTTATAATGTTGATTTAGGCTTAGTGTAACATAATGGTCATGCTGTTATGCTTAACACCTGATTATGATCAAATGCTGAAACGACCTGAGAATCGGCGGTTAACGGGGGCGATTATTTGAAATGGTAACGGTAGAAAAATAATAATGGCGCTATGATTTGCGACAGTGTAAAATGTGACAGTTGTTCAAACAGTGGTCTAGTGGGACCTGAATTTCATTGGAAAAAATGTGGGATAACGCCTTTTACCTAAACACAGTCAAAGAAAAGGCAAAGATGGAGACGATCGAGATCTTGGAGTAACAATGTATGGAGAGAGAGCTAATTATTTTTACCCAACCTATACAAATTTGCGATAAATCACTTTCTCCGGGTTTTTACGTGGTACACCATGAGAGAGAAAGAGACAACAAATATAATACACCTCTTCTACGTACTGTCACAATGATCTTGGGCTCCTGGGTCACCGCGGGACTCCGCTCACATTTTTTATTATGCCACTAAACTTGACACAACTGAACGGTTTTTTAGGTTATATGCTATAGTTTTGTTGATAATAATACTGTGAAAAAGTGGTTATACGAATAAACAAAAACATTGAGTCGATATGTGATATAAATGGATGTATAAATACCCTAGCCTTAGTCTTAGCTACGCCCAGGTCCGCTTAGTCCGGTAAAAATCATCAAAAACTGACTACACTGCCTTGGATAGATACCACTCTATATACTCTAAGATCTAGATAGATTACATATTAAAGAGTTAGTCCTTTTGAGGAAAGTAAGGAGTGAACTGGGAGTGAGAGGGAGGAAACACAGAAGCTGACAAATCATTTCACAGCCAAGTTGTTGAACACTACGGAGTAGGTAGATACTGTTATTTATAACATCAAAACCGTGTGTATAAAAAAACACTTTTTCTAAACGGCCTCTCAATTTAATTTATGTTGTCAGTAGCATGAATAATAAAAGTACTTGACATTATTAAATCCACGGGTATTTCTCTCCATCAACAGCAAACAGCTGGGTTTAATCAACAAATTGAACATCGTTCTGGAGAAAGAAGCCAGCTAACAAAAAATCATTAAATTTCTGTCTCGAACAGCGAGCACTCCTACGTAAAAAAAACTTCGTAGAAAAACGAACTGAAAACTTCACTAGTGAAGTAATATACATTAATGAATTAATTAAACCAATCCCTACAAAAAGTTGTACTCAAATATTAAATTTAGGAACGTTTTATTCATACTTATTACTCACACGGTTTCGACATTAGCTTCGTCCAGACATTCCCAAAACTGCACGTGAGCCATTCCCTACTAGTAAATAAATTATTTAGCAGCCAAAAGGGCAAAGTAAAGTGTATGAAATCAATTGTAAGAATAATAATATATCTGTTCCTTTCAATTAGGGTTCAAGTATTTACTACCTTACTTACTTGTTGGGAACGGCTCAAGGACGCTATACAAATATTAATTCATACTCTCCCGTATTACTGACTAGGTATAAATCTATTTTAATAACTTATAACTTATGGTTAACACATTGAATCCACCAATACATCAATCAATAATACAAAACTATATGTATAACGTCGTATTTTTCAATCTCAGCACTCTAGAACACTAAAAAGTCACGAGCCGCCCCTGTATGCAACGCTTTCGACCGTATATATTTCCATTTAAAATCTAGTTGGATTCGGAATGGAGTCAAGTCGACTGTTCGTCACTTTTGATTTTATTTATTCATTCTACGTCCTTAAGACAATTCCAAAGCCATATTTGTTTTGTTAAGAATTTTCATCAACATCAAAGCACCCGTGTCAAAGCAGACATGAAGATATAAGGAAGTAAATCAATGAAATTAACATAAAAAATCAGCACAATCCGAGCAGCGTGAGAATCGGACTCTGACCCGGAACATCCCGACTCGAAAACGAATAAATCAAATGTGTGAATCACTACGCCATGCAGGTCGAAAAATAACATATTTATATAGCAATCTAGAAAACGTCATACCCATCTCAAAATCCTATATTTTATGCATCGAATAAATAATTAAATCACATTTAAGACAGCTGTATTTATTAAATTCTAAACCCTTTCAGAACAGTTGTGATATTTACGCTAAACACAATATAGTGCGCCATGGGGTTGGCTCGGCGTTCGCGTGTTAGTTTCCCATTAGCCCTTGGCCTGTCCTTGCCCCGTTATACCCTTGCTCCTTCTACCCTTGTACCTTCTACCCTCTACCCGTCTACGTACCTTCCAAGCGTCTACTCTTGACATTGTACCGTCGCCGTGGCAACGTCAGGCGGGTCAGGGTGCAACATAGAGTCTACTCTAATGACCTTTCTGTGTTTTGTAAGCGCGGTGGCGTATTCAAGTTTACTCAGTAGAGAAGGGGTAGCGGTCTTAATGAATTCGTGAGATAAGGTTTTTTATTTTGTCAAGTTTATTTATATTTAGAATCTGGTAGGAATTACGAAATCCCGATGAGAATTTTGAGTGGAATAAGATATTACTTAAATATTGATGAAACTATTCAATATTATCACAATTACACAAAATTTATCGCACTTTTTTTTAGTAGCCGTTTCATTACTAAGGATTGTGACACCCACTCAAATTACCCTGGTGAACAAAACTCCTCAACTCCTCGGGCTTTTGCGTTTTATGAAGAGCCAAAGTTCCAAATGCCTGTGATACTTGATGACTCCAACGCATCGGTGATCTTCCTCTGCTTCTTCTATTTTATAGTGAATACCGCACAAGAGTCCCAACTGCTTCCAACCGTCTAGAGCCAGTGAGACTATGGCGTCCCCAATCGAGGTATGTTGTGAGACTGAAGGTAGTGGGGAGGGGAAGGAGTTGATGAAGGTTTGGGAAGTACCTGGCTATTCAGATCTGGTATTCTGAATGGTGATCTTTTACCAGGGCGATACTTAGAGTATCTACCACTCTGCTTTCCTCTTTGCCAGTGATCATTACTTTCTCCAGGTTTGACTTTCAACTTTATATCAATATAGTTGACCGGTCGGTAGCTGAGTGGACAAACGCGTCGGATTCCCACCCGGGCGTCGCGCGTTCAATTCCTCTGCTGGCTAAGACCTCCATCATTGCACAAGCAACATCTTCCGCTTCTTATGATGGCAGTAGGAGTTTTTTTTTTAAATATTGTCAGGTTATTCTTAACCCGGGAATGTTTGCCTTTCTTTTTAAAAAATAAATAAAAATATATACATAGCACAAAAAGTAGTTAATTAGTTATTACAAATCAAAGAAAGCTCTTCGCTTCAATACCCACGGTTAGATTTAAACGATCTCGTATTCACTGGGAGCTTTCATGTACAGAGAGTAAACTCTCTAGGCGCACAAATAATATGCCTCTGAACTATCGGATGCATGTCTCGATCAATAACGTAGCGTCTCCCCCCACCCACACCCTTCGTCTTCCCACTCCCCTCACAACAGATAAGAATAAGTTCTTTTTGCCAAAAAACTCGTAGTACTCGTATTAGTTATGTGTATTGATTTTTTTTTTCATCAATTTCGCGATATAAATCGTAACAGGATATATACAAAAATGAGACTAAACCCTCAGATATAAATATCTACTTTTGGCTTGGTTAATCAAAACTTTTGCCTGCGCATATAACCTGTTAGATATGTCGTGGCGCTTTCGCAGCTGCCTGACGTGTTTTAGTCTTTCTTGTTATTTTTCGCCAAATAAGTAGGATATTTCACAAATTACTTCTTTAAAATTCCTGTACTGTATGACAAATTCAGAAAGTCCATTCTTTTATTTTTTTCTTTTAATTTCGCTCCCATGCCCTAAATCGAAAATAAATAAATATATACTAAATAAATATATATATATATATATATATATATATATATATATATATATATATATATATATATATATATATATATATATATATATATATATATATATATATATATATATATATGTATATATATTAAATAATAATCATAATTTTAAGTTAATAGTTGTGTCTATCTGATGGGACCTGCCAGGTAAGTATGTTCCTGTATATTTTCTTATTTAAACTAGGAATTAATATGTAATGATAGAAAGTAAGATCTGTACAGCGCCCTTGAGGTGATTTTTCACAAAAACGGCGCTATACAAATCGTCCAAATATTATTATTATTATTATTATTAAGCAAACCTAAGATAAGTAAAAAAAGAATATATTGAAATAGGAGTATTGTTTTATTTTTTTTAAATAAAAGCCCTTAAATATTGAATTTACAGAAATCAAATACTATTGTGGTTATGTTGAAGGTTAAGGTTATGTTTTTCTGGAATGCATAACCAACAGAGTAAACTTTTTTATTACAAAAAACATTATTTGTTAATAAATATACGATTTTGACCTCGTTCTGAGTGTGGCCGACCTCCTTTAACAGTTGAACACTCAGCGAAGAAAATAATATGAAAAAGCAGATAAGTTGTTAACACTTCCGATTCGAAGGGGGGTTCTTATGTCACCCCAAACAAGATAAAGATATTACTCAAGATCATGTCATGAAAACGCTTTAATTAAGCAAGGTCAAATATGGCAACTTCGTTACCTCCCTTCGGATCGTACGTTTGATTTTTACTTTCAGCTACGGAAATTGCGACCAGTCGCGTTGGACAAATCGGGATCGTTCAATTGGGCAAATCAAACTTAGCGGGCGCTAAGTTTGGTGAAAACGGCCGTTACTGTTATGATGATTAACGCAAGAAAATTGGCTTAAAGGCTGTCGTAACGCTGGTAATATAAGAAATGAACTTGCGCGAAGAAAGATATTTAAGCAAGATAAATTCTTGTCTGGCATAAGTTTTTCATTGGTGGGGATCCGCTTCGTAGTTTTAGTGCTGGAGTTTTACGACACGAGGTAAGCGGGGCCGTTTTGTAAGCGGGACCGGACGGTGGAGGTAATTTGTAATAACGAGTGAGCCGCACTAGCATTTGGCGAACTTGACTGAGTTCAACCTTTAGGTTGGTAAATTAATATTCGGGAAACAGGGGTTGGTTGTTACTTGTTGGTTTATCTTTTATTTCTATTTTATTAATCTAACTACTACAATATTGGAAGAATGTCAACAGGTATAAGATTACATAGCGTTTACATATTTTTATAATTTTAAACATGATATACGCGTATGCAAGCAATGCATTTTTTTAAGTACGTGTTCGACTCAACTCTGGTTGCCATACCTATATTGTCGAAATGCAAACAATCATTCGCCATATTGGATTTTTTAAGAGTGAATTGAGTCATGAATGTATTGAATCGAGTTTTCGATTCATCGAAAAGTATCGAATTATTTACCACACTCCATTTACTTTTCTAAAGGAGTCGGGGCAAATGGCTTTGAAAAGGCATTTCCAGGATGGCATCGTATCTCTGCACAAGTTTAAAATTATTATATTTAACGAATAGATTCGCAAGGTAATTATAATTAACAAATTATAAGGAACAAGGGTACGGAAATTGGCCGTTAATTAGTAATGGTATTTACATCAGCACGTAATTAACGTGGCTCCACTCTAGGAGATGCAAAAAGCACAGCCGTTCAAAATACACCAAATGAAAAATTATTTTGCAACTTTAATTTATAATTGGTAAAAAAATTGATAACATATTAAAAAAAATATTGTAGAACTAAGGAACTATAATAAATAAATGTACTAGTTAATTGTTAAATGATAGTCTTTAAGGTTAGGTAGATCACGTTTATTTCCGAATTTAAACACGTTGAGGTAAGAAATCACAAAACAAGAGGTGTTTTCCATCACGAAGGGTAAACCGAATTGTCAGCGGGCAAATTCCTCCTTTCCCGCTAGAAACATCTTTCCCGTGGGAAACACCTTCCTCTGCTAGGCTGTTAGGTGCGCCCCGTTGCTGGCCATGTTAATATTATTAATAATCAATGAATATGAAATATAAAACACACAGAAAATAAAATAAAAGATTAGGTTGCGACCGAGTCTCGAACTCGGGACCCTACTCTATCCGGGAGTCACGTATCTATCATTGAAAATTATTGATGTTGTTTCAATAATTAATATCGTAATGAAGCGTAAAGCTTTAATATGTTGATTTTAATTTTAAAATATTTATATTCGTTTGGTTAGTTATCTGCAATAACAATAAGGCTGGGGTGTTTCAAACTTTGTCACATTTGACATCGTTACAATTAAACGATTAACGCCATTTTGAATTGTGACGATGTCAAATGTGACAGAAATGCAGCTGAGACCAGCATTTTGATTTGTTTGAAATAGTTTTACATTTTTAGCTAATAACGTCATTTCCATCAAGAGCTTTGAAATAATTTAATGTTTTTATTTCACTGTGAAAAAATAAGACAATACGTCATATTTGTTCCTTATTTTCAATTATTCAAATAAGAAGGGAAGAATGAAAAAGAGTGTTTAAACTCGGGCAAATCTAGGCAGTAACTATTAGACATAATATTATTACAATGCGTTTATCAGATTTTTTAAAATAATACAAACCTTTATAAGCTTATAAGACATTGTATCTTAAACAAAAATTTGACACTGGAAAAAAATAACTGCTTTTTTTAAAAATAACCATGTAACTTTAAAAATAAATAAATAAAAATATGAACAGAGATTAGGGAAATAATTTAATGAAGTACTCTTTTGATAAAATAATTACGATAAACATTATCGAACGTGTAACTTGAGTAAATCATTACACACCTAATTAAGATAACATGCTATTAACTACATCTTAGCACAACTAAATTGGTAAGAGCCATATTTTTATATTTGTCATATCGATGAAGATTCTAACTTATCTAGTTAAATCAGGGTCTAGAAACGGTGTCTAATGGGAACCGTTCAAATGCAAAAAAAAACAAACGGCGCTAATCGATGGATTGTGACGATGTCAAATCGGGCGAAAATTTGAAACACCCCAACCTTAGTGTCCAGCAGAGGGAAAAATATAAGAAGAAAATCATCATTAACCTTCTACCATAGTTTTAATTTGTATACATATTATGTATTATTTTCTCCTTGTTAGTTAATCTTATTAGCATAATTAATTTAGCATGAAGCGCACTTGAGGTGAAATATCACAAAACTGCGCTATATAAGTTCACTGTTATTATTATTATTATAGTTATCATAAAAAAAATATATATATTTTATTTCACTGTTGAAATTTTGTCCCAAAAATCTGAATCTTTCGTGATATGGTCTGCATCATTTGAAAACACATTTAAGATTGACTAAAAAGAGTACAAGGAGATATGCTATGGAGGGAGACCGCTGAAGTAACCCAGGACAGGGAGGCCTGAATGCGCCTTATCTAATCAATGAGTCCCCGACCGTAATAGGACAAGGGGAAGATTTTTTGTTGAAATAAAAAAAAAATTGGGCATCTTGTTTACAACTTTTTTTTATAAAATAGCTAAGTAGGGTAGGCACTATGAGTACATATATTCGTAAAATGCAGTCATTATGGCTTAACACAATAAAATAAAATTAAACAAAATATTTCATTGATTAAAATTATTATTATATTTCGTTAATTCATAAGCGATATGGTAGAATCCTATGTCTCAACAATCTTCCCTTTCCAAACCTGTTTTTTTTTTTTTTTTTTAATTATCGTGAATACCGCACAAGACCCCAACTGCTCCCAAAAATCTGGAGCTCGTTGGACTATGGCATCCCCAATTGGGGTATGTTGTGAGCCTGAAGGTAGTGAGGAGGGGAAGAAGATGGGGAAGAGGAAGGTTGAGAAGTACCTGGATATTCAGATCTAGTCACCAAACCCGGCTAAAGCTATTTCAAGCAACGTTTCGATTGTAGATGGTAGTCTTTCACCAGGCAAATACTTGATTACCATATCTACGACTCGATTCATACAGTTTCATGATATACAATCGTATTTTAACGGAACTCCTCGCTTTACTCTAGCCACGGGTTTGCACCATACACAACGCTAGGATGGTGTATGTAGGTGCACAACGTTATGTACCTACGCATGACGTGCTCGATAACTGGTTTTCACAGCGGTGATGTCGTGCACCCAAGTCACAGGCAGAGCAAGTCACAGGCGTTGAAATCATAACCCGAATTGTGAAATGAATGGTAACCATTCGTGAGAAATTGTTTGGACGTTTTAAATATATTGATACGAGCCCTTTATGCGATAAACGCCGCACCAGATAAAGCGAATTACGAAATAACTACATATCGGTAACCATTTGTGAGTAATTGGTTGGAAGTTTTAAGATACATTGAGTCGGATCCTGTATGCGATCAATACCGCTTCAAACATAATGTACGAGTATACTAAACTGGTCGTTGAAATTATAACGTGAATTGTGAAATAATAACATTTCGGTAACCATTTGTGAGTAATTGGTTGGAAGTTTTAAGATACATTGAGTCGGATCCTGTATGCGATCAATACCGCTTCAAACATAATGTACGAGTATACTAAACTGGTCGTTGAAATTATAACGTGAATTGTGAAATAATAACATTGCGGTAACCATTTGTGAGTAATTGGTTGGAAGTTTTAAGATACATTGAGTCGGATCCTGCATGCGATCAATACCGCTTCAAACATAATGTACGAGTATACTAAACTGGTCGTGCAAGCGTTGAAATTATAACGTGAATTGTGAAATAATAACATTTCGGTAAACATTCGTGAAAAATTGTTATCGATAACATACAACTAGGGATGGTTGTTATCGGAAATTGAGTGTCGCTGCGATTGCAGTTACTGGTGACTGGCGAAGAACTGGTTATTTAACCAGTTATTTTTGGAACCGGCCAGAAAAGTTCCTCGAAGAAGATTTATATATTAAGAAGTCATGTTTATATTATTAACAAAGTATTGCTGTGTTTTTTTTTATTTCATGAGGGGGGGTTGCCAGTGATATTTGGAGAACGGGAAGAACTGGAACCGGTACTTCGCCAAAAAAAAAATGGGGGGTGGGGTAAATGCAACCGCACTTTCCGCCGTAAAGCATTGAATGGATATTCGCCATTTTTATTTGCGAAAAATAGGAGCCGGTTCCAGTGACTGCCTTGGAACCGATTCTTTTTAACTGGGATAGGAATATCAACCATCTTTATATCCAACATCATAATGGGAAATGTCGCAAGCGTTGAAATCATAATCGCGAATTGTGAAATATTAGGTAACCAATCGTCTAAAGTTTTAAGGCAATATATTAATACGAGTCATTAATTAGACAAACGCCGCTCCAAACATATACTAAGCTTTTTTAATAATTGTAAAAGTACTTTTACTTAGTTCATGTTTCAGAACCAGTGGTTCCTTCTTTGCGATACAGAGCATACAAGTAGATAATTTATTATTAAAACAGTGGTTAAACTAAGTGTTTAGTATTATTTATTATAAACTAAACTGACCGTGCACGCGGTGAAAACTCGAATTTTGAAATAATTGGTAACCATTTGTGAAAAATTGATTGGAAGTTTATGAGAAAGAGCGATAAGTTACCTAAATATTTATATAATATTATACTTACTAGAACGAAGTACAAAGTAGATTCTGGAAATGAGACACCTCACCTAAGAAATATTATAATTGATATTACATCTCAATAGACGAGAAGATATATTATATTCTGCAAAATAGCAAAGACGTGATCATATTGTTAGAAGATTACAATAATTATTGTTCTATTTATGGCATTTTGATATATGCGAGTTATTACGACACTTTATTTTAACGATATCAATAGTACATATAAAGATTCCTTGTTGATTTATGTTGAATATTGGAACGTGAGGTTCAAATTAATTGGAAAAGCATTCTAACAGTGTTCCAGGAAAGGCAAAAAGGTTACACGATGTACAATCCCTAGTAGAAAATTTAATATGATTGTAATAAATACATCTTGACACAGTAAACATCCTAGTGAGACCGTTGTAATTAATATGCTAAATAATAAATTAATTAATATAATGAATAATAATTATACACACATGGTGTATCAGATCCAACCCGACTGATTTTATTTGACCAGCGATTTGTGAGCGTATTCGGAGTAAAAAATGCACACGGCATTTTGATCTACGATGACATAAAACAAAACAAAAAACAGCATTGGATAGTAAGGGTCGGGGCAGGGGAAGAGCGGTAACTCTGTGCCATCTTCATGTAAACGGTAATGATAAAATAAACTCAAGAATCGCTGATTCAAGTAATTTACCAAAAAATCCAACTATACCCAGTGCAAAATTCCAACTATAAATCATGTATCATATTTGCGACAACCGCGAATGGCACTCTCTGACAAAATCTCACACGTGATACAGTCACATTTATCGAGTTGAAGATATAAAATAGCCCCTAACAACTCGTATGTCAGGACACTGGGCGTTACAATAAAAGGATAATATCAAAATATATAATATTTTGATATTATCCTTATTTTAATACTAACGTAAATGCCATTCTTTCATTTTATTCCACTTGCTTATTTGATTTTTCTCTCTTAAATACTCTTCTTTTACTTATCAACTATTTGTATCACTGTAGCAACTCAGATATGTAATATAATTTGCTTATTTTCATATTCTTAATAATCAGTTAAATCTGTCCTGTAGTCCAATATTAGGTATATTTCAAGCAAACTCATAAAATTTCTCATTATTCTTTTATAACCTTCTCAGTTGACGTTTTGCCTTTATCATTTCATATTATCTGCCACTATCTCTCTGTTCCTGTGTTATAATTTAAATGTTATTATTTTGTTTTCTTATTGTTCTCTTATTTTGTTTTATCGTGTATCCTTCCTCTGTGTGTGCGAGTATATATAAGCACTCACAAAGAATTTTTTGTTTAGTTTAATTTTGTACCCTGATAATGCTTAGGCTAAGCGAAACCGATCGGTCATAAAAATTAAAATAAAATCTGTGGTCTTATACAAAGTAATTATTTTATTTTCATGGAATACACGTATTTATTTTTTCATCCAATACTTAATGATTGATTTTGTAAATGGATCGACGACCTTACGTTTATTTTGCTCTTATCTATTTCCTATAAATAATTATAAATAAATAATAATTTTCATGAAAAAAAAATACATAACGTTGTCTTCTGAAGTAGAAAACTATTCTCCTGAGGTCCATATAAATAAACCGTGTTATTTCCATTTACATTAGACGTTTCCGATATGATCTAGCCTTGGGATCGCTATAAATCTGCGAGGCAAATTGGTCCGTGGCGAAAGCGGCCACCTTGACACGAAGGGGTAGTTTGCCGTGCCGACATTCTGTCACGACTTCCCGGTGATAGCATCTCAGCCCTGAACGCTCCGGTGTAATTAACCTCAAGGTGCTTTAGGGTGGATTATCAAAGAAAAACAAATAACTTATTTAAATTACTCTATTTTGAGATAAGTATTTTACTAACCCTCACAAACGCTTTCACTCAAACAAAACTGATTGAACGCTAAGTTAAGCAAAATAATTGCCCCAACGACCCTCCACACTAGCGACCAAATATTTTAATGGAGCATTACATTTTATGATTCAATTGAAGATCTAACCTATAAATCGAAACAGCAGCTCTGGCACCTTAACATAAATTCATTTTGTATCAATTTTTATGTTGTTTCATCAATTTATTTTTTAAAGAAGGACATTTTTTTGTTACGAATAAACTGTAAACTTTTGAATTCCTCCTACTTCCAACATTATAAGCGGAAAAAGTTGCTTGTGCAATGATGGATGACTAAGTTAGAAGAGAATTGAACCCGCTATGCCTGGGTGGGAACCCGACGCATTTGTCCACTCGGCTACTAGCCGGTCATTTTTGGTTGTATTCGTTAGATACCTTATAATTAACATCTGATTCAGTCCACTCTCATTTTTTTTTTAAACTATTTTTTATCACTAAATAATATTTTTATTAATTATTAAAAATATTATTTAGTGATAAAAAATGGTTTAAAAAAAAAAATCTGCGTTGTAAGTATTTTTACACTTCAAAATAATTATTTAACTAAATAAGTAGTTAAATATCACAAGGGTGGGCAGAAGGATATACTGCCATACAACTTTGTCTTGGCACATACTCCTTGATTGATATTTATACTATATCATTAAGCTCTCTTGCGGAACAATATCGGCGCTGAGCGGATCCGGACGTTGGTGTGAATCAGCCTTTAGTGGGTGCGAGTGTTTCCGGCTGCATTCCACACGGTGAATATTGCCAACCTCCGACAGAAGCAGGAGAGCATTCCGTCAATCCACCCTCGGATTATAAAACTGGTCACCGGGTATGTGACCGAGACATGGGGTTTCTTTTTTATACCTATAATATAGAAAATATTGACCACTTGATGAAGAACTTTTTAACAAGGTAGTCTACCTGTACGGGGGTTTTGACGATGCTCCCTATACATATTATGTCATTACAAAAGGTTCTACACATATATGTATCATATGAAAAAAAAATTGTACCTAAAAGTTCAATTTAATTCATTTTTTAAATTTCTTTAAAAATTATCAAATCTGAATATGTGAATACCGCACAAGAATTCCAACTGCTCCCAACCGTCTGGAGCTAGTGGAACTATGGTATCGATACCCAATCGGGGTATGTTGTGAGGCTGAAGGTATTGGGGAGGGCAAGGAGACGGGAAAGAAGAAGGTTGGGAAGTACCTGGCTATTCAGATCAGGTTACCACGGCTAAAGTAATTTCAAGAAACGCTTCGATTCCGGATGGTGGTCTTTCACGAGAGCGTTATTTTTTTATATGAATACCGCACAAGAGTCTCAACTGCTCCTAACCGTCTAGAGCCAGTGAGACTATGGCATCCCCAAATAGGGTATGTTGTGAGGCTGAAGGTAGTGGGGAGGGGAAGGAGGCTGGAAGAGGAAGGTTGGAAAGTACCTGGCTATTCAGATCTGGTCACCAAACACGGCTAAAGCCATTTCAAGCAGCGTTTCGATTCTGAATGGTGGTCTTTCACCAGGGCCATATTTAGAGTATCTACCACTCTGGAACGTGCCGCAAATATCCTTTTTATTATTTTTATATGAATTAAATCACGGTTTGAACCAGCGACCTATGGATTCTTAGTCGAGCGTCTTACCACTCGACCATGGAGATCTTCAAATATTCAGAGAACCTATCATAGAAAAAAATGTATGACAATCTTTGCCATGCAATAAATTTGCGAAGATTTGCAGTGACCTTAGACGTTGGCGAAACGTGACACAATCCGCACGGTCTATCGGCTAATGTCAATTAGAGGTACACACCGTTGTCTCTCGCTAGTCGCTGTGAGAGTAGTGGAATAGTATTGGACGAGAACAAATATCTATTCAAAATCAAAATACATTTGAGTGCAGGTTTGTTAATGCTCTTCTGTAATCAGCAGTGATGCAAAACTCACGACATCATTTGTGATGAGCAATAATGTACAAGAGAGAGCGCTGCTGTGGTTAGTTTTGATGAGTTTTTCCGGACTTGCCTGGGCGTGCATATGTAATACATCCATTCATAGCACATGTCGACAAAATGTTTTTGTTTATTCGTATAACCACTTTTTCACAATATTTTTATAAACAAACACACAGCATTTAACTTAAAAACCGTTGACTTGTGTCTATTTATGTCGCATATCAAAACGTGTGGGTGGAGTCAACGGAGACGCGGGACACGAAGAACATCCTTACAATACTTCAAAGCGGAAAACATGCTTACACTTACCTAAAAGTGTTGCGATATTATGTGACAACTTGTCTTCTCTCTTTCTCTCTCACGGTTTACGACGTAAAACCTCGGAGAAAGTGATTTATCGTAAATTTGTATAAATTAGGTAAAAATATTTAGATAGATAAATTAGAATAATATTCTAACTCCAAGATTTCAGCCATTATCAAAATTGTACAGTTATGTTTTAAAACCTGCCCTAAACACAAGACACTCTCGCTTCGAAACAAATTTGTTTTACATTGATTGGCATTATGACAAATTTTACACAGTTGAACTCAAGAACACTGAAGAAATAGTCACCCCACACTACGAATAACTCACCTTCCGATTCCTCGACAAAATGATATAAAATAAAACAGGCCCAAAAAACAAAAACATTACATTCGTTAGCACTCAAACATGGTGCTAAACGTCACTTTGTAGGATTCCAATGCTAGCAATACCACAAATAATGTACGAGTATCCGTTAATTTTTTACGGGTAATTGGGAAAATGTGTAAGGTTTCCAATACATTAGATTCTTAAGCTGTAATCTTTTAAATTCTATGAAATACATACTAAAATGTTTTTACGAATGTTTTACCTACAATTTCAGTACGAATTAAGATATATATGTAATTTAAAACATTACAGTTTAATAATTTTATTCGCTAGAAACTTTAAGGGTCAGCACTCAATAATGACGCTTAACGTCACTTTGTAGCATTCTAATACAAGTAATACTACAAATGATTTATCTGGAAATTTTCGATGGGTAGTTAGTGGGAAAATCACCTCAAGGGCGCTTTGATATGTCTAAGATTTCCTATAAAAACAATTTTTTAACAGTAATCCTTTAAATTTTATGAAAAACATATATCTGTAAAGGGTGTAGTTTGAAAATCGCAAAGGCATTTTTTAACGTTTTACCTAAAATTCCAGCATGGATTTCATAAGGAATTTAAAAGATTACTGTTTAAGAATTGTATTTATTGGAAACCTTAGACATATCAAAGCGCCCTTGAGGTGATTTTCCCACGAAAATGGCGCTATAAAAGTTATCCATTTATTATTATTTTTATTGTATTTCTAACTACCAGTATATGATTAACAGATAAACGATTTGTAGTTTTGCTTGTACTAGAAAGCCAAAAAGTGTGTTATTGGGTGCCGACCCTTAAGACATTCTCCTAACTACCCGAATAGAATAAACAGAAAAATCCCTTTAACTATAGCTACTAATAAAATTCTAAAAACTGTGTATTTTTGAGTGCAGACCCTTATAATTAGCTTCAAATCATTTAATAGCATTTTTGATCATTTTTGTGGAACCTCATGATTTTTTTATAGAATTTGTCGAGTCTATATTGCTTACCATAATAATTCTGAATCTCTGGCAATGCCGGGAACTAATCACTAGAAACATCTAAATAAACTTAGCTTTTCGTTAAGTATTCAATTTGTTGCAATTTTTAAATAATTAAATATAAACTTTCCATACCTTACTAAAATGCCAGTCATTAATAAACTATTCTATCCAATTTGTATGGCAGCATTTCAGCTTCTGAAAAAAGACAAAAATATTTGTTTAGTCGTTATAAGAATAAGATGGATTCTGTTTTTGTGTACCGTATTGCTTAGAGTTAGTACTCGCTTTCACGTAAGTGTACTAACAAATAATATCCTTATAGTTCAGTGGAAGATTTTTCAAAAACCACCTTAAGTCGACGCTTTGATAATATAATAATAAAAAAATGAAAAATAGCTGTGTATAAGACCCCGGATATTATTTTATTTTTTATGACCGACCGGTTTCGCTTAGCCTAAGCATTATCAGGGTTCAAAATTAAACTAAACAATGAGAAAACAATTTAAATGTTATTCAATTGTTTTATTTTATTATATATTTTGATCTCCCTCTGTATGTATATATAACCGCACACTTTGTATTATTAGTCATTTTTTTATTTCTTTAAATACGTCAAACCACAAAGTTATTGTTTTCTACGAAAATGTAATATAATAATTATTCATGTTTTTTCTATACATATTTTAAATATGAATTAGAAGAGTTTGTTTTGTCATTTCTGTTGATTGTCGATTGGATTTTTTAGTCCGGTCGAATGTTAACAAGTGATGCCAGATAGGTAAGATGATGATATAACAAAATCACTAAGAGCCCACGATTTATTTATTTTTGTTGAGGAGAAAACACAGATACAACCACTAATAAACAAACAATATTAAACATAAAGTATAGAGAATTCGCCAGCATCCTAACTGTTTCTCACAGATAAAGCACTTATGAGCAGCAATAGATGAAGCGAGGTAGATGGCGTAATACCTATATGCAAATAATTTTTATTTACATATAAAAGTGATGGTAAGTGTTGTTCAAATACAATAAGCAGTAAATCTCATGTTATTATCATGTCCTTCACAGAATTGAAGCCTTCGTATTTCTAATTAAAATGAGGGAGGAATCAAGGGGATTTCTCTTCAGCGCATAAAACCAAAGGACAAAACAAATAATTATAAAGACACTAGATAACCTTAAAAGACTAGGTTAAGGGACTAAATCTGAATTACCAGGTACGTCGAAACCTTCCCCATCTTGACGACCTCCGTGGTCGAGTAGTGAGACGCTCGACTACGAATCCAGAGGTCGCGGGTTCGAGCCCGGCGTGCGCAATTATATTTAATTCATATAAAATAATATATTGTATATTTGCGGCACGTTCCAGGGTAGTAGATACTCCAAGTATGGCCCTGGGGAAAGACCACCATTCAGAATCGTAACGCTGCTTGAAATGGCTTTAGCCCTGTTAGGTGACCAGATTTGAGTAGCCAGGTACTTTCCAGCCTTCTTCTTCCCCATTTACTTCCCCTCCCCACTACCTTCAGCCTCACAACATACCCCAATTGGGGATGCCATAGTCTCACTGGCTCTAGACGGTTGGAAACAGTAGGGATTCTTGTGTAGTATTCACTATAAAAATTAAAAACAAAAATCTCCTTTCCCACCCTATTTCCATTCATCACAAAATGTTTCCAAATTGAGATTATCCGGCAAAGTTCCACTTGCTCCCTACATCTAAAAATATGAAATTCAAAGTTGTATACGAATTATTTTAAAACGATCCTTTCATTTGTGTAGTCAAATGTTTGCGAATTAATTAATTGAAGAGCTCATTACCACGTCCGAGCTATCTTCCAAGTTATTTCTATGACTTCATCCAATCAACGTCTGCTGTAGATATGGTCATTTGAATGTTTAATTACCTATCGTGAAGTAAGTACCTACCTACCGCGTTTCAGTGCCGAGTGTCGTGTATTGTGCACACTTTATAATGAGGTCGTCCAACGAGACGTGAGATAAAAGAAAATCATTTTGTAAAACGTTTGACGATCTTTACAAAAGTGGATCCTTCTTGTCGCATGAAGGGAAATTGATTACTCAATAGAAAATTATGATATTCTTCTGCTAACAAAATTACTAGAGATCACAGAGTAAAGAATATATCGTCACTGGAAATGCAAAAGAGCTTAAGCGACACTTTGGACAAGTATGCGGTTTTGATCAGTTTCTTTTTCTGCATCGAATGCTCTGACTCTCGTTTGATTCTGGAGACTTTTGTGGCCCTTCAGCCATCTAAAATATATTTACCATTTGGGAGAAGGCTTAACTCGAGCGACACGAGTTTGGTACTTTTTTTAGCTTTTTGTCGCTTCAGGTAACTCAGTGAGAGCATCGAATTATCTGAATTAACTTTTTTTCAAAAATCCAACAAGGTACTGTGAAGACATGTGAATTTTATTGTAAAACAAAAAAAACTTTGAAGTGCTGTGCTGTAAACTTCGCAAAACGGCACTTCAGCCCTTTTGCCTCTCCAGCAACGATATCTACCCAAACAAGCAAATATTTGTGAATTTGGGGGGGAGTTAGGAGGAATGGTAAAACATGCTATGGACGAGGTGTAGAAAGTTAGAAGTATATTTGCACGGAAAGAATTCACGGTACATTCTGTTACATAGAATACATAGACGCAAAGTAAATCGAAAAATATGTGCAAAATACAATCGATACTGCTTTTACTAGGCTAGGCTAAGTTTTTGCATGGCTGTTTCGACTTGTTCGCGATTAAAACTTTTAGGTTATTCAAATTCGTTTAAAGTATACACTTATCGCCCCTTTCTCTCTATTAAGTAGGCGTGAGCACGACAAATTTCTGTTTTTCAATGACACCCATGTATTGTAAACATGTGCACAAATACACACAATCCTAAGTTTGTGCTGTTAGACTCAATTTTAATTGCTCGACCTGTAACACTGGTCCAATGAATGCAATACAATAATGAAGAAAACACTTTATTATGTCCAAAATCATTGACTACCAAAACCTTGGTCAGGCTTTGACTTGCATATATTATCAAATATATTTTTGTCATTGCTTCATTCAAATATTATATACTATATTATATTCTGCAAAATAGCAAAGACGTGATCATATTGTTAAAAGATTACAATAATTATTTTTCTATTTATGGCATTTTGATTTAAGAGAGTTATTACGACACTTAATTTTGACGATATCAATAGTACATACATAGATTGCTTGTTGATTTATGTTGAATATTGGAACGTGAGGTTCAAATTAATAGGAAAAGCGTTCTAACAGTGTTCCAGGAAAGGCAAAAAGGTTACACGATATAACTTTTCAATCCCTGGTAGAAAATTTAATTTGATTGTAATAAATACATCTCGACACAGAAACAATCTGTTCTTTCTTTATTGCTTATTTTTTCTCATGAATGGTCCGTTAATACAAAACTAAATAAACAGTCCAGTATTAGACATTAAGATTTTGAATAAGGAATAGTGTTTCATAACTTTAGTTGACAACTTATAGTTTTCACTTTCACGAGAAAGTTGCAGCGTAAGGACGTTCTCCTACCTTTCCCTTTGCACGACTTCTGCATACGAATATAAGTGCCCGGTGTCTACTACCTCCATAAACGTACTTCATGTGTTACCTTATCACATAGAGGCCCTAACTTGGACATGCCTGGTCTTAAGACATCTAAGGACGAACAGAAATGAAGGAAAATTGTGTAATTATTGAACGCTATAAGCTTCATTGTAATCTTTTCCCCTTTATCATAAACGACGCATGTAACAGAAATAGAGGCAACGATAGATCTCTCATAGAAAGACTACATCATAAAATAATATATATTCCGGATTTAAAAAAACTTTATATTAGATATTTTATATTAAAATAAATGTATTAACCTCTTTCAGCGTACGCACTAGATAATCGTATACCCTTTGATTAAAAAATATCCTTCATTTTAGGTATTTTACCCTTAAGTCCGTTACAACATTTTTTATGAAAATCCCCGCAGTCGTTCTTCTTGAAAACTTATTGTTACCATGCCCACATAGCACGTTCAATGTTTTCCTTCATAGCCAAGCATATCGCCAAACAACCTACAATTATATTCATTCTTAATCTAATCACTCACATTATAAATTGAGTCTCTGTGAAAAAAATATCGCCCAGCGTAAGATACGTTATTAGCACGGGTTGAATAAACGATATAGGATTGTAATTTATGATAGTTGCCATCCAATCTAAGGCACGATCGATGAACCATTGATAAATAAATAAATTATATCCTTGTAAAAAGCGGTTACATTGCCGTAGTTAGAATAAAATAAATAATTATATGAATTCGTTTATTTTTCCTATTTTATACATTGTGTTGGATTTCAAAGTGATCATTTTTTAGGTTCATGTTTTTCATCCAAGTTCTTACCTATCCAACCATTTCGTTATATCGAATTTCGTATTCGACAGCGCCGTGTTCGAAACAATTGACAATCAAACAAGAGTTTTGGCGTGAAAAAACGTGTTGCTCGTTCGTTTTCGCATGTTCGTCGGTTTGTTGTTTGATCTCTAAAATAATATAAAATAAATGTGGTGTTTTCTGAATAAGAAAATAAAATAAGTGTGGTTTTTCATGAATTGTTTCGGTAGTAAATTTGTGTAAGAAGAATTCAAGAACTTCAACTGGTGAATGGTTTCCCATTTTTCCTTTCCACACGCTACAATTAGACACTTCCATCAATTATCTTTTTTTTTTCAATAACTCCACACAGGACGCCTTGAGGGAAATAATTTCCCTCAAGGCCTATGTCATCTGTAGAGATGCTGTGTGGAGGGTATTTTGAGGAAAGGAAGGAGTGAACTTGGGTCTTGAAGAGACCCATGTTGAAGGAGGGAGGAAACACAGAGGCCGGCAAATCGTTCCATAGCCGAGCTGTTGAACATAAGAACGAGTCGTAAAAGCGACCCGTTCTCATCAATATAATCAATACCATGTGTTTACACTCCACTATTTTCCAAATTAATCTGAAGCTGGAAGCACATTCGGTGTTTCATCGCAGCTACAGATTCAACACAATTTTTTACCAGTAAGTGACGAATGAGTGGAAAACAAGCAAGTCTAAGATGACTAACATATCCATCACAAACTCCAATCTCAAATAAAACCATTCTGGGCATGTGGAACGACTAACATATCACCATTGAAAACGTGATATCATCGGATGGCGTCCTTTGTTGGGAAAGAGGAGCAGAGGTCGCCCGCAGATGAGTCGGGCTGACAATCTGAATCGAACTGCAAGAAGTAAAAGAAGAACCAAAAAGTTTATTTCGTACAAAGGAGGGGTTTTTCCGAAACCGGTCAACAGGTATAATAACCTAGTATTGGAGGAAGATGAGAGATCAACGCCAAAATGTTTTTTTTTTGTATAATGAATATCGCACAAGAGCCTCAAGTGCTCCCAACCGTCAAGAGCCAGTGAGACTATGGCATTCTCAATCGGGGTATTTTGTGAGGTTGAAGGTAGTGGGGAGGGGAAGGAAATGCGGAAGAAGAAGGTTGGGAAGTACCTGGGTATTCATATCTGGTCACCAAAACGGATAAAGCCATTTCAAGCAACGTTTCAATTCTGGATGGTGGCCTTCACCAGGACGATACTTAGTATCTACTACTCTGTAACGTGCCGCAAATATACTTTATATTTTTTTATATTAATTAAATGTGTTATGAGACATTAATTAAATTCAATTTATTTGCGCACACCGGGCTTGAACCCGCGACCTCTGGATTCGTAGTCGAGCGTCTTACCACTCGACCATGCAGGCCGTCAAAGATGAGGTTGACTAACGAAAAATCGACGTACCCGTAAAAATACCTAACTAATTTGAACTAAAAATGATGATATGTATAATTTGTCAGAACCTGCAGACAAGCCGCCACGTGGCAGCCTTACAATACTATCTTTTTCGTTTGTAAACACTAATAAGAAAGAAAAAAAAGTTAAATAAAATAAACAGTGGAATCTAAGTGCCTATAAATTAATTGTGTCATTCAATAAATAAATAATATGGAACGAGTTAAATTATTCTGGGTGAAGAAAACTTATGCCTGTAATTTTAGATGATTTTAATAATGTAGATACGTTAGTGAGACAACGCCCGTAAATGCATTAATCTGAGTCCGCGAGACATACCTGAGATTTACTGCGTTTAGTATCACACAAACATTCGTTCGACAGACAAGCTGTCACCAGCTGTCACAAACGCTAGGCTCCTTTCTGAGAAAAAATGCCTTAAGAGGTGTAAAAATCATTCGGGAGCAAAAAACACAATATCTCGTGGAGTTTCTTTCCATTCATAATTAGTAATTACTAGCGATGGGAAAAGCTTCACAGATTTGTGAATGCTTCACGAATTGCTAGCTCTTCAAAATGAACCCTTCACGGTGAACAGTTCAATCGAAGTAACAGATCAATCGCAGAATTCCTCGTCGAGGGGGGGGGAGGGGTTGCTAGCGATTAATGTACCAAATAATTGTCACGTTTTTTTCTTAATAGTTTTATTCGGGACAGCTCTCCCAACCACATAACCCACTCCTCCATTATTATATAGCAAAAATTATACCGTGTAGAAAAACTACTTCTTTCTTTCTTCTATGTGTGTATTGATGAATTGTCTATTACTAGTTTCTTGTCTATTGTTTCTAGATGACAGCTGCCCATATGTTTGAATTGTTGGCGGTATCATGCCTTAAAAGGAATGATGTACAATAAGTATGCATAGCCTTACAGAGAACTTGCAAAAAGCAAATGTAGTAATTGCGAAATTTCCAGTTTCTGTAAGAGCGATGTGAACGTTTTTCAGGGCTTGAGGTACAATTTGAATATTTCTTACCGTACACAGTTTGGTTAGCAATAGGGTGAATATTGCGCAAATGACGATTCATATTACAGGCATTGCCTCCCTTTATGGATATAACTTTAAAACAAAAGTTGCATTTGGCCTGGTAAACCCCAACTTAAAATAAGCCCATATTTAACTTTTCTTTCTCGTTGAACGGCCAGCCATAATTTAAGGTAGAGATTGAAAGGTATAGGTAAAAAAGTTCAACAAAATAATTCGTTCACAATTCATAATCACCAAAAAACACTCGTAAAAACTAGTGTCATATGTCAAAACAAGCGAAGAAATCAAAAGCAACTGTCACGTGTTCGTGCGAGGGAACGGATAACTAAAAATATACTTCATTGTTTCATTCATTCATTCATACTACGAATTACAATCGAAGTAAAGAAGTAAAAGAACAATTGAATTTTAGATGATGCGATACTTCAATCGTTCGAACGAATGAAAGGCTAACATTGAAATTTGAAATAGATGCCATACATCGTCCAAGGGGAACTACCAACTTAACCAACTTCAATTGAAGTATTTGTTCAATGAAAAATGAATGAAGTTGGGACTGCCGCAAAACGAAGCCGTTCTTTGAAGGAGTTCTTGCGAAGCGGTTACAACGCTAGTAATTACCTACAAATCACAAATTATTTCAATTCAATAAATACAATTATTCACAGGGTTTTTAACAACTCGAAAACGGTGTGAGATAGCGAATGCAGAAATACGTAAGTGTGTGGAAGACAACCACGGCTAGTGACGCGATACCCGATTATAACAGTAGCGTGGGACGTTCATATAGCTATCTCATCCGTACACACATATTCCTTGAATGGCTATCCTTTTCATAAGCGGGTGAAATAGAAAACACGACGGTACCAGTGGTGCTACATTTTTTGTAAGATTTGAATGAATATGACGTGTATTTATCTCTATGCCTGTAATGTCAGTTATCTTGGCTTAGAAACAAGGAAGATAGCACTTTCTGCATAGGAAATAAGCAAGTATGTTTATCTTTAGACATGCGCTATGTGGAGTATCATATATATGAACTCGAATGCAATCACAATAAGGCTAATGTCTCTAGCTATATCTATACAGCAAGCGTGCATTTCCGCGGATATATAATTTAGTAGTATTAAATTGTTGTATTTCTTCAATAAAATCACACTAAGTGGTTTATTAAGTGTTTGATTGTGTAATAAAATAATAAAAACTCGAATTCTCTGCATTAAAATATGCCAACATCATATTTACAACGAGCCACGTGTAAGAAGTTTAAAGACATACAGTGGAACCTCTCATAAGGAGAGTAATTCATTCCAGAATCTTACTCGTTATGTGAAACACTGGTTAAGCGAAATAATTCTCCCCATATAAATCAATATTAAATACGATAATGCGTTCCATGCCGAAAAAAAAACTCTTTTTGTTAACGCTTATCAAATAAAATTACATACTTATAAATTGTTAAGGAGTGTAACAATCTGGAATTAGATTTAGATTTGCAAAAAAAAAAAAATCGCAATACCTAGTTTATTATTTATAAATTAATGACAAATAATTCATTATTTTTTACTGGAAAGCTGTGGGACATTTGTTTTTGCCTACGCTTCAATATTTGGTAAAAAAATCGCTCGTTCAGGGAGCATTTTTTTCACTTGGCTCGTTATGCGAATTACTCGTTATGAGAGGTTCCACTTTATAGTTTACGAGTACGTGCACTAGCTTTACTGCTCGTCTTCGCTCGAGATTCGGATTTAAACATATTTAAACAAACAAAATTTCAGCTCGTCTTATTTTTTATGGTCAATTAATATATATTTCAAAATTACATAGCTCATGATGGAAATTAGGTTGCAACCTGAAAACAGTTGTAATACAGACAGATAAAGCTGATCAGTTCATTTTTTAAGAGTTTATATTTCAGTTCTGCTTATAATTAAGAATATAAAATATAAGTAATATTTCTAAATTGTCCAATAGTTGTAAATACTATTTTGAAATGTTTATGTTTTACTAATGCAAAATCGATCGCTTTTTTATAACCCGGAAAACTTAACGATATTCGATTCAAAGCAATGGTCGAAATCAATGTAGTTAAAGTTATTAAAATATAAATCAATCACACGAGGTACCATTGAGTGCTTCCGTGCCTTTCGTATAATACAACCCGTGAAACCAAATAGTTTTGGAAGTGGGCTGACCATGCTGGACAAATAAATACCCCATAATATATGTATTATTATATTTACTTGATATGGTGAGTTCTGGTCTGCACACCCCACACAACTACCCAGGAATAAAACTTATTATTTTAAAGAAATGAAAAAAAACTTTTTATAAGACCACGGATATTATTTTAATTTTTATGACCGACTGGTTTCGCTTAGCCTAAGCAACATCAGGGTACAACATTAAACTAAACTAAAAATACAAAGCGTGCGGTTATACATTCGTAGAGAGAGAAAACAAAATATAAAATAAAATAACAGAACAATGAGCAAAAAATAGAATAACATTTAAATTATAACAAAGGAACAGAGAGAAAGAGTCAGATAATATGAATTTAAAGAGACAAAAGGTTAACTGAGAAGGAGTTTAAAGAATAGTGGTAAATTTTATAAGTTTACGGGAAATATACTTAATATTAGACTACTGGAAAAATTAACCCGATTATTAGGAATATGACTATTAATTTTGATGGCTTTCTTAATTTCTAGTGCTTCTAAATTATTTCATCTGTTGCCATGATAATTTTTGTGAAGAATATGAGCTTGAGAAACCGGTGCTTTTATTGAAGATATGATCTTTATCAATATGATGATTAGCGAATTCTGAAAAACCGTGGTTATTTAAACATCTAAGATGTTCTTCAATTTTAAAATTGACATTACTGGTTGCTTTACTTATTTTAACTGGCTTTTTAAAGATGATGACTCTAATTTCCCAGAAAAACTTTAAAAAAAACAAAGTACTCAATTCATGAATTTAAAGGTGCAAAAATTAAAACCAAAGAAAATACACTACATACTAATGTATTTGAACACTAAAATTTAAAAACCAACTGTTGAAACGTGTTGTAAAAAGAAAATGCCCAGCTGGGAAAATACGGGAAATCGAGGAAGACCCCAGGCGGTATGATCCGACGATATGAAAGTCAAAGCTGGATTTAGATGGTAGAAAGTGTTTGAGATAAAAAAAGGCTTGGGAATCCTTAAGAAGGCTTAGTTTAATCTATACGAATGTACCACCCAGTCTGGATTACTCATGTCCTTGCTTTGGGGGTGGGAAGGAGATTGAATTTCAATCAGACTTTATATACAGCAACCTAGAACTAGGGAGAGAGGGAAGCATTGGAATGAAAGTTTTTATCCAATAATGACTGTAGCGATTGCTTAGCGGCTTTAAAAACTAGCGACCAAACTCTTGTAAAAGTATTACGAAATCTATGATTCAATCGAAGATCTAACCCACAAATCGCAAGAAAATTGAAAATACGCTCTTAAATCTGCTCTCCTAATATAAAAACATTTTGTATCAATTTATGTGTTCTAATTTAACGTAGTTATGCAGAAAGCATTTAACCCCAAAAAGATGAAACTTAAAAAGGGCGTTTGAAAATATGACGATACAAAAGCATTCATAGGCGTATTTGGAATTTGTAAAGTGTATTTCAGTGTTTTTTTTCAATATTATTCAATTTATTAATATATGAATAATATATTATATTTAATATATTATTCATATTATATTAATTTTTTTATAATCTATAAATGTATTTATTAAAAAAATAAATATATTTCCTATGTAACCTTAGGTTTTAATGTTTTTAAACTTCAATTTAAGTCAAATATCTACAATGTGCGTTAGTAAAAAAATTGAATTATATTTGAAGCTTCAATGTTTTCAGCCGATAGAAATCACGTATTTATCTACAGGAAAACTCGATTTTGGCAAATTGTGGGTTGAACGCTTTCTGCATAACTACGTCCAATTTATATTTGCTAAATACCTTAGAATTAACATCTAAGTCTACTGATTGAGTTTAACATCTCAGACTACTAAATAAGGTATTTAGCAAATATAAAATAAAACATCTAAATCGATAGAAAACTGAATTTATGTTAGGGAAGCAGAGCTGACGTTAGATCTCCGATTGAATTTCAGATTTCGTAATATTTGAAAAAAAAGAAGTTCGTCAGTGTGGGGGGCCGTTAATCACTAACTATTAATTTCACAGATGGCCACACTGAATAAAGACAACATTCGCCGAAGCGCGATGAGTCAGGATTTTTCGAATGGGCTTAAGCATGAATAGGATGATTTTGCGTTTATTAATTGGCACCAGCGAAGAGAAGAGAGAACGAGGAATTAAAATGACTCACTTTTGAATGTGCCACGTTGAACATGTGGCAAAATACAAGGAAACTAAGAGATTTTTGCCAAGAATTCTGAGCGATTTACACCAAAATACATCTGTCACGGTATAAGCGGAATCCCTACGCCAGGTCGGCAAATGACCTATTCTTCCCAAGAACTACTGGAACAATCACCTTTCTCTTACAGATTATGAAATACTGTTTTGTTTAAATAATTAGTCTTTAATTTTTTTAAATGTTTATCACTGTTAATGTTCCACCTTATTATATCATTTGTGTACCCTGCGTCTGTCTCGGCACATGAATTTCCTAGTGAGGCAACATGGAGCAACCCCTTAAATTTTGTATTTACCAAATTAAAAAATAAACTTGTAATTTACAATTCATACACTAGAGTAGTATTTTTAAAATATTTTTAAAAAAATAACAAAGTGAACAATACCGTGTGATTTATTTATCATTTAACATTCAAACAATTGAAAAGAAAAGCACACATAAAAGAAAACAAGATTTCATGGTAATCGTTTCAATAATAAGCAGTATCATAATACTTTGACGTAAAGTTTTTGAAATTAGTTTACAGTCGAACTTGGTTACTATAGCGATCACGGTAATGGCAAGGTCACGGCTATAATGAGCAATTACTTAATGATATGTTGGTTCGCGCTTATTTTCATACAATCGTGTGGGGTTATAACGAGGTCGCTTCACTGATATAACGTCCAAATAATATTGTCAACTCAATGCGCCTGGGTATGAGAAAAAAAAACAATTCTCGAAACAGTAGAATTTCGTCATTAACAAGACAAAGAAAACCGCTCGTCCTGCACGGCGGCGGACTTTCCGCAAATCACGTTAAGAAGGGTTTATAATCCCTGATAGTTGTCGCTCTAAGAAACATTTCTTTCCAGTACTGTTCGTACAGTTTATTATTATTATTAGTGTAATCATAAATTACAACATTTCGTAGTTAGTTAAGCATGATTTTCGTAATAAAAAAATGTGATGCTTTATAATATGCAAGATTTCATACCCTGGTGTAAAATCGATGTAAGTAGGTAGGGACTTTTTTTTAACTACCTACGTCTATAACGAGTAATGGCTATAAGGAGCAAATTTGGTTGGTTCCTTCGCACTCGTTATAACCAAGTTTTACTGTATTTTTATTGAATACAATAGCTGTTTTCCAAGAATACCTATAGTTAAAAAATAAGGGTAATATGGTAGACGCAAAGGCAGTAATCTTTTTCATCCTAAATTATTTCTTGAAAAGTTGATAAAGCGTTTTATACACTTTTCTTTCATGAATATGTTAATACATTTAGAGATTATTGTTCCAAATTGTTCCTAGTTTAATATACACAAACATGTTGATACAAAAAATCTCGGTTTCTTTATAATAATCATTGAAAAGTTGAAAATGCCACACAAGTTTGGGACTTTGTTTGGCTTATTGTCGCATCAGGTAACTAAGTGAAAGCATTGAATTAACTTTTTTTTTTAAATTCAACTAGGTACTGAAGACATATGAATTTTACTGTAAAACGAAAAAAAACTGTAAAGTGCTCTGGTGTAAAGTTAAAAAAATGCCGCTTTAGCTCTTTTGCCTTTCCAGCGACGATATATTGATTTGAGTAATGCAATTGAGGGGCTTAGAAGCAAAGGCAGCAATCTCCTTCATTTTAAATTATTTCTTGGAAAGTTGATTTAACGTTTAATGCACTTTTCTTTGGTGAATATGTTGATTGATTTAGAGATCATTGTTTCAAATTGTTCCTAGTTTATATGCACTTACATTTTTGTACACTTCATTCTCCATTTCTTTATAATAATCATTCAAAAGTTGACAATGCTACAGAACCGTTTTTGGAGATTGCTGCCTTTGCTTCTAAGCTTAGAGTATACAAGAGGTAGCCCAAGCCAAGGCAGTGAAGTCAGTTTTGGACTTGTTTTTGATGATTTTAACATGACTCGGCGCAAATGGGCGTGGCTAAGACTAAGGCTACGGTATTTATACATCCATTCATATCACATATCGACATAATGTTTTTGTGTATTCGTATAGCCACTTTTTAACAGTATTTTTATCAACAAAAATAAAGCATCTAACCTAAAAAACCGTTTAGTTGTGTCAAGTTTAGTGGCAAAATAAAAAATGTGGGCGGAGTCCCGCCGTTAACCAGCGAAAATAGCCAGCTTAAGATTATTACGACAGTATATAGAAGCAATCCAAGAAATTTGTTGTCTCTTTCTCTCTCATGGTGTACGATGTAAAAACTCGGAAAAAGTGATTTATTACAATTTCGGATGGGTTGGGTAAAACAAATTAGCTATCCCTCCATATATTGTTACTTCAAGCTTCTAAGCCCCTCAGTTAGAGGTATACGATATGGGCTCTGGGCGTGCGAACGGGCGCCGAGGTAGGCGATCACAGGACGTAGTCAGTATGTTTGGAAAATATGGCGCCTCAGCTACGCGCCTGAATCCTTTGCATGTATCGTTGATCCGTTTCAGCAATAATCGACGATTGCCGCAACCTTAAACGTCATGTTCCTGGTAGCCAATTAGATATTATTATCTTTGTTGTTGTTATTAATAATATTTAATACGTACTGACACAAACAAAGAACAAACTAACCTTCCTTTGAGTTAATGACACCCCCATCATAAGTGAATGATTTATTATCAGACACGTAGGTATACAGCTTTGAGAAATAATGACGTGCAAGAAGTACAGCTTATGACGTGTTGCATTATAAAGTAGCAATATACCCTTGGAGAAACAATGTATGGAGAGATACAAGCCGATACAAACTTGCGATAAATCACTCTCTCCTGGTTTTTACGTCGTACACCATGAGAGAGAAAGAGACAACAAATGTAATACTCCGCTTCTACGTACTGTCACAATGATCTTGAGCCCCTGGGTCACCGCGGGACTCCGCCCACATTTTTTATTATGCCACTAAACTTGACACAACTAAACGGTTTTTTAGGTTAGATGCTATATTTTTGTTGATACCAATACTGTGAAAAAGTGGTCTTACGAATAAACAAAAACATCATGTCGATATGTGATATGAATGGATGTATAAATACCTTAGCCTTGGTCTAAGCCACGCCCAGGTCCGCCGAGTCAGGTAAAAATCATCAAAAACTGACTACATTGCCTTCGATTGATACCACTCTATATACTCTAAGAATATACCTGTATAAATGCTGTTACGCGCCATCGACTTGATGTCTAATACTACCACATACAAAATATATTTTTTAAACCTACACAAGTCCTCCAAAAGGATAAGTCCCCTGCAACGATTCCCCTAATTCAGAACTAACTGAATAGCAAGCACACAGTTTCTCCACAGGGGTATGCAGAGAGGATAGACAGCCATTCAACTCTATCTTGGCACATACTCCTTGCTTTATTCTCATTTATACACACTCTTCTGTTATTCTGACTTTTGACATGGCCCGACTCAAGTATTTGTTTCATGTCTTACTCGGGCGTTCCCGACTTCTTCTACCATTCGTTATCGCGTCATACATTCTATTCACATTCCTTTCTTCGTTCATCCGCTTTACATGCCTAAAAGCATCTAAGCGTCCCTTCCTTAAAATATGTCGACATAACAAAAACAATTACTAAAATCAACAATAAATAATACTTGGGTGATTTATATAGCGCCATTTTTGTGAAATATCACCTCAAGGGTGCAACCCATAATATTTCACAATTTGGAATGAGCAGAGGTACTCTGTATGTAAATTAAGTCAAAATGGTCATCACCACAAACTTATCACAAACAAAATAATTGAAATCTACAGCAATGTAACATAGATGAAACCTATTTGACAGAAGATAGATAATGTTATATTAGCTTTGCTACCCGACTTTCGCCACGCTTTTTCGTAATCTTTTTTCTTGTAGAAAAATACGCAAAAAAATATTAAAGCTCCATAGCTCATGATGGAAATGACGTCATCAGCTGAAAATAGCCGAGAATATGATATGCAGTAAATTTATTAGCCGAGAAAAAGGGTTTGGTTTTGAATTGGTTCTATTAATTCGACATCTCCAAAACTCTGAATCGTTTTCATGTTCTATGAGAAGATCATCCTTGTATTTCTCATCTCTTCTATCAATTCGATATCCCCAAAACCCTGATTCGTTCTCATGGTTAAAATCATCCACAGCATCCCCAAAGATGACACGAGGGAAATGTGTGAAGTAAATATAAAAATAAAGCGGTATCCACACGTACAACGCTGTCTCCGACGCGGATTTAACATAAACAAATATAAATAAAGAAACTACACCGTATTATAGTTATGATTCTCTAGAAGCCGTGACCTTTCAACAACAGGTGAGTATACCCTAACATTTAAATGATTTAACGCGGATAGATTTTAATAAAATAATATATGCAATCGCATACGAGCCGTACGACTACAATAAAACTCCAAAAATGTATCCTATTCTCAAACCGGTTTTGCTGTTAAAACTAAAGACTCGTATCATAAAAAAATTGTAGGTCACCTCGAAAGAACAGACAATAATCATGAGAATTAACCATTTATCATATATTTGAGAACTAGTTTGGGTAAACAATAAAATGCCACGCATTTGCATCTAGATGTTAATTTTTTTTATTTTTTATTATTTCTTAACTTCATGTTTATTTACAAAAAAGTACATACATTGTCCTCCACGCTAGGAGTTCACCTGTGATGTGGAGGACATTTTTCGAATTGCATGTTAAAACAATTTAAAATATAAAAGAAAATCTAAAAGAAAATAATAAGATAAAACAAGGTAAAATAAAATAAAACAATTTAAAATATAAAAGAAAATACAAAAGAAAAAAAAAAAAAAATAAGATAAAAATAAAAAAAAATAAATTATATCTCAATGTTTCTTAGAATACTGTTGCAAGCGACGAGGCATATCACGCCCTGCACACAACCGTGGGCCGGCCCTGCGCTAAATGGCGCAAATAAAAATTTTGGCGCCATGTGTCGAAACCTTGAAGGAACAATATATGGAGGGATAGCTAATTTGTTTTACCCAACCCATCCGAAATTGTAATAAATCACTGTTTCCGTGTTTTTACATCGTACACCATGAGAGAGAAAGAGACAACAAATTTCTTGGACGGCTTCTATATACTTTCGTAATGTTCTTAAGCTGGTTATTTTCGCTGGTTAACGGCGGGACTCCGCCCACATTTTTTATTTTGCCACTAAACTTGACACAACTAAACGGTTTTTTAGGTTAGATGCTATATTTTTGTTGATAAAAATACTGTGAAAAAGTGGCTATACGAATACACAAAAACATTATGTCGATATGTGATATGAATGGATGTATAAATACCGTAGCCTTAGTCTTAGCCACGCCCATTTGCGCCGAGTCATGTTAAAATCATCAAAAACAAGTCCAAAACTGACTTCACTGGCTTTGGCTTGGGCTACCTCTTGTATACTCTAAGGTCGAAACCTAAATTTAAACACATTTTCAAAAACCTTTTTTCCCACGTCTAATAAAATATATTAATTATTGAAATAATCTTCAACGTAAATATGAAACAGAAAAAATAACGGTCGCGACCAAGACTCAAACTCGGAAACTCTACTCTATCCGGGAGTAACGCTTCTGCCAATTGAGCCACTGAGACCTTAAGAAACGATCTCACTCTTCATTTGAAAACTATTAATATAATTTTTTAAATTTTTCTTCCGATTTGGCTGCCATCTTTGTATGGTATAGAAAGCTTTACCTAAGCACATATTATATACTTAAATGGTGTCTTCGATAAACCTTCCATTTTTATTTATGGAAGATTTCTGACTTCCTACAAAGTCTAACTAACTAACCATCAAGCCGTTTCCCCGCAGGGGTAGGCAGAGAGGACGGACCGCCATACAACTCTGTCTTGGCACACACTTCTTGCTTCATTTACATTCATACATAAAAATTCCTACAAAGTCGAGAATTAATATTAAATTAGATTGGCCTTGAGGTGATTTTCCCACAAAAACGGCGCTATAAAAGTTATCCATTTATTATTATTATTATTAACTTTAAAGCTTTTATGCTTATTATTTTTAATCTTCAACGTAATAAAATAGCTTAATGTGTTGTTGTGTAGTATGCGTACGACGTATTATGTCTGCGGTGAGAGTACATAAATGTCGTACGGGAGAGAGTAAGACTCCAGGGGTAAAGTCGCTCTCCCAATTTTGTGTATTCTGAAGCTAAAAGATAAAATGGTTATTGCTGGTATAATAAGGAAATGTTACTAGGTCAAGCTTAGGAAATAAAAACATTATATTCTGGGAAAAAGCCTTTCGGCATAAAAAACCCAATTTATTAATATAAGTACAAAGAAAAATGTATTATGAGTATCTACTATGTATGGGTGTGTGTGTAAATAGTATAGTGCGAGCCGAGTATACTCGGCTTCCGGGATATTGATAGTCCCCGGGTCGGGGATACTGATAGTCCCCACGGGTCGGGGATACTGATAGTCCCCACGGGTCAGGGATACTGATAGTCCCCACGGGTCAGTTGGCCAAACTGCCCGCGTTCCTCGTCGCCACGAGTAATGTTTCTTGAGCTCGTAGCCACGAGCAAGAAATACATGGCTCGATGTGCCTGGCCCGGCCGAACTGGCATGATCAAGTAGATGCTCACCAAGCTGGCTCACAGAGGCTACGTGTGTGGCACGATGTGCCTGGCCCGGCCGAACTGGCATGATCAAGTAGATGCACACCAAGCTGGCTAGAGGCTACGTGTGTGGCACGATGTGCCTGGCCCGGCCGAACTGGCATGATCAAGTAGATGCTCACCAAGCTGGCTCACAGAGGCTACGTGTGTGGCACGATGTGCCTGGCCCGGCCGAACTGGCATGATCAAGTAGATGCACACCAAGCTGGCTCACAGAGGCTACGTGTGTGGCACGATGTGCCTGGCCCGGCCGAACTGGCATGATCAAGTAGATACACACCAAGCTGGCTCACAGAGGCTATGTAAGATCCTAACGAATCGTGATATCCCGTGTATGTAACCATGGACGAGAAAAGGACGTGATATGTGCCCGCACGTGTGATGACGCGGCAAAGAAGGCCTAGAGGCGACCTCGTGGTGATATCATGTTTATGAATTTATTTCACTAATCCAAAAACGATGTGATTTAATAAGAATGACGATACTAAACAAAATATTATGCAATTAGGAACGCTGCGGCGTAATGAAAAATGTAGCACCCGAACAGTAAGGTCGTAATAAAAGAATTATCACGTTAAACTAAATAGTTAGCAAATCAATACGGTTCAAAATGAATGACAACACGAAACAAAAATATTATGCAATAAGGTAAGTATCACGTTAAACTGAATAATTAGTAAGTTAATACGGTTCAAAAGGAATGACGATATGATACAAAATATGTTGTGCAATACAGAACGCTGTGGCGTAATGAAATGTAGCGCCTGAACAGTAGGGCCGTCGGAAAAGAATTATCACGTTAAATTGAATAGTTAGCAAAACAATACGGTTCAAAAGGAATGACAATATGATACAAAATATGTTATGCAATACGGAACCAAAATGCGGATTGAGGAGATATAGCTCGGCTGGAGCCGTCCGGATCGTCGGCCGGTCGAAAAGTAAGTGTTACGTTCAACTGAATAGTTATCAAATCAATACGAATGACAACACGATATAAAATGTTATGTAATACAGAACGCTGTGGCGTAATGAAATGTAGCGCCTGAACAGTAGGGCCGTCGGAAAAGAATTATCACGTTAAATTGAATAGTTAGCAAACTAATACGGTTCAAAAGGAATGACAACACGATATAAAATGTTATGCAATACGGAACCACTTTGGAGTGCTGAAATGTCGATCAGCTGGAGACGTCTGGCCAGTAGGCCCGTCGGATGGTAACTGTGATACGATGCGCATAAGGCCGTGCGAAATACTCAGGCTGCCGAATTGGCACCCCTGAATACAGATATTCAGAACTCAGGTTAAGAAACCCGAGCGCAGAAGCGTGACGTTAGCAACATATTCCCACGCGATTAATTGATTACTTTTGTTATTTCCTATTATAAAGTGGTGAATCTTTGAATGTCATTCCAAACTCAAAACACGTCTTCTTGGGTGTTAAGGACTCAAGGTAACTACGTAACATGTGTAATTGTATAATAATATTAGGTAATAGGTATGTTCGCTATATTTCAAGTGGAGCAGTGAGGATTATATACAAAAAGTATAACTTTTATACAAAACGTTACCACTATTAACCACTCGTTTTTGGCAGGTTTCCCCTCTAAAAATTGACTAAATATAAACAGATTCAACAAATCACACGTTAAACGTGTGACTATTTTGTTCTGTTGAATTTGCAGAGTGACATTATGATTCATGTTGTAAAAAAAAAAACAGCCAATTGGAGCGGACTGCTCCAATTGCGCCTGCACAGGACCGGCCCTGCACAACCATAAAAGGTTCCGCATTTCCTTTGAGTGTGTTGAGGTTTTGTGAAAATGGACACTTCACAAGATTTAATAAAATAAAACAAATATGACATGATTTCAGTGGAATTCTACGATGAATTTATTAACAGTATCAAAAACACTTTACACGGTAAAAGTTGGCAAAGAAATAATTCTTATACTAATCGTTTTTCTTTTAATATTATTTTAGAAATGTATCTAATAATAATTATTATAAAATCGGCGTGAAAGTTAGACCTTTGTATATTGTTTGAGCAATTATAAAATTAATGTTGCTAACGCAGGATTTCTCAAGTGCAGTTGATTATTGCTGACACATGCGTTTCGCCGCGTCCAATTGTTTATTGACCCTGCGTTTTTTTTAATTTATTTTACACAACATTTTAACAATACAAAAAAGTCCCGATAAACTACCTAGGTTGTCGAAGCGAGTATTCAACTTCTTTATGTACATATATTTATTTTTTTACGACATTTCATTTCAAGAATCCCAACTGCCCGCGGAACCGGTGGGACTATGGAGTCCCAATATTTGGGTATGTTGTGAGGCTGAATAAATGGGAGATGGGAAAGAGGAAGATCGGGAATTATGACGTACATGCATCGTTTTTAATATTTGCTGAAAATATAGTGGGTGTATAGGAAAACCGTTACACGTTTCTTTCATGGCGGAGTCATTTCATTTTCAGGGGAAAGTTGGACACCTACTCGTTGGCGAGCGCTTCTATCTCGCGATCTGTGCACGTTAGACCACGGTAGATTAAACTATTAGGAAGAACTTGACGAGCTTTTTGACACACACTTGATCCAGGTGCTTCCGTTTTTTCGAGCAGCTTGCGGGTGACAATTTTTTTTTTTCGTTAGATACAATAGTTGATGGTAGGTGGCACTTTAGTACATCGATGATTGCTATATTTTTTAAATATCGTCAATTTAATTAATTATTGGATATTGAATCTAATACGATCCAGTTGGCTAATGACGCACTGGCGTCCGTGGAGTCCAGCGAAGAATCGAACGATGAAGAAGTGACCGTTCTGTGTGATGATGATTCTGATGATGACGTAGAGCAAAACCATTCCAGTGAACTATGTGTTCTTGTGGTTGTGGTATCGTTGGCGTGCCTTCTCTAATTGGGTGCACAAAGAGTTCAGTGGAACCAATTAACCACATTACTATATTTGTGATTTCTATACTAATTGATAAGTAATGTAAATAATAGGGTTCCTTAGTTTTTCTTTAATAAATATTATTGTACCGAATATTTATAATGCAATCAAAAAGTAATGGTATTACCAAGCCCGGCATTTGCATACCGTGTTGATAATACAGCGCTTTGATGATGTTTTGTTTAAACTTTGAAAACCCACATACTTGTTTGAATAACTTCATTTATTTTATTTCCATTTAAAGGTTTATTATTTATTTAACTTAGTAGTAGTGCATTTAACAATGGTTACATATGCACTAATATAAACATAAAATATATCAACACATAATAAGCAATTGTTTTAAAAGTAAAAAATTACACTTCACATATTTCCTCACTTCTTTCTTAAATTTAAATACATTTTTTTAAATTATTTAACGTTGGTCGGTAATTCTTGAAAGATTTTCGCAGCTCTATGTAGCAATGAATTCTCAGCCTTATATTTCTTTCGAAATATAAGGCGTATTTCATTTTTAACTTTTTGCATCAATTAAAAAGTTTCTTGGCCGCAAAACATAAAAAAAAAATTATATAAAACATTTAAATGCCCAATTAGTTTGAGAGACATTACATTTAGATCCCTTAACATAACTTTGATTTAGGAATATTTATTTCTTCTCAATATTATTCTCATGGCTTTGTTTTTCACAACTGTTAGTTTTCTTAAATTCTAATCTTTTGCCAAGAACAGAATACTGCTACAATAATAAATATCAGAAAAAAATATGGTTTAATGTACAGTTTTACAAGATTCTGTACTGGTTTATATTTGTATACTTTGGAGGAGTAAAAATTTTTGGCAATTTAACTTTTAAAAATGTCGTCGCTGGAAAGGCAAAAAGGCTGAACCGATTGCAAAATATTTATTTTAAATGTTTTGTTTCATATTTGGCACTACATGCAATATGGCGAATAAATACAATATTCCCAAATTTGTCACACTATGCATTAAAGGTATACCAACCACACCAAGGAGTAGAAAAAAAAACATATTTATTGTTACTTCTAAAATATTACAAAATAATTCACACACGAAATGGCCGAAATGACAACTTACTGATGCGACTCGAAAATGGCTGCGCTGGTTTTCAAACTGCACTTTTTTTTATCTATTTCGCTTAAGTATTATTATAAAGTAGGAATTCGGGAATATGAAGAAATGAACTATTGTCAGGTTTTTCGTAGCCCGAGAGAATTTATTCCGCTAAACCTATCAGTCAGAACACCAAAAACTTAATCTGAAACTATAACATATAAAATCTGTTTATCTAGGAGCAACGAAAACTCTGATTTCTTAGTAATGACACAAAATGTGTTTTAACCCATCTCACGAAACACAATAACTAATCTTCTATTTTAAAGTGTATGCCCTTAATGTGTTTCTGTCAAATAACCTATATCAAAACATAATTTATAAATAGAAAATATATACTTTGTTTTTAACCACTTTTTTATTTAATATTTTGTCTACCGGTTTCGGAAGTACCCTTCCATCATCAGGACAATATTAAATTAATCTTTAGATAATAACTTCATCTCTTCTGGAAGAAACATATGTGGAGATAAATTCTGTACACGATCAAAAAATGTATGTTTTGAAGTATCTGGAGAATGTATATTAGTTATTATTCCAGATACTTCAAAACATACATTTTTTGATCGTGTACAGAATTTATCTCCACATATGTTTCTTCCAGAAGAGATGAAGTTATTATCTAAAGATTAATTTAATATTGTCCTGATGATGGAAGGGTACTTCCGAAACCGGTAGACAAAATATTAAATAAAAAAGTGGTTAAAAACAAAGTATATATTTTCTATTTATAAATATGGCAAGCCACAAAGTTAATGCTTTTTACGAATATATTATATCAAAACACTTTATTCCAATATTGTAATCTAAATTGTGTTATCCCATAGACTATTGTTTTGGACGGTGGCATTAAGTTAGACCATGCCCATGGTATTGATTATGAGGGTATAAAACCAGTGCTTATCAGTAAACAGATCATTTCGTATTAATTCCATTAACTCTATTATTATACACCCCTGTTGTTAGTGGTTAAGGGTCAGTACCCAAAAATACTCACTTTTTGGTTTTCTTTATCTGTTAATTTAAAGCGGGTAGTCAAAAAAAAAAATCCAAGGTTTCCAGTGAATACAATTATTAAACAGTCATCTTTTAAATTCTTTATGAAATGCATACTGGAATTTTATTTTATTTTTTATTTATTAACTTTTTGTTTCTTACATTATTTTTTTACATTACCTACCTCACTAGGTCATATGAACCTGTTCTGAGGTAAGTGACAGTGAGTACAAGTAGAATAATTTAAAAAAAATGATTAGTCATGGTGAAGAATTTCAAGTGCTATTTTAGGAGATCTTCATTTTCCTTTCGGTCCTTACTCAAAAGCCATTTAGTAAAGTTTTGATTAAAGGAATACATATTGGTAATGGCTACAGTCTGTGATGGTTTAATTTTAATGTTATAATTTAAATGCCTTTGCTGGTTTTAAAACTGCAACTTTTACTGATATTTCATTGTGTTTTTAATAGGATTTAAAGGATTACAGTTAAAACATTGTATTCACTGGAAACCTCAGACATTTTTCTAACTACCAATAACAAATTGCAGATACATAATTTGTAGTTTTGCTTATATTAGAATGCTACTAAGTGACGTTTAGCGTCATTTTTGGGTACTGGTCCTTACTCTATATTATTTCCAATTAAATGTATAAAAGCGAAAACAGTGATTTACTCATCATACACGATGTTAAAGCGCCCCTATACCTAGGGGGGCATTATGTTGGTTGAATTAACGACCACTCTATCTGGCATCATGAAATTTTCAAGGTTTTTAATACTTGAGCTATTTTAACCATTAAGCATAAAATCCAGTTATTTGTTCTAAAACATAAGTTCTGGGAACATGAAATTTCAACACCTTGTCCGCTTTGTTGTCTTATTATTCTGTCATTTCTAAATAAACGTAACTAACAAAGTTTTCCGCTCGCAAAATCATTTCGATCATGAACTTTTAATGATATAAAAAAAAATAATAACATCAAAAAAATTTCAGGGGAAACCGGGTCGTAAGTCGTATTAACCCTTTGCTCCCTAACGGTACAAATTTGTATTCGTCTAAAAGGTTAAAACTTAATGTATCTTCTATACCAAAAAGAATTTTTGACATATTATTCCTGTAAGTAAATTATTGGACATTATTTTGTACGTAGGCCAGCTTTTTAACGCTTATTTACATAAACTAATACCAGGGGAACCAGTTTTACATTGAGCTGTCACATGGTTAGTCGAGTTATTTTAGTGCTTGTTTGTGATAGTGGATTCAGGCATGTGTTTTTGTATATTATTATTTCAATGAATATTATAATGTCATCATTCAATAATGTCATTTTCTGTAGAAATTGAAGGGTATTAAAAAAAAACATTTTTACACATTGGTTGAGACCATTGTCTTTTTATTTTCCGGCTTTTTCTGTTTCATATTTGTGTTATTGATAATTGATATTATTTTAATATTTAAAAAAAAAGCATTAATGCTTTAAAGTTAATTCCAATTTGAATTGTACACACATTATAATTTATTTTTATTTTATTTATTGCATTACGGTACAAATATGTACCGGGTGAAATTTTCCTACAAGAAGTTTTCCGAAAATTAAAAAAAAAATCGTGATGATTTCCAAGTTGTAAATAACAGATAATTCCCACAATAATTTATGAAAGTCCGCTTAATCTATGTTTAGAGATCAAAGGGTAAAGTAAGCTTGTAAGTATTGACTGGTTTCAAAGAGCAGTTTATTTCATATTCTTCCAAATGCTGCGAATAAAAGCCAGAAGCCATGGAATACGGAAACGCTAGTCAATTTCCGCAGTTCCACATACAAAATAATAATAATAAACGACGTAAATGGCCTTTCCTTCAAGACGCGTTACCTAATGGGAAAAGCTCCAAACTCAATAGATCTATAAAAAAAATCATAAAACGTCGATTGCTTACGATCAACACTTTTATGACGTCCGCGTGCTAACATTTACCAGATTTTATATGATGATAAATTAATAACGTAATTAAGGCGATGCAATTCAAAATAATGCGTAATCATTTATTTTGGTTTGAAAATTTGATCGTCAAGAAATATTATAGATACTTTAATTAAATACTGGGAGTAGGACACATCGCATATGTTTTAACCCGACATTTTTAAGCCTAGAACAAAATAAAGTTTCAGGCCTGTAAAAATTCTTTAAAGCGTAAAATCTTCTACTTTCGAAGCTTTTTTTCGTATTTACTTTTTATCGTATAATGTGGCAAATTATTTTTTTATATACTCGGACCAGATTTTTTAAAAATATTTGTACCTGTGATACACAATATATAATTTTTGGCGATGTTTTTTTTTTGCACAAATGGCAATTTCAACTTTATCGCCACCAGCGTAAGAAGTGCGTGATTGCGTTCTAGTCACTAAGCCCGGCTGAAGCAATTTCAAGCGAATTTTCGATTCTGAATGGTGGTCTTTCACCAAGGCGATACTGAGAGTATCTACCAATTTAGAAAGTGTCTAGTCTACCTACATATATTATGTCATATCTACGAGTATATGTGAAATAATACATTAATTTAATTAAATTTATTTGCGCACTTTCGGCTTCGAACCCGCGGTCTCTAATTCCGGGGACAAGAGTCGGCCAAAGAAGATGTCATACCGCCCGATTGGTCGGAGATGAGTTATGAATGCAGTTTTGTTCGTGTTGACATATTCCGTCAACGCAGATAAATCTTCTCCAAACGACGTCGTCGCACAGTGGTTCCAAATATCCCAAAAGTTGGCCTCAATTCACAGGGAGGATTTACAAGGTAAAATGTTTTATCCGGTGTGGGTACTAGTATATAAAAAAACCAAAAATATTCTGTTTTTAACAGTGCGATTTCTGCATTTTATTACAAAAATTATAAAATATTACAAACCATATATTTGTATACGCAAAAATAAAAGCCGAGTAATGTAGTTTTTTGTTCATTAACAACCTGATTCAGAAGACAAACCATCATCATTAGAGCAACAGATATCGGGAATTCTTGAGAAAACGAGTAAATTGTTTTTTTCGGGAGAAGCCTGTAACTAGTTATTACAGGGTCAGATGTAACTAATATTAAATTATTAACATCTTTATTACATTTCTCACGAGAACATTTTCTGAAATAGTTCTCGCGATATTCAAAAAAATTCCGAGCTTCCCGAGTTTTCTGACAATTGGCCAGTAATGAAATCGAAATTACGTCTATCCCGTGGATTAATAACTTGTGCATAGTAGGGGGCGTAGTGATAATATAGATACAATTGAAGATATAAAAAACGCTGGAATCATCTGCATCTGCTTGGGTCCCAATAAACAACTGTTTGTATGAGCTATGTCCTGAGCTGCCTTCGAAGCCCCACTTTGAAATAAAGCGCAAATTGCTTAATTGTTCACTCTTTAAAGTAAAAAACACTTATTTTTGCACATTTATCAAACGTTCAGCAGTGTGATTCAACAGAGCTTGAACGGTTACTTCTGCAGATGTAGGAGTGATTTTGAATTCTTCTTTTTTCGGATACAAGCTTTTTTTGCACCAAGTAATATATTGTACGGTGGAAACCTTTCAGGATCTTTGGATCTTATGACCTTGTACTGCCTCTTCATGAGCTTGGCTTCTGCCATGGTTGAGAGGGCTTAGCATGGTCTTGAAATTTTTGAAACAAGTCAAAATAATTTTTGTCATTCTTTACGATAATAATCTTCGAAGAATACAATTCATTATGTGTAACATCTTTGACTTACCAAAACCTTGTTCAGGCTTTGACTTGAATGTTCTTTCAAATGTATATTTTTGTCCTATTTTTGTCATTGCTTCATTAAAATATTATGTATGTGCTGTTCTTTCTCTGTTGCTCTTTTTACACATTTCGTGTTATGTATTTTTTTTGTAATTTTCAATGGTCTGTTAATATAAAAATAAATAAATATCTATTCATACTGAATCTCACATGACCCGACTAAAGTATGTGATTCACTTCACCGTGCCACGCCTTCCTGGGGCATCCTTTACTTTTGGTTGCATTCAATGCTCGTCATATTATATAATTGTCATGAAAACCCTTTTACAATCCATTCGTTAGTAGTATTGAGCATAAAATCACAATATTGTGGACGGTAGTACCCAGATAAACGGTAGCCGAATAAAAAAAATGATAAAACAGAACAATGACAAAACAAAACATGATAAAACAGAACACGATAAAACAGAACAATGATAAAACAGAACAGTGATAAAACTGAATAGAGATAAAACAGAACAGTGACAAAACAGAACAATAAAAAGCAAAACATTTATTTTGTCGAAGTTATCTAATTAGATATAATATAAAAATTAGGTTAGATTTGTTCTGTTTTATCATATTTTGTTTTGTCATGGAACCTAAATAAATAAATATGATGTCAATCAGTATTGAATATCGCCTTACTCTCCGATCAACATAATAACAATAGTTACATAATTATTATTCAAATTACACCAAGAATTTACTACGCACAAAGTTGAGCATCAATAATCAAACATGGCCACAAAACATCAAACAATCCGTACTAGAATCATATATTATTATGTAAATGTAAATCACTGTAGCATGTCTTTGATTCGACGTTGATTATACAAACGACAAAAAATATATAAAAAGACAATAATTTGAACAGGCGATCGATCGATTTGAATTCTTCGCGTATTGCGATTTGTCTGTTGTCTGTGTTCAGCAGAGTCTCTACTCTCTAGCAACACAACGGTAGCAACAATAAAGCCATAAAACAAAGCGGTTTATTGGACATTCCGGCCACGATTGTGCAGCTCGAGCTAAGGTCAGGCCACTATGCTTCCGTGTTATCTCTGGATATATGCGTCGCTCAGTCGCTGAGCATTTATAACTTAAAATATCAAACTAGTAAATGTAGATATACTTTTGTAAATAAAGAAATAATGTTTCGATTGCATTGCTGTACTGCATTATTTGAGAAAAAAAACGCTAATATTAAAATTAAGGAAAAAAAAAATTTTTTTATCAAGATTATTAATTATATAATCAATTAATTATTTTCATTTAATGTTTCAACACAATATTGTTTATGTATGACAATTTAAACAATATGTAAATGTCTTCATTAGAAAAGCGTAGGAAAGACTTTGATTTAATTTGCATTTTCAAAATTGTATTATTGACTCGCCTTCTTTGTTGCAACTCATCCAGTTCAACATTCCTTCCCGTAGATTTAGACACAAGTTCCTTTATCATCACTCTACTAATTATAGGTATCATTCTCCACTGTCCAGAATGTCGAAACTTGTCAACTCAAGCCGTAGTCTTGAAATTTTTGGTACCAGTCTAAAGGTCTTTTGGTACACTCAGAGTGGTAGATACTCTTAAGTATCGCCCTGGTGAAAGACCAACATTCAGAATCGAAACGTTGCTTGAAATGGCTTCAGCCGTGTTTGGTGACCAGATCTGAATAGCCAGGAACTTCCCGACCTTCCTTTTTCCCATCTCCTTCTCTTCCCCATTAATAAAAATAATAAATGGATAACTTTTATAGCGCCGTTTTCGTGGGAAAATCACCTCAAGGGCGCTTCAGCCTCACAACATACTCCAATTGGGGATGCCATAGTCTCAGTGGCTCTAGACGGTTGGGTGCAGTTGGGACTCTTGTGTGGTATTAACTATAAAAAAAATATTAAGAAAAGATTTTTGTCATTCTTTACGACTCTACCAAAACCTTGTTTAGGCTTTGACTTGAAAATTCTTTCAATGGTATATTTTTGTCAATGCTTCATTAAGATATTATTTAAGCTGTTATTTCTCTGTTGCTCTTTTTTCCATTTCGTGTCATGTATTTTTTGTAATTGGACAATGGTCCGTTAGTATAAAAATAAATAAATACTGCGACCCATCAAATTAGGCACACGCCTGTATTATAATTGTTGAATATTTTACATTATATTATATTATGCAATTAATTAGTTGAATCAAAAGATAAAAATAGTAGTATTTAATTATTATCAATATAGGTTGGAAAACATATTCTACATCTCCGTACCATAAGCCGTCCAGTTGTTGGTCTGTAATAGTACTGGGCGTTAACTATAATTCGAAAAAACGCCAACGCCGTTATCGTTGGCGATTGTTAACTGTTAAATATAACCGTTGAAAATAACGCCGACGTTAACTATTTTTTGGTAAACTACCAATATACTATATTTTCTAAATTACATATAAGTACACAAAGCGTCCTTGAGGTGATTTTCCCACGAAAACGGCGCTTTAAAATTTATCCATTTATTATTATTATTAAGTCTAGACGTTGAATTATATGACCTAATAATGCAAATGCAATAGTAAAAAGGTAAAATAATATATTGCGTCGTATTGTCTACTAAAACTTAATTTATTTGCTTATTGGGTATTTGAACTTTGGCCGTGAAACAAAACATAAACATCAGACAACTACACCATTAATCGTATTATTCAATTCACAAAAACACATCGAATGCACGCGCGACGAGTAAAAACGCGCCAAACTAAACGAGAAGGAGATTGACATAAAACCAACTAGCAAAAATAATGAATAACGAGCCTTTTGATTTTAATAATAATAATCCCCTGTTGAAAAATAACAGCTCGATGAAAAGACATTGGGAGATATTTAACACAACTGTAGTTTTACTTGTCATTATTTTCGTCGTTTGATTCTAGGCGCTACGTATCGGCCGTTTCGGATAGGAAAGTCCACAAATGTGTCTAGTAAGAAGAAGTAAAACCAAAAGATTATTCCAAACTACGTAAAATATTGTGCACGATGCACACACTCTTTACACCTTTAAAATACTAAAATAATAGGTACATGACAATGCGATGCGTCGTTATAATATAATCCCCTGTTGAGAAATAACAGCTCGATGAAAAGACATTGGGAGATATTTAACACAACTGTTGTTTTAATTGTCATTATTATCATCGCTTGATTCTAGGCGCTACGTATCGGCCGTTTCGGATAGGAAAGTCCACAAAGATGTCTAGTAAGAAGAAGTATAACCAAAATATTATTCCAAACTACGTATAATATTGTGCACGACGCACACACTCTTTACACCTTTTTAAAGACTAAAATAATAGGTACATGACAATGCGATGCGTCGTTATAATATATCTAGCTGTTAGATATTTTGGTGACATTCGGAGAATTATTTAACATAACAGTTACATTTTAGGTGCCGTCGTTATTTTACCTAGCCATTATTTTATTCGCTTGACTCTTGGAGCTACGTATCGCGCGTTTCGGATAGGATATTCCACAAAAACGTCTAGTAAGAAAGTATAAAAAGATACACATAATGTTTCTTACGATGCATAAACTCTTAGATCTTTTTGTTTACTTGGCGCTAACGCTAATACAATAGCTAGTATGGAGATTTTATTGCGTCAAATAATATTCGTATGTAGGTACTAATATTTTTAATAATAATATCTAACTGTTGGCGCAAATTTTCGTCAATAGCGTTAGACGTTGGCGGCATCTAGCTGTCATTTCTAACAGCTAGATATATTTTGATACAGTACTAGTCTGTAACGGATTTGTGTTGAGTGTTGGCAGCCAAGTCCAAGGATTGAATACACCGGATATAATATCACAGCAGAATCCATATAATCTGCTTTTGCAAGTCTAGTCCTCTTCGCATCAGCGTAGTTGAAGATCTCCTGCCTTCGCAGGCTTCTTTAGCGTCTTATCCATAGATCAGAGGTCGGGGAACTTTTTTACGGATTAGCCGAAATATATTTTTGAAAACTTGAAATTAAGGTTGCGTTAACCTGGACATTCTAGACAGAAAGCTGTGTACATTTCATGACGTCAGAGAGCACCGCTTGAGAGTGTTTGCTACCTAAGAAAAGAGATTTTTCTCATAGTTAAGATTGAGCCTTACCAACGAGATTTAAATTTTTACCCCATTTCGGGAATATTACCCCGGTTCCTCGACCCCTGCATTTAATCAATTTTAAAAATATTTTACTTTGAAGCTTTATGCTTGATATTATTTACAGAAAATTTTAAAAAATAGGTCTCGGTCGCGACCTTGGAGTAACAATGTATGGAGAGAGAGCTAATTATTTTTACCCAACCTATTCAAACTTGCGATAAATCACTTTCTCCGGGTTTTTACGTCGTACACCATGAGAGAGAAAGAGACAGCAAAAATAACACACCGCCGGTATGTACTGTAAGGATGATCTTGGTCTCCCGCGTCTCCGGGGACTCCGCCCACATGTTTTATTATGCGACTAAACTGGACACAACTAAACGGTATTTTAGGTTATATGCTATATTTTTGTTGATAACAATACTGTGAAAAAGTGGTTATACGAATAAACAAAAACATTATGTCGACATGTGCTATGAATGGATATATAAATACCCTAGCCCTAGTCCTAGCCGGTCTGCCGTGTCAAGCAAAAATCATAAAAAACTGACTACACTGCCTTGGATAGGTATCACTCTATGTACTAGGTCGCGACCTAATTATTTTTATTTTTTGTCTTTTTCTGTTTCATATTTTCGTTAAAGTATCAAAGTAATTATTTCAATAATCAATCATTTTTTATTATAATATAATATCGCCATTTGATTTCTACACTTTACAGGGACTAACTCACTCACGAACAAGCGTTTCAAATAACATATTCGGTTATTTAATGATAATAATATCGATGGCTGTCCAGTTTGAAACTTGTCTCCGTAATTGCGCTGATAAGTACAATAAGCATACACAAAAAATGATCATTATCATTAAACAATAATATTAATTTATAAAATAAACACTGGGGAAATAAAGAGTCCCGAACAACACCGGAGTTTCCAACCTTCTCGAATGTTATAATCAGTATTTAGGTTAATACAATGCTTGTGTGAACTGATGCACACTGTGCTCATCAAGGTCGATACAAATAATCCAAATTAAGAATGTACAAATAAGTATATGTACCAGCCTTGACTTAATACGGTTTGAGTGGAGCATCTGAGATAGAGGAGTTAATAATTTATTGGTGAACAACTTTACGATCATGACAAGTAAATAAATAGTTGTCATCCGTTTCATAAAAATAAAAATAAAAACAAAATCACAACACTTGTTGAAAAAACTGTATTTTTTTCAAAAAAAGACGAACATTTCCAGGTTAAGAATAACTTTACAAAAATATTTTAATCCTAAAGAAATGAAAAAAATAACTTTGTATAAGACCACGGATATCATTTTTTTTTTTTGACTGACCGGTTTCGCTTAGCCTGAGCATCATCAAGGTACAAAATTTAACTAAAGAAAGAAAAAAAAAATAATAAAGAAAACCATTACAATTAATAGTCATATTCTTAATTATCAGGCACATTTGTCCAGTAGTCCAATATTAGGCATATTTCCTGTAAACTCGTGAAATTCATCGTAATTCTTTAATCACCTTCTCAGTTGACGTTTTGTCTCTTTCAATTCATATTATCTGTCTCTTTCTCTCTGTTACTTTGTTATAATTTAAATGTTATTCTATTGTTTTCTCATTGTTCTGTTATTTTATATTTCGTTCTCACGAAAATATAGTTTAATTCTCCCTATCTCCGATTAAAAACGAAAAATGTTTTTGTGCAATGATGGAGGATTTAATATACAGATAATTGAACCCGCGACGTTTGGGTGCGAATTCAGCGCTTTTTTTACTAACCAGTAATACTTACATCTGTAATAATAGCATAATAATATACTCGGTAGCTAAGTGGACAAATGCGTCGGATTTCCATTCGGGCGTCGTGGGTTCAATAACTCTGCTAGCCACGTCCTCCATCATTGCACAAGCAACATCTTTCGCTTTTTATGATGGTAGTAAGAGTTTTTCAAATATTGACAGGTTATTCGTAACCCGGGAATCTTGTCTTTATTTAAAATAAATAAATAAACCAGGATCAACTCCCCACATTGGTGTTCATAATATAAGCAACAATACATACAAAAATATACCTAAAAATTGGGAATAAAATAGAATTGCCTGATATTATTATTGTAGAAAAACAAGTATTTAAAAATCGAATAATTCATTATAACCGAAATATTAAAATAATAATAATAAACCACCTAAGCACGATGAAGTGGGATGTGACCAATCATGTTTGTGCCTTATTTAAGCGCAACGTTTGTTTCCGTATTGCAATGATTAATGACACGAAGACATTTACCGGAAGAGCTGTTGAAATCTACAGGCCAGAGGCCCTAAGAAACTGGTATTACCAAATCTAATCGATTTCCAACGAGGGCAGCGTGGAAACCTGACCATTGCGTTACATTATCTCGAGCGGAAATCAGGATACGCTTGATGCAAGCGTTCACCTTATGGCTGCCATGCACTTATTTGGATGCATTCGTTTGGTGCAAACATTACGTATTTATATGCAGGTAGGTGAATTAATCAAAACGTTGGAATATTGGCATACTTTGCTAACAAGTGTAAATAAATACAAGCAATACTACAAATGATTTATCTACAAATTTTCTATGGGCAGTTGGTAAAATGTCTGAGGTTTCTTGTGAATATAATTTTTTAACTGTAATCCTTTAAATTCTATGAAAAACATACCAACATATCAGTTAAAGGTGCAGTTTGAAAATCAGCGAAGGCATTTTTAAACGTTTTACCTAAAATTCCAGTATGGATTTCATAAAGAATTTAAAGATTACTGTTTAAGAATTGTATTTACTGGAAACCTTAGACTTATTACCCGTATATAATTAACAGATAAATAATTTGTCGTTTTGCTTGTACTAGAAAACCAAAAAGTGTGTATTTTTGGGTACTGATCCCTAACCAAAAAGAACTTCCATCAAATTTAAACCTTTCATTAAAAAAAATAAAACAAGAATATTATTTTTAAAAAGTAGCACTTTTGGAAAATACTTTATCAAAACAATATAGCAAAACAATAGTACAAACACGATTGACTTCAGTTTTAGCGAATATTACAATTTTAGATACCGCAGCGAATGTTGAGTACAGTATCCACACAGATGCAAAAAACAAAACAAAAAATCAGTGCAATTTCGGTTGTTTTAGTATTTTTCGAATTAAAACAAAGCGCCCTTGAGGTGATATTTCTGTCACGAAAACGGCGCTGTGTAAATCAGCCAATTATTATCAATAAAAAACAAACCTGCGGAATATTCAAAATCGTTCATCCCCTTGCTGTCCCTTTTTCGCTAATAAAACTAAGCAGTCGTAAGCGAGACAAGAGGCTGTTTCTAGGTGACTTTCGCAAAGATATATCGCTGTTGTAAGTGTATACATATGCACCGATACACACAATACTAAATATGTGTTGTTCGGCTCGACTCTTATTGTGCGACCTATACAGAGAGGAGACAAAGAAAAATATGCATTTACTTAGGAACCTAAAGTCGTTTTACAGTGCAATAACAAGGTTATCTAATAATAATAATAATATTTGGATCATTTGTATAGCGCCGTTTTTGTGAAAAATCACCTAAAGGACGCTGTGCTAAGTAATATAAGCTAGTGACAGCATTGCATGTCACTAGCTTATTGATCAACACTTTGGAACTTTGAATTTCGGGGTGCAGAAATTCCATTCCATTGAAAGCATTTTCTTTAAGATCCACACCTCTCCACAACCTTATTTTTTACTGTCTCCTTTTTATCGCATTTATATCGCAAAAACCATAAACAACCATACACAGCAGCGTATGACTGAATGTTTAAAATACAAATATTATAATGTCTCGCTGAGAGAACCTTGAACTGAACAATAATTGTGTGCAATAATTATTATTCACATTGCTGCAACGCCGCGAGCAATTTTATTGACAAGCGAGAAGTTGATTTGCAGGTACCGCGGCCCTCCCGCTCGACCGGACCAATCGAAAATCCGCCGATTATTTTTCAGTCACAATCTCGTGAAGATCGTAAAAATTAAAACTAGAATTTAGCCATATGAATCGGTTGAAACGGATTTATTCCGGTATTTTTTTTTTTAATATTCATTGTTTTACTGTTACTAGATTTTACCTGAAATCTCGGGATTTAAATTTGCAAACAATATTAAACCCTTAGAGTATACTCGAGGTAGCCCAAGCCAAGGCAGTGAAGTCAGTTTTGGACTTGTTTTTGATGATTTTAACATGACTCGGCGCACCTGGGCGTGGCTAAGACTAAGGCTACTGTATTTATACATCCATTCATATCACATATCGGCATAATGTTTTTGTGTATTCGTATAGCCACTTTTTCACAGTATTTTTATCAACAAAAATATAGCATCTAACCTAAAAAACAGTTAAGTTGTGTCAAGTTTAGTGGCATAATAAAAAATGTGGGCGGAGTCCCGCCGTTAACCAGCGAAGATAGCCAGCTTAAGATCATTGCGACAGTATATAGAAGCGGTCCAAGAAATTTGTTGTCTTTTTCTCTCTCATGGTGTTCGATGTGAAAACTCGGAAAAAGTGATTTATTACAATTTCGGATGGGTTGGGTAAAACAAATTAGCTATCCCTTTTATATATTGTCACTTCAAGATTAAACCGATAGGTTGGGGTACCTCGATCAAAAGATTGACCGAAATCAAAATAAGTTATGCCCCTTTCCAAGATTATTAAAGTAATATAGAACATGTTAGTACCAAAGGAAAATTAACTATTTTAATACAACATAGATGTGTCAGGCTTACCTGACAATGTACGAATCTTGGAGTAAAAATATATATAGAGAGAAAGTTAAATATTTTTACCCAACCCATACAAATTTACGATGAATCACTTTCTCATAGTTTTTACATCGTAAAACGTGAGAGAGAAAGAGACAAGACAAGTTGTCACATAATATCGCAACACTTTTAGGTATGTACGCATGTTTTCCGTCTACCGTATCTCCGGCGACTCCGCCCACTACGTTTTATTATGCGACATAACTCAACGGTTTTTGAGGTTATATTCTATATTTTTGTTGATAACAATACTGTGAAAAAATTGTTTTACAAATAAATAAAACATTATGTCGACATGTGCTATGAATGAATGTAAAAAGGTGTGTTCATGAAAACCCTAGCCACGTCCGAGTCAGGAAAAAAATAACAATCCTAACTACACTGTTTCGGAAAGCTATCCCTCTTGTATATTGTTGCTCCGAGGTACGAATAAATTAGAATAATTTCTGCTAGGAGTATTTATTTTGACACGTGTCAGCATTTTCACTTTCCGAAAGCAATATCAAATCGTCTTTACCTGCATCGTAGGTATTTATATAAATATGTGTTTGATGACGTTTAATTTTGAAGTGTGGGTACTTACATACATATATGGTATATATACATATTGCGATAATGGAGAGACGGACAAACCGGCCCCTTAAGGTCAAATAAACGTGAATGTACCTCATATTTGTGATTTTTCACATGAGGCCAAGAGGTATTGAAAATTTATTCTGATTTCTAAATTTTTCTGATCTGAAAAGTTTTGTACTGCAGAAACGTTAGTTTTATATTAAGTTAAAAAAATCACATAATTTATTTATTTATAAATTAACGGACTAAACTCCAATTACAAAAAAAACATACAAAACACGAAATGGAAAAAAGAGCAACAGAGAAGGAATAGCACATACATAATAATAAATGAAGCGATGACAAAAATAGGACAAAATAAACATAAGAGAGAACATTTAAGCCATGGTCTAGTCAAAGTTTTGATAGAGTCGTAAAGAATGACAAAAATCATTTAGACTGCTACCAAAAATTACAAGACCATTGCTTGAGTTAACAAGTCTTGACATTCTGGACATTGGAGAGTTATACCCATAATTAGTATTGTGATGATTGAGGAACAGTAATTCATTGTTTCTGAGTCTACGGCAAGGAATGTTGAACTGGATTAGGTACAACAGAGAAGGTGAGTCAATAAAACAATTAATAATTTTGTAAATGAAAATTAAATCGAAGTCTTTCCTGCACTTTTCTAATGAAGACTTTTTCAATAATTGTTCAATTTCATCATATGAATAATCGCCTCTTTCTCGCCCTAATCTCCATGTAATACCGCGTAAGAAGCGATGTTGTACGGATTCAATATGATGAATATGAACGGTATAGAAAGGGGACCAAATTACACTAGCATATTCTAGATTAGGGCGAATGGCAATTAATGCACTATCAAAAATATCGAAATTAATTTAATCAAAACGCGAATATGCGATACACTGTTATACGACCCCAAAGGGCGAAAATATTTTTAAAAAATCATTATAGTTGCATTTGAATCTTCAAGCTGTTGGCTTTCTACCATTCTCGCTATATGTATACTCTCCCAGGGGACTCAAGTTTCATAAATCCGGTAGGCAATCTTCTTTTTAAACCGAATCTCTTCGAATGTCGATATACTGACGGCCTCCATGGTCGAGTGGTAAGACGCTCGACTACGAATCCAAAGGTCGCGGGTTCAAACCCGGCGTGCGTCAATAACTTTTGTTTAATTAATATGTATCATAATCATAATACATTTAATTAATATAAAACTAATAAAAAGTATATTTAGATACTCTCAGTATCGCCCTGGTGAAAGACCACCATTCAGAATCGAAACGTTGCTTGAAATGGCTTTAGCCGTGTTTGGTGACCAGATCTGAATAGCCAGGTACTTCCCAACCTTCCCCTTCCCAATCTCCTTCCCCTCCCCACTACCTTCAGCCTCACAACATATCCTATTTGGGGATTCCATAGTCTCACTGGCTCTAGACAGTTGGGAGCAGTTGAGACTCGCGTGCGGTATTCACGTAAAAATATAAATTATTATAATAAAATTAAATTAAAAACGCTTCAAAATGTTAAATTTTGTAATATTTTAAAAATAAAAAATAAATAAATCGAATTGAATTTAAAATGTCTTCCAAGGTAAATCAACTCACTCTCATTATTTCAAATGGTGTATAACATTGAAGTTGGTGAAAGGTTGGGCCATAACGTTTATCTAAATGCATTGTGTACATAATACAGGTTGGGCAATTAGAGTGAAGCGCACTTCGGGGGCAATTTGGGCCGTACGAAATATTTTCATTATAACAATTTTTATCAATTGAATATTTTTAGATAACTAAATCTGAAACTACACCGTCTTTAACACTGGGTTTACGGCACCCGTAAAATTGACGGATTTCCGTTATTTATTTATTTTACGACTTTTTATAATTGAACAGTGTAAATATATTTACTGTATTTACATTTATGGAAACATCTTATTTTTGAAAATCTAGTCGCTATACACCTATCTCTACGGACACCCGTCAAAATTGAAATAACGCTTTTGAATTTGTCCCATTTGAGAAATTATTACTTGATCAAGAAAGGGATTGATGATTTGGGCATGTAGAGCGAATGAACGAAGAAAGGAGTGTGAAAAGAATGTATGATGCGAAAGTGAATGGAAAAAAAAGTCGAGGACGCCCGAGGAAAGACATGGCACGATCGAGTAAATCAAATACTTGAATCAGGTCATGTGAATAGTCAGATAACAGAAGAGTATGTATGAGACGATGTATGAATGTGAATGAAACAAGGAGTGTGTGCCAAAACAGAGTTATATGGCGGTCCATCTTCTCTGCCTACCCCTGGGGGGAAACGGCGTGATGGTTAGTTAGTTAGTTACTTCTAAAACAAAATAATCATAGTGTAACAATTTGTGTGAAGCAATGAAAAAAGAATGTCATCGGTGTGAAGGATATTTTGTTTCAAACCCAATTTACAAATAGGCGTTCGTTGCGTAACACATTCGGCGCATTATGATTTATGGGACAGTAAAAAGTTCTCTTCGAGGGTGGAAGTTTGGCGAAGTTGCGCATACGGCTGCATTAGTGTAAGTAAATAAATCTATCTTTAGTTAAAGAGTTGTAGTCGTGGAGACGTGGAGTCTAATTTTCATTTAAATAAAACATTTATTTAAACACTATTCGTATGTATCCGTCAATTTGACGAGTGCCCGTAGAAACAGGTATATAAAAAATGCCCATAAACCTAGCGTTAACAATTAAATATTTCCATTTTCCGTTCTTCAAAAACTCATTTCAAATAATTAAATACTTGATTCGCCTTATGTTAAATACTAAACACAACAACTATACTAAATACAAAAACAGTTTTCATTAAAAAAAACAATGTTTACAACTATAATAATGGCGTTAATTAATATTGCCTTTGGTTTAAAAACTGATAAATAACTAAGTTATAAATTAAAATGTCACCGATGTGATCAGTGTTTACCACTTTTATGGCATTTGGTACGAATCAATAAATCCAATGTCATCCAATTTAATGCCAGTAGATTAAATAATTATTTTTGAGATATTTGTAACCAGAAATTACTAGTTTCAATATTACAATGTTGATGGTTTGGGTAAAGAAATCGTGGAAATTTATAATTACCGTCATTACTATAAAGCTGAAATCTGTTTTTTGAAGCTACAAAAACATTGGTACTGTGAGCTCTAGCGCCATGAAATTTGTGCAGATTTTTCCGTCTGGAATTTCTAGACCAACGCAGCAAACTATATTCAGCTAGCTACGTTATTTTCACTTTAAAAAAATATCTTTTAAATATACAATTTCGTGTAAAAAAATAAGACAGACGTCATTTCGTCGCTGGAAAGGCAAAAGGGCTTAAGCGAAACTTTGGTGAAAAATGAGTTAAATATGGAGTTTTGATCAGTTTTTTTCTTCATCGAATGCTCCGAGTCTCGTTTGATTTTGAAGACTTTTGTGGCCCTTCAGCCATCTAAAATATATTTACCATTTGGGAGAAGGCTTGACTCAAGCGACGCAAGTTTGGGACTTTTATAGCTTTTTGTCGCTTCAGGTAACTCAGTGAGAGCATTGAGATAACCGAGTTAACTTTTTTTTTCAAAACCCAACCAGGTACTGAAGAGTTATGCATTTTATATTAAAAAAAGACTTTAAAGTGTTCTGGTGTAAATTTCCCAAAATGCCGAGTTTTTTTTAGAATTGAGACAAGCAAAGGTGGATAGGAAATAGTTTAACAGGCTCCATTCAATACATTTATATTTTATCACGTGAAATCACTGTTGGATGGCGGCAGGAAGTTTTTATTCCCTTTTTGCCTGTTTCTAAATTAAAATGTACCTCGAAAATATATCTGAATGTTTTACAGATAAAATTACCAATTTGTTCCTCACAAGTCGTGCTAGTATGTTGCTCCTCGGCTAAATCATGGCACACTTTACGATACGATTGTAATAACCTCAGAGCAAAAATATTTATGGAATTTAAGATAAATCACTTTCTAGTGGTTTTTACGTCGTAAACCGTGAGAGAGAAAGATATAAGACAAGTTCTCACAAAATATAGCACCACTTTTCGGAATGCAAGATTGTTTTCCATCTCCCGCGTCTCCGGCGACTCCGCCCACTACGTTTTGTTATGCAACATAACAGGACATAAATCAACGGTTTTTAGGTTAGGTTAGGTTAGTTATGCTTGATATTGTATACAGAAAATTTTAAAAAATTAGGTCTCGGCCGAGACGTTGGAGTAACAATGTATGGAGAGAGAGCTAATTATTTTTACTCAACCTATACAAACTTGCGATAAATCACTTTCTCCGGGTTTTTACGTCGTACACCACGAGAGAGAAAGAGACGAAAAAAATAACACACCGCTTTTATGTACTGTGAGGATGATCTTGGTCTCCCGCGTCTACGGGGACTCCGCCCACGTGTTTTACTATGCGACTAAACTGGACACAACTAAACGGTATTTTAGGTTATATGCTATATTTTTGTTGATGACAATACTGTGAAAAAGTGGTTGTAAAAATAAATAAAAGCATTATGTCGACATGTGCTATGAATTCGTGTATAAATACCCTAGCTCTAGCCACGCCCGAGTCAGGCAAAAAATCAACAATCCTGACTACAAAAGCGCTCCCTCCTGGTATATTATTGACTGTTACGAAAAAAAAAGATATGTTAATATGACGAGGTGTGACAGATTTTGAAATAAGATAAAAACTTAAACAACGAAAACTGACTGAAGTCATAATCGTGGAACTAGTCAAACCGCAAAAAAATCTTATTACAGCAGTTGTGTCAGTTTCCTTCTTGCTCACGTTCAATATTGTTAATCGCGAAATCATTGAATTATTATTTAATAACGCGAATTATTTATTCATCATACATAAAAAAGATTGATTAATAAAATCCATAGTTCATGGAAAAAATACTGACCGCAATGCAAAATATACGTTCTAAAGGCAAAAAAAACAGAATTGATAAAAAATATGTTTTTTTAAGATTTGGTCGCAAAGAGTATTTAACGTTTAAGACAAATTCAATGGATACATTTTGTCGCAAAATTGTAAGAATGAACTTTGAAATAAAAAGCAGAAAATCTATTTTCATGTCCTACTAGATACCCACCGACTGTGAGCTCTGGCACTTCAAAATTTGTACGACAATTATTTTTTTTTTCTTAATTTTGAAAAATTCAAAATCAGTGCAAATTTCATAACGCCAGAGCTTTTTGGAATGATATAAAAGGTTAACGCCGTCCGAGATACTTTTTCTGCAACTCTTTAAAGCACGGAATTTTAGAAAAAAACCACATGCTACACATTTTTGTTTATTTTTATAAAACTTTACAAAGTTGGTTTATTAATTGATATATTAATTGATAAAAACACAAAAGAAAAACCAAAGTAATAAAACTAGTTTAAATAGATGGGACCGCCGATCCATTAGACGGCCTCCGTGGTCGAGTGGTTGAATCCATAGGTCACGGGTTCAGGGGCGTGCGAAAATAATTTTTATCAAAATAATGTGTTATTTCAGATCTAATTCTTATAAAAATAATATTAGCGGCCCATCTCCAGAGTGGTAGATGATACTCTAAGTATCGCCCTGGTGGTAGACCACCATTCAGAATCGTAACTTTGCTTGAAATGGCTTTAGCCGTGTTCGGCAACCAAATCTGAATAGTCAGGTTACTTCCCAACCTTACTTTTCCTCATCTCCTTCCCCTCCCAACTATCTTCAGCCTCATAACGTTCCCCAATTAGGGATGCCATAGCCGCACTGACCCCAGACGTTTAAGAGCAGTTGCGACTCTTGTGCGGTATCAAAAAGGTAGAACTTTTATGATTTGTAAATGTGTAGATGCTCAGTTTTAATTAGAGATGGTTATCATCTTAAAGAGGCTGTCACCGCGGTTCCAGTTACCGGAGTCCGAAAAGGAACCGGTTCATAATTCAGTTATTTTTGGAACCGATTCCAAATGGCGGAAAGGTTTTGTATTAACACCTAAAGGGTTGAATTTTTTCGGATTGCTGGGAAAATATTAAAATTCATGGGTGAAATAATACCGGGCGTTCCAGTGACAGTAAAGTCCCCAGAACGAAGTAACCGGGACAGGAATATCGGTTATCTTTAATTTTAAACCATTGTATATCTAACCTTTTTTTTCACAATCTTCGAATTTACAAACTTCGTTTAGCAGTCGCATAGTTTGTTGCAGTGTTGCATATACAAATACAGAAATGCTTATTTTTAACGTATACCACTAGTACTAGACGTGTTAAATGTCGACCAATGTCGTTCGTCATCTTTTCAACAATGCATTTTCAAATAGGTTGCTGCATTCAAAGACATGCAAAAAAAACCCGCTTTGAGACGCCGAATGTATTGCTGTTTACTAATAGAAACACTTTGCGACAACTTTATCGGCTGTCATTGGCTAAAAAATATTTTGGGCCGCTCTCGCCTCAAAATTGAACACTGCGTCTGGAAAATAAATGTAGAAAAAAAGAAGGGCGCTGCAAACGTTTAATTTTTTTTTTAATGGCAACACCAAAAAGTTCAAAGGTAAAAGTAACTAACTTGGAAAAAAAAATTCTATGGTCCAGGTACATATTTTTCATGTGATGTTATTGTGGGTGTTCTGAAATTAGTGGTACTTTCCGAAAGGAGATATTTCAACATCATAATCCAAGCCATGAATAAACTATGCGGAAGAGACGAGCACTTTAAACAACAACAAAAAAAGAGTTCAAAAAGAGTTGCAAAGGATGCTTCCATCCTGTCAAATGTCAAACTGTCAAATTTGGGAGTCAAGCATTCCCCCACACCTGAATTTTCTGCGATTGTTTAAAAATCGGCGTAACTCGGTGTTTCCATTGTCATGAAGAAAAAAAATGTTCCAATTTTTTTTTTTATGCGTAAATCGCACAAAAGTCCCAACTATTCTCAACCGTCTGGAGCTAGTGAGACTATAGCATCCCCAATTTCGTGAGGCTGGAGGTTTTGGAGAGAGGAAGGTGATGGGAAAGAGGAAAAGGAAGGTATGGAAGTACTAGGGGTGTTAGTTGAAGTTTGCCGGTTTTACTCATAGATGTCGCTAGAGATATGTATACATTTCTATGATTTGGCATCTATGTCATATTTTTCTATGGACATTAACCTTCAAAAATACACAAGTTACATTCTGCCAAAATAATAGTGTCATAGTTGTTTACCTCAGTGAATATGTTGAGTTTCGTTCCAAGTAAATCGCATTTGCGGCATTCGTTGCTTTTCTTATTTCATCAAAAGAAAAAAGCAGTTGAAGCTCATCGGTTGCTGGTAGAAACTTATGGTGAACACACTTCAGTGATTAGAACATGTGAGACATGGTTTCGTCAATTTAAAAGTGGAGATTTCGATTTAACAGACCATGAACATCCTGGTGCAACGAAAAAGTTCGAAGACGAGGAATTGCAGGCGTTATTGGATGAAGACCCAACCCAATCGCAACAACAATTGGCCCAAACACTTAATGTGACCCAAGGAGCAATTTGCCAACGTTTAAAAGCCATGGGAAAGATCCAAAAGTATGGAAAATGGGTACCACACCAAATGAACGAGAGACAAATCGAAAATCTTGAGACAAATCGCACCGCCTCATACAGCTAAAGTAGTGAAGAACACTCTCAAAGCATTGAATTGGGAAATATTATCGCACCCGCCGTACTCTCCAGACCTTGGTTCGTCGAATGGTTTGCCTCGAAAGAGAATTTTTTTGGAATGGTATCCATGATTTGCCTCAAAGATGGGCAAAATGTACAGAATCCGATGGTTAATACTTTGAATAATTTTTTTTTGAGATTCCCTTGAGAATTAAGCGTTTTCTTTATTGTAAAAACCGGCAAACTTCAACTAACACCCCTGGTATCTGGCTCTATTCATATCTGGTCACCAAACATGACTAAAGTAATTTCAAGCAACGTTTCGATTCTGAAAGGTGATTTTTCACCAGGTTGATACTGAGAGTATCTTTCACACTTACGTCATACCAGACATTATCTCCAGTTATATGATTTAAGCAATGTGGGCTCTGGGCGTTTCTGCGTTTAATTGCCAAAATTTAAAATCATCGAAAATGATTAATGATTATTAATAACCGACTATATGATAGGTCGCCGATACGTCATTTTATAAGTTTATTATTGCCTACTTGGAGTGACTCAGAGCGAATAATGCAGTGTCAATGTGACAAAGGCAAAAAAACCGTTACAAAGTCAAATAATGAAGTACCCAGTGACCCAAATACTGCGAACACAGCGCGAAGCGGTACCAGAGGCTGAATTTAATACAAAAAATAACTAGAGCTAAGCTGTTTATTTTTGGCCTTTGTCCGTTTTTCATTGCCGCCCTTCAAATGCAAAGAAGAATAATAAAACGGCCATATTATGTAACATTATTATTGTAATTATATGCACGTGTTCAGTTGTATAATGACCATTGAATGTATTATTATTAAAAATAAATGTAAATATTGTTATTATTGTACAAACATATAAATTAATCAAAATGTTAATAAAGTGAAATGCATAATTTCAAATAATGCAAATAAATTAATTGCAATTCATATAAAAATACCATTATGTAAATACTCGTATAATGTTACGTGAGCAGATTTAAACAGTCGGGTACTTCCCAACCTGCCTCTTTTCATTCTCCTTGCCCTGGACCGCGTCTTTCAGCCAATATATTATTTTTGTTGATAACTTCCTCGACTGAAGTTCAAAATTTCTTTGCCAAAAATTTGTTACAACAGTGTATTTTCTAGGGTACCCCGTTCTGAAGCCACACTGTACAATTTCTGAATCAAATGCTGGAATGTAACATAGTAAATGATGTTAATTACTTACCATACTGTCATTTAAACCCCCACAACACGGACGTCCCTAGTGAGAAGCGGCGCAGAAGACAGATCTGGTCGGTGCGCAGGGAGCAGAAAACAACTGACAACGACCTTACCATAAAAAGGGAGTGATTAACGATATTAACGGGTTCGATTCAGAAGATCGAAACCCCGAAATTTACTGAAGGAAGTCTGAAGAAAAAATAGTGTGTTCTCACGGAAAAACGGACATCTAAGGAATCACAACTACGCCAAGGCGCTTGGATTGACTGGCAATACCGCCAGAGACAACAAGACGACCAGAATCATTCGCCGCCACATGCAGCTTGACTTCCTACCTTAGAGAAACAATATATGGAGAGAGAGTTAATTCTTTTTACCCAACCTATAAAAATTTGGGATAAATTACTTTCTCCGAGTTTTTACGTCGTACACCATGAGAAAGAAAAAGACAGCAATTTTTCCCAAATTATAACACCACTTTAAAGTACTATGAGGATGTTCTTCGTGTCTCACGTCTCCGTAACTCCGCCCACACGTTTTTATATGCGACATAAATGGACATAAGTCAACGGTTTTTTGGGTTGTTTGATATATTTTTGTTTATAACAATACTGTGAAAAAGTGGTTATTTATTTATTTACGCCCGTTATAGGCTTTTATACAAATGTTAACATTTAAAAAAAAACAATAACCTTATTAGTGCAAAAAAATATTTTAAAATAAAAAAAGAGTATTGAACAGCAGATACAAAATATTGTAGATGAAAATAACTAATAATATTTAATAAATAACAGGTTCAAAAATATTGTAAAAGAAAAAATTATATATTAAATAACAGGTCCAACTATTAGTTGAGCTCTGCCAGATGGTAACAACTGTACTAAATCAGACTTATAGTTTGATATTGACGTGTTAAATATATCAGCGACATCGGAGTATGTGTTTCCCAGCTGTTGCATTCGTTTTTATATTTTATACAAATAAACAAAAACATAATGTCGACATGTGCTATGAATAGATGTATAAATATCCTAGCCCTAGTCCTAGCCACGCCCGGGTCTAACCGAGTCCGGCAAAACTCATCAAAACGGACTACAGCAGTGCTCCCTCTTTATATTATTGCTCCCAGCTTCCTACAATGCCAGCCGCTGTAATACAGGCTGTTCTACAGCATGACCATCGCCAGGGAGGTGTTCTACCTAACACCCCGGCCGTTGTCCATCGTTCTAGAGGCCCGAAAAAATAAAGTACTTTTTCACCAAAACAAACATTGCTTATCAAGTAATATTCTCTCCCTTTCCTTTATTAGGAAACATATCGTGTGATTATTATGTATGTATTTTTATTATTTACAACCAAGAATCCCCCCAATATGATCGAGATGACATCCCACTTCCCGAGATAGAGAGGCTAGGCTACAGTTGACACCCAACATTATAATTGGCATTACATTTGACGACAACATTAAATTTAAAAATTCCAGTGTCTGATTTTAGTTTTTGTGTATACATTTTGTTAAATTCATTCATAAGTGTAAACTTTCGCTCATCCCACAGCCCCGTAAGAATAAAAAATAAATGGTTGAAAAAAAAATTTTTAAACTTTCTGTATTTTCATAGAAAGCAATCACTTTGTGGTTTGACATATTTAATGAAACTGTTTTATTTCTTCTTTTATTTCTATATGTCTCTTTCTCTCTGTTTCTTTGTTAAAATTTTAAATATTATTCTATTGTTTTCTCGCTGTTTTCTTATTTTATTTTATATTGTGTTCTCCCTCTATGTGTATATATAACCGCACACTTTGTATTTTTTCTGTAGTTTATTTTTGTACCCTGATAATGCTTAGGCTAAGCGAAATCGGTCGGTCATAAAAATTAAAATTAAATCTGTGGACTTATAATAATAATAATAAAAAATAGGTTAATAAGTTTTATTCCGGAAGGTATGCAGAAGTAGTGCAATGCAATACCTTCCATAATTGATATCAATACATTGTAATAATAATAGTAACAAAATAAAAATTAACAGAAATTCTTAAGAAATAAATAAATAAGTAAATAATATAATAAAAAATATGTGAAAATAAAATAATAATAATGATGATAAAAAAAAAAAAAATAAAGAATATAAGTAAGAAAATATTAATGGAGTATATTAGGCCTCATTTCTACAAAACGCCATCAAGAGGGAGTCCATCCTGGCAGCGTTAAGATTGATGGGGCCAATAATTTACTCCAATGCGCTTCTATGCTTGAGTTCGGGATCTGACGGGATTCCATGATGAGGTTATTTCTGGAGTTGTTAATCCTTTCCCGCATTCCTGCTACCCTGGTTCTCATAAGGGCTGCAAATCCTGGAACTCGCCCCTCGGTGAACATACCGGAAGCATTGCAGTGCCTGGGAAGACTGAACATCATGCGGTAGGCGTTGTTGTACTGGACCCGAAGCCTTTCCATGCTACTCTTCTTAAAATTGGTCCAGAGCTCGCACGTGTATAGGGTAGTACAAAACGCCAGGAAGAGTGTCCTTTTCACTGGTGGACTACAGAGCCGAAATCTCTACTGAGCATGTTATATACAAAGTTATTATTTATTTTTCATCAAAAACTTTTAATTGCCGGTAACGACCCCTAAATTTAAAAAAAATGTAATAAAACCATATTTTTCTCATATAGTAGAACATATGAGGGCGCCCTATTGAAATGTTGAAAAGTGTTAATGGGTGGTGGATCTGACCACTATAAATTATACTTCTCTAATGTGGCGAAATCTTCGGCAAGGCGTTACCACAAATTGATTACAACATGTTGAGGATTGAAAATTAAATGGAAAGTCCGTCTCCTCAGTTTTTTTTACAATCCGAGCAATTATTTATAGCAGTTTTGCATTTTTAGCAGTAAGTAAATGACTTTTTTTTCTTTATTACATTGTATTTTTTTTTCTTTTTTAGACCACCAGACTAGGCACATGCCAGTGTTGTTGCGGTCACATATGACCTTTAAAAGGCGAATAACTTTTTTAATCACTCAACACATCAACTTTATAGTCTACAAAAACGCAATCTTTAATTTCTCTACAATTAATATTTTCTGTAATAAGTCAAAAACACATACATCTGTACAGAGAATAAGCATTAAGTCACACTAAATGCTATTTCGCTGACGGAGATTTGTGTTTGTGTATGGGCACATTGTCAGTATTCTGAAATAATGCTATTTCGATAAAGGAAATTTGTATTTATCTATGGCCCGTTTATCGAAAAGTTACCAAAATGCAGTTATTTTACAGTTTCATCTGAATAAATCGATAATCAATGAAGCAATCTATTAGAGGTTACCCCAAAAGTAAATAGTATGTTTGACTTAATGCCTTTTCGCAGTATAAGGACAATAAATTAGTCAAGTAATCATAAACATAATATAATATATACTCGTTTCTAGATACTTCTCAACTCGATTTTAAGACTGATCTAAGATTCCGAAAGAAAACCGCAAACCAAGAAGGAAAATTTCTGAGTAACAAATAAATTAAGTGTACATAACATATTATGGTAATAAGAATAAATAACAAGAAACACAAAGACGGTGAACTTTAACCCGATAGATAACAAAGGAATTACCCAAGGATCCTGTTTACGTCTGCCTTAGATTGCGGAGAACGTAGGTCTTTAATATTAACACTTGTGATGAGACAAGATACTTGTATTCACAGGTAAAGGTAGTATAGCACTATTAGTCGAAAGGCGATCTTCGAGAAGACTTGACTTTGATATATTGGCAAACAGAGTTCCAGGTCAAAATTACTTATTTCTCTTTTATATTTATTAGACAGGGTAAAGAAGGTCTGCTAAAAGAAAGCGATTCAATATATTTTCTTTTTTCTTCGGGTAAATATAATTGTACAGAAAAAAGTTATCATAGTGATTTTTTTATAGAGTTGCATTTGTAATATACTAAACTCGCACGGTATGGGTCTCACCACGTGAGTTGGTGCCGGCCAATACTCACACAGATGCATAGCTTACGTACAGCGTTTCGAACTGAATGAATAGGACACGTATTTACAATATCAACATAAGCACTCGCTGTCCCTTTTCCACTAGTGACAATAAGTAGGCGTAAACAAGATAAAGGGCTCTTTCTTTATGACACATCGTAAATACATCGCCACTGGAGCGTATACGGATACACAATAAACCCAACGCTATGCATGTATTGTTTGTTTCAACTCTCGTTGCGCCAGCTATACCTATCTCTTTTATGTTAAATATTATCACATATTATTAGTTTTCAACATTTACTTAGTTTAGTTTACACTTCAGGCAATACGTTTAAGACCAAATCTTAAAAATAAAAATAAAATACATTCGATAACAATTTATTTCGTATTATATTTATTTATTTATATATAAAATCGCACAAGAATCCTGCATTTCCAGAGCCAGTGGGACTTTGGCATCCCCAATATGGAAAAAAAGTTGGGGAATTGAATATAATTGAATGGAAAATGGGAGGAGACGTACATGTATATTAACATCTGTTTACAGAACATAACTAAAGCCTTTTCAATTCTTAGCACCTCCTCTGGAACGAGGTGCAAATACAATACATTTTAAATATTCAAATTATGTAGATGAATAAATCCATATACATTTAATACGTTTTAATTTGCCCTCGCCGGGTTTGAACTCGCGACCTCTAGGTCCAGAGAGTCAAGGAGCTTGCCACTCTAGGTCGTAAAACAAGAAAAATATGCTGCGAATTATATTAATTATGTTGAATGTCTAGTGATTAGTTTGCAATTTATAAAAAATGAGTTCGAAGATTGTATTTATTTAAAATACGCGTAATATTAATTTTATTGTTAGTAATATTTATAAATTAGTCAAACAATAGATTGTATTGAAGAGCAAAGGGTATATAAAAAACAATTTTATTATTGTTGGCTCGGTCGTGACAATAAATAGCATTGTTTTAATATTTGAAGACGTACTGTCCATTGAAAGGAATGTTATATTTACAAACTGGGACTCCGTGAAGTTTATTGAGAAGATAAAATACATATATTATATTATGTTCCTTGACCCATCAATATCGCCTGTGTCATTCTCCATAGAGAAAAAATGTCTTTTTTCTAACTTAAGCAAATTCAAACTGTATGAATTTCCGAAAAAAACTTAAATTCTTGATAAATACGTCCAAACTAAGAGTGGCCAATGTCAAATTCAAAAATTCTCTGATGGATTTTCTATATCACTATATAATCGCAAGATACTGTTTGTAGTCGTTACCAATCAGGGCATGATGCGTTTTCATGGTTGGGTTAGGTTAGGTTAGGTTAGGTTAGGTTTTCACGGTTGTATGTGGTATCTTTGCCAAATCTACAGTTATCACACCATTTGACACAGCTAATGGGATAGGTTATGAAAATATTAGTGATCAGCGCTTAATTTTGCGTGTATTACAGTTTGATAACGGTGTAAAGAGACCCACCCATTCGCGCCAATTGTGCAGTTAACCCATGTCAAAAACCATTCATACAAACGTCCTTTTGTATTTCTTAATTGCTTCTTTTAATGTGTTTCTGTCTCTTAAATTGTATTGTAAGGGCCGATTTCTAAATTCCTTTGATCCCTTATACCACATGTTGGACTATGACCATTTGCTACAACTCTGTTCTACCCTCAACCCATTTCATCTCACATTACTATCCAGATCGCACTGCCGTGCGGTACATAAATATCTACAGTTAAAGGTTCAATTATTGTACTCTATAAATTCTTCTAATAAAAAATATGCAAGTAAAGTGATTATATTTTATTCTACATCCCCGAACAAAAGCGCGCCTTACCCAAGGAGCATCTGTCGAGTTCGTCAGCGAACATTACAACGGATATTAATCATAATATTTATTAAATTCGATTAATTAATACGGAGTTTTACAAATTAAACACAAAAACAATAAATACATAATGAAAGACTATTTTGGAAATATATGAATTTTATTCCGACAGCCTCAAACCATTTTTGTTATCCTTAACGAATTCCAATGCTCACATATACCTAATACCGCCGTCACAACCGTCCGGAGACAGTGGGACTATGGCATCCCCAATTGGGGTATGTTGTTAGGCTAAAGGTAGTAAGAAGGGGAAGGATACGGGAAAGAGGCAGGTTGAGAAGTAGTACCGGGGGCCCCTTAACACAGCTAAAGCCACCTTAAGCAACGTTTCGATTCTGGATGGCGGTCTTTCACCAGGGCGATATTTAGAGTATCTACTACTCGGGAATGTGCCGCAAATCTATTATATACGAATTAAATGTGAAATAACACATAGTGTAATTGAAAATAAGGGTGTTTCGAAAAAGGAGGGTTTAAAAAAAAAGTCATTCGAACTAAAGATTCTGCTAAAGTAATCTAGAAAAATACCTTTTCCACATAAGAGGTAATTTCACCCTTCCCGACAATAGCCACCAGTCGACTAAACGGGTAAAAATACCCTTCGCATTTAGTGTGTTAAATGAAAATGAAATAATAACTTTGTAAAGACCACAGATTTTATTTAATTTTTTTTTTGTTATTAAAATAAAATCTGTGGTCTTATACAAAGCTATTATTTATTTTTCTTTAAATATGTCGAACCACAAAGTGATTGCTTTCTACGAAAATATAACGAGGATTTCAACTGCTTGACCGCGAAGGTTGTCGTCTTATTCGTGTCGGACAATCGTAACTCCAAGTATCATTTATATTATAAGCGTCAGAATTTCGCTTACGATAGTCTAAACCAACATTTTTCGATTTTCTAATAAATATGAAATGTCATAATATATTTTAAAAGTGGTCTTTTCCAACAATGAGCTTGTATTTGGTCTTGTACTAAGTGTGTGATGTAAGAGCATAACATTACGAATAAAATTAACCGATCGAGAAAAAATAATATCTTTTTAATATAAAAAATTGACGATTTTAATAAAAAATATTCTACCCATAATTGAAAAACTTTTGTAGGTCTCGTAAAAACCTTACTATATAAATTAAATAAATTTGAACCTTAACCTTATTATATAAATTTGCTTATTATCTCTGGAATTGGCTGCAATTAGTTTTGTATGTGAAATAATGAATTATTTAAAAAATTCCATAAATGTATAGAAAGAGGCCAAAAAAGTATATAATTAGAAATTCCTTCGAGAGGAATTCAGAGCGAATTAGTAATTTCGTGCGGTTCTTCTCGTCGTATATTATTTGATGTTGCCCTGAGCAACCGGATCAATACACAAACACGTGCGTAAGTCGAGCGGTTAAGATCCTCGAATACGAATCCAGAAATCACGCATTCAAATGGCGTGCGTGTATATTTTTTAATTTGATTATTCGTATTATTTCACACTTAATTAATATAAAATGTATATACCTAGTATATTTGCGGCACGTTCTAGAGCGGTAGATATTCTCAGTATCGCCTGGTGGAAGACTAATATTCAGAACCGAAACTTGTTTGGAATGACTTCAGGATTGCCCTATAAAGGGATAGGGCAATCTTAAAAAACGGGTATATACGTACCCACCTAAAATAAGGGCTATATTTCATGAAAGACACTATGAAACCGTTATATTTATTTATTCTTGCTAAAATATAAAAAAATACATAGGTTTGGTCCATGTCTGTCTCACTGGGATATTTACAGACAGACGTAGTGTACATAAATTATATAATATTAAATGTAAATATTAATAAAGATAAAATTAAAATAAATATAAAGGAGAGAGAAAAAAATAAATGAAAGATGAAATTAAATGAAAATTAGAACAAAGTTATTACATGGAGGTTGCATTTTATAGATATTGTTTAGGTTGTGCACAATAATAAAAAGTAATAAAAAGGAAAAAGAAATAAAAATGAAAAAGACGAGAAAGAGAAAGATGAAATTAAATAAATATTAGAATAAAGTTATTACGTGGAGGTAACATTTTATAGGTATTCTTTGGGAGTAAAGTGGTTGTGCATAAGGTATATTTAAAAGGTAATTTTAGGTAAAGTTTAATACGGAAAATGAAAAATAGGATTGTATAAGCCTAGAGATAAAGATAGATTGAAAATTGAAGTATGCACGTCTAAGTAGGTGTTTTACAGTAGTTAGCAATATAAGAGCCACCTATTTTATGAAATCAAATGTTTTATTTCATGTTTATATTTAATACGTTCCCTAGGATTGTGCAAACAGCAATACGACACATATTTTTTTCCTACAATTCTTGTCATCTTAGAGGTTAAGCTGGTAGTGCCAGAGTGGTTGATACTCTTAAGTATCGCCCTGGTGAAAAAACACCATTCAGAATTGAAACGTTGCTTGAAATGGATCTAGACGTATTTCGTGACCAGATCTGAATAGCTATGTACTTCCTCTTCGCCATCCCTTCCTTTCTCACTACCTCCAGCCTCACAACATACCCCAATAGGGGGTTCCATAGTCCCACTGGTTCCATACAGCTGGGACTCTTGGTTGGTAGTCAGGTTTTTTTTTATATGTGAAAACATCAGTTTAAAAATAATCCACAGTACCCACCCAAGGACTTTCCAAATTAGTATTAGAGCCTTGGATTATATAATCTAATATTCCTTCAAGAAAATTTCAAGGACTACACGGGTAATTCCAATTTTCCGCCACGTATAAAGGGTTTCCGTAATACTGTAAAGAATTTTGAAATAATTAGCAAACTTTTAGCTCTCTAATAATTTTTTTTAAAAATATACGGCAATTTTCCTTTGAGGAGCTGACATCTCCACACTCGAGTGGGACCATTTTGGGCACGTAGAAGACTAGCAGAAGATCGTTGAAAATTCAGTATCATCGAATGACGTTTTCGGCTGGTGATAAGAAACAGTGTTTGCCCACAGATGGGATAGGCGTACGAACTTAAGAAAACTGCTGGCTTCGGATATCAAGCACCGTATTATGAGGGCGAAGAAAATTTCAGAAATTCTAAAGAAATTACGACACTCCCTACACTGGTGGCAATAAGGTTTAAATTGCCACTTACCGCCGGCCGCCTGTTTCGATTTATGCAAAAAAAAAATTGAGAAGCTCAAGCACAAATATTTAAATGTTTTCCGATCATGCTCTAAATAATTAATTAATTACTATAATGCATTTTTATAGACCTGATTCTTTATATTGAAAGAAAATTCAAAAAAATTTTAAAGCAGGGCCAAGATACTTTATGTCTTATAAGAAAATTCGTCATCAAAAATATCCGATTAAAGCAAAGGCCAAGATGGGTTCTACTCACAGTATATACTTAAAGAATTTATAATATTTCCAAGCGGTCAAATTTTCAAACCAAAAACACATGATTTTGGATTGCATCGCCTTGAAGGGTCATAACCAGAAGAGTACTTAAATGACCCCGACATCGCTTATTCCGCTGCGATACGGGTTTATTATTATCGGTTACTCCATTACCTACACAATTTCAGAGGTAAAATCAATCAATTTGCAATGTTTATCCCCTTGGTTAAGAATTTAACGTATTCGCTTGTTTAATGCCTCACATATTGCGAATATGTTGCATCAGTCACCCAGCATGAGATTGATAGCGATGTACGATGCAAAATTTGGACAGTAAAAAAAAAAACAGAACATCCTTCTGTTTATAAAAACAAGCATCGTGACACGACGAAGCCGTGACCGGGTGTACATAAAATTGCAGATAATTTACGATAAAAAGGCGATAATTTCGTAATAGTTTTCTCACGTTTTCGCGACGTCCTACCTCGGCTGCGACTTTGCTGTCGTACCTAAGCCCCATCCGCGTTCGCTCGCGTGTCGGAGCCGCCCGCGACGCGTGATCAAATGCTAATCATACCTACGACATAATGTCATAGATAAAAGCTGTCTAATGTATTTAATCTGGTTAGTGTCGGGACTCGACGCGCAACGGCCGGGAAACCTTATTTGCGGGAAATTATTGTAACTGCGAACATTCTTACGACTTATTCACCCTGTGAAGCAGTCGTGTAGTATAATTCTTGCCTTTTCTAAATTTGATTATAACTCCGTGCGTACTTCTGACGTCTTGTGATATATTTTTGTTATATCGATGGCAGTACTGTCCCATTATTTTTGCTGTAAAAATGAATTTTGTCTCAAAGTCTCGACTGTGAAGCAGAAAATCCGATTATTTAAATCAGCAAAAACTCTTGAACAGTGCGCTGTAGTACACTTCGGGAAACCACTGCTCTCGAGTCTAGAGTGGTGGTTCCCGAAGTGTGTTCCGCAGACTCTAAGGTTCGCGGAGGGGTCGCTAGGGCTTCGCGGTGGTATCCGAGAACCGCAAAACGTCGAATGGTGTGACGAAGTAGAGGTATATTTGATAGAGATGGTCGATATTTGAACCGCAGGGTTCCGCGGATGACGTCAGGATTTCGTGACGATTTTGATGACATTTGTTTGCAACAGAAAATTTTTGTTCGTCATTAAGCCCCAGCACCCAAAATGGCGCTAAACGTCACTTTGTAGCATTCTAATACAAGCAATACTACAAATGACTTATCTGTAATTTTTCTATGGTTAGCTAGGAAAAGTCTAAGGTTTCAAGTGAATTCATTTTTTTAACTACGATCTTTTTTATTTTTTTTTATATGAATACCGCACAAGAGTCTCAACTACTCCCAACCGTCTAGAGCCAGTGAGACTATGGCATCCCCAAATAGGGTATGTTGTGAGGCTGAAGGAGATAGGGAAGAGGAAGGTTGGGAAGTACCTGGCTATTCAGATCTGGTTACCAAACACGGCTAAAGCCATTTCAAGCAACGTTTCGATTCTGAATGGTGGTCTTTCACCAGGGCGATACTTAGAGTATCTACCACTCTGTTAAATTCTATGAAAAATATACTAAAATGTCAGTAAAATGTGCAGTTTGAAAACCAGCGAAGGCATTTTTGAACGTTTTACCTAAGATTCCTCTATGAATTTTATAAAGAATTTAAAAGATTATTATTAAAAAATTGTATCATTGGAAACCTTAGACATTTTCCTAACTACCTGTATCGAATTAACAGATAAATCATTTTTAGTATTGCTTGTATTAGAAAACTAAAAAGTGTGTATTTTTGGGTGTTGACTCTTAATCCCATGCCCCAAATGAATTCCCGAGTAGCGACTTCTTAAAGATTTCTCACCAAACGGTATGGGAAAATATAAAGAAAAAAATATAATTAAGAACCAGTTTGCAGAATCCAAGGAATTTACGACGAAATTTACGCCATTTAAGGCGAAGTTAATGTGTTAATTTATTAATTTAGAATAGATCAATTGGTAGAATGTCTCGAATTGAGAAAAAAGTTTTTGTTTTGAGGCTGCTCAGCTTTGTTTCGCGAGTAAATTTCATAACCAAGTCGAATTAGGCGAACTTTCAAGTTAGTTAAGAAATATAATAAAACATATTACAACCTCGGTTAGATTGAAGAGGGAGCCTGGGGCAGAGATTAATCTAAATATTATAACTCCGCAAGTCCGTCATCCAGAACTGAAATGTCATCTCACTGTGATACAATTCGATGAATATTCATGAGGCAATCATAACATTATGAAGTTTTCTCAAACGCAAACATTAATAAAAATAACCCAGGAAATAATTTCCCGTCCTTGTATCAGATATTATTCACGGAGATTGGGTGCAACGCGTTTGCGTTAACGGCAAATTCATGTAAAATAATAATAATAACAGTGAACTTATATAGCGCAGTTTTGTAATATTTCACCTCAAATGCGCTTCATACTAAATTAGTTAAGGTCATAAGACTAACTAACAAGGAGAAAATAAATAAAAAATCACAATAAGTTAACACTTTGTGTATTGGCATGATGAATTAAATGAAAAGACACTTTGTTTGAATCCACTTTTATTTGGTATAAATACGTCGACTAGTTTCGATTCAACTGAATCCTCTTCGGGACTTAAAACATACTAATTAAATAACATGAATGTGCATGTATAAAGAAATGTTTACATGTATAATGAGAAAATAATATGTAATATGTATACAAATTAAAGCTATCTAAAATCGTGAGAGAAAAAGGTTCAGATACGGGTATAACAGTGTATGTGTACATCAACATATTTAAAAAAAAAAAACAGTTTACTAGAAGCTAAGGGTATAAAAATCCAGATGAAACGTATGAAATCATTTTAACATATTTATTAAATCAAAGAAAAGGAAATTAGAAGTATTGCTAAGTCTATGATTCAATCGTAGATCTATAAGCTATAATGTGGCCGCTTACAAAAATAAGCGTATCAAGAAGTAAACGTTTAAAAAAACATAATAGCACAACGGAATACCGCCACGAATGAACAGTTTAAAAAAGCAGCATAGCTACTATTCCTTCGTGAAGATTTACCGCAATATTATTTAATACAAACAGAGATTCGGTAATCGGTACCATACTTAGCAGTATTTGAGAGACTATGATCCTGTCGAAAGAAGATGTGGGGACTGAAGACTTGCTTACTTTGTCTTTGTGTGGAACAGTTACACACTTCGCATATATTTATTAGGCCAAAGTGTATAAGTATTTAAATATCACCATATCATATTATATCATACAGATATGTTCATAAATCCTCAGACTTACTTTACGAGGCAAGCTTAGGCAACGTCAAGAAGAAGTGGAGAATTATTATGTACATAACTAAACAGCATTGAATAATATAAAATTATATTTAAAAAAACCTTCGCGACTTATTTCCATTTTTTTTTACCGGACCGGTTACACCTTGCAACGGGCCATCTTGCAAGGTGAAGAAAAATAACTAAGTGGAAATCAGTTACAAAGGTTTTTTAATAATAAATTCATATGGTGGAATTCCACAATGAATTATCAGTTTCGATATTAAAAATGACAATTCACTGAGTTATAATTTAAGGGCGAATAATCGCGTAAGAGTAATAAAGACAAACATTGTAGGCTTACGAATAACCAGGGGCCCTAGCACCAAACATCGATGTAGATTTTATCGACAATGTCATTAATTTGAAATCGTTCTCGAGCCCGTCTGCAGATCGCCAACGAACAAACAACAGTTCACATCGACTAAATTAAGCATGTTCAGTCGACGTGAGTTGTCGTCTGTTCGTTGGCGATCTGCAGTCGGACTCGGGAACGATTCCAAATGACCGACATTGTCGACAGAATCTACGAGTATATCGATGTTTTGTGCTAAGTTTCAGGTAGTAGAGGATTAAACCCTCGACGTTTGGGTGGGAAACCGACGAGACGCTTTGAACCACTTGGCTTCTAACCGATCAAAGATCAGTTGGCAGATATAAATCTACATACTGTTAGGTACTAGATGTTACAATGTACTCGTTCTATTGGTATTTTGATGGACTTTACACAAACGGTTTTAAAGCAAATGTAAAGAACATTGATAAATACATTATCGACTGTGTTTAGATCAAAGTCCGAAGGCGCCAAGTCGGGTTAATAGGGGAGGAGGGGTGGATGACAATATCACATCCAAACGATGTCGGCAGCTCCTGTGAGACTCGCGCGGTGTGGGGTCTGGCGTTGTCATGCAGGAGGCTGACTCCCCGGGTCACCATTCTCATTCTGCAGTTCTGAATAGCTCTTGAGTTTTTTTGGGGGAATTGCAGTTAACCTCTGCATTAATGATAGTTCCTTTAGGGATAAAATCCAGCACCAAGACCCCCTAGAAAGTTCGTCAGAAACCACTGATGGTCTCTTACTCCTTGCCTAGTTGGGAGGTGGCGGGAGCGCGCGAAGACCTCTCCGTCGGAAGAATTTACTGTAACTGAATAAATATGACCGAAAAACATGCGGGACCAAAAAAACTGACCGCTAGGATCCCCCTTACACGCCAGGTGCGTCAAGTTCGACACAAAAAAATCCCCGGCCTCAGGAGCTCTTATAACCTTACTTTCTGGATGACCCTCGTATTTTAGTACCATCATTAAAATCAAAATCTCCAAGAGATTTAAACATTAAACTTCAGCTATCTTAAAATAATGGTGTATGGAGGTACAGTATCTATGATCCAAGCCATCGATATATCAATTTGAAACTGTATTGATTTATTTGAGAATAATATCGTCTAAAGCTGTGCTATAAATAAATCTTGCCTTCCTTAACGGTTCGATACAATCATGCACTGCCATTTCACAAGAAGCTACTGCAACATATAATTTATTAATGTTATATTATTAAAAAATAGTCTAGGTCTCTAGGTCAATTAACTTATGGTGATGGGTTCTCTTGAGTGAGTCTTTATCCATACTGTAATGGCTCCACTTCAAACATGCATCTACGAGTATATTCAAGTGCCAGATTATTACGAAACAAGTTCTATTCACAAGTTCCAAGAGGATGAATCCAAAAACACAAATTTTATTTAATTGTATATATACGCCCAACTGGGCTTTTAATAATAATATTTGAATGATTTGTATAGCGCCGTTTTTTGTGAAAAATCAATCCTCAAGGGCGCTGTACAGATACATAAAAAGTACACAAAGTAAGCTTATAGCAACAAAAAACAAAATTGGGTTTACAATAATTAAAGAGGGACAAAGAGAAAAAAATAAAAGCACTAACAGATAATAAAAAAGTTAAATATGATAGCATTACTATATAATAATAGGGAAGATGATTACAGATACTAGCAGTGATGCATCATAAGCAGGTTTTAGGAAATATTTTATCAAGTATCTTTAAAGTATGTTGCGAGACAGAGTTTCAGTAAGAGTGAGTGTAAGAAATATCATATACTTATAAGCCTAATGATAAGAAGAGACTAATACTAATGAAATAGTTGAAAATAAATTATATTCATAAAGCAAAAGCGAAACATAAATACACCTTTAACTAATGTTAATGGTTTGTTATACATATTACAATTAAATATATTATATTTATTTATATAAATATAATAACTACATGTTTAGTGAAAAGGTTGGTTTTATAACATTACTTATCAATAGGTTATCATGATTGCATTATAAGCATTGATGATATCTTATTTATTTATTTACGGTACATGAATGCTATTTACAAAATCAAGTTCACAGAAAATCTCCTCAATCCTAGCTTAAGATTTCAGACTTTTTCAGGTTTTCAAACTAAACTGTAAGTCTCTCATTTTCGTTAGTTTTGGGATTTTTTTTTCTATTTCATGTTTTATAATAAAATGTTTAATACATTAGAATTAACTTAAAATAATTGATATTAATTCAATAATGAATATAAAAATTATAAGCTTTAAAGTTAATTATAATTTAATATCAATTCTCGACTTAGTAAGTAGTCAAAGATCTTCCGTAAATAAAAATGGGTGGTTTTCCAAGACACTATCTAGGTATATAATATGTGCTCGGGTAGAGCTTTGTAAAACATATAAAGATGGCAGGTAATTCAGAAGAAAAATTGATAAACTTAAATTAATAATTTTCAAATGAAGAATGAGTTCCGATTAAAAAAATCTGTTTCTTATAAGGTCTCGGTGGCTCAATTGGCAGAAGCGTTACTCCTGGATAGAGCAGAGGTTCCGAGTTTGAGTCTCGGTCGCGACCGTTATTTTTTCTGTTTCACATTAACGTTGAAGATTATTGATATTATTTCAATAATTAATATTTAAAATAATGTTTATTTTTACTGGTCTAAAAGTACCCAGACTAAACTCCATCATTAGTCAAGAGTCGTTCGATATTTAAACACCCGGTTCTGGTGTTCCTCAATGGCACAGAACCCTACAATATAAGTTAACAGGCGTCTTGTTTCAGGGGGAGTTTTCGGAGTTTTCAGATTTGACCCATGTATAAGTGTAACTTTTTTTATGAGGAAAAAATTGAAAATTAAAGAGGAGCGATTAATGCTGTGGATTGCAGAGTGCGACAGCAACATCCCTTTTCGTAGCATAAATTGTGAAAATGTTGATTTAGTTTTTAGACCAAAAGAAGGTGAGTATTATAATTTTAAATTTATTTTGATAGGTTTATTATTTAAAAATATCAAGAGATTTATTTAATTATTTAGATTTTTTTAACAGAAAAAGTGTGATAAACATCAGTAGATGTGTGTAATAGCCTATTTATCGAGTAATTTTAATACCTCGTTTTACATAAAATAATTCAATAAATTGATATATAAATAAAAATATAGCAAATAACAAACAAACAAAAAATATATAATAGACTGTACAGAATTTATCTCCACATATGTTTCTTCCAGAAGAGATGGTTATTATCTAAAGATTAATTTAATATTGTCCTGATGATGGAAGGGTAAAACCGTTATTAAATAAAAAAGTATGTTTATGTTCTATTTATAAATATGGCAAGCCAGTTAATGCTTTTTGAATTACAAAAAAAAATAGACACGTCTGACACATGTATTATAACGTTGTAAAAAATATGTTTACCAGTTACTTTTTAAAAACACGTTAAAAAAAAAATCGATTTCTTCATAAATCTCGTTTTTTAGAGCTGTTAGAATCTTCACGCGTGATATACGAGTATTAAAATAGTTCTGGGGACAGAGATTCCGCTTTAGAACTTTTAAAAGCTATTTAATTTCTCCTTGATTTTGCACATTGTGTCGCTGCCTCCCGGGAAAATTATTACGAAATATGGGAAAAAGGGAATTCCTTTTCATTGTACGGCGGGGGGTAGTTTGTGGAGGCCATAACGGGATGCTGAGGTTGTTCAGCCAATCAGCAAGAGCGGGAGTCACTTGATTCAACACATATCTCCGCCTCCGGGAATTGTACAATTGTACATTCTTCTAGAGTGTGTTCTGTTTTATTTGTTAATACTTTCACAGTTATTTAAAATTAGTAAACTAGTAAAGAGGAACATTTATTTATTTAAAACAAAAAGTACAAATATATATACATATATCTTTTGGACAGAAATCCACAAGTTTCATGCTGTCAAATCATATAATAATAATAGTTGGCTGATTTATATAGCGCCGTTTTCGTGACAGAGATATCACCTCAAGGGCGCTTTACATCATAATTAACATAATATTACAACTAAGACTTAATATTAACTTATGCTTAATTCTTATAACTAGTGACTTACAACTAACATATTAAAATTAGCACATATTTATATTAGTTGTTGCCCGTGCTGTCGGACCTGGGGAAGAAAAAAAGTGAAGTAGGTAATATTTAACTATATATATATATATAAACTATGTATAGCACTCGGACTTAGTGATCAAACTCTAGTTAAGGAAATTGACGTTAATGCTCTCCCAAAACATATTAAAGATGCCACCGAGATGCAAATGTTCAAGAGCAACATAAAATTTGGATCAATAACCATGAAGACGAGGAAATTATAAAGATAATGCAGTAATCGTAGAACCAGCGACACCAACGCAGCAACCTACATTCCCCCTCGGAACAGGAATCCCTAGTGAGGAGGACTGTGAATAAAATATTGTTTGTTTTTCAACATATCTGTTTTTCAAAATGTTATATTGTAATTAATTAAAATATATATTTTTTTAAATATAGTAAAGACAAAATAAGTCATAATGTTGAAAAGCAAACATGTCCCTAAAACAATCTTTTATTTTTATTAAGTGACGAATTAAAGATGTCTACCGACGCGACATAACTATATCCCTGCAATAGTAATCTAGGCAATGACGAGTAGATATGGTTTAAAAAAAATATATAGTGAATACCGCACAAGAGTTCCAACTGCTCCCAAACGTCAAGAGCCAGTGAGACTATGTCATCCCCTGCTGGGGTATGTTGTGAGACTGAAGGTGGTTGTGGAGGGGAAGTAGATGGGGAAGAAGAAGATTGAAAAATACCTGGCTATTCAGATCTTGTCACAAACACGGCTAAAGCCATTTCAATCAGGCAACGTTTCGATTCTGAATGGTGGTCTTTTACCAGAGCGATACTTGGAGTATCTACCACTCTGGAACGTGTCGCAAATAAACTATTTATTATTTTATATATATTAAATTCACTATGACACATATTATGTGTGGGACGTATTGAGCCGCGATAATTAGAACAATATGTGTATGAATAATGTAGGAAATAAGATGCACGTAAAATCAAGATTTGTATTTTTTAAATAAGTGTCAAAATTAACTTCACTTTGCTCGTATCTACCTTGACCTCAATTCTCTCCCGACTTTGTCATCAACTGACTCCTGCCTTTTTAATTGACCATCGCCTGACCTACACCTCACTCTGGATCAGACCCGCGGCACCGTCAAAGGAAAAGGAGAATACGAGCAGTCACCCCCAGTCGTCTCGCATACAACGAGACTGACACCTTGGAGCACTTCGTAGGTTGGGACCGCCCCCTATACAGTTTACTTGTGTGTCGGTACATATTAAATAAATTAAAATTATTTGCGCACGCCGGGTTCGAACCCGCAACCTCTGGATTCATAGTCGAGCGTCTTACCAGTAGACCACTGAGGCCGTCTTATTAGGAAATGAGGAGGAATACACGCACGGCGCTGATGCAGATTCGGAGTATTTTTTTCGCCTTTTTAAATGTTGGTCGAATGACTTCGTTGCACCGGACGAAGCTTAGAGTATATAGAGTGGTATCTACCCAAGGCAGTCAGTTTTTGATGATTTTTACCGGACTCGGCGGACCTGGGCGTGGCTAAAACTAAGGCTAGGGTATTTATACATCCATTCATATCACATATTGACATAATGTTTTTGTTTATTCGTATAACCACTTTTTCACAGTATTGATATCAACAAAAATATAGCATCTAACCAAAAAAACCGTTTAGTTGTCAAGTTTGATGGCATAATAAAAAATGTGGGCGGAGTCCCGCGGTGACCCAGGAGCCCAAGATCATTGTTACGTACGTAGAAGCGGAGTATTATATTTGTTGTCTCTTTCTCTCTCATGGTGTACGACGTAAAAACCTGGAGAAAGTGATTTATCGCAAGTTTGTATCGGTTAGGTAAAAATAATTAGCTCTCTCTCCATACATTGTTTCCAAGGGACGAAGCTATTAAATTTATGGAGACGTTTTCAATGCCGTGATAATTTTCCGGTATTGATTCCGTTCGAGGATCTTTGGCCGTTTTGAAAATGAACTGCACGTTGTTGCAACTTGATAACACAATGAGGCAGTAAAATCTTAAAAACGTTTTCAACTTGCACATTTCAGTATCAATTTATACTTTGTTGTTTGACCCTGCTTGGCATTTCTTCCGTTATTCATTCACATAGTTAAAGTTCAAGACTGCAATCGTGAAATTTATGAATATTTAAAATGTCAATTTGTCACTTGGTTTCATGTTTAAAAAACATAAACGTTTTAAGAGTCAATAACATTGGTCTATAGAGGTCAACAATATGCGTGGGACAGAAGAATCGACGTATCAAAGATATTTTATAACTAATAGATCGTTCGTCACATAACAAAACTAGACAATCTAAACAATCTTATTGTGAGCACCAGACCAAAAACGTTAGGCTAAATAGTAACCCCGAAACTCAATACAACAACAGCACAACATCACTATTCCTACTCAGCAATTAAGATATTCAACAAACTTCCTTATGACATAATACAAAATGACAAAAAAAAACTCAAAATACACTTTTCACTAAAATAATCTAGAATTTATTATTTTCATATGATATTCATTTTTAATCATACAAAAATAATTTTAATGATATCCCCATTAAAAAGAGTTTATAGGGCTCAAATCAAGACTGCGTGGGGGGTCAATTTATGTGACCTCTCCTGGAGATCAATTTGCTAGGGAAAATTTCATGAATGGGTTTCACAAAATTCGTTATTCGTTTAAATGAGTGCCGTGAGCGTGATGGTTTACATTTAGATAACGTTATTTTTAAGAAATAATTTTCTAAGCTGTGTATTTTAATAATTGTGTATTTAATAACTGTGTATTTTAATAAAGATTTTATCGACAGGCGTCAACGATTCTTTTAAATTGATAAATCAAATTTAAACTTTCTTTTTGAGACACCTTGTATAAATCACAATCGTTGTATTTTCACTAAGAGAATCAAACCAGTAATCAGAGAAACGAGACAGACGATTAACGAAATAGGCGAGATTTCGGCTTCTTCAGAATGTTAAATGATTTCAGTATCTTGTATAAATTATAAATAATTTTTTCGAAACATTATGTTATGGGTATTTTTTACGTGATTACCTAACAAGAGTCCCCCAATTTGGAGAAAGTTCTGAGGCTGAAGAAAGTCGAAGGGGAATGAGATGAGGAAGATTGGGAAATATACAGTTATTTAGATCTAAACACTGCATACGACTAATACATACGACTTTTAAGTAAAGTTATTATTCTGGATGGGCAATACTGAGAGCATCTTCCACTCTGGTAAGATTCTGTACTGTGTACACATTTCAAACTTCTCCCGCATGGCATAAAAAACTAATTCGTTGCTCATTCACAATCCCTTCACAAACTTGACATTCTTCCGTCCATCACTCCGAGGAGGTCTTTTTATAATGAGATAAAAAAACAGACCTCCTTGGACCAATTCACGATCTACTCTCAAAATAGATTGAGTCATTTCGAGCATCATTTTAAACAGTCTTACATTATTTTTTGCCAGAGTGATACTCAACATATCTTCGGCTTTGGTTCGAAATGCAAATACTTGGAGGTTAGAGGTATATAAATAAAGTCAAACCCATACATGCGCTGCTTAAATCGTGTTCCATTTTGTTGCAGGGAGGTGCGGGGTGCGGGGAGGGCACTATAGCGTTTGGCTCGATTAAGATCAGTTCGGCACCGAAGATTGATGACGCAGCCGGATGTGCTGCCCCGTGCGACAGTTGTATTTTTATTTTAGGAGTTATTCTCGCTAGATTTTCGTATATAAGTGGTGAATCTACATGTGACTACGGCAGGCCCTTTAAGCGTTTAGTGTCGTATCAAATAATTATTATATTATACATCTACGAATTTAGTGGGTTTGAGTGTGAAGTGAGCTAAGTCAGAAAACAATGAAAATACTTTTGTAAGGCGATGCATTGCAAAATAATGCCAAATTATGTTTATTTGGTTTGTAAATTTGATCGTCTAGAAATATTACAGATGCTTAATACATACTGCGAGTAGAACACATCTTGGCCTTTGTTTTAACTGGGTTTCAGACCTCAAAAAATGCTTTAAAATGTGAAACCTTTTTCGGAATTGCTTTTATTGTATAATGCGGCAGATTAAATTCTTAAGAGTGTGACCGGAAAACATTGACTATTTGTTCCTGAGTTTCACAAAATAAAATAAAAACGTGCTTTTATACGATGTTTTTTTGCATTAATCAAAACAGGCGCTGAGTGGAAATTTCAACCTTATCGGGTGATTTTGTTTGAATTTCAAGGAATTTTACGAATTGCTTCGCCAATTTTTTTTTCACTTTTAAACTGTTAAAGATATATCTACATATGATTTCCACTATTTGTTTGCACGGGAAAGGGTATTTGAAAGAAATTTGACCCGGCTGTTTTTTTTTTGTTTTTTTTCAACAGGTGAAATAATTTTTTTCGGCCCAATCTAGGAGCGATTTTGTTAGAACAATTTTTTCGTTTCTATTAGAATTCACTATCTCCCGAGAGCACTTTTGAAACAAAATACTTTTCTTAATGAACAATATGGCGTCCTGCATTTTTTTACAGATAAATTAGAGATGGTCGATATTCTTGTCCCGGTTAAAAGGAACCGGTTCCATACCGGTCACTGGAACCGTCGATATTATTTCTCCGAGGAACCGGTTCCATAGTTCTATGTTGTTGTTGATTCGCTAGTACTTTTTTAGGAAGGAACTTTGGTCGATTTGCTAGTACTTTTTTTTTGAGGATCTTTTGTTGATTTGCTAGTACTTTTCGATTTGAAAATTAAAATCTCCTTCGAACTTTTCTGGCACCAGGAACCAGTTTCAAAAAGAACTGGATAAATAACCGGTTCCTCTCCGGTCACCGGTAACTGGAACTGCAAGGATACCCAATTCTGATATCGACCATCTCTAAGATAAATAAACATTTTAAAGTTCCATATCTCATGATAGAAATGTCGCTGTAGGTTGAAAATATTTGCGTTGACCTAGAAATGTCAGACGGAAAATCTGTTCGAAATTCACGAGGCCAGAACTTATCCCTGTTCAGCACCCCGATTTCCTGCTTTATAGTTAAAATTATTTCGGTTTGGAGACAAAATAACATGGATTTTTGCCTTTAAACTTAACCCAGAATATATGTAGAGTTTTTTTTTACCTTATCTGAAAAATAGCTGCTTCCTACCTATTAAATTAAATACGATAAAACTCTAATATACAAACGTAAAGCAAAAAAAAAAACATTACGTAAACTGGCACCAGGCGTTACATGGTAGAACGTACAGCGATAAAAAGAATCATCGTGCTATATAATTTATTGTTATGTTCCGTTGGCACACATTTACCATGCATACAACCAAGATGGTAATCTGGGCCAATGTCACAAGTTTTGCCAGGCGCAATGTATGCAATGCCTCCATGCCACATGCCAATATCACCTGCATAAGGTATTCACAGAATGTACATTGTACAATTGGCGAGTTTAACGAGAAAACATGTTTATGTTAATTTGTTTTGTATTAACTTATGGTGGATCATATTGACATATTAAAAATTAAAACGTTATATTTTCTGTAGTGGTGCAATGATTTTGGCAGAATAAATAAAGATTTTATCACAAAATTAAGGTCATTTGATTAATTGATGAATAAATCAATATGTATTGGTACAAACCAACGTTATATGACACAATACAATGGGATTTTTTCTATAAATATCTATCAAAGCCTAAATTAAAAAATATATAAAGTGTGTTGTTTTCAATATATAATTGTTATCAAAGCCTACATTTCAAAAAGTATAAAGTGTGTTGTTTTCAATATAAAATTGTTAATACAGCCTACATTTAAAAATATATAAAGTGTGTTGTTTTCAATATAAAATTGATATCAAAGCGAGCATTTTAAAAAGTATAAAGTGGGTTGTTTTCAACATAAAATTGTTATTAAAGCCTACATTCAAAAATATACTAAAGTGTGTGGTTTTCAATATAAAATTGATATCAAAGCCAGCATTTTAAAAAGTGTAAAGTGTGTTGTTTTCAATATAAAATTGTTATTAAAGCCTACATTTAAAAATTCATAAAGTTTGATGTGTTTAATATAAAATTGATATCAACGCCAACATTTTAAAAAGTATAAAGTGTGTTGTTTTCAATGTAAAATTGTTATTAAAGCCTACATTTAAAAATATATAAAGTGGGATATTTTCAATATAAAATTAATATCAAAGCCAACATTTTAAAAAGTATAAAGTGTGTTGTTTTCAATATAAAATGGTTATTAAAGCCTACATTTAAAAATACATAAAGTGTGATGTGTTCAATATAAAATTGATATCAAAGCCAACATTTTAAAAAGTATAAAGTGTGTTGTTTTCAATGTAAATTTTTTTATTAAAGCCTACATTTAAAAATATATAAAGTGGGATATTTTCAATATGAAATTGAATCATTGAAATATGTAACGATAATCTAAGACAGCGATTCCCGAACTTCTTGGGCCACAGAACCCTATATGGCCGATTGAATGGCGGAACCTCAGTTCCATGACCGCTGTCACCGGAACAATGTTAAATATCGACTGTCTTTACTAAGACATGTTTTTTTTGTAGAGGGGTATGGGGGTGGGGGGGTGGTAGTGGTAGAGGTCAGTGAAATTTCTGTTTTTTGACATTTTGTGGGTTTTTTGATTTCATAAAATCCCTTTTCTCCTTGAGATCATCTATTTTTTTTCATACATTCGGTGAGAAATGTTCGCAAAACCCTGCGATTCGAATATCGACCAGTTCTACATCAACCTACATCCAGTTTGTCCCTCCGCGGAACCCACTTCGGGAACCACCGATCAAAGCTAATATGAACGACACGGTTAGCTTCGTCCAGACAGCGCGTGGCGGGTGCCGCACGAGCCAGACAAGTGCGATTAGACATCAACGTCGACCAAGGATTACATCGATGGGCATCAAGCAATTTTTTATTTGTTGGTCGGGAAATTCTTCGAAAGCTAGCCGCGAGGTGTGCGGATAAAGCTGTTGGCATTCGGAAAATTTCGACAACTTGGCTGTGGAATAATTTGCCGACGTCTGTGTTTTTATTTTATTTTTTTTATATTTTTATAATTAATACCGCACAAGAGTTCCAACTGCTCCCAACCGTCTAGAGCCAGTGAGACTATGGCATCCCCAATAGGGGTATGTTGTGGGGCTAAAGGTAGTGGGAAGAGGAAGAAGATGAGAAAGGGGAATGTTGGGAAGTACCTGGCTATTCAGATCTGGTCACCAAACACGACTAAAGCCATTTCAAGCAACGTTTTAGTTCTGAATAATGGTCTTTCACCAGGGCGATACTTAGAGTATCTACCACTCTGGAACCTGTCCCAAATATACTTTTTAATAATATATATGAATTAAATGTGTTATGACATATTGATTAAATAAAAGTTATTGGCGCACGCCGGGTTTGAACCCGCGACCTTTGGATTCGTAGTCGAGCGTCTTACCACTCGACTATGGAGGCCGTCTAATTCAGATCTGGTCACCAAACACGGATAAAGCCATTTCAAGCAACGTTTCGATTCTGAATGGTGGTCTTTCACCAGGGCGATACTTAGAGTATCTACCACGCTGGAACGTGCCGCAAATATACTATATTATTTTTGAATGAATTAAATGTGAAATAACACAAATGTATTAAATAAAATTTATTTGCGCACGCCGGGTTTGAAACCGCGACCTCTGGATCCGTATTCGAGTGTCTTTCCACTCGACCACGGATGCCGTTTCTTACCTCCTAAAACATGGGTCTCTTTAGACCCAGATTCACGCCTTTTTCCTTCCGGACCTTTCGTGTAGAATTTTTTTAAAACTACATAGACTCCGTCGACTATTGCACGAGTATTGCCATGTCAAAGATAATTTTTGACAAACTTTAAAATTAAAAATAGTGAATTCAACTGTCTTCCATTTATTCATAAATAAATCTTAGAATATTTCGCGGCGACAGAATTTAATCACAAAAGTAAACAATCACGTACAGATTTCAGCAAGTTCAGTTTTGATACTCCTGGTAATGGTGAGTTTTTTTGTCGCGTGTGACGTAGAGTTACGTGGGTTTTACACACAAGTATTCATTATTATTTAAGAGGTAAAAAAGAACCCAGGAATGAATACATACTACGGCGATATATACGCTTCAATGTCAGCTAGTAAACGTGTCATAAAAAATGATACATAATTAATTGAAAAACGGTTCGCTGGGTTATTTAACAGGTAACATTGAATGGCAATGAGGCACGGACTTATTGGCAGTGTAAACTTTTTGTATTAATTTCAAAAAGTGAGGTTATCTTTGATGTTGGTATGCGAAAGGTGTTTGAGAGAGGAAAGAGTGAACTCCAACGTCTTGAAGAGTCTCATGTTGTAAGATGGAGGAAACACGAAAGCCGGTATGTTAACGGCACGTTCTCATGCGAAAAATATAAGCCGTCTATCTTCAGACTGTGCAGCGGTCAAAGGGATTGATGACGATAGTTCATCGGAGCACATCCAAAACAAACCTAGCATTTCAACAAGGCTCTAAAGATTGGAAAGTAGGATCGAGCGATTCACAAGCACTCAGTAGTAAAACTGTTATTTTAATTTATCAACATAAATGAGACTTGATCAAGAAAAAAAAACTTGTTGAACGGTGAGCTCTGGTGTCGTGAAATTCGCAAAAGTTTTAAGTCTGAAATTCACACATCAACACAACTATTTTCGAATCGCAATGCAATTTCCACCATGAACTAGAAAAAAATTCATTGACTATATTTTTTGTTCAGAATGTCGCAATTATTTTTTGTATGCAAGAGAACAGAATGGTATAATAAGGAAATCTTAAAATAAATCTATTTCGCAACTTACGAAACAAAGATGAAAAACGTTTTTCCTGTCCACTGAAAAATACTTGCGAGTGCAAAATGGCAGTTTTGGATCAACACCTAACGTGGCCATACGTCCCGTTTTGAACAGGACCGTCACGTAAACTGTCCCGTGGTCCAACCCCCTTTCCTGCCAATAATTGTCCCAATTTAACTAAAAAATATATCGTCGCTGCAAAGGCAAAAAGGCTTAAGCGACAATTTAGTAAAAAATTAGTTAAATATGCAGTTTTGATCAGTTTTTGTTTCTGCGTCGAATGATTCTGAAGACTTTTGTGGCCCTTCAGCCATCTTAAATATATTTACCATTTGGGAGAAGGCTTGACTCAAGGGACACAAGTTTGGGACTGCTTTGTCGCTTCAGGTAATACAGTGAGGGCATTGAGTTACCTGAGTTAACTTTTGTTTTGCAAAAGTCAACCAGGTATCCAAGAATTATGAATTTTATTGTAAAACAAAAAAAACTTTAAAGTGATTTGATAAACTTCCCAAAATGGCGCTTCAGCCCTTTTGCCTTTCCAGCGACGATATGGTCACGTTATTTATATCCTTTACTTAATATCGTCGATAAAATTAATACGAAACTACTAGTAAAAAAAATATTAAGCATTTAGTATTTAGTAAGCATTTCTTGTATTCTAAATAGGAAAATACTTAGTCCATCAGCCAGTGTGTACACTGATCGTTAAAAAAACTATGTTCGTATAAAATCCGCATCAAAGTGGCTTTTAAACGTCGCGTATTTAAATTGCAGGCTTGAATACACAGCGTTTTTGAAACAGAAATGCTATTTGGGCGGCCATGCGGAACGCCCGTCGCATTGTTGGAACTTGTGCGAAATACTACTTGTAAGGAAAAGGTTTTTTATTGCGTCTTGTCAGATTATTTATAAAGTTTGGTGCATTTATAATGTCATAATATAGTCATTGTGTCTACTGTTTTTTTTTCATGAGATACGTACTTCTAAAATTAACATCAAATATCTACTTTTAGCAACTATCAGAGTTAAATAAGAGAAAATTAACGAAAGAAAAAGTCAGGACACCTTGGGAAGACATGACACAATCAAGTGAATCTGATACTGAGAGTATGAAGCTTAATGAAGCAAAGAACGAGCGCCGAGTAAATATGGGTCTTATATTTACTTTTTGAAAAATTTCTCGTAAAAATACTGGGTACAAAATACTGTCAGGTATTTAATACCTTCTATGAATGTCCGGACTGGGGACTAGAGACGTATTGCGAGTACTTTTTGATACAGGGTACCGAATACTGTCAGGTATTTAATACTTAAGTTTCAACGTAAAATAATATTTATTTTACCCTCGCATTTCAACATTGCATGATTCCTGGACAATTAGATTAACTTTTAATTGGATACAACATACAACAATTGAGATTCAGAAATAGTACGGCGTGAATGTACCTAGTCTCAGAGTAACAATATAAAGAGACCATACTAATTTGTGACAAATCGTTGACAAACTCGCAAAATATAGCTCTCTCTTTATGCTCGGTTCTATACGCATATGAGAAAAAGAGACAAACAATTGTTGAAACCAATACACGATTTGGGGCGGGCTAAATACTATGTCCGCGATATTTGATCTGTACGCACTTCATTCACGTTTGGAGTGAACGGACTGTCAAAAGTGCGTAAATAGTTAAAAACTTGAGTTATTTTTTGTCCGATATCTAGCAAAACATCATGGCCATATGTGCTATACTTGGTTGCTTCAATCGAAGTACAAAAGGACCAAAACAAACAGTTTTCACACGTATGTACCATAAAAATCGTCTTTTTAGTTAGATCTCAAATATTTAACATTCTAACCTACAAAACAACTAGTAACTTACACCAATATGTAATTAATCTTTGGACTATTCGTTCCAATTTAATAAACTTCCGTTTGAAATGAGTTTTAATGGATTCGTAATATGTTTAACTTAAAAATATTTACGAGAATGTCAAAAAAATTTTCAAGAACGGGGAATTCCCCTTTTGTACGGCTTCTAAAAGTATCCCGGTCTCTTTCTTTCTCATGATACTAACGCAAAATTGTTCGCGAACAGATAAAGACGGAATAATGTTTATCTTTGGTTTCTTCGCATCCGATTGGCTGGAAGTATATACGTCATACCTCCCAATAATCATGATTCAAAAAGTGCGGACAAAATTTCGCAATGTTAGGTCTCTACGTTACTCTAAGTACCTAGTACTTTTACTGGGTACAGTAAATACTAGTGTTAAGACAGAGTTACGTGGCGGTTCATCCACTCTGCCGATGGAAATCGTGTTAACTCGCTCCCAAAAATGATTTGATCAAAAATCATAACCATAGAAGTTGTTGGATTTCAAAGTGATGTTAGGTTCTTACCTTCATGTTTTTCATCCAGTTCCTACGTTTTCAAACCATTTTGCAATATCGAATATCGTATGGAACATGGTGTTCGAAACAAGTGAAAAAGAAACAGAAGAGTTTAATGTGAAAAAATGTGTTTCGTGTATTTCGTTGGTCTCTCACTTGTTCGTCGGTTTGTTGTTGTTCGCCAAGTAATATAAAATTAAGAGTGGTGTTATGTTGTGATTCGTTTCGTTAACAATATAACTGTGTAAGAAGAATCAAGAACTTCCACTTCAACTACATCGGTGAGTGAATGGTTTTCCATTTTCCCTCCTTTCCAATAATATTTCCACATCCATAATTAGACACTTCCATCAAGTAGTATAGTTTATCGTTTTACAGTCCACTATTTTCCAAATTCATCTGAAGCTGAAAACACATTCGGGGTTTTATCGCAGCTTCGGATCCAACATAAGTCTTCTAACGATTTTTTCTTCTAACGAGAATGATTTTTATATCCTAACCATACATCCATTGCTGGCTTATTCTCCAATTCAACCAATCATTTTTTTTGTTATTCATTTTCTGACTTACCACTTTTCCCGGAACAGTGACGCACTTAACCCTTATTGATTTGTACTTTATTGCGGTGTGATATTAAAGACAACATAAATGTAACAAACACAAGTTGTGGCGTTAGAGAAAAGCCACGAAAATGAGAAAATAAAATATTAGGTCGTTGTCACGTATTAATACGTCATTAAATATCATGTATGCGAATGTCGCGGAATAATAAATGCCTTCAATTATCAAATTTACATAATAGATTATTACAAGGTGCGCCAATATTTTATTCCAACATTTCCGGAGATGTCCAAAATTACTTTTTCAATATGGCATCAATTTTTTTAAACCCGCTATCACACATATTCAATCGAGTCGAGGTGAACGAATTAAGCTTATTCGTTAAAATGAATACTATTCGTTCAATCGAATCAAGCATATCGTTTGTATAATTAAACATTATAATTACTGTTGAGTCGATAGATTATCCACATATTTTCCACGGTTCTACTCTAAATTTGTCTATCTCGTCTGCTTCTATCAAAAATCACACGAAAATAAATCTTTATAAGCTACTGAAAAAGGCAAATAACGAATACATTAATTCATGTACGAGTATGTATGCTGCTGGTTCTGTTGGATGTTACGTAAGATATTTATGTAGTTTTGCAGGTGAACAGCTTTTGAGGAATGATTATCAGGCCTCTGTGTTTTGCTTTGAATTTATTTTTCCTCCCTCATATGTACGACAGACATTTAAGAAACATAATTCACTCCTACCTTTCTTCAAAAAGACCCTCCATACAGCATCCTCAAAGATTACACGCCGTTTTGAGGAAATATAATAAAGAGCCCATTTTAAATTGGCATATGTAAAAACTCCCCTTTAATTTTTAAATTAACTTGTGAAAGCTTTACTTTTCATTGCGATATCAATTATTGAAACAATATCAATAATACACGCCGTGTCTAGTAAATATAATAAAGAGTCCATTTTAAATTGGCATAAGTAAAAACTCCCCTTTAATTTTTAACCGAACTTGTGAAAACTCCTGGGATTCCGAGGTTCAGAGTTCATGTCTCGGTCACAACCCAAACCTTTTTATTTTCCGTTTAATATTATTGATATTGCTCCTCTATAATTATTTTATCTCTTTTGGACATCGATATATAAACTAGTTGGTCGAAGCTTTTGAATGATTTGATAGCTAATCGGATTAATATTGACAATTGGTTCTGAAACCTCAATCAACCATTTTCCGAAATAATTTTAACTTTCTCGGATGCCCTTTGGTATTTCGATATATAAGGCAGAATGGAAAATCATCAACTAACTGGAAAGGGCTGATTAGAAGAAAACAATCAAGATATAATATAATGAAAATGAAATAATAACTTTGTATAAGACCACAGATTTTATTTTAATTTTTATGACCGACTGGTTTCGCTTAGCCTAAGCATCATCAGGGGTACAAAATTGAACTAAAAAAAATTTACAAAGTTTGCGGTTATATATACATACAGAGGGAGAACACAATATAAAAAACAAATACAAAATAAGAGAACAGTGAGAAAACAATATAATGACATTTAAATTATAACAAATGAACAGAGAGAAAGATACAGATAATATCAAATGAAAGAGGCAAAACGTCAAATTCGTTCATAAAGATTAAAATGAAATCTGTGGTCTTATACAAAGTTATTATTTCATTTTCATTAAATATGCCAAACCACCAAGTGATGGCTTTCTTCAAAAATACAATATATTTACTAGTTGTTACCCGTGAAAAATCACGAGATGTTAATTTACTTGTCAAAATTTCAAATATAGAATAATTTCTGCTAAAGTACAATATAAGTAAGTACTTTATTAGGTAGGTAGAGATTTGAAAATGTATTTATAATTGATTGATATAAAGCCACCTTTTGTAATGATTTTAATAATACCAAATTTTTAACTTTATTCCACTATTTTTTATTTAAGACCTGACCGGTTTCACCTTATGACGGGCATCTTCAGACTGGTACAATTTTAAGTAAGTCTATGGAATATATACTTTTAGGTTAGGAAGGGATGGACATTTTGTAAGGTTCATCAGCCTCCTAACACGGACTAACAATCTCATAAAAAGTTGCAAAGAATTTTTATTTCAGTGGACTCCGGACAAAATATTTTATGTTATGTATTAATTTATTTAGAACAGAAATAATAACATATTAAATTTATTTAAATAATGTATCGATTGTCTGTCCAACTCGGAAGAATTCCCAGTTCTAAGAAAATATTAAAATTGAATAGAACGCCTCACTAGTAATAAGTTTCTTAGAAAAAATCATGATTTTGCGAAAAAATATACTTAATTTCTGTCTGCAAAACCGTAAAAAATAATTCTGTTAAATATAATATTATGATTACAATGTTCATTCAACGTTTTCGTTATTAACATCGAATGGACAACCCGCTGTGTTTGTTTTGTCGGCAAATAAAATTACTCGTACAAACAAAATTAATAATATGACACACATAATAGAAAAACATGAAATGAATTCATACAATTCCCAAATTGGGAATATTATTTATCATCGGACAGAAATAAACCCATAAGGGTGTCTCTTCAACGCATTAAATAAATTGGATGATTGATATACTATATTGTTCACTACAACTGACATATTCATTGTGCTGATATATTTAACACGTGAATATCAAACGATAAGTTTAATTTAGTTCAGTTGTTGTTATCTGGTAGAGCTAAACTAATAGTTGGACCTATTACTTAATATTATTTATTTCCTTTCTTTTACAATATTTTTTAACATGTTATTAGTTATTTTTGTATCTGCTATTCAATACTCTTTTTTTTTCTTCTATTTTACACAATTCTTGCACTAATGAGGTTACTGTTTGAAAAAAAAATATATATATTAAAATGTATGTAAAAGCCAAAAATGGGCGTAAATAAATTAATCCGAACCTTTTTTATTTTGTGTTAGTTACAAGAATAGACAATTTATTTATAGAAATAATCCTACATTATTTGCGCATGCTATGTTTGATACTTGAAGAAATAATATATGGAGGGAGAGCTAATTATTTTTACCCAACCTATACAGATTTGGGATAAATCACTTTCTCCGGGTTTTTACGTCGTACACCATGAGAAAGAAAGAGACAACAAATTTTCCCGAATTATCACACCGCTTTAAATTATTGTTAGAACGTTCTTCGTGTCCCGCGTCTCCGTTGACTCCACCCACACGTTTTGATACGCGAAATAAATTGACATAAATCGACGGTTTATTAGGTAACATGTTATATACTCGTATATATATATATATATATATATATATATATATATATATATATATTCGCTCTCTCTTGTATATTATTGCTCTGAGGTTTATTGATTTGTCGGGGTAATTAGCCATGTTTTTGTAAGTGCATACACCACGAGAGTCCCAACTGATCCCAACCGTCTGGAGCCAGTGGGACTATGGAATCCCCAGTTGGGGTATGTTGTGAGGCTGAAGGCATTGGGGAGGGAAGATGAAGGTAGGGAAGTACCTGGCTATTCAGATCTGGTCACTAAACACGACTGAAGATATTTCAAGCAACGTTTCGCTTCTGAATGGTGGTATTTCAGTAGGGCGATACTTAAAGTATCTACCACTCTGTTGCGCTTGATTTCCTGATGATGGACACTGAAAGGCTAATGTTAGGGTTTGTTCTCAGAACCGTCAGAGTTTTTAGGGATACCCGAACTCTGAGAACACTCTATTTCTCTTTGGTCCGCAGTAGGCTGGAGAGTGGTTCAATTATTTGGAATCCTCATGAGGTGGGGTACTCCCTCATCTTGGAGAGGGTCCAGAAAAAGTTCCTGAGATTTTTATACATGAGGGAGTACGGCCACTACCCGTGGCTCTACCCAACAAACTTTCTCCTGGGCACGCTCGGACTTCACTCCTTACAGCTCAGGAGAGAGGGGTATGCCGCCACTCACTTCTTCAGACTGCTGCGGGGCTATATTGTAAACCCTGCTATTTTGGAGCGCGTAAGTCTCTATGTTCCTGATGACTATCTAAGACAGCGTCTTCATAGATTATTCTATTTTCCTGCCTGTAGGACCAACCTGCCAATGGTTCTGCCGGTGGGGAGAAGTATTTTGCTCCTGAACAAAATCTCTTCCGATATCGACTTATTTCATGTCAGTGAGGAGAGATTCAGAAGTGAAATCCTATTGATTCTTGAAAGAGTTTCTCCTCATTGACCTGATCATCACCACTGACTGAAATTTTATTTTTTTGAAATTTTATTTTTTGTTACTATAATTTGTATTTATTTTGTAAAAAAATTAACTTATTTCTTATATGCATTAAATTCAAAAAAATTGTCATGTATAAGAAATTTAATAAAAATATTATTATTATTATTATAATACATACGAGTAAAGGCTGTCCGAAACTACTCTAAAAGGAGGAAGAAGCACAACACGGGTTATTACCTAAAAAAAAATCAACATATTCTAATTAAATTTTCGTAAAAAGCAATCACTTTGTGGTTCGACATATTTAATGAAAATGAAATAACAACTTTGTGTAACAACACAGATTTTTGGTCTGAAATTTATGGTCTTATGCAAAGTAATTATTTCATTGTAATTATATTCTAATAACTCTGTTGGTCCATCAAACTGTGTTATCGATGTGTGTTTGAGTACAAACGAAAACGGCGCCATAAAAGTTATCCATTTATTATTATCAAAGTATTATTCTTATTTGTATTTAGGAAGTATGTTTACGAGAGACGGAAAGGCTGATAAGGACATTGAAACAAGGGTGAATGCAGGAAACTCCATTAACGGAGGGCTGAACGCTGTTGGCGCAAATAAGAAATTGTCCAAAGAAGCGAAGCTAGCAGTCCACAATAGAGTGCTTATACCAACCCTGATGTATGGCAGTGAGGCATGGAACTGGCAGAGGAAGGATGAAAGTAGACTGAATGCTGTGGAAATGAGATTCTTGAGACGTATGCGGTAAAACCATAAATGACCGTATCAAAAATGTGGATATCCGGAAAAAATGCAAGGCTGATGTGAGCGTAATAAATAGGATCAAGAATGGGACGCATAGATGGTTTGGGCATGTATAGCGAATGAACGAATAAAGGAGTGTGAAAAGAATATATGATGCGAAAGTGAATGGAAGAAGTTGAGGACGCCCGAGAAAGACATGGCACGATCAAGTAAATCAAATACTTGAATCGGGTCATGTGAAGAGTCAGAATAACAGAAGAGTATGTATGAGACAATGTATGAATGTGAATGAAGCAAGGAGTGTGTGCCAAGACAGAGTTATATGGCGGTCCGTCCTATCTGCCTACCCCTGCGGAGAAACGGCGTGATGGTTAGTTAGTTAGCATAATTTTGATGGTTTCTGGCAGCGCATTATAAGATTTTATCCCTTTATATAGTAAGCTATTTTGTGAGTTGGCTTTATTCTTTTCTGGTAGTCTTATTGCTTTGCATGCGCTTGTATTATATTTGTGAATATCAAATTTGTAGATATTTTTTCAGAAAAATATTTTGGTAACAAGTTATAAGTTATTCTTCATTTTATGTATAAACATCAATGTTTTTAATGTTAGCATCTGTTTTACTATTAGCCAATTTAGTTCCTCTGACATTTTAGTTACTTTTGAGTATCTATTTCGCCCAAGTATAATTCTCTTTGCTCTATTTTGGAGAATTTGAAACCCGTTTTATTCTCCGTCGTTACACAAGAAAAGAATCGTTGAACAGTAATAAAAATGTGGAGCAATGATGGATCACAATTATCACAATGCAGTCACTAGTTTACGTATCTGATGCTGCTGAAATCGAAAACAAATTATATATATTTTATACAATATATTTAAGTTTTGGGACTGGAATTGAACCCACGACCTTTCAAATTGTCTTAAACTATGCCACCGGGTATCTGCAGAGAATATTACGATCTTCTATACTATCGCTTCCTTAGCTGTGCTATAAAAACAACATACAGCGTTAGAAATAAAATTAAAAAATATTTAGCTCTCTCTCCATATATAATTGAATACTGGAATTAATTAAGGCTCTAAGTGCCAAAAAAATTAACAACTTTTTTTTTTACAGAATCGTATTTTATGATGGAAATAAAATACGATTCTTTAAAAAAAAACAGTTTTTATTTTTTTGGTACTTAGAGCCTTAATTAATTCCAGTATTCATATGTTCTTGCTCTGAGGTAGGTACGTTCCCTTTAAGTTGACAAGACACTTGATGTCCAAATTGTTAGTTTATTTTCTAAAATGATTTCTTCTCGTTGAACAGAGCGGCATAATTCAGCCGAGGCTGAGTTCAGAAATAGCCTACAAAAAGGACAGTCGAGAAGATCCGAGTCGTGAAATTTAATAACGCCTCGCGCAAGACTCGGCTCACAAGATGGCGCTGCGGCCTTGCGTTGGTCGTCCCCCCGACAAGTAAATTATGGATTAATTCTATGTACACTTAACGCTGGTGAGTTGTTCAAAACGCAGTGGGAGATATAATATAATAATAGACGTTATTAGTGAGGTGTGGACATGACTAATTGTTTATGTTTAGATGATTTTAGGAGCCGATGACAAAGATACTAAATATTTATATGTATATATATATTTTTTTTGTGAATACCACACAGAGTCCCAACTGCTCCCAGCTATCTGAATCCAGTGAGACTAAGGCACCCCCGATCAAGGTATGTTGAGGGGAAGGAGATGGTGAAGAGGAAGGTTGGGAAGTACCTGGCTATTCATATCTGGTCACCAAACACGGCTAAAGTAATTTCAAGAAACGTTTCGACTCTGAACGGAGGTCTTTTATCATCAGGGTGATACTTAGAGTGTCTAACACCTTATTTTATATTTTCGTAGATCACTTTGTGGTTTGACATATTTAGAGAAAATTAAATATTAACTTTTTGTAAGATAAGATTTTATTCAATTTTTAAAGCCATTAACATTAATAGTCACATTCTTAATAGTCAGTTAAATGTGTCAAGTAGTCCAATATCAGGTATATTTTCCGTAAACTCATAAAATGTCTCATTATTATTTTATCACCTTCTCAGTTGACGATTTGCATCTTTCATTTCATATCATCTGTCTCTTTCTCTCTGTTCTTTTGTTATAATTTCGTTTTCTTACTGTTCTCTTATTTTATTTTATATTCTGTTCTCCCTCTGTATGTTTGAGTATATATAACCACACATTAAGTTTTTGTACCCTGATGATGCTTAGGCTAAGCGAAACCGATCGGTCATAAAAATTCAAATAAAATCTGTAGTCTTATACAGAATTATTTCATTTGTTCAAAGTTATTATTGATTAAAAGTGAATAACACATATTGATTAAATTAAATGTATTTGCGCCGGTATTTGAACCCGCAATCTCTGAATTCGTAGTCGAGCGTCTAAACCACCCGACCAAGAAGGCATCTAATAGACACATTAAAAAATTGAATTATTACTATATATGCACAGTATCCTAATAAAAACAGAATGAAAGACGTTTTAACTAGAGTTTATCGAGGGAAAATGTTGGTTCACATGGACAGTTTATGGGCTTTTTTATGGTACACGACATTTACACATTTAATAGCCTTTTAGACTTTGTGATACAGCTTGCAAGATCGATCAACGAAGGACTAAATAAGTATCATATACATAAATTGTCACAGAGACTTTGTCCAGGAGAATGAAATAAATAAAAACTTCAAGAAACTTGTAATTTAAATAAATATAATAGAATAATGAGAGCCAGCGAAAGAAAAGGGATAGACGTTCCCGAAATGTGATGCTGGAGAAACATGCTCAGGATTCCATGGACCGCCAGGTGCACTGACATATCCACTCTGGAAGAGCTCCAATATCCACAATAAGTCATATGAAAAATATCCACATTTCCTGCGAGGCAGTTAATTAACTTAGTAAGTCTTCCCAGGGGCATCACCATTGATAAGTTAGTTCTGCACCCGGGAAGGAACAGAAGCCTGTGTAGGCGGCCTCGCGTGAAATTATCAGGGATATAGAATCCCATTTCCGCCAGTATGTCAGAACATTATCCACGATAGGCTGTCTGCCTACAGCGTATCTTAAGATATTTTAAGCATGCTGCTCGCCAAACTGAGTACTCTGGGTACGTAAGTTACGATTACGTACGTAATAATAATACTTAGCTTATTTATATAGCGCCATTTTTATAAAATATCACCTCAGCGGTGCTTTACAAAACTTATAAACTATGGCTAAATTGACCATAAAACTATCGAAATACCTAAAGCTATAGTTAAAATTATCTTATTGATATTTACATATGTCGCGGGCTGTGTGTAATACTCCAAAAATGCCCGAAGGTATAATCAAGAGGGGCTTATCACGAATAATAGTGAAAATACATTAGGCGAGTAGTTAGACAGGAAGATCCTGAGATTATTTGGAGCCATACGAGAACATTATATTATGTCTGTAAGGCAAGTTTGAATTAAGAGTTATACCAACTGTTTGAAGAGCCGCCAAGATCAATAGCTCCGCTGAGTAGGGCATGAAGCAAGGATGTAAGAAAGTCGAATGCCAAAGAGGCTTTTTTGTATAATAGCACGACTGCAAGATGAAAGTATATTGGTAGATCCAAACATAGGTGTCTGGATGGTGTGGTGACCAGCACTTCATCCTTGGGCTTAAGATACCTACTGGGGGAGAAAGCAAGAGTCCTGCAGGAGTGGAGACGTTTCCTAGAGGTGGCCAGTACCTAGTCTCCAAGGATAATATCACCGATGATGACGATGTCAATGATTTTTTTTATAACAACCAAACTTTACGTATTATTATTAAATAACGTGGGGATAGAATTTTAATCCCCTGGAAGCGGCTTTTGTTACCCAACTTATCTCTACTCCGTTGATTATAGGTCGTTGATTGTACTTCTAGAGCTTAACTATCATTATCATCGGCTGTTATCTAGCCACTGCTGGATGATAGCGTTCCAAAGTTCATCATAAGATCCCTAGTAACTACATTATTAAATTAGATAAATTTTGTATAAAAAAAAATATTATGAAGTTCTACAAATTAAAAATAAAAACAATAAATAAAAAGATTTAAAAAACTGTAAGACAATAATAAAATCCAAATTTAGACTAAATTAACAAGTTGCTGTGGAGTTATACCTGGTAGAGAGAAATAGTTGGTTAGTAAAAAAATATACGTAAAAAAATGACAATTGAAATAATAAAGAAATATCTTTTGTTTTCTAGAAGTATTTACCGAGCAAAAATAATGTCTCGTGTTTTTTTTTTCCTTAAGTTAACGTCAAAGGTAATGATCTCCTGTTTATTAAAGGTGGAGAATGTTTGTTTTGTACAACAAAAACATTATTTTCATAATAATTTACACAGACGCTACAAGAAGAAAGCTTAGACAAAAAGATCAAAGCATTTGAAAATAGAATAATTATTATGTAGGCATCCGACGACCTCCGTGGACGAGCGGTTAAGATCCTCGACTGCGAATCCAGAGTTTGAAATTTTTATTTATTTAATTATTGCGTTATTTCACATTGGATTAATTAAGATTATATTTGCGGCACATTCCGGAGTGGTAGATACTCTCAGTATCGCCTTGGTGAAAGACCACCATTCAGAATGGAAACTTTGCTTGTAAAGGCTTAAGCCGTGAATGGTGACCAGATCTGAATAGCCAGGTACTTAGCCACTTTCCTCATCTCCTTCCCTCACCCCCTTCAACCACTGTTCTCAAAGTTGAAATTGTTGATAGTGCAACTCGGCTTACACAGGATTGAATCCGCGACGCCTGGGTGTGAAACCTACGCTTTGAACCACTTGGTCACAAGCACAAAAACCATAAATAAATATATTGGCTCTCTTTTTCTACGGAGAAAATTAATTAATATCAGAGAACTTGATTAAAACTCATTTAACATATTCTGCGCAATATACTGGGCATACTAGCCCACATAAATTGATATTAAGACGCCCTCGACTTCTTCGGCCTCCAAATTCACTACTTGATCTATCTCTTTTGCCAATCTTTCTGTGCCGTGCTCGCGTTAATGTCCAAATACCACTTTCAATAGCCTCGAGTCAACGACAAACGTAGAGACACCATCTACATATTGCTCATTATGATCGTCGTGACGCGACTGGTAAAGTCACGCTTATGAATAATAAGTAGAAAAGGTCGATTAACAAAAATTGGGCTTACTGAAGAGGAATTCCAACACCCCAAGCAAACAATTATTTGTTAATATACTCGTACGTTGCCATGTTGCCAATAGACAATAAAATAAATAACTAACTTACCATCACTTCGTTTCTCTGCAGGGGTAGACAAGGAGAATGGACCACCATACAACTGTCTTGGAACACCCTCCTTGCTTTATCCACATTCCTACGTCGCCTCATGCACACTCTTCTGTTATTTTTACTTTCGACATGAACCGACCCTTTAATTTTTTTTCATTCTTAGATTACAAATACTAACCCGACAACATTTGAATACCTCCTACCACCATCATTAAAGGCGAAAAAAAATGCTTGTGCAATGATGGAGGAATATATTTGTCTCACTTTATCGTGCCATGTCTCCCTTGGCTGTCCTCGACTTCAGCTACCGTTCACTTAGATTATATTTTTTTTACAGTTTTTTACAATTGTGTCCTTATTGGGGTACCCCGTTCTAAGGTTACATTGTATATTCTCCTGACACTCTTTTCTATATTCATCTGCTCTACGAGCAGTCACACACTGACAACTAGAGATAGTCGATATCAGAATTGGGTGTACCTGCGGTTCCAGTTACCGATGACCGGCGAGAAACCGGTTATTTATCCGGGGGGGGGGAAAGAGAAGAAGAGAGAGAAGAACTGGAACTGGGACCGGTTCCTTTCGCCAAATGTAATTTTTCGTTGGGGGGGGAGAGGGGTTGCTATCGAATTTAAGAACAAAAAGAACTGAAACTGCAGCCGATTCCTCTTTTGCCATATTATTTTTTTAGTGGGGGGGAGGGGGTTGTCGGCGAAGTTCGGAAAAGGAAAAAAACTGTAATTGTGGAACCGGTTCCTCGTCAAAAGGATCTTTCCGCCAAAAACCTATTGTGCCCAAAAGAGGAACCAGTTACTCGGACAAAGGATATCGATTTTTATTTGCCAAAAAAAGGAACCGGTTCCTCAGAGAAATATTATCGACGGTTCCAGTGGCCGACTTAGAACCGGTTCCTTTTAACCGGGACAGGAATATCGACCATCTCTACTGACAACCGTGAGATGCAGGCCAGTCGTAAATTGAACCCGATTGTAGTGAAAATTTGTAAGGTTCATTTATGAAAAAAAATGGCTAAATCGTGCATGTACCTAAACATCTCTTCAGTGTACCCAACTAAAAGAGTCGAATCTCTCAGAACACCGATCACGTCTTGCTAGTGTTGTGTTTTTTTTTTAATAGGTAGATAGATACCTTCCATTAAAAAATCATTGCATTGTCTCTGACTTTAATGCATAAAAAAGTAATATTGGACAAAAACAATTCTGTGTAGCAGGTTCCTAGGTATTTTAAATCCATTACAGTGTACCTACCCATTCTGTACCTGACGTAAATAATATTCTTAAACGCAAATTAATGGCTTTGTTGCCAAACGCTTCGTTATGTTTTGTTCATTAGTAATTACCCTGAGAAAACACATTTATGACCCTTAACAGTCTAAAAATGCTTTTAAATCTACGGGTTTTCTTCTTTTCCGCGGTTTGAAAAGCGAATAAAATTTAAAAGAATCGACGCGAGATATGGCAACACCGGATGTTTGAATTTTGAATAGTTTTTTTTTTAAATACTGAAAACATGGCGTATCTAACATTTACAAAAAATGTAAGCGAAACAAAAAGTTTTGATTCATTCAACACAAAAGCTTGAAAATGTAATCATTTAGCAAAAAATGTATAAATTACCATTGTTAATTTTAAATATGCGCCAAAATACTTAATAAAGCAAGTTTTAGAGGTACAACGATCAAATCGAACACGTGTTTTTTTTTAGCACACTTAATTCTATCACACTAAGAATTTTTAAAATTACATCATTTTAGCACGTGTTATTTCATTCTGACACCGTGTTATCTCACTTTTTTATTATGAACATAAAAATACTGTATTTTTTAGTGCTTTCCTCATCTTCATAATGTTTTACATGAGATTATACTGTTTACCAATCTCGACCAATAATTTCATGTCATTGGTCTCAACTATAAAGCATAAAATCTGTGTGTGTCCCGCCAACTAAAAACAGTTCGGACTTACTTGTCAACGCAATTATTTTCATTTGGCAACATCATTTTCACTGACTTAAAATATTAATCCAATCGTCAAAAAGTTGAGACACCATATTGTTTGTTCCATACATTTTCTAGTAATTGTTCAGTTGAAACTCAGGAGAAGAAATAATTGGCAGATTTTAACAACAAAAAAATCTTCTAGCGATACTCTTTCCATTAACTTTACTCGTCATGTAAAATATGTAAGACAAGTTCCTAGATACACATTGGGTGGTTTGATACTTCAATAAGTAGGTACCTTCACTGAATTAAAACAAGAACAAAAATACAAAAATATTAACAGCACTAAAAAAACACATGAGGTGATTTGCTAGGTAACTACTTACCGAGAACAAGGAAAATATCACAAAGAAGGTTAACAGCATGAAAAAATACATAAGGTGATTTGGTAGGTACCTACCAAGAACAAGGAAATATCTCAAAAACACGAAAAAAAATTCAAATAAAATTTTGACAATGGGTAGGTACCTAATTTTGTATTCACGGCGCATGCCCATCAGCTGCAAAGTGCAGTGGCCGCGTAGGCGGTTCTTGGTCCGTGCATAAAAATACACCGTAGAAACGTCCTAAATATAGAAGAAAAAATACATAATACGAAGAAAATATGGCGGTCTGCGGTCGATGTTGAACGGGATTCTGCCGTTTTGTTTTAATTAGTAATAGATGGATGGAATATTGGCTAATCTGTTTTTTTTTTATATTCACATATGCTTGGCAATAGCTGGCGTCATCGCTTTCGTAGATTTCGCGGATTCAAATAATGTATGGATTTAAGAAAATAGATTGTTCGTTAGTTCCTCTCTTCGCCTCGAGGAAAGTTTCACTGACAGATTCAGTTAATAAATAAACATGATTCTCCGGCGAGAGCTTCGTTGAAACCTCTCGTTCTAATACATGCATCCTCAGATCAAGAATATATATATTTTACCCAACCTATACAAATTTACGATAAACCACTTTCTTCGGGTTTTTACGTCGTAAACCGTGAGAGAGAAAGAGATAAGACAAGTTCTCACATAATATCGCATCACTTTTAGGTATCTAAGCATGTTTTCCGTCTCCCGCGTCTCCGGCAACTCTACCCACTACGTTTTGTTATGCGACATAACAGGACATAACTCAACGGTTTTTTAAGTTATATCCTATATTTTTGTTTATGACAATACTGCGAAAATGTGGTTATACAAATAAACAAAAACATTATGTCGACATGTGCTATGAACGGATGTATAAATACCCTGCCCTAGCACTATTCATGCCCGAGTCAGGAAAAAATAAATAATCCTGACTACACAAGCGCTCCCTCCCGGTATATTATTCCTCTGAGCATGCATCATTATTGGCAAGAGGGGGAGGGGTTAAAACGGACCTATCAACAGTATATGACTTTATCTAACAATTATGCCTTGGTGTGGCCAATTATTTTTTATGATGACCAAATTGTGACCAAGTTGAACAGCTTCCCTGACTAGCGGTATCTGTTGATGTTGTCGACCTCCGAGGCAGAGCGCTTAGCTCCTTGACTCTGAACCCGGAGGGTTCAAATGCGGCGAGGACAAATAAAAAAAACTTATACGAGTTTATTCACATTTGTGATTTAAATAAATTAAAAATACAGTAGGTATTTTTGCAATTTGTCCTAGAGTGGAAGTATTGCCCTGGTGGGAGGCCACCATTCAGAATCAAAACGTTACTTGTAATGTTTAACTTTAGCTATGTTTAATGATCATACCTGAATAGCCAGATATTTCCAAGCGTTTACCTTCTACATATTTTGACGGCCTTCGCGGTCGAGTGGTTGAGACGCTCGACTACGAATCCAGAGGTCGCGGGTTCAAACCCGGCGTGCGCAAATAAATGTATTTAATTAATACATGTTATTTCACATTTAATTCATATAAAATAATATGTAGTATGTTTGCGGCACGTTCCAGAGTGGTAGATAAATACTTAAAAACTACAATTCAGAATCGAAATTTTGCTTGAAATGGCTTTAGCCGTGTTTGGTGACCAGATCTGACTATCCAGGTACTTTTCTACCTTCCTCTGCCCCATCTCCTTCCCCTACCCACTATCTTCAGCCTTACAACATACCCCAATTGGGGGTGCCATGTCCCACTGGTTCCAGACGAATGGGAGCAGTTGGGACTTTTGTGCGGTATTTACTATTACAAAAACAACACAAAAAAATCTTCACCCCCTCTACCATTCGACATTCCCCAAATTGGGAGTCATTTCACATTGAAACACGCTTCTAGCTTTAGCTTAATGAAGTAGAAATTAAATCAAAGAAATCGAAACAAATGCATTAACGTTAGGATAGCAGAGATAGATTTCATTTACATCTTAGATCTTCGATTGAATGTTAGATTTGGTAATACTTTTACCAGAATTTGGTCGCTGGTGCGGAGGGCCGTAGAGTTTTGCTGATTTAATTCACCGTTGCTTGTTGTAAAATTTTCGACAGATTTTCGTACACGTGTAGCGAGGTACAAAGGAAAATCGTTCCTCATTTCAATGAGCACACAATAGTAACATATTATTCGCATACTACGGAACGGTCGCCGCCAAAAAATCAATGACGTTACATATATAGACAAGTTATAGCCTTAGAATATTAACACAAAATGTGGCAAGCAAAACACACACGTTACCAGTAAATTCATCATTCAAATATCGGTCACGTATGACAAAGATAGACATTCATAGAATATATGTGTATGAACGAAACAGATCCGAAGTTCGGACCGCGTTCCATACTTGCTTGAAACGACCTCAAGCGACGCGTGACCGTTTAGTACTAAATCGGCTTAAACACCGATCACACCAACTAGCGTGATTATTGCTTGCCATTTTGAAAGCGCTACAACGTGTCTATACATGTAACGTCATTGCAAAAAATGGCACCGCCAACAATGCAGCGATATGTGAAAAATACCGCCGTATCGTCGTGTCGGAGTCATAATATAATTTAATATTTTACCGCTATCAAAAAACCTTTAAAAATAGTAATTACATAGGTGATTAATGTGTGCGATATTCACTCCATTAAAATAGTACTAACAACACATTGCAGTGGCTCACATAGAATTTTACCTAAATTATTATATAACTATGGAGACCTGCGGCAAACTCCTTGCCTCCGCACCCTGAGGTCGCGGGTTTGAAACCCGGCGAGGGCTAATACAATTTATTTTCATTAGTTTGAGTTAAATCACTTAGAATTTTACTTAAATTATTATTTAACTATGGAGACCTGCGGCAAGCTCTTTGGCTCCACACCCAGAGGTCGCGGGTTCGAAATCCAGCGAGGGTCAATTAAATTTTAATTTGTTAGTTTGTGGTACCTATTTCACGTAATATTGTTATTATAATAAATAGCACATATAATATTTGCACCTCGTTCCGAGCGTTATATATTCTCAGTATCGCCCTGGTAAACAATTCGTTCCGAATCGATGCTGTGCTTGAATATGGCTCTAGCAATACATGGAGAGCCCATACAATATATGGAGAAAGAGCTCATTCTTTTTACCCAATCTATTCAAATTTGGGATAAATCACTTTCTCCGGGTTTTTACGTCGTACACCACGAGAAAGAAAGAGAGAGCAAAATTTCCCAAAAAAGCGCGGTGTGATAACACCACTTTAAAGTACTGTAAGGATGTTCTTCGTGTCCCGTGTCCCGTGTCTCCGTTGACTCCGCCCACACGTTTTGATATGCGACAGAAATGAACAGTTTTTTAGGTTATATGCTATATTTTTGTTTATAACAATACTGTGAAATAGTGGTTATACGAATAAACAAAAACATTGTGTCGACATGTGCTATGAATGGATGTATAAATACCCTAACCCTAGTCCTAGCCACGCCCAGGTTGAGCCGAGTCCGGCAAAACTCATCAAAACTGACTACAGCAGCGCCCTGTCTTGTATATTATTGCTCTGAGGCTCTAGCCGTGTTTAGTGAGCAGGTAGGTACTTCTCAACTTTCCCCCTCCCCATTTTATTTAGCCTCTTTCTTACAACACGCCCCAAATTGGGGATGCCATAGTCCGCTCCGGACTGTTGGAATTCTTTTTGCAGTTGACTCATAGTTAAAAAATAATTTTTGAAAACATAGATTCCGTTTTACTGTAGTGCCTTTTACAATAAATGCTAAGTAAAGTACTTACCTATAAGAAAAGACGAAAGACAGGGTTTAGCATTGAAAAAATATTAAGTCAATTTGTATTTATTGTATAGTCTAGTAAATTGTAGTATGCAGACAAGACTACTGGAATCTTAACTATAAAACATAAAATCTATTTGTCTGTCTCACTTAAAACTCTCGAACAGTGAGCTCTTTACACAGATTTTTCCGAAAGGAATTTCTAGATAAGTGCAAAATAAGATTAGAATAAGTATCTACTTACCTACAATTGAAAACATGTACTGATCGACACACTTAACTTTTCATTCGGCGGCATCGCAAGTGTAGTAATTAAAAATATTTCGTTTAAAATCGACTGAAAAATGAAGAGTGTGAAGCTATAAAGCACCCTTGAGGTGATTCAATGGCGCTTTATATGCTTGTCATATAATAATGCTTACTGAAGTATTCAAGTATGTATGTACTGGGGGTCATTTTAGAATATGGCTCTGTATCCTCACTGTCTACATTTACGGTGCAATGCACGATGTTATTATTCCGTAAGAGAGAGCTGTTGACATTTTTGCGACGCCATGCAAGCAAAATGCAAAACATGAACACGAACGAGAATCTATTTAAAGTAAACAGTGCCTAACCGACATTACGAATACCACATACACAAGCCAGGTGCCAAGATTTTTTTTTTCACGCTGTTCACACTCAGTTTGAGGCAGGACTTATTCTTTAATGAGGAAATGAGCGCAATGAATCAAACAGTATCCACGACACTCCCTTCTGAGAGGTTTAGGAGATCGAATAGACTTCGGTATATTTAATTATATGGGCAATTAGGCTGAACTTCTTACACTCTAATGAGGAGATGCGCGCAATGAAAATAATGGGATGCATTACACTCCCTTCTGCGAGGTTCAGAAGACCATACAAAATTCTGGAGATTTTATTAACATGGGCTATAAGGCTGGCCTTCTTATACTATAATGAGGAAATTAATGCAATGGGATCCACAAATCACCGTTTGCGAGATTTAGACGGTAGAGATCTTTTCTTGTGTAGGAAATAATACGAGACTTCTTACTGTACAAGACCTACACTATAATGAGGAAATGAACGTAATGCACCTGATGGGATACATGACACACCCTTTTGAGAGATTTAGAGATATTAGGAGATTTATTAGATTTAGAGATGTTATTATCTAATGAGGAGATACGCGCAGTAAAAATAATGGGATGCATGACACTCCCTTCTGCGAGGTTCAGAAGACCATACAGATTTCTGGAAATTTTATTTACATGGGCAATAAGGCTGGCCTTCTTATACTTTAATGAGGAAATTAGTGCAAAGGGATCCACGAATCATCATTTGAGAGATTTAGACGGTCGACATCTTTTCTAAGTTTTTATTTGTATGGTCTTCTTATGGTACAACACTTACACTCTAATGAGGAAATGAACGTAATGCACCTGGTGGAATCCATGACACACCCCTTTGAGAGATTTAGGGATGTTAGAAGATCATACAGATTTCTCTGTATTTAATTATGGGCAATTAGGTTGGACTTCCTAAACTCTAATGAGGAAATGAGCACAATTAACCAAGTGGGATCTATGACACTTTCTTCTAAAAGATTTAGACGATCGTGCAGAATTCTGTATATTGTATTATATAGGCAATAGGGCTGGATTTCTTACATTCTAGTGAGGAAATAAACGCAAAGAAGCAAATGGAATCCATGACACTCTTCATGGAAGGTTTATTCTGTCGAGATTTGTTCTGTATATTTAATAATATGGGCAATGTCAATCTTACCAAAATAATGTCTTCAACCGAAATTAAAAACCTTTCAGTTCAAAACAAAATTTAAAAGAAACGAAACATTGACTGACCCTAAAAATGATCGATCGTTACATTATAATACTATTAGTTGTTACCCGTGAAAAATCACGGGATGTAACGTGACTTGTCAAGATAAAAAAATATTTCCATTGATCCACCCATTTCAAATATAGAATAATGTCTGCTGAAATACACTGTGGGTAGATACTTTATCAAGAAGGTAGTGATTCGAAAAGATTCTTTTATAAATTTGATAATTTTCTGAACACATCCATCCACCGGTTCCAATTTTGAAAAGTTAATTAATTTAAAATAAGAATCTAATTTGAAATTTGTTAGGCTTTTTCCGCAAAAACACATATTGAGAAATATAATGCATTTTGAGTACATACCTAACATCTAGCCCCAAAAAATCAATATCTTAATTTTAAATATTGTGTAAAATACTAAAATCCATAAAACTTCCTGCAAAACGACGTATTTTTTTTAAATAATCCTATGGGGTTTACTGGTTTACATATGAAATAAATCATAAAATAAATAATTCATGATTTGACATAGGGGTGTATAATTTTTTTTAAGTGCGTAATAAAACGGATATCATTTCTGAATGTTGGTAACATTATTTGATTTGGAACACTGCTCACCAAAGTGCTAATATGTCTGTTCGAGCAGAACAGCGTTCAATTTATAATTGCTACCGTATTTACGAAGGTCGCGGGTTCAATTCCCGTTCCGATCGACAAAAAAATAAGAGTTACACACGTGAATGAGCATTACCTACATAATCACAAATCTAGGCTATTATTTATTATGCGGGTGATTTTAGCACAAAAACTGCAGCGGTAGACAGGTACCTTGAACGGACTCACAATCAGCCGTGATTGCTCGTAATTTTTTTATCGGTTAGGGAAGGATTTTTGAGGCATTTAGCATTTTAATCGTATATTCAAAGCCGCAGCAACCTTTCGAAAACAGACATTTTAAATGTCAATACCGCACAAGAGCTAAGTTCAGTTACCGCAGTCGCCAACCAACCAGTGGAATTATGACATGCCCAATGGGGGATGTTATGAGGCGAAGGAGATGGGGAAGAGGGAAGGTGTGGAAAGTACCTGGCTATTCGGATCTGGCCACCAAACACGGCTTCAAGCCGGTGATTTTTTACAAGGGCGATTCGAGTATCTACCACTCTGGAACTGGAACGTACCGCAAATATACTAAATTATGATGTATTTTATATGAATTAAACGTAAATTATATGTACATTCAAAATTGAAACATTTTTTTGTAAAGAATGTGTTCTTTATTGTTATTTGAACAGCTACTTGTATCAGCTGTATTAACTGATATCTAGTTATTTTTTTGCATACCAATTTAAACAGTTTTAGTAGGGTTCTAGATAATAATAATAAAAATATTTGGAAGATTTGTATAGCGCCGTTTTTGTGAAAAATCACCTCAAGGGCGCTGTACAGATCTTACTTTCTATCATTACATATTAATTCCTAGTTTAAATAAGAAAATATACATGAACATACTTACCTGGCAGGTCCCATCACAATTATTAACTTAAAGTTATAATTATGATTTTTTTTTTTAGATAGTAGAAATAAAACAAAAACGTAATGATTAGGTAGTTCACAATTTCTTTAAAATAACACACGCTACCTAGAATCATCAAATTCATCCACAGCTTTAAAATTTCGACCGTAAACAAAATGTATAGGTACTACATAACAAAAAGGATCGTTTTCGTCAAGTTCATATGGTGACGTCACGAGCTCAAACACGTATGTTATGTGGCATTTCCGTATTCTCAGTAGAAATATCTATTCAGATGAATTTCTAGGCCAATTGAAAATCCATCCAAAAGGTTCATTAAATCTATGTAAATAAGAACTGTCATTTAACTTTTTGCGGTTTTATTAAATTTATTACGCCTCGTTTTTTTGTGATGGTATTACTCATTATTTAATCATTTGGCTGACACTGAACTTAACACAAATAAAATTATCACAAAATAATACATATTTTCCACAAATTGAACTCGTAAAATAATAATCTCATGGTTCGTTTTATTATTATTATTTCACGGTTTGTCAGAATATGTTGTTCTGTTTGTATGTTTTTTCTGACAGCAACGACATTTTTTAAAACAAAGGCATGATATTTGATATCAGAATTGGACGGTTTCCGAAGCATAATGGTTAGTACGTTGTCAATGTTCCTGTGGTCGTCGGTTCGAATCGCGACAAGACGAAAATAAAATCAATAAATTCACACGTTTTTCTTTAGGTGGATACTTTCAGAATCGCCCGGTGAATCAACTCCGTTAGAATAGAATGTTGCTTAGCTAGATACTAGATCTGAATTGCCAATCTTACAACACAAACCACTTTAAAATTGAGGTTTCAATAGAATGCTGGTTTCGAAGAGCGAGGTTCTAGTGTGGTACGCAAAAATACGAATAATGGAAAAAATATAATGGGTTTCTGTTTGCGTGCAAAACTTCCTCTACAAGAAACCTGAATATTCAGAAAATAGCTACAACTGTGTTTTACGCTGTAGAAGTATGTACATATAGTACAGTTATAAGAAAGGCAGCTGCAGACTAACAAAGAGATTTTTACAATAAATATATATACTAACCTCACTTGATTTCAATTATTATGATCAGGTTTGGACTGGCGGTATTGTGTATATCCAACAATTCAATGGTCAATCACAGCGGCTTAACACAGTAAAACAACATTCAACACTTCATAACACGGGAGTTTTGCAACACCTCAAAATGTCACGTATCCAAGACAGAACGTCTCGAGTTTTAGCAGAACAACACCAGCGTTATAAATTCACACTATAGCAGTCACCCGTGAATAAAAAAAACGACGTATTTCAACATTACACGAATGCACAAGACGTTTTATATATCGGGTCTACTGAATATTGTCGTGATTATTATGACAGGGCACCGGCGCGAAAAACAGCAGTACCCTCCCTAGCAGCGGACTAAACTCAACTGAACTATGTTCTGTAAAATCGAAAATGGCCGTGACGCCAACAGCTGTTCACCAGGTGACAGCTGAATACCATAATACTGGAAGCTCTGCTGCAAAATAAAACGCTTTAAATAAACGCTTATATCGCGGTACGAATGAGAACTATAACAATTGTTCAAGCTGGTTTGAATCTTATAAGATTCCAACAGAATGTTTCCAACGTGGATTATTTCTTACTTACAGCTGGAATTCGTCCCATCTCATACACATTGAGTGGAAAATAGCTTCCTAAATAACCATACTTGAACTAATGCAGTAGATACCTATTGGTATTGCAAAACTATTATTCTTATAGATTACATGCAGAGTAGTAAATACATAGATAAGAAAATTAATGGCCGGTATCAGGAAGGAGGAAGCCCTATGAACTTTACAGATTAGCATTGTGAAACGTGATGTTTAGTAACAATAACAAAGGAATTCTTTATGCAGGTCTTAGTTTCTTCCGTCTCGTGTTTTAGAACCTTGGCAAAGGATTAAGCATAATAAATAATAATGTAACAAAGCCATCAGACAACACACTGCAACGGAATACTAGAAGTAATACGTGTATAAGTCAATATTATAATATTTATTTACTACATCGTAATAATTATATTTGTTTTCCTGTTTTTGGAGAAACCTATCATTTTAATAAGATGTTTCTAGGTGTTCTGATCTTGCAAAATCTAGGTTTTAAAAGATAATATTTAATTGTGTTAAGCTTATAATTATAAGTTTTGTGTAGCTAAAATCATCAAAGTGGGTGAAGCAAAACAAATTATTCAAATACTATAAACTGAGCAATTTACAGAATTCTTTAGCAGGTAAAGAAGAGTGTTTGTAGGTTTTGTACGCCCAAAAAACAGCTCTGGAAAGGTATGTAAAAATGTAGAGAAATTGACATACAAAATTTTCGATCAAATTCGGTGTAGTAAATTAATTATCATTGAATAATATCTATTTTAAGAGGACACACCACCCTAGAAATAAATCGGTGATGGCCGTTCTCCAAAAAATTAGAGACTTGAAAATATTGAAAATAGATGAAAATTCATCAGCCACAATTTTAATGTGAATCTAGGGTATACCATACGTGCACCCCCCGTTTTTTGGGTGCTATGTCGCTTTTTTTTCTCAGAAGTTGAGGTGCATTAGTTTTCGCCCCGTGTAAATTACCTACGTATGTCTTATGCAATATGATTATAAAAACAATAATTATTTAATACCATTTAAAAACAGTAATGCAAGGCAAAAATAATCGCATTTCACTTAGCACGCTAACAGTTTAGTCAAATATAACACAGTGAGTTCATCGTGCAGTAGTGTGATTGAAAGTGAAATGTAGATTTTTCCCATGTGTGCGAAACAGAAGAGTAGGACTCAGGGACATTAGCTAATTTGTTTTACCCAACCCATCCGAAATTACAATTAATCACTTTTTCCGAGTTTTTACATCGTACAAGAGAAAAGACAAATTTCTTGGAACGCTTCTATATACTGTCGTAATGATCTTAGCTGGCTATTTTCGCTGGTTAACGACGGGACTCAGCCCATTTTTATTTTGCCACTAAACTTGTCGCTAAACGGTTTTTTAGGTTAGATGCTATATTTTTGTTGATAAAAATACTGTGAAAAAAGTGGCTATACGAATACACAAAAACATTATGTCGATATGTGATATGAATACTATGTAGATATGATGGAATACGTAGCAGTCTTAGCCACGCCCATTTGCGCCGAATATGTTAAAATCATCAAAAACAAATCCTTGAAACTGGTACCTCTTATATACTCTAAGGGACATACTATCTCAGACTTGAAGTAACAATATATGGAGGGATAGCTAATTTGTTTTACCCAACCTACGCAAACTTTTCAAAAAAACTTTCTTTCCATTTTAAATACACCAAAAAAAAAGAGACAACAAATTTAATTCCCCGCTTTTTAAACGCAATGATCATAAGCTACTGGGCAACCCCGGGACTCCGCCCACATTTTTTATTATGGCACTAAACTTTGCAGGTTTATTTGTTTCTTACATTTACGTAAATTTTTATTGATAAAAAATACTGTGAAAAAATCTATACAAATAAAAAAAAAACATTATGTTAGTTGTGCTTGAATGGATATACAAATACCGTAGCCCCAGTCTTAGCCACGCCCTTTTCCAACCGAGTCAGTTACTTCAAGGTAAAAGCTAGTAAAAAACTGACTATAGATCGATTTACAGCTATACCTCTATTATTGCTCTAAGATCTCAGATATTAAAAATAGATTCTATAAACGTATTTGTGACTATGACTGGGGGAGAAGTATGGAGCAAAACTGCTTTCCATAAATAAAAAAAGAATCTCCATAAATAGGAACTTTTTCAAAATGCAAGCATACATTGTTTGATAAAGGTTAAAAAGTCGATGGGGTAAAAAAAAATCTATTGATAAAAAAATTTCGTTAGTTCTTCTTTTGGCCGCTTCCAAATATAATTATATCTTACCAGATCTATAAACGTATTTGTGCCGTCTGGTGCACCGCTATTGTATATATTGTGGAAACAAAAATGATGGAAAAATTTACTTAACCAAATTCCACAAGACGGCTTATATTTGATTCGTTTGTGACATTTAATTGATGCTATGTGACATTTAATTGTAAATTTACTAATAAATATATAATATAGCTTTTTACTGATAACTTTGTTATACGGTTGTCAAAATGTTTGTTAAAAAAGGTGAATTTCGAATTTTTTCGAAAAGTATTTATTTATTCATCAATATCCATTTTCTCCCCTTTAAAGTAATCCCCCTCAGATATAATTCACTTATGCCAGCGCTTCTTCCAATCCTCGAAACACTTCTGGAATGCGCTTTTCGGTATGGCCATCAGCTCGTTCTTCGATTCTGACTTTATCTCATCAATTGTGGCAAAACGCTTTCCTTTCATTGGTCTCTTCAGTTTCGGGAATAGGAAAAAGTTTCAGGGAGCCAAATCTGGTGAATACGGTGGTTGAGGCATGATTACGGTGTTGTTTTCGGCCAAATAATCACGAACAAGCATCTTCCTGCAATTGGTGGTTGCAACTCCAAGACGCTCATCGTCATTAACATCTTATCGGCCTTCTGTAAAGCGCTTGTACCACTTATAAACACTTTTTTGAGACAAATTAGACTCGCCGAATGCCACAGTCAACATTTTAAGTGCGTTGGAGCACTTTATTCCATTTTTAACGCAACATTTAATACATCTTCTTTGATCCATTATTTTCAAAAGTAAGAAATCGAAGAACACACAAAAACGTGACTAACCTTCCAGTTGTCAAAAACAAACCACTAATCCAAAATGGCTGATAATACTAACATATGTGTACCAACATAACAAAAAAACGATAATCGACTGTACACAGCCCGCGAAAATTCAAAATTCACCTTTTCTTTTGAACAGGTAGATACAAATACAAATAATGGTAAAACCTATCGGAAAGGGAAAAAAGCCCACGCTTATAGATTTATTTTACACTGGCATGTCCAATACAGATGGTGGGAACCTCAGAGCAAAACTATACAAGAGAGAGCCTTGCAGAATTCGGCTAGACATGGGTGTGGCTAGGACTAGGGCTAGGGTATTTATACATCCATTCATAGCACATGTCGACATAATGTTTTTGTTTATTCGTAAAAACACTTTTTCACAGTACTGTTATAAACAAAAATATAGCATATAACCTAAAAAACCGTTGACCTAAAAAATTTGGGAATTTTGTTGTCTCTTTCTTTCTCATCGTGTACGACGTAAACACCTGGAGAACGTGATTTATCCCAAGTTTGTATAGGTTGGGTAAAAGAATAATTAGCTCTCTCCATATTATATTGTTACTCCAAGATGGCAACGCAACCGACTGCAATTTCATTTTCAAACATTCTACTATCACCTTGGATTAAGAATATATGGAGAGGTGCCTTTGCGAAACAGTGTAGTCAGGATCGTTGACTTTACTGATTCGATAGAAAGAGACAAAGATATATTAAAAGATGTTGGATAACCTATTAGTTACCGCCCACATGGAATTTTGACATTTTTAATAAACATATTTGAACATATACAACAAAACAATATCAATACACCATTAAAATGATTTATAAAGTTAAAATATCACACAAACACCAATAACATAAAGTTTGCCTACATAATGATGGATTGCATTTGAACCGTGTGCAGGAAGGTTCATCACTCGTATAAAACCGAGTACAAAACCGAAGAGCTGTCGCAAAATTCGTAACTTAAGGTACCTACTTATAAAATAAAATGTTTTTTGGTGTTCAGTTTTTGACTATGGAATAAAAATAACAATTTCTACATTTTTGTCAAACTGTGCCATAATTTGGATTATTTTTAAGAATTATAATATTTGCGTAATAATAATTGTCTACATTTCAAATTGAAAGTCGCGTGTTTGGAATTAACGGTAATCCTCTTTATGTGTCGTAACTCTTGACAGAAAGAAATGTGTGATTAAAAAAAATAATCCGTGAGCTTAAAAAGGCTTCACACTCGTTATATAGTTGTGATAATTTAGTCCAATTGTAGAGTTCTGATTCAAAACTGTAATAGTGTAAAAGATTAACAAAGCAAATAACAAATATGGACCAAATATTAAAAAAAAACTAAGCTTTTAGTACCCTCAAAGAATCCCGCCAACTCGTTGAATTTAATAATCAATATAAGCTGTTTCTCAATATACTTAAATACTTAGGACCCTGAGTTAGCAAAAAAATGGGATTTATCTCACGAAATTAAGTTTTGTACAAAGATGACCAGAGTGTTTTCATTAATATGAAATAATTCTTTGGTAACCGTGACCTAAGACTTAAGAATAATTTTAAGAAACAGAATTTGAATCGTTGTTTTTTTTTGTTGGCGTGGAAACTTGAAAAAAAAACGCGTGGTAAGCTATCCCTTGCAAACACGTAACTTTCAATTTAAGTATATTTGATCTTGAACCAAGAAAAATGATTACCTGCGGTGCTTTTATTGGCTTCTGCAAATAATGTTTGTATTTAGAGTTTTGTTCTATCGCCCGCTATGATTTTTGGGGGATATTATTTTATGCCATGAATAAAAAAAACTACAAATCATATCAAGACAGCTCTAATTGCAATGTGCATAAGGCTTATCTAAAAAAATGTTTTTGTGAACCTAAGTCAGCCTCTAGCCACACGGAACACCTGATATGCCGTAAAAGTGTAAAAGGGAAAGCCTGATTCACACCAACGTCCGGTTCCGCTCAGTGCCGATATTGTTCCACAAGAAAACTTATTGATATGGTATGAATATCAATCAGCTTGTTCGTCAAACAGTATATGTTTGTGCGAACTAAATTTTAGTTAAATAATTATTTTTGAAGTGTAAAAATACTTGGCGCAGATTTTTAAACCATTTTTATCACTAAATAATATTTTTAATAATTAATAATTAATAAAAGTATTATTTAGTGATAAAAAAATGGTTTTTGATAAAAAAAAAATCTGCGATGTTAGTATTTTTACACTTCAAAATAATTATTTAACTAAATAAGTAGTTAAATATCACAAGGGTGGGCAGAAGGATATACTGCCACACAAATTTGTCTTGGCACATACTCCTTGATTGGTATTCATACCATATCAATAAGTTTTCTTGCGGAACAATATCGGCACTGAGCGGAACCGGACGTTGGTGTGAATCAGGCTTAAAGCTGTTGACGTTGACTCTTAGAGTAACGTAGAGACCTAACATTGCGAAATTTTGTCCGCACTTTTTGACCAAGGATTGACCAAGGGAGGTATGACGTATATGCTTCCAGCCAATCGGATGCGAAGAAAACCGTAAAGATAAACATTATTCCGTCTTTATCTGTTCGCGAACAATTTTGCGTTAGTATCATGAGAAAGAAAGAGACCGGGATACTTTAAGAAGCCGTACAATATGGGTATTCCCCCTTGTAATGGTTTCTTATGTGACAGCTAGTAAATATCTCTAAGTTAAAAAATATTACGAATCCACTAAAACTCATTTCAAACGGAAGTTTATTATATTGGAACGAATAGTCCAAAGATTAATTACATATTGGTGTAAGTTACTAGTTGTTTTGTAGGTTAGAATGTTAAATATTTGAGATCTAACTAAAAAAGACGATTTTTATGGTACATACGTGTGAAAACTGTTTGTTTTTGGTCCTTTTGTACTTCGATTGAAGCAACCAAGTATAGCACATATGGCCATGATGTTTTGCTAGATATCGGACAAAAAATAACTCAAGTTTTTAACTATTTACGCACTTTTGACAGTCCGTTCGCCTGACACTCCAAACCAGAATGAAGCTCGTACAGATCAAATATTGCGGACATGGTATTCAGCACGCCCCAAATCGTGTATTGGTTTCAACAATTGTTTGTCTCTTTTTCTCATATGCGTATAGAACCGAGCATAAAGAGAGAGCTATATTTTTTGAGTTTGTCAACGATTTGTCACAAATTAGTACGGTCTCTTTATATTGTTACTCTAAGCGTTGACTGTTTTGTTTTGACAGTTTGTGTATGCTTGCCGAATGTCAACCTGTAGATGTGTTAACGTTGTTTCTGCAAATATTAATATTATTTATTTAAAATGGTGAAAAAGAAGATCGGTAACCGGATCCGTCTGATGATTGAGAATAGCATAAAACAAACCTAGGACTAAGTTGCATATAGTTGAAGGTAAATTCAAAGATCAGGTAAATAGAAATAAAATGTATTAACTTTTTTTCGTTTTACGCTTGAAATCTTTTTTGTCTAGAATATGTTTTTAACGAGATACTAATATAAAGCGTTTATAATGATTTTAGTAAGTAAAAATGTTTGTTTTAGGTTTCAATTCTGTATATGCTCGCAAAGTCAACGGTGAAGGCTCGCTCAACTGTATTGTGGTGCTTATTACAACAAAGATTAATCAATCAGCAAGTGAGTATCTATATATATATATATGTATTATTATGGTTGCATAAAGCACCAAATAAATTTTCCTTTTTCAATTGTGTGGAAATTCAATTCAAAGTTTCTGAATCAATAAATAACACGCAAAACATTTTTGTAACCTATCAACTTACTTATGTGTATATTTGGCTGCATAATAGTGACATAAAATATGTATTTTAAATTGTGTAATGCCTTGACAAAACCCTACATAAATATTTCGATGGAAGTACACTCAACTTTTTTGTAGATTCATTTTGAATTACTTTAGGTAAAAAAATTTTCTTATCACATTTTATTGTAGAGGCTTTTAAACACGATTAGGGGCACACACATTTTTTTTTGCAAACTGTAAAAAAAACCACCAATAAATAAATTAGGTAAACTGTTTTTTTTTCCTGCACAGAGACATGGAGTCGATATCTGTCGGGCTGGGTCCCCCAGTGTCTATAAATTCTACGACTCTAGTAGAAATATATACTTAGCTCTCAACGCTGTCCTCGAAGTCAACGCTGGAAACAATATTGGTTTCAACATCATGACAATCGACAGCACCATGGGGGAACCGATGCTGTAGTCTTTGGACAATGAGTTAAGCAATGCGGCTAAGGTGTGTACTTTGTATTGGACTATGTCTATTCAAAGATTTATTTATTAATGAAACGAGAATAGTCTGCATGGCTCTCGTAAGCACTTTATCTTCCATGTTTCACCTTATTCCTTGAAGTTAAACAGGGTTCTGCCGTACTAAGAGACTCCTGTATATGTATGCAATTTTCGGTACTTTTACATTAGTGTTACCCATGTTATCTTTTGAAATGTTATTTTTGGAAACACTCATCTAAAATTGTTGTCATTAAGTGTTACGCAATGTCTCCTGGTTCTACAACATGGCTCCCAGGTTTCTGGGCCTTCTTTTCCATCAAGGTGGGACATTGGCAGTATAGATGAATCGGTGTTTGATTCGGAAGAATCAAATTATTACACTTTTTTGGTGCAAGGTCACAGAGAAAATAGGAAGCCACAAATCTGTTTTGGATATATGTACATTCGTAGCCAAACATCTTGGACAAGCATCATGCTTAATTATTGTCTCATTCTGTCCAACCTACTGTTTCATTCTGTCAAAATTACTTTATGTACTAACTATTTCAATCTATCCAAATTATAATACCAATTTAATTTGTACATTCTGTCCAATGCAGTTATATATATGTGTAAAATAAATATATAGAATTATTGGAATAGATATTTGCAACCCACAGCGAGTACCCGAAATTTATGCATTATAAAGATTTGCTCTCCGAGACGCATTACCAAAGTCTCCAGTCGAGAAGGAGTGGGGCCCTTGCAGTAAGAGCGTACAAAATATTACATCATTTGATAGACAATCCATAACCTCCTGGAATGCTATAAGTTGTTTGTGCCAAACAACTAATGCCGGGAGCGACACCACGATCTGCTGTGTATTCCACATGGCAGAACAGACGTGTTGGCTCTGCACAACATGACACGGGGTATGGTACTACTAAATAACATGTCTCTTGATATCTTCAACCTAAACCTTAAAGATTTCAAGAGACATGTTAACAATATCTCTTAATTTGCTTTTTATGTTACTGTTCATGTTTATTGTAAATGGACACAATCTGTAATACAAAAAAAAAAAAATGTATTGCCAACTGTAGCAAATTACGAATTTTCCTCCATCATTATAATGTGATTATTCTCTGGAATCAGGAGGTGGCTTAGCTGCCGGACGAGGAGCTGCGCCCAGGTGCTGGGAACTAAAACCAAATCTAACGGTCTGATCTTCGTTAAGAGGTACACACCAATGTCAAATATATATTTTTTAATAAACAATTTTCAATTTTATGCTTTCCCAACTTGCTTCTGTCAGGTATGCTATTGCGTAACATGATGCTTCGGACGCATTGTTGAAGATGTGGCGGGTGAAGATAGCACCTTGTCAGTCACTCCCCCATTTATCTGTATGCTTCTCCCTTATGACGCTCAATTGCCTCACGGTTTGTAGGAGGGTCTTCGACCTAATGAGTAGCCTACCGGGTCAAAAATCCTTATCACAATGCTCAAGAGCTGCCTCTGAATTATACGGGGAATGATAACCTTTTCCACATCTGTGAAGGTATACAGGAACTGCTTAATCGCTTGTGGATTTCCATACTAGCAATATCTGCTCGCTTTCCTTTCTTGTATTGTGGATTTTACCGCTGCCCTGCGGGCACTTTCGCTATGGCAGCTGGGTGTTTCAATTGGAAGATGGAATCCTCGTTTCTTAGTTTCCGTAATCTGCTGAGTATGCTCATCCTAGATTTTCTGGTTCTGGCCCCTCTCCGCTCGTAACATGTCCTCAGTTGGGGCTTTACTTCCTAAAGCACCTGATCATAGTGGTGGGGTCTCGGAAGGACTGGCTTTCTGAGATCTTCCTCTCCGGCAGGCTCAGATGCTCATCCCAGAGATAGTCTGACAAATTGAGTATATGTTATTAATGTCTGTATTATTTGTTACAGCGGGGTGAAGAGGCTAGGTGCTTCAGATAACAAGGATATGCCATTCAAAAGCTACAAAGGGAAGGGATAAAACCTGACAGCAACAATTAATGATAGTTAGATTATTTTTTTATTTACAAAATGAAGGGAATTATGAAAAATTGTATTAAAGTGGTAAAATAAATTCTTTAACAACAAAAAAATTTTCAGGTGTTTTTATTCTTCGCTTAGTTAAAATTGATCTAGGAATACACCTAATGATAATTGTCAATCAAAAACTCTATTATATTTTTACAAGAAGTCATGGTGAATAAAAATAAGCTAAGTGAATCAAATACTTGAGTTGGGTCATGTCAAGAGTAAGAATTACAGAAGAGTATGTAATGGGACGATGTATGAATGTGAAAGAAGAAGTATGTACCAAGACAGAGTTGTGTAGCGGTTCATCCTCTGCCTATCCCTCCAGCAGGTGCAAGATAGGTAGTTAGTTAACCGGGGTGTGCAAAATCATCTCTGTATTTTAGTCTTATGAATACATTGTTTGCACATCCTGGTCAGAGATGGGTGATTAATGAAGATATAATTTAAAAAAAACTTTAATATTCTGAGTACATCAAGTAGGGTGTCGCAGCTAATAATCTGGATGGATGGAAGATGCCGCATCTTGTGGCTTCAAAACTTATTTCAGTTTTGCCGAGTTGTTCCAGGGAGAAAATTGCGCTGATGAGGTGATTTTTCACAAAAACGGCGCTATACAAATCGTCCAAATATTATTATTATGATAACCAACCTACGATTGGAAAGGATACCAAAAGAGGAATACATCGTTCTGAAAATCAATTATATTCATGTTTCTCCGGCTGTCAAAATTATGACGACGTTTTGAGCGGGTTCAAAAATTCTCTGCCGTATTTGGATTATTAATTATTCTCTCAACCTTTCATCCTCTCTAGCTCTTGATTTTACAATCCAACAAGAATTATTCATGGTTAGAACATCAACATTTTTATTACAAAGAAAAGTTTCATAAAATAATAAATAATGCTCTCAAAATCAAATGCTTTCACTTAATCACAGGTTTGCAAATTATAAGTCTATTAATTTAATACGGGAAAACATTATTGCAATTGCAAATATTCTTTTTCAACTTAATAAATATCATTATACATAGATATGTAAACTAAAACCCACTGTGAGATTGTTCAATTGATAAATCTTTAAAAAAATCTTATAAGGAAAAAAACTATTTACATGAAAATAAACCACATTCAGAATGTTATGTTACAAGTCAGTCATCGCAAGTGCTAAGAGTGTTTGAAAAATTGAATTGTCATAATTTCGCATTTCATACATATTTCATAATAAGGTTTTCCATCTATCCTGAAAAGTGACCAAATATCGTAAAAGAGGATTTACCATTGACAATATCACAAGCTGACCTGTCTTTAAACACTTGAATGTGGTTTCTAGTACTGGTTCTCTACTAATAGTACTCGATAGTATTTCTAGTACTGGTTCTTAACATTTAATTTGTGGGAGACTGATTATTAGAAAAATATTTTTAACAATGTGAGAATTGATATACATAATGTAGCATTTAGATACAGTTCATGTCGTAGAGGACTTGGGCAACGGTTCTGGAGGCTTCCACTCCACTCAGAGCTATTCCGGCAAGGTGGGGCTCGTATCCTCGTAATAACCTAAAAATTAGATAAAATTAGTCAAGTGAACTAGGCAATGGATCATATGGATTAAAATTTTCCAAAATATGCACTAACAATGCTAAAATAATTCAATAATTTAACTTAAATCTGAGAAACTTTTCGCATTTTGTGATTATGTACATGTTAAGCTGTTTTTGAAGAGCTTTCGCCCAGGAATTTGCATTGATAACAAAGAAAGGCTCAAATTTGAATTAATGACCAAAAAGACTCAAATATTTATTATGCAAATGCATACAATCTGATGTCTAATGATAATATAGACCGGTTAGTAGCTGAGTGGACAAACACGCCGGATTCCCACCCGGGCATCGTGAGTTCAATTCCTCTGTTGTCTAAGTCCTCCGTCATTGCACAAGCAACATCTTCCGCTTATTATGATGACTGCAGGAGTTTTTCAAATATTGTTAGGTTATTTTTAACCCGGAAATTTTTTTTTTTCTTTTAAAAAAAAATATATATACATAAAAAGAAAGGTGAATTTTCGATTATCGTTTTTTTTTGATATGGTACAAATATGTTTATCATATGTTAGCATTATCAGCCATTTTGGATTAGTGGTTTGTTTTTGACAACTGGAAAGATTAATGTATTAAATTTTGCGTTAAAAATGGAATAAAGTGCTCCAACGCACTTAAAATGTTGACTGTGGCATTCTCAAAAAGTGTTTATAAGTGGTACAAGCGCTTTACAGAAGGCCGAGAAGATGTTAATGACGATGAGCGTCCTGGAGTTGTGGAAAAACAAATCATGGATTTTATTCTTTGATCCATTATTTTCAAAAGTTAAAATCGAAGAACACACAAAAACGTGACTAACCTTTCCAGTTGTCAAAAACAAACCACTAATCCAAAATGGCTGATAATGCTAACATATGATAAACATATGAGTACCAACATAACAACAACAAAAAAAAATCGAATGTACACAGCCTGCGAAAATTCAAAATTCACCTTTTCTTTTGAACAGGCCTCGTACAATACATATGTTAATAATTTCTGCTAAGTGTAAAATTTTAAATGTTTCTAATAATTTGATGAGAGTCCATATGTAATACTAAATAATGTAGGAAATATTGATAAATAAATCTTTTACCTGCGTCCACTGTGTGAATATATCACAATGTTTCTCAGAATAAGGGCAGCCGTCAGTCGAATACTCTTTGTCACGGGGCCTTCATTGTCATCCTGAAACATTAGCTGCTTTAGTGAAGTCAATTATTTTTTAAATATGTATTAACTCCACACAGGGGGCCCTGAAAGAAATCATTTCCCTCGGGACCTCTATGTCATCTTTGGGGATGTTGTGTGGTGGATTTATATATTTCATTTTAGGAAGAATTTTTTCATCCTTCAAAATACCAACATTTTTATTCATAACATGCACATAACATAAAGTTATGCTTTAAAACTTATAAAAAAAACACACAATATTATTGTTAAAATATTCTGAAAGTAACAGTACTTCTTCCTAAATATCAAATTAACAAACTACAACTAGTCTTCAACGCCGCGGCAAGACTTATCACCGGCGTATCAAAATATTCCCATATCTCAGAGCACCTCAAAAATCTTCACTGGCTTAAATGTCCCGAAAGAATCCAGTTTAAGCTTTGCTGGATGGTTTTTCAAATCAATTAACGGAATGGCTCCGGCTTATTTATATTCCTGAAGATTCCAATTGGCGACAGTCAACTCTTAGATCAGCAATGTCATCGGCTATCGGAAGGTTGAAGAACCAAAGCACACAAACACTAAGTTTGGAGAGCGCTCGTAAGGAGTGTCAGGTCCTAAAACCTGGAATGGACTACCACATGATCTGAGAGTAATAAAAGACTCGGCAGAGTTCAGAGCCAAACTCAAAACTCATTTTTTCAGAAAATCATATCCATAATCAAGATGTAACAAGCCCAATAGAACCAAGAAAACTTTTTCAGACTCTCATTCCTTAAATTCATTAGAAGATTATCACCATTATCTGTTCTTCACTACGAAAAGTTAAAAATACCTCCGATATACTTTTATCTTAAATTTGCCTTCATGCCCTAAAAATGAAAAAAAAATAAAAAAATAAAAAATAAAAAATAAATAAATAAATAAATAAACAAAATAAAATAAAAAATAAAAATAAAAATTTAAGTAATTCTAAATTTTAGGTTATTATGATATGGTGATTGTGTCCTGCCAGAAGTGACCTGCCAGGTAAGTATGTTGCTGTATATTTATATAAACTAAGAATTAATATTAAGTAGAAATTAAGATTTGTACAGCGCCCTTGAGGTGATTTTTTCACAAAAACGGCGCTATACAAATTATCCAAATATTATTATTATTATTATTATTATTGTAAAATTGTTGCAAAATCATCACCACGTAAGTCACTCTGAATATATAAATTCTTATGTTCTTGTTTCTACTCTTGCTTGTTTATAAATATATTTTTTTACCAAAGCACCCTCAAGGTGATATTTCACAAAAATGGCACTATATAAATTAACCAGATGTCCCCTTATAAATAAAAATAAAATCTAAAAAATACATACAGTAATGTTACTTTGAAAATCGGAAATATTTTTTTCTACGGCGCTAATTTCAGATATTTATTTCCTGACTTGTCCTGGTTATTTTGTTGACAAACGAACACAATTCATTTTATTATGCTGTATTACCATATTTTTAGTGCATATAATCAGATGTTTAGTTATGCATTAACATTGTTTTAATATTTATTACATCGGTAGAAATAAAATTAAATCTTTCCAATTGAAGAGAATGATTGCTCTACAACAGTAATACTATTTCCAATGTACGAGATTGAGAAATTGGCCAGATGTGACTTATGCAGAGATGGATTCACAACAAGGTCAATTTACATTATATCAACAACACAAGAACAAAACTATATGGAAAACAATTAAAATACGGAACAAAATCAAAACAACATTACTTAAAAATAAGCTGTTTTGCAACTATCATGAAATTTAATACATTAAGAAATTCATTCTTCAAAGATACTTTGTGAATTCAAAATGTCAGCCATATTATGTGTTGCCATTAAGAGAAATATTCTCTTCGCATTCATTTGAAAAATGGTTATTTGCTGGTTATTTATTTAATTTTGTATCGAGTTCCATTATGAACTTAATAAAACCTTTAAAACGGTCCACATTTAAAATTAAATATGTACATAATAACGTTATGTTTACTCCGACAACCGTAAACTTGTGGGTACATATAAATTTTTTAAATTTTTAATATCAAATAAACGCCAGTGGCATTCATGTTCACCGGTGGTCGAGGTAAAAGCAGGTAGGTACCTACTTTATGGGAGAAAAATAAAATAAAATTACACTGTGCCAATATTGTGAATTTTCTCAAAAATAACACACAGAGTAAGCATAATGGAACAATGAAAAGCATGCAACATAAATACAGAATAATAACACAACGTAACAAAATATATAAAACACAACATACGAGTAAGCCACAAAAAAAACCATAGTTCTGTTAGTAATATTATTTCTCACCGGAGTTTCTACCGTATTCCTGTTGGCCTCAGCTCTGTTCTATAAACCAACACCAAACCAGTTTTAGTATGTACATATTTTAATTTATTACACATACATAACCTGTAAAAAAATGGTGAAGGTAATGAATTAAATTATAGTATTAATAGTGTCAAGAAATTGGGGTAGGTATTTTTTTGTAAGATTTCCTTTCACATTTGAATATGGTGTTCCTTTTTTTCAGTTAAGGAAACAAAAGCAAAGAGGTTATTTTAACAACTGAATTAATGGAGGGAAAATAGAGTTTAAGTGGAAAAAAATGTGGAGGAAAGAGGGGTAATAAAATGAAAATTTAGATTAGAAAATTAATTTCAAATAATTATAAAACAAAAATCTGTGTTTGTGTATTCTATGATTCTTTGAACATACTACAAATTATTATTATGATTGAATGTTAAATTACACACATCAATTAAATAAAATTGACTAGTGCATGGCGGGATTTGAACCTGCAACTTTTGGATTGGTAATTGAGGATTTTAACCACTCGGCCACGAAGGTCGGGTGAGAGCCGCCAAGAATCAGCAAAACATTTAAGGAGGTCCATGTTCAAAGCTACGCGCAAGAAAGCTTATGAAGAAAAAGTGTGTTTACATGCAAAGGAGGCAAGTGTGTTCCAGGACAGAGGTATCTTCTCTGCCTACCCCTGCGCTGAATCTATGTGATGGTTAGGTTAGGTTCTTTTCTCCTTGCAAGATAGAATGATAGTTGACGTGATGGTTAGGTTAGGTTGTTCTCTGTTTGTGAGATAAAATGATAATAGATGTGATTATTAGTTAGCTATTCTAGTAAGCTTACCATGAGCTCTCGGGGGTTCAAGAAGTCCACGGCGTGTCTCTTGATGGCGTGCAGGGCGGCGTTGGTGGCGAAACTGGTGCCCCCGATGCCCAGGACGGTGCCTGGCTGCGCGACGCCCTGCTGCAGGGAGGGCTGGGGCTCTGCGGGGCTTGGGGAGGCCTCCGTCTTTGCGTCGGGGGGGGGGGATGGTGGCGGGGCTCCGCCTTTGCGGCGCTGCATTTGCGAAGCTCGTAGTGCCTAGAGAATAATTATTACAATTGGTTTCATGCATTGGTGAAAACGGGAATAAATTACATGTCTATAAGACGACCACCGCAAATAATCAATTGTCTCGGAATTTTAAAATTGCAATTACTAGAGTCAATACATAAAATATAATCTATTAGTTTTTTGTTGCTGATGTATGCTGTCACAAAAAATATACTTTATTTAATTAAAACAGAAAAAAATGACAGGTGAGTTTTTATTAAGGCCAACCCTGATTAATTCTCAAAATTTTATTCCATTTTTATTTCTAAAGAAACTTCAACGCATTATATTTGACGGTAAAATATTGTGATATGTATAATGCAAACATCAAAACACCGAGTATAAATGAAAATTGCACCACAGTCCTATTGTATACATCACAGATGATCAACCCATAGGTTGGGAGCCCGTAATCTTTGAGTTTCTAATAAAAACCAATATGAGGTAACACAGTTAGTTGCAAATCGACCGACCTCTATTTGTTATTTATGTGTATGATAAGTTTGAATAAATGACCAGTAGTAAGTATGTAGCAGTCAGAAAATGATGGAGATTTTCATCTTGTAGTAAATCAATGAAATTTTCCTATCTCTCGCCTCAAAACATTCCCTAATATCGGGGATGCCTTAGTCCCACTGACTCCTGTATTGCGATGACACATACAGGTTGTAGTAAATATTTAAACAGTAATCTCACTTCAGCAGAGCAATGGCGGTCCTGCAGGTGAGTCATCAGGGAGAACCTTTTTCGGGGCAGCTGATCACAGTGCGCCCATAAACAGGGCAGCTCATTCCTGTTACAATGGACTGTACAGGCGTGGGCATATACTGCCGCCGCACTCTCAAACACCCTGTAAGAAATTACACATAAACACTTCAGTTTTAAATATGTAACACAGCTATTCATAATTGATGATGTTTAACCTCTTGTGTGCCGGCGGTGCCTATAGGATACGGGCATTCATCACTATCTTTTCAGGAGTTTTTATCCTTTAAAAACTGTTGTTCGCATATTTAAATGAGCTGTTATCGTTTGCCAACAAAATAATAAATCCGTAGAGATACTTTGCATTGCGTTAAATTCAGTACAAGTCGAGTAATAAGTATTTGAAGTTTGCTTACATCACTACGGCTGAAGAAAATCGATTTTCAAAGTGACATTACTGTTTATATTTACAGGAAAACCTCGTGGAATTTTATTTTTATTTGGAAGGAAATTCTTTCAGCCACACGAAAATACAATAAAACGACAAAAACATCTTCACATATCATATTCAAACTTTTTTTAGTGACAGGACGAAAAAAACCGATTCTCAGAAAATGAACATAAGTAGCTATTTAAAAAAAAATGCTTGTGCCACCAATATACAATTTGAAAAAATGATAAGATATCATAATTGACAAAAACATCATTTTGTAAATCACAAGTGTTTTTGAGTTGATGTGATATGTTGGTTAAAGAAAGATTCTAATTATTTGCATTTATGAAAATTTTTACTTTCTCGCAATTCATATTTGAATGTAGTCCATTTAGTGTACTAAATAAAATAAAATAAATGGTTTTGACAGATGCATATATGGAAGGGAGAAAAATATGAGGAAAAACGAGTAGGGAAGCCTAGAGGGTAGGGAAAGATATTAAAAAATTGAATAACACTAAAACAATAACAACTTACGTATCACAACCTCTCCATTGGCAAACCCAGGGTTCATCTGGAATTTTCTTTGGTGTCACAGGGGGTTCTTTCTGTAAAAATAAGAACAGTATAATCCATAAAAAGCTAATCAAAATTTAACAGTGTATAGAATAAGCTTGGGTGAGGATATTACAAAACAAATATGCTCTTCCAAAAATGGGGAAGAAAAAAAATGGATATCAAAGCTTGAAAACCTGCTGTAAGTTTCGAGCAGCAGTTAACAAGTATAGATTGGCTTAATGATTGTTGACTTCCAATGGGAAAAAGGATGGTGAAAAATAAAGTAAACCCACCTTCACTTGTGGCTCAACATGGACTTGCTGTTGCTGCTGATTGGTCATTATTTTAGTATTCCCTTGAAACTGCTGCTGTCCTGATACTATAATCTTCTGTCCCTGCATTAACTGGGCGTTATTAACTACGGTCTTCTTTTCTTGCTTGATCTGACCAACTTGCTGTTGCTGTTGTTGTTGCTGCTGCTGTTGTTGCTGCTGTTGTTGCTGTTGTTGCTGCTGTTGTTGCTGCTGTTGTTGTTGCTGTTGTTGATTAACCTGTTGTTGTGAAATAACAACATTCTGTCGATTACCTTGTTGATCCACAATATACTGATTACCACTTATAATTCTAGCTGTTGTAGAAACCATGTTATTACCGCCTTGGAAAGGTTGCGATACGGACACGATCTGTTGATTACCGCCCATGTTGAATTGTTGCCCTTGACTAATGATCTGGTGCGTTCCTCCGACGTTACTCGTCATAATCTGTTGATTACCGACGACGATTTGTTGATTACCCACAACAATCTGTTGATTACCGACGACGATTTGCTGATTACCGCCCATCATTTGTTGGATCTGGCCAAACTGTTGTTGGCTTCCTTGCTGTACAATAACTTGGTTGCCTTGTAAGATTTGTTGGTTGTTCTGAATCATTTGTTGGTTGTTTTGTATCATCTGCTGGTTGTTTTGTATTATTTGGCTTTGCTGTATGTTGGTGGAGATTATTTGAGGTTGCGGTTGATGTGTTATGACGGGTTGCTGACAGGGAACGAGTTGTGATTGCCCCTGGACTATTTGCTGCTTGATAACTCCCGGTTGGTGCATCATATTCTGTTGTAGCACCCCCTGCGTGGATTGGATTACTCCGGTAGACGTTTGTATTATTCCTCCAGTGCTCTAAAATTCAATTAAAAAAAAACAGTTACAAAGAACAGTCAATACATTATGAAGATGGCTGTCTATATTAGTGTACAAGACGGATGGATAAACAAACAACGGAACAAGAGAAGCGATGATAGATAATTCAATGGATTTTTTAGATGTGCAAAACTGGTTTAAAGCATGCTCTCTAAATTAACTAAACTACTATAAACAGTGTATATAATGAGCTCTATTGATAGTGATTTCACTGTTGTTTTTAATAATTTCTATTAAATGTTACCGAAAAAAAATGTTTATATGATAAGATGTGTAATTGAATAATGATAATCTAATAATAGATGAGTGAGAACAAATTTGTAAGTAACTAACAAATTATTCCAATGTACGAACCTATTACAGAGTTACAACTACACCATTCTCTGGGTATGTCAAAATAATGTTAAAAATAGGAGGGGGAAAGGGTAAACATTGTGAATAAACGAGAGAAAAACGTAAATAAGGAAAGCGAAAGAGCAGGCTCTCTCTCATAATGGATTGGGGGCATCAATAAGGAACATATAATATTTTATTGATAGGGAAAAATATTTTATTATATACCTGTATAAATTATTAGGTGCATTGATAAATGCACACAAGGAAATTAATATAAATTTAGAAAATGATAATTTATGGATAGGTTTCAAAAATAAAATCTAAAAGTTGGTTGTGACAGTTGGATTATTGGAGGAAAGAGTTTGGGAGAGAATAGCAGAATGGTTAGAGAAACATTTTAAATTGGCAGGTCGTGTGTTGGGAAAATGATCCACGTTATAAGTTTAATTTGTGGACATGCTGTATGCTGAGAACATATTTTATAATATTAATCTCTGAAATCACATAAATGTTTGATAGATAATTTAAAATGTTCTTGCTCCATTATAATTTTTCAACTCTTTTGGAACAGATATATTTAGTTAAAATATACAAAATAATCATTATTGAAAAGTTACTATTCATGACCTGAATATAGAATACTAGAAGGGGATAAAAGCCTCCATATAAAGAGATCTTAAATATGTAGAAAAAATATTTTTGTTGGAAATCTTTACAGTTTCTCCCACCAGGCATTAAGAGTGTGAAAGCAGGTAAAATTCAAAAAACACATAAAAACCTGTCTCAGAGATCATACATAATATTAATAATAAAGAATACAGAGGATACTAAAAACAACTTTAAAAATAAAACCTGGACCGCAAAAATAATAAAAATAAACACTACAAAACCAGGACCACAGCAAGGCAAGGGCGAATGATGTCAATATTTTATCCTAAAAGATGATAAAGTTATGTTATGATTTAAAAATATAAAAAATTATGTAGCATGGGTATCTCAAATGAAAACAACATAAATTGCAAATATGATAGAAAACGAGGAAATGAAACAACACAGATTCCAGATAAACATTGATAAAAAAGATTCAGGTCCAGTGAAAATTTTGAATGTGAGGGAAGATTCATTAATTGTACGGAGATGGTCTGTGTAGATCTCGTAAGCACTTGGGCCCATTCACCTTATTTTTTAGACTAGCCTTTGATCAGTCAGGTGCCTTTGATAAAGTTCACCAGGGTCACATTGAGTGTTTGGCTGTGTCTCCTGGTACCACAATGTGGGTCTCCAGATATCAGTCTACTTGTGTTTGTTTCATTTTAATATAAAGACCATAGTAGAGTCCCAACTGCCTGGAGCCAGTGAGATTATTTCTCATACAAGGAAAAAACTACTTGAAATTTCAGGGATCTCTTCAGATTTGGTCACTAAATACAGCTAAAGCTATTTGCAACAATTTAATTCAGAATGGTGGTCTCTCACTAAGACAGTACAATAAGTACCTTCCACTAAGAATGGGAAACGAAAATTATTATTATTATGAATACACGCTTTTATGTCACTTACTTTAAGAATGTTGCTTTAACATCACTTACTTCTAAGAATGTTGCTTAACTTGAGTAATCACTTGTCAAGTGTTGTTGCAATGTGGTCATACACGTTGAGCCGGTAATCAGTGGATTAGAGGAATGAATACAAGATAGACAAGAGAATGAACAGTGACCAGCATGACCATATTCCATAAAGAGTGAAAGGAATGAAGCAAATTAAGTGAATGTAGAATATTGCTGCACTTGGCAAGTGTTGTTGCAGTGTAGCTATAGTTATACCCTGTTAAATCGGTGACCAGTGAATTAGAAAAGGGATTACACAATGACAGGAATGAAGGATGACCAGCATGACCATATTCCACGAAGAAGTGAGTTGAATATGTTGCTGAACTTGAGTGATTGCTCGGCACATATTGTTGCAATGTAAGAATGAATCTGTTAGATAGGTGTCAAATGACAGAAAAGAGAATGAATGAAGCGTGACCATATTCCATTAAGAATGAATCTAACAAAGTGAATGAATCTGTTAAAGTGTCAGAATAACAGAAATGAGAATGAAGTATGACCAGCGTGATTGAAGTGAATGAAGAGCGCCCTGGATGAGGTACCTGTATGACAGAGTTTCCTTGCGCGGCGGCCTGCTGGACGTGCTGCTGGGTGATGGCCTCCGTGGCCTGAGAAATCAAATTATTCAAAGTGTTTTCATCGAGGCCGCCCGGGTTATTCACCTTGAAAAAGTATGCACCGTTTCTTTTCTATGTTATTGTTATGCACACATACTGATAAATATTCAAAATAAGAGATACAAAAATTAACTAATTAAAAAAAACTAAAAACGTACACTCAACATAACTTTATCTTAAAAAGAATGATATAACACAGCATTGAAAAAAAGGTCATATTTATAAAAAATTATTTTCCACGGAAGAGTAACATTGTAAATTGCAAAGCAATATCGTCACAAGCTTTTTCGTTAAAAAAAAACTTTTACAAAACTAGGTTGATTTTGTGTTTATTTAAATATAATAATTTGAAATAAATAAAATAAAAATGAGATACTAAAATTCATAATATAATATTGATGTTTATGAAGCTTACAAAATAACTTCATTATTATATTAAAAAAAACATATAAATATATTTTTGATTACATACACTTTTAATTTAAAATATAAAATGTCGACGCACCCTAGGTGAAGGACTCTTCCTACAAACCTGTTACTTTTTATGTTGAGTATTGTTGTAAAATTAATCCTGAAAACTTTATATATATTTATAATAAATGTTACGCATTCTTAAACACAACTAATGCATTCAGCCATCCATGAATTGAATTTTTTGCATTTAATCAACCAACCTTGATGTTTTTACCACCCCTCCTGACAAATATACATTTTATGTGAATTTGTGACAAAACTAAAATTCGATGTTTGTTGATGTAAAGTAACAGATTTGCAGATTTCTTAGTGGGGTGTGTCGATAGTAATAAAAATATGTCAATTTTTTTATTATTAAAATAAATTGAAAGCAAAACAGTTTACGGCCCTACTTCCTAGCGGCGAAATCCATGTAAAAGTATTGCCAAATATATGATTTAATCGAAGATTTAAGCTATAAAATCTAAAACACAACTCTGTTACGCTAATATTAATGTATTTTCAAATTAATATTTGCTAAATACCTTATAATTAACATCTAGCCCTTCGCAGACGGGGCAACCGAAATAACTAAAACTGGTTAGCAATTGCAAACTGGTTGGCAACCGAGCTTAGCTCACGGTGCTACTCAAGTTGCTACAATTTCAGTCATTATCTGATCTAAACTCTCTATCTCATGAAAAACTCCTACTACCATGATGGTAGCAGGAGTTTTTCAAAAATTGACGGATTATTTGTAACCCGGAAATGATTGTCTTTCTTTTTAAAGTTAAAATCTCGCAGTCCAAAGTGTCATTGTCATATTGCATTAAAAAATGTCTACCACAAGCGAACAGATTTTATGTTTTCTTGCTGGGACATGATGCAAATTTCTCGTAAATAGCTTGCAAATAGGCCACAACTGTAAACTGCAATGCGCAGGCAACTAAAACAGTGAGTTGCGAGAGTTGAATGTATAATAGAATAGAATGAGAGCCGTTAATTAAAAAATCACATATTTTAAATATGGTATTATGGAATAAGGAAGCGAGTAAGGGATTTCCAGCATGAGAAATATTATTTATATTTAACAAATGTCAATCTTAAACTTAACAATATTTGCTTAGAACTTTCGGAATAGTTTAAAGTTTTTCACATGCAAGTGTACAACAGATTTTTACAGAATTGTGATTGGATATTAGTAGGTCGAACACAGATTAGATATAGATTAAAAAATGGATTTTGTTAACAAAATTCACTGTTGACAGATCTTTTTTTCTATATGTTGATTTAAAGTTATGATTTATTTATTTTTTCCACTGTGATACCATACAAGAGAGTTCCATTGTCATAGCCAGCCGGTCTATGGCATTCCTAATTTGGGAAATGTGAGGCTTAAGGAAGTGGTGAGTAGGGGAATGGGAAGGAGAAGAGGAAAATTAGAGGCTATTCAGATTTGATGATGAGACTCAGAATTCTGTAGCAATGTGTGTAATAAACATTTGATAAAGGTATTAAATGAATCCAATAATACAATACTTTAAAGTGGTGTCTGAACATCAACTTACAGTTAGAGTGATGGGTGCATTCGGTCCGTTGCCACTTTGCAATATAATAATTGTTTTATGTGGCATGCCTCCCTGCATAAAACTTAAACCTGAAACCAAATACAGAAGCAAGAAATTTAAAAAAAAATTGTCAAAAGTTATTTGAGAGTACGAGTGGGTCTATGACTCCTCATCTGAAAAGTTAGTTAGTTGAAGTTATAATGATTGGGTCTGTTGACGTCATAAAAAGCTGACAGTAGAAAGAGTCAGTCTATGATGCCTTATGTCAAATATCAGTCGACATCATAAAGACAGGGCAAAATTATATTAAATAATGCAAAGAATATGTGACATGGTACAACGTTTCTACGTCCATGATATTTTAAAGCATGCCATTTAGGGCATTGATGATAATGAGTACGTCGTCGACGACAAACCATCACCGCATAAGTCATTCCAAAATCTGAAATGCCATTCGACAGCGGTAATATACATTGTTAGAATAAAAAGAGAATTTTTCAATGTAAAGGAATTGTACAACAACGAAAAAAGTTTCACCGAGTATTTCAAACACTCTCGATTGGCTTGAAATCGCAGCCGGTTTTATGTTTCTCCTGTATATATATAACATACCCGTTCTTTGTCCTTGCGTAGGACAACTGGGATTGGTGGCAACAACTCTCTGTTGTGGTTGGTCCCTCCTAGCTAAAGTTGCAGCATGTATGGATACATTTATGTTATAAAAGTAAAATGTTTGTTAAAAATATGTGTATGTACTCGATATGTCTGGGTTAGTATAGTCGATTAGCGGATGAAATTGCCTACCTTGTGAATTGGGAGTTGCAATCAGTTGCAGAGGAGAGCCATGCTGTACGAATTGTGTGCCAGAAACGTTCCCACCAACCTTGCCAGACCCTCCTGTAAAGATGAACGAAAAAAATTACAATAAATTGGCAACACCTACAAAATTAAAAAAAAGTACCTGGCTATTCAGATCTGGTCACCAAACACGGCTTAAGCCATTTCAAACGTTCGATTCTGAATGGTGGTCTTTCACCAGGTCTTAAGACCTCCACTCTGGACTGCAAATATACTTGTTATTATTTTTATGAATGCCAATGTGTTACAGGACACCGAAAAAAAGTTATTGGCATTTTGAACCATTTGGATTCGCGAGCGTCTTACCAGTGACCATGGGAGTAACGATATAAGGAGGTATAGCTAAATATTTTTACCTAACCTATACAAACTTGCGATAAATCACTTTCACCGGGTTTTTACGTTGTTAACCGTTAGAGAGAAAGAGACAAGACAAGTTCTCAAATAATATAGCACCACCATTCGATATGTAAGCATGTTCTCCGTCTCCGGCAACTCCGCCCACTATGTTTTGATATGCAACATAATTCAACGGTTTTTTAGGTTATATGCTATATTTTTGTTTATCACAATACTGTGAAAAAGTGGTTGTACAAATAAACAAAAACATTATGTCGACATGTGCTATGAATTAATGTATAAATACCCTAGACCTAGTCCTAGCCACGCCCAGATCTAGCCGAGTCGGGCAAAAATCATCAATACTGATTACAGAAGCGCTACCTCCTGTATATTATTGGTCTGTATTTTTTTAAGAGGAGGCAGACCGAGAAATATGCGAACTGGCAGTCTGGAAGAGGATTGGAGGAGAATAGAAAGAACTGAGGAATAAAGAAAAATTCCTGTGTACCAATGCCGGTAGGAAGGGGGAGGTTTGCGCTACCCAGTCTTTCCATACCATATAAGAGACGGAAACGTAATTTAAAAAATGACAAACTCACCGTGCAGTATAATCTGTCCCCCTTGATTTGTGATAGTAGGCATTATGATCTGTCTGACTTGCTGCTCCTGGCCCTGGTTTTGATTCTGAATTTGGCTTTGAATTTGGCCCTGGATTTGGCTTTGAATTTGGCCCTGGATTTGACCCTGCATTTGGCTCTGCATTTGGCCCTGGCCCGAGACCTGAACTTGGCCCGGCCCCTGTTCGTGTTGAGGAGACTCGTTAGTCTGAATGACAGGCTGCGGTGACTGCTGTACTGGTAGCGGAGCGCTGATAACTTCTTGAGCGGGGACTTCGTTAGTCACCAGCATCTGTAAATTAAATTAAAGTTAGATGTTACGTAAAAATTTATATATGGTCTCGTCGGCGATTTTAGAAAAGACACTCAAATTACTTTTGAAGGATGTATTTTTATTTGACGAAGAGTAGTGATATAAAAGATTTAAAGAATTACCAAATCTTCTTCATCTTCCAGTGCATCAGCAGCAAGGGCTGCGTACAAGTTAACTGCCTTTGAAGACACTCCCTCCTAGAAAAAGCACAGATTTTATTTTTAAAATCTCGGAACAAATAATAAAAATAAAACCAAATTTATTTTCTGATTTCCCAATACAAAAAATTGATATTATCTATCGTCATAATTTTCTTCCTTGTCTTATTCAGGTCGGGAACCCATTGCTTCAACAAGGCTTCTCCAGCGCTACTTCAGCGGGCTCATTCCATTGTAGATCCAGTCTCTCCTTGCCCAGCCTCTGGATCTGTTTTCTCCAGCTTAGTCTATTCCGTAACCCCGTTCCATTGTTTCGAAGGAAAGCGAACGCGGAAATGTCCCCTTTTCAGAGAACGGACACACGCAACATCGAATTGAGAGCAAAAAATTATCTTAAGTGTTAGTTATCGGCAGTGGTGTGCACAGAGTCTTTGATCAGGGTAGGCAGTAGAAAAAACAGCAGATTACTTAATAATAAAGATAGGTACCAACAGATGTCACTAATTGTTATAACATTTGTTCTGTAAAAGCACTGCCTACACACTAAAAAGATACTAACACAAACGAACCACTTGAACGCAACACAGCTTACAGCATACATATTTTGTGTAGTCTAGTGAACATTGCTGCAGCTGAACTTCACACGTATTTTTGTGAATATTATAAAAATACGTGCAAAGTTCAGTTAATCGCACCGCCACAAGCCCCGCACCGACCGTACTACTATAACGTGTCAAAAGCAATAACTACATATGCCTAAACGCTGCCAACGTTAAAGTAGATTATTCTATGTTCACTAGAATACACAAAATATGTATGCTGTAAACTGTGTTGATTTATTTTTTGCAATAATTTCATATTATTTAATCCAATATAATTTATATTTATATGCGACTACGGCAAGATAGGCAGTGCTAATGTGACTATAGAGTGCACGCCTCTATCGTAGAGTTAGCGTGGAAGGGGTGCAAACAAAATTCAGCTTACCGGTTTGAATCTCCCCTCGGAATGAAATCCCCAGATTTTGATTGCAGTTAGCCCATTTCAGATATCAACCATCTCTACCAATGTCCCATTTTAGGGTTAAAAACATCTGGTCACGTTAGGTGCACCAATGTGAATACATAGACACCCATCTCAATAATAGCTACAATATTTTTTTAATAATAAATGGCGGATCTCACATTTCTGGGTTTTTTGCTGCAGGGCTCGTCATTATCCTCATCCCTGCTGGGTTTCCTCTCCTCTATGCGATTGGGCGCTGTGACCCCCACCGGCACAGGAGGGGGCGACCTCTTCTCCAAAAGGTCGGCCAACATTTTATTCTGGAATAATAATATACAGATAAGTAAAATGATGTCAAATTTACACAATAAATAATTGCTTTGACCAGAGGTTATCAACCTTTTCCTGATGGCGACATAGCATTTTTTTTATCCTCTTCGAGCCCAAGCATTTTTTTCAAAATTAGAATCTCTTCTCAAGTATTTTCATATTCTATTTCACATAACAATTAAATCACATTTACTAACTTCAACTCAGCACAAATGCTCCCGGTCGGTAAGATAGGAATCTTTATTATCAGATACTTTGAGCCTCTATCAGAAATAATGACAAGGAAATATTTTTTGAGCATAAAGCGGCAAGCATCATATATGATACCTGGGGCCCGAAGAGGTTAATTCATTTTCAATCTCAGACCAATAATATACAGGAGGTAGCGCTTCTGTAATCAGTATTGATGATTTTTGCCCGACTCGGCAAGACCTGGGCGTGGCTAGGACTAGGGCTAGGGTTTTTATACATCCATTCATAGCACATGTCGACATAATGTTTTTGTTTATTTGTATAACCACTTTTTCACAGTATTGTGATAAACAAAAATATAGCATATAACCTAAAAAACCGTTGAATTATGTTGCATATCAAAACATAGTGGGCGGAGTTGCCGGAGACGGAGAACATGCTTACATATCGAATGGTGGTGCTATATTATTTGAGAACTTGTCTTGTCTCTTTCTCTCTAACGGTTAACAACGTAAAAACCGGTGAAAGTGATTTATCGCAAGTTTGTATAGGTTAGGTAAAAATATTTAGCTATACCTCCTTATATCGTTACTCTAAGGTTTCAATATAATAATATTTGACATAATCGATTACCTATAAAGTAAAAAAGATAAATAATAAGGTTTTATAGTGAATACCGCACAAGGGAACTGCTCCCAAGTGAGACTATGGCATCCCCAATTGGGGTATGTTGTGAAGCTGAAGGGGAGGGGAAGGAGATGGGGAAGAGAAAGGTTGGGAAGTACCTAGCTATTTAGATCTGGTCACCTAACACGGCTAAAGCCATTTCAAGCAACTTTTCGCTTCTGAATGGTGGTCTTTCACCAGGGCAATACTTACCTACTCTACCACTCTGGAAGGAGCCGCAAATATAGTATATATTATTTTATATAAATTGAATGTGTTACGGCACATATTAATTAAATTAAATTAATTTGCGTGCGCCGGGTTTGAACCCGCCATTTTTGGATTCGTAGTTAAGCGTCTAACCACTCGACCACGGAGTCTGTCAAGGACTATGTTTGGATTTGATTGTTATTAAATTTATAGACGTATTTGTGCACACTACATACTCGTACATACATCAACACACCTTGAAGAGACTCATTATGTGGAAGGGAGGAAATACAAAAACTGGATTGTCTTAGAGCTGAGCTGTTGAAGCATGAACAGGTGCTATGCACAAGTGCTGAAGGGAAACAATGACTAGTTCCAGAGCACATACCATTGAAATACTAATAAAACAGACACAAAATTCTCAACTGTTGTCCGTGGTCTTGCAACACCAATAGATAAGGAAAGTTTTTTCACAATATAATGCAAAAAAATATAAAAAAACAAATAAATGAAATAAACAAAAAATAAATAAAAAACATACAGCATTATTGGTAGGTACCTCTTCCACGGGAATCCCGTCTTGCATCATTGTTTCAATTATGACTCCTTCTGGAATAAAAAAACAAACATTTAAATCATTTTAAATGCTAACAAATAAATTTTATATTTACTAACAAATAACAATGTTTTTTTTTTATTATTCAAACCTGTTAGCTCCTCTTGCTTGAGAGTTGTCACATTTCTAGAAATCGGCGTTAGCGGAGGAATGGTGGGATTCTGAAAATAAAAATAATATTAGTGAGTTATTGATTATTTAATTATTGATTTAGACAAATTGCAATCTTCGATTAGGTTAGGAAGATTAGATTGGGTTAATACTATTTAATAAATATCAACTTTTCAGAAGATGATAAAAAAAAGGACTTTCTATTACGATAGGTTAGGTTAAGGTAGGTTAGATTAGGTTAAAACTATGGAATATGTACAGGTTAATTCTTAAATTAACACATTGAGTTCAGTGAAGTTATTTTTGTGTATAACGAATTTCAAATAATAAAGTCTTCATACAGAATATAAGTTTTTTGAAAAAAAAATGTTTTCAGCTACAACTTGACACATTTAACTTGAATTGGCCATTTTTAAAACCCATCATTTTTTTAAATTCAAAATATTTACACTAGCAGCGCCACCGATTGCAATGTTAAGTGTGCTACAACAATTTAAGTAAATAAAAGTTAGGTTAGGTTATGAAAAATTAATTTTATCTTTGTATACCTTTTATGGCGACAATTGTTATCAGCCCCCTAAAGTAACACTAAGGTGGGAAGTCAATCTTCTATTTTAGAGTAAATTAAGGTTGACACCGACACTTTTGACACCAAGCATATGATTTACGTAACAATGCACTTGATATACAAAAGAAAAGATGTAAGGGAGAATAGGAAACATTAAACATGCGTGAAACATGAAAAAATGAGTGCAAGAATACTTGACCTTTTCATCGCAGCAGTTCAGTGGTTGATGCAATTATTATATTGGTTAATTAGTCCATTGAAGCAAAAAAGTGTTGTCGTACAACAGAATAAATAGTCACATCCTGTCACCAATCATTAATTATTTTTTCTAACAAATGTTCAAAATCAATAACAAATGAATAAGGTTGGACAACAGAAAATATTTGATGGCCTCTGTAGCATAATGGTCTACGCATTTGACTTTCAGTCAAGTGGTAATGGGTTCAATTTCGGTTGTTGGGTAAAATTATAATGAAAATGGACTATTCATTTTATACTCGTATATGGACGAAAGCCAATCTACGTTTTGGGCTGTTGATTGGTTTGTTTAATGAACCTTTTAAAAATAGCTTTAAGTAACTGGTAATACATAACATAATTATCAATTTATTCTCATTGTAAAGTTGGGTTAGTTGGAAGAAAGTGCTCTAAGGCAATAAGTCACCTGTATACAAGTATGTAAATAAATGTAGGAAAATAAATTGTTAATTTAAAAAAATTAACCCATGAGTGACATTTTGAATCATTTTTCTACAGTTGATATGTTATTCATTCTAGAATCTAATGTAATTATTATATAATTTAAGCAAGAGATGAAATTTGAAGGGAAAAGCACCGGTGTCGATTATTGAAGAATGGTGATTGTTTTATAGGTGAAATTGAAGAAACATTGATTAATTGCAGTGGTGTGATGTGACTCTTAGGAGGTAAGTACCCAAAATGACAGATAGATGAAGATAGTGGTATAAAAAATATTTTTTGTTCCTGACAAGTCGCGTCCTGCACATGAACTAGTGTCAAATATTGGCGCATTAAAGCACGTGGTGTTTTTGTGACAGCTCGTAGAAGTGGGAGAGTTATAAATTTTTACGAAAATGAAAAAAATCAATGTTTGTGCAGTCATAACATTTTATGTTTTAAAAGGAAAGTCTGCTGCTAAGATAAAAGCAGAGTTGGATGCTGGTTTGGGAGACTCTTCCCTTGGATGAACACGCCACAGACCAAGGAGTAGTCAAAAGAGTGGACAAAAAGTGACCAACCGGCATCAACAAAGAAAGCAAAATCGATTTTGTCAGCTGTCAAAATGATGGCAACTGTTTTCTGGGATGCCCGCAGAATATTTTTTGTTGATTACCTTGAAAAAGGAAAAACCATCATATTACACAGGCTTGTTACAAAGTTTGAGGGACAAAATCAAGGTGAAAAGGCTTACATGTGGCCAAAAAGTACTGTTTCATCAAGACAACGCACCGGTCTGTTGCAAAGGTCAAAATCCATGAATTGGGCTTCGAGTTACTGCCTCATCCACCTTATTTGGCTCCATGTGATTAATGACTAATATTTATAGTGCTGTTTTCGTGAAAGAAAATCACCTCAATGGAGCTTTATTAATATGGCTGACATGTCTACGAATTAATATAACATATTACTGCTCACCACAATTGATTTATACGTTGGTTGATTGGTATGTCGATTGTATGGTATGTCGATTGATAGGTATGTGATTGATTGGTATATTGATTGCGTTGAATGATGAATTTTATTACATATACGCCTACCTTATTTCCAAATGGGGAAGTACTTGTCACCCCAGTCGACGTGATGGTACTGCAAGATATCAAAGCCTCGGCATCTAATTCCATCTATAAAAAAACATGCTTGTTTACTTTTCGTTTACGTCATCACCATCATCATGATCAGCCAGCCAGCGCCGGATGAATGACACTCCCAGCATCACTCCTCTTGGTCCTTTCGAGAATTTTCTCGCATGCAAACACATTCTAGCCTTAACACTCATGAATACAGCATTAGAATGACGGGAAAATAAAATTGTCACTATTGGTACATGCTTCGTCTCCATCGTGTAGTTGTAGGTGACAGAGTCTGAGATTTGAAGTATGATGAAATTAATAAAAAAAAGCGTTACAATTTACTGCCATAAAAGACTTTATCACAATAAAATGATAAAAAGTATCTGTAATTATAAAATCATTATTGTCAGATCTATCTATATCCCGAAATTGAGATTAGTAGCAAGCACCCATATTATGTACTAAAAAAATACTTTTCGAAAAAATTCAAAATTCATCTTTTCTTTTGAACAGGCCTCGTAAATAGAAAAATCCATGCTAATATATTTTTGAACTTGTGTATTATGCTTGGATCATAATGCTACAGATACTGTCTTAGAATACAATCATTTTATAAATTTAGAAAGAATCAAATCATCAAAATATTCATAACTACATCATAGAATGGTACACACCCTGCTTTTGAAAAAAAATAATAAAACATAACTGACGTGATCAGTGTTTTCGGACAAATCAAACCGCTCCGAATTGAACTATGCTCAAGTTAGCCAAATGTTCTAAACAGATTCTGTTTGTAATACATATATGTGTGAATTTCCACAAAAAATAAATAATGGTGATAATGCTTCCATACTTAGATTCTTCTATGTATAAATAACACAAGTGGACAATTTAAATATTTCAATTTGGAGCGGTCGAAATTATAAGAGATCTTGGGCATACCGTTCTTATATTCCGATGAATCCAGAGGGTATTTGTGGCTTATTAACAAACACTGAATGACTAATAGACATTTACATTCGACTACATAATTTGCAACGTAAATAACAACAATGAATAATAATTGAAGTTGTTTCACTCACAGGAATTTGGGCCGGAATTTGCACTGGGGAGTTTTGAGTCTGCCCCATCATTCTTTGTTGGTTTTGTCTTTGGGTAACCTAGAAAATGTAATTTTTTTTATTATAACCATTCAAATAGGGTGCAGGGGGGAATATTAGAAGGTACAGGCAATTTTAAATTCCCCAGCTAGACTCATGTCAAAATATGCCAAACTGAAAAAAATGAACTTTTATTTTAAAACATCCGATTTTTGATTTATGGCAGTCTAGCTGTAGGAGTGCGATATATTTTGTATCTGGAGCCGAAATGCAACAACGGCCGGGAGATATTTCAATATTGAAATCAGCTATTGAAATTTATTCAAGCTCTATGATTTGATTACAATACAACAAAATGAATATTTAATTACAGAATGGCAAATAGTCTATAGTCTACATATGAGCATCAGAACATTTTCACTTAAAACTTCTCAGTTTTTTGTAACAGCCAGGAGCTATAACAAAACTCTTTACCAACACATAGCGCAATTGCAGCCATATTAAATCCACATGAGTTTTTCCCTCTAGTGGTGTTTAAAAGAATATTTAAATTTACATAAAAAGAGATTATATTATTTTCATTGCCGACAACTCGGGATTATTTTTAATTTTTCCTGTTACCGTCTCACTAGACAATGCCTGTTCTGAGACGGGTAATGTACAGTGATACCTTGTGTAACCAAGCTTTGCAGGCAAAATTAAACACCACGTTTCCAATCACTTAAATGCGGTTCATTCACTTCAAGGTCAATTGACCAAACTTTTTACGAGTTCTTTCCAGGTTATCAATATTATTGCTGTCTGGGGCCTTTAAAAAATTGACACCAGTTTTCTTTCAAATCGGTATAGGTCACACTTCTAGGGATTTTCTGTTCAGTGACTATTGAACAAGGGATCATCAATAACTGTGTGAATACATCTCATATAATAATTATCATAACTAGCTTAATAGTAAAAAAGTTTATTCTTTTAAAACCAAAAGATACTATTGAAGCAGTCATTTTAATAATATGTAGCTTATTTGTGTTAGGCAAAATTTGTCAATAATTTAAGAAATATGGAATCATTATTTTCAACAATTTTGTTAACATCACTCTTTACTAGCGGCAAAATTCATATAAAAGTATTACAAAATGTTTGATTTAATCGAAGATTCAAGCTATATATCGCTAAAAAAAACAGAAATACAACCTGCTACCCTAATGTAAATATATTTCCTATCGATTTCAATGTTTCTAATTTAAATTCGCTAAATACTTTATAGTGAACGTCTCAAATATTAAGATGTTCACTATAAAGTGTTTGGAAAATTTAAATTAGAACATAGAAATAGATTGAAAATATATTTATGTTAGAGTAGCAGAGTTGTATTTCAGATTTTTGACGATTTATAATTTAATTCTTCGATCAAATTATACATTGCGCAATACTATAACATGTATTTCATGACTAGTAAGGAGGGCCTTTAATTCAATTTAAAAACGTACGACTACTTAGGTTAATTAATTTTTTAATTTCACACCATGCTGTATTAAAATATTTGAATTAACAACGATAAATTGACAACTTGCATATTATTAGTTTCAAACTACGGAATAATTCATTATTGTGAATTGTAAACCTGGGTACAGCATTAACTACAAAATTCTGGAAAAAAACATTATTAATACATAAAATGAAGATACATATGAGTCGTATAGTTCCTATGTACGATAAGTCCAATATAATTCAAAATTTAAGTAAATATGAGGTTTTATTCTACCGGCTATTTACCATACTAATCAAATGTCGATAAGTTCCAAACGTACGTAAAATCTTACGAAAAGTGGGTTTTAAAATTACGATGAGTTTCAAACGGCGATAAATCCATGGTGCCGTTTGTTCCAAACGCCGTTAAGTCCACCGCTTGTCCAGATAGCCAATGAGCGCGAAGCATTTCGCTAATTCCAACATGGCCGCTAAAGCACTTGTGAGGAGTGTTATTCTTTTAAAGTGTTTATCGTTTTATACATTTCTACAGCTAAATAATGTCCGATCTTACCAAAAATGTCATTCAAGTGACTGGAAATACATCAAGGAAACGAGTTATCAATAAGGAATCTTGGAAAAAGAATGTGGATAGCCGTAAAAGCTAATGAAAAATCTGCTATTTTGAATGGATTTGTAAATCGAATGTCCGTCATTACTGGGTGCTCCAAAAGCTTCGCTCGTTTGTTTTTAATTATTTTTTAATTTTATTCGTTTTTTTCACAATTGTTCTTATTGTCTATTTTTTTTAAATACCTGGGCGAGAGAAATATAATTTCAATTGTTTAAATTTATTTAAAAAATTGAATTACGTAGGTATGGTTTTCATAATTTTGGTAAAATTAATTGACGTTTATTTATTTTTGAGAAAAAAACATTTTTTATTAAATCTGTGGATATAAATATAAAGCAAACATGCGTTTACCTATTTAATCATAAAACCATCATTTAAAAAAAAAAACTTATTACAGAAAAAAAAAATTTCTAGGTGCGGCTCCGACAAACTTGCTCATTTCTCCGTTGTGCGAGCATAAAACGAAGACCTTTAAATGTGACACCTTTAAAATAGTAGATTTGATGGATATCCGTACAATTTTTTATTTGAAAAATGAAAAAAATTATCAAGACAACTATATCATAAAATATTGTCATCTTGATAAATGCAAGCGCTGGCGTCCCAAAAAAAACAGTTGGAATTAAAACAAGAGGCTTAAGTGTTAAACACAGTCTACCGCAAAAGAGAACAATAGTTTGAGAATTTATTGTGATGTCTCCATTCTTTTTTTATATGACATTTTGTTTTATAATTTGGTTTTGTCAACTTCTTAAGGATGAAAATAAAAAGAATTTGTAAACACTAGTTTATTCCCATTTAATTTTTCTTTGTAAATAAAAAAAAAAATAGAATCATTAAATATTTTCGTTTCTTATTCCTCGGTTTAAAATGTATGTAATTTTTTTTTTAAGCAAAGACTTTTATTTTTGTTTTGATTTAACTAGCAAATCGATAAACCTTTTTTGTGTATTTTTTCAAAAGAACAATAGTTTGAGAATTTATTGAAATGAATACAGAATTTTTGTAATTATAAAATATCTCTATTTCCTTTATTTTATATATTTTGTCATATAATTTGGTTTGGTCAACTTTTTAAATATGAAAAAAAAGAATTTTGTAAACACTAGTTTATTCCCATTTAATTTTTCTTGGTAAATAATAAAAAAAAGAAACATTTAATATTTTCGTATTGATTAAATCTTTTTTTTTTTTGGTGACCCTATACTTGTCTACCACGTGTCGACCGTATTGAGAAACAAACACCGATAAGTCACGACTGGTGAGTTCCAATATACATTAAATTTGACAGTTGGTTTCAAATGCCGATAAGTCCATTCTTATTTGCGTAATTACTCCTAAACTATTAAGAAATTAAATGCTTTATTTTATTATAAACATCCGTAGTCCAATAATAAAGCACACCAAATGCAATAAATATTAGGTTGTAATGAATATAAGTCATAATTGAAAAAAAATGGTTTGCCAACATTTCACCATAGTGGACTTACCGTAGATAGGAACTATACAACTCATATATACACCTAGTAATCTTATATATGAACTTAGAATTAAGGCTACAAATACCCAGCATTCCCGAGATAAACACCGTTGAAAACTACCATGGGTAACAACCGAACTCTCTCATGTAGAGAATATCCTAGGATATTTATATGATTCCACCATTTAGCGATTCTCAGTTCTCACTCAAATTATTTAAAAATAATAATATTATAACAAAATAAAATCAATGCGATTAGTATTGTTAGTACGTACCTGCATTTGCATGCGTTCTGGTGTTCCTGGGGCACCACTAACCTTGTGTGCCAACAAATGTTTAATCAGCGACGTGTTGGTAGCGCCCTGTTGCGCCGATTGCGACACGAGTTGAGGCACTTGAGATGTTGTCGTCACTGATGATGCCCCTGTCGCCATTGAAGAGCTGGTGGGCGACATCAACACTGTGCCCTGATTACCCCCCGACACCTGAAGAAGTGGCGGGGGGGAGTTTGAGGCCGGCGTAGCCTCCCAAAGCGCGTGCGACAAGTGAGGATGGGACGCCAACTGCATCTTGTTTTGTTCCGCCTTGCTCAGTTGTGCTTTTAGTATCGGAGACGCAGGGCCTGAAATTATTTGATCTGCTCATCAAAATGGACAGTGCTATGCAAAATGGATCCAACCGTAAAAAATCAAATCGACGTAAATTAAAATGGTGAATTTGGTTGTTCCGTACAGTGCCAATATATGTAAACATTCTTTCTTCATTTGATTTCTGTATTTAATAGTTTTTGTAATGAGGCAATTTTTTAAAGCGGGGCTGGTTCCATTCTGCATAACATTCCAAATAAATTAAAATAAACATAAATGTGTTAGGTGATTCATTTTAAGCACTCAAACCTTTTTCTAAGAATATGTGCTTGAAAATCTATTGTGCTACAACACAGGTTTGGTACAGAGTCCCAACTGTCCGGAGTCAGTGGAACTATGGTATCCCTAATTGGGGTATTTTGTGATCCTGAAGGGTGGGGAGAGAAAGGAGAAGAGGAGGGTTGGGAAGTACCTGGCTATTCAGATTTGGCAACCATACACGGCTAATGCCATTTCAGGCAAGGTTTCGATTCTGAATGGTCGCCTTTCGATCGATCGTGCCGCAAATATACTAGATATTATTTTATGTGAATTAAATAAAATTTAATTGCATACGCTGGGATCGAACCCGCGACCTCTGGATTAATAGTTGAGAGTCTTAACTACTTGACCACGGAGGCCATCAGACCTCAGGTAGTAATGAAAACAAGACAAATACTCCTATTCTTTGTGACTGAAAAAAATTGGTATTCATAACCCAAATGTGGCAATCATTTATTTAACCGATTTTCCTAGCAAACCCACAATACTCTATGTAGGTAATGTTTATTTTTTACTTCAATAATAATTAGGACTTGACAGTACTGACGTATTGACTGCTATAGTGTGAGCTTGTAAAAAATGTATTTACAATTTTTTTAAAATATCAATTCTTACCCGTCTTGACAGGGACAATGGTTTTGTTGATGGTGGAAGGTCTCTGGCGAATTCCCATGTAGCACTTTTGCGTTTCGCCGTTCAAGGTTTTAATAGGTGTTGGACCTACCATGCCCCCAAATACTGATCTATAATGTGGAAAAATCGAGGGTAATAAAAACAAATACGACAGTGCCTAAAAATAGGTGCATTTCTATTTTATTCAAATAATTTTTAATAAAATAGAAAAAACCGTTTGTAGGAAGAAAAAATGCTTGCTCAAGCTTGCTCTCAAATATCTGATTTCGGCAGCTTGGACTCTCTAAGTTTGATCACTTGTTGATCATTATTATTATTAATGCAACGAAGATTAGGAATCTTCTAATGCCATTTATTAAAAAGGGTTAAATCCGCAATGCGAATTACCTCACACATCTGGGGAAGTGCAGCGGGGAGATTACCCCCTTGCGCCCGACTTTCTGACAGCAGGACATGTACTGCTTATATAACTCGGCTGAGTCGAGACGGACATTGGCGGGACAGGGCTCCCAAGTTGTGCGCAGCCAGGCCAGGGCAAACTGTTCATTCTCCTGGAAATATAATTATATATAAACAAATATGTATTTATATTTTAACCCAAACAGCTTCGTCCAGACCAACAAGAGTTGAACATCAATGGAAAGGCCCGAATATATTATTATAGTCACAATTGATTCCATACACAAATTTAAAACAATTCAGGTAGCGTCGGAATGACGAAAAATGACGAAAAACCGACGACACAAATATATTTTTTTGTAAATTTCGGGAAATATTTCCGTGTGGGAAAGGAAGAGAGGGATGAGTCAATAAAATCGAGTTTTTTGAGTTACGTATGCAGAGTTGTTCCTTAGATACATATCTAGCAAGGAAAAATGAGATGTGTCAGAAAATAAAATAATGTGCTATTATTTTTTAAAAAAGGACATGTGACATATGAGTCGTATAGTTCCTATGTAAATATATGAGGTTTTATTCTACCGGCTATTTACCATACTAATCGAATTTCAATAAGTTCCAAACGTACGTGAAATCTTACGAAAATTGGGTTTAAAATTACGATGAGTTTCAAACGGCGATAAATCCATCGTGCCGTTTGTTCCAAACGCCGATAAGTCCACCGCTCGTCCAGATAGCCAATGAGCGCGAAGCATTTCGCTAATTCCAACATGGCCGCTAAAGCACTTGTGAGGAGTGTTATTCTTTTAAAGTGTCTATCGTTTTATACATTTCTACAGCTAAATAATGTCCGATCTTACCAAAAATGTCATTCAAGTGACTGGAAATACATCAAGGAAACGAGTTATCAATAAGGAATCTTGGAAAAAGAATGTGAATAACCGTAAAAGCTAATGAAAAATCTGCTATTTTGAATGGATTTGTAAATCGAATGTCCGTCATTACTGGGTGCTCCAAAAACCCCGCTCGTTTGTTTTTTAATTATTTTTTAATTTTATTCGTTTTTTCACAATTGTTCTTATTGTCTATTTTTTTTTAAATACCTGGGCGAGAGAAATAAAATTTCAATTGTTTAAATTTATTTAAAAAATTGAATTACGTGGTATGGTTTTCATAATTTTAGTAAAAATTAATTGACGTTTATTTATTTTTGAGAAAAACATTTTTATTAAATCTGTGGATATAAATATAAAGCAAAACATGCGTTTACCTATTTAATCATAAAACCATCATTTAAAAAAAAAAACTTATTACAGAAAAAAATTTCTAGGTACTCTCCGACAAACTTGCTCATTTCTCCGCTAGAGCATAAAACGAAGACCTTTAAATGTGACACCTTTAAAATAGTAGATTTGATGGATATCCGTACAATTTTTTATTTGAAAATGAAAAAATTATCAACACAACTATATCATAAAATATTGTCATCTTGATAAATGCAAGCGCTGGCGTCCCCCAAAAACAGTTGGAATTAAAACAAGAGGCTTAAGTGTTAAAACACAGTCTACCGCAAAAGAGAACAATAGTTTGAGAATTTATTGTGATGTCTCCATTCTTTTTTATATGATATTTTGTTTTATAATTTGGTTTTGTCAACTTCTTAAGGATGAAAATAAAAAGAATTTGTAAACACTAGTTTATTCCCATTTAATTTTTCTTTGTAAATAAAAAAAAATAGAATCATTAAATATTTTCGTTTCTTATTCCTCGGTTTAAAATGTATGTAATTTTTTTTTTTAAGCAAAGACTTTTATTTTTGTTTTGATTTAACTAGCAAATCGATAAACCTTTTGTGTATTTTTCAAAAGAACAATAGTTTGAGAATTTATTGAAATGAATACAGAATTTTTGTAATTATAAAATATCTCTATTTCCTTTTATTTTATAAATTTTGTCATATAATTTGATTTGGTCAACTTTTTAAATATGAATAAAAAAAATTTGTAAACACTAGTTTATTCCCATTTAATTTTTCTTGGTAAATAATAAAAAAAGAAACATTTAATATTTTCGTTTTGATTAAATCTTTTTTTTTTGGTGACCCTATACTTGTCTACCACGTGTCGACCGTATTGAGAAACAAACACCGATAAGTCACGACTGGTGAGTTCCAATATACGTTAAATTTGACAGTTGGTTTCAAATGCCGATAAGTCCATTCTTATTTGCGTAATTACTCCTAAACTATTAAGAAATTAAATGCTTTATTTTATTATAAACATCCGTAGTCCAATAATAAAGCACACCAAATGCAATAAATATTAGGTTGTAATGAATATAAGTCATAATTGAAAAAAAAATGGTTTGCCAACATTTCACCATAGTGGACTTACCGTAGATAGGAACTATACGACTCATATGACATAATTACATACAAAAAACCAAATTCCTCAATTTTATTTTGGCTCTCCTGAACATCTGCATTTATTGACTCATCGCTCTCTTCCTTTCGCACAGATTTGTATGAGAATGTATAAAATTAAATGGGACTTCGGCTTTTTGGCATACAAAGCGGGAAAACGTAATAGATTAAATAAAAATAATTTGAACCCGGATCCATAGTCGAGGATCTTAACCGCTCGGCCATGGAGATCGTCTCGATGACCACAACCCTTAATAACGAAGCAACGAGTGTACTCGACACCAACCTGGATGGCCTGCTGATGAGCATGCTGTTGCTGGACCGTCAGCTTGCCCGTGTGCGAGGGCGGCAGCGATTCCTTGGTGACCAGCAGGCTGGTGGAGTCAGGCACCTGGTGCGGTAGCTGGGCCGGTGTCTGCGGCTGTGTCTGCTGCTGCGTCTGCTGCGGGGCCTGCACCTGGGCCGGGGGGTGCGCCTGTTGCGACTGCTGACTCACGGTCTGCAGCTGCTGGACGGACTGGTGCTGTGTGGGTTGGGCTTGCGGAACCGGAGCTCTGAAATTAAATACAAGTCAATGAAGTGGAATTAAATATGAGTGCCATTGGTAGAATGCTCCACTGGGAGGCGGGCAAATTGAGTCGCTGTTACCCGCAGCGACCAGTAGAAATCGAGAGCGGGTCGCGGCACCCACTAGTCGCAAAAACAACACTGTTGTATCTATTTTGTAGCTGTTTAACGAATTGGCCGCAGCAACTCGTTGCCTACCCGGCACTGCAGGCAGCTGGTCGCGATTTTGGCAGCTTTTTTTCAACATTAACTAAAGAGGTTCATAGTTGGTTTAAAAAATAAAATTACAAAGTAAATCAAAATCGAACATGGCATAAAAGGTTGAAACCCCCACATAAATCAGGCAACCTCTTAATAGGATATACAAACCTTAGGAGACACATTCAGCTGTCGAAGAAACACTGATTCATCTATGGTGTCAATGTCCTGCCTTGATGGGAAGAAGGCTCAGATTCCTGGTTCATGTTGTGGAATCAGGAGATATGGCCAAATATCCAATGACAACCTTATCAAAGAGACTGGACCACTGTCAGAGTAAGGTAAAACATGGGAGATGGCACAATGGGTCCATGGCCTCAGTGCTTACGAAAGGTATGCAGGACCCATATAAACAATAATAATGAAAACAAAATTGAATGGAAATAAAACTTCTACATACTGTGGGATCGCCACCGTTTGTGTGGGTGGGGGAGGGGGACTGGCGGGTCGAACAGGGGGCACATTTCCCCCGGGAACCGTCTCTACCACCCTCATCAATATGCACGCCTTTGGACCGTAGCTCTGCGCCTGAAAAATACACAAGACATGCGTTCACTAAACAACAAAATTAATCAAAAACGACAAATTTTACTTAAATTATCTCAACTACCCGGTCAGCCACCTCACATCCGAGAAAACCTTTTGGATTGAAGGCGCAAGTCTGTTTCAGTCACAACTTTCTCCTGAAGAGTCTTAGTGAACTCATAACAGACCACCATTGTGAAAAACAAACACCTTGTTGACACAGTTGCTCTGCGTCCATAATGTACGAATGTGGCCTAAAGGACTCTGTAGGAATGTGGACAAATGCAAAATACAGAACAAATCGTAGAAGAATGTCCCCTATGTATTACTTGAATAAAGGCGTTGATACAGGCGAAGTTCACTGGCCAAAATACTGCCTCAAAATGACATCTGAAAATGAAGTACTATCAAGATGCCAGCAAATAAAGGTATACATCATGTTATACAAGGTGTATCTTAAGAGAAAGATCGCAGTCTTCATAAAGTATGTCAGATGGGAATACTGTGTTTATTCTACCAGTATTTCAATGAACAGTGCTCTAAAGAACTAGTATCATTGATTCCATCGGCACATGTGCACAGCTGAGACACATGCCAAATGCGTGCCTAATATTTTTACAGTTGACATTGCACATGAGAATGGGTCATTTTCATGACTTACTCAACAGCTTCGCTGTGGAATGATTTTGATTCGACGATTCCAGTGTTTCCTCCTTTCTACAATATGAGCTTCTCTAGAACCAAGGTTCATTTAATGCTGTTCTAAAAAAGACTTTCCTCACAGCATCCTCATAGAAAAAAAAGGTCAGTGTGGAGTAAATATTCTAATGTCATGATGAAGCAGAAATACTGTATTGTATCAATAGATTGATAGATGCATGTAGGTTCTAGTACAGTCCTTACCTCCACAGTGATCAGAGAGACTAGCGTGTCTACCAGGCCGTGCACCTTGACGATAAAGTCGCAGGACTTCTCTCCCAGCGTGGTGAGAGCATACACGCACTCCAAGGTCACCACCAGCAGCATGATGTCGTGCAGAGTCATGTTGGAGCAGACTTGCTCATACACCTACACAAATAAAAAGTTGATTGTAAGGGGGCCACGGTGAGAAATGTTGAGTGAGAAAAAAGACGTGCTACTCGTGACTTTTTAATATGCTAGAATGCTAAGATTGAAAGAAACTACTTTATTGGTTTTATTGTAGCCGAAAATTATCATTTTTGTAATTTTTTTTTTTGTATTAAGATTAACACTATAGGAAAAACATAAGGTAGAATGAAATACCTTCTGTTCCAAACATCTCAACAACACATCCTCATTAGCCTCGTTCTGCGCCAGTTTATTGAGCACTTCCAGAGCAGATAGCACTCGGGCCCTGTCGTCGGACTGCAGTGCCGCCGTCAGCGTCGCCAGCACGTGGCGCGATAGCAGACACGTGGCGGGGTCGCGCACTGTCAACTCACTCGCCACATTGCCCAAAGCGTCGAGCGCCATCTGCCGTGTGGGAGAGACGGAGCAATTCATGCAGAGGAGGATGAATCTGGAATTGAATGTTTCATTGATTCGGTCACTACACGAAGAATGATGGGATGGTAATTATTATCCAAGTCGGTTATGTCTCCCTTCTTGAAGAGAGCACTCATAATGGCATTCTTCCATTGTTATTGGGGATAGTATCACCAGGGCGACACTGGGAGTATCTACTACACTGGAACATACCGCAAATATACCAGGTATTTATTATTTTATTATAATTTGACCGGTCAATAGCTGAGTGGACAAACATGTCGGATTCCCACCCGGACGTCGTGCATTCAATTCTTCTGCTGGCTAAGTCCTCCATCATTGCACAAGCAACATCTTCCGCTTCTTATGATGGTAGTAGGAGTTTTTCAAATATTGTCAGGTTATTCGTAACCCGGGAATGTTTGATTTCTTTAAAAAATATATATATATATTAAATTATTTGTGAAAAACACCTTTTTTTTCCTTCTAGTGAATACCGCACAAGAGTCCCAACTGCTCCCAACCATCTAGAGCCAGTGAGATTATGGCATCCCCAATTTGGGTATGTTGAGAGGCTAAAGGTTGTAGGGAGAGGAAGGTTGGGAAGTACCTGGCTATTCAGATCTGGTCATCAAACACGACTAAAGCCATTTCAAGCAACGTTTCGATTCTGAATGGTGTTCTTTCACCATGGCGATACTTAGAGTATCTACAACTCTGGAACGTGCTGCAGATATATTATTTTATAAGAATTAAATGTTATGACACATACATATTAATCAAATAAAAGTTATTTGCGCACGTCGGGTTCAAACCCGCGACCTTTGGATTCGTAGTTGAGCGTTTTACCACTCGATAATGGAGGCCGTCAGACATATAAATGAAATCAAAAAAGCTCGGACTGGGTTTCAAACCCATGACTTCTGAATTCGATTATCATCTTACTTCTTATGCCAGCTTTTAGTGTGATTGAGTTTCTATTGCTGGTGATCTTTCAAATAAAAGGTAAATTAACAAACGCGAAAGCCGAACTTCAAAGCACAAGAATGAGTCGTAAAAACAATCCATCAGCTGGTGAATAATGTCGACAATCATGTACATGTTTTGGATATACGTTGGGCATATTTCCCGGTTGTGCACTTGTGTCGAGAAGATCAATGACGCCAGTTCCAACAACACGAGTCTCTTCAAGACCTAGGTTCATATCTTCCTTTCAAAGACATATGTCCGGGAAGCCTAAACGAATCTACAGAATTCAAGAATCATACCTTAGGAATGTCTGATGCTTAGCCAGCAAAGCCAGATTGTCCTCGTGGAAGGAAAGGTTGCGCATTATGGTAGCCACTTGAGATATCCTCCGAGAGATGAGGTCCCTGGCTCCGCCGTTGCACCGGTTCGCCAGCACCCCTTCGTCATCTCCTAGCATGGAGGCTGATAGTTCATCTAGTATGGGAAGATCCTGGAATTAAAGGAATGCTTACTTATTTAGAATGTTAATTTGTTCTCGGTGTCTTGCACAAAACTATTATTTAGTTATTTATGCAAAGCAACCATCTTCTTCTGATTTCCTATCCTATTGGAAGTTGACTATCATCAGGAAAATCTTCAATCTACAAGCTGCAGCGCAGAACAGGACTTGTATCTATCAGGTGGGTACCGAAGCAATGAGGTGCGGTGTCTACTTCTACTGGTTCTTCCATCAATCTGTCCCTATCAGTTAGGTAACCTCATATTCGTTGCTTCTCACAATGTGACCAAATTGGTGTTTCGTAATTTTTTCGTTTAATCAAGTTCTTTTTACACTTTACCGGCTGAGATGATTTTTTACAAAATTGGCACTATACAAATTATCAACATATAATTATTATTATTCGAAACGGACCCGTTTTCACTAGGCAAAAAACAAATCTAATGGAAAAAAAATATTCTATGAAATTGTGCATTAACCTTTTCAGGGCGTTGATATGTACTGGTATGCAACACCAGTGCGCGGCGGTTTTTGTTCGCAAATAAATGACCAGATAAAATTCGTTTTAACGCAGTGAAAATCGCATTAAGATAACAAAAATATATTACGGCATGTTCCTTAGATATCGGGCTATGTCTTATCATCTTATTAAGCTTCAAACATAAACAGAATATGATAAATATTACGAGAATAAACATCCATCGATAAAAACGAACCATTTGTATGAACGGACTTACGGGTTTGTGTGTGCGTCATCATAGTGTCTGCAATCTCCGAACACTGCGCCGATTGTCAAATATTATGATCCACTTATATTCGAATTACGAAAACCATAAAACCGTCATCACTCATCACAAAACACAGTACGATCACTCTCGAATTTCGTATTTACGTAATATTGTTTATATTAGTCCGACACCAAGATACATTGAACATGATTTATAAGAATTTGAAATGGTCCGCCACTCAAGTTATAATCTACAGGGTGGTTCACTAAAGTTCAATATATACCAACTTATTTAATGTTTTTTCTTTTTAATTCATTCTTAACTCTTTGGCTGCCATTAGCATGCATCGGTGTACGGTGATTCCGTGCCTCAACTGCCATTTCATTCAGGTGCGGTTGTCACCACTTTGTTAAAAGACTACCTAGGGAAAGGTCACAAATTATATGTGGACAATTGGTACACTAGTCCAATATTGTTTAAATTCCTGCACGATCACCGAACCAACGCATGTGGAACAGTACGCAAAAATCGCGAAAATATGCCAAAATTTAAAAAATTGAAGAGAGGGGAGATTACCTCGCAGTGTTCTGGTTCACTGATGGCATTAAAATTACACGATAAACGAGAAATCCACACATTAACCACACTTCACGATGATGCAGTTTCTCCGACAGGAAAAAATAATTTTAGAACCGGTGAAGCGATTTTAAAACCAACATGTATCCAAGACTACAACAAAAATATGGGTTTAGTTGATAAAGCAGATATGATGATAACCAGCATAAATTTCCTAAGAAAATCTGTTAAGTGGTATAAAAAACTTTCCTTCCATTTGATTGATTTATATCTACTAAATTCGTATATAATGCACAATAATATAAGTTCAAAAAATTTTAGATTTCCTGATTACCAATTATGTGTGATAAGACAATTATTAGAAAAATATCGTATTACATCGCGCCCTGAAGTTGGTCTGCGTGCGTCACAAGACTTGCCATTGCGTTTATCTGCCAAAATGCTAGCTAAACATATGCCAAAACCAATACCAGCAACGGAAAAAAATCAAAAACCGTATAAAAACTGTTATGTATGCGAAAACAAGAAATTTTAAATTTAATTTAATATCACTGCGTATAGAATTATTACACAAAAAAAGTTAAATAAGAATATTAACCTAATCTAAATGTTAATTAACTACACACATACATTAAATACGTACGTAATAAAGATTTAATCACTTTAATTAAGTATTTTAATTATTTAAAATTCACGAAATGCGAACACGGCGCACGTAAAATTCGATCTACGCATTGTCCTTTGTTTCGACAGGGAAACGAGACTAGCGCCATCCTGTGACCGATGACAGAATTACGTCACAGAGAATCTCGATTGCAAGATTTAGGATCGACCCGTTTAAAAATATTTTTTAAATAATTTAGCAAAATAATTCTAAGAAATTTTGATAGGTGCCGGTAGAGGACAGATTTGAGAAGAGTAATAAAATTATTTCAGAAGTGTCAATGCTATATTAACAAACATATGACGGTTGGCATTTGGTAGTACGGTGCCGTCTCAAACGTTGAGACGCTAGCGCACGGGGCTTGTATTTTGCCGTCTACTATGTTGAGACGCTAGCCCGGAATGAGTTAAAAAAATAAAAATGGCATTTTAGTTTGATAGTGAATATTGTATTACTTCAGTTCCTCATTATATTAGAAGGTGATGTTAAGACATTCTTAGTTCTTATTACCTTATCATCAGGCAGAAGTAGGCTGCCGTCCGCATCCTCAGCAGCCAGCAGACAGGAGTTGAGGCTCAGCTGTGACACAATGGCCTGCATGGCCAGTCCCTGGATGGGGAAGCGCCGCTCGTCCAGCAGCTCCAGGGTTCCGCTTGGTCGCACCCGCTCTGCCCAGAACCAGTCAGCACTGATGTGGCGGGCTTCTTTGTAAGATCGACCTATGACTTCGCGGAGACTTGCTGAAATGGAAATATTAGGGATATTATTAAAAAAAAATAAAAGAAAGACAACCATTTCCAGGTTACGAATTATCGGACATTATTTGAATTTCTCTTACTACCATCATTATAAGCGGAAAATGTTGCTTGGGTCCTTTAGATTTGCTCTTTTCTCTAAAGAGCGTTAGTGCAGTGAACTTCCATAAAAAAATATAAGAAAATACGGCAAACTTGTGTTGTAATTTTACCACACTTTAAACAGCACACCAGTAAAATTCCTGTCCAAAAAATACTGCCCAAGAGCGAGTCCGAAATGAATCCCATACGTGCTAAAAGAATTCAGCTCCTATGGACTTTGCATCCTAAGAAATAGTTAGTACAAAACATACCGTAACATATTAGTGTAGCTAGTGCGGTTAAAAAAACGATAAAAAGTTCCTATGATATTTGATAAAACCAAATTTGTACAGAATAGTATTTTGCAAGCCCCAGAAAATCAATGTCTGTGATTTCTGTGTTTTAAGTTGATATTTCACAATCGCCGTGGCGCTCTCGGAGCAGCCTGGCGTGTTTTTAGTCTTTCTCGTTATTTTTCGCCAAATAAGTAGGATATTTTACAAATTACTTCTTTAAAATTACACTAAAATTACCGTTGTTGTGTATAGGTTAAGTGAATAAACTCTAAATAATTTTAAAAAGTGACTAGTTTCGACGTAATTTCGATTTTTAAGAAAATATTTGTCATCAGTTCTTCTTTTTTTTGCCTGCGCATATAACCTGTTAGAAATGTCGTGGCGCTTTTTGCAGCTGCCTGACGTGTTTTAGTCTTGTTATTTTTCGCCAAATAAGTAGGATATTTCACAAATCACTCAAAAAAAAAAAATAATAATAAATAAATAAAAAATAATAATAATTAAAAAAAAATAAAAAATAAAAAAATAAAAAAAAAAAATAAAAATAAAATAAATAAATAAATAAAATAAAAAATAAATTAATTCATTAATAAATAATAATTAAAATAAAAATCATTTAAAAATTGTGTCTATCTGATGGGACCTGCCAGTGAATACCGAACAAGAGTCTCAACTGCGTCCAACTTTCTAGAGCCAGTGGGACTATGGCATCCCCAATTAAGTTTCAGCTCAGCAATGAAGTTTCTACGAACACCACTTGCGGGGTTCGAGGCCAGCCCCCAGTGGAGTGTGCGTCTCCGCCCTCACCTGGCTGTCCTCCGGCGGCTCCTTCATCGGCCTCTGCAGCCTCAAGGATCTCCTGGTCTGCGTGTCTCTCGTCGCCTCCCCGGCTCCAAGCCCAGGGCGACAGGGGCAATGGGTACGAGGAAGAAGAGCGTGGGACAGGGTTTGAAGCAGTCGAGAAGAAAAAATGGCGGATTGGTGAACTCCGCACCAGCGCAGCATACTCTGACTCTGGAGGACTCCGATGACAGTTTTTCAGCAACAAACATGCCTGGGCAGCTGCGCAAGTTTTTCCGCAAGAAGAAGAGAAGGACCACCATGACCAGCGCCGCAGCGCCGACGACCACGAGCCTTCCGACACCGGCGACGAATTCGGCTACCTTTGGTCACCGCTGGACTCGGCTCCTGACTCTGACTACTGACCATTAAACTAAGAATTAATATTAAGTAGAAATTAAGATTTGTACAGCGCCCTTAAGGTGATTTTTTCACAAAAACGGCGCTATAAAAATCATCCAAAAATAAATAAAATAAATAAATAAATAAATTTAGATAAGTTAATTACTGTAGATTTTAGTTTTATCGTTGACGCATTTCTAGAATTTGCTAGTATTGACAAGTTTATAAAAAAAACAGTTTCTTGAGTAAATTGTAAATGTCCCATTCACATTTTTATGAATCGCCTAATTGTATCTTGTTGCTAGGTCGCAAATTGCTCCATAGTTTTCTGTATAGAGACAAAATGTGTGGAAAAGATTTTTAAGGCTGGAAAGAAAGCAAACATTACATTAATTTGTGGCAATGTTTTCTGGTTTCAATGACATTCTGAACTGGGGGAAATTTTTTTCTTCGCTTTTTAAATCTTTGATTGTTCTCCAAATGAGATAAGCCACGTACCACCACTGCACTTGTTCATCATATATGCACAGCGACTGTTGACTGCCCTGGATGCAGTTTAGTGAGGCCGACGTCTTCCGAGGGAGAGAGAGAATCCGGGCAGTTTTATAGTTGGTTCCACAACAAGGTGCTTCTTTTTCATATCCGAGGTCTGCCACTGACTTAAAGTAAAGTCAGTAAATAATAAGAAAAAAAGCGCAATACTAACTATGATTATAGACAGCAGCATGTCCTAGTAAGAAGTCTACAATGTGTGGGGTGGTGTGAATGGGCAGTTTGTTATTCATATCGGCGGCCAGAATGGTGCACACGTTCAGGGCAAAATCTTGCTCGTTGGGAAGGGGGCTCAGCAGGGATAGGGCCAGACGCTCGATACTGCCGCCAAAGCGTTGCAGTGTGGGCAGTCCCATGCTTTCTCGGATGTGGTCTGTAAAAAAACACATATGAATTGAACTTTTTTTGAAATGCCAGAGACTTTAGAAATATTTAAACTTTTAAAATCTTGTAATCAAATTGAATATCGTCGATGTAAGTTCAATACCGCGGAAGAACCATTTGTCAAAACGTTGAGGAGGGACAAAAAACGTTTTCATTTCACGCAGTTTTGCTTGCTTCTTTGTATTTACTTTAACCGAGTGCACGCATTCGATTGGTCAATTTCAGAATTTGCATATGCTAATATATGCAGCTTGTGCCGTTCAACTGAAAGCGCCAAAAAAACGTATTTTTAAATAATTAGCTCATACGCAGTATTGGACTTACATGGACGATATAATTGTTCTATCTGGTCTTCTCACTTTAAAATTCACTTGGATTCTATCGAAAAGGTTCAACATACATTTGAATTCAGTAACTATAAACTCAGTCAACCCATTGAAAACATAACCACAACTGATATGATTTAAGATTTCTATGGTAAATCAGAAAAGTATTATTGTGATGAATTTTTAGGTTATGGTGGGCTTTCTTCTCCTTTAGCCGATGTTTCGGACAGGGCAGATGTCATCACATCTAAAGCCCAATTTTAGACATGTTCCTCTTCTCCTTCCCTACACTTACTCCTAAAGGGAGTCCACCACATGGTGTTGACTGTGGTTGTAACTTATAAATAGCAAATCTGTGGACTGAATACAGCATATTACTCAATAACGGCTCAAAAAATCAGAATAACTCACCAGGTACATTGTGTTGGTTGTGATTATAACTGTGGGCCACCGTGTTCCTGGGTTTGGGGGTCCCCCAGGCGGCCCTCCGGGGGCGGTCATCATCGCCTTCATCTCCACCCCCATCGTCACCCCCTGTTGCGCCCCCCCCACCTCCGCTGGTGCCTCGCGCCCGCTCCCAGCGCTCCAGGTGACGCAGGTAGAGCTGGCGAACTGCTACGCCTCCGTTTACGCAGGACGGGGGCAGGCCGAGCTGTTTGAGCATCGAGTCCCAGAGACCCTGACTGTTGACCTGGAAATTTCATAGATGATTTGATAGAAAAATGTTTTGAAGTCATATGGCTACAGAATCCAGCATTAGTTTTATTTTAAAACCTGTTAGTAGCATATTTAAATTAATCATTTTCGCTTGTCAACAAAACAACCAATCAGAAGAGAGGTTTGCATTGCTTGAAGTTTGACACGAGCCAGATAATAAATATTTGAAATTGGTTCTTATTAGTTATATTACTGAATGTATTTACAGGAAAACCTAAAAACAATTTTATTTTTATTGACACTTATTTAACCTTCCGAAAATACAATGAAACTAGAAAAATACCTTTATTTAAAATAAGTTGTGAACCCTGCTACTATATATATATTTAATAAAATTATTTTATAATTAGATTAGTAGACTTTTTAATTAAGCACTTGTTTTGAAAATCGATTAAGTCAGTTACCTGCAGTGAGTATTGAGCTCGGTCCCACTGACTGTTAGTTGAGCGTCCTACCTATCAGGCTATCGACCACCTTTGAGACTTACTTAAAAAGAATTCAGAAATATCACAGCGGAAATCATTGGAGTAAACGTCAGAAATTGGAAGCATATATTCACCATCAGAATAATTCATCTAATTACTAATAAAATAAATAAAAAAAGAAAATGTTCTTGTGACTGCAACGGTGCAATTTATATGTTTAATGTTATCTCTGTAAGGGTGAATATAGAGAAAGGACAATAAACATATAAAATTGAGCAATATTATTACAAATAAACAAACAAAAATATTCCCAGATACCTTCATCCAACCTCCATTGTGTGTGACCATCATGTACAAAAGGTAGAGATCAATCTCCTTGCCATTGATGACTGGAAAATGACGAATTGCCGTTCTGCAAAGTCAAACATTCATTGATTAATTTCTTGTATTTACAAAAAGTACAACCACAATTTGAATGAATTAATAAAAACCACATTGCGTTTATATTTTAGCAAAAAATTGTTATATTCTACCGGCGAAAGTAAACCAACCGACAACCTGAAATCATGGTAAAGTTCAATGATACACTATTGTTCTACAATCTTACAATTGCAAAATTAGTGTATATTGTATAGCTATATCACTGATTTTTTGTAAAAAAATAACTGTAATGGTATGGAAATAATTGCGTAGCAGTGTAACTATCCGTGTATGCAAATAGCGGCAGTGTTTTTGTATTTTTCATCATAAAAAATCGTTGTTTACGTGCGGTAAGTGACCGAAATAAAACATTGCTACGCACCCTCTAACTTCGTGGAAAGTGCGTAGTTCTTTGAGGAATACATCTTTGTCTTTGAGATATGCTGCCGAGCTGGTTTTAACATGGAACTTCGTCATATTTCTTTAATCGTTCTACTAAATAAAGTCCATCCACGGCCAGATAACTTTTCTTGACAGACGCCGCATTCATAGACAAAATAATTTGGCGACGGTTGCCGGTAGAGATGTGATAATCCTGTCCCGGTTAAAAGGAACCGATTCCAAGCCAGTCACGAAGTGGAACCATCGATATTATTTTTCCGAGGAACCGATTCCTTTTTTTGGCAAATAAAAATCGATACCATTTGTCCGAGGAACCGGTTCCTTCTTTTGGCAAAAAAATGGTGAATAGCAATTAAATTCTTTTTAACCGGTTCCACAGTTACAATGCTTTTCGTTCTTACCAGCTCCAAGTTGGTCATGGGAACCGTCGATATTTTTTCTCTAAGAAGCAGGTTACTTTTTGAACTAGTTCCTATTTTTGTAAAAAAAAAGTTGCTAATGTGAACGGTGAATTTTAGTTGGAATATCGATATAAATCGATAGCAACCTCCCTCCATAAAATAAAAATATTTGAAGAAACCAGTTCCAAAAGTAACTGCATACATTTCTGGTTCCTCCTTGGTCTCAAATATCAACCATTGGCGTGTTGGTAATACAGTCTGAAAACTTCAGAAAAAAATCTTAAATTTATTTTAGTTTTACAATCAATAATCATCGCTCAAGTCCGTACGGTAAATTATAAAAGATCATCAAAATTTATATTAAATTTATAAAGGTCTGATTTCTTCACTTATTATGATAAAATTTTTGAATGTCCCCTCACTATTTTGTTTTACGCATGCGTACCTTTACCTGCGTGAACTATTTGCCATGAAGCATACAGCGCGTAGCGAATTCGAGTATTCGTCAGTTTTAAATTTGCAATTGGCGAGTTCGGTCTGTCGCTAATTGCATTTCCGATTCAACTTTTCAGTTTATAGTTGATCAAAGGATTATTGCAATGTCGATTAATATCCGAAGTTCGCCGCCGGTAAAATTGCATTATAATAATTTGAAATCTCGATTAAAACAGTATTTTATTTTATTAATAGTTTTCACTTTTCATAATTCTTTTCCTCTTAAAGGTGCTTTGATTTAAATCGTGTATTAATACAATAAATCGTTTGAAAATATATAATTATAAAAGTGTAGTGGGTAGTTTTTTTAAAAATAATAATAAGATACGCTTCTCTTATGTGTGAGATACGAGTGTGACAAGGTGAATTATTTTGATTCGAATGTCAAAGCATTATTGCAGTGTTCAAATGCAATGTCGATTAATATCCGAAGTGCGCTGCCAGTAAAATGGCATATTTCGAAATCGCGATCAAAACAATATTTTATTTTATTAAAAGTTCTCACTTCTCATTTTCCCTTTCCTCCTACAAGTGCTTTAATTTAAATCTTAAATTGTGTATTTATATATATATATATATGTATACATTTTTTTTTTTATTAAAGTGTAGTAGGTAGTTTTAAAAATAATAAAAAGATACGCTTTTGTAATACGAAGTGAATTAATGTGATTGGATTATCAGTGCTTCTAGCTTCAGGGCACATCATCTTCGAAAGGTACAGGTCCTGACGCAGTCGAAGGGAATCATCTAAGCAGTGAGTGATTTTTTTTCTATAATTTAAAGGTTTTCAGGATTCAAGAGTGCTTTGTAATATCTTTAATTATATTCACAAGTCTCACAATTGGGTTAAAAGATATTTTTTTTAAATTAATAAATGAAATGGAAATGTTAAAAGCTTTACCTGGCCAATAAGAGTGTAATTCGTAAATCAGATTATCAGGGATAAAATAAAACACAAGTATTTTAGTTACATTTTTGCTTTATAAATATTAGTCACAAAATTATACAGAAAAAGATTAATACTCAATGACTAGAATTTATAATATTTATTCAGATATAGAGACTAAAAATGGACTAGAAAATAAAATATAATATTTTTAAGCATCTTCACATCACACATCCTTTCCTTTATAAAAAAGCAAATAACAATAAAAAATACAGAAGAGGAAACTTCTTTTACAATGTTACCAGCTGCAATATCAAATTGAATATATCCAATTTTGAAACTGATAATTATTCATAGTGGAATTCCGTTTTAAGTATAAATTCAGATTAAATTCAATGTTGCCATATAAAATGGTAAATGTTTATTTAAAAAAAAAGGGTTTTCATTGTGTTTTGTCCATTCTAAAGTTGCAGTTTTCTGAATAACAAAGCACATACCGCTGATTACAAACATAAAAAAATATGAAATGAATCACAAACCCTCGTAGAAATAAACAATACATTATTTAGAAAACCCGATATTTTTGTGTACATCACCTTTTCATGTTTAGTGTAGTTTCGGGAAAAGTTTTTAGGTTTTCAATATAAATCTTTCATCACAAAGTTCATAATTTCAAAAAATAATACATTATTTGCTTCTCATTAGTACGGTCCTTAAAAATAGCCTGACTCTATTAGCTCTCAGATATTTTTTCCACCATAAAGAAATATTATAAATTATTAACATTTTTAATTAAAAAAGAAAATATTAACATTGGAAAAAATGCATTTTTTTTAATTAAAGGGGCAATAACGGAGTGAATTTAGATTTCCTGGAAAATGATTTTTTTAAATATGACATAACATATAATCAATAATTTTTTTCTGTGGTAATGCCACTTTTAATTTAAAAGATATCACAAGTAAGTGATATGTTATCAATTTCACTAAAAAACTTAAGGATATAATTTATAATAGAAACAGGCTAATTCAATGGACTAAATGGACTGAAAAATTGGAACAAGGGTCTTAAAGGACTAATCACAAATAAAAACAATAATTAAACAAATCCACATGATATTCTAAGACTTTAACCTTTTTTAGTTAACACCGAAGGGTAATTTCTATAATCAGTTGAGTAGATGCTTTATACAATTTATGTGAATGCAGTTCAATGTTTTTTTCCGAATAACACAATAAAAAATATAACAAAATCATCAAAAATATATCAAATAATTTAGAACAAGTATTAAAATGAAATAAAGTTTCTTAAAATAAAGCTTTGGGTTCTCGTGGTAACAAAATATTGTCATAACTAAAAAAAATTGCACAGAAGTATTATTATTGCAAATTATGAATAGGCACCTATCTAAAAACACATTTGCAAAGAAAATTAAACATTCTTCTACTATTCACCGAAATATAATATCCTATCAAAACTATCTATGTTTGGAATGACGATTCATTTCCAGTTAATTTAAAATTGCATACTTTATCTAAAAGTTTCTAATAATGACAAGCATCTTATTAAAATGTGGTATTTATAATTAAGAATTGCCATAGATTATAGAACTATAAATGATTGAAGGCACTGATAAAACATAGGCATTAATTTTGGAAGTTTCACAGTTTTATTACCCCAAAGTAAGACAAGTAAAGTAGACGTCCGATGCAGACAACTATACCCATCTATATTGACTGATGGGGTTCTAAAATGGTCCGTCACTTATGAATAAAATAGTTTTGCTAGTTTAGTGACCAATGCAATTATAGTTCTATTATCATTGCAATTGCCTTAAAAGTTACAATAATTGATAGCATATTGTACATTTAAAAAGGCGAAAATACCATATCATTATGTAGCATTTGAATTCTTAACACATGGTTCATGAGATCATTATACAAAAATATTGTTCAGTAATGTTAACTAATTATTATTGTAAGCTTATAATTTGTACAGTTTACAAAAGCTGTAGTTTGATGTATTTTATATTAATTTAATCATTGCGAATGTCATTTTGATACTGGTATAGTACGACATTGTTTAGTATTGTAGCCTTTAAAAACTATTTATCTTGCATCAAATCTAGACATAATTTTATTATACAATTTTCTGACCATTAAATAATTTTAAAGCCTTAATCTACATCTAAAAAAATTGACTACAATGTATGTTTTTCTTCAATCTGTCTAAGTTTTGATATTGTTTATTATATGTGTAGAATAAATAGACAAAGGATTGAAGTAAATTAAAAGTACTTTTAATAAACTCGAAATCAAAGTCTATTTAAAATTGAATATATTGGAGCCAAAATTAATTTGATCATATAAATTTATTTTTAATATTATTATACTGACTAAATGAAATTAGTAAAAATACCTAGATGCAAATTTTAAAATAAATAAAATCATATCAGGATGTTATAATACTTTTTAAATAAAATCTTTGTAGTGGAATATTAATGCAATCACAATATTAATTATGAGGAAAACCACCTACTTAAAAATATTGCACGCATCGCAAATGAGAACGATTTTATAAGTAAATAACGTAAAATAAAGGCTTTGACAAAATTTTATTGTAAAATTAAATGCAACAATGATTTACAGGAACTCAAGATTTTTAAATGAGAATTTAATTAATCATTCATATGAAAAAAATGCTCTTCGATGATTTAAAAAGTGTACATTTATATTTCAATGTCTCCTTTGATATCTGTAAAGCCAATTTGGTTTACTTAACTTTACAGTCAACATCACAACTACCAGAACGATAGCGCCCATATTTGCACTTCTCTCTAAGGCTCAATATTTTTGAGATGGCATGGGAATTGAACCTGAAACCTCCCCACTCAGATATTGAACTTAATGAAGATTGACAAAAAATAACAGTGTATTCAGATATAGTGAATGTATTTTGATGATTGAGATCTATTTACGAACTGAAATGCAATTTGTCAAAGCCGAAAGAAGATTTGCTAAACAAAAAGCAAAATAATTTTCAAACATAACAAATTAACCGGTTAACTGCCGCAAAATTTTGAGTCCATAAACAAACTAAACCCGAACGTGCCCGATCGGGGACGCTGGCAGTGAACCGATTAATAACAATATACACATTCACCTTGCTTAAGTGTTATAATACAATTAGTATTGTGCGCAGACAGAAGCCAAAATCACTGGGAATATAGCCAAAATAATCTATACTCAGTTCACAAACAAATAATTTTTAATAAAGATATTCATTTAATAATGCAATTTTTGGTCACTAATATCGTACTAGAAAAGAACATATTACAAGAGTATTTACTGTTGAAATTACGAGTGTCAATGAGGAACGATTTTAACCTTCCCTTTACAAAGAAAAGTGTAAGTAATGATGTTTAGATTTGGTTCGGTTGATATGCTGTACTTTTAAAACTAAGTAAGTATTAAGTAATTATTTGGTATGAATTTTAGATACAACAACAGATTTGTTAAAATGGTTTTAAGAATAATTGGTAAATTATGACTGAATCCTGAAAAATGTGTGATTGTGCAATATGAACCAAGAAAAGGTAAGTATATTAAAACTATAAGTATGTTTAACATTTGTCAAAAAATGAAGTAAAAGAAATATAAAATTAACATTGATAAATTTTGCGTGCAAATGATTTTATTAAGTTTATTATTATTATTGACGCATAAAATCCATGTTTTCGTATAAAAGCTTGCGTACTAACATAATTTGATCATTTTATAAATAAGTGATAAATTGTGAATATTAATATAGTTAAAAATGATACTGGTGGTTAAATTATGTCATAGCTTGACCACTACCATTAAAATAATTACTTCATACACTCATACAAAGGGCTTGTAAGTACAAAGATAGTACTGTTACGCAGATATAAATACGGTCCTCAAGTGGTCGTAGATGGTCCAAACCTCACGCGAGTCGGGTAACTACTCAATATTGGTAGAAATTTACTGAGGGAGCTAGTTGAACAACAGGTGCAGCTGTTGGGAGTGGAAAGCACCAATAGCTGTAGGAAATGTGAAGAGAATGAAGAAACACCCATTCGTCTATGGTGACAATGTCCCGTCTTGTGGGAAGAAGGCTCAGATATCTGCGGAGCCACGTTGTGGATCGATAAATACTCAAAGACAACCCCGGTGAACTTTATGAAAGGAACTGGGTTACTGTCAAAGGAAAAAGGTGGAACACGGGAGATGACACAGTGGGTCTATGGCCCGAGTGCTTATGAGAACTATGGTGAGCCTTTTTATTGGAGTGGTTGAGCTTTAATAATATTATATTAATGTCATGGAAATCGCTCAATTTAATTATTAGTACAGAAAATAGACTTTAAGAAAATTAATTTGACAAAAAGGTATTTGACTGAGGAAATATCATGAAAAGCTTGTAACAATAATAATTATAAAATAATATGACAATTTACCACTTCCTTTACTTTACAATTACACTTTATTAGTTAAAATTATTTGTTAGGAATGTCAGTTTATCAATTGGTTAGGTTAAATATTATTATATTTTAATGATCACAAATATTGAGTTACTTTGTTAATTACCAATAGACGTGAACAAAAATGATTTCATGTGTTAGTCAAAGTCAACAATAATTAGGAATATTGCATATTGCATGCAAATAATGCACGTTTTGATTAAAACTAAAATTCAAGAACTACTAAAGCAAAGGATGCAAAACAAAACAAAATTAATGATCAGTGTTTTTACAATAGCTCTAAAGTCGTTTTTGTAAGGTCCATCAAACTTAATAATCAACATCACAACACCCAGACTGGCAGTCAAAAAAAAAACCATCTTATGATATATTTTTGACAGGAATAGAACGGAATCTGAAATCTCTGACTCAAATGCTAAGACCATTACGCTACACAGCCCGCCGTAAAATGTAGCCAGTTCTAAGATGGCTACCATTAGTATACATTACAAGCACAGAAAAAGAGTAAATGTTGACTTAAAGAAAATAAAAAAAATTGTAGGACAACAATGGAACTTGCCCTAAAGTGTGCCGAACAATTTCTAGAATCCAATGATTGAAATAAATTCAAGATTAACTGGTATTTTTACTACTATTGATTGGTGACTAAATAAAAGATATTTTACGAAAAAAATATACATTCAATATTATTTTTAATTTATCAGTGTAAAAATATTTTTTTCAAATAAATTATTCAAAATGAGAAATTGATTTAAAAAACATGCATAAAATGACTACTTACAATTTCATGACAGGATTTCCTGCTTTGATTAAGATTATTTTATAAGCGGCACATTTTTTTATAATAGAGAGGTGCTAAAATTACTCATTATAAAATTACATTGTGGTGTCTGTTAATATTATAAATTAATATCTTATGCGACAAAACAAAAAAGGTATAATTTATAATAATTTCAAATTTACAAATAAAGAGAGCAAATTTGTATACTTTTCTTGCTCAAATAAAACCGCAGAGGTATAAATAATTACTATTCATATTTTCAGAGAAATCTATGAAAAATGTCTTCTGCTTGTTCGCAGTATTTATCGTTTGTTTTATTTCAATTTAATTCTGGAAGAAATTATATCTAAAGCTGCATTTAGACTGTTTTGCACATAATACACGTACTAGCAACACAAAAAGCCACCATTATTTGTGGAATTACCACTAACAACACACTGAATTCTGTACCTTTAAAAGATGCATATTGGTAAGCGGTCAAATAACCTATTCGACACTTGAGAACACAATTTTTTTTTACCTAGATGTGTGATCTATACTAATTTTAAAGAAAACAGATGTCGCCAATTTAAATTTACATAAGACCTTTTGACTCCTAGACCCCAGACAAGCCAGTTGAATTGATTACCTGTTCAAAAAAAAAAAACTCCGTATTTGAATTTTTTTTATTAATTTCATCGAAGTAAGGAAAAATTGAGCTTACTTTGGACACACAGACATGCCCACAATACACTTTTATTGGTTTATCTCTTCAGTGGTGAACAGTCAGTGAGTCACTTTTGGCAGACACAAGTAAAGTCATTTCACAACGCAAAAAAACATTATTTTAGATTACTGCACTTATTAAACTTTATGTAAGTATGGATTTTTGTGCGTAATGTTTTCCGTAAATGATAAATTGTGCGTGTGATAACTGTTTTACTCTTATCAAATAGTCATCTCTCAATAAGTACGCCTCAAATGTATTAGATTCAGTGTGTTGCCAGCAACATGCAGTCCAACAATCCTCATCACGCTTATGCAATGTGCGCCGTATAACAAACAGCGGTAACACGGAGGGATATCAAGGTATGTTATTCTATGAGTATCAAGGTGTGTGACGGCTCATCGCACGCCCTGAGTTTTGTGGTGGGCCGTTGTGGGTCTCCTGCGTGCCGTCATGGGCTTCTTGATCTCGAGGTCCGCCTCGCGAGTTAGCGCTGAATTAAGAACCTGGGGGAGATAAATAAATAATTGGTGGTTAATGGTGAAAGTTTCGTTTTTGCTACATTTATTTATAAGACTTTAACCCAATACCTCCGAGCATGTGTATAAAGCAGGGGTGTTTCAAATTAAATCACATTTGATGACCATTAAACCGACGATCAGCACCATTTTGACATTTGAACGGTCCCTGTTAAACGCCGATTTTTGGCCTGTTTCAACTTTTGATCAAATTGTGATCAGCTGTCAAACATAGTGGTTGGGTTGATTTGATGTACTTTAAGCCCCCCATCCGTAGACTTACTTCTCTCAGTGCGGCGGGCACAGCAGGCTTCTTGTACGCCTTGGTGGTGGAGCCCAGCACCTCCATCTTGAGCTCCAGCAGGTTCTCGCACTTGTAGCGGAGCTCGGTGCGCCCTCGGAGCGTCTCGCTGATGGGGCGCCGCCGCCCGGGGAAGGCCATGGGGCGCACAATGGCCTGCGAATCGTCTTCACGCCTGGAATTAAAAGGTTGAGAGAAAGAGATTAATTTTTAAGTTAGATCATTGTTCAGTTTATCAGGTTACCTTTGAGCTTAAAGACAATTAACTTTGTTAAAAAACTCGAAGAAAACTCTTTCAAGATATTTTTGACACAAAAGTTGTCTCTTGACATATTTGTACATATTTACTATCAACTTTCTTCTGGGACATTTTTACCATAAGTTTTCTCTTTTAATTTACATAGATCTAAAGAAAAATACCTGCAATTTGTAGGTCAAAGCTGTTTCCGTCTTTGATACTAACAAGGTAACAATATATATTTTTATTTTGTACTATATCACAGATGAGTCCTAATTGAGAAATATTGAGGTGGAAGAAAATCGGAGAGGAAGAGGGGAAAAGGTTTGGGAAGTACCTGCCTTCAGATCTGACATAAATATCACTTTTACGCAATGTTTTTGAATAAAAGTCTCTCACTATTGCGTTACTGTGAGTAAATTCGACTCTGGGGTGATGTGTAAATACACTATTTTTAGATTTCATAATACATATATGAAAAAGCCCATATCTTCTTATCGAGTCATAGCCCCATTTCTGAGAATTGTGACCCCCATTTCTATTGCCCTGATGAACCAGACTCCTCCACTCCTCAAAGGTCTACGCTGCATGGAGAGTCGTGGACACCGACATTCCGGACGCTTGATCAGTTCAATGCATCGGTGATCCTTCCCTGTTACTTCTGCCTTCCACTTTGCCAGTGACCATGAGCTTTTCCAGGTTCGAGTTCCCAGTTTGGCGATCAGCTTGTCTATAAATATCTTAGTATGTTTTGTAGGCAGACAGTTGATAGCCTATTGTGGATGCCTATTACCTTAAATGTAGAGTATAATTTATTTATTATATTCTTACTTATTATGTAGATACATTCTATATTTTCAAAATTATTATGTACTAGGTAGCTAGAAAGCCACTTTTGCAAATTGTCATCCTAACACAGACGTATGCCTAGTGGGATGAGCAATGTACCAACCATTAAAAACAATATATTTAGGTAAAATAATAAAATAAATAATATCAGAATGGGTAGATTAAGGTGCTTGGCTGTTCATGGAAAGGCCCATAGCAACATAATACATTTCAATTATACTTTGTCAGGTTTCTAACTCGCAACCTTTTGACTCATAACCAAAGCTCACACTCAATTTTTTTATTTGCCAGTAATTGGGCAGTATTTCCACTCAATATGATTCTCATTCACCTCAAATCGTGTGGTATCTCCCACTCGTTACGATTATTATTCACCTGTAATCGTGCAGTATTTTCACTCAATATGATTCTTATTACCCTGTAATCGTGCAGTATTTCTACTCAATATGATTCTCATTCATCTGTAATCGTGCAGTATTTCTGGTCAATGCGATTCTCATTCACCTGTAATCGTGCGGTATCTCCCACTCGTCAGTGTCCTCGTTGTAGCGCACCCGGTAGACGAGGGGGCGGCCTGCCTCGGGCACGAAGTTGTCGGCCAGCAGCAGCTTGCGCTTCAGGTCTGTGATGAGCTCCTCCTGCTGCGCTTCACGTTCGCGGCGCTCCTGGTCGTGCGCCTCGCGCGTCTCTACCATCTCCTCGCGCACAGAGGCGTACTTCGCCATGCACTTTTTCAATCTAAAAGAAGTTTTAATATTATATTCTTTCAAAAAATGATAGGTTGTGTGGAAAATATCCACATTGTATCAGAAGACTGTGTTGGCGGTCTCGTAAGAAATTATTAAGGACATAGAATCCTATCTTACCCAGGATATCAGGTATTGATAGGACACTGTTTGGAAGTTTTTATGACATAAGCAGTAGTGTAATATCCATTTTAGAACTAGGGGTGCAGATACCCAGCATTCCTGAGATAAACACTGTTAGAAACAGCCAACAATATCTATATATAATAAAATTTTCAAATCATTTCAAGAGCAGTGGCGGCTGTAGCTCTCTCTTAATGATGAGCCAGTGGATGCACTTTAATCTTAACTATAAAGCGGAAAATCTGTTTGTATGACACACCAAAATGTATCAAACGGTGAGGTCTGGACATCATGAAATTTGCACAGCATTTTTCTGTTTGTGATTTCTAGACCAACGCAACTACATATTTTCATTATAAGCTATAAAACTTAAAAATATTTATTTTGCAGTAAAGAAATAAGATAATACGTTATATTATTCAATAAGAAAAAGAGTGTTTAGACCCGAGGCAAGGCCTTGCAGTAACTACCACCGCAGTTGTTTAAAATTCTATACACGCATGTGTATTATCTAATAGTCAAAATAAAAGGAAGAATTAGTATTTTACCAATTGTAATATGTAAATAAGCGTAGAAGAATCATTAGGAGATGGTACCTATTTGTTTTGTGATCAACCTCTTGTTGAAGTGTGGCAAATGTGTTGTTAACAATGACGGTGGTTTCTTCTTCCAGGTCTATTTTCTGTTGCATTTCGACCTGTAATTAAAATGATTTGTTACAGCAGATTTCCTAATGCATAACAGAAACAATTTTTTACACTTGACAAAAAGTTTTAAACCACATTTAAGCTGCTTTCCGAGAGTCTTCAGTTCTAAGAATTGCAGTAACCCTTCAGTGTTTTCACATAAACTATGCCATAGACACAGTTCGATAGATCCACTCTCACATAGAAACTTCCTTACCTCTCTCTTCTTCCGTTCGGATATCTCGATGCTTCTTTGCTCCAGAATGATCTGGCTTTCGTTGAGGTTGTTGATGATGTCCTTCTCGCCGCCCCCTCCGCGCACCAGCCGGTCCTGTAGCAGCTTGATCTTGGCCTCTAGCTCCGAGGTCTTGCAGCGCTCCGCCTCAATGTGGGACTCGGCCTCCATGCTCTGGTTTACCAGCTCTACGGTCAGGGCTTCTACTTCCACTGAAAAAGAAGAAATTATATTAAATACAACACAATCTTGGAGGACACGAAGAGATACCTTTGCGAAACAGTGTAGTCAGTATTGTTGACTTTATACTGACTCGATAGAAAGAGGCTAAGATATATTAAAAGATGTTGGATAGCCTATTAGTTACCGCCCACATGGAATTCGGACACTTTTAATAAATATATTTGAACATATTAAACAATACAATATCAATACACTATTGAAATGATTTATAAAGTCAAAATATCACACAAACACTAATAACAGAAAATTTGCCTAAATAATGATGGAAGCGTTTTGTGGATTTTATGTCTTTATATCATTGAAAATGTGAAAATTCTAAAGTTCGGTCAAAAATATTTAAAACTCTTGAAATACCTCTGAAAACTGATATTTTACAATCTTTGTTCGGTCTTATTTGAACATTCACGCATAACACATATCACCATCATGTTTGATTTATTTCTATGAACACTGCAAGTTTTTTGATAAACACAAATATAGGAAATAACCTCAAAATCCGTTGACGTAATTTATGCGACTCGATGATGTGAAGTTAGCGCGGATGGAAAACATTTGTACATACTTAGAAGTTAGAAGTAGACTTAGAAGCTTTTTGTTGAATTTATGTCTTTATATCATTCAAAATGTGAAAAATTCTTAAGTTCGGTCAAAAATATTAAAACTGTTGAAATACCTCTGAAAAGTGATGTTTTGTAATCTTTGTTTGGTCTTATTTGAACATTCACGCATAGCACATATCCCATCATGTTTAATTTATATGTATAACCACGATAAGTATTTTAATCAACAAAAATATAGAAAATAACCTCAAAATCAGTTGACGTAAGTTATGCGAATCGATGATGTGAAGTTAGTGCAGACTGAGAACATTCTAACATTCTTAGAATTGCTGAGATATTATGTGACGACTTTTCTTGGCTCTTTCTCTCTCATGGTATACGACGTAAAAACCTGGAGAAAGTGATTTATCGCAAATTTGTTTAGGTTAGGTAAAAATATTAGCTATACCTCCTTATATCCGTTACTCCAAGAACACAATTTTAGAGGGGTCAACCCATCAACTGTCTGCCTACAAGGTATGCTAAGATATTTTAGACACGTTTCTTGCCAAACTGAGAGCTCGAACTTGGAGAAACTCGTGGTCACTGGCAAAGAGGAAGGCAGGAGAAGCAGAGGAAGATCATTGATGCGTTGGACCGATCAAGTATCACAGGCGTCCGGAACATCGGTATCCGTGGTTCTACATGACAGTTGTTAAATTTGACGGGGGTTTAAACAACCTTGACAAATTTGACGGCCTCCATGGTCGAGTGGTAAGACACTCAACTACGAATCCAAAAGTTGCGGGATCGAACCTGGCGTGCGCCAATAACTTTTATTTAATTAATATGTGTCATAACACATTTAATTCATATAAAAATAATATAAATTATATTTGCGGCACGTTCCAGAGTGGTAGATACTTTAAGTATCGCCCTGGTGAAACACCACCATTTAAAATCGAAACGTTGCTTGAAATGGCTTTAGCCATGTTTGGTGACCAGACCTGAATAGCCAGTTACTTTCCAACCTTCCTCTTCCCCATCTCCTTCCCCTCCCCAGTACCTTCAGCCTCACAACATACCCCAATTGGGGATGCCATAGTCTCACTTGCTCTAGATGGTTGGGAGCAGTTGGAACACTTTTGTGGTATTCACTATAAAAAATTTAAAAATACCAACAAACAAAAACAAAAAGGCCTTAACATCCTTGGGATCCCATTGCGGACCGGCTTGTTCTTGATGCATGGGAATAGTGTGAAGAAGTGACAAGATATATTTCTACCGTTGTTCTCCTGTGGCAGTGGGGAGCTGGTCTTGGTCCTCGGAACCCGCTTGGGCTTCTCTTTCTTCTTCACCTCCGTCACCTTGCGATCCATCAGCAGCTGCCGCAGTCGGGCTATCTCCTCCTTGTACTCGTGCAACTTCGCGTCTTTAGGATCCTCGTTGCGGACTGGCTTGTTCTTGATGGCTGAAAAAAAAAACAAAAAATATTAATAATAGATATTTAGAATCTGTCATCCATTTAATTACAATTTTATACAAAAGCGAGATAGAGGCATAACTTATTTTTACTAGAGTCCCAGTTCAAATATGGCTATAATTCATAACGATAGAATAAATGAGTAAAAAAAAATGCTTGTAAACAATGACTAACTCTATTGTTAAAAATGAGCATATAAGAAGGGTGAATGACACATGGTGGGTGAAAAATACACCAAAAATTTTATACAACCTTAATTTCATTTGATAAAAAAATTAAGTTAGCCGAACGCCAAAGAGGTTTCTCTTTATAAAGCCTGCAGGACAAAAGAGTGTTGGGATTGGCTAGATGGTGTGGAGGCAAACAACCCATACTTTGGCGGGACAGGAACGGTAGGAGACAGGCAGGAGTAGAGGTGTTTCCTAGAGATGAATAGGATTCTACAAGGGTTATAGCCCTGATGATCCTGATGAACATTCCAAATGTCATGAACAAAAAGATGTTTCCATTGATTCTAACAGCTTCAGATAATCCAAGACAAATTATAGTTAATATTGAAATAAATTACGCACCTTTAGCTCTGTGTGAGTATCTCAAAGTAGTGATTGTCTCTTCGTAATTGTACGACGCAGGTCCGATGTTGGCGATCATGATCGTTTTGGAGTTTCCTCCCAGCGAGTCTTGCAAGACCCTCGTTAGTTTCGAGTCTCTGGAAAATATACACAAATTTAAAATAGATTTAAAAAATTGGCATTTCAGCAATTCCAGAGGGAAGACATCCAGTGGGCCGCCCCAGACAAAGTTAGCCAAACCAACTCCAGAGGCTGTGCGAGGAGAGGCTGGACCTGCAAGTAGTCTAAGACACGGATACCTGGAAGCACCTTGTCAAAGCAATGGGTCCCCAACCCAAATAGGAGAAGATAAGATGCGATCAAAAAAAATGAGTACAACAAAATTCAAATATGTAGAATTTTGATTCTCTAATGAATTGATATCTGGACTGGTGGAACACAAGAATCATGGTCTGAGTAGAGAAAGCAAGGACTTCCGCAAATGAAGTAAACTGACGATTTGAAGAAAACTGTCAACTATCAATGGATAAGGAGAAGACTACCAGTCTCAGTCCCTTAGTTGGGTTAGGTTTAGAAGGGTATGCACAATGCGATGGCAAGCATGTATCAATCTCTGTGTTGATGATTTATAATATGTTATATGAATATTATTAATACCTGTATGGAACGTGCGGAGAGTTTTCTGCCAGAGCTGAGATGACATTGCCAAGGCTGGACAGGGCTTGGTTGATTTTAGAAGCCTCCCGCAAACGATCGGCCGATGCATTGGTCTTGCCCTGACGTTCACTTCCAGCCAAGTCTACGAGGTTTAGCTTTCCAACCCTGGAAATAACAATAACAAATAATTAATCTTAATTCCTTCCTACAGCCCCTACCTTAATCTACCTCACGACGTTGCCCAAACGTGGGGCAATATAGTTTCCCTGGTTATAGGCAGGATAGATCTTGTCAGGGAACACAAAACAAATTATATATTATTTATTTCTTATGAATTTCTGTTCATTATTATTTTGTTACTATTATTATTACAATGTATTGATATCAATTATGGAAGGTATTGCATTGCACTACTCCTGCATACCTTCCGGAATAAAACTTTTATTATTATTATTATTATTATTATTACTGCTAAAGGTAGTAAAGTTGCTTACCCAACACAGTTCCACTTACCTACATTAAACATTTTAAATAATCATATATAAAATAACAAAATACGTAGCAACTTATTTCAAACTCTCGTCACATTTGATAACCATCAAAACGACGATCAGTGTCATTTTGAATTCTCCGCCCGTTTTGACATTCATCATCAAATTTTAATGTGATGGAGTTTGAAACACTCCAGCCTAAATAAACTAATGTTTATTTGTAAAATAAATAATAATTGAGGAAATTTTACCAGGAAATGGTGAATAGCTAGTCAAATAAAATAAGCGAAAACGTTATGAAACATAAACACAATGCAGTCCAGATGTGAACTGATAATGATACTAGTCTTTTGGAGGCCGTCTGTATCGGTGAAATACAGTTTACAGAACATGAGTGATTTATTTTTACTTATTAATATATCTGTTTCCATGGTTTCAGGTGATTGAGTTCCACTGTGGCGAATTTATTTTTAGTTAAAATAAATAGTTCTATGAAAAGGGCACCGATAATAATATGTCGGTTTTTCTAAAGAAACCCTCTAAACCAGATTTGTATGAATGCAATTAAATAAATTAAGGTAATGTTAGCTGTATCTGTAGTAACCACAAGTGTGTTGGGGTCTTAGAGTATATAGAGTGGTATCTATCCAAGGCAGTGTAGTCAGTTTTTGATGATTATTACCTGACACGGCGGACCTGGGCGTGGCTAAGACTAAGGCTAGGGTATTTATACATCCATTCATCTCACATATCGACATAATGTTTTTGTTTATTCGTATAACCACTTTTTCACAGTATTGTTATCGATAAAAATATACCATCTAACCTAAAAAACCGTTTAGTTGTGTCAAGTTTAGTGGCCTGATAAAAAATGTGAGCGGAGTCCCGCGGTGACCCAGGAGCCCAAGATCATTGTGACAGTACGTAGAAGCGGAGTATTATATTTGCTGTCTCTTTCACTCTCATGGTGTACGACGTGAAAAAAACCGGAGAAAGTGATTTATCGGAAGTTTGTATCGGTTGGGTAAAAATAATTAGCTCTCTCTCTCCATACATTGTTTCTCCAAGGTTGGGGTTGTGTCCGGGTGCCCTGAGTAAGCTCTATTTTTCCTTACTTCTGGTGAAATTGATCAAACTTTTTCAAATATCGAAATTTTTCTCGAGTAGATGATCAATTTAATTGGCCTGTCTGGGGCCTAGGAGTCAAAAGGTCTTATGTAAACTGGCGAAATCAGTTTTCTTTCAAATCGGTATAGATCACATTTCCTGGAATAATCTCTTCAGCGGTGTTGACTAATATTAATAACAGATATTTTCACATCACATCAGCAGTTGATGCATATATCGAAATATCACAGTTCCCATGGCAATTTTATTTTATAAAGAAGTTTTAACTTCAAATAAGCTCAGGAATCAATGGTTAAAGTGTGTCGGGTACGTCCTGCAACACCATGTATAAAAAATTTATACCTTATAGACTCCGTTCCCTTGTGAGCCATCTCCACCGTGATGAGAAAGATAGCGTGAGAGCGCGATGAATGTTCGTTCATGTCCGTTCGTCCGGTTGTGCGGTTCCTGTTGCCAGCCTTCATCACCCGGCCCATGTCCGATGCCGAGCGGCACACGACTGAGGTCATGTCCGGAATGTAGAATCCGGTGTACTCCTAGAAATTGAGAGATCGGTTGGTTATTCAGTGAAATGTTATATCGGAATGGAAGTGGATTATTCAGTAGAAAGAATGTTTTTTTTTTATATCACGCTTTAAATACTCCATTTACATATTTGTTTAATTATTATTATTATAAACTTAAACACTAGCAAAGTTTTACCGTGATTTTATTTTTATTTAATTTTATTCGGAAAACATTTTATTTTAATTTTTATACGAATACCGCACAAGAGTCTCTACTGCTTCCAACCGTCTAGAGCCAGTGAGACTATGGCATCCCCAAATAGGGTATGTTGTGAGGCTGAAGGTAGTGGGGAGGGGAAGGAGATTGGGAAGAGTAAGGTTGGGAAGTACCTGGCTATTCAGATCTGGTCATCAAACATGGCTAAAGCCATTTCAAGCAACGTTTCGATTCTAAATGGTGGTCTTTCACCAGGGCGATACTTAGAGTATCTACCACTCTGGAACGTGCCACAAATATATTTTTAATTATTTTTATATGAATTAAAATGTGTTATGACACATATTAATTAAATAAAAGTTATTGGCGCACGCCGGGTTTGAACCCGCGACCTTTGGATTCGTAGTCGAGTGTCTTACCACTCGACCACGGAGGCCGTCCATACATACAGTCGTATTAAAAATAAGGTCATAATTAATTTGTTCAATGTTGCATTAACCAGTGATATTTCTGCTGGGAATAAATATTGTTTACGAAAAGAAAAAAAACATTTTTGACTAAAAAACAATAATTTCCATGGAAATTACGTTTGAAATTTGATTTTTCTTGGTTTGGCCAAAAGCAAAGATGTTAATGTACAATTTTCTCATCGTACTCTTTTTTCATTCTAAAATTACGGTAATGAAGGTTACTGACTTATATTATAGGACCCTCATATGTTGATATTATCATGATTGATTTATAGGGTATTGTGCCGTGTTGCGCTTCCTTCTCCTTGTAGGCTTATATTACCTGCCCCCGCAGCGTGAGCCCCTTCTTGCTGCCGTCCTTCCTGAGCAGGTCCTTGACCTCCTCCATGTACAGCTCGATGTAGGAGCAGCTGACCAGGTAGGTGAGGTCCTCGCTGGCCTCCGACTGGATGTGGTGCCAGATGTGGCTGAAAGTGCGCGGTACGATGCCCTCCTGGGTGACGGTGCCCTCCATGGTGTGAGTCTTGCCGGTACCCGTCTGCCCGTAGGCAAACACGCAGCCGTTGAAGCCATCCAGCACCGAGTTGACCAGCGGACGGACCTAGTGAACATTATATAACAATGTTAAATACCGTTAATTTTAACACCGAAACGTGTTATCTGTGGGAAAAATTTAATGTGATGAGAAACACTAAGCACCTCATATCTCTCGTTAGAAATCTGAATGCCGAAGAACGCGCTTGTATCAAGATTGACACCCAAACATCGGACACATTTAAAGTGAAGAAACTCTTATTATACATAATGCATAAGGTTTAGTGATGGGAAAAACTTCAAAGTTTTGTGAAAGGTGAAGGCTTCAATTGAATTAACAGTTCAATCGCTCAATTCGCACCGTAGTAGGTAAGTGTAGCGTGTAGTGTAGGAAGTAGGAACTCGAGTGACTGCTAACTCGTTCGTTTGTGGAATCAGTTCACAGTTGCTTCACGAACTTCACGTCAGAAGAGTAAAATTGAAGTACTACAATTGAAACATTCGCACAGTGAGAAATGTGTGAAGTGTGAACTGCTGAAAAATTAAGTAGTTCTTTGTAGTAGTTCGTACAGAGCCGTTACATCGCTAATAAGGTTCTTGATGGTTGGGAAGCTGGAATAAAAATTGGTGGTGAACAAAATCTCTAATCTCCAATATGGCGACGACACTACCATTGCCTTTTCTGAAGAAGAAATGTAACACGAGGAGTTGCTAAAGTAGAGGAAGAAAGCCATAATCTAGGCCTGCTGATCAATAAATATAAAACAAAACTAATAGTGATTGACAGGGCAAACACCTTTGTAAGAACGAATGCTTTCACAGGCTTAGAAACGGTAAATGACTTGATATAATTAGTCTCGTCTATAAGTGGCGAAGGAGGCTGCAAAACAGAGATGAAAAAAGGGATTTGCATGACGAAAGACGTCACAAGCAAAATTCACAAAAGGCCACGATTCTCAGCAATGAGGCAGTGTCTAAAGAAGGATAAAGGGTTTAAATTGATAATGGCAAACTAAATAAGTTACTAGGTAGTCTGGACCCAGTCCTTGGATATGAAACTGACTGTCAGATAAACGGACTAATTTCAAACCTCTTACATTTTCTTCTGTCTGTACTTTATGAGAAGGTTGTTTCAGAAGATTTTAGGGTTATAATGTAAAAATAATAATTTAATTCAATGGTCACCATTTCATCGTAGAGGCTTTCTTGCGTAGCATTCCAGTCGTAGGCGGCATCGTAGGTGAAGAGCTTATCCTGCCCCTTGGGGCTGGCTACCTGCACCACCCCACGGTCATTCAACACCTGGACTATCTGTAAACAGCAAGAAAAATACCACATTATTAGACATAGGGAGGGTGTTCAAATGCATAACAGGAGGTTAATTTTTTTTCATTCAAATTAAAAACATCAACAAACGGTAATAGATATTAGTGAAAGATTGTCGGTACATTTATTGTTATATAAGATGGATACTGGTTTAGGCCGTTTGTCTATGGTTACGACATGTGTGTGTCATAAACAAAACTTAGTAACTACAAGTAAGTAGTTAGTAACCCATTTATGTGCTTAGTAGCTGTAAGAAATGTTCTTATTCGCTCCATAGTTGTTGTTTTTCTAATGAAATACGGAATTTGTTGGGTTGTGTCAACAGTGTTGAAAGTTTTGCGAAGTGTTTTCAGTGAAATCAACACAAAATAAAATTTCAAATAGTGATGCAATTTAAGATTTCAGGGTACAAAAATGCCTCAAACATTTTCTTTAGCAAATTGATAGAAGTATGATAGTGTTAAATCAAAAAGTCAAGCGTCTTTGAGGTGATGTTTATTACTAAATGGCGCTACAAAAAATTGTGGGGAAATGCGTCATACTTTGATTACTGTTTAATTATTAAATTTTAAAAGAGATATTATCTACTTTATTATCCAATTTTATGTGGTAAGATTATTGGATGAAAAATAAAACAGTATTATGTAGTAGAATGATGTCCCATCAAAGTTATTTCTTATAAACATGTAAAAATCATAGGAAATTAAAAATGATTACGTAGGTTATAATATATAAATGGTTCATAAATATTTATGAATAGCTAAGTGATCATATTATACAATTATCAAAGCTGCTTCATCTGATTGCCTCTGTTATTTAATTACCCTTATTAATAACTTGATTTTCGTCACTGGAAAACTTTCTGTATTGAATAACCCTGATTCTTTATGGAGGCAATGACCTAAAATTAAATCAACTACATAGTAATAGCGTTTGAAAGATGTATTTATGTAGATGCATGAATCATAACCCAATGAAGACAAATAAATATTATGCTTATTGAATTAATATAAAGAAAGAGGTTGGGACTCTTGCCTACCTCCACAGTGCCTAATATTAAAGATTCAATAAAATATTGAAGCAATAATAATTATTACATCACATGCAAGGAAAAAGATTATTACTGTAGCCCGGGATTTGACTTAGAAAGAGGTTGAAATTCAGGAAATCGGAATCCCCCAAGGGACGGTCTTTGAACCTGTATTATTTTTTAATTTGAATTAAATAATTAAATCATTCCTCAATAAGAGACTTGTGTAATTTGCAGATGCCACTTTCTTCGAAGCTTCACATAGAAAGAGATGTAGCACTATGATGATGAGAAGGTCTTGATTATGTTACCCCTGAGGATCTAATTGTCTTTTTAGGGTTTAAAGTGATTCTCGAGAAGACCAATCATAGGAGGGTGGAAATAAACCTGAAAGGTAATTTTTCAGAGTCAAGCTGTTGAGCATAAGATCAAGGCTATCCAAAATATTGGCCCAAGTAAGAGGAAAAATCGCAACACTGCTCAACACTCCAAAAAACAGCTGACATGAGAATGTACACCATCGGATCGAGAGATTGTCTCACTTTCTATAAATAGCTCAGCAAAAAACGCTCAAGTGTGCTTATCAATTTTTCAAGGGCCACTGGAGAATATCGATCAGATGTTATCAACGGCAATTTTTATCTGAAATTATATAAATAGAATACTTAATTTTAATATGTAGATTTCTACATGTTTTTTGTGACAGTACTTTGGTACCAACGCCTGATAGGAATATAGTATCCTTAATAATTGTATATAATTCCCATTTTTTCACTGTCAATTGTAAACCTTTAAAGTAAAAGCCCTCTCGGGGTATACAATAAAATGAATAAATAAATATGGAAAATAAATGTTGCGAGGCTTAAGGAAGTAGGGAGGTGAAGAAGATGGGGAAGACGAAGGCTGGGAAGTACCCGGTTATTTGGTCATTAAACATAGCTAAAGCCATCTCAAGCAATGTTTCTATTCTGAACGGTGGTCACACCCGAGTAATTCAGAGACTAGCTCTGATCTGTTATGAGATACAATTTACATTAAATCTTTTATATTAGAACACACAATGATGTGATCTAACTTTAAATAAATAAATAAATAAAAAAGGTAGTATAATATATAAATAAAACATAATACGAATTTAATTGTAGGTAACAGCACTTTTTCGATACATCTTCTTATAATTCAAATAATTAATAAATTGAATTCTATACACTATAAATATTGTAAGACAAAAACAATTACATTTTTAATAACGTGCTAGTACTTCTGAACACATCATGATAACTTATCATTGATAAGTTGTTAACATACTAAAACAATAACATTATGGAATGATATCGTGACTTTATGGGTAAACATAAAACAGTAAGATGATTAGCTCTTAGAACAATGGATATTGATAAGAAAACGTGTTCAAAACTACCTAACTATTGCTATTAATTCAATCAATTGTAATCTGTGACAGATATAGAGGAACTATTATGTTTTGATAAGTTTAACAAGAGCGATTTATACACTGGATAATTTTAGCAAGCCATTATAAATATACCTTTATGTAATTACCAAATGATTGAAAAATTGAGTTGTGAAAATAACCAAGCAATAAAGGTGGGAAACTCCAATAAACGCATAATATATCAGTAACCATCAATCTTTCATTATGTAAACTCATTGTAAAATCATCTATTTAAAAACAGAATGTAACCCACCTTATACGAGTATAGTTTCTTCAAACCAGATAGGTGTACGAGTATATAGTTATATAATAAGAAAATTTCAAAAGATTACTGAAGGAACATCACCAATCTTCAAAGAATATGAATGTAGAAAAAGACACAGAAAATAAAAAGATTAGATCGTGGTCGAGACTCGAACCCGGAACCTCCACATTCTCCGGGCATGGTGCGTCTACCAATTCCGCCATCCCAAACAATTCATTAAGCGTCATTTTTAACAATCACATACTTTTTGAGAACTGTTAATTTTATTATTTTTTATTTTTCCAATATTTTTTAGCAATATTATAATTAAGTTTAAAAAGTTAATTTTGATTGAAAAAAATAATTCTAGAAAGTCAAAGATCTCACGTAAAATTAAAAATGGATAATTCTATCCATGACGCCATCTATGTTTGCAACTGTGTTCAGGTAGAACATTGCTCACGATTATAAAGATGGTTGCCAAAAAGTAGCTTCCACCCTGGACATCACCTATCCTAGCGCAAACTTCAATGAATGCCACTTAACCTTTGTGATCATTTGGCAAATATTGTTGGGAAGTTGCTATACCAGAATGGTTGTAAATTTGTAAGAATGTGCCCTTAATTTTAAGTGATTTAACACATTTTTTAAGTGTGATTGAAATCGGGCATGCTGCATATTATTAATGGCTATGTCTCAGTGAAATTTAATGTTTGGCAGAACAAAAACCTTCCCACGACATATGACATACGTATGTAGGTCCACCCACGTGCAATGAGCAATAAGCATTGATTTAGAAGACATGAGATAGGTCTGCACGGTACACTAAATAACTTCTCAATGAAAACCGAAAAAATTGACTGGAAGTTATATAGACTAGACTAGAAGTAGGTGTTGATTGTTGGCAATCGTAAAATACTGATCAAAATGCTGAAGCTAATTAAAATTATTCCGGCAGTCACAAAGATGATAGATTGGTTGGCGGTGTCTGTATTACCAGTATTACAATGAAATATGCTTTGAGAATTGGTGTTATCGACCTCACTGCCACCGTTGCACAGTGCCCAGTTGGGAGCCAGTCACAGTAAACACGTGCCCAGCCACATTTTCAACAGAATTAGTTTTTTATACCAGACGTTCTAATGTTGAAGAGCTCTGCCCTAAAAAAATCAGTCAGCCTTTATATTACCTCTCTCTTACAACTTAAGTCCCTCCAAAACTCATGTTCACTCCTTTAACTCTCCCTGAATCATCCACAGCATCCCGAAGACGACATAAATGATTTCCCTCAGGGACTTCTGTGTGGAGTTAAAATAGTATATATTTTTATATAGGTCCTGAGATAAACGTCAAGTGATGTGGCGGTATAGTGGTATATACATTTTTCATGTTTTCGAGATGTTACAGGTGTAACTTCCGCCGTGCGTTTGGTATTGGTGATGAAACTTACAAAAAACGTTATTGAATAAATTAATTCAAAAAGTGGAAGGAATATCTTATGTTTTCTATTCCAATGGCAATCAGTATTAAGAAATGAGTGTGGAATGAATGTGGCATGATGCGTACAAAATCTTTATTCGCACATGATGAGAGAATTAAGAACAAGATGAAGATTTTAGAATATGGAGCAATTAATAAAGATGGTTCTTGTCTATGGAACGATGTTAGGGTTCTTTCTCAGAAAAATATGTTAGCACCTTTGAATCATCTATCATACCTATTTAAGAGTGGTAGATACTATCAGTATCGCCCTGGTGAAATACCACCATTCAGAATCGAAATGTTGCTTGAAATGAAAATAGCCATGTTTAGTAACCAGATCTGAAAAGCCAGGTATTTTCCAACCTTCCTCTTTCCTACCTCCTTCCCCTTTCCCCTCTCTTCAGCCTTACAACATACCCCAATTGGGTATGCCATAGTCCCACTGGCTCCAGACAGTTGGGACTCTTGTGCGGTATTCACATCTATTATTATTCATATATAAAAATACCTACAAAATATATGTAAATAAAATACTTTTATTTTTAGTGCCTGTGAAATTTACGGTGAAAAATAGGAAGGTAGGTTAAAAAAATCACGATAATCGAAAAACAAAACACCTCAACTATTACGCCGTTTCTCTGCAGGGATGGGTAGAGAGGATGGACTGCCATACAATTCTGTCTTGTCACACACTCCTTACTTTATTCACATTCATTTATCGTCATATACATGCTCTTCTATTATTCTGAGTCTTAGCATGACCTGACTCAAGTATTTGATTCACTTGATCGTGCCGTGTCTTCCTCGGGCCTTCCCGACATCTTCACCCCATATTTTCAAAACTAGATAAATGTTAAAAAGTCGGTTTGAAAAACACTATTTTCTAAATCTTCAAAAACTATCTCCTGATTGTTCGATGACAAAGGATGTTTTGTTGAAAATTGTAAGCAATATTGAAGCATGCCAAAATAAGCCAACTATATAATTAGATTTGGATGAGTGGGTAGAATTTTGTCTTTCAGACTATGTTTGGGGGTTCAATTCCCCGAGACTTAGAGTTAGTCATACATATTTAATTTGATCATCATTTGAATAACGTAAATCAATGAGCGTGGGCTGTATTTTTTGGGCATGTGCCCTGAACCCTGTGGTGAATGTTTGTCACTTCGAAGCCATGAAACATTGACGCTTTATCATAACAAGATGATGTCTACAAAATTATTTTCTTGCTTATTTTGAGGTAGATAGTCTCAGAATTGCCCTGGTAAAAGACCACCATTTAGAATTGTAAAGTTTTTTAATTTATATATTTTTTTTTTATTGAGGAGAAAACACAGATACATACACTAATAAATAAACAATATTAAACACAACGTGTGGAGAATTTGCCCGCATCCTAACTATGTATTTCTCACAGATTAAGCACTTATGAGCAGCAATAGATGAAGCAAGGTAGATGGCGTAGTACCTACATACAAATAAATTTAATATACATATAAAAGTGATGGTAAGTGTTGTTTGAATATTATACAATAGGCAGTAAATTTCATGTTATTATCATGTCCTTTACAGAATTAAAGCCTTCATATTTCTAGTTAAGATGAGGGATGAATAAAGGGGTAAAGCTGAGTACAGTGCCTGCATAAAAACAGTTGCCGGAAATGGAATTAACCGTATTTAGTGACCAGATCTGAGTAGGCAGGTATTCCTCAACTTTAACCTCTTCACTTCCTTCAGCTTCACAACATACCCTACATTGGTATTCACATTAAAAAAAAAATGAACTCGTCGGCCCCTTTTAGCGAGGTTGTAAAAATAAAGTTACGAACTTCTCTTGTAACTTGACTTGTATTAGTACGAGTGTGAACTTTTTGAAATTGAAACTGATGGATGTGTTCAGAAAATTATCAAATTAAAAAAAGATTATTTTCAAAGTACCTACCTATAATGTATTATTTATTTTTCTATATTTGAAATGGGAAGTAATGTTTTTTTGGCAAGTCAAGTTATACACCATGATTTTTCACTGGTTTGGACATAATATTTAAGAACTTGTGAAAAATTAAAATGAATTTCTATCCACTTTTATAGGTTCCAATTAAAAATAATTCATGATTTGGTTAGTTATAATATAGTAATAGTATTTTTATTTAGTTATAAAATTTGACATTTTATATCTAGTATTCAACAATTTAGAAACCTACTATAACATTATGTTATGGGTGATTAATGTTACGGTACAACTTATTTATACAGTAAGTACAATTTTATTGATTTTTCATTTGACGGTTGTGCCTGGCTTGATTCAATATCTTTATAGAGCTGTGACCTCATAATAAAATACAGACTTTACTGATATTACCTGAATGTGCTAAAGTTATACTTAAGCTGTTTATTTAGTACCAAACAAAATTATAGTCCCATTTTCGCACTTAGGTCGGGCATCCATTGAAATTTTCAAATATCGATATGTTTTCTTGGACAGATTGTGAATTTTATTGGCCTATCTAGGGTCTAGGAGTCGAGGGGTCTTGGGTTTCTTACTTCTTGGGATTACAATGAAACCCACTTATAAAGTTTCCACACGAGAAGTTTTCATACTTAAGAAGTTTTGTTTTTTCGGCCCCTTGAAGACTGAAATGCCAAAATGGCCTAAATAATCTCGGGTCCCTTGGAAAACCTTATAAGAAAGTTTCACGGTATCTGTTTAGTGATCTTATGCTATTTACTTTGGCGGTCTTGATGTATTGTGGTCCAATGTTTTCTAAGAGTCTCTTTTTTTATATGAATACCGCACAAGAGTCTCAACTGCTCCCAACCCTCTAGAGCCAGTGAGACTATGGCATCCCCAAATAGGGTATGTTGTGAGGCTGAAGGTAGTGGGGAGGGGAAATAAAATTGGGAAGAGGAAGGTTGGGATGTACCTGGCTATTCAGATCTGGTCACCAAACACGGCTAAAGCCATTTCAAGCAACGTTTCGATTTTATACTTTTTATTATTTTTTATATGAATTAAATGTGTTATGACACATATTAATTAAATAAAAGTTATTGGCGCACGCCGGGTTTGAACCCGCGACCTTTGGATTCGTAGTCGAGAGTCTTACCACTCGACCACGGAGGCCGTCGAATTATCTGCATTAATTTTCTCCATTTTTTTTTCTTTTTTAATCTCTGCATTAATTTTCTCCAGCTATGTATGGGGCAACCAAATGGAATGCCTTTTACCTAGAATGATCGTTCATTCTGATGGTATTTATTCTGATAGCCAGATTTTTCTCATAAAAGCAGCAGAGAAAGACTTTTCTGCCATGAGCTTCATGGCTGAGAATCCAGAGGTGTCAGGTTGCTCACAAACAAAAATTAAACATAGTACAATATGATCCTCATTTCAGAGTGGAAGATACTCCCAGTGTCGCCCTGGTGGGAGACCACCATTTAGGATCGATTTATCGAAATGGTTTTAGCTATGGTTGGTGGCCAGATCTGAACAGCCATGTGCTTCCCCCCCTCACTTCCTTCATCCTCAAACACCGCCAAATTGGGGATGTCATATTCCCACTGACTCCTGTGCGATATTGCATAAATTTTATTTTATTTATTGGACTAGAAGCAAGGGCAAATCAGAATTGGAATAAACCACCAGTGGAACAAGGTTTTATTTATAACTACTTGCATTATTATTTATAGCTTAGGATTATACTGTTCTCTACCTCTACAATTTGAAACACATTATTATTTATGCCTCTACCGTGATATTTTCCACCTTAAAATACATTTACACAATTTTTGTTCCATGAAACATGCAATTCTAACGATGTTGATAAGAGTATAGGGAATCTAAGTATAGAAGCTTGGAAATTAAAGGCCTGGTTTGGAAGATAGCTCTACTTAAAAATAAATGTTTATGTAAATATACACCCAACCATCCGGACTCAGTGGGACTATGGCATCCTCAATTGGGATGAGACTGAAGGGAGAGGGGAGGGAAAGGACACGAAGAAGATGAAGGTTGGGAAGTAAATGGGTATTCAGATCTGGTTACCAAACACAGCTAAAGCTATTTTAAGCAACATTTCGATTCAGAATGGTAGTCTTTTTAACCAGGGCAATACTGATAGAATCATCACTCTGGAACGTGCCACGAAGATATCTAATAAATATAATTATACTTAAATAATATGTGAAATAACACATTATAAATTAAATTTAATTTATTTGCGCAGTCCGGACCCAGGACCAGCAACATCCGGATTCGTAGCCGAGATATTGACCGCTCAGCCAAGGAGAAATAAAATAAATAAATAATTATGAAAAAATTAAACAAATATTTGCTGGTTCATTAATTTTACAATTGACAGTGATTATTCCCGACAGAAAAACAAGTGGAACGTGTAATGATGTCAAGACAAAATTTGTGACAAACAAATCTCTCACCCCAATAGTTACAACACGTTTTTAAATACCTTAAAAATAACTTAAATGGATATTTTAATCGATTCTCGTGTTGAACTACGGTGATGGGCTTTACATGGTTAGAAAAAACACCACATAAGGGCAAATTAACTTAGACGATGGAGTGAAAAATAAATCTGTTTCTCTAAAAGGAAATTGCAACTCATAGCAACATAATTATTCTAATGCCCTGTTGATATTGGGAGTCCAAGAAATCTCGGAGGAAACACAAAAACTTGCAACTTATTCCACAGCCGTTCGGCTAAGTTAAGGGGTTTTAAAAGGAGTATAAAAACAATCTCTTCCCATGCAGAAAATGTTGGGCAAGCGTTTGGCTTGTCTCTCGGCTGTGAACCAATGCTGAAAAGATCAATGAAGCCAGTTCTGAGCACATTCTATCAAAAAAACCGTTAGAGCAAACGCAGCATTCCTTCCTGATCTATGTTTTGAAAATGCTAATCTTAGGATTGAATTTTTGGCTGCTGATTCAGCGTATTGAACTCTGAGAATTGGCTAAGCTAAAATCATATTTTTGAGATGTTCGAATAAAATTATAAATAAATTTGCAAGGCCGCTACTACCAACTCCATAAAATATTTGGAGTATGTCAAAATATTCTACCTAAAATCAGATCAGGCATTCCAGATTGTAATTCCAATTTGATTGTATTCTTCAATTGATTTGGCAATTGGCCGGTTAGTAGCCGAGTTGAAAAATGCGTTGGACTCCCACCCAGTCGTCGTGGGTTCAATTTCTCTGCTAGCTAAGTGCTCCATCATTGCACAAGCAATATTTTTCGCTTATTATGATGATGGTAGGAGCCTTAAAATATTATTAGGTTATTGGTAACCCAGGAATGTTTGTCTTTCTTTAAAAATGTAACAATATTTGGATAATAGCTAGTTAAACGCATAGATTCTACATTTGTGACGTGCAGTACATAGTTCCTTGCTCTGTAAATAATTTGAGTGGGCTTCATGTGAGAGAAACCATTATTTAAATCACAAGTCATGACAGAAAATGTATTTCCTCAGGATTGTATTCTTAATTCATTTGCTAGTTTCAAACACAACTGAAACCAACTATGTTTGTAGAGATTATTAACAGGGCAGCATTAGAAAAATTAAAAACTCTGATTGGTTCAGCAGAAAAAACTTTTGTACGGGAACCTGTCTGTTGTGAAATTTTGACAGTTTTTTCTGACAGGAATTTCTGAAATTAATTTTCAACGGGGGCTATTGAGTTTTTTAATGTACATTTGACTGTAAATTAAAAAAAGGACGCCATATTCTATAATATTTGAATTGGTCAAAACAAAAAAAGATTTTGAAAAAAGAGTGTTGAAACTCTGGCAAAGCCAGGTAGTGACTACTAGTAAATAATAAATGTGATGTTTTAATACAAATTCAAAAATTTACTATACCCTATTCACCGAGATGAAATCATTTTCAAAATTTTATTAGTAAATGAGACATTAAGTACCTTAGAACGCTAATAAAATCTTGTTTTTAAAAGGTAAGATATATATGTGTGGTAAATATGTACAAATTAATTGCCTCGCATTCAAAATAATTAAATATTAGTCTGTATTCATTTTTGGGTACTTAAAATCTACTGTATATTTTTCTGTCATTGTTTATATTCATATCTTGCAAAAGTAAATTTAGTTAATTGATAAAACATCGAAAATACAGCCCTGCAGTGAGAAAAAGCTCGCTATCACCACTTGGCAGAGAGTCAAAATTCAAATTCAAACAAGCTTAAATTTGATGGATGACGTAAAGCAAAGTTTTTTGCAGAGAGTAAAAATAAAATGGATTACCGGCACATTGGCTGCTGGTTTCAAGTGAAAATTTACGATTATAATATATAAAGGATGTCGATGTGACTATGTAAAAAGTGGGTATGTAAAAATTGAGGCTAGCAGTCCACAATGGTGTGCTGATGCCAACCTTGAAGTATTTATTTATTTATCTTAAGTTAGATCACATCATTGTGTGTTCTAATATAAAAAATTAATGTAAATACATACATACATACATGATTTTTTTCAAACATATTTTTCTGGCGACATTTTATAAACTTAAAATGTTAAAAATATATATTTGCATATATCAGGTTACAACAAAATGAACATACAATATATCAACATTAATGGTTATGGAAAACAAATTTACTAAATTCTTTTTTAAATTGACGAATATTGTCTATTGTAGTGATTTCTGATGGAATTTTATTATATAGTTGGACTGCCCGGTACATGAGAGATTTCTAGAGTATGGCAGTTAGGCACGGAGCTGACAGATGAAGGATGAAAGTAGACTGAAATCTGTAGAAATGAGGGAGAAATAGAAATGATCCAAATAACACAGACTTAGGATTGTGTGTACCGATGCATATGCATACACTTCCGAATGTGATGTCCTTACGAAACGTCACTGAAAAACAGCCTTTAGTCTTGCTTACACCTACTTTTTATTTTTAGCGAGAAATGGACAACAAGTGTTTACGTTGTTTGAATTAGAATACTCAAAAAGTTTTATAGTATAGTTTTATTGTATAAAAAATTAATTTTTTAATTTCAGTGGAATTTTTTTATCGTAAAGTTAAATAACAATTTTGAAACATGCTGTATGCAAGTAATGCATCGGTGTGAGTACTGTGTTTGTGTCAACTCGGGCTGCGATATCTATTACATATTCCTCAGTTATTTCGTCACGCGCTGAGTAAATATGTGCATAAGATCTCCTAGAGTAGGTACTACTCAAGAATTTTCAATAAGAGAAAATAAATATTTGCACTGCTCTGTGAAGCTTGAAGGAAGGTCTATTTCGTTTTTCAATAGAGCGTGTATATAATATATCCTATTCACTGGCACACATACATTTTCTAAGCGATATCTTTTTTACAATCTTGGAAAATCCACGTAAAAACATAGAAATGTTGTTGAATGTCACATTTACCGTTTACATTCAATATTCCCATCGGCTGTCTTATCTCTTTGCGAGATTAAAAGTCTGAAAAGTTGATTAGGAGCAAGAGGCAAAAGACAAAAGTAGCCGACATCACCATTACAATTATCCACATTGAAGTGGGAATGTGCCAGACAACTTAGCATGACTAACAAATGATCGTAAGAATCCAATATCATCGGATGGCGTCCTTGGTGTGTAAAAAGAAACAGAAGTTAATAACAATGGATTGTTAATCAGACGAACCGCCCTCCTTTGCACAGAATCAAGCAGCCCACAGGTGGCTACCGAATTCAACTGCCGGACGCACTTGAGATATGTATAGGGGTTAGCAGCTGGTCAAAGAAGAATCTGCTGGCCCTATTCAAGATGCTGAGATTCTTGGAAGTAAGATTCACTCAGGCTTCTATGGAGCCCCGATACTTGAGCTGGTCTGAAATACTTAACACAAAGCATTGCAATGGAGTCTTGTTGAGGAGAGCGCTCCCATCACATTGTACCAGTTAGTCATTGATTTCCTTTTTTTGTTAAATATTCATGTTGAAAAACCAGGTGAACCCTACAAGGATATGACCATAATTTTCATTCGGGTACCAAGTCTCAAGTCCAATTATATAAATGTTAAGTATAAGCTGATGCCTTATCAAGTGTAAAGAGAAAATGTACACATGGTGAGGTCTTTATCAAATCGATTTATAGATAAACAAGATTGAACGTTTTATAGCAACAGTAAAATTTAATCAAACAAACCAGTGGTTTTCATTTTAACTTGTGTGTTATTTCACATATTAATAATGTATTGCATTTTTGACATTACAGAGCGGGAAAAAACTCTCACAATCAAAACCAACACATCGATAAATTTTATCGCAAATATCGGCATTTTGCTTAACACTCCCGAGCATGACCGCAGATCGTCAAGGAACCAACAACAGTTCACGTCGACTAAATCAAGCACGATCTGCGGTCGTGCTCGAATGTGTTGAACAAATAGCTGATATTGTCAATGAAACTTTTTTGAGACTTTTGCGCTATGGGCTCTGGTGCATAGCCACCATTCAGATCGAAATGTTGCTTGAAATGGCTACAGCCGTGTTTAGTGACCAGATCTGAATAGCAAGGTACTTCTCAACCTTCATTTTCAGCCTCACAACATAACCCCGATTGGGGATGCCATAATCCCACTGGCTCTGGACAGTTGGGACTCTTGTGCGGTATTCATTATTCACATGATTTAAAAAAAAAAAATTTTTTTTTTTTTACATGAATACCGCACAAGAGTCTCAACTGCTCCCAACCGTCTAGAGCCAGTGAGACTATGGCATCCCCAAATTGGGTATGTTGTGAGGCTGAAGGTAGTGGGGAGGGGAAGGAGATCGGGAAGAGGAAGGTTGGGAACTACCTGGCTATTCAGATCTGGTCACCAAACACGGCTTAAGCCATTTCAAGCAACGTTTCGATTCTGAATGGTGGTCTTTCACCAGGGCGATACTTAGAGTATCTACCACTCTGGAACGTGCCGCAAATATACTTGTTATTATTTTTATATGAATTAAATGTGTTATGACACATATTAATTAAATAAAAGTTATTGGCGCACGCCGGGTTTGAGCCCGCGACCTTTGGATTCGTAGTCGAGCGTCTTACCACTCGACCATGGAGTATTCACCACTTGACCATGGAGGATGTTTATTTGGATAATTTGTATAGCGCCGTTTTTGTGAAAAATCACCTCAAGGGCGCTGTGACATGCATGTGATTTATTACTGGTGGAGGGTTAAACCAGTTTTGTTTTAAATATCGATAGTACCTACCTATGCTGAAAAGGAATGTAAGATTTTTAGTTTTTTTAATGTTTTGACCTTATACAAATGCCTTCACACCTGTTGCGCAATTAATGATTAAATAAATCACATAAACCAGGTGGTGACTTATCGTAATCTGTTTCAGGCCGTATAAGGACAATTCATTATTTATATTTATTTAATCCAATTGAGGATATTTACATATGCCATATTGTAATAAGTTACTGTCATTTGTTGAAACCTTGACCTACATATATTATGGGGCAATAACACTGTACAGATAATCCCTAGAAGGGTGATCAACACCTATTTGACAGAAAACTGATGTCGCCAATTTAAATAAGGCTTTTTGACTCCTAGGTCCCAGACAGGCCAATGAATTTGATTACCTGTTAAGGAAAAAAAACGATATTTGAAAATTTTTCGTAATAAAAGGTCACGGGTTCAAACCCGGCGTGCCGCCAATAACTTTTATTTAATTAATATGTGTCATAACGCATTTAATTCATATAAAAAATAATAAAAAAAGTATATTTGCGGCACGTTCCAGAGTGGTAGATATTCTAAGTATCGCCCTGGTGAAAGACCACCATTCAGAATCGAAACGTGGCTTGAAATGGCTTTAGTCGTGTTTGGTGACCAGATCTGAATAGCCAAGTACTTCCAAACCTTCCTCTTCCTTATCTCCTTTCTCTCCCCATTATCTTCAGCCTCACAACATACCCTATTTGGGGATGCCATAGTCTCACTGGCTCCAGACGGTTGGGAGCAGTTGAGACTCAATAAAAAAAATCAATATTACGTAGAGGCACTTGGGACCCTTGTGTGATGATTACGTAAAATAATTTAAAAAAAAACACCTTGCGCTAACCAGTGAAGCGAGTGCACACTTTCATTTAAACGCTGTTGGTAAAAAGTTTTCTTGCAATTCGATGGGATTTCAGCAAAAAAATGAGAAGTTTCAGTAATTAATACGGTAATAATTAATTCAGAAGTCGATGAACTGATCTTCTCCACCATTTTGCAAACATTTTTTTGTTGTTTAATTTGTATTGTGTACACAGTGACTTGATTGTTTGATTAATTGGAAGGGACATCTCGTGCCCTATGCAGTACCGATTGGGCCCCACAATGACACCGGGACAGGAATATGTATCTCCAAGGGTATTATTTGATTACCGGGGGAAAAAGAACGGACATGCTGATTGGTTGTAGACTTTGGATCCCATCGATTTTAACGTACGACACACCGTAGAAAAACAAACTTTACGTCCAAATAACTATTACGCAATTCGTAAAAAAATTCCGTGATAAAAAAACTTTGTGGTTGAATGCACAGTGATGTTGCCAGCGCAAAACAAAACATAATTATCCCACGATGTGGGTAATTTTTATCTGATTTAGGGAACACTTTAAGTGAATTTAAATAAGTAAGACTCTTAGATCAGCAACGTCATCGGCTATCGGAAGGCTGATAAAACCCAAACACAATCCAAATACTAAGTTTGGAGATCGCGCTTCCGGAGTATCGGGGCCGAAGGCTTGGAATAAACTCCCTCCGGAACTAAGATGTATAACGAGCCCAACAGAATTTCGGTCCAAACTGAAAACTTACCTTTGCAGACTCTTATATTCTTAAATTCATTAAAAGAATCTCAACATAATCTGTCTCTCGAACTTTGGATATAAAAATTTTAACCAAAACCTGTACTGTACGACTGAAGAAAGATTTTTTTCAAAAGTAAAAAATCGAAGAACACAAAAACGTGACTAACCTTTCCAGTTGTCAAAAACAAACCACTAATCCAAAATGGCTGATAATGCTAACATATGATAAACATATGTGTACCAACATAACAAAAAAAAAAACGATAATCGAATGTACACAGCCCGCGAAAATTCAAAATTCACCTTTTCTTTTGAACAGGCCATGTATATATAATATAGAATATGACAGGCCCTGAGGGAAAAGATTTCCCTCGGAGTGGAGTTAATATAAAAATAAAATAAAGGCCACAAGAGGGGTCAAAAAATAAAAGTTGCAACACATTTTTTTATTGAACAGTTGAAAATCGAAACACACAATACGGCGTCTTGCTTTTTTATGAAATTCAAATGGATATTTAAAAGCTCCATAGCTCATGATAGAAATGATGTTGCGAGATGACCTATAAATTCCAGACAAAATTAGTTGTAGAGATTTCATGACGTCAGAGCTCACCGTCCATGAGTTTTTAATGCTTCATACATAATATCAGCCATTTATTTTTCAATTTAATTTTTTTCTTGCGAATTTATGTTTTTTATTTTATTTATATTGTGTATTACAACTTGTATTTTATTATTATTGTGACTATTTATTTTTATCAATTATTGAAGGGTATTGCATTGCACTACTCCTGCATACCTTCTGAAATAAAAATTTATTATTATATGAATATCCTGCTTTATACATAGTTAAGATAACCCTCTTGCACGTGAGGTTTTGTAATTTATTTGATCTTCAACGGAAATTGAATTTTACACGTGTAATTTATTGAGCCATCGCTTGAAGTGTCACACCTAAAACAATTTTTTTGTAATGCCCAATTACGTCTGTTGAAAAAATAAATTAAATGAATTCAGTTTAATTTCTCAATTAAATAATTCGTCACAGTGGCAAGCACATGAATAATTGACACAATTAACTACAGTTCTGTTGTGTTATTGCTTCGAAAGAGAGCAGTTAAATTATATTATTGTACGGAGGATTGCACTGTGCCAGTGATGAAGTAAACAGGATAAATACAGCATAAAGTACGGTAGTTCGACATTTCGATTTCGAATTCTACCGCGGGTACGGACCTTTGTCATTTTTATCTTTGATTAATGATAAGATTTGTAAGAGCTTACTTAATTTATATTTTTTTTGATCAATAATAACAGATTTCCACTCTTGAAGTAACAATGTATGGAGAGGGAGAGCTAATTATTTTTACCCAACCTACACAAACTTGCGATAAATCACTTTCTCCGGGTTTTTACATCGTACACCATGAGAGAGAAAGAGACAACAAATTTCATAGACCGCTTCTATATACTGTCGCAATGATCTTAAGTTCCTGGTTCACCTCGGGACTCCGTCTACATTTTTTATTATGCCACTAAACTTGACAAAACTAAACGGTTTTTTAGGTTATATGCTATACTTTTGTTGATAAAAATACAGTGAAAAAGTGGCTATACGAATAAACAAAAACATTATGTCGATATGTGCTATGAATGGATGTATAAATACCCTAGCCTTAGTCTTAGCCACGCTCAGGTGCGTCGAGTCAGGTTAAAATCATCAAAAACAAGTCAAAAACTGACTTCACTACCTTGGATAGATACTACTCTATGTTCTCTAAGTTTCCACTACATACTTTTGACTCGAGAATTTTGATGTGGATGGAATTTGAGGATGGGAAGAGGAAGAGAAGGGTTTTAAAGGGAACGGTATTTCACCAGGACGACACTAAAATTATCTTTAATTCTGGACATATATTTTTACAATACCGTGAAAATGGCAACTCGAAATGAAAAAAAGTTGTGTTTGCCAAAGCTTCTATTGTCAGGAAGTGGCACTTTGAGCACACCCAGAGCTCCAATAGGAATTGCGTTATCTAAGCGATGGGTCTTCGAATCGCGAAAAAAAAAATAAAGAAACATTATTTGAAAAAAAAAAAAATTAAAAATATTTTTTTTACATAATAGGTCCTCCTTACTAGGGAGTGATTATTCAAACAATATGGAGCGGTTAGTAGCTGAGTGGACAAACGCGTCGGAATCCCACCCGGGCGTCGTGGGTTCGATTCCTCTGCTAGCTAAGTCCTCCATAATTGCACAAGCAACACCTTCCGCTTATTATGATGGCAGTAGGAGTTTTTCAAATATTGTCAGGTTATTCGTAACCCGGGAATGTTTGTCTTTCTTTAAATAATAAACAAAATACGTGAATTAGAAAAAGACACAGACAAAAAAAAAACATATTCGAATGCGACCGAGACACGAACTTGGTATCTTTCTTCTATCCGGGAGGAACGCATCTCAATCGTGCTATCGAAACCCATTTACTTACTGCTATTTTGATAAATTTCATAATTTAAAAAAAAAAATTCGAACACAATCGTTAAATTTTTTTCTCCATTTTTTGTTTGTGCTGAGCGATAATTTAGTTGGTCTGCTGCAAATCCCTAAGGCAGAAGATTTTCATTGCCTAAAAAAAAAACGACGATCAGCTTAGGAAGTTGTGTTTCATAGTTTCAACAATTTCATCATTGTGCTGCAGCCTTTCCAGTTCTATGATATAGGTAGGTACTGTACAAATGCAACAGTTACAAATGAAGCAAATTAGAAACCGTTTCTAAGGTGTCATTGGAAATCGAAAAAACAAGCTCTTAATTACCGTGAATGAAGGTTACAACTTACGACATTGTACAGACTATTATTGCTGCATACATAGTGATCACAAAACGGACAAATAAATCAACGAAACAAATAAAATTGTTACTCCCAACCTTCCTTTTCCCCTTCTCCTTATCTCCCCACTCCCTCCAGCTAAACAATATACCCCATTTGGGGATGCAATAGTCCCACTGGCTCTGTACAAAATATTTGGTTGTTTTCCCATAAGGCCAGGCGCGCAGGGGTAAATTTTGTCACGGCAACAGTTTCGTCACTGTCACTGTCTTCCAATCGAGCACGCACACGGCGAGTGACTGTCACCCATCACCCTTTCATTCCGGCAGTGGATTTCGAACAGGCGGATGAGTCACCGAATGACATTTTGTCACCCGTGCGCGAGCGCCTATACAAAAGTACTCTACAGACACGGTGACAGTTTCGTCACTCAAAAGTCGCCGGCCAGTGGAACTAAAAAGTCACCCTAATGTCACGTCGCTGCGTGCGAGGACCTCCACATACTCACAATAGATTTGGAGATGGTGACGAAACTGTTGCCGTGACAAAAGTCACCGGTGCGCGCCCGGCCTAAGAGTCATCATAATCGTTATCAGGCCTCCCCAAGCTGCTTCTCGTAATAAACTCTCATTATAAAGATAGTAAAGAAAGTTTTAATTAGTAGTTTGTGACAACTGTTTTGACCACCCTGTAGAATATAATATATATTTTATGTAGAAAAGACGACCGCAGAATAATGTAAACCACAAATCAAGTGCACACATTATATGCATAATATCATCTAAGCATAATAACACAATCGGAAAATGCATCGAAGCATCATCATCCGCAAGGTCTCCTGAATGGAAAATAAATCTTGGAGTTGTATACTCGTATTTATTTGTGCAGTTTCAATAGAAATAAATAATAAAGGAACTATACTCTATTCACCGAGAACAAATCATCACAGAACAAACTTATAAGTTAAATTAGAATTAACTTTTAAGCTTTTATGCTTATTATTTTTGTATTAATAATCTTCAATGTATCTATGAAAGAGAAAAAATATAACGGTCGCGACCGAGACTCGAACTCAGAACGTCTATTCTCTCCGGGAGAAATTGAAATAAATGATAAGAATAATTTTCAAGTGAAGAATGAGATCGATTAAAATGCCGGTTTCTTATAAGGTCTCGGTGACTGAATTGGCAGAAGCGTTACTCCCGGATAGAGTAGAGGTTCCGAGTTCGAGTCTCGGTCGACATTTACATTGAAGATTATTGGTATTATTTCAATTATTAATATAAACAGTTAAGCTATTTACGAAGATTTAAGGTAATATACACCTTATGCAAGCGTATTTCAAATGAGATAAAACGATTTTCATCTGTATTCGTTTCATGTCGATAAAATCTAACTGGAATTAAATGTATTACGAGATTACTGGATAGCTATGTACTACATAGCTATACGCCATATTTTTTGTTCGATATTTTACAGATAACCACGTCATTTTCACAATGAGTTTTAAATGTAAATAAGGCAAGAAACCATAATATTGAATTTTTAATCAGGTACTCAATTTAAAAAAAGGGTTTAAATATAATGAGACCGTGATGACTTTTCAGCATTTCTCTTTCTAGCAAGGATGATAATTAGTGAGTTGATGATAGCCAACATCCAATAGGAGAAGGCATCAGAAGAAGAAGAACCATTATATTTTTAGTGAAATCTATATCAAAAGAGAAGAAAAGAAAAGCTGGTACAAAGCAGAAAATATAAACTCTAACGGTGAGCTTTGGTGTTTTGAAAATTACACCTTTTTTGTATTGAATTTCCAGGTCAAGGCAACTATTTTCCGCTCGGAAAGTCATTTCCATCATGAGACATGTAGCTTTAAAACAAAGGCTTTTTTGTCACAAAGTTTTTTAAATGTTGGAAACCTTTGGATATATTTTTTTAATTACTAGATTTTGCAGTGTTACATGTTTCAGTTTTATTAACGTAATAAAATATTGTGTTTATTTGCATAATGCGAAAATAATTCTTTATCAAACAATGTTTTTTTCTAGAACTTTGGGCAATAAATTAACAAAAAAATATTATTAATCTAAAACCCAAATAAGAAACAGAAAAAAAGCAGAAACTAAAAGGAACATTAATATTTTATAGTAACAATGTTTTAAAGTTAATTTCTTTTTTTTTTAAGCAGGTACAAAGCAAACAATCTAAACTTTAACGACGAGCTCTGATGTCTTGAAAATTGAACAGCTTGTTCTTATTTAGAAAACATCCGGCCTTCCATCCTTGCAAATTCATATTTATAAATAATACAACGTATGGACAGGAAACGGCATTGAAAAGGGAATGCCGTTCTCAATTAAAACAAATATTTCAAAATAAATTAAGTGACTCATCCTCCATCATTACTACATTGGTATTAAATAATTATTTCAAATATGTGGAGCTCCAATTTAAAATTCACTTTTACTTTTTGCATTTATTAGATCGAAAAGCGTAATGTACCTGATAATGTTATGTGTACAGAGTTACGAATTATAATGACAAAAGGAAATATCCATTGATAAAAGTGTGTTAATTGCTCATTGAAATCAAAATAATCAAAATTAGCAATTCAAATCGGTTGATTTTTAACGGAACAAGTGCACAAAACCCTTGATAACACTCAGATACCGCAACCGTAGAGGATGATTTGACACACAGAACGTGTCGTATTTACGTCTCGTTCTTCTGTTCAACAGGTCCTTATTTCTTGTTTCGTCTCTTCGAGACCCAGGTTAACTCCTTCCTTTCCTCAAAAAGACCCTACATACTACCAATCAAACGGATTGCAATCTTTAGAGCACAGACGTCAAGTGAGAATGCTGACCTTGTTCTACCGGTATTTCGATGGAAGATGCTCCGAGGGACTTGGGTCACTGATTCACTCGGCACCGGTGCACAGTCGGCACGCTATACGTGATATTAAAGCATGACCCCGACTGCACCCAAACTAGATCACTGAAACTAACCTCTCATCTGCTCCTGTCCTTCTTCCCTTTATCCCATTCCCATGTTCCCTTCCACCTTCCTCTCCCCCCACCAACTTAGTTAAGTTACTAAATTAAAACTATATATTGTCACACTTTAATTATAATATTTATCAACAGCAGAGGATTTTTTTAAATTGGCATGTTTTGTTATTTTTATTATTATATATGTATTATTTATTGTTGATTTGCTGTTAATTTTTCCAAAAATAAATAAACACGCCAAACGCGCGCCCTACGTTAGTACATAGTTGAAATTCGCCACATGAGAACGGGTCGCTTCTACGACTCGTTCTTGTGTTCAACAATTCGGCTGTGAAATGATGTGCCATTTGCTGTGTTTTCTCTTTCTTACAACATGCTTCACTCCTTCCTTTCATAAAAAAAACCCCACACAGCATCCCCAAAAATGACATAGGCCCGAGGGAATATTTTTTTTGGAATAAATATGAAAACGAGTTATGAAATTAATTGTGGCCATCGTAGGCCCCGAATGTCCGCCACAGGATTGTGGTTTTTTTAAAAAGGTCAAAATCTCTTTTTGAAAAGGTCACATGCTTTCGGCTCGGACTTTTCGAGTGATATATTTTAGGCTTTGAAGGCCTAATTTTTATTTATAGGGGACTCTATCCGATAAGCTTTACGCAAGTTTTGTTATGCGGTAAGTACATATTACAATAATAATATATTTATCTTAAATTAATGTACCAATAAAATGCAATGCACCGCGAATGCTAACGAACATCTGGCACTAAATATTCAAATGACAGTTTATAGGCCCTAAAAGGTAGCGTTGTGACCGCTTTGAAAGAACTGCTTTAAAGAACTACTTCTTTTGGCAACAGTTCCTACTTCATTCATTGTTCATTGAACAAATACTTCAATTGGAGTCGGTAGTTCATTATAGCGTTCATTCATTTTAAGAACTTCATTTCATTGAACAAATATTTCAATTGAAGGTGGTAGTTCATTTTAGCCTTCATTCATTTCATTAACTTCATTTCACTGAACCAACACTTCAATTGAAGTTGGTAGTTCATTTTAGCCTTCATTCATTTGATTAACTTCATTCCATTGAAAAAATACGTCAGTTGCAGTCGGCAGTTCAGTTATAGTAGCGTTCATTCATATCATTGAAAGAAGTAAAATTTGAAGCAGTACCGTTGCGAAGGCATTGACATATCAAAATGAAGGAACCAGTTCCAGTTCCAGTTCCTATCGTTTTGAAATGTCTACCGACTAGTACGTGATTTTTGTGGCGAGGAACCGGTTCCAGTGCTTTTCACTTTGAAATCTCTACCGACTAGCATGTGCTTTTCGGCGAGGAACCAGTTCCAGAACCAGTTCCAGTTCTTTTGGTTTTCAAATCCCCACCGACTAGTACTTTTTAATTTGGCAAGGAACCGGTTCCAGTTTTTAAACTCTACCGACTAGCATGTGTTTTTTCGGCGAGGAACCGGTTCCAAAAAGAGCTGAACAAATAAGCGGATAAATTCTCTTTTTTGCGAGTTCGACTTCAATTGAAGTGTTCATTTCGAAGGGTTCTTTTTAAAGAACTAACAATTCGTGAAGCATTCACAAAACATTGAAGTTTTTCCCAACGCTACTAAAAGGCATGTAGGCTCACACTGGTTCGAAGGTCCTTATGTTCGGTTTAAATGAGGATAATGTTTAAGATAGTGGTAAGTGGTAACTAAACTGTTACGTGATTTGTCACGTGTAAACAGTGCGTTCAGTGTTTTTTTTTTTAGAACAGTCGTTTTGTTACCACTTACCACTGTTCTAAACATTCGCGGTCATTAAATGTTCGGAGACCCCAATGTTCAAAGGCCATATCACATCGAACAGCACAAAAATGTTCGATGACCCTAGTAGATTGAAAGGCTTTAAAATGTCCGAATGCATTTACAAGTTTGTAGAACCTTAAAAATAGAAGGTTCTAAAACGTACAAAAGCCCCAAAAACTCTTCCTTCTTGACTGATCGTACAAAGTGACATATATTGCATCGCTTCTTACGCGGAATTGCATGGAGATTAGGGCGAGAAAGAGGCGATTAATCACATGATAAAATAGAACAAACATTAAAATTGTCTTTATTAGAAAAGCGTAGGAAAGACTTTGATTTAATTTGGATTTTCAAAATTATTTATAAGCATTCCTTGCCGTAGACTCATAAACAATGAATTGCTGTTCCTCAATCATCACTCTACTAATTATCGGTATCATTCTCCACTGTCCAGAATGTCGAGATTTGTTAACTCGAGCCATGGTCTTGAAATGTTTTGGTACCAGACTAAATGATTTTTGTCATTCTTTACGACTCTACCAAAACTTTGACATGACTTTGGCTTTGACTTGAATGTTATTTATTGTGTATATTTTGTCCTATTTTTGTCATTGCTTTATTCTAATGTTACATATGTGCTGTTCTTTCTCTGTTGTCCCTTTTCACATGTTTCGTGTTATGTATTTTTTTTGTAATTGAACTATAGTCCGTTTATTTTTAAATAAATAAATAAAATGACCTCGTCTATGGAGTAAGGGTATGGTAACTATACGTAGCACCGTACGAAAATAATGAATTGACATGATACGCATACGGTGTAGTAATGTTGATTGTTAACCGTGACTAAATGATACAAATAAACAATGTTTCGCTCGTGACCAGTGTAACATTTTTTTACTTACATGGTTATTTCGTCATTGAAAAAAACAAAGAATCGCGAATGTGTAATAAATTTTTCAACGGTTTCACTTTTCAAGAGCATTATGGAAATACATTTAAACAAATATGGACAGGTGTTCAACCAAATGTGTATAATTAAAGACGGGTTTGAATCATGTGTTAATTGTTCTGGACTATTGAACTTAATTATTATTTTGTAGTAAAAAAATTATTCGTAGCGTATTCGATTCGGTTTTATGCAATCCTGGTACAAATCAATAGGTTTCATAAAAGGATTTAAAAATGTTTGCTGACTATAACTAATTAACCGGGTTCTTCCGAGTTATCACATCTGTAATCAAAACAGAAGATATCTTCAGTATCGCCCTGGCGTACATAACAAATCTGAATAGCATAATTATTAAAATTTATCATATTTCTTCCCATAATTTACTATTGATACGAAAGTTACATCACGTAAATTAAGTTTCGGTTACAACGAAAAGCTAGAAAATTTCCATCATGAGTTATGGAGTTTTAAAAAATCCATTTGCCGCCAAAAAATGAAACAAGACGCCTTATTGTTTTTTTTAAATATTATTAATATGATATATAATTGTTTTTTTTTTTTTGTGAATACCACACATGAATTCCAACTGCTTCGAACTGTCCGGAACCAGTGGGGCTATGGCGTCCCCAAATGGAGAATGTTGTGGGAGACTGAAGGGAGATGGGAGGTGAAGATGAAGGTTAGTAAGTACCTGGCTAATCAGATACGGTTAAAAACCACGGCTATCGGCATTTAAAGCAACGTATCGATTTTGAATGGTGGTCTTTCGCCAGGGCGATGCGTAGATATCTACCACTCTGGAACGTGCTGCAAATATTCTACTTATTATTTATTTATCAATATGTGAATTAACATATTATACAGATTAAATAAAGATGGTTGCGCTCGGCGGGCCTTGAACCCGCAACCTCCGGATTCATAGACGATGATCTTGACCGCTCGGTGATTCATATAATATAGTACTCGTAACCATTCTGTTTGTAAAGGGAATTTAACTATACACAGTTCCCTCTGTGAGTACGTACGTAGCGTGAACTTTTCAAAATTGGGAATGGTGTTAATTCAAAATACCAAATTTCAAAAATAATCTTTTCAAATTTCTACCTACCTATTATAGCAGACATTATTCTATATTTGAAATGGGTATGATTAAAGCAACCCGTATTTTTTCTTTGCGAGTCAAGTAACATCCCGTGATTTTTCACTAGTTAAAGTAATTTTTTTAAACATTTGCAATGTATCTACGAAGAAAACATCCGATTTCACTTTTGGTTTCAGTTTCGGATTCGACCGAAACTCATTTGAAATATTCAGTTCGGTTTCAGTTTTTCGGTTGGAGTCTTGAAGTAAGAATATAGTTGGAATCGCCTGTGTTATTTTTGGTCGATAAAAAAATGTTACCCAACAGCTTTTAAGACTGGGTGTCAAAATATATGATTTTTGCTTTTGTAAATTCCATGTGTTATTGACAAGAACTAGCTAAAAAGACAAGCAAATATAGACATTTCGTGTTAGAGCTCTGGGCTGGCAAATAAGGCAACGAGAAGTGAATATAAATGAAGCAAATAGCGTGGAACTGTATTTCCTTGACAAATTTCAACGATTTTAGACTTTAGATTAAACGGTATGTGGATTAACCGTGGCGCAGAACGATATGCAGAACGCATAAGAACGACTTTTTTTTTACATCACAATATAATTTTGCAATCGCTTGCATGTAAAAATAAAAATGACAGAAAATATGACGGTGGAATCATGTTTAAAAAATAATTATAGTGATAACCGCACTAGAGTCCCAACTGCTTCCCAACCGTATAGAGCCAGTGCGACACTATGGCTTCCGCAATTGGGGTATGTTGTGAAGCTAAAGGTAGTGGGAAGAGGAAGGAGATGGGAAGAGGAAAGTTATGAAGTACTGCACAAGAGTCCCAACTGCTCCCAACCGTCTAAAGCCAGTGAGACTATGTCATCCTTAATTAGGGTATGTTGTGAGGCTTAGGGTAGTGGGAAGAGGAAGGAGATGGGAAGAGGAAAGTTATGAAGTACCGGGCTATTCAGATCTGGTCACCAAACACGATTAAAGCCATTTTAAGCAATTATTCAATTCTTAACGGTGATCTTTCACCAGGGCGATACTTGGAGTATCTACCACTCTGGAACGTGCCACAAATATAATATATATTATTTTCCATTAATGAAATGTGTTAAGACAGATATTAATTGGATAAAATTTATTTGCGCACGCCGGGTTTGAACCCGCGACCTCTGGATTCGTAGGTTTGACCGTCATACAAATGTGGAGATTCGGAAAGAATGCGAGCCTGATGTAAGCGTAATTAATAATATTAAGAAAGGGACGCTTAGATGGTTTAGACATTATATATTATTGCAATTTTTAGGTACCTGCCTGATGAATATAAGTTTCTTAATAAAAAAACCTTTTCCAGGGAAGAAATGATATTATATTTTAACCATTATAAATATTAATCTACGATAGATTATATAATACTAGTATATAGTTAGTAATAATATGGAGCCTAGGATTTTTTGTACTGCGCCCTCGAGGTGACTTTTCACAAAAACGACGCTTTAAAAATTATACAAATATTATTATGTAGAGCAGATGAAATGAGTGTAAGGAGAACATATAACGCGAAAGTGAACGGTAGAACAAGTCGAGGACACCCGAGGAAGAAACGGTACGATCAAGTGAATTAAAAACTTGAGTCGGGTCATGTCAAGAGTCAGAATAACAGATAGTATTTATGAGATGATGTAAAAGAATGCGAATGAAGCAAGGAGCGTGTAACAAGACAGAGTTGTGTGGCGGTTTATCCTCGCTGCCTACCCCTGCGGGGGAACGGCGTGATGTTTAGTTAGCTGCATAGTTATGACGGGCGAAATTGCGAACACGTCATCGGTCGCGACCTTGAAGGAACAATATATGGAGGGATAGCTAATTTGTTTTACCCAACCCATCCGAAATTGTAATAAATCACTGTTTCCGTGTTTATACATCGTACACCATGAGAGAGAAAGAGACAACAAATTTCTTGGACGGCTTCTATATACTGTCGTAATGTTCTTAAGCTAGGCTAAGCGAAACCGGTCGGTCATACAAAATAAAATAATATACGTGGTTATTTTTTCATTTCTTTGATATTATAATTGATTAAAATATAACAACCATCATTCCAATGATCACACAGACAACGCCCATATACGGCATGATGGGAAGTACGAGTATGCATCATGTTTTAGGAGTAATGAGATAAAGTGATACATATTAAATTTCCAGAAATGAGGAAGTTTAAACTTAAGGATAGTAAATATGTGCAGTAATTTGAAAAGATTAAATCTTTATTACTATCAGTTGTTAATAGTACGGTTAACACCACTGAACACTAATACAATTAATCGTTCAGGAATAGAGGGACTTAAGTGAAGCTTGACACATATTCCATCTGAGAATTCAATTGAATGAGCGAATCATTCTTTTTTCCATCACACTGATCACACACTAAATCCTACAGTGCTAGGCCCTTGGAGTATACTAGAGATAGCCTAAGCCAAGGCAGTGAAGTCAGTTTTGGACTTGTTTTTGATGATTTTAACATGACTCGGCGCAAATGGGCGTGGCTAATACTAAGGCTACGGTATTTATACATCCATTCATATCACATATCGACATAATGTTTTTGTGTATTCGTATGGCCACTTTTTCACAGTATTTTTATCAACAAAAATAAAGCATCTAACCTAAAAAACCGTTTAGTTGTGTCAAGTTTAGTGGCAAAATAAAAAATGTGGGCGGAGTCCCGCCGTTAACCAGCGAAGATAGCCAGCTTAAGATCATTGCGACAATATATAGAAGCTGTCCAAGAAATTTGCTGTCTCTTTCTCTCTCATGGTGTACGATGTAAAAACTCGGAAAAAGTGATTTATTACAATTTCGGATGGGTTGGGTAAAACAAATTAGCTATCCCTCCATATAATTGTTACTTCAAGGCTAGGCCCAATGGTTCGTTTTAACCATGGAGTAAGAATATACATGGAGAGAGAGCTAAATATTTTTACCCAAACCAATACAAATTTTCGATAAATCACTTTCTCCGGGTTTTTACGTCGTATACTATGAGAGGGAAAGAGACAAGAAAAGTCTTCACATAATATTGCAGTACTTCTAACTTCTAAGTATGTACGAATGTTTTCCGTCCGCGCTAACTTCACATCATCGAGTCACATAAATTACGTCAACGGATTTTGAGGTTATTTCCTATATTTGTGTATATCAAAAAACTTGCAGTGGTTATACAAATAAATCAAACATGATGATGATACGTGCTATGCGTGAATGTTCAAATAAGACCGAACAAATATTCTAAAACATCACTTTTCAGAGGTATTTCAAAAGTTTAAAATATTTTGACCGAACTTTAGAATTTTCACATTTTCAATGATATAAAGACATAAAATCAACAAAACGCTTCCATCATTATTTAGGCAAACCTTCTGTTATAAGTGTTTGTTTGATATTTTATAAATAATTTTAATGGTGTATTGATATTGTTTTGTTTAATGTGTTAAAATATGTTTCTTAAAAATGTTCGAATTCAACGTGGGCGATAACTAATAAGCTATCCAACATCCTTTATCATATCTTTGTCTCTTTCTATCGAGTCAGTATAAAGTCAACCGACCTGACTACGCTGTTTCGCAAAGGTACCTCTCCATATATTCTTACTCCGAGGTTTTAACCTATCCCTCTTTCTGTGACGCATGTTACAATGGAGCTTTCAGCGGAACGCCATTATGAGGTTCGTCCATGCTAGCGCTCGAATTCAAGTAAAAGTATTGGGCAATAAATGATTCAATCGAAGATTTGGGCTATAAATCGCAAAATAATAACAATGAATAATCTGAAATACTGCTCTGCTGCCCTAACATAAATACATGTTTCTGTAGATTTCCATGTTCAAAATCTCTAATGTACATTCGAAAATACGTCGATGATGACACACACACCTAATTTGTAGTTGGACTTGAGTTTTTTATTTGTACGTTACATTTAGAATTTTATTTGACGGCCTCCGTGGTCGAGTGGTAAGACGCTCGACTATTAATTCAGAGGTCGTGGGTTCAAACCTAACGCGCGCAAATAAATTTTATTAAATTAATATGTGCCATAACACATTTATGACATACACATAAAATAAATATATGTTATATTTGCGGCATGTTCCAAAGAGGTAGATACTCTACGTATCGGTGGAGGACTACCATCCAGAATCGAAACGTTGCTTGAAATGGCTTTAGCCGTGTTTCGTGAACAGATCTGAATAGCCAGGTACTTCTCAACCATCCTCTTCCCATCTCCTTCTTCTTCCTACTACCTTTAGCCTCACAACATACCCCAATTGGGATGCCATAGTCTCACTGGCTCTAGACGGTTGGGAGCAGTTGGGACTCTTGTGCGGTATTCATTATAAAAAAATAAAAGTGTATTTCGGGATATTTTATTTTTATATGAATACCGCACAAGAATCTCAACTGCCCGGAGCCAGTGGGACAAAAGCATCCCCAAACGGGGCATGTTGTGAGGCTGATGTGAGTGGGGGAGGGAGGAAATGGAAAATAAGAAGGTTGCGAAGTACCTGGTTAAGTAAATGGTGTTCCTTCACAAGGGCGATTCTGAGAGTATCTACTAATCTGGAACCTGCCGCAAAAAATAATTTTAAGAAGAATTTATTTTTTTGAGGACGCTGGGCTTCGAACCCGTGACTTCTGATCTGGAGCAAATGATCTCAACCGCTTGGCCACGGAGGTCTTTGATGTGACCCTAAATATATGGCTGTGCGGTAAAAGTTATGGAAATCAAAATATGCTTTTTTCTCGTTGAACAATTAAATAAGAAGCCATAGGACGTTTTGATTTTACTTTATGAATTTTGAACCGTCATTTCAAAGATCCACAGCTCGTAAAGGAAAATACGTTGCGAGATAAAATAGTTGCATTTGCAAATTTTACTACGCCAGATCTTCGTTCGAGAGTGTTGGCAGCTTCAGATCACAAACGAAATTTCTGCTTATAGCTGTATTAGGAGATTTTTTTCAACTGACTTCAATTCTATGAACTATGTATGTACACTGAAGAGATAAAACGATATACGTGTGTCGTGGGCGTGTCCGTGTGCCAGAAAAAGGCTAATTTTTCCTTCCCCATTAATTTTAAAGTGACTAGTTTCGACGTAATTTCGATTTTTAAGAAAATATTTTAATCTTTAAATATCAGTTTTTAAATGAAGTGCCACAGCTCGAGAATGGTTGACGACCATTGGCCACATGTTTCGTCCCTTCGACCGCCGGCCCGGTAACCGGCAGGGAAGCGGCGGAGTGCCGATCTCGACCGACTGTTCCCGAACCCGAGCGATGTTTTCAACAAATGTTTTTTAAATTTTTTTATTTTTTTTACTTTACTTTTTGTCAATTCAATACAATCATCATTACAATATTTTTTATTTGATCGTTAGTTCTTCTTTTTGCCTGCGCATATAACCTGTTAGATATGTCGTGGCGCTTTTGCAGCTGCCTGATGTGTTTGTCTTTCTTGTTATTTTTCGCCAAATAAGTAGGATATTTCACAAATTACTTCTTTAAAATTCCTGTACTGTATGACAATTTCAGAAAGCCCATTCTTTTAATTTCGCTCCCATGCCCTAAATCGGAAAAAAAATAAAATAATAATCATAATTTTAAGTTAGTAAGTGTGTCTATCTGATGGGACCTGCCAGGTAAGTATGTTCCTGTATATTTTCTTATTTAAACTAGGAATTAATATGTAATGATGGAAAGTAAGATCTGTACAGCGCCCTTGAGGTGATTTTTCACAAAAACGGTGCTATACAAATCGTCCAAATATTATTATTATTATTATTACTTCTGGTGTGATAGATCAAACAATTTCAAATATCGAAATTCTTTTTTGGACAATCAATTTCGTTGTACTGTCTAAGGCCTAGGAGTAGAACGGTCTTTAGTTTTTTTTTACAAATCGACATAGATCACACTTCTAGGGGTTATCAGTTCAGTGAGTAGGCATGATAACTCATATCTGGTCGTAGCTTATTTTTTTATTTATATTATTCCTGCAACATGCTCTATCTCTATCTAATATCGACATTATTTTATCTTTGTAATTTACCAATGACTTGTAATCTCATACTTTACTATCAATGAGTAAGATAAATTGAAAAAATAATCTGTTAATAAATCATTTTATCAAAACTTAACCTTTAAAGCAGTTACCGACTTATACACAGTTTATCATATAAATATATATTTAAAAAAACGTACATTTTATCAATAATTATAAAACGACCCATTTTTTGTAGGAACAAACCTTCTACACAAAGGGTACTTGCTCTGGAAAGGCAGTAAGTCGGTACCCGCTGTGTTAATCGAACTCGGTCCGTCTGACTGCTAATATAGCGTCCCGCCAGACTATCGACCACACATGTTTTTATTGCCCAATGAATGGAATGACGACTCACATGGTATAGTGGTTAAAACAGTCAACTTTCGGTTTGAAGGTCGAATCTTCGATTCTTGATGAATATAACATAAAACGTTTTAGTTGAGGTTTTGAATTGTGGTTGGTTTTCGTAACTGTATTTTATGATCAACAGTTTCAGAATCGCTCTGGTGAAATATCGCCAGTCAGAAGTGAAATATTGCTTGAAACTACTTTAGCTGTGTTAGGTGACTAGATCTGAATGGTCAGATTATCCCAACCAAGTCAAGTAAACTGAATACTTGTATTAATTAGGGCGCTAAGTGCCAAAAAACTAAAACTGCCTGTAGTAGAAACAAAATATTAATTTGTCAAATAAAATTATACGTAGCATTCTTTGAAAAAAAAATGTTTCTTGATAGTTTGAAGCAATCTCGACAGTTTCCATTATTTAAAAACTTTAATTAATTTCGCATTGCTATAAAATAAAAAAAAATATATATTTTAAAATGTCGGTTTTGAATATTTTGTTGGCACTTAGCGCCTTAATTAATACAAGTATTCAACTGATGTCGTCAGTTTACGCAAGACCTGTCTATACCTAGGCCCCAGACGGGCCAGTGAAATTGATAATCTGTTCAAGAAAAAAAATCTAAATTTATTTCACTCGAAGTAAGAAACAAAAAGATTTTACTTTGGGCACGCAGATACGCCCACAGCACACAAGACACAAAATCGGCTCATCTCTTCGGTGGTTGAAACTAGCGTTGGGAAAAACTTCAATGTTTTGTGAATGCTTCACGAATTGTTAGTTTTTTTTAAATGAACCCTTCGAAGTGAACCCTTCAATTGAAGTCGAACTCGCGAAAAAAGAGATTTGGATTTATCCGCTCGTTTGTTCAGTTCTTTTTGGAACCGGTTCCTCGCCGAAAAAGCACGTCCTAGTCGGTAGGGTTTAGAAAGTAAAAAGAACTGGAACCGGTTCTTGAAGTGTTGGTTCAGTGAAATGAAGTTAATGAAATGAATGAAGCCTAAAATGAACTACCACCTTCAATTGAAATATTTGTTCAATGAAATGAAGTTATCAAAATGAATGAATGCTATAATGAACTACCGACTTCAATTGAAGTATTTGTTCAATGAACAATGAATGAAGTACGAACTGTTGCCAAAAGAAGTAGTTCTTTGAAGCAGTTCTTTCAAAGCGGTCACAACGCTAGTTGAAACCATTTGGTTAAAATAATTTTGTAATTTCAAATTAACATAAGCAGTTGTACACCTACTTAAATTTAACGTAATTAGAAGTAGAAATTTAGCACACGTACAAAGTGACTGGTACCTCATGCAAAATATTGAAGGACGTTAGGAATATTATAAAAGGCAGTTAGCAAAAAAATATATATGAAGAATACAAATATATAGGTAGTATATTAGGTTCTTTGAAGGTTGAACACATTTGGGTAAATTAATTTTTGATTTCAAATTAGCATAGGTATCTGTACACCTGCTTTAAATTATTCAAACGCCAAATATTGTCTTAATTATAGATTGAGTAAAAAAACGTTTAGCATTCAAATCAAAAACTAAGGACTTAGAAAATGTTTGTTTGCTTTTGACTGCACACAGTTATAAGTGCACGTAAAATAATTTTTAAAAAATCTTTACTTTATAGTAAAATAAATATATTTTTTACTGATGTTTTGTGATATATTTAATTTTTGCATCTATCTATTTAAAAAAAAGAATAGCAAACATTCCTGGTTACGACTTACCTGACAACATTTGAGTTCCTCATACTTCCATCGTTAAAATTGGAAAATGTTGCTTAATTATGCAATTATAAAAGACTTACCTGGCAGAGGGCAGAGGATTGAACCCGCGACGCCTGCGTGGAAACCCGGCGCATTTGTCCACTCGGTTACTAACCAGTTAATGATTGAAAACAACGTATGGTAAAGTAAAGACGCATAACAAATATTTTTGATCGAAAGTCTGTAAAATTATTAAGTTAAAATCCACAAAAATGAAAGCATTTGCAGTTAAACCAGACCCGAATTAGGCAGGTACTTTTAAACCCTCCTCTTTCCCATATTTTCTTCCACTCTGGTATACAGAGAGTGCACCGTGTCGAAAATTATATTAGCTCTCTTGATATGAAACAATTCTTGACTGATCAGTTAAGGATTGTTGCCAAATAAATTACTTAATATCTTATGTTTTCGATGTATTTAAACCCAACTAATTGTTTCTAAGATTTATGCACTAATGTTCTTCATAAAAACAAATGTGGACCAACGTATGTAAAAAGTCACATGGGCGTCTAAATAAAAATTAAAAATAAAACTCATTGCGGTAATTGCGTAAAACAAAAGTAAATACATTGACTCTACGAGATGCCGTGTATAATTTACATAATTAGTTGTGATTTTCTTAACGCACTTAAAAAATCCATCTGCAAATATCATTTATGGACATGTATGTTAGCATGTACAAGGCAGTTCAGTTAGGTACTTGATCAATCCAACCTTTGCACCACAAGGCTGGCAATGTTCACCCGTGTGAGGTTAAAGCCATTAATAACATACATCTATTTCATAATATATCTAACACTAGTTACACGGGATGTAACTTGACGTGCCAAGATGAAAACTGACAATTGTAGGCATTACTTATTATAGTATATCGTCGGTGTAAGTCCAATACCGCGTATGTTTATTTAAAAATACGTTTTTTGGCCGCATATATTGGCATATTCAAATACTGAAATTGAACGATCGAATGCGTGCACTCGGTTAAAGTAAATACAAAGAAGCAAGCAAAACCGCGTGAAATGGAAACGTTTTTTGTCCCTCGTGGACATTTTGACAAATGGTTCTTGCGCGGTATTGAACTTACATCGACGATAAATTAGTACCACTTTTTAAAATGGCCTCAAAAAGTAAGTCAAATGGACACATTTCAAATATATAATAAAAATAATCACCATATTTATTTTATTTACAATCAATTTTTCTTTTTTTGCGAGATCATGAATTTTGAATTATTTTGTAATATTTTAAAACTTTTTCTTCTCTAGTGTCTTGTGTACACACTTCTCAACATCTGATTATATTGTGATTCTTCGTTACTTACTTGTATGTCAATGGCACATGTTTCTGCCGTATACTCGTATATATGTAAAATGTAATATTTAATTTTTGTTATTTTTTAAATCGTTTTAACCCTTTACCGTGTAGTGTTACATATCTGATATGATATTTTTTAGATTTGTGGTTCCATTCGGTAACACAGTGAGGTTTTTACCATTCTTTCGAGATTTTTTTACATTATCCCTTCATAATAATAATTGTGCCGAAAAATTCTAGTAGGTGGCGTATATCAATGTGATAATTTCCCATAAAATTTTACAGTTTGAGGATTTTAAGGTTTTACAATTTGTGCATTTTGACGTGGCGTATTATATTAATATATCGACGCCGGAAAGGCAAAAAGGCCGAAGCGCCATTTTGGGAAGTTTACTCCAAAGCACTTCACAGCTTTTTTTTACAATAAAATTCATAAGTCTTCAGTACCCGGTTGGATTTTGAAAATAAAAATTACGACAAAAGTCCCAAACTTGTTTCACTTGAGCCAAGCCTTCTCCCAAATAATACATTTATTTTAGATGGCTGAAGGGCCACAAAAGTCTTCAGAATCAAACGAGAGTCAGAGCATTCGACGCAGAAAAAAAAACTGAGCAAAACTGCATATTTAATTCATTTTTTTACCAAAGTGTGGCTTAAGCCCCTTTGCCTTTCCAGCGACAATATTGTGTTTTTTGGTGTTACGTTTGGGTTTACGTGTTGGGCAGCAGTTAAATATTTTCGTAAATAATGAGATGCGTCAATGCGTTTCAAATATGAATGTAATTTATATTATGTATTTGAACTGTCTAAATTTGACAAAATATTACTATATCACTAATGTAAATGCATCTTGTGTCTTAGAATTTGTTTGGGTTCAAACTAACACCAGACTGTTAATTGTTTCAGATAGAAAACAAAGTTAGGATTATAATAATAATATGATAAGTAGGATACATAAAATTCTGAATTATGGTATTTCACAGGGCGATACTGAGATTACCTTTAGTAATGGCAAATATATTAATTTTACCATAATACAATTCAAATTAATATTAAACGGTTCTGAAAGACAAACCTAATTATCATAGGTTGATTGATTACTTATTTTAAAGAACACCTATTATTGATAAAATAGTAGTCAACCGAAAAAAAAATCACGGGATGTAACTTGATTTGTTAAGAAAAAAAAATTACTTCTATTTCAAATATAGAAAAACGTCTGCTAAAACACATTATTGGTAGGTACTTTATTAGGAAGGTAGGGATTTGAAAAGATTTAATAATAATGTTAATTAACATCAGTTAACAAATTTCAAACTTAATATATGAGAAATAGTTTGGAATGCTGGCGGATTCAATATAATTAATGTTTCATAATGTTTATTCATTACTGCCTGAATTTGTGTTTTATTCCCATTTAAAAAAAAACATAAATTTTCCAATGATAACAGCGGAAATTGTCAGAAATCGACTAAAAATCACTGCACGCCAATGTTGGGTATATACGAATAGTACTACTTATACGAATATGGCTTATGGTATACATTGTAATTTAGCTACGTATTTTAAGATGCGATGTGAGAAGTAAGGGTAGGACGCATTATATGCATTCAACATTTATTTACGAAAATTATTTTTAATACAAGTAATACAATTTATTTTATAATAATGAGAAAAAAAGATTATTGAATGAAAATCAAAACAGTACTAACATTTAAAAAAAGGCTTCCCTTCATTGTATCATTGTTTTTTTTAATGAAACAAATACACTTAAAAAATGTTTCTGACAACAGCTGAGAAGTTATTTTACCCATTTTAGGGCAAGGTTAAATTAGTTGAACCGACATTTAAACCCAGACAAAACATTCGTTTGCGCAAAAAACGCGTTGGAAATCTGCGACTTTTTGCACGAACACTATTTTAGATCACTTATTTGAAAGACGATTTTTTTCCACTAGATTTATTTCAAAAGATAAAAATTCTGAAAATTCACGTAAAAATATTTTCTATTTTATTTATAAGGATTGGTAGGATTAGGGAAGTACCTGGCCATTCAGATTTGGTCGCTTAGCATAGCGAAAAATAAAGTTAAAATAAATCAAATTTGAAATTATAAATTCGTTCTCTATAAAATTTGCGACACCGTTTGATGTTTTGATAAAAAATGTATTTTAGAATTTTAACATAAATATTATGATTATGGAATGACGTGCAGGAAGCATGAACATATTCAGTGGTGTATTTAACAGGTCGTTAAATCTGTCGCGTGTATATAAATTAGGAAAATCGATTGAATTAATTTAAATGAATTCGTTCGGCACTTACGGAGCTGTGTCCTTCGGCGAGCTCTTTTTCTGATATCGGTCTGCATCTCACAACCACTTTAACACATTCATTAAGGGCTGTACGGGGACGCAAAGGTTTCTCCATTGCTCAAAGCCTTAAAAAAGCACAACACTAATCATATTTCACTAAAAACAAACTAAGAAACAAAATCACCCTTGTCGGGATTATTGATCCATCACAAATTTCGCGAAATCACGTACACCTGTTAATAAACAGTGGTTTTATACGTTTATTAGGTAAAACTAGCGGACAGTTCTTTATAAATCGATTAATAAACGTTTAATTAATGCCGTAAAATAAACGAACAGCGCCCAGCTTCGAGCTCGTCGTTTATTATTTTCGTAATATGTCAAATTTCCCGTCCCGCCCGTTATCAACCAAAAATGATTTGCCGGAAGAAATAATGTTCATTGCAATGAAAATAATATCATATGTCTGCTTGAGAACCTGCCTACCGGGGGCTTATTATTGTTATATGACAACACTTTTTATCTAATCGATACTTTAGTGATGGATTGATGATTAAAATATCGATTCTTGAATCGTAATATTTTTATTTTGAAATTATTAACTTTGTAATGAAATATTTATTTTGAAAACCCAATTACTTTATGTACATTGCTTCTTCAGTTTTTTAATTGATATTTTATTGAATTATAATACATTTCGAAATCATTATAATACTGCGTCAGAAAAGCTGTTCATTTATTTTGAAAATTAATAACTCTGTACACTTAACGTCTTCAGTTTTTTGTAAGTTAAAAATATGTTATTCTATTCAACACTTGTGCACGGTTGACATTCGATACATGAGAACGAGTCGGTTTTACAAAGTCATTTCTTGTGTTCGAACAGCTTGGCTGTGAAATAATTTGCTCGCCTCTGTGTTTTCTCCCTCCTACAACATGGGCCTCTTCAAGACCCAGGTTCACTCTATCCTTCTCAAAAAAGAACCGTCACCCAGCATTTAAAGATGACAGGCCCTGGGGGAAATTATTTCTCTTAGGGCTCCTTATGTAAAGTTAATGTACAAAATATATGTAATTTTATAAAACAGCTTTACAAGAAGAATGTTTTGTTCAAAACAACGGGAATGATTAAGAAAGGATGGTAACTACACATGAATAAAAAAATAATAAATAGGACAAATACATTCAATTAAAAAATAATGTCACTTTAAATAATGGACATGTTTTAAATAAAGTCCATAACTTGAGTCATATCGATAGAAAAATTACAAAACTTTATTTGTGTAAATAATGACCATTTTTTTTTAGAAATTTACCATAAAATGTTGAGCACAGATAAGTCTCGACTTTCTATATAATGAAGGATGCTATCCATAATGAAAATAATGTTGAGCGAAGAAAAACAAACGATGAAAGTTTTAAATGGGTGAGTTGCAAAAAAGAGAGCAATATATATTATGACGTATTTATATAATTTATTAGGTATAATAGATAAAAAATGGAGTAAAAATTGATTTTTCGTTAGTATTCATCAATGCAAAAAGTTTTTGGTGGTCAAATACTTCATATAGAGTGCAAACATGAAACAATAAGGTGGTTATATCATTTTTATTCCTAAAATTGATAATTGCGTACTAAATTTATAACTTTTTTCTGATCAATTGTATGCCAATTTATTGGATGATCATTATAGCAAAAAAAACGATTATATAAAGGCATGGTTGTGTGTTATAAACCACCTACATAACTCATATTATCCTGGTGAAAGATCACAATTCAAAATCGAAATGTTGCTTGAAATGGCTTTAGGCGTATTTAGTGACAATACTTGAATATCAAGTTTCTTCCCAACTCCCACAACATACCCCAAATAAAGATGCTATAGTTCTACTGACTTTTTAAATTTAGCTATTTTCTATGGTGTTCGCATAAAAAATACATATATATTAAGAAAACAACAATTTAAATAGTTTTTTTTATTAAAAAAGGATAATTGAAAATGTCGATTGTAATTTCTGCACATGCCTATTGCATGACAGTTATTGACAAAATTTCTTCTTTTTTTATCTAAGCACAATTTTACAGCACTCTACACTCTACAGCAGCTCGATTGCCGATGCTTTGGATGTTACTGCTGTACATGTTATAGAATCTTGTTTTGAATTCTCAGAATGAGCCAGCAGTCAATTAAATACTCTCCAAATCTACTTTAAGTCTCACAATGTGGTCCCAGAATATTTATCCCACAATTCGGTACTGTGATTACAAAGTTTATATCTGTCAGTGACACAATTGTCAATTTTAGAGGAGAGCAAAACAACGTTTTTGATATCGGTTAGGCAAGGTATTATTAATTAGTAATAAACCTAGTTTGCACACCAACACACTCTTCTTTTTAATTTTCTAATCTAAATTATGGTGAGATTTTATTGTTATAATAATATGACATTCTAAAAGAAAATTTAACATACTTTTAGTTTTTAGAATTTCATACAAGGTTGTAACGGTATTTTTAGAATGAATTAGATTTGATATTTTTTATAAATGTGTACCCAAATAAATATTACATAACAAAAAAACAAAAAGTTTGTATAAACATAAATGGTTTATTCAAAAATTGAAATAATATATAGCAAATTTGCACCTCTTTACTGAAGTTACTCTAATATCACCCTGGTGATAGATTGTCATTAAGAATAGAAATATTGCTTTTGCTGTCCTAAGAGATGAGATCTGAACAGCCATATACTTACACACCTTCCGCTTCCTCCTATTCTTCTCGCCCACTTCCTTCGCCTTCGTAGCATTGCCTAAATGAAGATACCATAGTTCCACTGTCTCTGGGCAGTTGGAAATATTGTGCATATCACACACAAATTAAAAATTTTGTATATTTTTTGTGAAAAATCACCTCAAGGGTTACTCTTACTTAAATAAGAAAATATACAGGAAAATACTTACCTGGCAGGTCCCATCAGATAGACACAATTATTAACTTAAAATTATGATTATTATTTAATTTGTTTTTTTTTTTTTATTGAGGCATGGGAGCATCAAAAGGGCTTCTCAATTTGTCATACTCTTTTAGGAAATCCTACTTATTTGGCGAAAAATAACAAGAAAGAGTAAAATTAGTCATAGAACAAAAGTCACCAGGAATAGATAAAAAATATTGTAATGATGATTGTATTGAATTGACAAAAAAGGCCGCCTCTCAGTAAAAAACATTTGTTGAAAACACGAAGGGAACAGTCTAGAAGATCTTATAATTATATTATTTTAATTCTAATAAGTATATTTTTATTTAGTCTCTTACTATATGTCGGTTCTCGAAGCAGAGGACAACAATTATTCTGCAAGCTCCATCAAGGGCTTCAGACTCTTGAGGATCGAGTCAGCGACTGGGCGGGCCAGATTAGTCATAGAACAACAGTCACCAGGAGCAATCAAGAACTTATATTCCGCCACGAACTTCATGACCACAGAAGAAACTAGAAGAAAATAAATACCCAAGTCGGGTTCGGAAGACAACAAAGTGTTTTTCTGCATTCCATGCGTTCTCATACCGCAAGAGTAGAAACACTATCATAGATGACTTTCTTTGTGAATCCATAATTCACTATATTATTGTGTTGTATTCAATACAACATAAAAAATACATCTAAGGAATGTGTTGTAAAAAGTATATAGGTTGCGCAATTAGAGTTGACCCAAACAACACAAACTTAGTAATGTCCCTGCGGAACGTCGCTGAGAAGCAGCATTTTTTGTCTTGCTTACGCCTACTTATTGTTATTAGTGAGAAACGAACCACTTTGAATATTCTAAAAGTTTTTACAGTCATTCGAAAAGTTTTACAGTGTGTTCTTTTTATTATATCAAATTTTTTTTTTTGATTTTCTTTTCTGAAGTCGAATAAAAAGTTTGAAAAACATGCTGTGTATCCAAGCAATGCATCTGTGTGAGTACTATATTTGCCTCAACGTTGCGAGACCTATAATTGGGAAAGTTGTTATTCAAAATAATCTAAATTAAAGGTCATTGGTAATAAAATTAAATCATCGGTTATATCTTTATTATATCATTATTGTATCATTATTATATCTTATAATCAATATTGACAAAAATAAATTGTTGTAAATCTAATTTGAATATCTGGATGATTCAAAATTGTATAATTGATATACCTACAAATCTGTTAAAAAACCATCATAAAATTATTTGTCGTTGAGCATGAAATAAAGCAAATGCTAATTTTATTTTCAAAATAGCCAAGATATAAAAAAAAACTGTTTTTTTAAAAGGAAATGGGAGATAACCAAGTTTCCGATTTTAAATAAAAAATAAAACTTTTGTTTGAATTTTCATTGCCGGCAACTTGAGCATTTATTAAAGCATAATAATGTTTACGTTACCTACCTCACTAGACAATAGCTGCTCGTGTGACTTGAAGTCTTAAATCAGTGATTCCCAAAGTGGTCACCTGCAAGGGGTCCACGTCAATGAAAAAATTAGTAAATTTTGGGGAGGATTTTTTGTTGATTTGCTAGTACTTTTCGATTTCAAAGAGGAATTTTTGCTGATTTGCTAGCACTTTTCGATTTGGGATCTCTGCCGACTAGTACTATTTTTTGAGTTCGACTGGGTTCATTTCAAAAGTTTCCATTAGCTAAAAAAAATCAATACTAGGAAAGCAGGGGGTCTATGTCGACAAGTGGTCTACTGGATAAAAAAAGTTTGGGAACCTCTGTCTTAAATGAATAATGAATATGAGTAATGGTAATAATGCATTAACTATAATTAATCAATACAAATATGGGTAAGTATCCATTAGATATGGGCAGATTCATTCTCGGCAGTGAATCAATTCGGTCTGATTCTCCTAGTGAAGAGAATTGATTAATTTATTTGAATCATTGTTTGACTGTCCGAATTGACCGTTGAATGCAATCCGGACTGAGTCTGAGTGAAAAAAATGAAATGTATAATATGTACCTATACATCAATCTTTCTATACATAATCACATTAGATGAGTCACATTTGCAAGTGTTTATTTTGAACTAACACAAAAATGTAATTATTCATTATTATTTTGCTGCTAATGCAGTGGTTCCCAATCTTATTGGGCCATGGAACCCTAAATGGTAAATGGTTGGCAGAACCCCCAGTTCCATATCAAATATAACCTCTATGTCACCGAAACAAACTAGAGTAGCGATCATCTTTACTGTGATTGTGAACTGATACTTCATATTTCATGTTTATTTTAAATATGTATAATATAGGATATAGATAAACGATAATCTTTACAAATTTTTCTTCATTAATATCACCGAGACATAAATATCGACCATCTCTACATCAAATATACTTTTAGTTTGAATTAATCAAGCACTGAGGCCAATGCGGAATCCTGTGGTTCGAATTCCCTACATCAAGTATATCTTTAGTTTGTCACACGATTTGAAAAGCGTGTGTCTTCCTGCAGTCCTCAATAAGCGCCTTGAAAGCCTGGCAACTCTTTGGAACACTGCAGGAACTGCTGATCTAATAAGATAATAAATAATTTATTCAAGTGCAGAAAGCATTATTAATTAAGATTTTGGTAAGTACTTATTTTGTGGATAGAAGGTTAGTTATCTTCCAATGATTTTTTGCAATTTACTCTAGATATATTTTTATATTTTTTTTGGGATTTCTGGGATTTAGAGAAAATTATTATTGGTGAAAAATCATTGAATAAAACATATTTTTTTATTGAACATTAATTTTTAAACTTTTTTATCATAGTTTTATTTTTGAATATTTAAAATTGAGTATACAACTACTTTTAAAACAACAGCAATAGGGATATCACATTGATTCACCCATTTCAAAAACAGAATAATGTCTGCTAAAATACATTATAAGTAGGTGGGGATTTGAAAAGATTATCATTAATATTTGATCATCTCAATTACCACTGGTTGCAAACATGGAGTTAGAATATATATTCTTACTCCAATGTTGCGAATATTAAAAGTTTCTGTTGTACATACTCACAAAGAAAATAATTTATAGTTTATAATTGAGAATCGGTTTCCTAATATTGATGTATCAAATATGTTTACGATTAATTTACACATGTGCAGATTCTGTGAAATCTGGCAATATTATAATTATTATGACACTTATTGGACTCAGCAGTTTTGTTTTTATCAAGTTGAACTTCTGATAGAGTCAGAGTTCAAAGTTGTCATTTGTTAATCACTGTCAGGGATTAGGTTAAGAACATTCTGCGTGATAGTATTTCTTTGTAAGCACTGTTATTACAATGTGGAATTCATCAAGTTTTTTTTTGTTTTTGAATTTATATTCTATAAATGCACACATTTTTAATAAATCTAACAATGTAGAAGTTATTCAACTTGGTTTAGACATCAATAAAAATGTGTTAAGTGATAATGTTATAGAATTGACTGTTGATAAAGTGAAAGCTCTTGATTTTGTTGACTCAACAAAACAAACAAAAGTAAATCAGTTACTAGATGATAACCTGATTTACAATAAAAACGAGTTGAGTGATGGGGAAATCAATAATGTTGACAAATCGAACAAGATTGGAGAATTTGGTGATTATGTTCCAGATGCATTTTTAGATACAATTCAATTAATTGCCAAGAATGGTTTCCCAGCAGAGTCTCATACCGTGAAAACAGAAGATGGGTACTTGCTGACAATGCACCGTATTCCACACGCAAAGAATTTCTCCGACACGTCAGATCGCACAGCCATCTTTCTGCAGCATGGACTCCTTGGAAGTTCTTCAAACTTTGTTACAATCGGTGCAGAAAAAGGCCTGGCCTACATCTTATCCGAAGCGGGTTACGACGTATGGCTGGGGAACTTCAGAGGCAACACATATTGTCGAGCTCATGTTAACCTTTCTACAAAAGATCCCAAATTCTGGAATTTTACATGGCATGAATTGGCAGTTTATGATCTTCCGGCGATGATTGACTATATTAACAGATTCAAAAAGACCGAACAATTGCTATACGTTGGTCATTCAATGGGAACAACAACTCTATTTGCGTTGTTGTCAACCCGTCCAGAATATAACAATAAATTAAAAGCAGCTTTTTTAATGGCTCCGGTCACGTATACAACAGCTATCCGAAGTCCTATAAGATATTTGGCTCCCTGGTCAAATGATTTGGAATGGATAATTGAAAACTTTGGTGGTAGTGAATTCCTTCCTCAAAATTTTATAATACGATGGTTGGGTGATAAGGTTTGCGAGATAAATCATTACACGGCGGAAGTGTGTATAAACATTTTGTTTTTGCTTGCTGGATTTGACGAAAAGGAATTTAATAAGAATTTATTCCCTGTGATATTAAATCACACTCCAGCAGGAACTTCCACTAAAACTGTTATTCATTTTGCTCAAGAGATAAGAGATGGAGGAAAGTTTCAGCGATTTGATTACGGTGCTCAAACTAATATGAAAGTTTATGGACAAGATACACCTCCACAGTACGGAATGAATAATATAACACTGCCTATTGCCCTGTTTTGCGCTGACAACGATTGGCTCGCAGGTTTGGCAGATATGAAGAAGATATACAGGCAGCTCAAAAATCCCATTGAATATTATCAAGTGCCGATGAAAGACTTTAACCATTTAGATTTCTTATGGGCAAATGATGCCCCCACTCTTGTTTATAATAAATTGGTGGAATTATTAATTCCATATAAAAGTAAAAATAATGGATAAATTAATTTCTCCTTTTTGTCACTTTTGTTGAGGTATTTTGTAGAATCAATAAATAAATTAATAATTCAAATTATTTTACTTATTTTCATTACTTCACAATTACAAATGTTCAATAAATAGCTTAAAAAACTTCTAGGGAAGAAAAAATAGTTTTATACAAGTAAAAAATATGTTGGTAGGGCAGGGAGAGGGAGGTTTATCAAATCCTCCAAACTACATTTATTTTATAAGGATATCTGAAAGTGGTAGAGACACTGTGATGGTTTGAATGTGTTGGGTGGATGGACAGAGGAAGGAGTATCAGAAGAATATTGTATTATTTGTAAGTGAATGGAGCAAGAAGTCGGGTACAAGTGGTGGTTCATTCTCTGTCTACCCCTGCGGAAAATGACGTGTTGGTTAATAAGCTTTAAATTTTATAATCTATTTTTTTTGCACTACTGCCCAAATTTTGAATTTACTGGTGTATGTTTTAACACAAGTCCGAAAATTTTCACAACCTTCGAAAATTGTAAATAATTAAATATTTCAGTAAATACCATTTCAGTGGTTTAAATATTTTTGATGTAATTTAAGCTATAGTTTGTAATTATTGGTAGCTTTGCTAAACGCCAATGAGGTGGTATTTTACAAAAAATACGCTGTATAAATTAGCCAAGTATTATTATTAGACATTAGATTTTAATATACACATGTGCATATTTTTGCCATTTTGGTAGATGTTGCATATTTGAGCATTTTAAACTGAGCTAAATACTAAAGATGTAACAGAAGTGTTATAAATTTTAACAAAAACAGAAGCAGATATTATTATTATTTCTATTTTGTGGATGCGGGTTAAAAAAAATGAACCGCATACAAATTTTACTGAAAATTGCTTTTGTCTACCGATATTCATTAAATTTTAATTTTTACGGCATGGCATCACTGCTAGGGATGGTTGATGGTTGAAATGTGATATCACTGCGGTTCCGATTACCGGAGACTGGTGAGCAACCGATTATTTATCAAGTTACTATTGGAACCAGTTCCATTTACATTCATCCATCGTCTCATACATACTCTTCTGTTATTCTGACTCTTCACACGACCCGATTCAAGTTTTTGATTTACTTGATCGTGCCATGTCTTTCTCGGGCGGTAAGCTATGTTTTTATTTTATTTTCATTGGGAGGGGGGGTGTTTCTGAAAAACGAACTAGAACCGGGATCGCATTGTCACGACGTTCCGACAAAAAAAAGCTAGTAAGTACCAAATATTTATACGGAAGGAGGTGCCCAGTAAAATTTTGAGCTTACATATTTTCATTTTCCAAATTTCCAAACTGGTTCCAAAAAATAGCCGGTTCCTCACAAAAGTAATATCGACGGCTCCAGCCACCGCTAAGTCGCCGGGGCAAAATTTCCGGGACAGAAATATCGAACATCTCTATCCGACTGTCAAACGTAGCGTTAAGCCTAGCTCGTTGTCAACTGTCAGAAGTCGTTCCGATTGTGCAAATATTGTATTATAATTTATTTATAAGTTTCTGCAATACTTCTGGATTATGTTGTAGCCTGTTAAAGTAACCGTTTTACAGCATTCATTAATAACTAAGCCGTTTTTTGTTTAGTGGCAAACGTTGAGGTTATCTCCGAACATTTGAGTTTTAGACAGATTTTAAAAATACGTTTGGTTTTTTTAAACAAAGTCACAATGTTTGCTAAATCGTACAAGACGAAAGCACACAACTCTTTGAAGGGTTCAGCCAGGTAATGCATTGTAGTTATATGTAATTACTATTCCAAGTTTTTAAATTATTGTGGAGATGAGTAATGGAAATTCAGGCAGTGTAGTAATATTCAATATCTTGGTGCCGACTTTTTGATAAATTGACATACAAAATACTGGGCAAATTAGGCCCCCTGCTCTTTCAATTTTTGTTATGAAAAAATATTACACACTAAATTGCGGGAATAGCTGTAGGGAGCTGATCCTTCTAGAAGATTTGTTTTGGTTAAGTTGAGAAAAAACAACTCCGGAGGCTGTGCGAGGAGAGGCTGGGCCTACTATGGACGGAAGCCACTGAAGTAGCCCAGGACAGCGATGTCTGGAGGCACTTTATCAACGATGAATCCCCAAATAGGACAAGGGAAAGAAGATGAGATGAGAACAATCATTTATCAAAATTTCTTATTTTAAAAGTTTGCTTTTTCATTTCAGAAAATCTCTAGTGCAGAAAATAAAGGCGGCATTTCCAGTCCTAAGTGAAGATGATCTGAAGGAGCTGGTGCCCCTAAAGGCCCCCTTGTCTTCCATGAAGGTCACAACCTCTGCCGGGGAGGATGTAGGGCTCCATATTGTGGACAGCGTGCCCATCATGATGGAGATGTTCGATGTGCTATACCCCACTGTATACGCCATGTGGAGGTGTCCCCATATGCTACCGTCATTGACGATTTTTAACACAGTTGCTAGCAAGGTACTTATTTTGCCTCATTCCATCATCTTTCCCTTATCTAATTCGGGTCAGACCTATTGCTTCAACAAGGTATTATTGACCGTGTGCGGGCGGTCTAACTGTTTTACCTCCTACACACCGCGGTCGTCCTGAGTGGTGGGAGGTAAAATTACTGTGCTTAAATCCTGCAAAGCAGAAATGACCTTTTGAAATTTTGAATTTATATTCTCTTAGCCAAATTATTTTATCCAAATATATTTATTTTTTTGTTTCTACAGTTTTCAGAGGGCAATTATCACGTGAGTAGGGGCCATTTGTTTATCCCTCCACGTGGAACTAGGCTACCATCCTTTAGTAAAGGCAGTCTGGTTTCTGTGAATATGACCGACAACAAAGCGGCCATTTTGGTTGGTGTTGCCAACTATTCGACAGGAGATTTGCCACAAGTAGTAAGGTAAGGCTTAATAAATTATTCATGAATTAAAAAACTGCCCAAAAGATAAATACGTAGAAGGTGTATTGGACACTTATGCCCATGACATTGACTATCAGATAGCCGGCGGTTTCCTCTTCTCAAGCCTTTACCAGAGTAAGGTAGAAAATTAAACAACTGTAAGAAGGGTTTGTGGAAAACTGAATCGCTGGGCAAATCACAATCCTTTTTTTGGGATTAAATGTACAGTACCTGCACGCATTAATGGGGTAATAATAATTAGTCTTATCTACAGGAATGTGTGTGAACGCTAAGAAAAAATAACTGGCCATGGCGCAAATATTGAACGGTAAAACAAATTGTTGTATTCGAGTTGGAGACTCATCACTTTGACAAGGCGCCTCCAGGTGTCTCTGTCTTAGGCTGCTTCAGTAGCCTCCTTCCATTGCAGGCTTAACCTCTCCTGACCCAACCTCTACGGAACGAAGTTTATGCATAATTCGATCTTCTGGCATTCTGAGTACATGTCCAAGACACTTCGTCTGCAACCATTCTATGAAGAGTAGCAATTTGTAAATACATATTTTTTATTAATTGTGTAACGCGAAAAGGCGCAAATACTTTCTCATTCCCGTCTAAAACACTGTCCCTCTCTAGCAATGTCGAGCTACGTAGATCCAGGGCCGGACTCCAATTGGGCAATCACCGATGCAATTCTAGGAATTTCACCCACTACATGCTGAAGGCCGCTGCCCGCCAGCCCATAAAAGGCGCTGCTCGTCTTTGAAACAGCAGAGATCCAGAACCTAGTCTCAAGACCTGATACTGATTGCGCATTGTTTCCCCTTCAGCAAGGTCTTTGAGTTCTAAGTACGAAATATCTGTAAGCGTTCGATTGAATTTTGCGCCGTCGGCCTTTCAGTTTGTTTTGTTTGTAAAATATTGTTTGAAGTTTTAAAGTTATAAGGGAAAACCCTTTCTAGTCTCTTTTCATTTATTCTTGTTTAAATATAAAATAAATATCAAATATAATAAATATAAGTCTCTGTACCGAACTCCACTCACTCTTTTAATATAACAAATTAGTTCCATTATAAATTGTCACCAAACGTGTGGCAACGAACGAAAAAAACTGTTATAATTGTTTTTAAATTTTTGTTTTCAGAGGACAGTGTGTGAAAACACTGCAGATGTTTGGGGACCTATTATGTAAATTTGAAAAATTCACCCGGTTAGAGAGACCAAAACTAGGATTGCCTTACGGGTCTCCCGAGGAGAGTGAAACAGTCACTGAGGAATTATCTAAGGTAAAAATTATTTGAATACTAAAAGCTGTAATGAGTTCACGCTTCATTTTAATTCTGTATTGTAATCCTGAATAATAAATTACCCTTGTCACGTTCCAGATGATTTTAAACGAAGATGAACCGGAAGAAAGTGAGTCGTCTAATAAAGACAACAATGAAAATACCAAGGAAGATCATCCTGATAACAACTCTTCAGAAACATCCCCAGATGACTCCAGCGGAGTGGACGAACATGGATTTCCCTTGGACATGGACAAATTACTGGAATACTGTTTGCTTTGTGTTCTCAAAACGGAGGGCAAAAAGATAGTCCTACCGCTGAAAACAAACTTGTTGTATGCGTAAGTATTTGATTCTTCTTTTAGTAAAGCTGTTTTTGTAGGGTTTGTTAAATTGATACTGTGACAGAGCGGTAAGTGCTCTGGACTCATAGGTTCCTGGTTCAAAATCCAGTGAGGTGCAGCTAACAAAGCTTACCCTCTGTACAGCAAACCCAAAGATTTCCCTCAGTTCCTTATTTTTGTTGATTATGGAAAAATAAAATTAAGAACGTTAATATAATATGTTGATTACGTCAACCTTTTTTAGGTGATTTATCATTTGGTTATTAGTTTGTTTAATCGCTTTAAGAATCGATTTTGAATTAAAATGTTCCGAATAAATACCAATTGATTATTTTAGAATAAAAATGTTTGAATGAGTTTTAAATCAGTTTTCGAATCAAACCGTTTTAATTCATTATTTTTGAATGAATACATTCTCTATCATGCCCATCCCCAGTATAGTTGTGTGTTTTAAAATATAATATTTAGTTTGCTTTATTATGTTTCTAGAAATCATATGACGACATTCTGCCCATCAGAAAGAACCTTAGATGTGAAAAAATCCAGTTATAAAAAAATGGCCAAATTTTTGGAGGCTATGGAAAAGGTAAAAAAAGAAAATTATCATCAAGACACATTTCATAGGGTCCAATCTCTACGCTTAACTAAACCGATCACCATTTTCACCTTTTATCTCATATTTTTAATTCAATTGCTTTCTTTATTCAGAAATTTTGTATATGCTTGTTATTCTATATACGCTGGGAACATTGGGAAAAGGTAAATGATCCAATTTGCTTGCTAATATACTTTAGTATTTGGTGTAATCACAAAGGGGAGGAAAATATATCCTTAGAAGAGAAAACAATTCTAAGTTCGTCAGTCGGTGAGATTGATTATTATAATATATTAATTTTATTACATTGTTTTTCAGGATGGCTTATTACAAGTGAAACCCATAGAAAAAGGAGTAGATGCGGTGGTGGGAGTCAATTTCGCTCATCCGTCTATCAAGTCTCACGCCGTCATCACGGAAACCCAGAGTGGAATCAAACTAGGAAATAAGAAATCAACCGACGAAGATTCCCCATCGTTTTCCGCTCCGGGGGTAAAGGAAATGTATAAAATAACGGCTGTCGTGTTGCCACTGTTTGAAAAACAGAAGTGAGTATACTTTTATAAGGGAGAAACTAATCAAATAACAATAGTCAACTTAATATAGCACTCTTTAGCGACTCAATCACCTCAAGGGCGCTTTGAATTGGTTATTGTAGGTAGATTTTTCTAAAAAAGTGTGTTTTTCAATTACTTTCAAAGTTTTCATTACCAGTTTATAACCTCAAACTAAATTGCAAGTCATTCCAAGAATGTTGAATGTTCTGTCCGCAACTTGAAACTTTGCAAAATTCATATAAGATGGTTCAACCAGTCTGTTTGACGCAGCGTGGGTTGCTTTGCCTTTGTTTAAGATTGTCCCTCACGCAGAGATCAGTCAAGTATGATGGTGCCAGCCTGTTCACTGCTTTATACAACATATAGGTCAAACCGTACTAGAGAGTTGCTGCACTACACTGCACGGCACGTCGTATCACCACAAAATATGTTTTCACTGTTTAGTATGAAACAAACCACACCAGGAGAATATTATGATGCGCAGCGACACGATGCCCAGTTCCGCTGACGCTAATGCGGTATAGCTCGTTGCATCTCACTGCGGGTCAGTCGCCAGTCCGCTTAGCTTTCCTAAATTTAGTGTCCTGTTTTTTATGTTATCCTCTACCATCTGCAATAATTCATAGAATTTTTTTTTTAGACATCCTGAGGTAAGTATGAAATCTCTTGGGATCTTTTTAAAGATATGATAGTAGTGTTTAATATTCTCATTCATCACTGCGTGATTTGGGAATATCATATACCCACAATCTTTTTTTGAATTTTCTTTCTGCCTCCTCACATAGCAAAGGCACTATAATAATATCTTCTTTAGATTTAGAGTCGTCCATATTGTTCAAAACTAAGAATGCAAATGATCGATTTAATGATGCGCAGTGTCGCGCTACTGCAGTTGTAGTACGGTTAGTAAGAGAAATGAAGCACAGCGCCGCTCTAGTGCGGTTTGACCTTAAGACAAATTTTAAACTAAAAATTTTCTACGATTTGAAGCCAGTTTAGGCAATCACATAGAAAAATAGTATTTTGACAAATATTTTTATTTAACAATATTTCATTCCTACCCAATGAACGGAACCATAACCGCAAGTGATTAATAATTTCACTTTTTCTGTGTTCTTATCTTCTGTTTCATTAACAATTTTGTCTGTTTTAGTTACAAGAGGGGTGATGCCTTGACCGCATCTCAAGTTTCCAATGTACTGGTGGCCTATGTAAGAAGAAATAATCTGCAAAATGCTGATAACAAAAAGTAAGTAGAACTGTCAAATGTTGTACTGATATGACAACATAGCCAGAATTTATCTTCCACTATTGATTAATACATAATATATATATGGCAGCCCACATGGTCAAGTGGTAAGATGCTCGACTACGAATCCGAAGTCTAATTTTATTTAATTAATATGTGTCATAACACATTTAATTAATATAAAATATTGTAAAGCTTATTTGCAGCACGTTCCAGAGTGATAGATACTCCAAGTATCGCCCTGGTGTAGGACCACCATTCAGAATCGAAACGTTGCTTGAAATGGCTTTAGTCGTGTTTGGTGACCAAATCTGAATAGCCAGGTACTTCCAAACCTTCCTCTTCCCCATCTCCTTCCCACTACCTTCAGCCTCACAACATACCCCAATTAGGGATGCCATAGTCTCAATGGCTCTAGACAGTTGGGACTTTTGTGCAATATTTACTATAAAAAATAAAAAAGTATACTTATATTACAATTATTTTTTGTGGAATTTTGAGAGGTTAGTCCAATCCTGCACATCCCATAAAGTATATATATATACATACAAATAAGAGTGATAAATAATAATAGTGTACAGTATGTTAAATTTTACCATTATAAATTTATTTATATTTTAATAATTATTTAAATTAATTAACTATTTGTTCGATTTCCAGTTTAGTCAACGTAGATCCCCTCCTAGCGCACATCACTCCGGCCGATGTGTCGATAACGTGGGAAGACCTGAAGGCCTGTATTCTGAAGAAGATGACAAACTGCACGGAGATGACATTTGCAGACGGTTCTTCCACTATCAACACGGGGAAGCTGCCCATGATTACGATGCAAGTTGCTAACAGATCGGGAAATAAAAAGGTACTTTTTTCTGGAAGCGAAATTGAACAATATAACCAAGTCATTAACTTTCCAACAGATTCATTTGTCTCATCTCCCCTTCTTCCCCTTGTCCTAACTTCATTGTAATAACATTCCAGGTGACCCTAGTCAGCAATCTCCACTACTACGGCATCAGTTTGGCCGCCCTGAGCAAAGAGTGTCAGCACGGGAGTAGCAGCTTCGTGCAGCATCACAAAGAGTGCAGGATCCAAATTCGATCAGCTCCTGGTGCAAGGCAACCAGGTATAAATATACTAGATTTGTGAATATAATTTTAAAATGCATACTATATATTTAACAGGAACAGATTCTCTTGGAAATATTATTATGATTTACGAAGTATGGGAAATTTTTAATTCTCAATAAAATTATGTTGAATTTCTGAAGAAAAATCAATATGATCTTTAGAAATGGCAAAAATTACAAATAGCTATTGTTTTACTAATAACTTTTTGTAACATACAATCTCTAGGGATCTTTTTAAAGATATGATAGTAGTGTTTAATATTCTCATTCATCCCTGCGTGATTTGGGAATATCATGTACCCACAATCTTTTCTTGAATTTTCTTTCTGCCTCCTCACATAGCAAAGACACTATGATAATATCTTCTTCAGAGTCGTCCATATTGTTCAACACTAAGAATGTAAATGATCGATATGATGCGCAGTGTCGCGCTACTGCAGTTGTAGTGCGGTTAGTAAGAGAAGTGAAGCACAGCGCCGCTGACGTGCAGCGACGCTCTAGTGCCGTTTGACCTTAAGACAAATTTTAAACTAAACTTTTTATATGATTTGAAGCCAGTTATATATCAATATGATAAAATGTCATGACCAATTTTTTTTGTATTCCATGTAAAATACAATACATAATAATAATTGTTACAATTTTTTTTTGCCTGTCATGTCCCTGTGTTGGGGGAGGAGGGATTCCTGGGTGTCCTATTTTTCCAGTTTGACCATCTTGGTGAATTATTTGCACTCTATTGGAATTTAAAGACAAAACTATTTGCACCTTTAGTTTTTGATGTCAACCTCTTACCGTTTTTCCACACAGATCATTAAATGTTGCATAAATAAAATGGGAGAATGGATAGAAGGGAGGTATGTGAATGTACCAATAATATGCTATTTGTTTACTTTTGCAGACTTACTTCTTGGCAAAACATCTTACAGAATTCTACAAACTGCCCAAGAGATTTGTAGAAGGGGCGGAAAAAGCTTTGGCAAGCAAGAAAAAATAAGAAAAACTTAAAATATTTTATTGAAATTCAATGATATTTAATTGGTAAAATATGTGTACATAAAGAAAATATGTAAATATCTTCATTTCATGATGAATTTGTTTGAAACGTGATCTCTTTAATAAAATAAATATTACATGTTATGATTCCGATATATTTTTATTGTTTTTTTTTTTAAATTTATTTCTCCCCAATAAAAATAGTATAATTAATTAATTCTGATTCAAATAAAAGTAATTAATTCTGATTTAAATAAAAATAGTTTTTTTCGATCATAATAATAAAATATTTGTATTTATTTTATTCATAATAATATTAATTTGTGACCTTATATTTAATAATGCAATAAAATAAAATTTCATCTCGAATATAATTTTTTTTTTTTTTTTTTTGTAAAAATACATTTTGTAAGTAAAAATAAAAACATTTTATATGGCAAGAAATGGTTGCGAGATGCTTTTGAGAAAATATTATAGTTATATGGCAAGATTTATTTGAATACGTTGTATTGCATTTTTATTCTCACTATTCATCGAAAACCCAAAATTAGATGCCTCGGCTATTCAAACTTGTACTATTTTCAACAACTTATCAACATTACAACTGACTTCAACTTGGGTTAATACTTTGACTGGCATATTGATTTTGTTGCCTATGTATTTAATATAATTATCTCACTTTTATAAAATCTTTCTGATTATAATCTATGATAGAACTATTATCTAAAACAAAATTTCATACAATATTACACTTTGTATTATTATGTTTGAATAATTCTAACTATGTTTATTGCACACTTTTAAACAGTTGGAATTTGATTACTTTTTGTGCATCAAGATTTTGGATAGTTAAAAATAACATCACAATATTTTATTGTTTAACCATAGAAAACCTGAAATACAACAGATTACGAAATCGGTAATTTTTGTATGATTTTGTAATAAAAAACTTGCATCAGTTAAAACTGAGGTGACATTTAGTTTATATTATTATTAACCTTATATGACTTTCGAATTTTATTGTAAAATTTAAAAAAACCTAATTTAAAAAACCTTAAATATACTGCGTTGTATACCATCACCGGAAAAAGCACTGTATCGATTCTTAATTTGTTTTCACGAAGATACAATATAATTATGGTACATTTAATTTTACTGAAACCCTTTAAAAATATAATTCCTTATTATAAATCTCACTTTATTTGATTTGTTCTGCGTATAAGATCTAAAATAAAAATAATAACAAATTAACTTGGAAGACACGAGGAACTATGAATCAGGTTTGTTAAAATGATATATTCATATTGTAACTACAAAGATAACATTTTTCATTACATGAGAAAATTCTGGAAACATTTAAAATTTACAATTTCATTTAATGCTAATTTTACTACCCGGCTGAGTTTTAAACCATTTTTTCTCAGTGAACACTGATTTGTAAAAATATGGTGTTTGTCTTATCTATTTACAGTTAAATAGATGTTTCAAAGCTCCATAGCTCAAAATCGAAATGACATTGAAAATAGTTACATTAACCTAGAAATTCTAGACAGGAAAATCAGTGGAAATTTCATGGCACCAGAGCTCACAGATGGTTTATGCCGCTTCAGCACACAAAGTTTAAAGTTAAGATAAGAGTGGGGCTATTATAACAGGGTTCCAACTTCAAAAAGTCGGTTGCGAGATGTTAACGCCTAAACTTTTGAATCCTAGTAACTCGGCTAAAGCTGATTTTTTTACACACAGTAAAAACAATTTGGTTAAAATTGAACAGCGGCTAGAATACTGTCTTTGTAAGGCTGGATAATATTCAATTCATTACCTTACATACATAAAATAATATTACATATTTACCAATAACAACACTTTGTAGTTTAGGTATTGATAAATCTGTATGCTAATCAATACCCAAAGTATCAACTCTCCCCAATAAAATATATAATTCTTATTTACATAAAAATAATTATTAAAATGATAAACGTATTTTTTTATCAATGCACCATTTTAGCGCCCTTGAGGTGATTTTTCACAAAAAACGTCTCCGTACAAATTATGATAATTTAGAACCATAAAATCCACAAGAAACAGAAATGAAAATTCAACTATATTAACCACCGCACTGCAGGCTGAACTAATTTTTGTATTAGGTATTGAAAATCTGTATGCCGGATTCTGGCAAGGATTAAAATGATAAACGTTATATTTATCAATGCACCATTTTAGTAACTTTTTCACAAAAAAACGTGCTGAATTATGAAATTTCCATAAAATAAAGAAACTCATTATTAACCACCGCACTGTTTTTGTAAAATGAATGTTCCTTCCGCAAACTTGTAATAACTATCTTCTCAATTGATAATATGTTTACCTATTTTTTTAAAATTGTATGTTAATGATAAGTGGTTTTTCTGGAATAGCTACTTATATTCGGAGAATTGGTTTTTTCTCCCTCATGTCACTAAAGAAAGTTTGATTAGTAACTGTGAAGATTTTTTTTGTCGATTTATTGTATTTTCGTGGGGCTGAATAAATTTCCTTCGAAATAAAAATAGAATTGCACAAGGTTTTCCTGTAAACACAAACGGTAATGTCACTTTGAAAATAGTTTTTTTTCTGCCGCACCACTGACGTAAGCAAAATTTCGAATAATTATTCAACGACTTGTACTGAACTTATATCTCTATGGATTGATTATTTTGTTGACAAGCGGTTACGGTTCATTTAAATATGCAAACAGGCTTTAAACGATAAAAACTCCTGAAAAGACAATGATGAATGCCCGTACCCTGTAGGACCCTCTGGCACACTAGAAGTTAATAATAAAACAAAGAGAATTACACTTTAACGTGTAGCATGTAACACAATAATGGATTTATAACCTGAATTTGAACGGAGTTTTGAACCCCAAAATTGACCTCCGTTTAAAATCTTTTTTGAGTTTAGGCACTGGTGAAGTTTCATTTTCCTTATTTTCAGTAGAGACAGGCTGATCTCCTTCAATATCTATGTCCATAATCGCCAATGGAGCTATGGTCCTCCTTCTTTCATCTTTTTTAGTAGAAGTGAAGCTAGAGACACTCTTGTAGCTACTGCCAGATAGTGAACTAGAAGCGCTCATCCGAGAACACATTGATGGAGCCCCTAGTAGTGTCAGAAATCAATGATCGTGGTACTGCAAAGTTGTTAGTATAAAGGATATGCTGTTTCAGATGGGCTGCATCATTAGTGTTGAATTTCTTGAAGTTTTCAGCGGCTTTTACCTTTGAACGCAGAGTTGGTTTTGTATCTCTGTTGACTTTTGGCGGTGTCTTTCGTAACTCTTCCATAAGTGCTCGCTTTTGGTTGGTCATCGCTTCCAGGTCTAGGTATGTGAATTTAGCGATGCGATCAGCGATACTTTCCTGTGGTGGCGGCATTGTTTTAGGCATTTCATAGCTTGCGTCGAAGTTCTCGATTTCGAAGAATGTAAGTGTTGTACTGGATACGGCGTCGTATTCGGCGAATGGATTGCTTTTTGAGTTGAAATGTACTTTCCTTTTAGCTGGATTGTGCATGCTTAGCGGTCGCACAATATTAGAAGATATTTTAGTAGAAGTAGGGAGAATGCTCGTATCGCCTTGGTCAGCAGAAAGCGAGCTATTCATATCCTCGTAGTTCATCTGTTTCTTTTTCCTGTATCTTGTTTTAACCGAACTTGATCTACGATAGCTTCTTTTCGAGACATGACTTTTATCGCTATTGCTAACGACACTACCATCAGAGTGTGACAATCTCTTTTTAAACTTAGAAATCGAGTCATTGACATCTTCGTCCAAAACTTTTTGATTCATTGCAGTTTGGAGCGTAATTCCAGACATTGATTTGGCAAGATTAACATCTGTACTAATGGTCCTTTCCTCCATAATATTTTCATTTTTGTCAAGGTTTGAACATATCTTTGATGCAACTTCTTTAAATACTTTGTTTCTGTCTATTTCTTGTTCCTTTAGCTTTACTGCTTCTTCCCGTTCCCTCAATGCTTCTAATCTTTTTAGCCAGACACTGCTCATGGCTTCTTCGCTTACTTGCTGCGGTTCCTTGCACAGTTCTAACCGACTCCTCCACTTATTTACATTGTCCGATACTTTGGATGGAACATATCCTGGAATCTTAAGATCCAGAGCGATCAAAGTTGGAGACAATTGATTATTAATGAATTCATACTTTGATTTAGCCCCTCCAATAGATTTATTTTCAAGGATATTCGATGAATCAAGCACAGTGTTACTTTTGGGAGACATGGAAAAACTAACATTATCGGAAGAAAGACTTCTGCGTAGGTTCACATTCTCGGATGACAGACTTTTACGTAAAGTAAAGTCGAGTTTGGGCATGGATTCGTCAGACTCAAAAGCGCTATCATTATTATATATTGGAGTAGGAACTCTTCCCGGATCAGCAAATATTTGTTTGGACTGTGGATTAAGATTCATTAACACAGTTGGGTGATGTAATATAATTTCTGGATTCAAATCACAAACCTGTCGGCTGCCATCATGCAGTAAAATATTAACGACGTTTTGCAGATCTTCGCCGTAATGAAACTGTTTAGAGACTGTGATATATTCTGAATATTCTTGCAATGTGCACGCTTCATAGATTATCGAGCCAATCTCACACACTTTACTGGAACAATTCACCACCGATGGATCTTGATTGCTTTTCAGAAAAAAAGCGTCTACTTTTATCTGCGAGTCTGGATCTACAAAGATTGTTGACGATTTGAGGCGCCTTTGCAAAACATTGATGTTTAATGTAGTGATGAACTTACTTGTAGAAGCCATTTGATAAAGCAAGCTCCAGATGAAGCTTTCTTCGAACCAGATGTGTTCTGTTTTGCATTTTGTGATAAGGTCTGAGAGCCTTTGAGCCGGGTATAGTTCTGCAACAACATACAGAGTATTCGACATTGCATGTTTAATAGTTTCAGTATATTTAATGATAAAATCATTTTTAACGGCACTTATAACTTTCACTTCATTGGATATATTATTTAATTGCTCTCTGGTTAAGCCTTTACAATCGTACGCTTTCCAAATGAGAAGAGAATTCGTTTGCTTATGTTTTACTTTGTAACAAGCTTCACCATAATGCCCACTTGTTAATATTTCGAGCACAGAATAATCAATCAGATTTTGAGCCATTTTATCACGTTAATTGAAACAAACAACAATATTATCTACTTATTATTGTAATTAACAATTCACTATCAAATCCGTCATTTACGTCAGTTTCAAATTCAAATAAACAACCGTTGATGGTGTTGCCAGTTGAGATAGTAAAAAATAGCAATTATCGGTCAAGGCCAGTCAAGTAAGTTCTTACGTACGTACTTATAAATTGGATTTATTTGAAAAGTAAATATTTTTATTGATGTTTAGTGATAAATATTTATAAATTTGATTTAATAATTATATGAATAAGATTAAATTTAACCCGCACCTACTTATTATTGTATTACCTAAAATATATGAAGTAATTCTATTATTAACAGAAAATTATGAATCTGTTGAGGCAAAATTGATAGTTTGATAGGTTCTTACTTTCATGTTTTTCATCCAGTTCCTACCGGTCCCGCCATTTCGCTATTCAATTTCCCTATTTAACAACACTGAGTTCGAAAACAATTGACAGTCGAAACAGGAGTTTTATGTGAAAAAAAGGGTTTTTTGTGTCGGTTCGTCAGTGTCTCGCTTGATCGTCGGTTTGTCGTTGTTGTGAAATTGAGTGTGGTATTTTTGTTGTGATTCGTTTCGTTTACAATATAACTGTCTAAGAAGAAACAAAACTTCCACTTCCTTACATTTTCCCTTCATTCCAAATAATGTTTCCACATCCATAATTGGATACTTCCATCAAGTAGTATAGTTTATCGTTTTACAGTCCACTATTTTTCAAATTCATCCGAAGCTGAAAACACATTTGGTGTTTTATTGCACCTTCAGAGACAACATTTTGGCCCAATCGAGCCGAAATTTTATTATTTTTAATTGGTTAACCTACTTAATATTTACTAGTTTGATTGTATTTGTTTTCCTAAAAACCTTAATCCTGTTTTCTATATATCCAGACATTTAGTAATTTGAGGTTAAAAAATTATCATTGTTGAAGTGAAAATTCGTATTTATACATTCTCATCTCGTATTGGTTACATTCGTTCAAAATTTGAATTAGAATATTTCGAACATTGCCTTTTAAATTATATTTTTTCATTGGGGATACCAGTAGGAAAAAATATAAATTTTATTATTCGTTATTTATGTACGTTTTTTGTTTTGTTTATTAGAATAGTTTGTTGATTTTATTTGGCTGATAATGACATAAAAATGGCGGCTAACGCGATTGTTAGAAATAAGCTGGCTAATTTTGGCAAATGTGATATTTTTTATAGTTCCACTTAGACAATGGATTTGGGTAATTAAAATGACAAATATTTCGAAATAAATTTTTAGGATATTGAAAATGTAAAACATGATTTCGTAGAATCTTATATAGTTTTAGAAAGTGGTAAAAATAAAGATGTTGGTTTCGAGGAATTGGAATTGCGTTATAAACAAAATTATGGAAATTCATTTCGAAAATCAAATGAATTAAATTAAAGTTTATCCACCCAAAGAAGACAGTCACTCTGCAAAGATGACACATAATAGTCTTGGCCTTTTCAGGGCCAGTTCCACGATATCTAGCACCCTGTACAGTAAGTACCGATTGCGCCCCCCCCTCCACATTTTTTATTTGACACAACTAATCAAACATTTCAAAATTACTTTGCGAATTTAAGTTTTGTAACAAATGATTCCAATCATACAATTCTGAACTAGCCAAAGCACTATATACTAGAGATATAGAAAATAATTTCCAACAAAAACAAAATACCCTATCTAAAATCCAACCTATGTACAGTAAAGTAAGACTTATGTATTTATTCTCCATTTGGCAGTGTTTTATTATACTACTTCGGAATAATTTTTCGTTTGTTAGTAACAGGAGAATTATAATCTTTTATAAGCTATTTGGAACCTTCGTGAACTGATAGGCCGATTGTAAATTGACATGATTTTGGTCAACATCCGACATTCTAGTTCACCTCTCCATACCGCATTAATTTATGGTCACTATTGTTTATAAATTTCAATTCAACCGAAGATTTTTGTTCTTTGGTTATACATTTTAAATTCTGCGAGCCAGACAGTTTTTATTTGATTATAGGTTAGTTTAGGATCACCGATAGAAATCGAAGTCAATATAATTTCATAACCCACATTAGCTTTATCTTTAGACACTAACATAACCCAAAAACACATAAAGGCACACAACTGTGAAGTATTTTAACCTACCGCCGGGCGCGCGGCCGCAAGTTCGCCTTTTGCTGTTTTCAAAGAGAAGCATTTTTATATACTCGTATTTAGAAGGATATTGGATTTCAAAGTGATAAGTTAGGTTCTTACCTTCATGCTTTTCATCCAGTTCCTACCTTATCTAACCATTTCACTATATTTGATTTCCGTATTAAACAACACCGAGTTCGAAACAATTGACAATCGAAACAGAAGAGAGTTATGTGAAAAAACGTGTTCGTTCGTTGGTGGCTCGCTTGGTTGTTGTTCTTCAAGTAATATTAAATTATGTGTGGTGTTTTGTTGTGATTCGTTTTGTGTAAGAAGAATCAAGAACTTCCACTTTAACTACATCGGTGAGTGAATAGCTTCCAATTTTTTTTATTTATTTAATTTACTTTCCACATCCATAATTAGACACTTTCATCAAGTAGTATAGTTTATCGTTTTAGGCCAGGCGTGCACGGGTTACTTTTGTCACGGCAACAGTTTCGTCACTGTCATTGTCTTCCAATCGAGCACACACACGATGAGTGACTGTCACCCGTCACCCTGGCCTTCCGGAAATGGTTTTCGAACAGGCGGATGAGTCATCGAATGACATTTTGTCACCCGTGCGCGAGCGCCCATACAAAAGTACTCTCTACAGACACGGTGATAGTTTCGTCACTTAAAAACGGCGGCCAGTGGAACTAAAAAGTCACCCTAATGATAGATTTGGAGATGGTGACGAAACTGTTGCCTTGACAAAAGTCACTCGTGCGCGCGCCTGGCCTCACAGGATACTATTTTCCGAATGCATGATAATATTCAGACGAAGGATACATAAACATAAAATTACAAGAACTCACACAATGATAAATAATACAAATAGAAGCAAGAAATACAAAGAGAGACACAAAAGTTAAATAATATAATTACCCCAATCATGCAGGACATTTTTTTTGAAACTGTAGTGTTATGTGTGTATGTTTTCTATAAATTATGGACGAAAATGTCTTCTATAGAAAATAGAAACCCTGTTTTCACAGGTAAGATTCTTTACAATAAAATATAAATAAATATTTAAAACACATGTTTTTCACCATTCAAAAATATTTAAATATAGAATACATGTTTTTAGGGATTCCAAGTACCAACTACTAGCAATAAAATAACTCCCACTTCTTAATTTGCTGGACCAAATAATTGATATTTTTTTGCGAATTCAGTGGTTCATTTGAATCGTAACGAATTGTACTGAAGTCAATTATTGATATATAATTATTACTACATCATCACCCCACCAGAACTTGAAAACAAAACAAAAAACACCGATATAATTTCATATCATATTTAGTGTTATATTTAGAGGTGTAAAATTAAAAAAAAACATTTGCAAACATCGCAAAATATGTGATTGTATAAAAATTGGTTTCATTAAATTGAATATTCGCTGTTTGTACTTTAGTTTGATCGAACTTCCGCCAATAAAGGATCGAGTGGTATTCCAAAAGTTACCGAAAAATGGCGTCCGCCCGCCTCTTCACAATATGTTTATATAAAACATTCGCCCCGAGTGAATTGTAGCAGAAAACAAATAAAACAAAGAGGCAATATTCACCTGAGACCCTTCTATTGAATTTGCGGATAAAACTTTTATGTTGGCAATCTTTTGTTCTTGATCGCCGCCATTGTTTTGAAAGGTTAGGTGAAAATTGGAGGGAAATTTCTGTCTTTTCTTTTTCTTTTTAATATTTTTTTAAATAACAAAGGGAGTTCAAATGTCACGCTACATGGCGTAATCTGTTTCCGCGGCCGCCAAATAAAGTTAGTACCTAATTAAATCCAAGCTGTTCAAAACTTCTTCGTGGAAATCTTGTAAAAAAATTTTTTTTTTGAATATTTTTTTTTTTCATATAATTGGCGAAGAATAGAATTCTGTAAATATTTTTTTGTGGTGGCATCTTAGCCGTCCAAAGTTAAAACATTGAGTAGAGCAATGCTAGAAATATTATAATACTTAGGAGAAACAAAATTATGTTTTGAATTAGCCGCCCAGAACTACTAGTATTATCTTCATAAAACTAGTAATGTCGTACAATGATTTAAATCTACAGATCTTTATACAGGTTTATTATTCAATCTCGGGCTTTGATTTGTATTTGGCGAATGAAGAGTTTTATATTGAAAAATTATAAATGTGAAGATACTGTCATTATCACCCTGGTGGGAGACCACCATTCATAATCGAAATGTGGCTTGCTATAGCTGTACCTATATTTAGAGACCAGATCTGAATGAGTCGAGTACGTACCAGCCTTCCTCCTTGTCTTCTCACCCCTACCCTCGTCCTTTAGCCTCGAAATATTCCCTACGCGTGGATGCGATTTTTAAAATTTTATTTTTATTTGTTTTTTCCCTTCTTAAACTCGTGAATTTAAATTGAATAGTCACGTAAAAGCATTTTTCCACTCACATGAGGTAACAAAGTAAGGCGCATAGCGCCGTTCTATTGGTACAAGGAACAAGAATTAGAGTCAGTAACTTTAAATGATTCATCACTTAATGATAAATAAGAATCTAGAAAATGAAAAAAAAAAAAAAATGGATGCAATAGTTTCACTGCCTCCTCAGTTGAAACTATTGTAAAGTATCACGTCATAAAAAAGTTTATTCGGTGCCCAGCGAAAATAATTACCAGTAAAGATAAATCAGTTCTGAATATTTTGCATTTCCACCATACCTGAGCAGAAATAGGTATGCTGATACTGTTTTGCAGGCATTTCAATTGAGCCTTCTTATAAGAATTGGCAAAATTGTACCCCTGCCCAACATCACAGTTGATATCGGCGGCATGGTAACGAGTTACCGGCATTCATCTCTCCTCCCTAATTTAATTCAAATCGTTTTATTGACCAGTCTTATAACGTTACCCAACCGGGTAGACAGGAGAGCTCTTGCGAGAAAACATGAAAAATACATTAAATAAGAAAACTTAGTTCGAGGCAAATAATTTCTCAAGATTTATAGTATATCAAAATTCTGAATATCTTGCCTGTGTCATATAAAAAATAATAAAAAAGCAACGATGCACAGTAAGATATTAAAAAAAATAAAACTTATCTTTTAAAGCTTCAAGCTTCATTGTGGAATTAATTAATTAATTAATTCATAATTAATTTGACGGCCTCCATGGTCGAGTGGTAAGAATCTACGAATCCAAATGTCGCGGGTTCAAACCCGGCGTGCGCCAATTACTTTTATTTAATTAATATGTGTCATAACACATTTAATTCATGTAAAAATAATAAAAAGTATATTTGCGGCACGTTCCAGAGTGGTAGATACTCTAAGTATCGCCCTGGTGAAAGACCACCATTCAGAATCGAAACGTTGCTTGAAATGGCTTTAGCCGTGTTTGGTGACCAGATCTAAATAGCCAGGTACTTCCCAACCTTCCCCTTCCCAATCTACTTCCCCTCCCCACTACCTTCAGCCTCACAACATATCCTATTTAGGAATGCCATAGTCTCACTGGCTCTAGACGGTTGGGAGCAGTTGAGACTTTTGTGCGGTATTCACGTAAAACAAAAAAAATAAATTATTCGTTATTCATACAATATTAATGTTACATATACAGAAAATATGACATAAAAAACGCATTTTTTTTGTGACAAACTCAGAATCTTTTCACATCCGGGAGGAACGCATCTAACCACTGAGCTACCGAGATCGATTACTGTCATTTTTATCAATTTCATACTTCTTTATTCTATTTAGTATTTCTTGAAATTTACTAATGATATTTTTTCTATTGTTATTTTCCCGTGATCGGCATCCATCATTATGTTCGCAAGCAAAGATTCCATCCGAACACAATCGCAAACATGGAAGGAGTTTTGGATAAAAATTTTATTTTTTGTTTACGGAAAAAACCGTGTTTGAGTCTTGGGCGCACCTAAACTTTTTTCTTTTCTGTATCTTATTCTATTTTTCATATTGTTAGAGAATTATTAATATTGTTTGAATAATTAATGTCGTAATGAAGCGTAAAGCTTTATTTTGTTAATGTATGATTAGGTATTATTTTTTTGGATAGATATTATCAAAGGAATTAAAAAAAAAAACTCATTCCGAGAAAGAACCGGTCTCCATGGTCGAGTGGTAAAACGGTCAACTACGAATCCAAAGGTCTCGGGTTCAAACCCGTGCGAAAATAACTTTTATTTAATTAATATGTGCCATAACGCATTTAATAAAAAATGAAAAAAACATAAAGTATATTTACGGCACGTTCTAGAGTGGTAAAGTATCGCCTTGGTGAAAGACCACCATTCAGAATTGAAACGTTGCTTGATTGAAATGGCTTTAGCCGTTGACCATATCTGAATAGCCAGGTACTTACAAACCTTCCTCTTCACCATCTCCTTCCTCTCCCCACTACTTTCAGCCTCACAACGGAAATGCCATAATCTCACTGGTTCTTGACTGTTGGGACTCTTGTGCGGTATTCACTATTAAAAGAAGGACAAAATTATAAAATAAAAAGGTATAATATTTTACAAAGACATGCAAATTTTAAAAAGGAGTATCAAAGAAAAGGGAATAAACGAGTAAATATATTGAGAAAAATATTCACACACATTAGGTTTTATACCAAGGATATATAACTTTAGTAAGTTTATTTTAATTTTAAAGTTAGAATTTTTATTGAAATTAGAATTAACTTTAAAGCATTAATGCTTATTTTAAAAAAAAATATCAATAATCTTCAATGAAAAGTATGAGATGGATTAAAAATGACAATTTCTAATAAAGTCCCACTGGCTGAATTGGTTGAAGGGTTACTCCCGGATAAAGTAGAAGATCCGAGTTCGAGTCTCGGTTGTGACCATTGTCTTTGTATTTTCTAGCTTTTTCTAATTAATATTTGTGTTGTTTATGATATAATTTAAATGTTTCAGAATTTTTAATTTGAGGGTTGAATGCGAACGAAAATATTTCCCGGCTATCTTTATGTTACATCAGTAAAGATAATCTGAAAATATTTCATTTGCCATGCGGCTTCCCCACCGTACCTGAGAAGAGTCTAGAAGCTCCTTCCTTCATCTCCGAGTTGAAAGTAATTTAATTGGGTTTTCGAAGTACAGAGCTCTTCAGCATGCAGCGGCTGCAGCGGGGGTATCGGTTGCAATCCTTGTGGGACCCCGGCGCTCCTAGTGTTAATTAAAATTGATCTCCCCGTAGACCTGGTTTCAAACCACACCAACACTTGTGTCTGTAACAAAATATTTACGTGAACAAAATTTGAATCTGTAGAATCATTATTGATAACTGATTTAACTTTAAAAAATAATTATATATTTTTGGATATTCTGTGGCATTTGGTGAAAAAGTATATCGTCGTCGGAAACGCAAAAGGACTGAAGCGCCATTTTGGGAAGTTTACACCGGAGCACTATGTTTTACAATAAAATTCAAACGTATTTTTTGTTTCAATCCACATTTGTTATATGGTCGTACGCGGTTTTACCACTCATATTCTTCAGGGATCTTATATCTATAGCATTAGATCAAATATTTCAGCATTCTTCTGTCATGTATCACATATATCGAATTTTAATTTGGATTTAAAAAATATTCCAATATCGTGTCCTCTGAGTGCAAAACTGTATCATTCTCCAAACTAGATATATCTAAAATAGTTGTGTTTATCTGAAGTGACCTGCCAGATAAGTATGCGTCTGTATATAATATACAAAAATATTAATATGCTATTTATTATATCGTCGCTGGAAAGGCAAACGGTCTGAAGCGCCATTTTGCGAAGTTTACATTAGAGCACTTAAAAGTTTTTGTTTTATTTTACAATAAAATTCATAAGTCTTCAGTACCTGGTTAGATTTTGAAAAAAAAAGATAACCCAGGTAACTCAATGCTCTCACTGAGTTACCTGAAGTGACAAAAAGCTAAAAAAGTCCCAAACTTGGGTCGCTGAGTTAAGCCTTCTCCCAAATGGTGAATATATTTTGGATGACTGAAGGGTAAAAAAAGTTTTCAGAATCAAACGAGAGTCAGAGCATTCGATGAAGAAACACACTGATCAAAACTGCACATTTAACTAATTTTTGACCAAAGTTTCACTTAAGTCCTTTTGTCTTTCCATCGAAGATATGTCACAATTCTCTAATTTTTAAGGAAAGGCAAAGTTAATTTCTCACCACCTTTATTTTTAAAATAAGACTTTGCGTACTTTGAATGTATACCAGAGTGGTAGATACTTTAAGTATCGCCCTGGTGAAAAACCACCATTCAGAATCGAAACGTTGCTTGAAATGGTTATAGCCGTGTTTGGTGACCAGATCTGAATAGCCAGGTACTTCCCAACCTTCCTCTTCCCAATCTCCTTCCCCTCCCCAGTACCTTCAGCCTCACAACATACCCTACTTGGAGATGCCATAGTCTCACTGGCTCTAGACGATTGGGAGCAGTTGAGACTCTTGTGCGGTATTCATATAAAAAAAATACGAGTACATTATAAATGCACAAAATTGAAAGCTCGAGTTGTATCTCTGTACCCGACCTTCCTAAGACCTTTTAAAGGAGAACTGCATACTTAACTCATTTTCGGATATTTCGTGACATATATCTCTTTTCGTAAATGCCACAGAATTATGAAACATGGAACAAACAATATGGTGTGTTATTAACTTAGATATTTCAGGGCTCCATAGCGTATAATGGAAAATACATTGCAGGCTTAAAACAGTCGCGTTGACTTAGAAATTCAAAACATAAAAAGCGTCTTGTCGTATTTAAGGATTTAAAAAAAAAGGTGTCTCTAAACTTCATAGCTCATGGTGGAAATGACATTTCTGACTGAAAATAGTCGCGTTGATCTATAAATTCAATGAAGAAGGGCTGTGCAAATTTCAAGACGTCAGAGCGTTTGATCCTGATTTCTGCTTTATTCTTCTAGTGTGTATTTTCTTTAAATTGTACTTATGTCATTATTTTATCTCTAAATTACAATTGTTAGGTAATTACCAACTTTTCTATTTCTCTCTCCCATTTTTCTCCGTCACACAACCTATCTCAAGTTGTTATAGTTTCTTGTCTCCGGGTTATGGGGCTCTGAATGGATGGTGTCACATAAAAAGGCTTCAAATATAGTTTTGTCATTTCCGTATTGAAAAAGGCTACGGTAAATAGCGAAAGCTCAAAGGTTTGTTCAGCTTTGTCGAGCTTCTGTCTCCCCCTTCCTTCTTAGGCAGCGATATAGCAGCCGATTTTACGAAGCTCTGATGTGTGGGTGGCGCAAATATTGATTAGAAATCGTAATTTTATCTAACAGATGTGCTGAAGAAAACTATAAAATACTTGTAAGTAATATATAGGTATCGCAAGCAGAGTTGAGTCAGACACAGTACTTACAGATATATGCATTGCTTGCGTACAGCACGTTTCAAACTTTTTATTTAGCTTCGTAAAAGTTAATTTTGAACACAATATAAATAACACACTGTAAAGCTTTTCGAATAATCAAAATATGAATACACTTATTGTCTCTTTTTTGCTAAAATCAAGAAGTAGGCGCAAGCAAGACAAAAGGTTTTTTATTAGTGACGTGTATACATATGAACTAATACACACAATCCTAAGTTTGTGTTATTTGGGTCAACTCTTTTGCGGTAAAAAATATATTAATTTTAAGAAAATTTTAATTGAACTTTTTTCATTTTCACTGGAAATTTCTTTTCTGAAGTCGAATAACAAGTTGAAAGATGCTGTATGCAAGAAATGCATATGTGTAAGAACTGTGGTCATATCAACCCTGGTTGCAGTACCTACGAAAATGCTTATTTACATCGACGTTAACTGACTACTTATACGATATTAAAAATACACTTTCGCTAAAACATTGATGAATAAAATACCGTTATCAACACAAAACGATATTTAGAAACGTAACAGACATGTTCGTTTGTATGTTGTATAACGTATCTACACAGCATTATATTATTTCCTTATGAATTAAACTACCCACCACCAAAGTAATTACTTTGAGAAATATTCAAAGCGATCTTAAATTCCAAAGCCCAATCGATAGGGCCTTCCATTTTTCGGAACTTCAACAACATTAATTCTTGCAAAGGAGAAACTTCAAACTTGACTAGGGATGAAAGAGATCCCTATCTTTAAGAGACTGCCGAATAAATAGCCAACACAGGATCAATCTATAACACTTCCACATTCACCGATGCCGATGTCTTAAGGTTGAATAGCAGTAGAGGACACGGAAATAGATGTATTTTCAGTAAAATTCTGACTTCAGTGTTGCGCCGGAATCTTACTCCCTTTTCGAGCCAATGTTTTGGACAGTATTTTAAAGTGATAATAATCGGAGCAAATGTTTGAGCACACTACATACCTCAAAAGTTTACTAAAGTTCTACTCATATCGTTGCCGGAAAGACAAAAGGGCTGAAGCGCCATTTTGGGGAGTTTACACCAGAGCACTTTAAAGTTTTTTTTTACAATAAAATTCATAAGTCTTCAGTGTCTGATTGGATTTCGAAAAAAAGTTATCTCAGATAACTCAATGCTCTCACTGAATTATCTGAAGCGACAAAAGCTAATAAAGTCTTAAACTTGTGTCGCTTGAGTCAAGCCTTCTTTCAAATGGTGATATGGTGATCGTATAATAATGATAATTTTATTCCAGAAGGTATGCAGGTATAGTGCAATGCAATACATTCCATAGTAAAAAATAAAAAAATAAAAATAATAGAAGCAAAAATATGAAGTAATAATACATAAAACAAAACTAAGAGTTGTGATACATTTTATGCAATAAAAAAATAATTCACAAAATAAATAAATTGAGTTAAATAAAAATTAAACATAATAATACAAATAATTTAAATCGAGCGTGCTTCAAGGTGGTCTCCGCATCATCTGCATCCATCGCTCGTTGAGAGGAGTGTTTATATGTATCTAAGGAACAATTCTGCATACTTAACTCAGAACTTGTTTTTTTTTACTCATTCCGTTCTTCCTTGCGCACACATACGAGTATATGTATGCATTGATTTTAGCAACTCAATGGGCGTGTCTGTTTAGAACAAAAAAATACCTCAAAGCTTGTGGATATGCAGCATCCTTGATTCAAAATCGAGGACTGGTCATTTTAATTTGACATTAATTGAGAAAAAAGAAGAACAGCGTTTGAATGCTATAATAATACCATTTCCTTTGCAGTCTTTGAATTTATTTCAAAGACGGTAGGAAGAACAATAATTGTGATCCATCATTAATCTACTGCTGTTTTATAACGTCTTTTATTATTTCTAAAAATGACGGTTGTTTCCTAAGAAACACATCTTCTTTATCTTCTTTCGTCCTCGGTTTCATCCCAGCAATACATTTAAGGATTTGATATATGTTGAGAACCATTGGATGCTGGAAGGCGGGACTGCGAGTCATTTATCTCTCGATTGGGAAATTGGGAACGGACTTGCTTACTTGGGGATGGGAGATGTGAATTCTTGCGTATGGGAAAATTTCCAAAAAATATATGGAAAACAATGAAATGGAGGCATCCTTCTCTGATTCCCTACATAAAAAAACTATTTTATTTGAGGCATGCTAGAATCTCGAAGCCCAGAACCAGTGGTTCAATCACACCCCGAAAAGGTAGTGAGGGGTGTTTTTCGATGGCGCGAAGTGAAGAGGAGGAGTGGGAGGGGGGGGGGGGGGAGACAGGAAAATTGTAGAAATTCGAGGCTACTGATTATTGTTAACAAATAGCACTGAATCAAAATAACATTGACGGTTCAGCGAATCGCGAGAATTAATTATGATTACCTACTTTATCAATTTCAATCTTACGAGGCATTATTACTCCTGAGTAACGTAAAACAATATTATTGAGCTGGGGTTACCGTAAATTTTATCACGTAATAGATGGCACTGTCAAAATAATGAAAAGTGGTATAATTTCATGTACGTAATACAATAATAATAATTTGTACACACCAGAACCTTACGCTGTAAGAGGCTTCAAACTTGGAAAAAGACAACACATTATTCAAAAAGCCCATATACGAGTAGTTGTCAATAAAGCGGAATTTTTTGTCATATAATATGTCAATTCTCTTTACATTTTTGTTTTTAAAATATGACAAACATTTCCGGGTTACGAATAACCTGACAATATTTGAAAAACTCTTACTGCCATCATACTAAGCGGAAGATGTTGCTTGTGGCGATGATGGAGGACTTCTAGCAGAGGAATTGAACCCACACCGCCCGGATGGGAATCCGACGCGTTTGTCCACTCACTTACTAACCGGTCAAACAGGATACCGATTTAACAGAAGGCTTGAGAAAAACGGATAACCCTGTTTTCTTTGGTCAAAAAGAACTAAATATATTTGTCATCAAAGATAAAAAATACAATTTACAACAAATTGTACTTATCATTAAATCATATCAGAACTCATTGAAGCTCGCAAATTATTGTTTTTTTTTTTAAATTAATGGTTATTAATTAGCTCTAGATATAGTTTTATTAACAAAAAAATAGGAACATACATACACAGAATATCTATTCATATAAAAAATATCTTGTAATTATTGTATTTCAAGGAAAATTTTCATGGTTAACTGTTTTTATTCCTGATTCAACCATCAGTTTGTTGAAACGTTAAACATACGTTACCAAAAAGTACCAATATTTTTATTTCCATCTTTTACAACACTTATTAAAACTATTTGGTTCAATTTATCAAAAATAATTAATGAAATCGGTCAATATTTGGGTGAGTTATAAATGATTTTCTTAAACCCATTTTAATATTTTTTCTAGAACAATATTTTCTCAGTATTTTTGGCATAGTTTTGAAAAAATTTCTCACTTCTAAAACGGTTAAGATATATATTTTTTGATTTATTGATCCTTTCGTAATCCTCTAATAAGCTGGACTTACACAAATACCTTTCAGATTTAAATATCTTACTCAAATTACGGCTCTTTGGTATTATTGATATCACCATATGAAAGATTTAATTAGTTTACTGCTTAAATAATAAGTAAAAAAACTTTTTATTTTACTACAATTTGTTACTCGAAATCTAAATTCAGGACTACATTACAACTTTTACAAAATTGCTAACCAATTCTGTAAATGGTGATAAATGTATTTGTTTATTTAAAATTCTTTCACCCAATGACCCAACGTTGTCTCCGATAAAAAGGAGAGAGTTTCATTTCACTTTCCTGAAAGTCTGTTTCATTTTCTATTCAAATCCCCTAAGTGTTGCCACTGAGTAAAAGCGATTCAGAAATAATTCCGCGGGCTATCTCGTTAATCATCATGGCCGCCAACTTTTATCTCTTCGTATTTAATATCTTCAAGCGGAACTTTGTACTGCGGACGTTTCGAGCAACAGTTGTCGCCCAGCTGCAGATGACTTAGATAATTTTCCACGATTCAAGAAACCCTTAATTTATTTCCAAAGTCTCCGTTTTAATATCGCCCGGTTCGCGGAGATATCATTTTATACTTAGCCGCGTTTCCAAGTTGGGACGGCAGGCAGCGAGGCAGGTGCCGGGTACTTTTCTCAGTATTGCCATTACATAAATTTACCAAGTAATTTAATGAAATATATTCTGGGCAGTTCCACGACTTTTTGGAGCTTTACTAACTTTCTAGTATTAATTTTTCACTTGATAAGCCTACCAACCTACCTTAATTTATTTTGAGTATTTTTTTCCCATTCCCATTCCCATTCCCATTCCCATTCCCATTCCCATTCCCATTCCCATTCCCATTCCCATTCCCATTCCCATTCCCATTCCCATTCCCATTCCCATTCCCATTCCCATTCCCATTCCCATTCCCATTCCCATTCCCATTCCCATTCCCATTCCCATTCCCATTCCCATTCCCATTCCCATTCCCATTCCCATTCCCATTCCCATTCCCATTCCCATTCCCATTCCCATTCCCATTCCCATTCCCATTCCCATTCCCATTCCCATTCCCATTCCCATTCCCATTCCCATTCCCATTCCCATTCCCATTCCCATTCCCATTCCCATTCCTAATTATAGTTGGTATGGTATTTGCGTCATTTGACAAATTGTAAATCCCCCCTTTTCACAAAAACGGCGCCATGATAAATATTATTTTCATATGACTATTTTTAATCCACACCCAATATTTATTATTTTCCATCGGGACTATAAAAAGTAATTCGCTCTCGATCCATTGGGACCGTTTTCCAAAAGCTGTTTCAAGGGGGATTCGAGGGGGGGTTATTTATTCCTTCGGGCGCTATATTTATGCATTGCTTCCCCCGTGAAAGAGGAGCCGCTTACATTTTTGATAATGTCGCAGGGTAATAAATCAAACTGCAGCCGACATTTTGCATCGGAGTTTGCGAGCTGCGAGTAGGTGTCCATTGCATTCGTTGCTCCCGCGGAACGGCGTTCGACGCTATTAAAACAGTATAGCCACACTTGGAGACGTAATTTAAAAAAAAAAATAATTAATTTATATTTAACATTAATTTAGGTTGTGACGCTCAATAAAAAACCCCAAGAACTCAAAACATGGGATCAAACTGAGAACCCCACTTATCATATCGACTTGTTTTGGTTAAAGACGTTATTCTATATTTTTTGCAAGTAAATTTAGGCCTAATGGTTTGAACTATTGTCACATTTTACACTGTTGCATATCGATGATTAACACCATTATGATTTTTTTATCGTTACCACTTCAAATAATCACCCCCGTTAATCACCGATTCTCAGCCCATTTCAGTATTTGATCAAATTATGATCAGGGGTCAAGCATAACAGCGTGACCGTGATGTCATCACTAAGGACTAAATTTCTTTGCAAAAAATGTGAAATGTCGCCTTTGAATAAAACACAGTCGATGTCATATTTAATGGTTGTACTATCATGTAGAATCACTCTCTGAAGTTACTACACTTTACCTCCGGACAACTTGTATACATAATTTCTTGTTTAAAAATATAAAATATTGTTTTTAAATTTTAATCCTAAGCAAGTATGTCGATGGTATTAAGGCATCAGTGTAACACATACACCAAAATATACACGAAACGAATATATTAATTTATTAAATTACAATTAACTTTTATGCTTATTATTTTAATATTAATTATTGAAATAATATCAATAATCTTCAACGTAAATATGTAACAGAAAAAATAACGGTCGCAACCGAGACTCGAACTCGAAACCTCTACTCTATCCGGGAGTAACGCTTCTGCCAATTGAGCCACCGAGACCTTGTTAGAAATCGGCATTTTTAATCGACCTCATACTTTATTTGAAAATTATTAATATTATTTTTTAATTTTTATTCCGATTTGGCTGCCATCTTTGTATGGTATACAAAGAAAAAGATTATTTCAATAATTAATATGAATATATTTATACTAATAACTGCTACCCGTTGAAAATCACGGGTAGCAATTTGACTTGCCAGGAAAAAATATAAGTTGTTTTAATTCAACCCATTTCAAATGTATAATAATATCTACTGATATACATTATAGGTAGGTACCTTATTAGGTAGGGAGGGATTTGAAAAAAAAAAGAATATTTTGATTAACAGTTCCGAATTTTAAAAGTTCACACTCGTACGTATGTATAGGTAACTCAAACATAGTTGAAACAAACAATACATGCTTAGCGTTGGGTGTATTGTGTATCGGTATACGCACTAGTGGCGATGTATTTACAATGCGTCATAAAGAAAAAGCCGTTTGTCTTGTTTACGCCTACTTACTATTACTAGTGGAAAAGGGACAGCAAGTGTTTACGATGATTTTTCTAGTATATTGAAAGTGCACTAACAGCGTGTCTTATTCATGCAGTTCGACTGGGTGCTGTTGAAAATAATATTATAATCTGTTTTGAAGAAACAGTAATTAGCATCCATACTCGTGCTCGGATACCTTGCATATTTTTTTTAATACTCCTTTAAGTTCAGTCCTTTACTGAGAACTGTATTTTGAGAACATTCAGTATTTTAATAAAAATAAATAAAACAACATACTCGTACATGTTAAAAAAATACTTTTTAATTGACTTCAACACGCTTTGATATCTGAAGTGTTGAATAAGTAATTGTTTTTTAAAAAATTAAGCTTCAAACGGAACACGCTGTACGTAAGCTATGTATCTGTGTGAGTACTGTCCCAGCCTCAACTCTGATTGAGAGACCTACCAGGGGTGTTAGTTGAAGTTTGCCCGTTTTGTCAATAAAGAAAACGCTTAATTCTCAAGGGAATCTCAATTTTTTTTAATTCAAAGTATTGACCATCGGATTCTATACATTTTGCCCATCTTTGAGGCAAATCATGGATGCCATTCCAAAAAAAAAAATTCTCTTTCGAGGCAAACCATTCGACGAGCCATTTTTCGACTTTTTCAAAATTGGCGAAGCGCTGCTCTGCGAGTGAGTGTCCCATCGATGCGAAAAGGTGATAGTCGGACGGGGCAAGGTCTGGAGAGTACGGCGGGTGCGATAATATTTTCGTCCCCCGTGACAATTCGATGCAGAAAATATTTCCTTTCGAACCTTTGAAGCAGCATTTCACAAATGGTTTTTCGATTTGTCTCTCGTTCATTTGGTGTGGTACCCATTTTTCATACTTTTGGATCTTTCCCATGGCTTTTAAACGTTGGAAAATTGCTCCTCGGGTCACATTGAGTGTTTGGGCCAATTGTTGTTGCGATTGGGTTGGGTCTTCATCCAATAACGCCTGCAATTCCTCGTCTTCGAACTTTTTCGTTGCACCATGATGTTCATTGTCTGTTAAATCGAAGTCTCCACTTTTAAATTGACGAAACCATCTCTCACATGTTCTAATCACTGGAGTATGTTCACCATAAGTTTCTACCAGCAACCGATGAGCTTCAACTGCTTTTTTTGATGAAATAAAAAAAAGCAACGAATGCCGCAAATGCGATTTACTTGGAACGGAACTCGACATATTCACTGAGGTAAACAAATATGGCACTATTATTTTGGCAGAATGTAACTTGTGTATTTTTGAAGGTTAATGTCCATAGAAAAATATGACATAGATGCCAAATCATAGAAATTTATACATATCTCTAGCGACATCTATGAGTAAAACTGGCAAACTTCAACTAACACCCCTGGTAAACTCACAAAGAAAATTATTTATAGTCAATAATAGAATTTAAGCGATGGAAAATATACCTTAGGAGTAAAATATTATGTAATTTAAAAGGCAAATATCTATTTATTCCACACGATTTTTTTTTTGGTTCTGGCAACCTCAGAGACAGGACAGGGTGAAGCCAAGTTTTATATAAAAAATACCTTTGCCCTTCCATTCATTATTCCTGATGAAAACCGTCGGCGAATCCACTCGGCAGCCCTACTAGAAAGTGGAATAAGCCGAAATTTAAGCGGACACCTCCACTCTTTATTCTTTATTATAAAAAGCTAGTAAATCACCCCTCGAACGAGGATAAAAATAACACAGAATGGACGCTATCGGACACGTTTTTTCCTTGTTTTTTGGCGATTCCATTTTAATTTTTTGCCGCCAAACTATGTTTGGAGACAAAATCAATGGCGTAAAAACTAAAGAAGATATGAAATTATTTATTATATTATCTGACAATCTCCGTGGGCGAGCTGATAGGATCCCGCTCTTCAGATCCAAAGGTTGTGCAAATAGATTTTATTTTGAATTGTTCTTTGTTATATCACATATCGTCGCTGGAAAGGCAAAAGGGCTTAAGTGACACGTTGAACGAAAATGATTTAAATATGGAGTTTTAATCAGTTTTCTTTCTGCATCGAATGCATTGACTAGCCCTTCCGCTATCTTAAATATATTTACCAATTGAGAGAAGGCTTGACTCAAATGACACAAGTTTAGGACTTTTTTTTTAGCTTTTTGTCGCTTCAGGTAACTCAGTGAGAGCATTTAGTAAACCTGATTTAATTTTTTCTTTCAAAATACAACAAGGTACTGAAAGATTATGAATTTTATTGTAAAACAAACAAAAAGATTAAAGTGTTCTGGTGTAAACTTCCCAAAATGGCGCTCTAGCCTTTTTACCTTTCCATCGACGATATAATGAACGTGGAATATTATTTAGAATCTATATTTGCGGCACATTGTTAAGTGGTAGATCATCTCAGTTTCGCCCTGAGAAAGACCACCATTCATAATTGAAACGTTGCTTGAAATGGCTGTATAGTTGTGACGCATACATTATTAACAGGTGCATAATTGATGATCCCCAGAGCTCAACAGTCGACAACATTTTCTGCTTAAAACTATCAGATTTCTGCTTTATAAGTAATTCATTTGTTAATACCGCACAAAAGTCCCAACTACCCAGAGGCAGTGAGACTGTGGCATTCCTATTTGGGTATGTTGTGAGGCTAAAAAAAGTGAGAAGGAAAGAAAAGGTTGATAAGTGCCTGGCTGACTGGTTAATAAACCGGATATTGCCATTGCAAGCAACGTTTTGATCTTGAATGGTGGTTTTTACCAGGCTTACCACGGAGGTTGTCAGCCCGGAGACAATGGAACTGTGGCATTCCTAATTGGGGTATGTTGTGAGGCTAAAGACAGTGAAAAGGAAAGAAGATAGGTAAGAGGAAGAAGTTCCTGGCTGACTGGTCAATAAAATGGCTTGTGCCATCGCAAGCAACGTTTTAATCCTGAATGGTGGTCTTTCACCAGGATCACCGCGTCAAAACGTCATCTGTACCCTGCGTCCTTTAGATCTATGATAGAAGGACCTACGCAGAATCCAAGTCTGCTGGCACCAGACCCATAAATAACAAGACACGGAGTAAATGAAATTGCTTTTGCGTCCCGTCTCGTGTAAAATGATGCCATTTTCTTTGCTCTCTCGACTCTGTTCAGAGACAGTAAACCGTGACACTATGGTATCAATGGCTTCGAAATAACCATCAGATGCAAGAGTTTTCTGTTTATTCCATTGATAGCATTACTTTAGTGTTATATTAATATTTAGGTGGAGTCTATAAACTCACCTGTTTAGGATGTGAACAGGTTTATGTAGGCCAGACGCAACGGACTATATCTAAAAGGATTTCTGAATAGTTTCGTGCTTGTAAACTAGGTCACTCGGACAGATCGCAATTGCTAAGCACCTCGCAGAAACTGGACATTTCTTTGGATTTTTTCCTCAAGTGCTGGGAAGGCCTAAAATGTATCGACCTCGCCTTATTACGAAAGCAATATAAATTGACAAAAAACCTATGAACATTACTTCAAGGGGACGACGAAGCTAAACTGAACACTTCGTGGTATCCGGTATTGGATGCTTGTTCAAAAACTGCAACACGGCTCATTCATATGTCATGTCATCATGTCTCTTGACATAATCCCTTGCGCACTAAATGTCCAAACCATTAGTTCATTACACTTACATTACCATTTATTATTATTTGCGCCCGCCGGGATTTGAACCCGCGACCTCTGGATTCGTAGTCGAGCGTCTCAACCACTCGACCATGGAGACCGTCAAGTGTAGAAGTGTGAATATTATAAAATAAAATGAAGTTCTACAAATCGAACACAAAAAGTATAAATAAATCACAAAAATATTTTTTATGTCTTTACCGAACAAGAGTTCCAACTGCCCGAGATTATGACATCCCAATATAGAAAAGAAAGGAGATGGTTCAGAGGAAGGTTGGGAAACACCTAGCTATTCAGATTTGGTCACAGAACATGGTTAAAGGCATTTCAAGCACCTTCTCGATTGTTAATGGTGAAATGTGTCACAAATATACTATATAGGTAATATTTTACATTGATTAGATGTGACATAAACACATCAATTGAATAAAACTTATTTGCGCATGCTGGCATTCAAACCTTCGATCTCTGGTTTTATTGCAGAGGATCCAAACCGCTCCGCCACGAGGGCCGTCGATATGATCTTGTTTGGGATATTTATTCATGTTAGTTATGAACGAAGGTTTCTTTTTCTAGTGTTATCGATAAAAAAGTAAGATTGAAAAAAGTGCTTTTGTGTTGGTGTTTTAGCAATGAAAGGTTTAGACTTGTTTAGTAGCCAGATCTGAACAGAGAGATTCTCCCAACCTTCCTCAATCATTTTCTAACCCAATGGTTTTTGCCTGACGACGTTCACCAATATTGGAACTGCCGTATTTCTGTATTGCCTGTTTTCACGACGCACTACGAAAAGGGACATAGGTATAAGGGGGATGTAATAGACTACGGGAAGACGGGTTCCATTTCACAGTAACGCGGATAATCAAAAATGAAGCACCAAAAGTGCTTAGATGAAATGCACTCACGTTAGTCGAATAGTGATGGGCAGAGTCACGATTTTAGAATAATCGATTATTTAAGGAATATATCACATATTAAATGAAAAAATATATATTAAAAATAATAATAATAACAATGAATATATATTGCGCAGTTTTGTGATAGTTCACCTTCACACTAAATTACCTAACCTAATATAACAACGAAAAAATAACATATTAGAGATATGTATGCAAACTTAAGACTATCTTAAATCATGATCGTTATCATAAATCATGAAAAAAAAAATCAGATATGGGCGTAACAGTAAATGTGTACATAAACAAAATAATAAAAAAAAACAATTTACTAGAAGCTAAAGGTGTAAAACATCCAGATGAAAAGTATGTATAAGTCTTCTCTTGATGGCGTGTTGCAGTAATGAGGCCTAATATCCTCTATTCCTATTGTTTACTTATATTATTTAAAAAAAAAAATTTATTTTATTTTATTTATTTTTCTCATGAATTTATGTTCATTTTATTTGTTAACATTATAATTACTATGTATTGATATCAATTATGGAAGGTATTGCATTGCGCTACTCCTGCATACCTTCCGGAATAAAACTTTTATTATTATTATTATTAAATATGAACAAACTCACCATTTTGTCGTTTTTTAGGAGGGGTAGGTAGAGAGGATGGACCACCATATAGCTTTGTCTAGGCATACGCTCCTTTCTTCATTCACATTCATACATCGTCTTACAATTAGATGAGCCTTCTTTCCGGATATCTACATGTGTAATAAGGACATTTATGACAATTTTGTCTACATTAATTCTTCGGCCAGTTCCATGCCTCACTGCCACAGGTACAATAAGAATGGTTTCAGTACTCCATTGTCGACTGCTAACCTAGCTTCTTTGGACAAGTTTTTATTAGCGACTTATGAAGTTTGCTGGAGTTACCCTTCTTTCAAAGTTCTTATAAAACTCTCTCTTTCTCGTAAACATAATTCCCAGATACAAAAACTCACCCACTTGCTTCAAGTATTCATTGTTTACAACTATATTGCACATTTTTGTAGTCTTCCCTTCAAATACCATGATTCTGGACTTACTTTACATTCACTATTAAATCATTCTGCTCACATACAACTAGAAACATACTTTTAGATTGTTCATTTTATTTTTAACCTTTTATCTATAGTTTTAATACAAATTTTGCAATCTTAAATGCTAGCTTCAACACTAGGTACATTAAAAAACACATACATTTATTTCCATTTCCAAACTGAAAACATCTCTCTTTTATTAGTCAATTTTAAACTGCTGTATAATTATCGATTTTTCACACCGTACTAATTTAAATCATTTTTGTTCACAAAAGCATGTTGGTTAGTAGACGAAATTGTTAACAGGCGATACATCTAAATTTTACTACTACAAAATAAATTGTAAAAAACATGTTATAAAAATCAAACATATAACTTCAACAATCTGTGGGGCACGTCGGAAAATAATTGCACTATTCGATAATCGAAGCTATGTTGGAAAAACATACTGTTTTATTAAAAAAATGCCATATTTAGTGTGATTAAATCTGAACGGATGAGTATTTTCAAACTTTTCCCCTCCCCATTTAAACCCTTTTCCCACATACTTTTACAACATGTCATTATTCCAACGTCAGGAAACAGTTGGGATTTGTGTGTTCTAATCCAATTTAAAAAAACCGCGATTGTTGGCATTTAAAAAAATCGAGTCGAGTCGAATAAATAATCGAGCAGTCAATAGAATCGACTGAGATACCGGTTTATTTTCGTAGCTTCTTTCTTATGAACATCTTTCGATTTTCTAAATGTTTAAAAATTTGATGTTTCGATAATTCTCATGACAACATTAGAGTTAAATTCCATAGAAATAGATAGATAGGTAACCGCTGGTACTCTCATCCACAGATAAATTGCGAAGTTTCTACGTTTTCCGTACAGCAGTATCAACGTGAAGTTTTAATCATAAACGAACACAAGTATGTTAATACGGGCATGGAGCATGTTTTATATTTTATACCGCATTAGATATTTCACTAAAATATAACCATGTTATGCGGAGGTAGCCATGCTATGAAGGATTAAATTTAGTGCATTGGCCTCTGCCAGGAGCTGGAAACCATTTTGTGTCAAAGTGTTTTTATCAATATAATACTATCCTGTTCTACAAAATATCAAGGGGAAACGATTAGGTATGGGTATTGCAGAACACAGTACTCAAATCGATGCATTACTTGTATACATCATGTTTAAAACTTGTTATTCAACTTCAGAAAAAAAACTAATTAAATTAAAAAATAAGTCATTTTTTAATAAAATGAAAAATTTTTTTTTGACGAAATTGTATATTAAGGTAAAAATACAGTCTTTATGGTTAAATGATTGATTATTGATTTTGGGGACTATGTCAGTGCGGTCGACCTGCATAAATCTGTAGATACTTCACTTTGACAGTTAAATCCTTAGTGAAGGTTAGTTAATAGTATGATATGGATAACTGAGCGGTCAAGATCTTCGGCTACGAATATCACCGTACGAAAATAGTCAAATATATTTGTATTATTTCACATTACTTTAAATAAAATAATTTATACTGAGTATGACAAACGTTCCCGGGTTACAAATAACCAGACAAAATTAAAAAAACTTCTACTGCCATTAAAATAAGCGGAAGGTGTTGCTTGTGCAATGATGGAGGATTTAGCTTGCAGAGGAATTGAACCCACGACACCCGGATGGGTATCCAACGCGTTTGTCCACTCACTAACTAACCGGTCTAATAATAAATAAATAATTAAAAATAAAACATAAAACACCCAAAAACATTGTGAATGTACCTTATGCACAACCTCTATACTCCTAAACAATATCTATAAAATGTTGCCTCCACGTATTAACTTTTTTCTAATATTTATTTAATTCATCTTTCTCTTTCTCTTCTTCTCCCTTTTATTTCTGTTTCCTTTTTATTACTTTTTATTATTGTGCACAACCTAAACAATATCTATAAAATGCAACCTCCATGTAATAACTTTGTTCTAATTTTCATTTAATTTCATCTTTCATTTCTTTTCTTCTTTCTCCTTTTTATTTATTTTTATTTTATCTTTATTAATATTTACATTTAATATTATATATAATTTATATACACTACGTCTGTCTCGACGCAGGAATATCCCAGTGAGACAGACATGGACCAAACCCATGTATTTTTTTTTATATTTTAGCAAGAATAAATAAATAAATAAATGAATAGCCAGGTACTTCCTAACTCACCTCTTCCTGACATCTTATTTCACTCTCTCTTTAACCTTACAACAAACCCCAACTAAGTATGCAATAGTCTCAGTGGCTCTAATCAGTTGAGATTTTTATGCGATATTCACTTAAAAAAAAATATCCATCGCTCTGTGTAACTTTTATCAATCGATCACCTTATCTGTAATCATTTTAAACAGTTTTCAAAATTCAGTGTTAACATCACCGAAAAATAAAAATAATTTTATTTTTACTCTACAACCGCCAAAGGCTCGGAGCCCCTGCCTCGATAAGGGCTCCGGAGGAAATGTAGTCATATTACTTACAAAAACGCAGCGCTATATCTTGCCCGGCGCGGGACGGGTTGGTACTTTTTACATGGGAATATTAAAGCAAAAAGTACCGCTTCGCTATAATACCCGTGCATACATCCAGACTGAAGTATGCCGGATTTCACTCGGCGAGGGATTAAATTATGTTTTTAGTTCGTACATCATACTGTAAAATGTTCAGAGGTTAGCGTTTTGAAATGTTATTGCCGGTATACATAAAGTAACAGGTATATTGTTACTCCAAGGGGTATACTTACCCAACATTTCTAGTTTTATATGCCAACTAAAGTGACAATTTCGGGAAACTTAAACCACACACAGGCTACTTTGAATAAACAAATAAAATATTGAAATTTTAAAATTATTTTTTATGGAAACTCTTAATTATCAAATTAGTCCAATTATATTGTTTCGTGATATAATTAGGGTGTCCAAAAAAAAGTTTTGACATAAAACGTCTTTGAAATAAATGCCTGGTGTGGGAAGGCAATCGCGGCCAAATGAGCGACAGTTTCTGTCAAAGTAATTTGAAACTCAATCAATAATAGACAGGAAGAATTATATTCAATAATAAGATAGGATGCTGCAAATTTGAAAAAGTTTGGATATTAACAGATTTTCTCAAAATATCACGATATATCGAGGCAAAGTACAAACAGAATTACAAAAATCTGGTACAAATGCGTAAAACACAGAATTCCAAAGAAAATTACTCCAAAACGCTGGGCCCAGACTCAAAACCAACGCGCAGCAAAAAAAGCAACAAAACTATAAAAGTGTGTCCAAAACATGTCATGCAACTACTAAGCACGTAGAAAATTTGGGGATGCCATAGCCTATTTGCCATATTTTATTGGCATTGATTCCCGACTAGATAAACGTTACGAAGATCACCAGGAAAATAACACGATAATTTTCGACAATCTACACACGTGATTAAAATATTTAACTACCACAAATACAAGCGTGAAACTGCGTGAGAATTTAATATCCGCACCTTAAACGATATCTGTTTGTTATTTATGGACAGTAAAGGGAAACGCATCCATACACGTAATAAAATATGGCAGTTCAGAAACGCGGCCATTAAGGCGTTTTACGGCTTAATGCCTTTTCACGCTATTGTGGCGGAGATCCTAGAGGTACAGCGAGATGTAGGGATAGAATTACATTAGATCCCTGGTTACACGGGCGTCAACCGGTTTGGCAACTAACGAAATTGTTTAAATTATGTATGAATTAGTAAAATGGGGTATTTTCATGAATGAGGGATAATGTTAAAAATATGTGGAAAACTTAAAGATTATTTTTTTTTGATTCTTACTGTCTCACCAAAAAACTAATTTGAATATTTTCATGAATATATATTTTTTAAAACGCTTCAAAATCTCTAAATGGTCCAAATTTGATTATGACGCAGGTAGCGGTGCTAGTTGCTAATACAATTATTATTGTCACTGGGACCCGGAACTGCCTACAAAAGCTGGCCAGCGTGACGTCACAGACCCCTTCTGCACGAACATATCGTAGCCGGAAAGGCAAAAGGGCTGAAGCACCAATTTAGGAAGTTTACACCAGAGCACTTTCAACAAAAAAAATTACAATAAAATTCATAGGTTTTCAGTGACTGGTTGGATTTTGAAAAAAAAAGTTGACTCAAATAACTCAAAGCTCTCACTGAGTTACCTGAAGCAACAAAAAGCTAAATAGACCCAGACTTGTGTCGCTTGAGTCAAGCTTTCTCCCACATAGTAAATATATTTTAGATGGCTGAATTGAAAAAAAAGTCTTCAGAATCAAACGACAGTCAGAGCATTCGACGCAGAAAAAAAAACTGATCAAAACTGCATATTTAATTCATTTTGGACCAAATAGTCACTAAAGTGATTTTTCATTTCCAGCAACGATATCGTTAAACTACGCACAATTCAAAACGTCAACGTAAAAATAAATTATAAATACCATTATTCTCGTAAATTTGTGAAGAATAAAAAAACAGTGAAAATATTCTATTTTTGGTAAATCATTTATAAAATACACGATTCACACCAAATAAAAGAATGGAAGTACTTATGTATTAAAAAAAAACAAAATATGGTCAGTGATTCCTTGAATACAGTATATCAGTAATATTTAACAAGTTGTAATTTTTTCATAGGAACTTTAAAAAACTTGCTCTCTGAAGAAATTTTCACTAATGTCGGTCTTGGCTCTTGGGAAGTGACTTTATGTATTTGGATGTTATTTTTTAATTTTTTTATGTTGTCTTATCAAAAAATGGATATTTTCTTTTTTTGTTTGATTCCTACTGTTTTTTATGTATATTTTTTTTAGTATAATAAAGAATTCTATTGTTTTATATTTTTCAACTCATATACTTACATAGGTTACAATATATTATATTGTTGGTTACAAGAATAATTGTGCTGCTATTTTTATGATTTAAAATTTATTATTGCACCCATCATATAATAATATTTAACTAAACTCCCGCTGCAAGTTACTTGCAGTAGCTTAAAACATTCCCGTTGTATGATAATAATATTATACAATTAATAAAAACATAATGTGAATGCCGCACAAGAGTTCAACTGTTCAGAGCCAGTGGAACTATGGCATCCTCAATTGTGAGAGAAAGAGATAGGGAAGATGAATGTTGAAAAGCACCTGGTTACTTAGATCTAGTCACTAATCATGGCTTTTATCATTACACGAAAAGTTTCAATTCTGAACGGTGGTCTTTCACCATGGCGATAATCTACTACACTCGATTTAATCTGTTCGATTATCCGTTATAACACCGGATAACCGAGACTCCACGCTGTACAATCTCTTCTCGGCATTTCTCCTTCCCTCTCCCAAGATGCGAGAAGATAACCCCCCGTTCCACTTTTAAATAATCAGTTTAATGTGATAGCCCCCTCGGGACGGCGGGAGATTGGATTAATACAATATAAGCGAAAAAGCGGGGAATGTTCCCATTATATTAATTTTAAGCGCTGTTTTACGACCCTGACCAATTTACGTAGAGGTGGGGCACTAATGAACGTGGGCTAGAAGTGGTAGGTTTCCCAGCGAGTGTTATGTTTTTTTAAAGTAATTTTAGCGATTTGAAGTGAAGTGTGAGACAGTATTCAAATGCTTATAATTACCGATGTGTTAAATTAATGAACATGAGGATAGTTCTACATACAAATTATGTCACGCGATTTAGTTAATGCGAACAAAACATTCCTAAGATTGGGTGAATTGGTGCATATGTAAATACTTCTATTGATAGATAGATATCATTGAGAACAGTCCCTGAGAAACAGTATTTTGTCTTGCTTACGTGCACTTATTGTTATTAGCGAAAAAGGGACAATAAGTGTAATCATTTGTGTTTGTATTTTGAATTCGGAGAGTTTTAAAATCATGTTCGTTTTAGTCATTAGTTCTAAAAAAACTTAAATGACTGAGCGGTTTTTCTTTCATAAAATTATCATAAAACTTTATTTTTATTTTTACTTGAATTGTCATTTCGAAATATTATCCTGTATGCAAGTAATGCACCTGTGTAAGTACTACGTTCGACTCAACATAAAGAAGAAGTAGAATATATTTAATTAATAAAGAAGAAGTTCTCTTCTACTCGACATTTCTATGTCGACTTATTTATTGCATTCATGTCATGTTTCCATAAAATAGCCAGAAAAAGTAAAGAAATTAAACACTAAAAAACAGGCCTGCCGAATTAAGCTTACAAAAAATGTGTGCAGATATAATGTTATTTTTAAAAACTTATTTAGACGTGAATTTTTTTTTGAAAATTCATACAATTAATATCATATCGTTATTAAGTACTTAATTTTTTAAAATTTAAATAGCCTATTGAAAACAATTGGAAATTATTTCTGATTTTGAAACTGTTAATTTGTTGTGAAACTCTATTTTAATAATTTTAATAATACAAAATTTTTAACTTTATTCTCTACTATTTTTTATTTATTTAAAACCTGACCGGCTTCACTTTATGACGGGTATCTTCACCAGTCTGAAGATTCCCATCATAAGGTGAGACCGGTCAGGTCTTAAAAAAAAATGGTGGAATAATGTTAAAAATTTGGTATGATTAAAATCATTAATTGGAAATTACTTAAGTTATTGTAATTTACGTAGAGTTTAAAATCGAAAGTACGCATTTTGCCCAAAACAGTAAACTCTTAAAGACATAAATATGTCATTTATCTGTGATTTTTATTGTAACTTTGAAACGTTACAGTATAAAATTAACTCAATTATTGTAATTTGGGCTTTATTGTAAAAAAGTATGTATTTTACAGATTTTTCAATGAATATATTTCTTAACCTGTTATATCTTTTAACAATTCTATAAACCGACCTTGTGGTGATTTTATCACTACACGATAATGAAATATTTATAAGTATAAATACTATTAATAACGATGTCTAAATTACACTGTCACTACACATTGCAATAAAATATAGTATTAATAAAAATAAAACACTAACGAAATTTCGAAAAAATCTGTTAACAACATATATCGTATAAGCAATATTAAGGCTCATAAATTATCTAGCTATAAAAAAAACATTGTCTATGTGTTTATGAGTCAACTCACCTGTCTTAGATTATTTTTTCTATAGTGAATACCGCACAAGAGTTCCGACTGCTCCCAACCGTTTGGAGTCAGTAAGACCATGGCATCCCTAATCGGGGTATTTTGTGAGGTTGAAGGTAGTAGGAAAGGGAAGAAGATGAGGAAGAGAAAGGTTGGAAAGTTACTTGTCTATTCAGATTTGGTCACCAAACACGGCTTAAGTCATTTCAAGCAACGTTTTGATTCTGAATGTTGGTCTTTCACCAGGCCTATACTTAGAGTATCTTACACTCATTAACAGAATTTAACTAATCGATCCACACGAGAGGCTGAAAATCATTTAAACCTCCCGGTCACTATTAGCTTTGTGACATAAAGCGTAAATACTCTTACTTGTCATCTTAAAATAATCAACAAGATTAAGAATAAAAATGTAGTGCTTGAAATACTTGATTAAATAGAGAGCATGTCACACGAGAGTGCCTTAAAAATGTGCATACTTAAAAAATATGATTTAAAAACATAACAACTGATTTATTCCATAATAAAATAAGCCAATAAAAAGAATTACAACGACTTCACGGCTCGTAAAACAACGGGGTGGTGTCAAGGCACGTTAAACCGCTTTTAGCGTTTTGGCACGTATCGTTGAACTGTGGAAAAGAACTTGCTTGGTGTGAAATGAATTAATTCAGTTCGATGACGCAAATGAATCATTTCTGAATATTAAGTAAATAATTTTCCGAAAAGACAAAGTTAAAATATAATGAGACCTTTAATTATTTATTTTATTTAAAAAAGAAAAAACATTCTCGGGTTACGAATAACCTGACAATATTTGAAAACTTCCTACTGCCATCATCATAATAAGCGGAAAATGTTGTTTGTGCGGTGATGGAGGACTTAGCTAGCAGAGGAATTGCCCGGGTTTAAATCCAATGCATTTGTCCACTCAGCTACTAACCGGTCAAATGAACAAATTGACTTGATAGTATGCAAATGAATTGAGTTAACTGCTTATATCCATGCTGAGTGGATTCCTTACATAGAATCGGTTAATCTTTTATGACAATCGGTAATAATTAAAATTTTCCGAGTGAGTAATACGTACGAGTTTGAACTTTTCAAATTTGAAACTGTTGTTAAATGAAATTATCAAATCAAAAAATAAAAAACATTTAAAATCCCTACCTTCCTAATATAGTGTACCTACCTATAATGTATTTTAGCAGTCATTTTTCTTACTAATATTTTTTCTTGGTAAATCAAGTTACATCGCGTGATTTTTCACGGGTAACAACTAGTAGTTAATACATAAAAAGGGGTCGGTTATATTCGAACTTTTATACAAAAGTAAACATTAACAATGTACATAAACAACGTGATTTTTTGTTGAATTGATTCGGTATCAATACTTGGGCTAATTTATGTAACGTTGTAATCAGACAGAATGCCCGCTATGTTTAAAAAGTGTTCTAAAAAGAGGTCTTATCGTTAAGGCCATAAACTAGTGACTGGCTATGCAATGCGTAGATATATTCTCATTACCATTTGCCATCTTTTGCAAGTATTTTTGCTTCCATAACAATGCGCAATTAAATATTGCTAACGCGGGCGACCTACCCTTTTCTAGATTGTTGCACTGAAAATTAATCTCCTCACACATATATTAAGTTTAGTTACAGAAAAAAAAAACAATGTTCGTCAGTCAAAATATCATATCCTCAATACGTTTTTCATCGTTGTTTTCATTCATTTTTCAGCAAATATATTTCATGCGTCGTTTTCCACCGCCCTTTTTTCAATCACGCCGTGGTAAGTGTTTTGCTCCGTGAGTCTATCCGCCGCGGCTTTCGGCCCCCGGCCCCAGCCCCGGCCCCCGGCTCCGGGGCATTGTCACCGGGAGAGCCTTCTCGAGGCATTACGTAGATGAGCTCCCCCTAATGCGCCATTTACTCCGGAATGTAAAGCAACCAGTAATGCTGTACGCAAGCAAGTAAAGATGTGTTAAGATTTTCTCGGGGTTGGTGATCGCGAATGAGGAATTGAAATGTTTTCTTAGCGGCGTTTGTATTTAATGCAATCGTTCTGGAGTATTTCCATAAAACTATTGTAAGATTATTTAGTTCACAAATACTCCAATAGACTTCTTATATGGACAGGTTTCCATATGATAGATGACTAAAATTATGACCAAGGAGTGTTCCATTGAAGGCAAACGGATGAAGAGGCCAACTGATTGTGAAAAAGTGGATTCTTGGAGGAAGAAAAAGCCAATAAGTTTGTTTAAGATTTGTTGGGGTTAGAGATCATAACAAACGAGGATTTAAAAAAAAAATAAATTAATATGATACAATACGAGAGTTAAAACTGTCGGAGTCAGTTAGTCATTGTTTGGTTACTGGGGCGCTTAGTCACTTAAGGGTAAACTTTTTTTTTCTTTTCGTTTGTCTCTTTTTTTCAATTCACATAATCTGTCTTTTTCTCTTTGTTCCTTTTTTATAATTTAAATGTTATTATATTGTTTTATCATTGCTATTTCATTTTATATTTTGTTTTCCCTCTGATGATGCTTAGGCTAAGCAAAACCGGTCGGTCATAACATTAAAATAACATCCATGGTCTTTTACAAAGTAATTATAAGAAAAGAGGTTCTGTTTTCCTCCGCCGATGCTTTTTTTCAAGCACGATTGAACATAAAAAAAATGATAAAAAAAACACTCAAAACTGGTCAAAGAGCGTTTGCATAAAAAAAAACCGTTTCAAATATACATTTAAAATAATAAAAAATAGATTCAATTAAGCTGCAAATAAAATACGCATTTTTTCGATATTAGATTTTATTCCATTAGTTAAATAATTAAAAAATCTTACCCGGACACAACTCACGCTCAGGTCAGCCAAGTCTGATTGCTGTTGAATTTAAAAGTAATAGTATATTATGTTCTTACCTTCATGTTTTTCATCCAGTTCCTACATATCCCACCATTTTGCCATTAGATTTCTCAATTCAACAACATTGTGTTCGGAAACAATTGACAATCAAAACATAAGAGTTTTGTGAAAAAAACGTGTTTCGTGTTGGTTCGTTGGTGTCTCGCTTGGTCGTCGAAATCATGTTTGTTGTTGTTCTTCAAGTAATATTAAATTAAGTGTGGTGTTTTGTTGTGATTCGTGTTCGTTAATAATATAACTGTGTAAGAAGAATCAAGAACGTCCACTTTAACTAAATCGGTGAGTGAATAGTTTCCCATTTTCCCTTCATTCCAAATAATGTTTCCACATCCATAATTAGACAACTTCCATCAAGTAGTATAGTTTATCGTTTGTCCAAGATTTTCCAAATTCATTTGAAGCTGTTAACACATTCGGTGTTTTATCGCAGCTTAGGATCTAATCTAGTTGCAAAATTTGAGGACAATGTATCATTTAGTCTGAGGTAAAAAAATGGTGTTGAAAACCTTAAGAGTAATTTAAAAACATTCTCTTTTAGAAAGTGCTTCTCAAAAAACTAATGTTAATCTGCGTTATAAACTTTGACCAAATATCATATTCAGAAAATTTGAAAAAAATGTTGTGTTAAATTCGTTGTAAGCGAGGGATTTATTTCTGTTAAATGAATGGCCCGCGGGCACTTTGGGTCTGTGGATCTATGGAAAGAAGATTTGTAAACAAGCGAAACAAGGAGATTTTTTAGTCCATGGCGGGGCTCGGATGAAAAGAATTGGATATCTTTGAGTCAGACCTAATTTGAATTTGAACAAGATTAAATATTTAAAAAAATGTTTTACCCTGGTTTCGTTGACGGATAACATAATACTATGCAAATGGCAAGTTTGTTATCCGTGCATTAATTTACTTATTTTAAAGATCTCATAAATAATATTTACCAAACAATTTAAAATATAGATGATAGCGATACAGTAAAACTTATACACTGCGCAGTACATACGTCACCTGGTTTTTTTATTTATTTTATGGATTCTTTCGTAATCCTCTACTAACTAGCTGGGGCTTATACAAATACCCCTCATAATGTCTATCTAACTAGTACTGCGGCTCATTAGGCCTTATTACTATCACCATCTGATGGTTTTATTTAATTGACTGAGTTTATTTTTACATTAGTGTTTTCTTAGGGAAAAGATCTTTACTGGATTAAAAAACCTAAGCAAGGAGACGTCACCTGGTAAAATTGAATGTATAAACGAGAAACCATGTGAAAAATATCATATATTAATTATTGAAATAATATTGATAATCTTCAACGTAAACATGAAACAGAAAAAAATAACGGTTGCGACCGAGATTTGAACTCGGAACCTCTACTCTATCCGGGAGTAACGCAACTGCCAATTGAGCCACCGAGACCTTATAAGAAACAGGCATTTTTAATCGATCTCATTCTTTATTGAGAATTATTCATAATATTTTATCCAATTTTTATTCCGATTTGGCTGCTACAAAATATTATTAGCAAACATTTAAGCAACACATTTATTCTATTTACTTCACGCAATTACAGTTATTTTAAAATTACGTAAATTTTTTCGTAAAAACCATTAAAAAAAAACGGAAAATTTTTAAATAATTCCAGTCCACATAATCTAACGTCAAATATGTTTCAAATCTATCGAATTCAATTCTTATTAGAAAGGGCTAAACACATTTATGTTTCTCGAAATACTATACTTTTTAGATTTATTATTGCCATAATCATTCGAGGACTTGGAAAGTGCATTATTTATATAAGTGAATGAAGTGACTCCTTATTTAAGTGACTACCCATTTAAGTGTTTTCTCAGATATAAAGCTGTATTTGGTTGTCTTTGTCCATAAATTGTCATTACTTTCTCGCCTTTCTGGATTTTCCCACCACTTTTCTTCTTTGCCGCACAGTGGCTCGAATATAAAATATTTTCCACCAACCGAATAACCGAATAAAACCACAACTGAATTTTGTTAATAAGTAATCAGTAAGACCCGAATTCTTAGCGCAATTTTTTTAAATTTCACTTAACAGTAACTAACCAATAACACATTTTAAAATTAGTATCATGGTGTTTGAAAATTTCACAGAGTTTTTAAAATATAAGTTATAAACCCTAAGATTTACAGAATATGATTTTTAACTTAGCCTAACTAAGCATAAATAAATATTGAAGGTTTAGTTTTAAGATAAAAACATGTTATACTGAACTAAAATAAGTGTTTTCCACGTAATATTTCTTTTATTTAATGTTATAGATCTCTAAAGATAAGGCCCTCTTTTTGGGACCAAATCGTGGTCCCAGTAACCAAGAAGTGGGGAGATGAGGCTTAGTTATTTTAACAGGAAACATATTGGCAATATACAGTATCCAGTATAAAAAAATAGCGAGATATTCAAGCGGTTTTATTTTATTTTAATTTTAATCTAAAAATGGAGTTTCTAAATTTGCACATCTTACCAATAAACTGAAGAAAAATGCTTCTGAAGCAACCGACACCCAGCATCAGTGACCTCTGGCGTCATTAAACTTGTAGGACTTTTCTGTTTAGAATTTCTAGACCATTACAAAATTTCAGTGGGACTATAGTATGCCCAATTGGGGTATGTTGTGAGGCTAAAAGTAGTGAGGACAAGAAAGAGATGTGGAAGAGAAAAGTAAGAAAGTACCTGGTTATTTAGGTCTAGCCACCAAACATTTCTAAAGTCATTTCAAGCAACGTTTCGATTTTGAATGCCGGTGTTTCCTCTAGGCGATACTGAGAGTATTTTCCACTCTGAATAACCATGAAAAGTGATGCAAATAAAGTGATTGGGTTTTTAAATAAGTCCTTCATTCAAAAGTAAATAATTTAACGAAAATTTCTTCTCAGATAAAATATAAGTACAATAATCATAGACATATAAATGTCCCAATGTGCCTCAGTGTTGCTAGCTCTCAAATTTGCTCCGTTGTTTACCCTCGGCAAGCACCCCCTTTTGGGGAAATATTGCCGCCCGAGATTGGCGGATTACGCCGCTGGCAACACCCGCCTTTATTGAAACGTCAGGTGTTATTAAAAAGAGTCTTTATTTACTGTCTCTCTTGTGGAACTCTGAGATACTGCTAGAAGCATTAAATGCTACATATTCCAATTTATAACGGCTCTGTAGACGTATGAAGATGTTTAGTATTTCTTTAGGCAAGTGTTAAAAGTAGTGTTTTTTTTTTTTATAAAATATCATCACATTAAAGTTTTCAATACCTAAAACTAATCAAAACTTAGTGAATGCTAAGCCAGGGAAAAAAATGTTTGAAACAATATCTGTTTTCTGTTATAAACTATAAATAGTTCACTTTGGAAATGATTTTAATTAAAATTATCAAACTTTAAAAATAATCTTTTTAAATTAAAATTAACTTTTTGAAGCTTTATGTTTTTTATTTAGATATTAATTATTAAAATAATATCAATATTCTTCGACGTAAAAATGAAACGGAAAAATCTAGTTTCTCATGGGGTCTCGGTAGCTCAATTGGCAGAGACGTTACTCCCGGAAAGATTAGAGGTTCCCAGTTCGAATCTCGGTCATGACCGTTATTGTTTTTAACTTCTGGCTTTTTCTGTTTCATATTTACGTTGAAGGTTATTGATATTATTTCAATAATTAATATTAAAAAATAATCTTTTCAAATCCCTACGTATCTAATAAAGTATCTACCTTCAAAATATTTTAGTAAACATTATTCTATATTTAAAACAAGTGGATTAAAGACACTAATATATTTTTTTATTTTTAACCGTTTGTATTGCGTGTTCACGCAGTGCTAATGAATAATTTAAGTATTATTTTCACTATTCAAATTTTAAACGTAAGTGTTTAACATGATATGCTACAAATTTAACGGCTACCTTTATCAATCAAAACTGAGCGAACGCTAAGTTAAGTAGATAAACATTTCTTTGACTGAAGAGTTATTTACTCAATGCCGCCCAGTTTGATTGGTGAAACCTGCCCCAAGTACACGAATAGTGTTCAACGTGAGTTTTTTGTATTGATTTTCAATGACGGTAATATACAGGAATATAATGTAATTTGTGCAGTCGGTAGCGTTACCACTATAGATATTGGGGCCACCACTGCAAAAAAAAAACTTTCGCTCCTTAGTTTCTTAGTTCCTTAGTTCCTTAATTCCTTAGTTCCTTAGTTCCTTAATTTCTTAGTTTCTTAGTTCCTTAGTTCCTTAGTTCCTTAGTTTCTTAGTTCCTTAGTTTCTTAGTTCTTGGTTTCTTAGATCTTTAGATATTTAGTTCCTTAGTTGCTTTTTTTCTTAGTTCCTAAGTTTCTTTTTTAGCCATCTGCACAGAATGTTAACCTATAAAAGATTTGATTTGTTTGATTAAAATAAAAATATAAGAATTTGATTTAATAAATTGGTTTATGCTTACAAAAAAAAACACAAAACACTTATTTCTCAAACTATTACATAAAAAAATCGGTGATACGACAAGTGAAATATGACATAATTATACTATCTTAAATTAACGGGATGGCAGATACTTTCAGCATCGTCCTGGTAAAAAATCACCATAAAGAAACGAAACGTTGCTTGAAATGGCATTAGCCCAATTAACCGTGTTTGGTGACTAGATGTTAAGAGCCAGGTAATTCATAACCATCCTTTACCCCATCTCCTTCCGCTCCTCACTCCATTCAACCTTACAACCTATCCAATTAGGGATACCGTAGTCATACTGACTAATAAAACACAGCATAATATTATCACCCGTCAGACACGTCTCGCAACATTTTGTTGGTAGGACAATAATTAACAAATCAGTATTTAGTATTGCGGTATCTAAACCACAGCCGCTGGTTAGCGCAGTTAATTTTCCGAAATAATAGCCTTTAAACAGCTAAGTTATTGTTTAATTCAACTAAATTATCGGTGCAGAAGGTTCAGATTACTGAAAACTGTATCATAATTTGTTGAAATACAAATTCAATTATTGTAATTGGGTGGATTGTGGTGATGCAGGCAGATTTTTTTCAGGTAAATGCCATATCGTCGCCGGAAAGGCAAAATTTCTTAAGCACCACTTTGGTCGAAAATGCAGTTTTTTTTCTGCATCGAATGTTCTGACTCGCGTTTGATTCTAAAGACTTTTGTGGCCCTTCAGCTTTCTGAAATATATTTACCATTTGGGAGAAGGCTTGACTCAAACGACATAAATCTGGGACTATTTTAGCTTCAGGTAACTGAGTGAGAGCATTGAGTTACATTGGCAAACTTTTTTTCCAAAAATTCAACCAGGCACTGAAGACTTGTGAATTTTATTGTAAAGCAACAAAAAACTTTAAAGTGCTCTGATGTATCTTCCCAATATGGCGCTTCGGCCCTTTTGCCCTTTTTGATAATATGCAGATTTGGGTGAGGTTGTGTTTTTTTTTATCTTTGCGTAGTTAATTTATTAAATATTAAGTTTATGAAAAAATGCACAGCTTTGATTAGATAATACTTTCTATATTGCTCAAGTTTTCAAAATAGTGGGTTATAGTCGATTTGGTTAGAAGAAAATCAACACGTGACATAGAAAATTTATAATTAATATTAAAGTATTATTTATTCTTAGTAAATGTCATAGTTTTTTATTTGCGTGTGAAGTCTTTGTTTAAGTTAAAATATAAAAGATCAAATATGATATTTCACATTTATATCGATGATTAAGGTCTAAAATCTTTTAATTATAATCTTTTCGGGTTCGACATATTTAATGAAATAAAAAAAAAAAATTACTTTGTATATGTAGTTTGATTTTGTAGCCTGATGATGCTTAGGCTAAGCAAAACCGGTCGGTCATAAAAAATAATATAATATCAGTAGTCTTATACAAAGTTATTATTTTTTTATTCAATTATATTGTAAATAAGAGGGGTTTGCATTAAATCACACGTTAGTTAGTAAAAACGATTTTTAAATTAAATATAAAGTAGCGAAATTAATTTATTCCATTAAAAAAACTAAAAAACATAAAAAATATTTTACTAGTATAAACTTAATACATTAGCTATTTCCAAAGATTTGTTAATGATAGAACTTTCGAAATGGTTAATTGCAAAATTGAGCTGTGCTCACTTATCAACATTTATGATTAGTCTAGTCTGAAAAATCATCATGAATGATTTTTTATTGTAAAATATAGATGAAATTGAAACGCTGCGTTGCCATACGGCGACCGCAACCATCGACTCTTCGAAATCAAAATTTGTTGATTTCATGAAATAATTTCTCAATTTACCTCCAAGGTCATGTGGTTTGACATGTTTAGATTATTCCTTTGGGAATACGTGAAATCACTGATTTATACTGATAAATCTTCAAAGTTAACATTTTTCGTGTTATACGAAATATACGGTCAGCATTACTTGAAAAAGTGGCCCTAAATGTCGACGAAATGACGTCCAGACTAATTCTAATCTTCGTCGAGAATAGCCGCGATGGAATAAACCGTTGAATAAACCAAACTCCTTTGGTTAAGATCTCTGATAAAAGGGAAATGTCAGAAATATAATTGAAAAATCTCTCGTTGCTCACGTAAAACATTTTTTAATTTTAATAAACATGAAGCTGGGATGAGATTTATGTAGAGTTGTAATAACTCGCTACGCACTGGAGATGCCATCTCTCGACATCACATGTAAACACCACCCGTTCCTACTGATCCAAGATTATCTTAATGTGGAGGATGCTGGTAACGATAAAACATCATATTTACAGTTCGCGGTGCTTTTGTTGAAATATATGGTTAAGTGTTTTACTTGTTTGTTTCTAAGGTTCAACAACAATTAATTCCAACCAATTTCAAGTCACTCTCTAACCATACTCGCTATACTGTACGCAAACATATTTTTAACAATAAAGCTTTCATCGACAAAAACTGAGCAAACGCAGATTTACGTCAAAAGTTACCCCCAACAGAAAACTAAGCAAAAGAAAGGCATATTCCATAAACCATATATTAGTTTAATTCGCTAACAACGATGCAAATGTAACAATTGCCGAATGAAAATGTATTTTTACACTACATAATTCATTTTTTAACTAAATGTAATCGTCGCAAGTAATTGATGTTTTTTGACGTTGACCAAAAAATCAGTAAAAAACATTCTAAAAACGGAATAGGTCATTTTTTTCGCGAAGTCTTCCACTAAGGGTTATTTTTTACGTAACGTAACTCTCCCTCAGATTTATTTGGCGAAAGCGGCTGTTGTTGATTTCATGGTTATAAATGTGGCTAGTATTACCACTGAAAACACGTTTCATTAATTATTTCTAATTTTGTAACTGTTAATTAATGGTGGAATTCCATTTTAAGGATTAAATAAAAACAAATTTATAACTTTATTCCACTTTTTTTTTGACTGTACCGGTTTCAGCCTATAACGGCCATCTTCAGAAAAGTACAGGTTGTTCTTATTCTATGGCTTATATACTATTTTTGGGATGTCAGGGGTAATAAACCATGATTTTACTTTAATTATATTTATCAGTATTGCTGCATGATTTTACTAGTTACAAGTTACTTTTAGTTTACTATTTTATATATCTATCTGGTATGAATTTTTATTTAAGATGGGTTATTTCTGATGGTTATTTCTGATGGTGTATTCTGATGGTGTATTTTAAGATGGGTTATTTCTGATGGTGTATTTCTCCAAGTATGATTTTACGATGTGTTTATATAATGCAAGGTCGGTGAATACTGATTATTAATGAGTTTATTTAAGGTTTTCCCATCTTAATTGTAGTGTCTAGATTTTCCATAAAATTTCCTAATTATTGGGTTACTCCCAGTATTATGGTATAATTACATGATTAAATTAATTATGCACTTTTACAGTAGATTATTTTTATTATTATCATTTATTTGTTTATAATTTCTCGGTATCGAGGAATTTTTAAGTGTTATGCACTTGGGTAATAACTTACATTTATTACCTGTTAATTGTTTGGAATTTTTTAAAAATATTTCGAACGAAAGTCTCTACTACCTTGCACTTGGGTAATAACTTACATTTATTACCTGTTAATTGCTTGGAATTTTTTTAAATATTTCGAACGAAAGTCTCTACTCCTCATCTTCTTTTTATTCACATCTTTAACGGTTCTGCAAGTTGATTATTTTCATTTCCCCACCCATATCGCGGTCCTGCCTTGAATGCAAAACATTTTCCCTTCGGTCGGAAGAAAAAACCTTAATCTCTTTTAATGTTCTGTGCCTCGGATACTTCCATCGCGTACTACTTGCTAACTGGGCGGGGGCTCCCCGCTCCCCCTGCCCCGCACCTCGTCCCATACTCACAGAGTGGGAGTTTTAGGGTAGAAAAACTCCCCCCGACAACTGATAAAAAATCTTGGGTTACAGAATGCTATATAACAGAGTTTTTTTTATTGAAGATGGCAATAAAAGGAAATTTTAGTTGAAATAACAAAGGAGTGCTACACAGATATCGCACATCCGCAACTACACTGCCAAAAGTCAAAATAAATCAAACTGGGATATTGGAGTTTTAAGTTTCGCATTTTTTCCATACAATATTGACATGTGCATTACAATTTGAATGTTTGAATAGTAACTTGCTTTATTTCTTGTTTAAGTCTTCTTAAATATTTATCACTGTTGATGTTCCACCTTATGATATTATTAGTGTACCTTGCGTATATCTCGCCACAAGAATTCCCTAGTGAGACAGATATGGAGCAATCACTCATATTTTGTATTTACCAAGATAAATAAAAAATCTATCTAAAAATCTAGGGTACTTCCGAAACCGGTAGACATAATGTTGAATAATAAAGTGGTTATAAACAAAGTGTATGTGTTATATTTATAAAAAAATCTAGTGTTTATTACTCTAAATAGCTGTGCGCTATGCTAGTTTAATATTCCATAAAGTTATCTAAAAATACTTCAAAGTTCATTATTCCAGTTTAATGTATTGCAGTGTAGTTGCCGGAAGTTAAAATACCGATCTTCGTTGAGTAGTAACTCTGCGCAAAAAATAAAATGTATATTTTATCGAAGATTTTCACGGCCAAAAGTATTGTTGTAATGATTTTTTGGGTTATTATGATGGAAGCTGCAAGGTTGTACAAAACGTTGGAAGAATAAAAAAAGCCCAACACGGCATAGTAACCCAAAAATCCTTGACGATAAAATATAATGTATTTGAATAAAGTGATTTAAATAGTTTCTTTCAGTGTCCAAGGTCTCATCGTTGTCTGGTAGAAAAGGTCGATATCCGAATCGGGTGTACCTGCGGTTCCAGTTACCGGTGACTGGCAAGGAACCGGTTAGTTATCCAGTTATTTTTGGAACCGGTTCCTGGTGCCAGGAAAGTTCCTCCAAGAAGATCTCGCCCTCAAAAATATTTTTTTTCATGGGGGGGTTTACTGGCGAAATTCTGAAAACGAAAAGAATTGCAACTGTGGAACCGTTTTCCGCCAAAATCCTATTATGCCCAAAAGAGGAACCGATTCCTCGATCAACGAATATCGATTTTTATTGCCAAAAAAAGGAACCGGTCCCTCGGAGAAATAATATCGATGGTTCCAGTGACCGGCTTGGAACCGGTTCCTTTTAACCGGGACAGGAATATTGAGCATCTATATTGTCTGGTAACAACCCACTATTCACAGTCAAAAAGCTGTTTGAAATGGCTTTTGCTATCTTTAGTCAAAATACTTATTTAGATACTTCCAACCTTCTTTTTCTCTATACCTTCCCCATTTATTTCCACCGTACAAGTTTCCCACTGGCTTCTCTACAGCTCCTATCTGTCGCTCCTTATGCTGTGACCAAGATATTGAATTCTTATTCTTAAACCAAGTACAATTTCGAAATTTTGAACGATTTAACGAAGAACCATTCTATAAGTTTTCCCCTCTGTTCAAGGTTTTTGAGAATGTGCCTGTAGATCCACATTTTAAAAGCTTCTATTTTTTGTGTTTTTGTTTGATTTACTATGGAAGTTTTCATGTCACATATAAAAACTAGAGAGAACTTAACAATGGTCCATTCCGAAATAGAAACTGGTTTTAATTTACACAAATTAAAGCATAATGAGAAGATGTGTGAGTGTTGAAAAGACAGAAGGTATGTCTCAGTGTGCGCCAAGTGCTGCCAAAGAGTAGGCAGAGAGAATCGCATTATACTCTTTGGCAGCGTACTAGATAGGTAATGAAATATTTTCTCTCTTTAAAAATGTTTCAAAATGCGTCCTTAAGAAGAATGATTTTAAAACAGCTTCCAAAAATCGTAATTTATTTGCCTAATTATGTCATCACATAAAAGTCTACCCTTTGCTCAAATAATTTATAACCATCCAATTAGCGCGAGTCAATAAAAATTAAGTATTTCAATTACCTTACACTTCTTAGATAATAAATTTAGTACCTAATTATCTCAGATTACTTTTCTTATCCGTAAATTCACCCCTGTTGTCTTTCGTTAAACAGGGGTAAATTCTCTCTTTCTTACTGCCTTTAGGACGGGGAGTCATAAAAAGTTTTGTGTACAAATGATGTCATTAGGGTGCCTCATGGGGGCTCGAGCCCCCTTCAAGGGTAGTGGGGGCCTCTGGGGGATCTCTGCCCCCCTTCAAGGGTTGTGGGGACCTTGGTGGGAGCCTCAGTACTCCCAGTTAGGGGGTCTTATAAGTCATTGGCTAAATGGGCGGATTAGATTTGAGATTTTGAAATCGATAATATTGAGGTAGGTTTTCGCTGATTTTGGTGACCCAAAAAATTGTTTTAAAAATTATATATTTAGTGATTGGGTTATTGTTTCAAATTTTTATTAGCCTACACGCTAAAGGGATATAGAGTCTATTATTGTTTGTATAGTATATTTGCGTCATGTTCCAGAGTGGTAGATACTCCCAGTATCACCCTGGTGAAAAACAACCATTTAGAATTGAAACATTGCTTGAAATGGCTTTGGCCGTGTTTGATGACAAGATCAGAAAAGTCAAGAACTTCACAACCTTCCCCTTTTCCGTTTTCTTCCCTTCTCCACTTATTTCAGCCTCACAAAATACCTCAATAGAGGATGCCATAGTCCCACTGGCTCCGAGTGGTTAAGACGAAAAAATGGCTAGAAATTATTAATTGAACTTAGTGGGGAATCGAACTTGCCACCAGCCTAAAAAAATCCTCCTTATCCTGTGTTCTGGCGAAAATCAGGCATCAAATGTAAAATTAAAGTCAAATCAAAATCAAATCAAGTATGCAAATGAAAACCAATTTGTTTATAAATCTGCATTGAAAGTATTACCTTCATTACAGCTGATATGCTCTTCAAACCTCTTCAACTGCTTAATTCATTCACCACCTCATGAATATGAATATCTCCTGCTCTCAAGAGTCCCGACAGAGACCAATGAAGGGTCTGACTCTTGACTATGCTAATGGGAGACCAGGTCTGAGTGGTAAAATCGAGGCTTCGACGGAAAGTGATTAAGTTATGGAAATTTGGAGCACACAGAATCAATCAATACCATTTTTTTTTCTTTTGTATGTTTGGAAGAGGTAAGGAATTATGCTTTACTCTTCTAGTCAAAGGAAATCTGAAGATATTTTAATAAATTATCAGTAATTAGGTAATACCCGGCTTTAACCAAATTTTAACATTTTTTAAAACTGCATAATTTTTGTCGGTTTAGAAGAGGGAAAATGCATATTATACGTTATTGACGTTGATTCAAAGGTAATATTAGATTTTTTTATTTTATTATTTTTATTTTGTACCCTGATGATGCACGGCTAAGCGAAACCAGTCAGTAATAACAGTTAAAATAATATTCGTGGTCAAATACAAAGTTATTTTTAAATTTCTTTAGAAAATGTATTATTTTCTGATGCATTAGTGTTTTCGAGAATCGTGAAGAACCGAGAAATAAACTTGTAATAAAGCAGAAAATCTTTTGTTCTAAAGCATCAAAACTCTCGAACGATGAGCTTTACTTTTTTTCAATATTGGATCTAGGTTTGCGCAAGTATTTTCAGCTCATAACGTTGTTTCCACTATGAATTATATAAAATTTTGCTTTCAACTTATTTTGATATTTTAAGTAATATGATATTTTGGTTAAATAGTCCGTGATGATAAATTTTATAAACTAAACTTCTTATAAGGTTGTTTAATTTTTATATATTTTTAAACTATATTATTTGGCTTAACGAAGGCAGTTTCATGAGAGTCAGCATGTGTTCTGCTGAAACAAGTTGGCATGTAAGAAAATTTGATTTTTGAAAAGTGTAAAATAATTTTATTTGAAAACTGTTTATTTTGATTTATTATTAAAAAAATATTACCGATATAATATACAAATCACGAAACAAGCTTATTTGTAGAACTAAACTTTCGATAGCAGCAACAACAATAACCGACAACGATCAACAATCAACAACCAACAACAACAAGATATCGTACAACATCTAAGATAACCGCAGTTAGGTGAAGTTTAACAACTTGCGGATCACAATGGTTAGAGGTTAACTTTGTCTATCTATAGGTTTAATGCAGTTTAGCCGACCGCTATCTGGAACCAAACAGTAAACATGCAGTTACTATCTAACGGTGTCTACAAAATAAGCGGAAAATTTATATAGCGGTGTGTTAGAACAATTGTTTGTTAACGACAATTAATTGCCATGTGATACAAACTATAAATAAATTAACGATAAAAGGGAGGCGCTAGCACGGGCAGAGCACGCAGCGAGGTTCACATTCTTATTACTACTATAACTTTAAATTATACCTGTAATAAAATAATATATTATCTCCACCCCATAAAAAAGTACACCTCAATGTAAAATAGAATTTATTTATTTTTATACCAACGGACCATTGTGTAATTATAAAAAAAATCATAACGCGAAATGGGAAAACAGAGAAAGAACAGAACAAACATAATATTTTAATGAAGCAATGACAAAAATAAGACAAAAATATAAGTCAAAACGTGAAAAAGGTTTTGGTAGAGTCGTAAAGAATGACAAAAATCATTTAGACTGGCACAAAAAATTTCAAGACCATGTCTTAAGTCAGCAAGTCTCGACATTCTGGACAGTGGAGAATGATACCCATAATTAGTAGAGGGATCATTGAGGAACAGCAAATCATTATTTTGTTGAATAAGCTTTTACGTACGTATACCATCAATATAAAAATGGAAATAAAAAGCCTGTATTACAACAAGGAGCAAAAGCATAAGCACCAGAGGTCACAAGTTCGAATACCAGTGCGCGCAAATAAATTTTATTCAATTACTATTTGTTATTTCACATATAATTCATATTCAATTTAATTACATTTTATTTCTAAAACATTGCAAAAATAATGTTTTAAATAGTTTTTAAAGACGTATGAAAAATGTTTATATAATTAACATGATGAATAAATTATATCTATGCAGTAATTAAGCTACCAGCAATAAGGCTTGTTGTTTAAGGCAGTTTTACTGAAGAAGAATATGACGATATCCAAAGCGATTCGAATCCACAGCAAGAGTAAAATAATATATATAGTATATTATTTGCGGCACGTTCCAGAGTGATACTTTACCCGTGTTTGGTGACCAGATCTAAATATCTAGGTACTTTACGACCATCCTCTACCCCGTGTTCTGCACTACCCACTGGCCCCAGATGATTTAGAGCAGTTGGGACAGCAAATAAACAAGAGCAAATATGCAACCGAAAAGTGGTACTAAAACTCATGATTTTAGGTTAAATATATTTTTCAGTTCAAAATGTTAATTCCAGATATTGTGAAGTGTTGGATAAGGCGAATTTTGAAAGAATAGTTTTCTAGCGGTGTTAAAAAAATGATGGTAACGGTGGTATGTCCAGATTTAAAAAAAAGTAATTCTAGAAAGCGCCTTTTAGTAACTAAACCACTTCAAGGATGCTTAACGTTTTACATACTAATTTGTTATAAAATAAGAAAAAACTAACCATCCACTTTTCGAAGTATCCGCGCTGTCCACAAAGAAGACATTTAAAAACCGTTTACGTTGATATTTTAAAAGACATCACATAATTACGTTCCGTTTATACAGTGAAGAACATCGCTTGTTATATTTCAACGAGAAGCAAAGGTTCTGGAGGTTTTACGGGTTTTTTTGCAAAAAGTTAAAAGCCTTGGCTTCACGTCAGGAAGCATTCGGCGGAAGGCAGAAGGCGGGAGACCGACATAACAGCCGCGATAAAATAGCTGCGCGATATGAACAAAACAAAACAGCCCCAATGGCGATAAAATAACAACGTCACAAGATCAAATAATGAACAGGCCGGAAATTAAATCATATTTATCAACTACGCACGCATTTGCTAGATTCAGGCAAATTAGGATACTTAAAAATAGTGTTTTTACTTTACTGACATGATCAGTGAAATTGAAAGAAATAACTTGTCGCCATTGCCGCATTAAACTCTATGAACCTAACACTTATACTAGCCAAAATCTCAGTTTCATACAACATCCTTATATGAATAATAGAAAATGGGAAGGTTTTCAAGAAACATCTTTAAAAACTTTGAGTTTTGAGAATTCAATAAAAATACACACCTAACTATTTTTTTTATATAATTCAATTGAATTAAATTTAATATCATTATAATTTATTCTGCGATTTTTAGTTTTTAGTGACAGCTATTTCGGCGTTTGAGGCCATTATCAAACTGTTAATGATAGTTGATAATGGCCTTAAACGCCGAAACAGCTGTCACTAAAAACAAAAAACTTAAAAATAGCAGAACTCAATGATAATAATATAAAATTTAATTCAATTGGATTAAATAAAAAAAATAAAGTGGAGTTCTACAAATTGAACACAAAAACTATAAATCAACCTAACTAAACTAAGCCTATATTCATATGGTCAGCGTTAAAAGTTTGAAACAATCGAAAAAAATAATTATACTTGGTTTATTTACGTAACGCCATTTTTGTGAAATACTCGTATCACCTCCAGAGCGCTTTACAAAACTTAAAAACCATCGCAAAATTTACCATAAAACTATCTAGATACCTAAAACTATAGCTAAAATTATCTTTTTAATATTTACATATTAGCTATGTACATTTGTCGCGGGCTGTCAAAAATTGTCGAACTTTTTGGTTTAGCGGTAGATCGAGGACTTAAAATTAATTATTCTGGTGAGTTTAGATGCTAATGATGCTTTTTAAAAACACATTTTTGTTAAGAGAATGTTCTGTAAACATGAATTTACATTAAGTAACCAAACTCTGTGCTAAAATATTTTCGTCGAAAGGTTATTTTGTCGCCATAGTTTGTTAAAACCACAGTCTTTCCATATATTTTTTCTTTAATACATATTTTTGCCCCAAAGCTTTTTGTCGCAAAGTTATTTAATCAGTCAACATTTGGTCGCTGTTATTTTATCGTGAAGCTATTTTGTGTGACGACATTATTTTATGTCGTCGGTTTTGTCATTTCACTATGGATAGAGTATTCTTACAGCCTTCCCCTGAATTTCAGCTGTGAACCTATTTATGAAAAGCGGGAAATTTCAGAGATTTTCTATCTTAGCGTTTTGCCATTTTTCACGACTTCACGCATTTTCTTGAAGATGGAAGATGGGATATTTCAAAAACCTTGTGAAAAATGTGTCCAAGGCTTCAATGATAGAGTTTTTCGTACAAAAGTACTTGTTAATTATATCACTGCATTGTTCCACTTTATGAACCTGTCTTGAAATTAATTTTCCAAAAACAAGTTTGGTGGGATATTTTAGCCTTAAATCTAAAACAAAATTTTGCATAAAAAAGGCCTTAATTATTTCCTAAGATTTTTATAAAAAAAAAACAATTAGGCTACCAGAAATTTCGCGATATGAACTTAAAATACGATGGATATTGATAAGTATGCATCCGCAGTTGAGTGGTCAAAATCTTAAACTACAAATCCAAAGGTTGCGGGTTTAAATCCAAGCATGCGCAAATAATTTTAATTTGGTTAATTTGTGTTTATTTTAGCCGTGTTTTGTTACCTGACTATCTAAGGGAGAGAGTACCTGATAGCCATGCACTTTCCCACCTTAATAATAACAATACTTGGCTTATTTATATAGCGCCATTTTTGCGAAACATTACCTCAAGGACGCATTAATCTTCCCTATCTATTTCTCCTCCCCACTGTCTCCAGCCTCGAAAAATATCCCAATTGGGGATGCCATTGTCTCACTGGCTTTGTACAGTGGCTTCTGAGTTCCAGTATTAATACAAAAAGTTAACAAAAAAGTTACTGGTTTTTATTATTAAGAGATTGGTGTAAATACTTGGGCACTCTTTTGTGTCAAAGATTAATTTAACTATTTACGTCCAATGCAAATGTTTTCCCTCCAGCAACCTTTTTCGTATGAACACTTCGGTAAAAGTCTAGCCACTTAGCATACGCGCCCAATAATATGCTGACACGAAATGAAAATCTTATCAAAGTAAAACGTTTGAAATCTTGTCACTTTCATCATAAAAGTGCCATTTTTCCTATGGCTCTTAAACGTCTAAATCTCCACGGGGAGTGGAGGCACAGACCTATAGCGGGTTGATTATACTCTCGGCTGCAACACTGGTATAGGCATTCGAGGGGTCTTTTCAAATATTTAATGCATTAAAGAAAGTGGAAGAAACTGATTTATACAAGAATTCTAACTGCCCAGTGCCAGTGAAAAAATTAGGGAATGTTGTGGATGAAAACATAAAAAATAGGAGAAAGGTCAGAAGATAGTTTTTTTAGAAGTAAATCTTTTTAGATTCACAAAAATTGAAAATTTTAAAAATTAACGTAAGCAGCAAAAATACATGTGAAAATAGGTTTTGTATGATATATTTGTGATTGCTAATTATTCATTATTAATAATGACATCTTCAGGAAAAATAAAATAATACAAAAAATAAAATCCATATTTAGTAGGCAACCAAAAAAAAGAGCAAAAGAAAGGTATTTATAAATATATATGTAAAATATAAAGAAATTAAAAAATAACTTTAAATAAATTAAACTGTAACTTTATACCCTGATGATGCTTAGGCTAAGCCAAACCGGTCGGTCATAAAAATGAAAAAAATATCCGTGGTCTAATACAAACTTATATTTTCATTTCTTTAGATATGTCAAACCACCAAGTGATTGTTTTCTAGGAAAATAAAAATATTTGTATTTAAAATAAATAAATCAGTAAATCAATAAAAAAACAAAAGGTGCCTTAAGTTGTACCTTTTAGTCAATAGTAGTATTACCTGCCACTTAATAAAAAAATATTATTTTTAACCCGCAGTGAAATGTTCTTTTTCATTTAATTTACTGAAAACAAATATTTCAGTGTCGAATAATTTTATAATATTTTAGGTGTTGCCAACTATCGAATTATTTTTAGTATTAATTTAGCCATGGTTTAGAGCAGTGGCAGTTCAAGAGTCCAATTCCCAGTTCCTTCCTTCATATTCCTAGAATATATCCTTTGCAGTGTTACCCCTGTGCTATATAAGGTAGGCTTCACGTTTAAGGGTAGCAACCCCTGCATAATAAAATCCTTTGTCATGTTAACTCTAATATCAATATTACCCGCCAAAAGGCGAGAACACCCGCGGAGGGGGTGGAAAAAGTAGACTGGTTCTAAAAAAATGATGGTCTATGCAGTGTAATGGCTTACGTATTTGCTTTGAGTTGCGGGAGGTAACGTGCTTGATTTCCGCCGTAGCGTAAAAGCATATTGACGTTTTCTAAGATAATAGGTGCTGCCAGTGTGGTTTGACCATAGGTACTATGTTAGATAAACAAATATAATGGCCTCCTTCTAGACACTCGAAACAACTTAAACTCACCGATTTGATGAATTTCGTGTCATTCTTTATTCCACTTGTTTTAATAATTATACAAAAATGATTTTTCATTATTTTAATTTTATGGAGTAATTCTTAACTTAGACGGCAAACTCGAAAATGTTGGTTACTTCTTGCGAAAACAATTAATTTAACCGTTGCATAAATAACACGAATTGGCCTTTTGAATTTCAATTAATACCCAACCTTACCTAGTTAACTAACTACACATCACGCCGCTTCTCCACAGGAGTTGGCAGAGAGAATAAGCCGCCACACAACTCTGTCTTACCACACGCTCTTTCTTCATCCTCATTCAAGGTTTATGACAAGACTTGACATGGCATGACATGAAGTATTTATTTTATTTTTCTTAAAAAGAAAGTCAAACATTCTCGGGTTACGAATAACTTGACAATATTTGAAAACTCTTACTACTATAATAATAAGCATAAAGATGTTGGTTGTGCAATGATAGAGGATTAAACTAGCAGAGGAATTGAACCAATGACGCCCGGGTGGGAATCCAACGCGTTTGTCCACTCAGCTACTAACCGGTGTATGAGCTTAGTCGTGCTGTCTTCCTCGAGCGTCCCCGACTTATATTGGCGCCATGTATTCTTCTGGCGCTCCTTTCACCGTTCATTCGCTTCAGATGTCCAAACCATTTAAGCGTCCCTTTCTTATTCTTGTTTACTCCGTCTACCTCAGTATTTATTTTTTTTCTTAATCTCTACATTTGTAAAACGGTCATACATGGTTTTAACACACAGACGCCTCAGGGAACTCATTTCTAATCTTAAACTTCATTTTTTAACATACTTAGTGTTGTCACAAAACTATTTCGAAGTCTTAATGTATATTTGATTTTTATTATTGATTATTAAGAGTTAGCATCCAAACATTTACACTTTTTGCCTTTTTTAGTACAAGCAATACTAAAATTGGTTATTTTTTAAATTCTATCCGGGTGGTTAGAAAAATGAATAAGGTTTCCAGTGAATACAATTCGCAAACAGTAATCTTTTTTAAATTTTTTATGAAATGCATACTAGAGATTTTGGTAAATTTTTCAAAATTGGTATTTTAGTATATTTTTCATAGAATTTTCATTTAAAGGATTACAGTTAAAAAAATGTGTTCACTGGAAATTTCAGTCATTTTTTTAACTATCCGTAGAAAATGAACAGATAAATCATTTGTATGAGTAGTATTGTTTGTAATAAAATGCTAGAAAGTAACGTTAAGCGTCACTCTTGAGTGCTGACCCTTAAGATAAATATTCAAAATATGTGTAAAATTCAGAGTGGTAGATACTCTAAGTATCGCCCTGGTGAAAGACCACCATTCAGAATCGAAACGTTGCTTGAAATTGCTTTAGTCGTGTTTGGTGACCAGATCCGAATAACCAGGTACTTCCCTACCTTCCCCTTCCTCATCTCCTTCTCCTCCACACTACTTTCAGCCTTACAGCCCCTATTGTTATTTACCCCTATTGGGGTTGTAAGGCTGGGGTTGCCATAGTCTCACTGGCTCTAGACGTTTGGGAGCACTTGAGGCTCTTGTGCGGTATTCACGTGAAAAACAAATAAAAAATGTGTTTTCGATGCTTTTCTTTTTTTTTTTTAAATTGTGTTATTGGACATTCTTATCGTGTTTGAGGGAGGTGAGGTTAGGTTACAATAAAACACTTTGTAATCACCAATAAATGACTTAAAAACGCTAAAAGAGTAAGTGCCAGGTCTACTACGCGGGCTATGAAGAAGGAGCCATCTATCGGCGGGCAATAGAGTAGAAAGTGCGAAGTAAAACGACGCTTAAACATTTATAAGGGAGCGTAAGAAAGGCGTTTTCAACGACGCCATTTAAATCATTCAAAGAGGGGATATATTTACTGAGGAGTGAGGCAATATCAAATACAATATTAGAGTTTTTATGCCGTGCGATTTATAACCAAGTAGCGAAGTACGTATTTGATAGCTATGTATGTTGTACGTATTTTTTGGTTCAATCCACATTTGTTACATGGTCGCACGTGGTTTTACACTCATATGCCTCAGGGATCTTATATCTATAGCACTTATGATAGCTACTTTCAGCATTCTTATGATGTGTTTCACATAGATCGATTTTTTATTTGAATATATGATTTTGGCCTCTGAATGCAAAACTGTATCTTTCTCCAAAGTAGATATAACTAAAATAGGTGTGTTTGTCTGAAGTTACCTGCCAGGTAAGTATGCGTCTGTACATTATTTGTTTGTATATGTATGTTGTGTAATATGCTATAGATAAGATCGTCGCTCGAAAAGGAAAAAGGGCTTAAACGACACTTTGATAAAAAATATGTTAAATGTGCAATTTTGATCAGTTTTTTTTCTGTGTCGAATAGTCTGACCCTCGTTTGATTTGAAAGATATTTGTCAGTCATCTCAAATATATTTACCGTTTGGGAGAAGGATTAACTTAAGTGACACAAGTTTGGGACTTTTTTAGCTTTTTGTCGCTTCAGGTAACTCAGGAGAGCATTGAGTTAATTTTTTTAAATCCAACCTGATACTGAAGACTAATGAATTTTGTTGAAAAACAAAAAAAAAGTGTCTGGCTTAAACTTCCCAAAACGGCTCTTCAGCCCTTTTGCCTTTCCGGCGACGATATGTAGTTAGTAATAAGATTAGGCGCTCTTGATGGGATTTTACACAAATACGGTGTAATATAAATTATCAAAATATTATTACTATTTTCCTGTCTATCTAAAATCAAGTTTGCGGAAGGAACACTCTACCAATGTGATTTTTTTACATCAGAAATGATGTTAATTACCTATGAACACATTAGTTGCAAAAACAAATTCATTAATTGAAGTCTATTTCAAACACATTGTTACATACTTGCAAAGCGCACATTATGCGGAAATAATTACCATTAAATTATATCTCCGCTGTTAACTACGCGATGCACAGCTAATCCAAATGAATGGCTAAATGCAGAAAGGGGCTTGCTACGTTTTTGGACGAACGCATTTTTTGACTGATACTTATTATTTACACGGAGATCACTCAATCAACAACAAATTTCATATCTTTTCTTAGTACCACAGAAATCTTTTAAAAAATACTATGAGATAGAAAACAGGTTGTATCCAGTATTTATATCCATTCTGCAACATAAAAAAAAAAATCGGGAGAAAATCATAACTGTGTTGCGAAGAATTTTTTCTATCCCCATCATTGAAAGCTGAAATTGTTGCTTGTTCAATTTCATCGGCGCCTGGTTGCAAACCCACAGCTATGAATCATATTGTATTTCAGTCCGACTTAGTTATATTTTATTGTAATTCTGTAAAGAAAAAGGTACAGTTGTATCCGAAACAAGGTTTCAAATAACGCTGAATACACAAACAAAAAAGATTTGTTACAAAAATTCTTTGCTTTCCAACTTAAAGCAGCCAACCTAACATATAATATTAATTACCAATACTAATTTTAAGATTTATCGCAATTTACAAATAAATATTTAGATTAATTTGATAAATCTGTAATATGCAGAAATGTGAAATATTCAGTAAAAATTAGAATTATTCACACCTTCAATATGTTGGTAGAAATATTACAATTGAAAATGTATTATTTTCTTTGTGAATACATATGTACGTACATACATACTACGTACATACTACCAGAGTGTTAGATACTCTAAATATCGTACTGGTGAAAGACCACCATTCAGATCGCGAAACGTAACTTAAAAATGGCTTTAGCCGTGTTTCGTAACCAGATCTGAATAGCCAAGGAATTCTCAACCTACTTCTTTCCCATTGCTTTTTCCTCTCCACTATATACAGCCTCACAACATACTCCAATTAGGTATGCCACAGTCTCACTGGTTGGAAGTAGTTGGGACTCTTGTGCGGTATTCACTACGAAAGAAGAAAAAGTATGATTGTGAGCTTTTCGAATTTGGAACTGACGGATATGTACGGAAATGATTAAATTATAAAAAAGAACTTTTTTAATCCCTACCCATCTAATAAAGTATCCAACCATAATGTATTTTATTAGAAATTATTCCTTGATTTTAATAACACCAAATTTTAAAAATAATTCCATTATTTTTTTTTTTTAAATAGAATAATTATAATATAAAAATAAAAAAAATACTGGAATGAAGTTGAAAAATAAGTATTATTAAAATCATTAAATGGAGTTCCACCACAAATTAACAGTTTCAAAATTAGAGATTATTTTATATTTGAGATGGGTAGATTAAAGCAACCAATATTTTTTCTTGGCAAGTCAAGTAATTATACATCCCGTGATTTTTTTTACCGACAGCAACAATTAGCAAATATATCTTCTGAATCTTTCAGTTAACGCACAAAAAATCCATTCCACTATCATACCAGATGTTTTTTTATATCTCCCATAAACTGAATAAAGTGAAGACAACCGTTTTGTGCACTCAGCTATTGAAATCGGTTAAATTGTGTTGCTCGTAGCTACCAGTGCTAAAGGCGCGAAGCAGCGCTTCAAATCGAGTAATTAGCGTAAATCTTTCGAGAAATTAACAGCAAATAAAGCGCTCAGTGCAGCACTTCTTGGTATAATTAATTCGCCTTTGTTAATTATTTTGCTAATCCTGATTTATAATGTTGGATTATTATTTTTTTCGAATGCTCATATTTTGAATGGTAAGAACTGACTATATTCTGTACTAGATTTTTTTTTAATTAATGTGTTGCAGGAAACATTTAAATTATACAAAGAGTGGAAGAAAAAACAATAAGCGACGTTTCAGGAAGACATGATGCAATCGAGTCAATCAAATATTTGAGACAGGTCACCTCAAAAGTAAGAGAGAGGATAAAAAACGGGAGGACGAAAGATTGTACTAAGAAGGAGTTGATGCGTTGTATAGGCCAATACGGCCAATACTCACACACATGACCGGTCGGTAGCTGAGTGGAGAACGCGTCGGATTCCCACCCGGGCGTCGTGCGTTCAATTCCTCTGCTGGCTAAGTCCTCCATCATTGCACAAGCAACATCTTCCGCTTTTTATGATGGCAGTAGGAGTTTTTCAAATACTGTCAGGTTATTCGTAACCCGGAAATGCTTGTCTTACTTTTAAAAAGAAGACGAAAGAAGATGCATAGCTTACGTACAGCGTGTCGAACTGAATGAATAGGACACGAATTTACAATATCAACATAAACACTCGCTGTCCCTTTTCCACTAGTGACAATAAGTAGGCGTAAACAAGACAAAGGGCTCTTTCTTTATGACACATCGTAAATACATCGCCACTGGAGCGTATTTCAGTACACAATAAACCCAACGCTTTGCATGTATTGTTTGTTTCAACTCTCGTTGCGCCAGCTATACTATATCGCGGGAAAATAGCATTATGGTTATTTATTATTATTATTGTATGGTAGTTTCATTTGAAAACATATAATTAAAGGCAAATGCTGTAGAAATGAGATCCTTGAGGCGTATGTGCGGTAAACTATGTATGACCGTGTTATAAAATGTGAATATCTGGAAAGAATTCAAGGCTAATGTAAGCTTAATTAATAGAATCAAGAAAGGGATGCTTAGATGGTTTGGGCATGTAGAGCGAATGAACAAAAAAAAAGGAATGCGAAAAAAATATATGACGCGAAAATGAATGGAATAAGAAGTCGGGGACGCCCGAGGAAGACATGCCACGATCAAGTGACCCAAATACTTGAGTTGCGCCATGCGAAGAGTCAAAATACCAGAAGAGTATGTATACATGTGAATGAGCAAGGAGTGTGTGCCATCTCAGAGTTGTATGGAAGTCCGTCCTCTCTGCCTACCCCTGCATGATGGTTAATTAGTTAGGTAATAATTAAAGGTAAGGCTTTCCAACACTCCTTCGTCTTGCAGGTTTACAATAGAAACGCCTTTTTGGTGTTCAGCTTTTTTTCATTCTTGTTACGTGTTCTAAACTTTTTTTACACAGATAGTTTTTTACATAAGTTAGGAAAAGGATGTGTCTATGGTTTGTAATTTTTCTTCGTTTATCTTTGATTAATGATGGTTTTGAATTGATTGACAGAATAAAAAATGTGTCCGGTAAAAAATCGGTATCTCTAATTTGCTAGCCCTGTTTTACTGGCTAACCCAATTACTTCGATCATAATCAACCGCCAAATTGATTAAGTGTAAAACATTGTTTTATAGTAATAACAGCAGAGATTACAGCAACCTTTATAGACCCCATCTAATTTGGTTCCATTAGGCTGCAATGAAGATTAATTATTGGAAGTACTAATTACACCGCTATAGATTGTCTGAGATTGGCCATTGCTGCACATTCAAAGCACCGAGTTGATCCTTCCCAAATCCTGTATTTTCAAAGATCTTTTCTTTTCTTAGCTTAGAGTACGTTTTGAAAATAAAACTAATACAAACATTAAGCAAAATTTTCTGTTTTGCTGACTGATACGAGTTCAGTTCCACCGAGTCGCTCGAGGCTAGATCTCAAGGTAAATTTTGCCTAGATGATAGCAAACTTCCAATAGGAGAAGGGGGTCAGAAAAAGAAATAAAATCTACCTAAAAGTACTTTCCTCATTTTCGTTTCAAATTCAACCCAAATATCACTTTCCTTCAGGGCTACCTAGTGTATTCCACTTCATTGATTAATTAAATTAAAAACCATCATTCCTCCTGATGAACCGTTTAAGGTTAGAAAGAGTAGGGGGATGCTGCGTGGGAGAGGGTTTTAGGAGTAGAGGGTGTAAGGTGGGAGAAGGGGGAGTGTTTAGACGAAGGCTTTTGCCTTACATGCCAAACAATATTAATACCCGTTTTCACTTAACTAAAACTTAGGACCGAATTAACGAACGATTTTGGATCGACCAATTATTGTTCTTGTGAAGGAATTCGCAATGATCTATGACTTCATTGTTTCGTAGATACGAGTAACATCTTTCTAAAACGTTCCATAATAAAGTATAATGCTAAATAGCCGTAGTCAAAATAAATAATCAAATGTAAATTGCATTTCTTTTTTTTTTTCCAAGTGAACAATACACATAAGAAATACAAAACGTTTTAATATATCTATGGAAGTAGTTAATATAACGCACCCAATCCTCTTTTGTTAATATATATGATAATTATAAAAATCCTTGTTTTGAAAAACTTTGTGAGATTAATATCAGTGTTATAAGAGAAGCAGCTGAAACAAAAATTAAATTAAAAGTACCTAATATTTAGGTATAAAAAACGTATCTGTTCAGGTGGAAGGAACCAACAAATAAATTTTTATATTATTCATTTAAATTAAATTTAATATTATTATTATTGAGTTCTGCTATTTTAAGTTATTTATTTTTGTTTTTAGTGACAGCTGTTTCGGCGTTTAAGGCCATTGTCAAACTGTAACGAACTCAATAATAAAAATATTAAATTTAATTCAATTGAATTATACAAAAATTAAAATGGAGTTCTACAAATTGAACACAAAAACTATAAATAAACCAACAAATTAATTAATACATGTTGAGTAACTAGCATAATAACAATTTTCTGTCGCACTGGTAGTCTTTTATCTACAGTAGAGACGACGCTCCGAACTACTCGGAAAATATTGCATACCTGTAAGCTTGATCCACGTTGAAAATAAATTTAAAATGTATTAAACACGGTTACGGATTTTTGTCACATTTTCGTAATCCATTTTTAGTGTTGGTTTAAAATTACATTTTACAAATTCTAGGGTTAACAGTCAACAAAGAGTTCATGTTATTTTATCTCATCCTTTTTCCCTTGTTCTATTAAGATTGGGGACCTATTGCATCGATAAGGCGTAGGTTCTGGGCTAATTTAGCGGCCTCCGTCCATAGTTGCCTCCGGAGTTGTTTTTCCCAACTTATCTTGAGGTGGCCCACTGAAAGACTTTCCTTTGAAATTACACTCAGTATTTTATGCAAAAGTCGGTCTAATAATATTCTTATTATGTCCAAACCGAACCACCTTATTTGCCACTTTTTCATGAAGAGTAGCAGAGTTTTAATGCTAAGCACATCTCGGCTTGTCGAGTTTCTCACTAATATTATCTATGCAGTAATAATATAAAGGTACCACGATTAATTTCGTATTTTGGGCGTTGCGCGTTCTATCTTGACGCATCGATATTATATAATCACAGGTTACTAGCAATTAGCGCGAGGAAGGTACCGCCTCCACCGCGCTCCCACACTGCCGACATGGAATATGTTTTACCGTGGACGTGGGAAAATTATAATTGATTACTAATTTACTAAGCTACCGCGATGCTATCTCTGTTTTGGCTTGATATAGGTCGTGAGCAGAATACAAACACATGCAGTGACAGAGGCAAAACGAACACCATGAAGATAATACTCGTTCGGGGGTTGGTTTTCCCGTATTTATATATATGCTCTCAAAATCAATCTAAATCATATACGTCAATCACCTGGACGACTTACAAAAATTAAACTAACAAAAACCCAAAATAAACCAATCATAATAAAATATTCTAAAATGGATAAAGAAACTCCAATAACAAACAAACCAGGAAATCTGTCAACTCTAATAAATAATTTTAATATACTGAACAAAAATATACGTAGTATCAACAAAAAATTTGATGAACTTCAAATACTAATTAAGAACCTAATAATAAATTTAGATATAATCATCCTGACAAAATGCTGGATAAACTAAACGAGTACAATTCAAGAATTAAAGTCTGGCTGAAAGAAGTCAATGAGATAACATTAAAGCACTACTAAAAAACGACATAGAAGACGCACCAAATTAGATGACATGAAATAACATAACTCTAGTCCGCCTCAGCACAGGACCCCCTAGTGAGGAGGACTAAGAAAAGAAGAAAAAGAGAAAAAAAAAAAAACGATAATAACAAAGAGTGTTACAATTATAATAATTAATGTACCTAATTTATCTTTACTGCTATCTCTGTTAACATTTTCACACATACATCATATTTTTGTATTTGCATATTTTTTCATTTATATAGATGCTAAATAAAAAAATAAAAAAATGTAGCGCTAGAAAATAATGCTCAGGATTCTATGGATAGTCAGGCGTATTAATTTATACATTTTGGACGAGCTAGGCATCCAAAACAAGCTATCAACTGTCTGCCTACAACGTATCCAGATATACTTTAGACGTGTTGCTCACCAAACTGAGACCTCAAGCCTGGAGAAGCTGATGATCAATGGTAAAGTGGGGAGAAGGATAAGTAGAAGAAGATCACCGGTGAGAAGTGGAGGAGGCTAGTTCATCAGGGCAATTGTAGTAGGTGTTGAAATCCTCAGTAATGAGGCAACGACTCAAAAGGAAAAATAACTCGTGAATTTATTGATGCAAAATATGATGAGAGTTGTAAAATTTAATGATCTTATAGATCACCTTCCCAAAGCCAAAATCCTGAAAACTGATTCTAAGTAAAGAACTCCTGAAAATGAAACTTACCGATCTGCTACGGAAGCTGCCAAAATGTTGTCTAAATCTTAAGATTATTATATTTTTCTGTAAATATATTATGTTTTTAATATGTATATCATATGGCAGATGACACATGTATCTCAATGCTACAATAGTAGGAATAATAATATTTGGATAATTTGTATGGCGGCGTTTTTGTGAAAAATCTTCTCAAGGGCGCTGTACAAATCTTAATCCCTAGGCTGCGTTTTATTACTAACTACATATCGTCACTGAAAAGGCAAAAGGGCTGAAGCTCCATTTCGGAAAGTTTAAACCTCATCTTTTTACTAACTACATATATTATAATCTAAGCCATATCAATATGTATTTTCGTAGAAAGCAACCACTTTGTGGTTTGCAATATTGAATAAAAATGAAATAATAACTTTGTATAAGACCACAGTGTTCTCCCTCTGTATGTTTATATAACCGCACACTTATTTTGTACGTATTTAAAAAAATAAAAAAATATGACCCACCGGTTTCGCTTAGTTTAAACATCATCAGGGTACAAAATTAACTAAAACAAAAAATACAAAGTGTGCGGTTAAATATACACATAGAGGGAGAACACAATATAAAATAAAATAAGAGAACAGTGAGAGGACATGGTATTGAAAAAATTACAGTTGGTATTTATTTATTATTATCTATGTTTGCTTCTTGTAGATACAGTCCCCGATACGTCCTTAATAACTAAGATTAGAATGGGTCAGAGTCTGTCCAAGTAATCCTAAATTTTTATTGAAGCGATGTGCCCAAAATTTATTAGGACGTTAAATTAATCTTAAAAGCCTTTGTACCAACTCTTAATAAATATACTTTACGTTGTTTGAAACAGCTTCGTCTGTACCGTTATTGACGAGAAATAAAGCTGTTTTGTATCTTAAATAACGAGTTTCCCCGTAATACGATAAATGCAGGGCGGGTCTAAGAAGCTCTCTGCGTTCTGGAAGGCTCTCGCGACGTTTGAAAAGCTCTCAATTTAAAAACGCCGACGACGTAAACAGAGGTGGACCGCTTAATAAACTGTCGGAAATTTTCAGGTGGGCTGGCGACAGATTTTGCCGATGTATTATATGGCACATAATATATACATAATTCAATAATATACTTAGGAACGTTGGAGCATTCCAAAAGTAGAAAGAAAGGGCACGAAAATGCATAAGGGAAGGCATATTAAGCTCTTGCTTACTAAATTGTCCGAACATTTTATTTGTCATCATTAGAAAAGCGCAGGAAAGACTTCGATTTAATTTTCATTTACAAAATTATTAATTGTTTTTTTGACTCACCTTCTCTGTTGCAACTTATCCAGTTCAACATTCCTTGCCGTAGACTCAGAAACAATGAAATGATGTTCCTCAATCATCACAATACTAATTATGGGTATAATTCTCCAATGTTCAGAATGTCAAGACTTGTTAACTCAAGCCATGGTCTTGAAATTTTTGGTAGCAGTCTAAACGATTTTAGTCATTCTTTACGACTCTACCAAAACTTTGACTAGACCATGGTTTGAATGTTCTCTCTTATGTTTATTTTGCCTTATTTTTGTCATCGCTTCATTTATTATTATGTATATGCTATTCCTTCTCTGTTGCTCTTTTTTCCATTTCGTGTTTTATATGTATTTTTTGTAATTGGACTTTAGTCCGTTAATTTATAAATAAATAAATTTGACTAAAGACTTATTCACTATGAGCGTAAGTGTTTTTTTTTGTTGAATTAAATTATCAAATTTTAAAAGATTCTTTTAAAATCCCTACCTACCTAATAAAGTATTTACCTCTAATGTATTTGAACAGACATTCTTCTGTATTTAAAATGCAAAGTAACATGTTTTCTCGGCAAATCAAGTTACATCCCTTGTTTTTTTACGGGTAACACTAATATTAAATAAATACGTAACTGTTTATGGCCCAAAATCTAAAAAAAATAAACCAACATTTAGCCCAAGATTTGGAGTAAAAAATATAGTCGGTACCTTCAATCATTTTAATATCTTGTCTGACGGTTTTTTTAATGTTTCAAAGCTCCATAGCTCATGATAAAAATAATGCGGTGAGCCAAAAAATGTTGTGTTGATCTAAAAGTTGTGGGCTAAAAGACGTCCATAGATTACACACATATTCTAGAGAACAGTTTCAGCTGGACTGTTAACTTACCATTTTGTTTTGTACCTTCTGTAAAAGTAATATATACGTACTTGTATATTGTCGCTAGAAAGACAAGAAAGCTTATGCGTCACTTTGGTACAAAAATAAGCTGAATATGCAGTTTTGATAAAAATTTTTTTCTGCATTAAATGCTCAGACACTTGTTTGATTCTGAAGACTTTTGTGGCCCTTCAGCCACCTAAAATATATTTACCATTTGGGAGAAGGCTTGACTCGAGTGACTAAGGTTTTGAATTTTTTTAGCTTTTGTCGCTTCAGGTAACTCAGTGAGATAATTGATTTAGCTGAGTTATTTTTATTTTTAAATTCATCCAAGGCTTATAAATTTTCTTGTAAATAAAACAATTTCAAAGTACAATCGTGTAAACTTCTCAAAATGGCGCTGCAGCCCTTTTGCCTTTCCAGCGAGGATGTGTATATGATTCACACAGAGGTTACAGAAAAAAACAGTATTGAAAGATTATACAACAATATAAATTTGTTTGTCACCTCACAAAATACTTGCAACACTAGATCAAGACATACACATCAACTACAAATACCTAAAACAAACACATCCTTTGGACAAAAGCATTACAGATACCAGGCTATTAAGCTTTATAATTCTCTTCCTACACAAATCAAAACATCTACACTTGCACAATACAATAAACATGTTTGGAACTGGTTACAATCCTCCTAATTTATAATTATATACAGTAATAATAATAGTGCTACTTAATAATTTTATTTATATGTATAATTTTTTTGTTTGTTTTAAAGTGGCTCTATTTTGTTTCTATTTTGTTTTTATTATATTTTCTTTTATATTTTCTTTTCTTTATATTTTCTTTTCTTATATTTTCTTTCTTTTATATATCTTCTTTTATGTTTTCTTCTATATTTTCTTTTATTTTAATTTAATTTAATTTTCTTTTAAATTTTAAATTGTTTTATCATCTAATTCGAAAAATGTCCTCCACATCACAGGTGAACTCCTAGCGTGGAGGACAATGTATATAAAATATTGTAAATAAACATGAAGTTAATTAAATAAAAAAAATAAATAGGATTAGATTGGGTTGCTTCAAAGACCAAATAAAAAAGAGTTTAGTTAGGTCCGGTATTATCATATTAAGACTCATTTAACTCACTCACACCGTTCTCTTGTAAGTATAACATTGCGCATAGTATCGCTGTTAATGCACAACTCACCATGACTTATTTTATATACCACACTAAATCACCGATTTTTTCAAATAATGGCTGTAATTCTTTTTTTGAATACTATTAGAGTGCCTTCATCAAGAGAATACGTGCGTAGTTGAGATACCAGATTAGTTTAAGATCAGGTATGTTCAATCTTTGGTCTTTGATATCAAAATTTTCGGGCCCTTTTTGGTTTCCAGTTCGTCTCTGTAAATATTGAGTGCCCGCCCGTCCCGCCACTGCCGTTAAGTGCCAAACTACTTAAGATAATGAATTTACGATGGCTCATACATTAACAGTGGCGGCCATTTGCATCTTCTTCCGCGAAGGCCGCCATCGATGTACTAAAATTCTTTTAAATTTTAATACGATGAAAGTGCAACAGATTAACTTGTGTAGCTAGGGGCCTATCTACATAAACTGAGTGAGAGGTATCCATTTTTTTCTTATCTTTCTTTGTACATGAAAAACTGGGCGGCATAGACTCCAGAATCGTGACAGGGTGATATAATGTTTAATTTTATAAATCGTTTTTAAACTTGATTCAAAACTGGAACCCCTTTGTCAGAAAGAGTTCAAATCCTGGATCCAGTGATCGCGGGATCGAAACTCGGTGTGAGAAAAAATGATCACTTTATATTTATGTTTCAACCGGTTTTTCACATATATAATATTCCATTACCTGCTTTTTCTTTCTCTTCCCTACCTCTTTTGGCTTCGCTATATTCCAGAAATTGAATAACATAGTTCAACTAGTAGATGCAAGCAATTGTAATTGTGTGCAGTTTCTCAACAAACGATTTTTACATGTTTATATTTTTTATATTTTTAAGACCACATTTTATTTTAATTTTTATGGCCGACCGGTTTCGCTTAGCCTAAGAATCATCAGAATATATTGTTTAGTTTGATTTTGTACCCTGATGATGCTTAGGCTAAGCGAAACCAGTCGGTCATAAAAAATAAAATAAAATCCGCGGTCTTATAAAAAGTATTTTTTCTTTTCACGAAAACGTAAATTGATTTTTCACGCAATTGAATTCAAAATCAAATGTTGCTCTAAATCACGTAGTTATGTATACTATAAGTAAAAAGCCAAGTATTTCTTTACTTCATTTCCTTCTACTGCATAAACTTCTCCTATTATTTGTGAAATAACTCAGTTTCAGTAAAATTTGTCAAAAATGAAAACATTTCACTGAAGCTGTGCTATTCCAAAACTGGACTGTAGAAGGCGTATAGAAGTAGAATCTATCACGCCGGACAGTGGGACTCTAGAGCGACATTAATATGGAAAACGTTGTTTCGTTTTTTGCCATACTTTAGCCTGGCATCAAATATGCACATTCGCTGCCCTTTCCGGCACTTTACTACCTGAAAGCTCCTAGATAAGTTGGATTAAAAATGCAATTTGAACGTTAAGATAGTGGGAAAAGTTTGCTCAAGCACCCTCTCTCCCTCCACACTCGAGGTCAGGCTGGGTTTTATTAGGGTGGAGAGGAGATAGAGCCAGTCTGTCCATGATTTTTACGCTTAACCTCTGGCAGGGTTGTGCAATTTTAAATATAAAAAACATGGTTCAAAAGTAATTTTTTATGGTAAAGTAATCTGTAACGAACGGTAATTGATACATAATTTAGCCGCTCTAGCCATTTCAAAAGACATTAACATGACTTTGGGCCCAAAGAATTTTGGAATACTAGTTACCCGTGACGAATGTAACTTGACTTGCCAAGAAAAAATGTTAGTTGCTTTAAATCCACCCATTTCACATATAGAATAATGTCTGCTAAAGTAAATTATAGGTAGATAATTTATTAGGTGGTAAGGATTTGAAAAAAACAATTTTATAATTTGTTAATTTAAATTAACATCAGTTCCAAATTTGAAAAGTTCTTACTCGTACTGTCGTACGTACTCACAGAAAAAATTATTGATAGCTGATAATAGTTTTTTTAAGTGAAAAAATTGAAATATGTTGATTCCTTTTTAAGTGAAAGATACTTTAGGTAGGTAACTTGCTGTGGAGAGCCCAACATTTATCAATTCATTAAAATGGTTTAAACCATTCCAGTATAAAGGTATCTCTATTTTTATCGAACTTACTTTAATTAGAGTCTGAAAATTATGTTGTATTACATTAAAATGGCGCTCTTAAAGGTTATAATAGTAAAAAATACTAATCATTTTATCTTGAAAACAACTGAATTTAAAAAAATAAGTAAAACGAATTTGAGTAATGCTTTATTAAAGATTTTTGTAAGTTTATTATATTTTTTACATCTTAACATCTGTCTGATTTTTTCCAACCTTCCTCTTCCTTTTCCATTTTCATTTTCTTTGCTTGATTCTCATCGCTTCTCAATATTCTCCATTCGTGGTTGCCACTTTTACATTCTTACTGGATCCGCTAGTGGTTTTCTTTATTGCATTAAAGTATACCTACGAGTAAATAAGATATTTATAAGATTTTTCATAAAAGAAATACAGTTTTTTTTTCAAAGTTTTAACTCTGTGGGTCAAAGCAGAATATAAACAAAGAAAAAACGGAAAAATACACGAAAAACATTTAAGAAATTGTAATATTTGTTTTCAGAGGAATATTTTCTTTTGTCCAATGCCTCAAAAATCAGCCATTACAATTACAAAACGACTGTAGCCTTTATGGGATAGCTGTTGTTTTCCTCAAAGTCATGCTTAGATATTGTTATGCGTGCTTGGGACAAATAAAAAAAACGTACTCGAAATCGATTTTCTTATTTCGAGGTAAAGAAATAGGCGAGCCCTGTTTCGATCTCGCTCATTTGGAGTCTGTGAAGAGAGTAGCAGAAGCAAAAGGAGAGCATCGAAAGACAATTAGGAAGGTTGAAGATGACACTTGAAACTTTCGAACGGAGCTCGTATTAAAAGAGACATACTCCGGGATCGTGGTGCAATATTCAAAAAACGTGTCCAATGTACCAGATGTGAAAACTACTCCACGTTATTCTGAAGAGTCAGAAATTTTCTTGAGTATGTCGTAAAGAAAGAAGTTTTGGACATTAAAGTATTCAAAGTTATGAAAACTGTTTTTCTGTACAATGCATATAAAGCCTGTAAAGTGCTGAAGCAATGTGAAAGGACAAAAATTAGACAGACTAGAATCAATGGAAATAACCCGTCTAACTAATAAAGTTGACCCACAATTTGTCATGAATAAACAACTAGAATCATTTGCAAGGTCGCCGCTATTATACCCATTATAATTTTATCATCCGATCCAATGTAATAATGTATATTCCTAACTAAAAACATATCATAATGTAAATGCACTTAAAAAATCCCAAATAATCAATAGGTAATAACAATAAATGTAAGTTATTACCAAAGTGCATAGCACTCAAAAATTCCTTGATACCGAGAAATTTATAATAATAGAAGTAATCTACTCTAACAGTGCATAATGAATAGAATCATAAAACTAATATACCATAATGCTGGGAGTAACCCAATAATTAGAAAATTATGTTGTACATCTGGACATCACAATTGAGATGGGAAAACCTAAAGTAAACTCATTAGCAATCAGTATTCACCAACCTTTCATTATATAAATACATTGTCAATTCATATTTATAGAAATGCAACTGTAACCCATCTTAAATATTAAATAAAATAAATAAATATTCCAGATAGATATATAAAATAGTAATACCAATAAATTAAAAGTAACTTTTACCCTGTAACTATTAAAATCATGCAACAATACTGATGAATATTAATTAAAGTAAAATCATTGTTTACTACCCCTAACATCCCCAAAAATAGTATATAAGCCGTAGGTTAACAAACACTTGTACTAGTCTGAAGATGGCCGTCATAGGCTGAAACCGGTCCAGTCAAAATAATAAAAGTGGAATAAAGTTACCAATTTGTTTTATTAAATCAGTGAAATATATTATATTTGCGTAGGCCGGAATTTGAACACACGACCTTTGAATTCGTAGTTGAGCATCTCAACCAATTGACCAAATATTTATACTCCGTTACAAATTCTGTTACGTCTAACTTTTACGTATAACAATAATATGTGTGTCTACTGAAAATCTGCGTGAGAAAGTTGGGGATGGTTTGCACACAGGGAAATAGTGATAATAGTATTTTAAAATATTGTCAGGTTATTCGTGACCAGGAAACGTTACTTTCTGTAAAAAAATAAAAAAAGAGGTAAGAAAAATACCGCTTCAAATTCACGTTTACTAAATAAATTTGAGATAATTATATTTCTCAAGTGCCTTTGAACCACATCTTCAAAATTAACTGAATACTTACCTGTATTACAAAACCCAATTTCACTGACACAACATCTCTTTAGTGCAAGACCACCATTCACAATCGAAAAAATTATTATATTATTATTACATCTGATAAACTACGTATTTTACCCAACCTTCTTCTTCCCCATCTCCTTCCCCTTCCCACTACCTTGAGTCTAAAAAATATGTGTTTATATGTTACTCAGTTAAATTTAAAAAAATTAAAGACATCAATGTTCAAAAAAAAATCTTCAATTTCGTTTTGATTTCATACCAACGGACAAAAACACTTCCTGGGGTGTCAACATTTAACATTGTTAATAATATATTCCACTTTCCATCGGATGCATTCTGCCCCAATCTCCTCCATCTCGCATCAATATCTGAAATGAGAAATCTCAAGATGTTTTGGAAAAGTAGCAGAACTTACCTCTGGCCCTAGGATTGTAGGGCTGTTGAGGATGAAATGCAGTGATGAATATGCGTAGTCATATATGAAGTTATAATTATTTGTTAAAATCAGCTAAATAAGGCATAAAAATAAAATATTTTATTTTTTCGCAGAAAGTAATTACATTGTGGTTTGACATATTTAAATAAATTTATAAATACGGATATTGTTTTAATTTTTATGACCGACTGGTGGTTTTGCTTAGCCTAAGCATCATCAGTGTACAAAATTTATCAGGAAAATTAAAATAATATCCCTAATGGTCTTATACAAAATTATCATATTTTTTTTTTAAAAATATCCCACCTAATCAAAACCGATTTCTTTATTTTTGAGTTTTTTTACCTAATCACTCGGGAAAAGTAGGCTTATGTCATCTTTAATTTTAAGGGAGTAATGATGGTCGAGTCATGAAAATTAAAATGGAATATCTGGTTAGTAAGCGTAGCTAAAGCCTAACTTTTTTTTTGAAAATGCTATAAAAAAAACTACTGAATATTTTCTCAAATTTCTTTTTTTTTATTTATAAGTACAATCCTTCCGGTTAATAATGGAAAATAATTTCATTCAAATGGCTGCCTCGGCTGAGCCATGCAGTAACCTACACGATCGGTCCAATTTTTAAGCACATTATCGATTGTGCAGCTGTATTTCACCAATGGCTTCACGAATATTGTCCTTTAAAGCGTCAATTGTCTGGCTTGTCGGCGTAACATTTATCTTTGAGGGCACCCCACAAATAATAGTCCAACGGTGTCAAATCGCAGCTCCGAACTAAACGACATCAGCTCTGCGGCTGATAATGCGATCTTCAAAAACAGGGCGCAAAACATCGAGTGTAGCTTCGGCTGTGTGGCACGTACGTGAAACCAAATGTTGCCAATATCCTCCTCTTCAATTTTTGTGAACAAAAATTCGTTCAACATGGCCCGATAACGATCGCCATTGACTGTAACGGCCACTCCTTGCTCATTTTCAAAGAAAAATGGCCCAATTATGCCTCTGGACCAAAATCCGCACCAAACAGTGACTCGTTTTGGGTGTACCGGCTTTTCAATGTATGCGTGCGGGTTTTCTGTGCCCCAAATACGACAATTTTGCTTGTTTACATACCCGCCAAGATCAAAATGAGCTTCATCCGAAAAGATGATTTTTTGGCAAAATCGGCATCTTCTGTAAGTCGATCGCAGGCCCACTCAGCGAAGCGAAAACGCATTGGATGGTCAGTTGGCTTCAACTCCTGAACCAATTGGACTTTGTAGTCATACCAAGGTCTTTATGCAAAATTCGTCTCAATGATGTCTCCGAAATGTTCAATTGTTGAGAACGACGGTGAATTGATGTTGATGGCGCTTCACGCACACTTTCTGCCACAGCATCGATATTCTCGGGTGTACGCACTGTTTTTGGCTTTTCACGCTTTGGTTTATCGATGAGGATGCCAGTTTCTTTCACTTTTTTCACAAGATAACGAACATACGGAGCTGACGGTGCTTCTCTTCTTCCAAAAACCGTACGCAATTTTCATTCTGCAACATTACCATGATTTTCAAAGTAATGTCGCAATATTTCCCAACGTTGTTCAAGCGTATACACAACCATATTCGCTCAGCGGAAGGATAAAACTAATTATCTGTCAAATCAGACATGAGCTAAGTGTTACCATTCACGAAATAAGCACTAGTTGAAAAAAAAAAAGTTATTTGGCGGACCCTGTATAACCCTTTCAAGTAGCGCTGTAACCGCTCTGTGCGAACTACTACAAAGAACTACTTCCTTTTGCGGTAGTTCATACTTCATTCATGTTTCATTGAAATACTTCAATTAAAGTTGGTAGTTCCGATCGCACTATCGAACCATCTATGCTCATTTGTAGTTGACTTCGAAAACTTCAATTTCAGTTCTTTGTTCGTTCGAACGATTGTAGTATCGCACCATCCACAGTTCAATTTTAGTTTACTTCGAAACTTCAATTTTTGTTTACTTCGATTTTAAACGGAACTATTGTAATGATATTTTTTGTTGAAATTGTTTGAATTAGTTGTTATAATTTTCTAAAAGTATTTCACGCTTTGATTTCTTTGCATGCTTTGTTTGAGGTTAGACACTAGTTTTTTCGAGTGTTGTTTTAATCATAAAAAAATACAAAATTTATTTTTGTTTTAGTAATTATTGTCAATTTTTTAATTTTTTAAATTTTTATAAAAAAAAATAAAATTATGTATTAATAATAATTGTTCCACCTTTACATTTCCCTCCTAGATAGCGCTACTGTTGTTTGAAAACCACATACGGCCGCTTCTAACGGGTTTATATAAAGCTTGGGCTGACATGAATTCAGAATATCTGTGGTAGTTCATTTAAAGAGTTCACCGTGAATGGTTCATTTTAAAGAACTAGCTATTCCTGAAGCGTTCACAAAGCTTTGAAGTTTTTCCTAACGCTACTTTCAAGCAATGTTTTTATTTTGAACGAGTTTCTCTGAACGGCGATGCTTAGAGTATATTATTTCACCCTGGAGTCAGGTACAAACGTAACTTCGTAATCTCAGAGCAATAATATACAAGAAAGAGCGCTGTCGTAGTCAGTTTTGATGAGCTTTGCCGGACTCGGCTAGACCTGTACGTGGCTAGGACTAGGGCTAGAATATTTATACATCCATTCATAGCACATGTCGAAATAATGTTTTTTGTTTATTCGTATTACCACTTTTTCACAGTATTGTTATAAACAAAAATATTGCATATAACCTGGAAAACCGTTGAGTTATGTCAATTAATTTCGAATACCAAAACGTGTGGGTGGAGTCAACGGAGAGGCGGGACACGAAGAACACTTTAACAATACTTTAAAGTGGTGTGATAATTTGGGAAATTTTGTTGTCTCTTTCTTTCTCATAGTGTACGACGTAAAAACCAGGAGGAAGTGATTTATTCTAAGTTTGTATAAGTTGGGTAAACATAAATGGATCTCTCTGCATATACTGTTACGCCAAATTCGTCATAACTCACTTGTGTTTGACAAAATAATGTTTTTGTCAATTATGCTATCTTCTCAAATAATGTATATATATTTTTTAAATTGTGTATTAATGGCATTAGTGGTTTTTCTGGAATAGCTGCTAATATTCGGAAAATATTTTTTATAATATTTTTTACTAATATTTTTTTTCTCCCTCATGTCACTAAAAAAAGTTTGATAAAGAAATGGGATGATTTTTTCGTCGTTTTATTGTACTTTTGTGTGGCTGAATACATTTCCTCCCAAATAAAAATAAATTGGCAAGAGGTTTTTCTGTAAATACAAACAGTAATGTCACTTTGAAAATAGATATTTTTCAGCCGTACCGACGTAAGCAAACTTAAATTATTATTATGATTATTTTATTGACAAGCGATTAAAGTTAATTTAAATATGCAAACTAAAAGATTTTAATGGATAAAAACTTTATAAAAATATAATAATAATATATAAAATATAATAAAACCATATTTTAAACGTTTTATTAAATATGACCAAATTTCACCTAAATATCTTCCGAAATATTATGTGGTGAAAAAAAAAAAAAAAAACACTTTGTTTTGAACTACGAAAAAATATTAATAAATCATTAAAAATGTTCCATCAAGTTTTATCTGCACTCGCACACAACCTTTGGTTCCAGAGCCTAGAAGGATCCACTCAGCCACGAAAACCTTCAAACCTTCCGTGGCGGTAAGTGTATTAATACACAATATTCATAAATATAAAACAATTAATTCTAAAAAAAATATAAATTGCGGGCGATACTGAGAGTATCTTTCACTTAAAATAAATAAATCTGGAAGGCTATTGAATATTTGCTTGTGCAGTACGCTAGCTCTTACATCATTAGGCAGAGGCGGTTTGTACCCGGCCAAGTTGATGGAGAATGTTCAATTTTAAATGGATGCCATTCTGGGGACAGTGGTGACAGCTCCTTTCTAGGGGTGATTGATGACGTGTTTGCTGTGTTCGGGAAATTCTGGAATATTCTGGAGCGAGGATAGATCAAACAAAGTTACGATGGGTTTTATGACGTATTGCAATAGTACCTACCCGCACAGCAGTGAGTAATGTATGGCAGGGCTGTGCCAATGTATAATTGTAAGCTTACGCATGGAAAATGTTAATAAAGTTCAAGGCGAAGGCCACCTTCAATCGGAAATCGGCAATCGGCAATCGGCAATTGGAAATCGGCAATCGGCAACCGGCAACCGACAATAACCGACAACCGACAACCGACAACCGACAACCGACAACCGACAACCGACAACCGACAATCGACAATCGACAATCTGTAAGTATGTTACCTATAGTATGCTGATGATGCGGTGCTGATTTTTGATAGTGTGGAAGATCTTTAGTTTCTCGTATCTACGATGAACCAAGTATATATGCAGAGTGATTTGATGATAAATGTAAGTAAATCCAAAGTTATGGTGTTTGAAAGAGAGAGTACGAGAACAGCGTGCAATATATAATACTTGGAACAAGTGGATGAGTTTGTGTTTTAAGGAATTATGTTTACGAGAACCGAAAAGGCTGATAAGGATAATGAAATGAAGAAGAATGCAGGAAACTTCATTAATGGAGGACTGAAAGCTATTGGCGCAAATAAAAAAATGTCTAAAGAAGCAAAGCTAGCAGCTTTCAATGGAGTGCTTATACCGTTTGAACGTACGAGTAAGTTCTAGCTCAATTATTAATTAAAATATGTATTAAATTTGGCGTTAAAAATGGAATAAAGTGCTCCAATGCACTTAAAATGTTGACTGTGGCATTCGGCGAGTCTACTTTGTCTCAAAAAAGTGTTTATAAGTGGTACAAGCGCTTTACAGGAAGGCCGAGAAGATGTTAATGACGATGAGCGTCCTGGAGTTGTGGAAAAACAAATCATGGATTTTATTCTTTGATCCATTTTTTTCAAAAGTAAAAAATCGAAGAACACACAAAAGCGTGACTAACCTTTCCAGTTGTCAAAAACAAACCACTAATACAAAATGGCTGATAATACTAACATATGATACATATACGTGTACCAACAAAACAAAAGAAAAAATCGAAAGTCAAATGTACACAGCCCGCGAAAATTCAAAATTCACCTTTTTTTTTTTAACAGGCTATGTATTTGTGCGCATTACCACGAGCACGGTGTTAACTTATTGAATTCACAGCTGGTTTTCATCGGTTGACTTTGTCAACACTTCGAGGGCTTCTAAATTTTCTCACTACGTCCACCCACTATTCTGAACATCAAAGTATTGCGAAACTTCTAAATTTTCATGATAGAAATAATTAGGGTGATTTCGTTACAACATTTAATTTTAGTTTTGTATGAAAATATAACCTTTGAATTTTTTTTGCCTCATTCGATAGCAATGAAGTTCCACTTCATGCATCCAAACTTAATCCATAAAGGAGAAAAAGCCTGTGAGTCCCCAAAATGAGCTTTGAACAGCCCTGACGCGTGGAGTTGGTAGTTTGATGTGTATCCAAGATTTAACTTGGATATACTTCTGGTGTGGAAGTTTTCCCAGGTAATACGAAATTAAAAACAACTAACATTGTCTGTCTGAAAAATGTTTTTTTGTCATTTTCTCGATTCATTTATAAAAAGCAGAAATAAGAGGTTTTAGATTTATTCATCTTGTCATTTAAGTATTACGCGTTTAAAAATTATCAGCGTATGCGAGAAGAACGAAAAATATATAAAATAAACTAATCACCATTGTGTGGAAAAGAATGGAAGAAAGAAAGAAGTATAAATTAAATAATATAATATGGTATTGTAATAAATTCTAAAAAAATAAAATAATAGTAGGATTAAATATTGTGGTATTCGTATATTATGTGATCATACTCGTCTCCCAGATTATGAAATTATACGCAGGAAAGTTATTTGGTATGTGTAACATAAGTAGTTGCATATAACTGTATTTGGACTTTAGTCCGTTCATTTATAAATAAATAAAGAACGAATCAATCTAATCAGTATTTGGAAAACATTTATGACCGTTACAGTGTGATATATATATATATATATTTTTTTTTTTTCTTCTTTTTTATTTTTTTAAAGAAAGATAAATATTCCGGGTTACGAATAACCTGCCAATATTTAAAAAAAACTCCTACTGCTATTATAAGAAGCGGAATGTATTGCTTGTGCAATGATGGAGGACTTAGCCCGCAGAGGAATTAGCCAGCAAGCCAGTGGGAATCCGACGCGTTTGTCCACTCAGCTACCGACCGGTCTATTACCGAAATAATTTGCGATGGCACTTTATTTAAAGAAGGTTTTTATTTTTTCAAAACTTAAAAGCAAAAGTAAATTCCACACAAAAGTCTCTTTCAACAGTCTGGAGCCATTGGGACTACGGAATCCCCAATCGGGGTATATTGGGAGGTAGTGAGGATAGGAGATGCGGAAAAAGAAGGTTGAATTGAGAAGTACCTGGCCATTCAGATCTAGTTACCAAACACGGCTAAAACTAGTTCAAGGAACGTTTCGAGTCTTAATGGTTAATTGCTTTCCTGAAATAATGTACTTGACAACTTATTTTACACTCGGATAATTAAATGGTTGAAAAATCTCGAAAATTCTGAAGAGTTCCAAAAACACCTCGACATAACTTCCTCGAACTTAAATGTCAAAAAGACGTTTCGTCAAGATGTACCCTCACCTTGTTCTATAAATATGACAACAAACACTACCTTAGCGTTATTATTATAAAGACAAAGTGCCATCTGGGTGGCTTAACCCTTTGATCAAACTTCCGCTGGAAATTCTCGAAGCTTCAGTTTTCAGGAATTTCAGGGAGAATTTTCAGTCTTCCTGTCTTCCTGCCCTCGGAGGCACTTGGGAAATTCGGCGAGCGACTCTCGGCATTTCATGTTTGTCATAACAGTTCGAAATAAGGCCCCTTATGAAATTTTCAGGCCTAGAGTGGCGCAGATTGCTTTTATGACCTTTGGCCGAACCTTGATACGCCATTATGCAATGCGTAAGATCAAATCAATGTTGAGATAGGTTTTAATAAGTACAACCAATAAGACAGGAATGATATATTCGTTATTATGCATACCTAAGATATTTAGTAATATAATACACGAAAACACTACAAAAACAACTAATTTATTAAAAAAACATGGTTTTTATAGTATTGTTTTTTTTAAAAGGAAAAACAAAATCACAAAGTCATACGCATTATTAAACAATCTAACAACAGTTTATTTATTTATAGTTGTAATGTTAAATTTGTAAAACTCTAAAATTTTTTTTAATAATACAATTGGAGCAAGTGGATAAGTTTGTGCATCTAGGAAGTTTACGAGAGACGGAAAGGCTGGTAAGGATATTGAAAGAATGGTAAATGCAAAAACTCCATTAATGGAGGACTGACCGCTGTTGGCGCAAATGAAAAAAAATGTCCAAAGAAGCAAAGATAGCAGTCCACAATGGAGTGCTTATACCAACCCTGATGTATGGTAATGAGACATGAAACTGGCAGAGGAAGGATGAAAGTAGACTGAATGCTGTGGAAATAAGATCCCTGAGGCGTATGTGCAGTAAAACCATGTACTCGTATGACCGTGTTAAAAATGTGGATATCCGGAAAGAATTCAAGGCTGATGTAAGCGTAATGAATATGATCAAGAATGGGAAGCTTTGATGGTTCACAAAAAGGGAGTGTGAAAATAATATATGATGCGAAAGTGAGTGGAAGGAGAAATTGGGGACGTCCGAAGAAGACATGGCACGATCAAGTGAAATCGGGCCATGTAAAAAGTCAGAATATCAGAAGAGTATGTATGATACGATGTATGAATGTGAATGAATCAAAGAGTGTGGGCCAATACAGAGTTATATGGCGGTCCGTCCTCTGCCCACCCCTGCGAGGAAACGGCGTGACGGTTAGTTAGTTGTTAGTTGGGCAATTGAATTAAATTTAAAATTAATATTATTTAGTTCTGCTAGTTTTAGTTTTTTTTTTTAGTGACAGCTGTTTCGGCGTTTGGGACCATTGTCAAACTGTTGTTGAGGTTTGATAATGGCCTTAAACGCCAAAACAGCTGTCACTAACATTAAAAAACTAAAACTAGCAGAACTAAATAAAAATAATAATATTGAATTTAATTCAATTGAATTATAAAAATAAATAAAAATAGCATCATTAGCGTCGAATTTTCAAACGAATTAGGTATGAAGGTAGCTAATGTCCGCCTAACGCCTTTCCACTAAACTCACCTACTCATCTAATAATCACATAAACGAACTGAGTCGCTAAATCACATTATGCGATCGCTGCTAAATCGAATATTCATCTACTTGCGAATCGAGAAAATCTCAACCAGATTACCCAAATGACTTTATCTCACTTTTTTGGCTCCCTGGCACTTATCTCTAAGTCGGGATGAAAGTGTTTCGTTCCGTTGGATTCGTTTCGTTTCGTTTCATCTCGCGAGGGCTCTGTTCCAATGCCCGCCGTCATTGAGTATTCTTTTGATTGCCGCAGTGAGCTTAGATTCAATTGTGAACTACCCTTTTCCGGTCTCACCCTCCCCCGGGCTTGGAGAAATAGAGGCAGCCAACTTAAAGGAGAAAAATAATACTTTATTTAAAAAACATCCTAAAAAAACTGTTAAATGTTTTACTATACCTCGGTAGTAGAGAGAAAAGGTTAGTAAAAGTGGAAGACGCTTTTAACATCGACCTGATTAAAATTAATTCAGAAATATAATGTTGTTAGGTATGCATAGTCTCATAGTAAATGACCAAGTTTTTTTCATCCTTATTCTACTTCATCTTCCTCCCTTTGTTGTTTCTTTCAGCCTAACAGCAATCGCCTAATTTAGGATGCTATCGGCAGAGGCATGCATTCCATAACAGCCCATACGCACTGCCTACCCTGCTGTACTCGCATAAAAAATATGCATGATATTGGATTAAATCATACAAAATTATTGCAAAAAATAAATCCACACTTTCAAAAATAAGCGCGAAGTTCAGCAAATCACTCCGCCGCAAGCGCCCCACCGACCGTTCTATTATAGCGTGTCAAAAACAGTAACTACATATGCCCAAACGCCGCCAACGTCAGAGTAGATTATCCTATGTTCACTAGACTACACTAAATATGTATGCATGTATGATGTGAGCTGTGTACGCGTTCTAGTGGCTCGTTTATGTTAGTATCTTTTTAAAGTGCTTTTACAAAACAAATTCAATAGAAATCAGTGACATTTATTGGTATCTACATATCTCTATTTTCAATTAATCCACTGTTTTTCCTACTGCCTACCCTGATCAAAAACTCTCTGTACGCCAGTGGCCTTCGGCCCATTGGCTACAGGCAGTTGAACTAGATACACATGGAAAATATTCTTCAATATTCTCGTATAGTATACTAAATGATTCTTACTCATAGATATAAAACTGTAGTAATATAAAAAACCTTTATAAATAAATATAAATTCTTCTTACTACCATTATAATAAGTGGAAAAAGTTACTTGCACAATGATGTAAAACTTAGCTAGCAGAGGATTGAACCCACGACACCCAGTGAGAACCTGACACAACCACTTGGTTTGTGACGCTACGTTTCTCCACTCAGCCTACCCGAATATAAAATAAGCCTTTTTGAACCGCGGAAATTTTTCAATCTTCGTTCCCTATGAAACTTTTATGGTTCTCACCAGCGTAAATCCTCGCTTTTGCCTACGTTTCTTTCAATACGCCTTTCTCTATATGATAAATAATATTTTAGCAAAAAACCACTCACACAACGGGTGTACAAACATATCGTCGCCTGAAAGGCAAAAGAGCTGGAGCGACATTTTGGGAAGTTTACACCGGAGCACATTAAAGTATTTTTTTTGACAATAAAATACTTAGCTTTTCAAAACCTGGTTGGATTTTGAAAAAAAGTTAACTCAGGTAACTCAATGCTCTCACTGAGTTAATTAAGGCGACAAAAAAGTCCCAAACTTGTGTCGCTTGAGTCAAACCTTTTCTAAAATGGTAAATATATTTTAGATGGCTGAAAAGCCACAAAAGTCTTCAGAATCAAATGAGAGTCAGAGCATTCGATGCAAAAACCAAAATTGATCAAATCTGGAAATACCAACGGTATACCTTACTTTTTACTATTGTTAATTATTAAAATTTTATTTTAAATCAAACTTCTGCCGGGTATAGGAAGGAGAAAAATACACCTACATGGAAGTAGTACAAATATTTATTTGAAATTGAGACCCCCAAAAATAATTTTACAAAAATCATGGTTCTCAACCCCTGCCTTAATGGGGGCCCGGGGGAGAAAGGGTCCCAAGACGTGACCCGAAGAACCACTATAGCTTTGAAGGAAGCTTCTACTTACTAATGTAAAAAGTATTTACTATTCTGCTATTTACAGGTGAATTGACGATTCTAGGTCTTTATTGGACTGTCACTCCGTCCCCAAGTTTTGAACCAAATCAACTGCACACATGAACTAATGATAATTAAACGAAATACTTTTTATAAATAGAACACATGCACTTTGTTTATGACCACTTTTTTTTATAACAAAAAAAAAAAAAAAAAGAATGAAGATAACATTTGATGATAGTGACGAGTTGCTTGATCTAAATAGCCAAGTACTCGCAAAACTACTACTCTTCTTTCGAAACTCATTACTTCCTGCATCATAACATAACACCATCGTATCGTATTTGGTATTCACATGAAAGTATATAATAACATTGTTATGTACATTCCATGCTAGGTGGTTTTTCCCTACTATTTGACTGATCACAAGTATACCTGCACACTGTCTTTCCCTATGTGGGATTTTTTCTTATGTCTACAGTATACATATATATATATATATATATATGAGTAAATATAATATTTTTTTACGCAAATATTTTTTCTAATTTTGTTATTTATTTTCTTTCTCTTTTATAATATTTTTTGTTTCTTTTTGCTTAGTGTTAATAAAAAAGCTAATATTTGTAATATTTTCTTTTTTAAAAAATGTATGTAACAAAAAATCAAATAATACTAAAAAAAACAAAATGATTTCATTGAATAATCACCTCGTGGGAACCGATCAAATAAAATATGAGGTGGTCAATTGAGTTCCAAAGATTCAGTATCGGATAAAGATCTCTTGAAAGAAAAGCACCAAGAAGTAGAAAAAAATATTTCTATGTTTGTAACTGATAATTCGTGCTAGAATTCCATTTTAATATAAATTTATGGTTGAAAAAACCTTTGTAACCGAGATCTTTGTTGGCTAATATTATGTAAAGCAAATAGCATCTATTCTGGCGATTAATGGTATACATACCATTGATTTACTTTAAATTATAACCGTCTGAAGATGCCTGTTACAAGGTGAAACCGGCCCGGTCAATAATAAGTGTGTAAAGATAAGTTACACAGTGTTAAAAATAACCACACTATAGAGGCCGGTGGCACCCAAAAAGCATGAAACGTCACTTTGTAGCATTCTAATACAAGCAATACTGCACATGATTTATCTGTAAATTCTACATGGACAGTTAGTAAAATGTCGTAAGGTTTCCAGTGAATACAAATTTTAAGCTGTTATCTTTTAAATTCAATGAAAAACATACTAAAATGTCAGTAAAAGGTGAAGTTTGTAAATTAGCGCATCTATTTTCGAACGTTTTACCTAAAATTTCAGTATGCATTTCATATAAAATTAAATAAATGACAGTAAAAAAAAACACTGGAAACTTTAGGCATTTTGCTAACTACCCGTAAGAAAATAGCAGTAAAATCATTTGTAGTATTGCTTGTATTAGAAAGCCAAAAAAAGTGTATTTTAAGTAGAAAGTTGTTGAACGATATCTTGATTTATTTTTTAAACTGTTTATTTGCCAAAAAATAGCGGTTGACTTTTTTAACTTTTCAAAGCTTCACGTAAAGGTTTATTTAGTTTTCCCTCACTAACAAACTGAGTATCTCTCAATATTTGATCAACCGGAACAGCATCCTGGTTCGCTTCGATTGTATCCCTTTAGTTTGTAGTAGGTGGGTCTACACATTATAATATGAGGGGGTACCTTATTATACAGTATGTCATCATCTCTCGTCCCCCCCACTACCTATCGAGATACTTGCGAATAGTGTGGGAAATACATAATGGATTTCGAATATTCAAGGACGGGAAAATCGGAAATAATTAAAAAAAATATTAAGCATTTTTTAAGTGGGATTTATTGTTGTTTTTTAAGGTGCTAAGCCGTGTTGTGCATCCAACTAATTTTCAAAATAACATCTTTGCAATGTCCATCATCAATTTTGACAGATTTTTGCTGGATGCCAAAATTTGTGAAAATGTTACAATAATTTTGAGAAGCGGCTTTTAATAGACAATGTTTTTATTTTGAAAATCCAATTACTTGTGGTACATAATTTTTATTTTATTTATTTATTTGATAAAAACAGATTGTTCTTCACTAGTTTTGAAACACCCCTTTTTATTTTATTTGTTTTGGGGAATTATTTATTACGTTGATTCTGTGCATTTTCGAAAGTTAAAAAAAAATGTTTCGTTCATTGGCCCGCGAAAAAAATAAGTGATATTAGAAAATGATTTTTTAAAAATAAATTTAAAGTTTTTTTCAGATGTGAAATTTTTTTAAACCTTCCATATAATTGTCATCACAATGTTTCCCCTTATAAGCTACATATTTGAAGTAGTTTAAACGCTAGATTGTTTCGTGTTACTTATTAGCTATAAATAATTTCTTTTGGGAGTACATACGTAGACTTTTAAAATTTGGATTTTTTATTAATTAAAATTATCAAATTTAAAAATATCTATTTTTAAATCCCTACCTAACTAATAAAGTACCTACATATTAAGTGTTTTCGCAGACATTATTCTATATTTGATATGGGTGGATTAAAGCAATTCTTTTTTTTTTTAGCAAGTCAAGTTACATCCTGTGATTTTTCACGGGTAACTAGTTCTAAATGGTTATTAAAATTTTATTAAAATTTGTGTCATCCTTGTATTTCATTAGTAATAGGGTAAACAGTATCGGAGGATGAAACAAACATTCGATAATTCTGCTATGAATAATCTTCCTTAACTAGAGACACCTGTGTGTTCTCCATAGTAACTTGATTGGGTTATGCAAATCTCCGAGCAGCTAGGGGTGGATGTGAGTAGCCCGCTAGCGCAATACGGGAGGAAGACGTGCAAGGGATTGTTAAGTGTTATCTTTGTAATTGATATTAGGCGATTGATTATTATTAACTGGATTATTCTAGAAGTTTATAAAGATTAAGAAAGGGATGCTTAGATTGTTTGGACATGTAGAGCGGATGTACGAAAATAAGAGTATAAAGAGAACACGTGACGTGAAAGTGAAGAAGTCGGGAATGGCCGTAGAAGACATGACATGATCAAGTAAATCATATAATTGAAACGGGTTATGTCAAGAGGAGTGTGTAAAAGAGTACATGTCAAGACAGATATGTGCGTCGGTTAATCTCTACTGCATACCCCTGAGGGGAAGCAGGGCGTGATGGTAATTTAGTTGGTAAGTTAAATAATATTCAACTTTTGCACAACACTACTGTTCCAAAACGGAAAAATGGTTGTTAGGTGGTAGAAATTTGTTCAAAAGCTGAAACGAGCCTAGAATGGACGCTTAACGGGGACTATTTCGAAAAAATCATATCCATAATAAAGATGTAACAAGCCCAATTGAACCATGAAAACTTTTCAGACTCATTCTTTAAATTCATTAGAAGATTATCACCATTATCTGTTCCTCACTACGAAAAATACCTCCGATATACTTTATTTTAAATTTGCTCTCATGCCCTGAAAATGAAAAAATAATAATAAAAAAAAAAAATAAAAAAAAAAATAAAATAAAAATACTCGTATACGAGTATGTAAGAATCAGAAAATTTTTAAGTTATTATGATATGGTGATTGCGTCCTGCCAGAAGTGACCTGCCAGGTAAGTATGTTGCTGTATATTTATATAAACTAAGAATTAATATTAAGTATAAATTAAGATTTGTACAGAAAAACGGCGCTATACAAATTATCCAAATATAATAATGATGATTATTATTAATATATAAAAAAAAAAACAGATGCCGCTAATTGTTGAACGGTCTTCGTTTAAAACCAATTCTAGCTGCATTTCCGGTCATGTTATGTTTGTCAGCTGACAACATTTGATCAAAAGTTGAAACGGACCAAGAATCGGCGTTAAGCAGCGACCATTCGCAACATTATAAATGGCGCTATTTGTAGATTAGATGGTCATCAAATGTGACGAAAATTTGAACCGAAACAAACTTATTTATTAATTAATTTTATTGTATTCACCCGATTGGGCGTTTACATATAAAGGTTTACATTAAACAGTGAAAAAATGAAAATTATTTGAACAAACAAAATAAAGAATAGTTATAAACTAGAATATATAGAGTGGTATCTATCCAAGGCAGTGTAGTCAGTTTTTGATGATTTTTACCGGACTCAGTGGACCAGGGCGTGGCTAAGACTAAAATTAGGGTATTTATACATCCATTCATATCACATATCGACATAATGTTTTTGTTTATTCGTATAACCACTTTTTCACAGTATTGTTACGAACAAAAATATAGCATACAACCTAAAAAACCGTTTAGTTGTGTCAAGTTTAGTGGCATAAAAAAAATGTAGGTGGAGTCCCGCAGTGACCCAGGAGCCCAAGATCATCGTGACAGTACATAAAAACCCGGAGAAAGTGATTTAACGCAAGTTTGTATAGGTTGGGTAAAAATAATTAGCTCTCTCTCCATACATTGTTACTCCAAGGTTATAAAGTAGTACAGAATAGTGTTTGATTACATTAATTTAATATTAATTAATGATATATGATATTATAACCTCCTTGCATCTACATTTCGTGCAGTTGAATATATATGCCACCTCTGCGTATGTATTATTGATGCATATTCGTCATTCAACCGCCTTTGAGGTCATATTTCATAAAAAATGGCGTTATGTAAATTATCCAGGAATTATTACTACTCAGTGCAAAATCTCTAATTACATCGGACATTAACCAATCAAACGATTCTTGCAATGTTCGTTTGCAAACCTTGAGACGATAAACTGAGAAAATGCAAACTGCAAAAGGATAATTCAATTTCCGTCCTGTCGCTAATGAGTTCTACTTCTTTGCGAAACGGACGAAAATAAATAAAAAAGAAGAAGGCAAAGCTCAAATGATTGCAAGGCAAAGTCAAACGAACGAATCGGACGCCCTCAGAGAAAGGATTAACTAGATTGGCCTTGCCAAACTAATGAACAAACTAACCACCGCGCCTTTTCCTCGCAGGGGTAGGCAGAGAGGACGGACCGCCATATAACTCTGTCTTGGCACACACTCCTTGCGTCATTCACATTCATACATACTCTTCTGTTATTCTGACTCTTCACATGACAAGATTCAAGTATTTGATTTACTTGATCGTGCCATGTCTTTCTCGGGCGTCTTCGACTTCTTCTTCCATTCACTTTCGCATCATATATTCTTTTCACACATTTCTTCGTTCATTCGCTCTACATGCCCAAACCATCTAAGCGTCCCTTTCTTGATTCTATTCATTACGCTCACATCAGCCTTGCATTTTTTCCGGATATCCACATTTTTAATACGGTCATAATATTTGGATAATTTGTATGGCGCCGTTTTTGTGAAAAATCACCTCAAGGGCGCTGATTTGATTTGATTTGATCATGTCATACATGGTTTTACCGCACATTCGTCTCAAGGATCTCATTTCCACAGCATTCAGTCTACTTTCATCCTTCCTCTGCCAGTTCCATGCCTCACTGCCATACATCAGGGTTGGTATAAGCACTCAATTGTGGACTGCTAACTTCGCTTCTTTGGACAATTTCTTATTTACGCCAACAGCGTTCAGTCCTCCATTAATGGAGTTTCCTGTATTCACCCTTCTTTCAATATGCTTATCAGTTTGCCGCATGGAAATAATCGACCAATCAATTCGACCGGTTAGTAACTGAGTGGACAAACGCGACGGATTCCCACCTGGGAGTCATGGGTTCAATTCCTCCGCTAGCTAAATCCTCCATCATTGCACAAGCAACATCTTCCGCTTATTATGATGGCAGAAGAAGTTTTTCAAATGTGTCAGGTTATTCGTAACCCGGGAACATTTGTTTTTTCTTTTTAAAGTAAAAAAAAATAATCAAGATTACAAAGCAATTAGGATAAGTTAGGTTAGGACGAATCGAACGTCTTTAGAGATTGATTTAACTATTGAAATAATCAAATATTTCAAAGCAATTAGGTAGGTACTACATAATCAAACGATTTAAAAAATATATTTTTATTTTCAATGAGAATAAATTGCGGTAATAACTAAAAAATGTGTACAAATTCTAACATTGATTTTATTTATGGTTAATAAAATACAAAAAATCTCCTTTTTGGGTTAGTTAATTACCAAATTCTGACCGAGGTGGTTATTTAAAAATTAGCTTTAATATCAACTACTATTCAGAATACAAAAAAAAAACAATCAATTTCAATTCAATCAATGTCAATTTTCTTATAATTTTAATTGTTTCTTTATTATTGTGTATATATATATTAAAATTTTAATTTTATGTATTATTATCAATTATGAAATGTTTTGCATTGCATAACTGTATTTCTGCTCGGAATATAAATTTTAAGAGAGATTTTTATTTGACTAAACTAACTAACCATCACGCTATTTATTTGCAAAGGTAGGCAGAGACGACTGACCGCCATACAACTTTGTCTTAGCACATACTCCTTGCTTCATACACATTCACACATTGTCCCATACATACTCTTCTGTTATTTCTACGCAGCCCAATACGCAAAAATGTATACACTCACCAGGATGAAAAAGGTAGACTTTTTCAAATCAATGACGACTGCCGTGGCAACAGTGTCAACCACTGTGACTCTTTTTTGATGCTGTCATTGGCTTGGAAATTAAATGAGAGTTTTTTTAAATCTCTTAATATAAATTAAACAGGATAAAATATAATGATTATCATGTCAAGTCAGTAATTAGGCAACAACATGAGAACTATGGTATATATTATTATGTTAAATACGCTTAATTGCTTGTTACTCAAAGGGCTCATCTAGTGTGTTCTATATCACCAAAAGCAAATTTATTTCAAATAGAAAAACTCCTTAACGTTTTTATAAGACAATTAAAAGCCACTTGGAAAAAAATGAAACCGTTCAGGTTAAGATTTGAATGTACAAATGTGGAGAAAAGTGAAAAAGACCAAAGAATGAAAGTATATTTATAATATTGAATAACCCTTGATGATGTTGTGGAAATTTTAATGCTTTGGCAGTATTTATGCAGCTTTTAAAATGATTTAAGATTGTTTATAAATTACTGCATTTAAAATTCAGATCTATTCAAATCTATTAAATTAATATATGTAAGCGGCCTAACTATTCAATTGTCCAAAGCCACTTAGCTAAAGTTGCGTCGAAGTTTTAACTGCCCCAACATCACTAAGTGGCTTCGTATATTAGACGCGATGGTTTTAAAGGATTTTCAATAAAAAAAAACAGTCCAAGTATTTTTTTATAATTAATACCGCACGAGAATCCTAACTGCTCGCAACCGTCTAGAGAGCCAGTGAAAATTTGGCATCCCTAATTGGAGTATGTTGTGAGGCTTAAGGTAGGGGGAGGGCAAGAAGATGGGACAGAAGTAAGTTGTGAAGTACCAACTTACCTCTTTCCCACCAAGTACTGACTGACGGCCTCCGTGGTCGAGAGGTAAAACGCTCGACTACGAATCTAAAGGTCACGGGTTCAAACTCGGCCTGCGCCAATAACTTTTATTTAATTAATATGTGTCATAACACATTTAATTTATAAAATAAAAAGTATATTTGCGGCAAGTTCCAGAGTAATAGATACTCTAAGTATCGCTCGGGTGAAAGACCACCATTCAGAATCGAAACGTTGCTAGAAATGGCTTTAGCCGTGACCTTGAGTATCTACCACTCTACCATCTTCATTATTTTTATGGAATTGAAAAACGACCAGAGCGCCGAAGAAATCGTTCTGGGACAGTTTGAGAGCTTTTTTATTTTAGGTGGACGTTCGAGTGACTTAATATTTTGCTCTTTCTTCCATCAACATGAAATCAAATAAAATATATAACACATCTTCTACGGTTATTTTACGATTGGAGAGATAAGAACCATGATTGGATTTTATTTTTCCAAAAAAAGTGTTGAAGGTTTTGTTTCTTTGATGGCACTAGTTTTTAATGAGGACTGAAAAGAATTTTCTTCTCGAACGTGATTGTAGACAATTGCATTTAATTTGACTCTATTACGTGCTTTTCGTGAATCCATGGAAATGTTTTTGGAAGTTGAAGTAGTCATTATAACAAGGGAATACGGAAGACTTTGGATAAGTCCTATGGTTGTTATCCAAAGTCGACTGTCAAAAAATATGACTGAACACCACGCTGTTTTTTGAAGAGCTAAAAGCTCAAAGCTTAAAGCTCAAAGCTTAAAGCTCAAAGCTTAAAGCTCAAAGCCTAAAGCTCAAAGCTCAAAGCTTAAAGCTCTAAGATTAAAGCTCAAAGCTCAAAACTCAAAGCTTAAAGCTCAAAGCCAAAGCTTGAAGCTTAAAGCTGAAAGCTCAATACTCAAAGCTTAAAGTTCAAAGCTTAAAGCTTAAAGCCCAAAGTTCAAAGCTCAAAGCTTAAAGCTCAAAGCTTAAAGTTCAAAGCTCAAAGCTTAAAGCTCAAAGCTTAAAGCTCAAAGCTCAAAGCTTAAAGTCAAAGCTTAAAGCTCAAAGCTTAAAGCTCAAAGCTTAAAGCTCAAAGCTTAAAGCTTAAAGCTCAAAGCTTAAAGCCGGAAAGCTCAAATTTAAAAGCGCCAAAGTTAAATTCAAAAGCTTAAAAGCTTAAAACTAAAGAGTTTAACCACTTGACGAGTGAGTTTTTGCAAACCAAACTAAACTTCGTATGGGAAGGGAGTTATATTTTGTATTCGATTTGTTAGTGTGTGGACTAAATTTGGAAAATACGTGCTTCAGCTGGTATAGTTGAAAAAACTAATTAAAACACTTTCTTTCTTTGAGTAGCATTGCAAAGCATGCCGGGTACTCGCTAGTACATGATAAAACTCAGCATGTTTATCTGACGGTGTACATGAGTGTATCGGGTTCAGGTCTCCAATTTATGGCACTGAAGAAAGTAACCCCGACGTGTGAGGGTAGTTTTTCTCAAACGTGGTGTTATTATAACACAGTTAAAAAATATTTAAAAAAAACAGTTTTTCTTTACCCTTTCTAAATATTTTTTTTGTAGTGAATACTGACTTTAATTATAGGATTTAGTACCTTACAACTTTACCTACTGTCAATGTATCTTAAATGGTATCAAGAGAGTTTTACGGTCAGTAACTGTTGCATCATCTAACATTGTGTAACAAATTTCATATTTTTTTAATGTTATTCTACTTGTACTCACTGTCACTTACCTCAGAACAGGTTCTAATGACCTAGTGAGGTAGGTAATGTAAAAAATAAAATGAAAGAAACAAAAAGTTAATAAATAAATTTAAAAAATACAAAAATAGCTGTTTCAGATTCGCGACAGATGGTAAGTAAAAACAAATAGGGTGGGGGGCGCTAAAAAAAATTATTCTCAAAGTGGGCGGGGGGTAAAGTAAGGTTGAGAACCTATGCTCTAGACGGTTGGGAGCAGTTGAGACCCTTGCGGGGTATTCATGTAAAAAAAGGCGCCCACTTTTTGGCACCTACTCTCAATGCTCCTCAGCGATGCCTTAAATAGAAGTAAGAAGATTTGTAGAGCCAGATTTTCAAGAATTTCATTTGTCCAAACAGAGTGGAACTATAGCCAACCTATTTTTGAGGGGATTTTGTAAGGCTGAAGAAACGGTGAAAATAAAGAGGAAGGGAAGAGAAAGCTTGAAAAGTACCTGGCTATTAATAGCCAAAACCATTTCAAATTACGTATTTTGAATGTTGATTTATCACCAGGGCGATACAAAGAGTGTCTTCTATTCGTTTTTTGTTTGTTTTTATCTTACCTCCACACATGAGGCCTTTAAGGAACCAATTTTCCTTAGAGCCTATGTCATCTATGGGAATACTGTGTGGAGGATCTCTTTGAAGAAAGGAAGGAGCCAATCTGAGTCTTGAGGAAATCCATGCTGTACGAGGGAGGAAACCCAGAAGCCCGTAAAATGTTTCACAGCCGACCTGTTGAACACAAGAATGAGTTAAAATAAATAAAATTTGCGGCACGTTCCAGAGTGGTAGATACTCTAAGTATCGCTCTGGTGAAAGACCACCATTCAGAATCGAAACGTTGCTTGGAATGGCTTTAGCCGTGTTTGGTGACCAGATCTGAATAGCCAGGTACTTCCCAACCTTCCCTTCCCAATCTCCTTCCCCTCCCCACTACCTTCAGCCTCACAACATATCCTATTTGGGAATGCCATAGTCTCACTGGCTCTAGACGGTTGGGAGCAGTTGAGACTCTTGTGCGGTATTCACGTAAAAAAAAAAAAAAGTTGTAGAAACGGCCCGTTCTTATGTGACGAATGTCAACCGTTTAAAAATATCTGGCATGCATTCGGCATTTTTTTAATAGTAGACCGGTGTCAATGCATTTCATGACGCAAGTTCCTCGAGCAATCTTCCATTGAAATACCGGTAGAACAAGAACAGCATTCCCGCCTAACCATTGTGCTCCGAAAACTGAAATTCGTTCGTTGAAATATGGAAATCTATAAAACAAACCACCCGTTCTGCATAGCGTTAGGTATTTTGGAGCTCCGAAACAGAGGTGGCTGCTAAACTCAACAATGCTTCGCACTTGCGATTTATACAGGGATCTGCAGTTGTGTACTGTTAATGTATCTAACGGACCCTTTACAATACACCCAGCTTCCGAAATGCCATCATTTGGGTAACTCTGGCTTTAATGGAGCTCCCATGCATAAGCTGGTCGCTTAAGGTTACACCAAGCATGTCAAGGGAAGGGTTCTTGTAAATATTGTTTCCATCATTGTTCCTAAGTCATTAATCGTTCTTTTTCTTCCGTTATCTAACACCGAGAGTGCAATAGCTCTTTTGCTCCAGGCAGTTGAAACTTTTGACCATTTGAAAATAAGTGAATATTTTCAAAATAATTTAGTTTTGATCAATTTCAATATGTTCTTAAAAAGGCTCTGTTAGTTTTAATTTTTAGGGTAACAGCTATTTTGGCGTTGATTTAAGTTACCACAACCTTCCCTGACCGGAGTTGGATAGTGGCCTTGAACGCTGAAACAGCTGTCACACTAAAAATAAAAACTAACAGAACAAATTTAAAAAAAAAGTTTTCAAACGCCCTTCGATAAAAGCGGCCAACTCCATTTTTATTGTATCCACTTCGTTCGTCAGCCAGTGTGAAGGCTTTTGTAAGATCGATCGGGTGGCAGCCCCTTTCCACCATTGCACCCCACAGCCCTGAAGTGCTCGCAATTACTAAATTGCACTGCTTAACACTACTCCGCCGCGCGCTCTGCCACCCGATCGGCTAATGCAGTCTAATGACAGAGCCTTTTCTTTTGATCGACTTTTATTGACTAGGTAATTGATTGGCGATTGAGTTTAAATCGCGTAAAAACATAGTTTTGGTATCAAATATGTAGAAAAGAATAACATTATTTAATTTTAAAAAAAAATACTTGTTGAGGCAGACAATATAATAAACGTATTAACACGGCCTCCATGGTCGTGTGGTAAGACGCTCGACCACGAATCCAAAGGTCGCGGGTTCAAACCCGGCGTGCGCCAATAACTTTTATTTAATTAATCTTTGTCATAACACGTTTAAGTCATACAAAAATAATAAAAAGTATATTTGTGGCACGTTCCAGAGTGGTAGATACTCTAAGTATCGCCCTGGTGAAAGACCACCATTCAGAATCGAAACGTTGCTTAAAATGGCTTTAGCCGTATTTGGTGACCAGATCTGAATAGCCAGGTACTTTCCAACCTTCCTCTCCTTCCCTATCCCACTACCTTCAGCCTCACAACATATCCTATTTCGGGATGCCATAGTCTCATTGGCTCTAGACGGTTGAGAGCAGTTGAGACTCTTGTGCGGTGTTCATATAAAAAAAAACATGTTTTGAGATACCTTAAAGTATTTTAAAGTAGTGATAATAATAACAGTGAATTTATTTGGCGCAATTTTGTGATAGGTACGTGCGGTTTACGTTAAATTACGTGGCCCAGAACTAAACGTCAGACTGTTATGAAAGTTTTGACACGTATTATTTGAAGGTTGGTTGAAAAAGTATATGGGTTTGTCAATAGTGGCGCCAACTATATGTCACACTACGAACTTATTGAGTGATGGCTTTTAATATGTATGCTAATTAAACTATCTAAAATCAATATCGCCATAATTTCTACATCAACAAACAATTATTTTGATAATTCGCCCATTCAAAGGCTGCATAGACTAGGTAATAAATATAGTTCAATAGATGTTTACCGTTTCAACACTGTTTCCAAATTAAAATTTAGCTTATTTGAATGTTTTCAATAGAACTATAAAGTTATTGTTATTTATTTGCACATTTTATGGTTATAATTGCTATGTGAAAATAAAAATACTTCCCTTTTTGCTGTAATTTACTATTTACACAGTACCAACTTAATAATTTTATGGTTATACTATTGTTTTTATCATTCATTTTTGTTGTTGTCATTATGACATAAACTATATTCTTTTTTAAATCTTTTAAAATAATATAACTAATGGTTATTAATTAAAATTACGCTGCAATAGCATACTTACACTTTACTTACTAACTTCTTTGAAATTCATCATGCTATGTATTATATACGTTTTACACTATTTTGTGAAATATACTATGATAATATAACTAATTTTAAAACCTACACTATATTTATATACTCGCGTTTTACTTACTATTTTTTTTAAACTCTGCTTTTATGTTGTATCCTTCTCATTTATTGTACTCCTTTATTTAACTAAAATGTATTTCATGTAAAAGCCTTTAAGGCGTTAATAAAATTAAATAAATACATCATGAAAAATGTTAAGATATGGGTATAACAATGCAAGTGTACTTTAACAGATTAAAAATAATTTACTAGTAGCTAAGGTTGTTAAAATTAAGGATAAATTAAATTTGCTAAACTCTTTACTTTTCTTTTAAAGTAAATAATATTGAAGACAGTTAACGTGTTGGTACTTATAAACATTAATATTCAAGTACTTATTATAAGTTAACGATTCTTAAAATGCAAACATTGTTTGAAGAAATACTGTTTTGAGTGTAAAACAGCAAGTAAAATGAGAGGTAAATGTACCCTCACATACGAGTATAACCAGCAGTGCGGCTTTATATAAAAGAATACAGCAACGGTCGGCTTACGTTTCAATTTTCCCCGATATTTCATATATAGTTTCCACTCGCACCATAAATGGAGGTTTTAATTGAAACTGATGGATCGCGATTTCCTTTTAATCCAAATGTATTTCCAATTTCCACTTTTTTACACTGGAATAAGAACCGATGGGATAAAACAGATTGCATAGAAGTATTCGCTTTTGATTGGATTCTTTGAAGGAATTTCGTGGACGAATTCGACATTTTTGATAGATTTAATTGAATTTTCAACTGTGGAATTATTCAAAGATACAAAGAATTGAATACATCAAATGATTTCATAGATAATATAAAACGCAGACAGTGTTGTTCCATTTTTATTTTTATTTGAAAACGTCGTCAGGAAAATTATTGACTTAAGAAGGTTGCTTTAATCGAATGAAGAAACGACCACATTAATAAACAGGAAAAACAAATCTTAATATAAGTTTTCGGAGTAAAATTTTACCAAAACATAAGTAATTATATAACGAAAAGCTTTAAATATTGATTCAGTTAATACTTAATACATTCAGAGACTGTTACATCATTAATAATAATAATCATATTTGGATGATTTTATAGCGCCGTTTTTGTGAAAAATCACCTCAAGGGCGCTGTACAGATCTTTTTAAATTGTAATGTTTATGTAAGATGGAATGAGGCCGCCCTAACAGATTTAGACCAACGTGGGCGAATGTCATCTGGCTGTCATCTGTAAGGGTGTCACTTGGGTGATTTGTTGGGTGCCTGGTTCGTTCGCGTTCGGGAACAGTCGGTCGAGATCGGCACTCCCCCGCCCCCCTGCTGGTTCCCGGGCGGTCGAAGGGACACATATGGACAAGGGTCAAAGCAAGTGGCCATTTTCGGGCTATTGCACTGCATTTTAAACACTGATATTTAAAGATTAAAATATTTTCTTAAAAATCAAAATTACGTCGAAACTAGTCACTTTAAAATTATTTAGAGATTATTCACTTAACCTATACACAACAACGGTAATTTTAGTGTAATTTTAAAGAAGTAATTTGTGAAATATCCTACTAATTTGGCGAAAAATAACGAGAAAGACTAAAAACACGTCAGGCAGCTGCGATAGCCATTGTATTGTGATACCACGAAAACGTATTTTGACTCTTCCAGATATTCACTTAGATCAAATCGCTTTTATTTTTTTAGGGTCATCTACAGGTTGCAGGTATATTTAAAACTTTACTTTTGATATAATCTTTATAACTACTGAGTCTGGAGTAAAACGTTTTGCAATAAATATATATTTTTGATTTTATTAATTACAGCACTTCGCAACACCCAATTCAAAGCGTTACAGCATGTTGGTTATACTATCGTATCCTTGGAGTAACGATATATAGATGAGAGAGAGCTAATCCTTTTTACCCAACCTATACAAACTTGCGATAAATCACTTTCTCCGGGTTTTTACGTCGCACCATGAGAGAGAAAGAGACAGAAAATATAATACACCGCTTCTATGTACTGTCACAATGATCCTTGGGCTCCTGGGTCACCGCGGGACTCCGCCAACATTTTTTATTATGCCACTAAACTTGACACAACTAAACGGTTTTTTAGGTTATATGCTATATTTTTGTTGGTAATAATATTGTGAAAAAGTGGTTTTATGAATAAACAAAAACATTATGTCGATTTGTGATATGAATGGATTTATAAATACTCTAGCCTTAGTCTTAGCCACGCCCAGGTGCGCCGAGTCCGGTAAAATTCATCAAAAACTGACTACACTGCCTTGGATAGATACCACTCTATATACTCTAAGATCGTATCTATATATGACGGTCTACGTGGTCGAGTGGTTAAGACGTTCGACAACGAATCTAGAGGTAGCGGGTTCAAATTTCGGCGTGCACAAATAAAATGTACTTGATTACTATGTGTCATTTCATATTTAATCAATATATTTGCGGCACGTTCCACAATGATTGATACTCTAAAATTTACCCTGGTAAAAGCTCACTATTCAATATCGAAACGTTGCTTTAAATGGCTTTAGCTGTGTTCGGTGACCGGATCTTAATATTCAGGTAATTTACAACCTTCCTCTTCCTCATCTCCTTCCCCTCCTCACTACATCCAGCCTCACAAAATACCTCAATTAGAGGTGCCATAGTACCACTGGCTCCAGACGGTTGGGAGCAGTTGCAATCATTGTGCGGTATTCACTAAAACATTTTTAAAGTTTTTTTTTGCAAGAAAATGCTACTAGTTTATTTATTTGATTATATACGCCCTCATGGGCTTTTACATAACATATGATATAAAACATAAAATAATAGTGACATAAAAAATAACACTGATTAGCACCCAAAAACATGATTAAGTCGATAGAAATTAATAATATAATGCAAGTTAACACTAGTATTTTTGAAAGAGGTATGCTATTATAGCTTTCTTGTAACTAGATTCAGTGCAGTTGAATACATCTTCTATTTCAGCAATAGAATTACTCACCGCATGCAATCTAGGTACAAGCGAGTATTTCAATTATTATTTATTTAAAAATAAACAAAGTTTATAAATTAACATGTGAATCACTTACACCGAAATGGAATAAAACATATCTCACACTGGTTTTGCAATCTTTTAGGATGTTTTCATTCTTAATACAGTAAAAGTTTGACGTATTTTATCTTTCAGAATAATGTTGGATACTTAAGTGATAATTTGTTAGGTTCTTACCTTCATCTTTTTCATCCAGTTCCTACCTTATTCAACCATTTCACAATATCGAATTCCGTATGGAATAACATGGTGTTCGAAACAAATGATAATCGAAACAGAAAAGTTTTGTGAAAAAACGTGTTTCGTGTTGGTTCGTTGGTATCTCGCTTGGTCGTCGGTTTGTTGTTGTTCTTCAAGTAATATAATATTAAATTATTATTAGGTGTTTTCTTGTGATCGTCAATAATACAATGTGAGTGAATGGTTTTCCATTTTCTTTTCATTCCAATAATCTATCCACATCCATAATTAGACACTTCCATCAAGTAGTATAGTTCATCGTTTTACATTCAACTATTTTCCAAATTCATCTGAAGCTGAAAACGCATTCGGCATTGTATCGCAGCTTCAGATCCAACAAATGACGTTGTCAGTTTTTCAACGAATATAAATAAAAATTGTTTGACTTCTCGTTGAATGAAAAATGCAAAGAATAATTGTAAGCAGTTTAATTAAAACGCAACTCAATTAACAGAAATTGCAGTGTAGAGCTACACATCGGATAGTGCACACTTGCATCTTGCACAGCGGTAGAAGTAATAATTATTCAAGAGCAGAAGGTTCTTCCCCACGGAAATCAAAAGTCAGCTGCTGTCTGGTCTGACGCTGCCCCCAGAGGCGAATGTGGTCGCCGATCCAATATTTAATTATGCGACTGAGCGCATTAAGCTTCTTCAAGAATGCTTTTTAGAAGTTAATTGAATCAAACGTAAACTTAATCAGTAACTATTATGTTTAAATTGTTTCTAAAATTAATTCATGGCGGAATGCCATTCATATGTATTTTAACTTAGTTCAAATTTCATTTTTAATCTGACCAATCACGAATATTTTCACATTGTTTAGTACAATTGGACGTAGTCAAGCAGAAAGCATCTAACCCCAAAAATATAAAACTGAGAAAAAGACTAACTAAAAAAACTAACTAACCATCACGCAGTTTCCCCGCGGAGGAAAGCAGAGAGGACGGACCGCCATATAACTCTGTCTTGGCACACACTCAACTTTTGGCTTCATTCACATTCATACACACTCTTCTATTATTCTGACTCTTCACATGACCCGATTCAAGTATTTGATTTACTTGATCATGCCATGTCTTTCTCGGGCGTCCTCGACTTCTACTTTCATTTAATTTCGCATCATATATTCTTTTTATTCTTCATTCGCTCTACATGCCCAAACCATCTAAGTGTCCCTTTCTTGATCCTATTCATTACGCTCACATCACCCTTGCATTCCTTCCGGATATCCACATTTTTAATACGGTCATCCATGGTTTTACCGCACATTCGTCTCAAGGATCTCATTTCCACAGCATTCAGTCTACTTTCATCCTTCCTCTGCCAGTTCCATGCCTCACTGCCATACATCAGGGTTGGTATAAGCACTCCATTGTGGACTGCTAGCTTCGCTTCTTTAAACAATTTCTTATTTGTACCAACAGCGTTCAGTCCTCCATGAATGGAGTTTCCTGCATTCACCCTTCTTTCAATATCCTTATCAGCCTTTCCGTCTCTCGTAAACATACTTCCTAAATACACAAACTCATCTACTTGCTCCAAGTATTCATCATTGAGAAGAAGACGTTTAAAAAATGACAATACATAAGCATATTACGCCATTTTTAAAGTGAATATCTTAATGATGATGTTTTGTCTTAATGATAATTATTATAAATATGTCATTTATAATCCATCAAAGTATTATTAAAAAAATAATTGTATTTCTTATTTTATCTGAAAGACTCAGTCCTGATGTTTTTGTTAAAACTAAATACAATTTTGGGTCGAATAGTTCTCGTTGGTATGTGAAAGGATATAAGGTTCAATAACTCAGGGCTGTCTATAATACCATTGACAATTTTAAAAATAAAAGTAAAGTCAAGTCAATTATTAGTCACTTATAAGTAAAATTTATTAATAATGTCGACATGTGCTATGAATGGATGTATAAATACCTTAGCCCTAGTCCTAGCCACGCCCAGGTTTAGCCGAGTCCGGAAAACCTCATAAAAACTGACTACAGCAGTGCTCTCTCTTATATATTATTGCTCTGAGGGAGTTGTAATGAGAAAATATAAAAAAAACGTATAGCGGCTTTGCTGCTGTTTTTTTCTTTCCAGATTAGTACAATATCGATTGGTTTCACGGGAACCACTACTCTCAAATTAAAGCGAAGTAAATTCGAGACAGCGTGTTGCATTTCCATTTGACTAATAAAAGTTTGATTCATTCGTAGTTTTCATTCATTCAGGTGTTTACGTAAAAATTCGCGGAACCCGAAAATGAAATGATTTAATAAAATTGACGTCCTTTATACCGCTAAGCCCTCTCTGTGCAAATGGGAAAATCATATTTATGAAATTAGCGAACTGAAAAGGATAAAAATAACGAAGAATGAGCGGGTTAGTAGCTAAGTGGACAAATACGTCGGGCTCCCACCCGGGCGTCGTGGGTTCAATTCCTCTGCTAGCTAAGTCCTCTATCATTGGATAGCGAAATCTTCCTCTTATTATGATGGCAGTATGAGAGGGAACCTTATATATACAGGTGGGTAGGAACTTCTGAGTTATTTCATCACTTGAGCGAAGAAAGAGCCCTTATTTCAGTAGAAATACATATCAAATTTTATATTCTACAGTGACGTACAAGAACTTGTTTATTTTACGTGCAATTTTTCAGAACTAAAAAACGTAGGTTGGTCACCACAAAGAATCAATAGCCTGCGGACTCAACAAAACAGTTTTTTGGTTATTACCTTTGTACACCTACACAAAGTATGAAAATATCTGCGGATGGTGAAAGAGCTGTCCTAAACATACCTGGTTTTACGTAAAAAATAATAATTAAGTATTTCTACAAAATAAACACAATTTAAAAAAAATAAAAATAATTTTAGAAATAAAGAGAGGCGATGATATTTAGTCATAATCAAATGTCATAACAATTAATTTAATTTAATTTTCTCTCTAATTGAATTTTACTAAATTTATATTAGAAAAATATAATATTCTTGCAATATTCGTGTCTATATTATATTTGATTCAATCTTTTATATTAGAACACACAAATGATGATTTTTTGTTTTTGTTTTAAGTGAATACCGCATAAGAGTCCTAACTGCTTCCAATCATCAGGAGCCAGTAAGAATATGACATCCTCAATTGAGGTATGTTGTGAGGCTAAAAGAAGTGGGGAAGAAGGAGGTTGAAAAGTACCTGGTTATTCAGATCTGGTCGCCAAACACGGCTAAAACCATTTCAACAATGTTTTGATAATGAATGGTTGTTTTTCACCAGGGCAATACTTAGAGTATTTACCACTCATCCACGTAATGTACCACCAATATACTTAATATTATTAACTGTTTATTCGTTGTGGAATTCCATTTAAATGATTTAATAATACCATTTTTTAAATTTTTTTTAAATATGATGTACATATGATCTTTATATTGTAATGATGAAAAGAATAATAATGATGAAAAAACTTAATTCCACTATTTTTTATTAAGACCGGACCGGTTTCACCTTATGATGGGCATCTTCAGACTGGTACAACTTTATGACAATCTATAGTACATAATCGTATACTATTTATGTCCGGAATGGAAAAATAAGAATAACAAAATGGAAAAAGAATAAAATAAAATTTAGAATCGAGTATTATTAAATCATACTTATATTATTTTACATTAATTAAATCTAAAATAAGATGTCTAAAAAAATAAATAATCATCGAAATTAGCCTCTATACGACCGATGTTAGATTTCTTCTCTAAAGTTTTTTCGTCGTTTCTCTTCTAGCGTTATGTAAATATTCGAAAAAAATCATGAAAACTTTTTTAATACGAGCGAATAAAATTCATACGAACCAATGAAAAATGGAGCCCGCAAATATTGAACGCGGACTCTGGCCGATTATTATTAAAGAGGGTTAGAGATACACTGAATATTCCGGCCGGGGAGGTCATAGCACGCTGGACGTTGCTAGTGAAGATCTTTAAACATTTTATGAAAAAAAAAAACAAGTTCATTAGATTAAAATTAAGTATAAATAACATATATGAACTGTTAAGGCCGTTGGTAGGTTCTGCACATATTTAAAAGAAAATTAAAATCTTAAAAATAAATTAAATAGTAGAAAAATAAAAATGGGGTTGTAGTAACTGAAATCATATAAATAAGTCGTTTTTATATGGTCTGATAATGCATTAAAATGCCTAAGGTTACCACTGACAATAGAAACCCAGCTTGAAATGGCTTTAACCATGCTTAGTTAATGCATCTGAATAATTACGCATTTTACAACCTTTCTATTTTTATTCTCCTTCTCCCTTACTAAAGAATTTGGTATATCTAGTTTCACTGGTTTCAGGCAGTTGAAATTTTTGTACGAAATCCCATAAAAAAACATTGGCCTAATAGTATTAATATCAACTGTGATCAAAATCAATTAAAAAGACAAACTAATGTCATTATTTTACATAAGATCTTTCGCCTTTTAGGCCAGAGACAGGCCTGTTCAAGATAGAAATTAGATTTTATCATTTAATTTTGTAGTGAATACCTTACAAGAGTCCCAACTGCACTCAATCGTCTAGAGTCAGTGAGACTATGGCATCCCCAATTAAAGTATATTGTGAGGTTGAAGGTAGTGGAGAGGGGAAGAAGATGGAGAAAAGGAAGGTTGGGAAGTACCTGGCTATTCAGATTTGGTCACCAAATACGGATAAAGCTATTTCTAGCAACGTTTCCCTTCTGAATGTTGGTTTTTCACCAAAGCGATTCTTAGAGTATCTTTTTTAATTTTTTTTATATGAATACCGCACAAGAGTCTCAACTGCTCCCAACCGTCTAGAGCCAGTGAGACTATGGCATCCCCAAATAGGGTATGTTGTGAGGCTGAAGGTAGTGGGGAGGGGAAGGAGATTGGAAAGAGGAAGGTTGGGATGAACCTGGCTATTCAGATCTGTTCACCAAACACGGCCAAAGTCATTTCAATCAACTTTTAGATTCTGAGTGGTGGTCTTTCACCAGGGCGATACAGAGTATCTACCACTCTGGAACGTGCCGCAAATATACTTTTATTATTGTCATATGAATCAAATGTGTTATGACATATATTAATTGAACCCGCGACCTTTGGATTCGTAGTCGAGCGTCTTACCACTCGACCATGGATGCCATCAAATAATCGGAAAAAATCACCACAAGAATAAAATAGCTAACTTCAGACACACGGACGCGCCCACAATTTATTTCTATCTGTTTATCTCTTCATTGGACAGTATTATTTCCGTGAAAAAGTAGTGATGATTCGATAAAAATAAACACAAATCTGACAGTCCAATTTTCTCTGGTCCGTATATTAACATGGGATATTCGTGCCGTTTACATGTTCTTTTCAATGTTCGCGTTGGACGAACTTTTCAACGCGGAATTTACACATTCGATATGTAGCATTGAAATATGTCAGATTCAATAATTCACTCATTGGGATTTAAAAAAATAAATCCCTCCACAGGTATTAACATTTTTAAATGTAAAAAATATGGTGCGTATTTATCGAATTATTTTTTATCAATATTTCTTGCGACAGCTTTGAATATTTTTTTCTAAATACGAGGCCTGTTCAAAAGAAAAGGTGAATTTTGAATTTTCGTGAGCTGTGTACGATTTGATTATCGTTTTTTTTTATTATGTTGGTGTACATATGTTTATCATATGTTAGCATTATCAGCCATTTTGGATTAGTGGTTTGTTTTTGAGAACTGGAAAGGTTAGTCACGTTTTTGTGTGTTCTTCGATTTTTTAATTTTGAAAATAATGGATCAAATAAGATGTATTAAATTTTGCGTTAAAAATGGAATAAAGTGCTCCAACGCACTTAAAAAGTTGACTGTGGCATTCGGTGAGTCTACTTTGTCTCAAAAAAGTGTTTGTAAGTGGTACAAGCGCTTTACAGAAGGCCGAGAAGATGTTAATGACGATGAGCGTCCTGGAGTTGTGGAAGAATAAATCATGGATTTTTTGTATTTATTTTATCGTATACGCCCGAGAAGGCTTTTACATTAAAGGTTTGTAATTGACAGTGAAAAATTAAGAATTATATGCCCAAACAAAATAAAGAATAGTTGTAGAGTAGTAGAAATAGTGTTCGAATACATAAAATTATTATTGATTAAAGATACATGTATATGATGTTATAGCCTTCTTGTATCTACATTCCGTGCAGTTAAATAAATCAGCCACCTTTGCGTATGTAGTACCAACTACATCTAATCTACGTACAAGCGAGTATCTGAAAGACTAAAGTCTAAATGTTATTGTTACAATTACAATTTAGTATATTGTACTTTATCGGTAATTGAACCCATGTTTTCCGTAGATGATTATTTATAAATATAACTTCTCGGGACTATTCTAAGATGGGAAGAGTATTTTAGACACATGGTCATTTCGTCGAGGTCAGGGCATTGAATACATCTAAAAATAACGCAAATATATCCGAGACAAAAATACATAATAGTCGTGTTGCATTATCTTTTGGATTTTTTTTATTAATGTATAAGTTAACTATGCACAAATTCACAATAAAACAATTTAAAATATTGTAGGTACTTGTATTTAATAAATAAATAAAAAAAACACTTCTCCGTGTTTTGAAAGCGAACGCTCCATTTCTTCTAATCTTATCGCTTTGCTAATAAGTTATCACTCTTTTCACCCAATTAATATTATCAGATGATTTTACGATATTCCAGACACGCCACATTTTCCATAGACTGCGCTTTAAGGCCGAGGTCACATAAAATGCAGTGAGAGATAAACTCTAAGGAGAGAGATTTATGGTCATATTTCCACACACTTTGTAAGACTTCCTTAGCAGCCTTCTGTTTAGCATGTTACGTGTCGCCATCTAGCGAACGACGCAGTAAGTTGCGAGATGAACACTGCCGTCTTAACGAGTCATCAGTTTTGAATGATTTCCATGGAAAGGGGTTAAGGCTGTGATTACCATAATATTCCTCGGGTTTAATGTACCGCCAAACCCTTAGAGGGTTTAATAGATTATAGGGGGCCATTGCGGTGTAATCAGTATGGACTTTTTTTGTTCGATCAATAATAATTTTAATTTGTAGACCCGCTTGTGGCCGAGTTGTCCAAAGCGTCGGGTTCTCACCCAGGTATCGTGAGTTTAACACTCTACGGGCTAGGGCTTCTATTATTCCATAAACAACAATTTTAGTTTTTTTATGGGAGAAGTGAGGTTTCAAATACTGTCAGGATATTCGTGATCCAGGAATATGTGTTATTTTAGATAGGCATCTGACATCTGCGTTTATTGACTCATTCCGTTATTCCTTACGCACATAGAATTGTATATTTTTCTATCATAAATTTATTCCTTTTGTGTATTAATATTTTCAAGCATTATCATTTTTTTTCCCCATGTAATATTCTGTGTATTCATTTATTCTAACTTGTGTAAAAGGCATAATTGTGTTGTAAATAAATAAATATATTTCCAAATTAATTTTATGAAAATGTTTTCGTCTCCGAAATATTCTACAAAAATCTTTGACTGTAAATTATCTAAACCCTCGATTGAAAAAATCCTCTTGGCAAAAAACGTTCAAGCCTCTCGCGTGGAAACTATTTTTGAAATGTGCTTTCGATAGCACTTCTTCTTTGTGACACACTGAACCGTTTATAACATGGCGCAGAATCCTTTTTAACATATCTAAGTGCTTTTATGTGGCGAGAAGGAGTTATAAAATGATTTAAGCTCTACGCGACACGATGGGTCGAAAATGCCCATAAGTACGGCGCTACAAGGCGAATTACTATTCTAGAAATTCTGGAAAACCAGGCATATACGGTCAGAAATATTTATTGGGCGATGGTTTTTAAATATCGCCATCTTTAAAGGTTTAGTCCATGAAACTAAGGTCATCTAAAGTCAAACCCAAAACCATAACAAACCAAGAAAAAAAATAAAAATCAGCGATATTTTCCATGAAATTTTTCAACCTCTTTCATAAACTTACCATCACGCCGTTTCCCCACAGGGGTAGGCAGATATGACGGACCGCCACACAGTCCTTGCCTCATTCACATTCATACATCGTCCCAATTTTTATTTTTTTTACGTGAATACCGCACAAGAGTCTTAACTGCTCCCAAGCGTCTAGAGCCAGTGAGACTATGGCATATATGTATGTTGTGAGGCTGAAAGTAGTGGGGAGAGGAAGTAGATTAGGAAGGGGAAGGTTGGGAAGTATCAGGCTATTCAGATCTGGTCACCAAACACGGCTAAAACCGTTTCAAGCAACGTTTCAATTCTGAATGGTGGTCTGTCACCAAAGGGCGATACGTATAGTATCTACCACTCTGGAACGTGCAGTAAATATACTATATTTTATTTTATATCAATTAAATGTGTTATGACACATATTCATTAAATAAAATTTATTTGCGCACGCCGGGTTCAAACCCGCGACCTCTGGATTCGTAGTCGAGCATCTTACCACTCGACCATGCAGTCCGTCAAATAAATACTCTTCGCATGACCCGATTCAAATATTTGATTCACTTGATTGTGCCATGTCTTTCTCGGGCGTCCCCGACTTCTTCTTCCACTCACTTTCGCAAAATGTATTTTTTTCACACTCTTTTCCTGGTTCCTTTCTTGATCCTTTTTATTAAATTTTAAAACTCTTTTATTCACCATATTTGATAACCCAGCTTATAAGTAATAACGATAACCAGCGATAACGCCCCCTTGTAGGCGTTTGAGACTTAAAGGGGGGCAGTAGAAGATACTAGATAATACTTCTCAATATAATTAACTATGCGTTTTAATTGTTCTCATTGAAACATTCGTCTTTGAACTCAGAAATAGGATATGAGTCATATCCTATCCTTCGACTATATAATATTACAGTGTAATGATACGTTTAAATATAATCGTAGCAATAGCTGTTTCAGATTCGAAACAGATGGTAAGTAAAAAAATGGGGGGGGGGGTTCTATAAAAAAAAATATTCTCAAAGTGGGCGGTGGGCAAAATAAGGTTGAGAACCTATGGGTAAAATAAACCCATATATTGGAATGAAGTTATAACGTCTTTAAAATTCAAATTAAAATATAAATCATTTTACATCTTGGTTCGGGTAATGTTTTAGAAAGGGCCAACCTTCAATTACTATTTTTATTCAATAAAATACAAGATTTGCGTTTAGCGGCTTTTAAAGGTAATTGCGAATAAGAGAACTAGTTAATGTATAAATAAAATAAGTTAACGGCAAATCTTCTTAAAATAAACGTGTATTTGCTTTTTAGCTAACCCAACCAAACCTAACCCAAGCTAACCTTCAATAACTATTATTATCATCAATCTTAATAAAGAGCAACCTTTGCGCTTAACGGTATTTTAAGGTAATTGTGAATAAGATAACTAGTTATAATAATATGCAAATAAAATAAGTTAACCATAAATCTCTTGAGAAATATACATGTATTTGGTTTTTGCTTCTGTTTACATGTTGAGATAAAATAATTACTTGTATATACAATATAAAAAAATACTGATTGCTGATTTTTTTCAATACTTCATAAGACGACATCCTTGGTCGAGCGGTTAAAATTCTAGACAACGAATCCAGAGTTCACGGGTACAAATTTAATCGTGTGCAGGTTTCATTTTATTTTAATCAATCTGTGTTATTTCATTGTTGAGTAATATCAAAAAAATTGTACTATATTTGCGGCACGTTCCAGAGTATCACCGATCAAAATTGAAACGTTGTTTGAAATTGCTTCAGTTGTGTTTGGTGACTAGATCTGAAGAGCCAGGTTCAACCTTACTCTTACCCATATTCTTCCCTCCCCAATTCCATTCAGCCTCACAATCATACATGTTCCGGACAGTTGGGACTCTTGTGCGGTATTCGCATAATATTTTTTTATGAAAAATTGAAGGGGTAAAATTCACGTTAAAAAGTTGACGTTATTTTTATTCACACAGATGGCGTATTTTCAACAATTATTTTGAATCGGCTGCCATATTGATAGTGCGTTTTGATATTTGCCTCACCGTTATATCTTGCTCCTAACATGTCCTAAAGTATTACCTATATAATATCCATGTATCCACCCATATGTCGTGTGACCACAGTGCTAACTGCAGGGTTAAGGCCCTGATCGGTTTTTTGTGACAAATTTGGGTAGGCCCTTGGAGATAAGCCTCGTGGGCAAGAAACTCCGCTTTATTACGAGGATGTACCGTTATTGAAGGGTTTTGGGATTTATCATTTGATCCAATAAGATGGCCCGAGCATTAGAGAACCCTCGATGTCAAAATGAGGTTTTTTAGCCTCACACGTAATATACGAATGTAGGGTGGTTTTCTTTGAGTGAGGAGATTGTCATCAATTTTATGATTTGAAAAGATGTAAGTTATTTGATTTTTTTTATATTACGTGCACGAAGTCGTTTGATGGTTTGGTCGATTTGGATGTTCTTCGTTCTTAGAGGGAGTACCCAAGGGTGTAAAAGAGAGAAATGCGCTCATCTCGGTGCTTGCAATGTTTCGACAAGACCCAAACGGTAACATTGGACATTTCTAAAGCCTTTGACCGTGCTTGGCACCGAGGACTTATCAACAAACTGCCATCCTACGGACTACCCGCATCCTTGTGTGCGTGGATTGCCGATTTTTTGAGGGAGAGGTCGATTTAGACCGTTGTTGACGGTGTCACCATTTCCTCTCATTTAATCAATGCTGGCGTCCCACAGGGATCGGTTCTGTCTCCAACTTTGTTTTTGTCTTGTTCTACCGGTATTTCAATGGAATATGCTCCGAGGAACTTGCGTCATTGATCTTTTTAGCACCGGCGCACTGTCGAGAATCTCCCCGAACGCGCGCTCAACATTTGTACACGGTTGACATTCAAAACATGAGAACGGGTCGCTTCTACGACTTTACACAATATCCCCAAATAAAACGTAGGCCCTGAAGGAAATAATTTTCTGTGTGGAGTTATTGTCAATATTGTTTTGCTCTCGAACCGGTGTCTTCTCTTTCTTATTCTGGTGCCTTCTCTTATCGGAGGTTGGCTATCATCGGAAATTCTATGCCCTGCAAGTTGCACCCTAGCTCAGAGTGGTAGATACTCACAGTATCACTCTGGTGAAGGACAACTATTTAGAATCGAAACGTTGCTTAGAATGGCTTTAGCCGTGTTTGGTGACCAGATCTGAATAGCCAAGTGCTTTCCAACCTTCTTCTTCCCCATATCCTTCCCTCCCCACCACCTTCAACCTCACAACATACCCCGATTGGGAATGCCATAGTCCCAATGGATCCAGACGACTGAGAGCAGTTGGGACTCTTGTGCGGTATTCACTATAATATAAAATTTAAAAAAACCTCATAACATCTCTGCAAAGTATTTTTTGAAGCTACAAAATGCAACATTTTTCCTCTATTACGTCTAACAGCAATCTTCCTCTCCATTATCGATTGAATAATCTTGTATTTTCGGTTTTCACAATTTGACCATAGACATTTATGTTTCCTTTAAAAGCTAGTACAAAATAAAAATAATTCTTGGTTAACCGACGAAGAATTTTAAAATTATCTTTTCGTAGAAAGCAATCACTTTGTGGTTTGACATATTTAATGAAAATGGAATAATAACTTTGTATAAGACCGCAGATTTAATTTAATTTTTTATGACCGACCGGTTTCGCTTAGCCTAAGCATCATCAGGGTACAAAATAAAACTTAACAAAAAAATAACACAGTGTGTGGTTATATATACTCATACATACAGAGGGAGAACACAATATAAAATAAAATAAGAGAACACAAAGGAAACAAAATAATATCATTTAAATTATTATAAAGAAACACAGAGAAAGAGACAGAAAATATGAAATAAAAAAGGCAAAACGTCAACTGAGATCATGATAAAAGAATAATCAGAAATTTTATGAGTTTACGGGAAATATACATAATGTTGGACTACTAGACCAATTCACCTGATTATTAAGAATATGACTATTATTATTTTTTATGGCTTTCTTTATTTCTAGTGCTTCTAAATGTATGTATGAGTATATATAACAACAAACTTTATATTTTTGTTGAGCTTAATTTTGTACCCTGATGATGAGGCTAAGCGAAACCAGTCGGTCGTTAAAATTTAAATAAAATCTGTGGTCTGTAACGTAATTATTTAATTTTTATTCAGTTCTTTTCGTTTTCTAATCTCTACCGACTAGAACTTTTTTGTGGCATAGAACTTTTGTCGATTTGTTAGTACTTTACAAAAAAATCTCCTTCGTGGAATTTTTCTGGCACCAGGAACCGGTTCCAAAAAGAACTGGATAAATAACCGGTTCCTCACCGATCACCGGTAACTGAAACCGCAGGTACACCCAATTCTGATATCGACCATCTCTAATTTTTAGTGATCACGTTTAATTGTTAGCGTATCGTTTTGATTTAATTTCAATTTTATCTAATATTTACCAAACTTAGAGCGATCACACAATCAACTCACGTTCCCACATTCAAAATTACGATGATATTTAATTATGTTCTTATACACGGCAACGTGAGTTCACACGAAGTTCAGTATTACCCAGGCCCAGGTATAGCGAGATTGAAAGCGGGTGGGGGCGAAAGGGGAGCAGTAGACGGGGGTAAGGGGGATTACCGCAAACGATTTGCCGCCAAAACTGATAAAACCATTCCGTTACGCTTTCGAGTCACGTCCGTTAGAACGCTGGTCGCTATCCGTTAGGCGGCGTTACACGGCGCTGCGGTGGACTAACGGCGGATAACGGCGCCGAAAGAAAAACAGAAAGCGGCAATTGATACGAATGATTCTTTATTCAAATGATTGTTTCATTTGATTAGAAATATATTTTTATAATTAATAATTTCCTGGTATTGTTTTTAAGACCGCAGGGTTTGTTTTCGGAGAAGGCTGGCTTAATCACGATTGTTCTAGACTGTATGGCAAGAAGTTAACACAAAGCAGCTTTGCATGTATACATTTTTTCCTATTCTTCTCAACTATTTAACGTGATAAGAAGATATAAATGCAACAAAAAATCATTCTTGACTTTAATTTGCATGAATTTAGACAAAAAAAATTATACAGCAAACTTCTTTATTTTTTTAACCTGAATAATCTTCAATACAAATTTGTCTTCCATTTCTTTGCACTGCCAAGTGCCATGTGTATTTAAAAAAAAACATTCAGAAATGGAACTAAATAAAATTTTCCTATTAGCATATTTTACTGGACTGTCTAACTAACCAATATGCCATTTTTATGCAGAAACAAATGCGGCGTTGTGACCGCTCTGAAAGAACTGCTTCAAAGAACTACTTCTTTTGGCAGCAGTTCCTACTTTATTCATTGCATTACTTTTTGCATTGAACAAATACTTCAATTAAAGTTGGTAGTTCATTTTAGCGTTCTGACTGCTCCGTGTAAACTATATCATTTTGCGGTAGTTCAAACTTCATTCGTTTAATTGTACAAATACTTCAATGGAAGTTTGATTACAAAAAACTACTTCAATTTGCAGCAGTTCAGTTGTGAAGTTGAGCTTCAAAGCCTATAAAGAAGTACTTCAATTAAAGTTCGACTACAAAGAAGTACTTCGATCTAAAGGAACGTGTTTTTCTGGGAGTTCTTTTCGTTTTAAAATCTCTTTGTTTTGGCGAGGGACCAGTTCCAGTTCTTTTCGTTTTTAAATCTCTACCGACTAGCACAATGACCGGATTAATTCAAATCTCTTTTTTGCGAGTTTGACTTCAATTGAATTATTCACTGTGAAGGGTTCATTTTAAAGAACTAGCAATTCGTGAAGCATTCACAAAACATTGAAGTTTTTCCCAACGCTAGAAAATAGCCTTCTTTTTTACTATACATGTTTTATGTGAGTAGTGGGAAGTACCTGGATATTCCTTATTTGGTTACTAAACACGGCTTAAGCCGTTCATTTCAATCAACGTTTCGATACTAAATGGTGGTCACCAGGGTAAAACCACTCTGGAACGTGCTGCAAACATATTACATATTATTTTTAAGTATTAGAACTTGAAATTACTGTTCTGCCCTCTATGATGTACTATCACAAATCATGATCAGCGTGACATTGACGTGCAATGAATGAGGATGTTTTTAATCTAGGAAAACACATGATAAGATATAGTAATAGAAAATAGTTATGTATTTTCACTTTTCACTATGTAGTATTAGGCAATACATTCCGAACATGTATACCATACTTTGTAGTGTTTGTTAGAGATATGTTAAATTTATTGTTATATGGTGATGTCTTGATTGTAAAGGGGTTTGACGATAGTGTGCGTTGATTAATGAGTCGTTTGTACGGTGGTGCTAATGACTTCATATTTGGGAAAGACCTTGATTGAAAGAATTCTTGTTTCCGAATAAATATCCCTGACACTAGTGTTCCGTAGAAGACCAAGGATATTTCTGAAAGCTCTGTTTCGGACCACTTGCAGGCCAGCTTCTATTTTCTTAGACGCAAAGTCCCAGATACAGCAGAGACAGGATAGATGCGAGTGTACCACGGCACATCGTCACCCATTTTTTCAAATTGATACGTGGATGTTTCGAAAACTTGACTATCATGGAGAGCATCAACTTTTATGTTCCCGATCTTAGAGTATACAAGAGGTAGCCCAAGCCAAGGCAGTGAAGTCAGTTTTGGACTTGTTTTTGATGATTTTAACATGACTCGGCGCAAATGGGCGTGGCCAAGACTAAGGCTACGGTATTTATACATCCATTCATATCACATATCGACATAATGTTTTTGTGTATTCGTATAGCCACTTTTTCACAGTATTTTTATCAACAAAAATATAGCATCTAACCTAAAAAACCGTTTAGTTGTGTCAAGTTTAGTGGCAAAATAAAAAATGTGGGCGGAGTCCCGCCGTTAACCAGCTTAAGATCATTACGACAGTATTTAGAAGCCGTCCAAGAAATTTGTTGTCTCTTTCTCTCTCATGGTGTACGATGTAAAAACTCGGAAAAAGTGATTTATTACAATTTCGGATGGGTTGGGTAAAACAAATTAGCTATCCCTCCATATATTGTTACTTCAAGTTCCCGATGGTTATCGCCGTCATCGACAGCATAGATTGTTTTATCTCCCGGCCTGCAGGACTAACTTGCCAATGGTCATGCCGGTGGGGAGGGCACTCTTGCTGTTGAATCGAATCGCTTCGGATATCGACATTTTTTGCGTCAGTAAAACAGCATTTAAACAGAAAGCTTTATTGGTGCGTGCTTAACTCTTTTATATGGTATTTTGCCATATAATTTAGTTATAAAATCTTAAAAATTGAATTTCCTTTAAGTAGTCCCTGCAGCCTATATATATAACTACGAGAATACTCTTTTGATAGTTTTTTTCATATAGTTATGGACTGCCAGCCCGGCTGTGTTTTATTTAATATTACTATCGCTGGAGAGATAAACCGATATCGATGTATTGTAGGCGTGTCCGTGTACCCGAAGTAAGCTTAATTTTCCTTTACTTCTGAAGAAAATTATCAAATAATTTCTAGTATAGAAAATTTATTTTTGTGTAGAGAATCGATTTCATGATTTTACGAATTCTCTAAAACTCCCTTTTACATTATTTAGGTAGGTACCTATAAGTTTTTCTATTTTGAGTAAAAATTTGATTTCATTAGGTTGTCTGGGGCCTAGGAGTCTAAAGGTCTTATGTAAACTGGCGACATGATTTTTTTTTTCAAATTTGTGTAGACCACACTTCTAAGAATTATCTGTTCAGTGATTATTAGTCCCTTTTACGTTATTTGGGTAAGTACCTATATTAAAAATTCAAAAACATTAGATCCTGTCGGAATAAAATACCACAACGCTAGATAATTGCATAAAATGCGATGGGTCCACATTACGTAAAAGGGTACAAGTCCAAATATAATGCCTTTCCTGCCAATGCGGCCAAATCCCGCGGGACAATCGCTAGACTTTAGTACGGAGCTCCCTTTGTAGGCACAAATAAAAATCCGCTCAATGAAAATGGACTTACGCGACTAAGTCCATTGCGAAGGGAACGAGCATCTTATCTTCTGTTTATTCTTATCCTCTTTTGGAAATATATTGAACGATCTTTTGTGCATTTATTCGTTAGGTATATCGTTTACATTATCCATTGTTTTTTTCAACACACTGGCGCTGTTTTCTATTGAATTATTCAAACGCAAAGTTTTAAAAAGAGATGGGCCTATTGGAGACTTAGGATTTCGAAGCACTGAAAAAAATAATTATTATTTATTTATTCGTAAAAAACACAAACTTATAAATAAAACAATTTTTGTTGTTGTTTAAAACCACTTTTATTTTCAATATTTTGTCGACCGGTTCCGGAAGCAATCTTCCATCTTCAGGACAATATTGTCAATTTTAATATTGTCCTGAAGATGGAAAAGTGTTTCCGAAACCAGTCAACAAAATATTGAAAATAAAAGTGGTTGTAAACAAAGTTTATCTGTTTTATTTAAATGATTTATTTGTTTATTTAATTATAACAGTACATTAACCTCTGGAATGCCGGATTCCCCCAAGGTGCAATTTTCCTCGTTCCTTGCAGAATTTAATTTCGTAATAACCGACTTGTGCTTTACACAATAATGTTTTTGTCAATTGTGCTATTTTCTCAGATAATATGTTTACGTAATTTTTCAAACAGTATGTTAATGGTAAAAGTGTTTATAGAATAGTTATTTATATTAGTAGTAGTAATTACTTGTATTCGGAGAGTTGGTTTTTTCTCCTTCATGTCATTAAAAAAAGTTTGGTTATGAAATGTGATTTTTTTTTGTAGTTTTATTATAATTTTGTGTGGCTGAATACATTTTCTTCCAAATAAAAATAAAATTGCATGAAGTTTTTTTGTAATAATAAACAATAATGTCACTTTGAAAATCGTTTTATTTCTGCCGCACTGACTTAAGCAATCGTCAAATACTTATTATTCGATTTTCACAATAAGCAAACACTTTGTGGATTGGCATAGTGAATTGTATAAAAAGACACTTTGTTTGAATCCACTTTTATTAATTTGGCATAAATACGTCGACTAGTTTTGATTCTACTGAGTCTTCTTCGAGACTTTACATATACTAACCAAATAAAAAATAAATTAATTTAAATACTAATGTTAGTATATTTTATAAAATATACTAGCATTGGTATATTTTAGTCTATATTATTATATTTTAAGTTCTGAAGATGATTAAGTTGAATCGAAACTAGTCGACGTATTTATACCAAATAAAAGTGGATTCAAACAAAGTGTATTTTTATTTAATTCACTTATTACTCGACTTGTACCAAACTTACGCAATGCAAAATATCTCCATAAATTGATTATTTTGTTGACAAGCAATTACGGTTCATTTAAAAATGTGACCAACAGGTTTTACATGATAAAAACTCCTGAAAAGATAATGATAAATGCCCGGTCACTATTAGCACCTTCGGTCCACTAGAGGTTAAGCAATAATGTTAGAATTTAGAGATTGAAAGACTTAACATTATACATGTAACTAGGTGCTTTAAATTGTGTGAACTCCGTGGCCGAGTGCTTAAGATCCTTGGCCATGAATCCAGAGGTGGCGGGCTCGAAACCAGGCGTGTGAAAAAATATATTTTTATCTAATTTGTATGTGTTATTTCACATATTAGTATTATTTTTTTCTTCTTTAAAATAAAAGACAAGCATACCCGGGTTACGAATAACTTGACAATATTTGAAAAACTCCTGCTACCATCATTATGAGCGGAAGATTTTGCTGGTGCATTGATGGAGGACTAAGCCAGCAGAGGAATTGAACCCGCGATGAACGGATAGGAATCCGACGCGTTCGTCCACTCGTACCTAACTCGTACCTAACCTAACCTAACCTAACCGGTCATTATTTATAAGCATTATGTAGTTCCAAAGTGGTAAAGTATTGCCTTGGTGAAAAACCACCAATCAGAATTGATACGTTGGCGTCACTTGAAATGACAAAAGTCGTGGTTATTGTCTAGTGATCAGATCTTATATCGAGGAATTTTAGAACCTTCTTCTTCCCCATCTCCTCCCCCCTGCTGCCTTCAACATACCCCAACTGGGAATGCTTCAGTCCCAATGGCTCCGGACAGTTTTGCGGTATTCACATAAAAATTATATAAATTATAAAATCAGCAGAGAAAGGTTTTATTTGACCGTCCATTTCTGCCGATACAGTGAAATAATAATACTAATAGGGGCGGAGGGGGGGAACGGGGTCTCGGAGACTCCCCACGGGCGCGGCAATCGCAGAGGATAGTTAGGAATTGATGGAAGCGGAGGCCTAATGCGAAGGTAAAGATCAGACATAAATAAATGATGGGCATAACTTTATATTTCACCGTAAATCTAATGTCTCCCCCACCCGACGGTTGTTCTACCCGGCAGGGTCGAATCTAGACGAAACAAAGTCTTTTTAATTTATAGTTAATATGTTTTATTTTTATTATTTTAAAACAGATATTAAACCAATAACAGTGGTACAATGGAACAGTGGTAACAATGAAACAACTTTACAAATTAGCAATTTTAAATTAATAAGTTTTTTGAATTTCTGTAAATTTCGAAAAACATCTGTCCGACCATAGGGTATGCTGAACATTGCATGATTTCTGCTACGGCAGTATTTTTCAGGCACGAATAAACAGTAGCATGCCAAGAGGTATGGACGGTCGATCAAGTGGTTTATAATCTTAAAGCCTATTATCATGAGACCAGCATTGCGCCTAGTCTCTAAGTTTTGATAATTTGTCTCCTCGAGTAGTTCCATGTGATGCATGAACATGATTTTGTGAGAATAAGTAAAAAAAGATTGTAGACGTTAAGAACAAATTAAAAAAAAATGAATGAATGCCGGCGACTCGTTTCTTTATAGAATGAGTCAAAGAAACGATTAGTTCAATTAGCATCACGCTTTGTGGTTCTGTTGCTGGTTCCTCAGAGTATTGAGGAATGGAATCCATTCATTGGGAAACCAAGAAAGCAGATTTAGCTTTGTTTTAAAATTGTATTTGGTTCGGAAAAACATAAAGTTATACTAAAAAATGTCGTAGTTAATTTCTGTGGTGTTGTATTATCCAGTGAAATTTCAACTGTACATAAATATTTTTCACCAAAAGAAAGAAAAATAATTAAGAAACAATAATTACAGCAAATTCGAAAAAAATATTAAATAAAATATCATTGAAATACACAAAAAAATATAATGGGAAAAACATAATCAGAAAAAAATGAAAGTCGAATAACACTCAGCATGGGTAGAGAATCAAATACTCGAGTCAGATCATGTCAAGAGTCTTAATAAGAGAAGAAATGTTTAGACGATGTTCGAATGAGAATGAAGTAATGAATGTGTGCTAAGACAGAGTTGTGTGGCGGTTCATTCTTTCTGCCTACCCCTGCAGTGAAAAGGCGTGATGGTTGGTTAGTTAGTAGATTGAATTAAGGACGAGTAGGAAAATATCAGCGTTTGAAAAAATGTTGTGTTCAGTGTTCCTGTGTTTCGTCAGGTCAGGCATGGCAATCGATTTGTTAAAAAATGGATTATTCCTCAGACAAACTACCCTCCTTTGTATAGTATCAAGCGAGTTAATAGAGCGTTCTAGAATTCCAGTTCAGAAGAGATCAAATTCATCCATTGAAAATGCAATCCGTGTAGGGTCAGCAACTGGCCAATATTACAGAATCTGCTGGCCCTGTACAGACTGCCAGCATTCTGGTAGCCAGTGTAAATTGAACACCGATATTTGAACAAGTCTGAAACACCCATTCTAAGTATCTTAATGAAGTCTTTTTTTAGAAGAATGCTTTCATAAAAGTATACCAGACTAGTGTCTTTATTTTTTTCATATTTGTGTTGAGTTTTTGAATTGTAAAGTAAAAAATGATGGAGAAGACCTGACAAATATCGTAACACGAACCGTAAATTAAGAAGAAAAAAAAGCGAGATAAGTCTATTATTTAGTTAATTATTTCGATGTTTAGTTTTTTTACTTCTATTTAAACCCTAAAAACGTGTGATTAAATCCATTTAAAAAAAATATTTTGCCAAATGTACAAAAAATTATCAATAATTCTTAAAAATTATCTAGGTAACCTCCGTGGTCAAACGACTAAAATCCTTGACTACTAATCCAGAGGTCGCGGGTTTAAATCCCCACTCACGCAAATAAATACATATTTATTTTGTACTTGTCATTTCACATTTAATATATATGCGACATGTTACAGGGTGGTAGGTATTCTCAGTAACACCTTGAAGAAATACCACCATTCAAAATAAGAACATTGCTTAAAATGGCTTTAGCTGTGTTTGAAGACAAATTCTGAATGGCCAAGTACTTTTCCACCTTTCTCTTCTCTATCTCTTTGGCCTTCTTAATCCCTTCAACCTCATGACATAAACCAATTACGGATGCTATAGTCCTATTGGATCGGAACAATTAGGACTCTTGTATAAATTTCACATAATAAAGGTTTCTATGAACTATCAAAGAAACCGATTTTACCCCCTTTAAAATTTTTACGTAGAAAAACACAAATGCATTTAAATTGCCTCTATTAATCATAAAATTGCACAAAAACACACGTAATTACAATTTCAATGTACTTCCTTAATTGATTACCAACATTATTACCCTTGCAGAATAGCTGTTTTACCCCCGCAGGTGTAATTACCCCGAGGTTCCGAACCCATGATCTAACAGAATCGTATGTTGATAAATCTATAAAGACCCTCAGAAAAGCTTTGTATAAGATAAAAAGTCGAAGAAAAAAAAAAAATCTACATGAAAAATGATCCACCAAAGAAAAACACTACAAAAAGGTTTCGTCAAGAAAACACGAACATCTTTTGCAATAAGCAGCTCGGTGAAAATAAGATCGACAGACCTCTAACTAGTTTATAATGTGAATTAAAATCTTGTAGAACTGATCTGCAAGACTTCTAGATGCAATCTAAACCTTCACCCCTTAAATCAACTACCCCGCCAGTTTATCATCCCCCACGGCCTAGAATCCGTCTCTGACCTTCCTTCCACAACCCACTTTATTTAATAAGATATCTCTCCGCTTGTCCGTGTAATCCCGTTAAATCCCGCCAAATCCTCGGCATTCAATTCGACATGGAGGATAATATTTCCGATATAAAAGGCCAAATATTTTTCGGCAGTAAAGAAATAACGACAGATATTAATACGGATGAACGGATTTTGTCATATTTTTTTTATTTTATCTATTTTCGATTTATTGTGTTTTTAAATTCTTGGGGTGCCCGGATATTTGAAAGATGAACTACTTATAAAAAAGAAATAAACAGTATGATAGTATCTCATTTTATTTGTGTGGCATTTATTTACGGTCAATGAGTGTTTACAAACAAAATTAATATATATCAGTACATATTCACAAGTCATTATTCTTGACGGCATCCATGGTCGAGTGGTAAGACGCTCGACTACGAATCCAAAGGTCGCGGGTTCAAACCCGGCGTGCGCCAATAACTTTTATTCAATTAATATGTGTCATAACACATTTAATTCATATAAAATAATGTAAAGATCATTTGCGGCAGGTTTCCGAGTAGTAAATACTCCAAGTATCGCCCTGGTGAAAGACCACCATTAAGAATCGAAACGTTGCTTGAAATGGCTTTAGCCATTTTTGGTAACCAGATCTGAATAGCCTTCCCAACCTTCCTCTTTCCCATTTCCTTCCCCTCCTCACTACCTTCAGCCTTACAAGATACCCTTATAAAAAAAGATTTTCATTTCATGCATTATAAATCTTTAGAGTTATGGAGGAGCTATTATCTCCTATTCCCCGTCATCTAGAGTAAGGTAACTGGTAAGAATTTATTGACCGCTAGGCGGCAAAAACTGAAATTAATAATTGTGTGTGTTGGTTGTATTTTTTAGATGGGAAGTATACCTTTTTACATAAAAAAATATTTACACTTTATTCCAGCAACGAAATGTGTAACCTGTTTTTTAAATTCTTTTAAAATAATCTCTTTAGCAAAAATTGCATGTAGCAAATACAAAACAAAGAAAAAAACATTATAATTGAAGTTATTCACTTACTATGCTACATAATACGCTTCAGTATACTAGTTTTCACTTGACTAGATATTAGATTTCATTGTTCCTAAAATAAAAGTTGATGTTGCATGAAGGTTCTTTAAGAGAGCGCATGCAGCCAGGGTTAATTTTCATTTATTTATTTTTGGCTTGTACGAGTATAAAATAACAGAATAGGCAGTAGTTAACTAACTAACCATCACGCCGTTTCTACGTAGGGGTAGATAAAGATACATATACATATCTGTCTTCGTATACACTTTTTGCTTCATTTACATTCACACATCGTCTTATTCATACTCTTCTGTTATTCTGACTCTTGACATCACCCGACTTAAGTATTTGATTCTCTAGACCGTGCTATGTCTTCCTCGGGTATTCCCGGCTTCTTTTACTATTTACTTCCGTGTCAAATATTCTTCTTACACTCCTTCCTTCGTTCACTTGCTCTACATGCACAAACCATCTACGCGTTCCTTTCATAATCTTATACACTACGCGTAGATCAACCTTGCATTCTTTCCTGATATCTACATTTAAAAAAAAATGGTCAATTCATTTCAACGATTGATGCTGTACACACATTTTTAAATTCGTACTTTCACCGGTTACTTTGTAAAGTGTAATCGTTTAAGTAAAAAGTATCAAGTTCCAAATATTATTTCAACGATTAAAAAAAAACATTTGAGGTAAGATGAAATAATTTTGATACTGTTGGTGGGGTAACAGATATGAAGGTAAAAGGCCAGGAATGAAGTTGGCGAGTTAGGTTGCGAGTTTCTTTGGTATCGCGATGCTTTAAGTATTAGACGACTTTCAATATTTTACAATATTTCTTAAGCCACTTTGAACCACGACAAGGTAACAACTCCAGGAGGCCTAGCGCGAAACAATGATGTAGATTTTTTTTATCAACAATGTCGGTAAATTGGAAACGTTCCCGAACCCAACTGCAATATCGCTAAGGAGCAAATAACAACTTACGTCGACTAAACATGCTTCATTTAGTCGATGCGAACTGTCATTTGTTCGTTGCCGATCTACAGTCAGGCTCGGGAACGATTCCAAATTACCGACATTGTCGATAAAATCTATATCAATAGGTATCGGTCAAGATCCCATAGCGAACCCAGTCTCACCTCGAACAGTATCTGCATCTTTTTTTCTCTGGAAGTCTAACTTCTGAAAAAGCTGGGAGAACCGTTACTCGATGATCATAGTTTTGAAAACTTACATTTTTTAATGGGTTTAATTCTAGTAGGGCGTGGAATGGACACATAAATAAAAGAGTTTTATTCTCAAATATTTTAGTTTATTTATTTTATTTTATCTGTAACAACGGAAACAATTTGTAACAGCAGTTTGTTACGTCATATTTCCTGGACGTAAAACGGGACGTTCTGAAAGTTAACTGCTGTACCAGTGTAGCAGTTCTTCAATACAGGCTGACTTTTAACCTCACTTTTATTTTTAATTGTTTAACGATTCATTTATCACGAAAGAATGATAGAAAAGTAAAAATATCAGGTCAATTCACGTTATTATTTTTAATATTTTCGAAATAAGAAATCACTTTGTGGTATGACATATTTAATGAAAATGAAACAATAACTTTGTATTAGACCACAGATTTTATTTTTAATTTTTGTGACCGACTGGTTTCGCTTAGTCTAAACATCACCAGAACACAAAATCAAACAATATGAGGTATATTTCCTGCAAACTCATAAAATTTCTCATTATTCTTTTATCACGCTCTCAGTTGAAGTTTTGCCTCTTTTATTTCATATTATTAACATTTTTCTCTCTGTTTCTTTTTTATCATTTAATTATTATTATTTTGTTTTCTTACTGTTCTCTTATTTTATTTTTTATATTGTGTTCTCCCTCTGTATGTACGAGTATATATAACCACACACAATGTATTTTTTGATTAGTTTCATTTTGTACCCTGATGTTTACACCAAGCGAAACCGGTCGGTCATAAAATATAAAATAAAATATGTGGTCTTATACAAAGCTATTATTTCATTTTTATTATTATTTTTATTTTGACCAAATACAAATTATACTTCCCAAGACCAGACAATGTACAATAATTAATGAATTTTGTAAGACAAAGTAGCGAAAAGGAATGAAGTAGAGAGAAGATGGACGTATCTGTAAGGTTTTGTTAGAAGATTTTTCATATTTTTGAATCTGAATGGTGCTTTAGTCAAGACAATGATAGGAAAATTATAACATTGAAAAAAATTGTCAAGAATAATGCAAATCAAAATACAAAGAAGTGAAAAAAATTACCTAAAATATTAATATTTCTTGTATTTGAAAATACACATGAATCATTTAAATCAAAGAAAAACTTAAGATATTAACATTAAATTGATCGAATGCCGGTGGATTGGTGACTAGTTATGTCGTGCTTTGGTTTATTACCATTTTTGTATTTTGCAATTATTTCCTTTCAAATCAAATGTGCAAAATTGAATATTTACTGTGCTGAGGCAGAACATTCTCCACGCGCAATTGTATGTTGCAGACGCAGCGAAGCCTCGTTTACAGCGCTAACATTTAACCTACGTACAGATTAATTATAATCTAAGTTTCCTAAGCCGTATTTTAAAAAATAGGTAAATATCGTACAAGAGTTCGAACTGCTCCCTACCGTATTAAGTCAATGGAACTATAGCTTCCCCAATTGGGAATGTTGTGAAGCTGAATGTTGTGGAGAAGGGGATGAGATTTTAGTTCACTTTCATTTGTGTTTTTTTTCATTTTGAATACCGCACAAGAGTCTCAACTACTACAAACCGTCTGGAGCCAGCCAGACTATAGCATCCCCAATTTATTGAGGTATGTTGTAAGGCTGAAGGTAGTGGAAAAGAGAAGGAGATGGGGAAGAGAAAGGTTTGGAAGTACCTGTCTATTCGGATCTGGTCATCAAACACGGCTAAAGCTATTTTAAGCAATGTTTCGATTTCGATTCTGAATAGTGGTTTTTTACAAAATTTCGCAAATATTCTAATTGTGAAATAATAAAAATTAATTGAATAAAATTTATTTGCGCATACTGGGTTTTAAACCCGTGATCTCTGGATTTGTAGCCGAGGATCTTAAGTATTCTACCACGGAGGCCATCGCCTGGTACAGTAATAAATTAACTATTTTTAAAAGTTGGAATAAAACAAAAGCTCCCTGTATGCGCGGGGTGGCCAAGACAATACGGAGTTATTTAACGCCGGTCGTTTCGTCTCGGCCGCTATCAAAACCCAATAAAAGCATATCTCCCCGCACTTCCGAGATTAAGCAGTTGCTACCGTGCTGTGGGCATGTGCTAAAGCGCCGCACTGTGTCATATCTGGGATGCGAGCTTATTCATAATGTATGGCTCGGTCTATGCTCAATATTAGGCAAGACCATTATTCATTATAGGAACTTCGAATAAAATAGCAAATTATATTATGCGTGGTCATTGTTCATTGCAGGAGCTTGATATAGTACATAATAATATGCGTGGTCATTGTTCATTGCAGGAGCTTGATATAGTACATAATAATATGCGTGGTCATTGTTCATTGCAGGAGCTTGATATAATATTCGAGTAGCACATAATATTATGCGTGTTCATTGTTCATTGCAGCAACTTGATATAATGTAGCATATAATATTATGCGTGTTCATTGTTCGTTGCAGGAGCTTGATATAAAATAGCACACAACATACCCTATTTGGGGAAACCATAGTCTCACTGGCTCTAGACGGTTGGAAGCAGTTGAGACTCTTGTGCGGTATTCATATAAAAAAGCGAAACCAGTTGGCGTTAAAACATAATAAATTCGTGGCTTAAAACGAAGAGTTCCTTTATTTTAATGAAAAAAAAGTTAAATATTTCAACAGTTGAACAACTGACTGACCTCGAAAACTGTTCATTTCAGATATACGAGTATTTCTACCAAAGTTGATATCTTGATAATATTTGAGGGTTGGCGTACGTGATGATATTATTTTATATCCGAAAAAGATGACCGATAAAAGTTAAAACATGCAAAGAGCGTCATAACCCGAGTAGTATTCAATCGACCTTCCCGAATATGGTTGCGGCACAGAGCCGGCGTAACGCCGGGAGAACTTTTATTGCCATTATAAAAAATGTTTTCGCCAATCGCGCCACGAAGCTCGCCCGCCCGCGGTCATCCGGGTTTATTAGGCAAGCGGGAGAGGGCGGTTCACGCTTTCCCTCACTTTTTACTGTCATGTTGGCAGGGCTGCCGACTCTCTGATTCGAACCCGAAACGGTTCCGGGTCAAAGGCGATTTGAGGGTGTGGTGAATAAAAATTATGAGAATGGGGGGAAAATACCTGGAATGAGACAATCGAAAGGAACATATTGTCGCTGGAGAGGCAAAAGGCGTTAAGGCGACAATTTGCTGAAAATTTAGTTAAACATGCAGGTTTGATCAGTTTATTTTTCTGAATCGAATGCTCTTGAAGACTTTTGGGGTCATTCAGCCATCTAAAATATATTTACCATTTGGGAGAAGGTTTGATTGAAGCACAAGTTCTGGACTTTTTTAGCTTTTTGTCGCTTCAGGTAACTTAGTGAGGGCATTGAGTCAACTTTTTTTCAAAATCCAACCAGGTACTGAAGACTTATGAATTTTGTTGTGAAACAAACAATTTATAAATTTTATTGTAAACTTCTTAAAATGGTGCTTAGCCCTTTCACCTTTCCAGCAAAGATATATATATATACATATATATTTGTTCATATATATGAACAAACAACTAAATATATATATATTTTATAACTTCAAAACATATTTAAAAAAATACACTAACACACGTCACTCTAACACAAATGATCTTGGAGATGACTCGCCTGGTGATGTTTTCACAAAATTATAACACATTTGTTCTTCATTTTCACGCTTACCGTAAACTCCACAATTTGGCACACAACTTTGGAACTAGTAAGAAATAAGACACCTTTACCTCAGCAAAAAACATGCAGCTGTTGGGAGTGGAAAGCACCTATAGCTGTAGGACGACCCCGTGGTCGAGCGGTTAAATCCTCGAATACGAATCCAGAGGTCGCGGATTCAAATGTTGGCCTGCAGAAATAAATTTAATTTGATTTGCGTATCAGGGAACTACTTACTAGGCAATTTTTTATTTGCATAAATTTGAAGCTGGAGAAATACCACCATTCAGAATAGTAACTCTGTTTGAAATGGCTTTAGACGTGTTTGGTGACCATATCTGAATAGCCAAGTACTTTTCAAACTTCCTCTTCCCCATCTTTTTCCTTTCCCCATTATCTTCAGCCTCACAAAATACCCCGATTGAAGATTCCATAGTCTCACTGGCTCTAGACGTTTGGGGGCAGTTGGGATTTTTGTGCGATATTAACTAAACCAACATTAAAAAAATCGATGTATTGAACATTTTTTTATTTTTTTAATAAATATTATAAAATTTCCTAGGTGGCAGCCCTAGGTTAATAGCTTCACATCCAAGACAGGACATTGCGACGTCACCAAAGCGTGGTGACATCTATCGACGCGATGAAAAGCTCCAAGTTGAAATGGCGGCAATATTATTGGCTTTGTCAAAGCGAGAACGAGCCAACCCTTATTTACTCCGGCGTGGCTCGTCGTGACAGGCTCTTTTTGTGTTTTCTCTCGGATGGGGGCAAGGATGTCTTACATCATAACTTTTACCGTTTATGGAAGGAGGAATTTCGTTGAGGCAGTAGTAAGAATGGATTGTTATTTGTACGATTCAGATTTTTAATCCTGGCTGTCAAAAAAATTGTTTGCTTTGAACATTAATGTTCACATAAAAAAATGAGGTTCAAATCTTAAACAACCTGCAATATTGCATAGCAATTACTATTTTGATTACGTAGTAATGCGTTTCGATGAAATTTAAAATGTGTAATCATTTATTTATTTACAAACTAACGGACTAAAGTTTAATTACAAAAAGTACAAAACACGAAATGGGAAAAAAAGCAACAAAGAAGGAACAGCACATACATCATATTAAATGAAGCAATGATAAAATAGGACAAAATAAATACAAGAAAGAATATTCACATCAAAGCCAAGGTCAAGTCAAAGTTTTGGTAAAGTCGTAAAGAATGACAAATATCATTTAGACTGCTACCAATTTTTTTAAGATCATGGCTTGAATTAAGTTTAACAAGTCTTGACATTCTGGACAGTGGGGAATGATACCCACAATTAGTAGAGTGATGATTGATATAATAATAACAATATTATAATAATTCGTATAGCACCGATTTGTGAAAAATCACCTCAAGACGCTGTAAAATTCTTAATTCCTAGGCTCCATCTTATTATTAACTACATATAGTCTATGGAATATTAATATTTATTCATATTATGTACAGAGATTATATATAGGTACATACTTATCAGGAAGGTCACTTCAGATAAATAAATTAATTTACTTATAGTTGATGAAAGATACAGTTTTGTATTCGGAGGATACTATCCTTACTAACTAACTAATCATTACGCCGGACTCAAGTATTTTGTTTTTTTTTTAAGAAAGATAAACATTCCCGAGCTACGAATAACCAGACAATATTTGAATTCCTCCTACTGTTATCATAATAAGCGGAATATGTTGCTTGTGTAATGATGGAGGACTTAGCTAGCAGAGGAATTAAACTAACAATGCCCGAGTGGGAATTTGACGCGTTTGTCCATTCAGCTACCAACAGGTCTATTTGATTATCCGTGTCTTCCTCGGGCGTCCCTGACATCTTCCTCCATTCACTTTCGCGTCATATATTAATTTCACACTCCTTTATTCATTTATTCGCTCTACATGCTCAAACAATCTAAGGGTCCCTTTCTTGGTCCTATTATTTACGCTTAAATCAGCCTTTCATTCTTTTCGGATATCCACATTTTTAAAACGGTCATACATGGTTTTACGCACATATGCCTCAAGGATCTCATTTCTACAGCATGCAGAGGACACGATAATGGCAAAATTATTGTTGGTACAGCTTTATACTAAAAAAATACGTCCTCTTGTGAATCTCTTCTCCCCCCTACCTTACCCATCTGTGTTATTGCTTTAGCCTTAGAATTGGGTTGTCTTTGTTTACTTTAAATATGACAAAAGTAGTGCGATTTTGATTAAAATATGAACAGAAAAAACTCCGAAGAGGCCAACCACTTTCTTTCCATTATCATATATATTTTTGTCTGTACTCTTTTAATCTTTCCTAGACTTTGTATCTGTTGTGGCAGTTTTTAGAGTATCACTTTCATGTATTACTATTCTATCTTCGGTATCCCAATCGCTTTCTTCCATATTGTTTTTATCATAGGCCAGTTTTTGTAGATTTCGTTTTTCGGGTTTTACACAAAATTCATCTAACGGTGATTGCGTCATCACCTCTTTCTTCATACTGAAGGGTTTTATTTTATATGTCCTTTCACTTTTTGATAAATTAACAGTTTGTTTTTCATTTTCTATAAAGCAAATTGTTACATTTGAAACAATATCTTATTTAAATTAAATAAAATATCTTGATACAATATTCATTAGCATTTCATTTAAATCGAAAATTTCAATGCAGTTATTAATCCACTATATTTTTTTAAGCAAATTCTTTCTGAGCTTCTTTAATAAGCTCTGCCAATTTATAATTTTGAAACTTTTAATTCCTGGTGGAACTCCATTTTACTGATTTTAAAAATACCAAATTTTTTACTTTTATATATACAGTCAAACTTGGTTATAACGAGCGCGAATGGACCAACCAAATTTGCTCCTTATAGCCATTACTCGTTATAAACGTAGGTAAGTAAAAAAGTACCTACCTACCAATATCGATATTTACACCGGGGTATGAAAGCTTGCATATTATAGAGCAACACTTGTTTATTACGAAAATCACGCTTAACTAACTACGAAATAATTACACTAATAATAATATTAAAATGTACGCACAGTACTGGATAGCAATGTTTCTTAGGGCGACAACTATCAGGGATTACAAACCCTCCTTAACGTGATTTGCGGAAAGTCCGCCGGCGTGCAAGACGAACGGCTTTCTTTGTCTTGTTTATGACATGATTTGACTCTTTCGAGAATTGTGTTTTTTTCTCATACCCGTGCGCATTATGTTGACAATATTATTTGGACGTTATATCAGTGAAGCGACTTTGTTATAACCCCACACCATTGTATAAAAATAAGCCGAACCAACATATCACGGTTATAATTGCTCATTATAACCGTGACCTCGCTATTACCGTGATCGTTATAACCAAGTTCGACTGTACATTAAAAAAAAAACAACAACAATCGCATCTAACGCATCCGATGTAACCTGTCTCCCAAGAGGTAATAAAACTACCCGAATGTATTTTTGAAAGTTATTGTAAAGCCACCTCTGTCAACAATAAAACCGAACCTAAAGTTACAGATGTTCACTAAGATACTCTAGCGTCCATTCCGGACACTAATAGTATATATGCTATTGATTTCCTTAAAATTGCACCAGTCTGAAGATGCTTATCATGAGGCGAAACTAAAAAAAAAAATTAAATGATATAATAATAAAAAAAATAAAAAAATAATGGTATAAAGTAAAAAAAATGGAATTATTAAAATCAGCTCTGAAAATGTTTACTTCTTCCTGGGTTAGAAATTTTTCAATGTGGGGTGAAGCGTATTTATTAACTATTTTAATTTGGCGTTATGGTACGATATGGCTTAAATTATTTAATAAAATAGTAAACAAATTATACAATTATGAATATTATTAAGTTTTAATACATTTTGCATTCAGATAAATTTGACCTGCATAGATATTCCATGCAATAATATCTATGCAAATTTCATGACGTCAGAGCTCATTGTACCACTGTAGTGTTTTGCAGCTTCAGAAGCAATCAAAACAGATTTCTTGCTGTGCATCTAAGATTATCACTCTATATTACTTTATGATTATTGAAAACCTGTATAAAATTCTGTTAATTCATTAATTAAAATTAATGAATTAACAGAATTAAAGTAGTAACTGAAAAGAATTTGATTTGCAGAGAATAATATTGCATTTGCTAAAATAAAATATAAAAAACACAAACAAAACTAATTAAAAACCTTCTCTTTGCTTCCTTCTGCAATCTGAAAATCGAAGAAAGCTTTTATACGTTCAAAACAAAAATAAAAATAATTTATTGTCTTGACTTTTGCACCTTCACGGTACTGAAAGTAATACGGTCGACAGGTGTGTGTTTCATATTAAAAATGTATTCGTACAGTTACTTAAAAGCAATTCTCTCCGTTGCAGCGCTCTGCGCCAGTGGACAAGTACCAATATTTTAACTGACTTTCTTGGGGATTTCAAATAGCGTCTGCAACGGAACAGCGCTATTGTTTTATTTTACTGAGTATTATTTGTAATGCTTTTTTTTAATAAAACAACGATTTGAATAATCTTTTGAAGTTTTTTGTGATGAATCAGACAACAGTTACAGTGATTAAAACCGGTGGTCTAATTAAACTTCAAAACACCTTTTGGAGAATATTATATAAAATGAGAATGGAAAAGGTGAAGGTTAAAGCGAATACCTTTGGTTCTGGCCCAGGAGTTATTTTTACTGTACAAAGGATCAAACTATGTTAAGTCAGCCGCTAGCCATGACTTCGGTCTTCGTGGTTGAGTGGTAAGAAGCTCGACTTCGAATCGAAAGGACAAACAATTTTTATTTAATTAATGTGTCACAACACATTTAATTCATATAAAATAATAAATAGTATATTTGCGGCACGTTCCAGAGTGTAGATGCCCAGGTGAAAGATCACCATTCAGAATCAAAACGTAGCTTGAAATGGCTTTGACCGTGTTAGGTGACTAGATCTGAAAAAAACTCCTCATCTCCTTCCCCTCGCTACTACTTTCAGCCTCAGAACACACCGCAATTGGGGATACCATAATATCACTGGCTCTAGACGGTTGGGATAGGTTGGAACTCTTGTGCGGTGTCCACTAAAATTAAAAAAAATACAGAAAATAGACATAAAAATGTATCAGTGATAAAACCCGTTAGTCTAATCAAACTAAATTCACCTTTTGGAGAATATTATATAAACTGAGAAAGGGAAAGGTGAAGGTTAAAGTGATTACCTTTGGTTGATTAAATTAGGTGTATAACTTTGCACATCGATTCAGAGTATAAAACTCACCATTATTTATTTATCACTATTACTTATGTTATAAGGATTCATGTTGTTGACCAGATCTGTATAGCCAGGCATATTCCATCCAACAAGCGACATATTTGAAAGCAAAATCAATAGTGAGAAAGGTTTTTTTATTTATTAATTTCAACAAACTTTGTCCTTTGCCCGTTCATTTATTATGGTTAAAGTTTGCGAAAGAAAGATTCTTGAAAATAAAAATTATCTCCACGACTTTGAAGAAACTTCACGACAAGAAACATCATTATTGACTGAGATACTCCGGTGTTTAAAGTGTGTGTAAGTTTTCTCATAGTCCTGTTAGTGGGCCAGCCGAGACAGTCGAAATGAAACTTTCAACTCTAAACTTTGATCTCTTGGGAAAAAATGAAATGATAAGAATCTACCGTTGAAATAAGAGCAACGGATGGGTCTTCTACAAGAACATGACTAAATGATCAACTTTGCTAGAAAATGGGGTATTTTTATAAATTAGGGATTCTGTTAAAAACGCGTGGAGTATTTAAAGATAATTTTTCTAATTGTGATCATTTCAATAATCTAATTTATATACGCTAAACGCCTTACAATGAAAACCCTATCCGAGTAAGTAAGATAAATATTAAGGTGTCATTATTATACTATTCGATTATTCATTTGATAAAATTGAATTGGGTGAATGCAGGAAACTCCATTAATGGAGGACTGAACGCTGTTGGGGCAAATAAGAAATTGTCCAAAGAAGCGAAGCTAGCAGTCCACAATGGAGTGCTTATACCAACCCTGATGTATGGCAGTGAGGCATGGAACTGGCAGAGGAAGGATGAAAGTAGACTAAATGCTGTGGAAATGAGATCTTTGAGACGGATGTGCGGTAAAACCATGTATGACCGTATTACAAATGTGGATATCCGGAAAGAATGCAAGGCTGATGTGAGCGTAATGGATAGGATCAAGAAATGGACGCTTAGATGGTTTGGGCATGTAGAGCGAATGAACGAAGAAAGGAGTGTGAAAAGAATATATTATGCGAAAGTGAATGGAAGAAGAAGTCGAGGACGCCCGAGAAAGACATGGCACGATCAAGTAAATCAAATACTTGAATCGGGTCATGTGAAGAGTCAGAATAACAGAAGAGTATGTATGAGACGATGTATGAATGTAAATGAAGCAAGAAGTGTGTGCCAAGACACAGTTGTATGGCGGTCCGTCCTCTCTGCCTACCCCTGCAGGGAAACGGCGTGATGGTTAGTTAGTTAGTTAGTTGGTTAAAATTGAACAGTTATTGAAAATGTCTTCTTTAGAAAAGCGCAGGAAAGACTTTGATTTAATTTTCATTTACAAAATTATAAATTGTTTTATTAACTCACCTTCTCTGTTGCAACTTATCCAGTTCAACATTCCTTGCCGTAGACTCAGAAACAATGAATTGCTGTTCCTCAATCATCACTATACTAATTATGGGTATAATTCTCCAATGTCCAGAATGTCAAGACTTTTTAACTCAAGCCATGGTCTTGAAATTTTTGGTAGCAGTCTAAATGATTTTCGTCATTCTTTACGACTCTACCAAAACTTTGATTAGACTATGGCTTGAATGTTCTCTCTTATGTTTATTTTGTCTAATTTTTGTAATCGCTTCATTCATTATTATGTATATGCTATTCTTTTTTTCATTTCGTGTTTTATGTCTAATTTGTAATTGGACTTTAGTTCGTTAATTTATAAATAAATAAATAAGGTAGATATTTTGATAATAAAAAATTAAAACAGAGAAATTAGTGATTTTATAGTAGGACGTTATTTGAAGAAACACTACAACTTTGTGTATCTTAATTTATTTGTGCAAAAATGCTAACTGGTTTCGGCAAACCATTCATTCTTCAGGGTAGAAAGATTAACTTAATATATTGTCGCTGGAAAGGCAAAAAGGGTTAAGTGACAACTTGGTAAAAAATGAGTTAAATATGCAGTTTTGATCAGTTTTTTTTTCTACATCGACGGCTCTGATTCTCATTTGATTCTGAAGACTTTTGTGGCCCTTCAGTCATCTAAAATATATTTACCGTTTGGGAGAAGATTTGACCCAAGCGAGACAAGTTTGGTACATTTTTAGGTTTTCGTCACTTCGGGTACTTCAGTGAGAGCATTGAGTTACCAGAGTTAACTTTGTATATCAAAATCCAACCAGGTACTGAAAATTTTAAATTGCTCTGGCGAAAACTTCCTAAAATGGCGCTTCAATCCTTTTGCCTTTCCGGCGACGATGTTGTACTAATTGGGTAAAAGATACAAACATAATTAAGAGGTGATAAAGGAAGAGGTAAGAGAGACAAATGCAAAGATATTTCATAGCTCCATAACTCAAGATGTAAAACACTTTGCGAGGTAAAAATAGACTTGCAGTACTAATTTTATGACACGACATCTCACCATTCGAGAGATTTTCCGCTTCAGAAAGCCTAAATCAGTGTTAAAGATGTACAGTTATCTCGTCAGTGATATTCGTTTTCCACTGTAATGTATTCAGTTAGAACCGAATTTCTTTTTTTACATATTTGTAAAAAGCATTTACTTTGTGGCTTGCCATATTTATAAATAAAACACATAAACTTTGTTTATAACCACTTTATTATTTAATATCACGTCTACCGGTTTCAAAAGTACCCTTTCATCATCAGGACAATATTAAATACTTTATTTACGCTTATTTTATTTTATAATGACGGCCTCCATGGGCGAGTGGTAAGACGCTCGACTACGAATCCAAAGGTCGCTTGTTCAAACCCGGCGTGCGCTAATAACTTTTATTTGATTAATATGTGTCATAACACATATAATTCATATTAAAATAATAAAAAAGTATATTTGCGGCACGTTACAGAGTGGTAGATACTATAAGTATCGCCCTGGTGAAAGACCACCATTCAGAATCGAAACGTTGCTTGAAATGGCTTTAACCGTTTTTGGTGACCAGATCTGAACAGCTAAGTACTTTCCAACCTTCCTCTTTTCAATCTCGTTCCCCTCTCACTACCTTCAGACTCACAACATACCCTATTTGAGGATGACATAGTCACACTGGCTCTAGACGGTTGGGAGCAGTTGAGACTCTTGTGCGGTGTTCATATAAAAAAATAAAAAAAAGTAATGGGACAAATAAATAAATTTTCTGCTTTGTTTATTTATTTTAATTTCTGCACTTTTATGGGCTTTTACATAACTATGCAGTAGATAATATAAAACAATAGTGATACAGAAATAAAATGGAGTAAATGATTAGCACACAAAACATAAATAACTTACTAGAGATATATATTTTGGGAAAGACCAACCTTTTAAAAAATGCTGCATCGATCTTATAAGTATAGAATTATAACTATTATATTGACAAGTTTCCGGGGCTTTTTACAGAAGCTTTCACGTTTCTTAAAAATGCTGAGGAAACTTTCAAATTATTTCTGGAGATGTGAGTTCAAAAAGAACTCCATCTTGCAGTGTAGAGGTAACAGAAGAGCTGGAGTCCGGAGAAAATTGTTTTGAATAAATTTGCCGTAAAACCGTTAATGGCTGGTGTTATTCCTTGAATTCCGTAACATCTAGGAAAACCTAGGTAATTGCTTTAAATTATTTAAAAAAAATTAACACATAAAAATGGAGCGTGCTAAATTAATAATAAGTTTACTACCCGGTTCTGTTCGAGACGTTGATTATATAAAGGTTTTTAAAAAATTAATACCGCACAAGAGTCCCAACTGCTCCCAACCGTCTAGAGAAAGTGGGACTTTGGCATCCCCAATCGGCGTATGTTGTGAGGCTTAAAGTAGTAGGGGAGGGAATGAGATGTGAAGATGAAGGTTGAGAAATACCAGGCTATTCAGATCTGTTCACCAAACACGGCTAAAAACATTTCAAGCAACGTTTCGATTCTGAATGGTGGTCTTTCACCAGGGCAATACTTCGAGTATCTACCACTCTGGAACGTGCCGCAAATATATTTTATATTATTTTATGTGATTTAAATGTGACACATATTCATCAAATTAAATTTATTTGTGCACGCCTGGTTTGAACGCGCGACCTTTGAATTCGTAGTCGAGCGTCTTGCCACTCGGCCACGGAGGCCGTCATATTTTATATTTATATTTTAGTACTGCATATTTATTAATTATTCTTAACAAACGGATTGCAATCTTTGGAGCACAGACGTCATTTGGGAATGCTGTCCTTGTTCTACCGGTATTTCAATGGAAGATGCTCCGAGGAACTTGCGTCATTGATCCTTTTGGCACCGGTGCATAGTTCTGAAACTCGCAAAAAGCGTCGCCAACATTTGTACACGGTTGAAATTCGATACATGAGAACGGGTAGCTTTTACGATTCGTTTTTATGTTCAACAGCTCGGCTGTAGAACGATTTATCAGCTTCCGTGTTTCATTCCTTCTTAAACATGGGCCTCTTCAAAAACAAGGTTCACTCCTTCCTTTCCTCGAAAAGATCCTCCACACAGCATCCTTAAAGATGACATGGGTTTTGAGGGAAATTCTTTCTCTCAAGGTTTCCTGTGTGGAGTTAATGTAAAAAAACACGGTTAAATGGAAAATTCCAAGCTCCACAGCTCACAATGGAAGTATTTTTGCCACCGGAAAATAGTTGAATTGACCTAGATAAATATGACAGTAAATGATTTTCATGATGCCTAAGCTCACCTTTCGGGTGTTATTTTCGCTTCAGGCAAAGAGTTTTTATACTTTACAGTTAAAGTTGATCATACCTTTATCATAAATCTGTCAAGGGGTACACAGAGGAGATGTAGCACTATAAATCACATTCTTTATTCACGACTCCTATTTAAAATTTTATAAAAGTCACCACAGACATAAATGCTTGTTCTTTGAAAATCACGTATAAATCGACTGAGGAAAATGAGGGCATTTGAACGGAATACAAAATAAATGTAAGCGCAATGGATAAGATGAAGGGAGGAATGCTTTTCTGGATTTGACATGTAGAGTGGAAGGATAGAGAAAGATAAGGAAGGAGAGTAAATGACAAGTGGGTGCTTGTGCCTTGATAAAACTATGTGTGGCCAAATTAACAAATAGGAGATCTGAAAAGGAATGCACGACCGACGTAAAGGTGATTAACAAGATTGAGAGAAGGACGTTTTGATGACTTAGACATCTTGAGTGGAAGAACGGAGAAATGATTGTGAGGAGACTAACTAACAAATTGATACGCACTTGGTTGTGGGAAGAAGTTAAAGACTTCCTGGAGAGACATGGATCGATCAAGTAAATAAAATATAATGTAGCAAAAGTGTCAATAAATAGAAATCGTAACAGAAAAGCACGATTATAAATGGACATAGTTATGCACAAACATCCAACCCCAAAAAGATGAAACTGAGAAAAAGGCGTTTGAAAATATGACGATAAAAAAGCATTAATATGTGTAATCGGCATTTGTAAAGTGAATATCAGTGTTTTTTGTTCATGAGCATTTATATTAATAGATAATTTATAATATATGAATGTGTTTATTAAAAAATGTATTTCTTATGTTATGCTACATTTTATAATTTTATTAAACTTCAATTTAAGTCAAAATGTGGATTATTAAACAACAACAAAAATTACCAAAAATCTATTGCATTTGGAGCTTGGATATTTTCAGCAGATATAAATCTCGTATTTATTTTTAGAAAAACATGTAAAACTCGATTTTGGCAAATTGTTGGTTGGATGCTTTCTGCATAACTACGTCAAATTAAAACACGTGGTTTGATTCACGTTTTAAGAAAAGTGTGAATTAACGTGGCTGAAAAGTATGTCATAAGATAAGTGTTGTAAGTTGTAAGTGATTTTTGTCTACCACTCGTACAAAGCGCCCTTGAGGTGATTTTTCCACAAAAACGGCGCTATAGAAGTTATCCATTTATTATTATTATTATTATTATTATTATTATGATATTCTCGATAAACAAAACTTTTTATTAATTAGTAAAAGAATCTTTACAATCTTCAAAGAAAAGAAAATGACACAGAAAATAAAAAGAAGTTTGGGTTGTGAAATAAATATTTAATTTTTTAATTAACAGTACCCAAATATTTTTTCGACTTTTCTTGGAGCGCTACGCTTTGGTTGTTTATGAAAACTAAATAAAATATTTGGTTCAATTTTTCAGTGGGTCGGAAAATTGGAATATCCGGAATTGTAAGTTTCAGAAATCCAGAGCGAATTAAATGCACATTGCGCGAAGAGGCTGTAAAATATAAGGTTCTGACGACGTGACTCGATTTTTTTATTTTTTAAAACATCTAAAAATATTTTGTACATATGGGGTCACACAAATATTTAAATGCATAATATGTCTTACCTCATAGAATTATGTTATCATTTTATAAAACATTATATTTTAAAATCACTTGACTTAAAATTTTGTTTGTACAAAATCAAAAAAATATTAGTTGCTTTAAAATATAGAATAGACAATAATCGTCCGAGAAAATATATTTTCGGTAGGTATTTAATTATTTGAATGTATTTGAAAAGATTATTCTTGATTATTTGATTGATTGTTTTCTTAACACATTCATAAGTTTTAAATTAAAAAATGTCACACACGAAGATAAGATATAGATTCCTTGTTTATGAATGCACTTATTATTGTTTATAGTTGTTTATATAATTATTAATTGACTTTGAAAAATGATTTGAAAAACAACAACAAAAATGCCTCTGACGTCATCCTATACCGTTCGCGACGCCATTGCGAAATACTGTGGTAAGATCGGCTACTATTGTGACGTCATTTGCTGAACACCTCAAATTAAGTCTGTTTTAAGAGAGAATTAAATAAAAAGTAGAACATTAAATAAATAGATGGTGAATCTTGTAAATAAAAATTTACTGTGCTTAGGTTGAAGGGGTTTTTCCACATTTTTGTGCAAGCAAACTTAGGTCTAGTGGTTTGAACCACTGTCAAATTTTGCACTGTCGCAAATTGATGATTAGCGCCATCATCATTTTTTTAGCGTTACCACTTCAAAAAATCGTCCCCGCTAACCACCGACTCTCGGCCTGTTTCAGCATTTGACACAATTATGATCAGATGTCAAGCATGACAGCATGACCGCTGGTTCTTTTTTTATGTTCGTGGAATAAAATGCAGTCGAAATGATTGGAATTCTTCATAGCGACATTTTTCTGCCTAGGACAAACAGCTAAATATCGTCGCTGGAAAAGCAAAAGAGCGTAAACGACACTTTGGTCAAAAATGGGTAAAATATGCAGTTTTGTTCAGTTTTTTTTCTGCATCTGACTCTCGTTTGATTCTGAAGACTTTTGTGGCGCTTCAGCCATCTAAAATATATTTACCGTTTGGGAGAAGGCTTGACTCAAGCGGCTCAAGTTTGGGACTTTTTAGCTTTTTGTCGCTTCAGGTAACTCAGTGAGAGCATTGAGTTAACTTTTTTTTCAAAATCAAACCAGGTACTGAAGACTTATGAATTTTATTGTAAAACAACAAAAAAAAGCTTTAAAGTTTTCTCTGGTGTAAGCTTCCCGGCGCTTAAGCCCTTTTGCCTTTCCAGTGACGATATCTTATGACAATGAGTACAGACTTTTCAGTAGACAGTGAGGACATTGAGTTGAAAGGATATACGTAAGGAGAAAATCGAAACTAAGCAAATTAAGAACGTTTAAAAGAAATACATCGTAAATTTTTATTTCTACGTACATGAAATTGAATAATTACAACTAGTTTAGTCTTGATACACATGTCAAAAGAGACATAGTGAGTAAATCGTGAAGTAGCGTAATCGGAATAAAATTTCAAACTTTTTTACATATGAGCGAAAATTACCAGTTTTGTTTGTATAAAGATTAGCGCCCCACACGGCGATTTAACGAATCATGTACAGAAGACGGTTTAGCGTATTAAAACTATCCGATAATCAGGTATTTTTTTGTTAAATTAAAAAATAAAAGAGTTTCTTTTGTCAGAACAAGCGGGGAAGAAGGCCAATTTAGACGTTCACTTTTGTGCGCGAATTATTCAGCAGTTGAATGCGAGCGGCGCGCACTTTTATCTTCCCCTTTTTCATTATTTTAGATTTATTTTTCAACGGCTCGCGCACTTACTTATCTCTTATTCAACAATTCGGCGCCGGCGGAGATTTGCAGCGGGAGGGGGCCTGCTGGATGCTGAATACGAAGAACGCCGCGGTTACCTGCGGCGTTGATTGGGTACTTGGCCGTTCTAATTGGCCGGTGTACCTGGACCTTGTATGGAAAACTGCGCGTTATAAAGGAATTTCTTATGAATGTCTTTAATCAAATTTAATGTATATTATAGTGAATACCGCGCAAGAGTCCCTACTGCTCCCGACCGTCTAGAGCCAGTGAGACTATGACATCCCTGTTCGGGGTATGTTGTGGGGCTGAATAATGTAGGGGGGGGGGGGAGATGGGTAAGAGAAAGGTTGGGAAGTACCTGGATATTCAGATACCTGACTGGTCACCAAATACGGCTAAAGCCATTACAAGTGAGGTTTTGATTTTTAATAGTGGTCTTTCAACAGGGCGATAATTAAAGTATCTATCACTCTGGAATAATGATATTGGTTGATATTCATTTTTCGATGCTATAACTTCTCGGCCTCCTAAAAAGAGAAGACTCCTTCACTTCTGCCAGTCTCCTGCTGTTTACCTCCAGTTCGTATGTGGTGTTTGCCTCCATATTGTTGAGTCACTAAGTTAAGGCTTTTTAACACTCCTTTATCTAGTAGCCTTATTATTAAGATGGCCGGTTATCTATCATATTTGTTACGTTTCTTGCCCAGCAGAGCAATCACTTTACAAATATTTAAGAAATCTTGTAAGCTGAATTAATTAAAAGTTTTCACCTAATTTCAAAAATATACTAATTTAATTACACGTTTACAAAGTAACACATTCCAAATGGGAGAGAAAGGAAAAGGGAAATGAATCTAATTGATGTTATTTTGATTTTAGGAGAATGTCAAAGGTTACACACATAATATAGGAATACGTTAAACAATAATGACTGTTTTTGTAGACGTAAAATAACAAAAAGTCAGGAGTTTATTCTATGCACTGACTATAATGTAAAATACACGAAAAAACCTCAAATTCAAGTTAGTGAATTCCAGGACCGCCGCAAGGCATTCAGTCACCTGTGTGCGAAAACAAAGATGTTGCCCCATCCTATTTTTTTTAAATATTCAAGGGATACAGGAGTTAGAGAAAGCTTCAATGGATGGAGTTCGCCAATTAAGATTTAGTTTTAATTTAATTAAAACTTAATCTAATAACAGTCAAATATTTTGATTGTTATCATGCAAATTTTCATCAATAACCCCAAGGTTAGAGCCGATTGAAAAATGCACGTATTTTTTTTAATAAAAGTCTTATGTTTTAGGCCAGTGAAATTAACACGAACAAAAAACTGTCTATAAAAAATTATGATACACATACTTTTTTTTTTTTTTTTACATGAATACCGCACAAGAGTCTCAACTGCTCCCAACCGTCTAGAGCCAGTGAGACTATGGCATCCCCAAATTGGGTATGTTGTGAGGCTGAAGGTAGTGGGGAGGGGAAGGAGATTGGGAAGAGGAAGGTTGGGAAGTACCTGGCTATTCAGATCTGGTCACCAAACACGGCTTAAGCCATTTCAAGCAACGTTTCGATTCTGAATGGTGGTCTTTCACCAGGGCGATACTTAGAGTATCTACCACTCTGGAACGGGCCGCAAATATACTTGTTATTATTTTTATATGAATTAAATGTGTTATGACACATATTAATTAAATAAAAGTTATTGGCGCACGCCGGGTTTGAACCCGCGACCTTTGGATTCGTAGTCGAGCGTCTTACCACTCGACCATGGAGGCCGTCAAATACAATTGTTTTGCGTAATAGATAGATTTTTTCGACAGTCAAATCGATGGGTGGCCTGCGACCGTCCTTCAGATCGGCCGCCCGTGTTCTTCGCACAAATTGTACACAAGGACGCGACGCTCCTGGTGGATACTACGTGTAAGTTTGTGAGAGAGTTTTGACTCAAAATCAAGTACCTGAGTACAATAAAACTTTATAGAGAACCACGAAGGTTGAAAAACTCTTTCTATAAATGAAGAGGGCATTTTACGTTTGAGTCTTCTTAAATGTACGACCTCCGTGGTCGAGTGATAAGACACTTGACTACGAATTCAGAGGTCTCGGGTTCAAAACCGTCGTGCGCAAATAATTTTTGTTTTATTCCTAGTATATTTGTAAATAATATAGTGAATTTTCGGTAAGTTTATTAGAAACCTGGTGAAAGACTACCATTCAGAATAGAAACGTTGCTTGAAATGGCTCTAGCCGTGTTTGATGACCGGATCTGAATAGCCAGGCTCTTTTATCAACCTTCCTCTTTCCTATCTCCTTCCACTTCCCACTACCCTCAGTCCTATAACATACCCCAATTAAAGATGCCATAGTCTCACTGGCTCTAGACGGTTGGTAGTAGCTGGGACTCTGCGGTATTCACTACAATTTATTTTTATTTAAAAATATATCTCTTCTAAAAATCGATCTTCAAATCCCTTTTCAAATTCTTGGAAATAAATTAAAATCCATGTAATTCCAAAACCTTTCAATTTCACATAAAAATCTGTCCCTCACTGGCACTTCAAGTAATTCCCTTCGCCAACAACAAACGTCATCTTCCAACTCGATTTACGGTCATCTTGAAAGTCCACTCATAACTCTAAGAGTTCAAACATCTTCTGCCGTCCTCACCCCTTTCCCTTGCTCTTCTCTTCTTCCCCCTTCCGCCACGCAGACGGAACCCTCTAGGGACAGTCGTGAAGTTGAGAATGGCGTTTAACTGTGACGTCAGGAATCAAAAACCATAATACCAAATACTAGAAAAATGAAAGCACCCTGTTTAAAATCGCTAAATTTATTTCCCTTTTCGACTGGTTTCGGAAGAAGCATATTTATAAAAAAAATTGCTATTAGGTTAGAAGCAATTACATAGATCATTTATTTTATTTTTTATTTTATTGTATTTAAGTACATACAACAGGGATGATGCCCAAAACATATATACACATAAGTGGTTATTTAATTGGAATATTAAACAATAGTAAGTAATCAAGTAAAAGTTTATGAAAAATTCAAAAGTAAATGAATAACAAACAAAATCAAAATAATAATATTATACAAGGTAGAACATAAATTCATGGATTATTGGCACCTGTACTGAAGAGATGCCTATTAGCCGTTTGATACTTGGTACTTCATATAACCAGTCCAAAATTAAAGAAGGAAAACAGAGAGAAACACAAGAGTTTACCGAGAATTTGATAATATCGGTTATTTATTGAGTTTATTTAATGTTTTATTCTTGGTTTGTCAGGAATAGCATCATAAACAGGAGTTCTAAAATTCCTCCACTCCGAAAACACATAATAGATTTAGCCAAAATATTTTACTCCAAATTAGATTCAAACCCGAATCCTTCCATTTCCAACCTTGGCCGCTGGACTTTCGTCTTTGTCCAAATTCCATCTTATTTCCTCCCTATGCTTGGCTATGGTTGGCTTAAATATCTACAAAATTTCACTTTAAGTACTTGTATATAAACGTGTACACAAAAAAGCCCTACAGTAGCAAAAGGTAGCCCGATCGCCGGGTAGAAAAGATTATCTCCTCATGAATGCAAATCTTATCACAGTTGACACAGGAAGAGGGATAAATATTCCCTGACACTGTTTAACATATCTATATTAAGATTAAACATTATTTGATTTCAATCAACAAGTCTTTAAAATTAAAAAAAAAGACAAACATTCTAGGGTTACGAATACCATGACAATATTTGAATTACTCCTACTACCATCAGAATAAGTGGAAAATGTAGCTTGATCAATGGAGGAATTAGTGCTAGCAGAAGATTGGGTCAAGTTCTTTGAAGTATTCAGACATTTTTCTTAGATATTTACACAATATAATAATTTAAAAAATGTTTATTTGAATTATTGACGATTAAGAGTAATTATTATTTTTAAATGTTCTTGAAGAGTAACTCGAATCTTGTATCGAAATTCTGAGTAGTTTTGTACTGAACGAAAGGCAATATTACAATTTTGATTTAAACTTAACCCTTTTCCTCCAATGTCGAGTGGCAGTCAATATGCCTCGTCATAATGACTTGAATATAGTATCACGCAATAACTGTCTTAATACAAATTTTCAGCTAAAAATACTTTTTTTTTAAGAAGCTAGTAGAATAAAAACAAATAAAGACTTGAAGTGGAAAGGACCAAGATAGTTTTTTTTTATTTAAGAAAAAAAAACTAAAAAAGATACTTAGTAGATTACTAATATTGCACGACCCCTCAAATACACTACACAGTTATAAAGCCTGACCCCCTTTAGCAGAACCCTCCCTAGTGTTAGGTGCCATGCCACCCACCCCTAAAGATAGATAGGTAGGCACTGACTACTCGAGGCTCTCAAGCATATCGCGATGGTCGTAAACTGCGGGTATGAAGGCAGAAGACTCGAGTCAATTGGATTTTTAACGTCATGGTTAAGATTTTATTTTGTTTGAATAACTGCTGACATTGTTGTGATGAAATTTCCTAGTAGATAAATGAATACAAACAAATTATGTTTCATTCCTGTCACAATTCTTCTTCCTCTTCTCGTGGTGTTATCTCCTATCGGAGGTTGGTTATCATCACAAAAGTCTAAAGTCAGATAGCCACAACCCGGAACTGCTACCAGTATGGTTTAAAAATTTTTTAACACACATGGTTAAATAGGAATTGACATTATGAAATATTGAATAGAATATTTATTTATTTATTTATTTATTTTTATACGCCCTCATGGGCTTTTACATAACATAGGTATAAAATAAAATAACAGTGACATAAAAAAATAACAATGACATAAAAAATAACAATGCGCCCAAAAACATTTGATGCAACGATTTGATTACGCCCAAGAAAATTAACACTAGTATTTTAGAAAGAGGTATGTTATTATAGCCTTCTTGTAACTAGATTCAGTGCAGTTGAATATATCTACTATTTCAGCGATAGAATTACTCACTGCATGCAATCTAGGTACAAGCGAGTATTTAAATGACTCAGTCCTGATATTGTTGTTACATTTAAAAAGAATTTTGGATCGAGTGGATCTGTTAGGTACATAGAAGGTAATTAAGCTAAGTAAATCAGGGCTGTCTATAATACCATTAACAATTTTAAAAATAAAAGTCAAGTCGGAAACAAGCCTCCTGTCTGAAAGTTTTAGTAATTTTAATTCTTTCATTAAATAATTATAATTTATGGTTTCAATAGGTAGACCGAGTTTATAGTTGATGTATCTTAGAAATTTATGTTGCAATTTTTCAATGGAATCAGAGTGGATTTTAAAGTGAGGGGAGTGAGGGGGTGATTAAGCAAAAACATTGGAACAATCGATGACCTCGGTAGCAGAATAGTAAGCTCTTTGAGTTGTCCACAGGTCATGGTTTTAAATCTTGAAGAAAGTTTCAGAATAGAAGATAACTTAGATTATCGTAGAAAGCAATCACTTTGTGGTTTGATATATTTAAATACATAAAAAAAAATTGTTTAATACAACGAAAATAATTTTAATTTTTATAACCGACCGGTTTAGCTTAGCCTAAGCGTCATCAGGGTACAAAATTAAACTAAGCAAACAAAAACAAATTGTGCGGTTATATATACATACAGAGAGAGAACAAATTATAAAATAACACGACAATAGGATAACATTTAAATTATAACAAAGGAACAGAGAGAAAGAGACAAATAATATGAATTAAAAGAAACGAAACATCAAGTGAGAAGGTGATTAAATGATATTGAGAAATTTTATGAGTTTACAGGAAATATACTTAATATTGTACCTGGACAAATATAAGTTAAAATTAATAGTAATTTCAAATTAATAGTCATTTTCTTAATAATCAGGCAAATTTGTCCAGTAGTCCAATGTTAGGTATATTTCCTGTAAACTCATTAAAATTTTCATTATCATTCAATAACCTTCTCAGTGTTATCTACTTTATATTTTTCGTATAGTTTAATTTTGTACCCTGATGATGCTTAGGCTAAGCGAAACCGGTCAGTCATAAAAATAAAAATAATATCCGTGGTCTTATACAAAGTTATTTTTTCACTTCTTCAGAAGATAATTTATTTCGTGAGAAACGTTTAGAAGAAAAAAGTTGTTTTAAATAACTTGAGTAAATAATTATTGAAATAATCCCAATAATTTTCAAAGAAATATAGAACAGAAAAAGACACAACAAAAAGAAAAAGGTCGCGACCGAGGCTGGTGCTAGGCATCTATTCTATCCGAAAGTAAAGTCTTTGCCGATTGAGCTACCGAAACCTTTTTGGAAACCGTCACTTTTATCAATTTAATTTTTCCTTAAAAGTTATTAATAATAAATTAGTTTTGAATACAAATCTGTATAGCTTGGTGCGTCCACGTACCGCCACTCTCATGAGCATTACCGATAGGGGGGTAACGTGGTTTTTCTCACTACAAACCAATTCCGTTCCAGCGCAAAAATATATAGTAATGTTACTGGTCTGAGGGTTGTAAGGTTGTGCTGTGCAATTTTTTAAATCGGTAAGCCTTGTTTTTTGCAGCGAAAAAATAAAATATATATAAATAAACTAAACAGATAAATTGGTCACCTGTGACTGATTTTATGATAAACAATTAATACATAGAAACTTCTTCGGTGCCATCAACCGTTCCCTAAAGTAAGTCAAATATATCTGTGTATATTTGACTTACTTATCAAATATATCAGGAGAGTAAAAATAAAATTTAGAAATCTCGTTTTTTGTATGTAATCATGTCATATGTCACAAGTAATTTTTGAAAAAAATAATAGAACATATTTTTATTTTCTGACATATCTGATTTTTACATGAAAGATTTTAGACTAAACTTGTTTTTTTTTACTCATTCCGTTTTTCCTTGCGCACACAGATATATTGACTTCTGACAAGAATATTTGTAACGTATTCAAATCTCAAGATTGGATTACTCAGACGTTTCAATAATTAATTGGAGATTGAAGGGTTGGTTAGTTCGACTCCGGGCTAGTTGATTTTTCTCCCGCTAGTTGGCGCCATGTGTAGCGTGGGTGGGTGTGTGTTTCCAGTTCCGGGTCCGAATGCAGGCGGCCATTACTGCCGGAGTCGGAAGTTAACTCTTGTTTACGACTGACCAACAGTGACGCGGCTTTTAGCCTGATTGGATGGCGGACTGTGCGCCGATGGTAATGGTCAACATTTTACCAAATGTGCTATTTGTTATATTATAATTGAATTATGTACGTTTCTGTTTTTAGAAGCACACAGCTTTAACATTTTTTTTTAATTTGGAGAGGTCTGACCTGAAATATAACATAATATGTCCCTCGACGAATTACCTTTAGATATACAAATTTTAACCAAATCCTGTACTGTACATCAGATTCAGAAAGTACATTTTTTAATTTCGCTCCCATGCCCTTAATCGTAAAAAAAAATCATAATTAGAATTTTAACTTAATAAGTGTATCTATCTGATAGGACCTGCCAGGTAAGTATGTTCCTGTTTATTTTCTTATTTAAACTAGACATTAATATGTAATAGTAGAAAATAAGATCTGTACAGCGCCCTTGAGGTGATTTTTAGCAAAAACGGCCCTTTAAAAATCATCCAAATATTATTATTAATGTTTTTAGTAATTTATTGGCGGTCAGCACAGACGTCTAGTAACCAACAACACACAACTAACTAACCATCACGCCGTTTCCCCGCTGAGGTAAACGGAGAGGATAGACTGATATACAACTCTGTTTCCTTACTTCATTCACATTTATACATACTCTTTTGTTATTCTGACTCTTGACATGGTCCAATTCAAGTCTTTGATTCACTTGATCGTGACATGTCTTTCTCGGGCGTCCCCGACTTCTTCTTCCATTCACTTTCACGTCATTTATTATTTTCACAATCCTTTCTTCGTTCATTCGCTCTACATATTCAAACCATCTAAGCGTCCCTTTCTTGATCCTATTCATTATGCTTAAAGATCAAAAAAAGTGTTATCCTTAATTCAAACGGACACACTAATTAACAGATCATCCGACCATAGAACTACACACATGCCCGTATTGTGAGAGTCTGAACAGTTATGTAAGTAATAATTGAAAGTTAAGTTTGATGTTCCGTTAAAAAAAGGGGGCTAGATTAACAAAAAAGAAATACCAGAAAATCATTCGTCAACTACCTGATGCATTATTGTCATTACAAACCACAATAACGTATTTTTATTTATTTTAAATTGAAAGATAACAACTATAGATTGATCATACAAAAAAAAAATCTGTATGACCTCTCCAAGAAAATTCAAAGATTACTCGAAGGTTTGGAATTATCACTAAATGTTTGGAGAACGAATAAATTTAAGGAAACATTTAATCTTTCAGTAAAATTCTATAATTGTTAACTGTCTGTATTTGATTATTTTTGACGATAAACAGTCTTCAAATTAAAGAAAAAAAAATAGGCAAATTAATTACCCTTTTCCTTCATTTCTCTACTTTTTCCAGCTGTATTTTTACAAATTTGGTGATAACTATTACTAATACACTTTAACTGGTTATAAGAAAGACAGGACTCAAGAAAATTAGAAGTAGAAAACGCAAAAAAATCATCACACATAAATTAATCAACATTAATTTTCTGATATTTATATTCTTACCAATAATTTATACCGTTAAAAAAACTGTTACTGCTAAAAAAAAAAATACTAATAATGTTATTTACCATTTTTTACAAATTTATTTTTTAGAAATATCTTAAAATTTGCTTGTATTCTTCTCCTCTACTAATTCCTTGTGTCCTCTTTTGACTGCTTGTATTATTTTCTGCCATTTTTTAAATCTCTCTTTTATTTTATTTGCATTATTCATCGACTCTTTGATTCTCTTTTGTACTATATTTTTTAACTGAGTTATTATTAATGTATTTTTATATTTTTTATAGTGAATATTGCACAAAAGTCCCAACTGCTCCCTACCATCTGGAGCCAGTGGGACTATGGCATCCCTAACTGAGGTATGTCATTTTAATTTCACATTTTTACATATTTATTCCAGATATCAGGGAGGGCGGTGCGATCCCTCGAGTTCCAAATAATACATAAAAAAATACAAAATTAAAAGTACAAAGAAAATTAATAAAAACATGATAATATAATAATAATGAAGAAATTAAATTTAAATTGAGCTTCGTTTTAAGACATCTTGAATTAACTCCATTTTTTTAATAAAAGGGGCCCTGCAAGAAGTCCAGTGCTGCCATCACACGTGTTTTTGCTCGTGCTTATTCTTACTCGGTAGTTGGCGATACGTCTTCTTATTAAAGCTCTGAACCCGGGAACTCACTCTTCTGCGAACATTTCTGAGGCAACGCAGTGCCATGACAGCCCTTAAAGCATGTTATGAGGCTGAATATAGTGGTAAAGGAAGAGATATGGGGAAGATGAAGGTTGAAAAGTCCTTGGATATTCAGATCTGATCACCAAACACGCCTCAAGCCATTTAAAGCAATGTTTCGATTTAGAATTGTAGTCTTTTACTAGGGCGATACTTAAACTTAGCGATATCTACCACTCTGGAACGTACAAATAATATATAATATATCTTCGCCGGAAAGGCAGAAGCGCAAAAGCGCCATTTTGAGACACTTACAGCAGAGCACTTTAAAGTTTTTTATGTTTTACTATAAAATTTATAAGTCTTCAGTACCTGGTTGGATTTGATGCAGAAAAAAACCTAATCGAAATTGCATATTTTAATCATATTTGACACAAGTGTCACTTAAGTCTTTTTGCCCTTCCAGCGACGATATATTTAATATTCGTAAAAAGCATTTACTTTGTGGCTTGCCATATTTATAAATAAAACACATAAACTTTGTTTATAACGACTTTATTATGTAATATTACTTCCGAAACCGGTAAACGTAATATTAAATAATAAAGTGGTTATAAACAAAGTTTATGTGTTTTATTTACGATATATTTTATTTATATGAATTAAATGTGAAATGACACATATTGATTAAATAAAATGTATTTATGCACGCCGGGATTTGAACCCGCGATCCCTGAATTTGTAGTCGAGTGTCTTAAGCACTCGACCACGAAGGCCCTAAATGTATTTTTATTACGCACATGATGTAATAAATTCATTTAATAAAGATAAAATTTTAACTTTCTCACGAAATCGGCGCACATTTCAATCTTAGAAATAGCAGGACATCAATAGCGTATGTCTTTACCGATCACGAGTGTTAGAGGATCCGAGTCGTAACTTAACACGTTCAGTCACGGTCAAACTAGTACTATGAACTTCTTTTTATATAATCTACTAGAATTAATAGTTATGTTTATACGTTGTTAAGTTAATGGGTTAATTATGTGACTTCAAGCCTGCATAAATCGAAGTTTTGCTGTCACATCTTGATGTTATCATAGTTATGGCCGCTTTCTCCAATCAAAACTGAGCGGAATTTAGTTAAAATATACCTCAAGGGTCAGCACCCAAAATTACACACTTTTTATACTTTTTTAATACAAGCAAAACAACAAATTTAAAGGATCACAGTTAAAAGATTGTATCCACTGGAAACCTCCGACATTTTTTTAACTACCTTCACACTTAAGGTGTGTAAGTATGTGAAGGAATTAACGCAGTCAGTGGTGGCTCGTGACTTTTTGGTGTGCTAGAGTGGTAAGATTGAAAAAAAAAACGTCATCATTGATGTTGTAACCGAAAACATATATTTTTTTTTTTTCGAAATTTTAACTTTTTGTATGAAGATATTTCAGAAATTCGTGCGGTGCACCACCAAAACTAAAAAATCCTGTAAATCTTCATGCAAAAAATAAAATCTTGAAAAAAAAAAGTCATTTTCGGCTACAACAACACCAACGATGTCGTATTTTTCAATCTTAGCACTCTAGCACACTAAAAACTCACGAGCCGCCACTGAACGCAGTAAGCTTAAAATAGTTGCGTTTACATATAAATATAAGGCATAGAGAGCTACGTAAATTTCATAATGCTAGAGCTCAACTTACAAAGGTAAAAACAAAATATTTAAAAAATAAAATTGTTTAAAATTTACGATGAACAAGAAAATTTGTATAAAATATAAATTAAAAAAAAAACTTTTTCCATTTAGTTATTTAGCCGTTAGCTAGTGGGTTATCTCCCCGGTTGGGGAGAAGGCTTTAAAAACGGGTGGAAAGAGACACCCCATCAAGTTAGCGGGTAAATATCGCCGTTTATTACCGGCGGGCATATTAAACCCAACTTGGTGATACTATCGGCGATTGAATGATTTCATCCAAGTCCCGAGCTCTCCCTGTTGACATGTTCAATTTGATAGGCGATTTATTGATTTCGTCATTAAGGCGTTATTTAAAAAATAATTGCTTTTATAGGAATCGCTTAGAGATGTTATTATGCATTTTTAATGCTGATAAAACATGCATGTAAAGCAACGAAATCATTAGATTAGATTTTATAGTGAAAATTAAACAATAACTTTGTATAAGACCAAAGAAATTTAATTAAAAATTGAATACTGGAATTAATTAAGGCTCTAAGTGCCGAAAAATTAACAACTTTTTTTTTACAGAATCGTATTTTATGATGTAAATAAAATACGATTCTTTAAAAAAAAAACAGTTTTTATTTTTTTGGTACTTAGAGCCTTAATTAATTCCAGTATTCAATTTATGATCGACCGGTTTCGCTTAGCCTAAGCATCATCAGGGTTTACAATTAAGTTAAACCATTTTGTTTATTAACTATGTTAAACAGTGTAAAATGTGACAGTGGATATATTATTATAACCACCACGCCTTTCATCTAAACACAGTCGATATATTTTTCAAAAACAATTGAGTGATATTTATTTTTCAGATCTTTAGTTTTTGATCATTGTCTCAGATTACATTGCAAGCCATGTTGAACCCCGTAAATTTTCATGTTTTCAATAAGCTTGTTTATAAGTGAAACATTAAATTAAATCGAAGCTATGATATATTTATTAAATTATTAACGCGTAATGGGTTTTTACAAGCAAATTCAATGAATTGTAATACCGTTTCATAAGTTGTTTGATGATATAAAATAAATAAGCAGTGCTTTTTTATTCAGTAACAAAAGCTCAATGTATTAGGTTTCCACCCAGGTGTAGCGGAGGGTAATCCTCTACAAGTTGAGTCCTCTATCATTGCATAACCAACATTTTCCACACTTTTCTTAAACACTCTAAAATCTTTCTTATTTTTTTCGGACAAAGCAATTACTTTGTGGTTTGACATTTTTAATAAAAAAAATGGTTATATTTGATTGTGAACCTTGATGATGGTTAGGTTAAGCGAAACCGGTTGGTCATAAAAAAAAAAATCTATGGTCTCATACAAAGTTATTATTTAATTTTCACAAATAAAAAAGTTGTTTTTCGTCTATCTTTACGTTGATATTATGATGTGCAAGAAAAATCATTTACCAAGAACATCAACTTTATCGGTGAGTGAATGGTCTCCCTTTCCTTTGAATTTTCCCATATTCAGGTAAAATTATACATTTCCGTCAAGCAATATAGTATTAGAACATTTAAAAGTTGACAACCCACAATTTTAAATTCATCTAAAACTGGAAACACTTTCCGTGTTTCATTGCAGCATCCAGCGGTACCAACTTAATCGCTTGTCTGGATTTAAAAAAAAAACTTGCAAACATTTGATAATTTCAATTAACATCAGTTCCAAATGTGAAAAGTTCACACTTGTGCAAAGGTTTGTACTCTCAAAGGAAATTATTTAAAGTTAATAGATTAGAATTTCTTTTGAAAATAGGTTCCACATCTATAAGTTTGCGACACATTTGATTTAGGGATGTATTTATATTTGTATTTGCCGAGAGATAGAACAAGAGAAGACCCTTTTGTGTAAAGACACCCCTTTGATCGGAGGCTCTGTTTTATGGAACCTGATCGTCGGAAATCTTCAAAAGGCTGCTCGATTATAGTTTCATCCATTATTATGAAAGTACTTGTACAGAAAAACTACTCACTCAAATGATATTAAAATGTAGTTACTCGAACACTAAAAGAGCTGACTTAAATAATACAATATTTGTACCTGTTATAGAAATTTTAAAAGTACATACGTACATGCGTGAACTTTTAAAATTTGGAACTGACAGATATATATAAAAAATTAAATCCCTACCTTCATTATAAAGTTCTTACCTACAATGTATTTTAGCAGACATTATTCTACATTTAAAATGGGTGGATTAAAGCAACATATTTAATAAATACTTTTTCGTGGCAAGTCAAGTTATATCCCGTGATTTTTTTACAGGTAACAGTAGTAATATTATAATATTCGCAATCTATTATGCGTTTTATGGCTTCAAAATCAACGTAGCTAGTACTGATGCAGTTCCAAAGAGTGGTTTTAGGTTACAGTTTGCAGGATAAAGACTGCCCCGATGATAGCAAACCTCCGACAGGAGAGGGCACCAAAAGAAAAACGACTCCATTTACTTGAAAAGAAAAAGAACTTACTCGAATAATAATAATAATAAAACAGAAAAGTTTAAATGATACTTTCTCATCTTAACACTTTAAGGAATCCCGCAGAATAAATAATTAAATGTGTGAAGAAATGAAAAGATAACTTTGTCCAAGATCACGGATATTATTTTGATTTTTATGACTGACCGATTTTGCTTAGCCTAAGCATTAACAAGAAAAAAAATTAAACTAAACAAAAAATACATAGTGTGTGCTTATATATACTCATACATACAAAGGAAGAACACAATATAAAATAAAATAAGAGAATAGTAAGAAAACAAAAGAATAACATTTGAATTATAACAAAAGAACGGAGAGAAAGTAACAGTTAATGTGAATTGAAAAAGACAAAACATCAACTGAGAAGGTGATTAAAATGACAAATTTGAAATGATATATACTTTTTTGTAGTCTTATACAAAGTTGTTTTTTCATTTCTTTAAACATGTCGAACCACAAAGTGATTACTTTGTGGTTCGACATGTTTACTACAAAAAAAAGAATAAATGTTTTTTTTTAAATAATGGGTGTCACACCAGAAAAAACATAACTGTATTGACTAAGATCCTACCTAACCAAATGGCTGTTTTAAGAAACTGAGCTATCGAGACAATTCTAAGAATCGCCATGAATAGTTAATTCATGTATTTTATTTTGAAAATAAAAAAATTCAAACAGAGCCGGAATTAAATTCCCCGTTGCCATTCGCCAGATTTTAAATAATCTCAAATATTCACAACATAAAAAATTGAAGTTGTAAGTTAAGGATAGCGTCGTTGGAAAAGCAAAAGGGCTTAGGCGACACTTTGGTCAATATTGAGTTAAATATGCAGTTTTGATCAGTTTTTTTCTGGATCCAAAGCTCTGACTCTTGTTTGATTCTGAAGACTTTTGTGGCCCTTTAGCCATCTAAAATAAATTTACCATTTGAGAGAAGGCTTGACTCAAGCGACACAAGTTTGGGACTTTTTTTAGCTTTCTGTCGCTTTAGGTAACTCAGTAAGAGCATTGAGTTATCTGGGTCAACTTAGTTTTTCAAAATTCATCCAGGTACGGAAGACTTATGCATTTTATTGTTAAATAAAAAACTTTTAAGTGCTCTGGTGTAAACTTCCCAAAATGGCGTTCCAGCCATTTTGGTTTTCCGGCGACCATATATAAATTTTTCTAGATAAGTATGTGAGAAACAATGTATTTGTCTTTTATCTAGATTATAGAAAAAATAATCGTAAAAAAATAAAGGTAAAAGACGAATACAAAAAAAATAAAAAAATAAGAGAAATGTTTGTTATCAACAATTAAAATGATGGAGGGCATTAACCCTCTAGCGGAGAAAACTCGAAACTTGATTAAAAATCAACATCTTTCAATTTGTCAATATCCCAAAGGTATGATAGAGTATATTTTTGTTTGAATCGATTCACGTTTTGATTTTCTTCCCACTTTAGTTTGGGAAGAAAAGAAAGAAAATAAGGGTTGTTTAATCTCTCACGGACGAATAAAGAAACTTGGAAAATTCAACGAGCTGACTGAATTTCGAGTCAATACACGTTCGGCCAACATTCGATTTTCGAATTTTCAGTTAGAAAAAGTTTTTTTGAACAGAAATAAAAAAAGGAGAACGATTTTCGCAAAGGGGTTAAAATAACCATTTTTTAAAAAGTGGTATTTTGGAATTTTTTTGTTCATAATCCTCTTTCGTGAAAACGGTTTCAGTAGTGATCTTCTAATGATTTTGGCTATCATCAAGGAGATACTCTTCAAACAATTATTTCCTGGAACATCATTTGGGTAATCTTGTATGATCGTCTATCACGATAGGATAGCAATCAGGGTTGAGGTTAATACAGTGCCTACGCAAATGCATTGCTTGCATATAACATAATTTAATCTTATCATTCAACCTAAAGAAAACTTCCAGAGAAAATTAAAAAGAGGCTTTTTTAATCTAATAGAAATAACACATTGTAAACGTTTTCAAATAATTGTACACATTTTCAAATTCGATCAAAGTTTGAACTTGTCTCTTTATTTCGTCGCGTTAATAACAATAAGTAAGCGTAAGCTAGATAAAATGCTGTTTCTCAGTGACTTTTGGTAAGGACATCACTGCCAGTGTATAAGACGCTCAAACTAATTAGTTGTAGTTTAATAATAAATGGATCAATTCTATAGCACCATTTTCATGGGAAAATCGACTTAAGGGCGCTTGAGGGGATTATGATTTTTGAAGAAAACAAAAAAAAAAATTTTAATCGCAAGGTTGCGGATTTGGATTCCAGCGTTCGTAAATGATTATTAAAAAAAGTGTCATTTTCACATTTGAAGGGTAGGCAAAAGAAACATGCGTATTCAGTGGTCATTAAATTTGAGAAAAAACATTTTTTAAATTTCAAAACCGTTTTGAACATATGTCTTAAAGAAATAAGTATATTTTTTTTCACAAATTTGGAATATGCCGTTATTATTTGTAATTGGACATTTTAAAGCATAACTATAGTTAAAACCTAAAAACAATATGAAGTAAGATATTGACATTTCACGTTTATTTCGCATAAGTCAAAACTTTATTTTAATTTTTATTGCCACTGAGTGAGTTTTGTCGTATAGTGTATACTCAGTAGTAAGTTACTAGCTATAAGTCTTAATTGTAAGTCACTAGTTGAAAATATTAGTTGTGAGCCATTAGTAATAAATCTTAACGGTAAGTTATTAGTTGTAAGTTTAAGTGATACGTTATAGTTCAGATAAATTCATTTGTAAAGCACCCTTGGGCTGATTTTCCCCGAAAACGGTGCTATAAAAGTTATCCATTTATTATTATTATAGACTAGTAGATGGCCAATACCTACAAATTTACAATCGTGACTACGCATGTTTCTTCCGCCTACCCTTCATTTGATTTGCATGAAATTATATTAAGTATATTTGATGAACGTTCCACAGTAGTAGATACTCTAAGTATCGCCATGGTATAAGACCACCACCAGGAATCGAAACCTTGATTTAATTAAATATTTTAAAGATAAATGTATTTTGGCTTCTCCATTAATATCTTTTTTTTAAGAAGCCGAAGATGTTGCTTGTGCAATAATGGAGGACAGCCGAGGAATTGAACCCACGACGTCCGGGTGGGAATCCGACGCGTTTGTCCACTCAGCTACCGACCGGTCGAAATTGCATATATCTATTTCAACTATTGACCACTTACTGTGTTCTTTTCAACAGTAAATATAACCATACTGAAAATTCTTATTGGTCAACTTAGGCTGTAAAATGTATCTTTTGCAGCCACTTGAGAGAAGTAAGCATGTCCTATATAGTGAAAGTAAGCTATTATTTTCTAACTTCACGTTAAATTAATTAAATATTATTAAATGTCTAAATTCTTTCTTGAACAGATAATATTTATTTCATTAGCCTGTTTGTAGCGCTAGGAGTTAAAAGATCTTATGTACATTAAATAAATCACTTTTAGTTATAGATCACATAATATCTGTTTGCAGTTCCCTTACAGTTTCTTCATCACTTTTATCTCCCGATTCAAACTCATTTCGGGCCTACGACGCTTTGTATTGCGAGACATGGATGCCCTACGGCGTCGCATTTTCCAAAGGAAACGTTTTTTCCGCTGAGAAAACGCCGCTTTGTGCCGATGAAACGAAGAAAAAAGCTGCGATTATTTATACGTATTCAGGCTGTAGCGCTTCGAAACACGTCATACTATATTCTATGAAGTTTTTTTTTTAATTTTTTATTTTTTATTATTGTACAACAGATATAAACCCAATTACAGTACAATGGAACAACAAGTAAACAATTTCAAATTATAACATTTTTAAATTAACAAGTTTTTTGAACTTTTGTAAATTATCTGAAAAAATATCAATATATATAGATGATGTATTTAACAGAATTATACCTCTTGTCATGCTATGCTGAGCCAAAACATCTGTCCGACCATAGGGTATTCTGAACATTGCATGATTTCTGCTGCGACAGTATTTTTCTGGTACGAATAAGCAGTAGCATGCCAAGAGGTATGGACAGTCGATTAAGTGATTTATAATTTTAAAGCCTATTGTCATGAGACCAGCATTGCGCCTAGCCTCTAAGCTTTGATAATGTGTCTCCTCGAGTAGTTCCATGTGATGCATGAACATAGGGTATGTTCCGTGCGAACGCATGTACACATACCTGAGAATTTTTTTTAATCTGTTCCAACATATTTATGTATTTGGTTTGATGTGGAGACCAGACAGTGCTAGCATACTCCAACTTGCTTCTGATCACTCCATTGAAGAGGGCTGTCATCGCATTTGTGTTATTGAACTCTTTGCACCTTCTGATTACAAAACCAAGAAGTTTATAACAATTTGAAGTAAGCTGCACTATATGACTCGAAAACGTTAGCCTGGGATCAAAAACCACCCCGAGATCTTTGATGGTAAATACACGGGTTAAAATTTCACTATTCATAATATATTTGAAAAAAAAAGGATTTTTAGATCGGCTATATGTCATAATGACGCATTTTTTTATATTAAAATTTAAGTTATTGTTTCTAGACCAGTTCGAAATTGCATCTAGGTCGGCTTGTAGTTTGTCAAAATCTTCATCCGATTTAATCTCCTTTAAAAGTTTGAGATCGTCCGCAAACAATAAGCACGAGCTGTGACGTATGCAATCCTGGATGTCGTCTATCAGGATAAGGAACAATAGGGGACCGAGATTTGAGCCTTGTGGAATACCTGACAGAGCTGCGAAGTTATCGGACTCGTATCCATTTAATGATACGTACTGGCTTCTATCTTTTAGATATGATGAAAAAAATGTCAGTAATGATTGGTTGAATCCTATTTTGTACATTTTTCTCAGCAAGATATCATGGTCTACGCGGTCGAATGCCTTGGCAAAATCTGTATAAATTACATCCGTCTGGTGTCTGGCGTCTAAACCTTCTGCTACCCGTCTAGAAAGTGATAGAAGATTGGTCACGGTAGATTTTTTAGGTAGGAATCCGTGTTGATTCCCTCTTAGAAACGGCGTGATTTGAGCTCGTATTTTATTACAAATAATAATTTCAAAAATTTTTGGAATCGTTGATAATATTGCCACAGGTCTATATGTTGTTACGTCTGTCTTATCACCACCCTTATGTATAGTTCTCGGATTCGAAAGTAAACTGAATCAATGTTTCTGATTAATTTAAGCTACGAAATTCATAGTCTACATTACTCCAGTTTTTGGTTTTAAATAACTAAGTTGAAATTCTACAGTTGGTAAGCCGGTTATTTTTTAAGGTTGATTCCGGGGGGTGATTTTGAACCCCTGCATGAATGAAAATTTTGAATTGTATTGAAGTACCCTTTTTCTAAAAAAGCATGTTACTATTTGTATTTTTATCCCTAACTGTTGACGATTGTACTTCACTCCGTAAGCCACACCAATAAGAAACATCATCCCATTTATTTTCACTCATAGTTTTTTCGAATTGTTAGAGAAAGTTTTGTATTTTTCCACAATGACTGATCTGAATAAGAACAGTAAGTCGACACTGTTTTTGAATTTGTGTCAATTTTTTTTTGCTGTGGTTAAATTATGTTTGATGAAGTTCATTGTCAGAAAGTAAAAACTAACAAGTAAAAATATTTTTATTTGAAATATATACTCGTGTAAATATATATGTTTGAGTTTAACCGAGGATTCATCGTGGTTTATGAAGATAACATAAGAAAGTGAATGTTTGAAAGCATGGTGAGGAGGTTATTCTACATTCACGTTTTTTCAGCCCCAAACCACAGAATTTTATCAGGTATTGAATAGTAAACAATGCAGGAGAATGTATTCACGATTTTTTGGGTATTTGAAAATCTTCGTTACGAGGAATTTATACGATTAGTTGATGATACTATTTTAAACTAGACGAAAATGATCTCAACTCGTTGACAGTTTGTTTACGGACCTATTTCAATACCTTACATTGATGCTGTTCATAGTGGTGCACCCCACGTAACGGAGACTTTGAGACTGCTCAAAGATAAATTATTATTACGAAATAAGTAACAGAATAAAGTGAATGAAGAGCTGCAGATGCTTTACAAGAGCCCTGGGCCATGTAGCAGTGGTTGCGTTCGTAAAAACATTTTTTTTTCTCAACGGGAGATCTAATTAATTATTTTATCAAAGCCGAGCTTTGAGAAGCACCTTTTTAGACATCTTTTTGTTTTTGTTGAATATTTTAAACATCTAATCGAAATAAAATATAACAACCGCATTTTAAGAAATACAGATCGCATAAAATAAGGAAAGTTTTGCGAGAGATACATTTAAAAGATTAATGAGAGAGTACGTTCTTGGTCCAGGCTGCCAAAATGAGAATCTTCAAAGGAAGTGGAAACTTCAACTTAATGAATTGTCAGCATCCAACGTCTGTCGCTCTAATTAAAGTGCAAATTAGTCCAAAGAAAAGCGAAGGATACATTAAATCTTCAACTTTTCTTTTATTGAGTGTTAAGATGGATAAAACATGTCATAGAGATAGATAAAACATCTCGTAGAGAATGTCAAAATGTCGTAGAGATAGATAAAACATATCGCAGAGAATGTCATAGAGATAGATAAAACATCTCGTAGAGAATGTCAAAATGTCGTAGAGATAGAAAAAAAAATCTTGTAGAGAATGTCAAAATGTCGTAGAGATAGATAAAACATGTCGTAAAGAATGTCATAGAGATAGATAAAACATGTCGTAGAGAATATCATAGAGATATATAAAACATTTCGTAGAGAATGTTAAAATCCTTCTACTTGTTTCCAAAAGGTTCATCTGTCGATCTGTGCTGATGCTGTCGACTGGCGAAATATCTTATTTTTATCAATTTGACTTCCAGCACACCCCGGTAGACCTCGAGTACTATCTCTACTATGTTACCTAATGCAAGGCTCCATCTATTGTCTTCTCTCCTTCTTCTGACCGTCCTGGAGTTATTTCGAATCACGAAAAAAAATGCTTAAAAAATATATTATTTCTCTCCGTAATAATCAATATCCACACCTCATCATACACCTGTCTTTCCAGGAATGAGTAGGTTTTACTCATATTTCCGGTAGGCTTTCAATTAGCGGCGTCGGTTGATTTAGTAAAGCGATATAGACGCCGGAAGTGATGTCGAAACGCCGGCGCCGGCAGAATCTACGTGGGAAACACCATAACCCGTGAACTGCACTGCGTTTTAATGTGGGGAAGCTAACCCTATTTTTATGACGGCTTAGAGAATATTATATACGCTGTACTTAGAATTATTCGATGTCATCTATGAATGCTGCAGAACTGATAAAAGCTGTTAGTAATGCTTTACAATTTTTTTACAACGTCGGATCAGTTTTGAACATCTTACCGTCCCATGTGATGTGAGTTTATTTTAATTTTAAAAAGGTTAATATAGGGAAAGTTCATTGTGATTATTTAAGTTAAATACATATTTCAAAATGTAATAATAATTTATTTATAGTATTTTGTTTTCCAATTTGAGCTAAATATTAATAAAACAATACGATATTTTCGTAGAGAGCAATCACTTTGTTGTTTGACATATTTAATGAAAGTGAAATAATGATTTTGTATAAGACCACAAATTTCATTAAAAAACTATGACTTACCGGTTTCGCTAAGTCTAAGCATCATCAGGGTAAAACATTAAACTTAACAAAAAATAGATAGTTTTTTAAGGGAAATGGACAATTTGGGAATAATTTATAAATTTATGGAAGTAAGTAAAAAATCATACAAATAAAAAATCTTAAATTCTCTAAATTTATTAAGTTACTAGAATTTCCGTAATTCCCAATTGCGACTGACAGGAACTATATTAGTTTCATAAACATTAAAAAAATTCATTGCTCCCCGAAAGCAAGTGCTGCCAGCAACAAACCATCAAACAATAAAAGAAATATGTAACATTTATTCGGATTCCATCGTTAAGTTCGTCAAAAACTTTTACCTTTTCTAAATAATTCATCTCTCGGGCGAGGGGCGCAGAAGTTCCAAGAGATTGGCGGTTAAATAAATAATAAAAGTTAAACCGAACCGGCCCTAGTTCCCCACGGGCCGAGACGTCCAACAAAGTATTAGTGGAACTTTTGATTGAATCAACCAACCCCGCTGCGGAGGGTGGGCGGAACGCTGGGAACGCTTGTGGAACTTTGGCTGTTATTTTGAAAATGAAGGTTTTTTCATACTTACATTGAGTAATTTTTTGCTAAGTTATATTTATTATGTATTTTTTAAACGTTTTGTACACTATAACAGTTATTCCGATCTAAAGCGTAAATTGAATTAATGATGTCTAGATGAACTTGGTATCAAATTTTATGGTTTTAATCCTGTTTACTACACATCATAACGTCATAAAAGGCTTATAGAATCGTTTATAAGTATTTTTTGTTTTTGTTTTTTAAGGCCCAACACCCAAAAATGTTTTTTTTTCTTTCATTTTCTAGATTCTTATTTATCATTAAGTGATGAATCATTTAAAGTTACTGACTCTAACTCTGACTCTTGTTCTGTATACCAATAGAACAGCGCATTGCGCCTTACTCTGTTACCTCATGTGGGTGAAAAAATGCATTGACGTGACTATTGAATTTAAGTTCAGGAGTTTACGTAGGGAAAAAATATGTTTGTAAAAACCCTACAAAAATTGCATAATATTAATGGATCATCTGAATGTCTTCTCCCTCTCGACACAGCACTACGGCATATATACATAAGTGTGTTTGTGTTGAGTGGGGATGGGAAGAGGCTCGGCTATGGTCTTTGTTTAAGAATTCCACCGCATTCGTCGCGGTTATAGGGAAAACCATAGAAAACCCTATACAGGTGGAAACGGCCACATGTCCAACATGAACACATTATGGCCTTCAGCGATGTCATATTTGACGCCCTGCATTGTGAGGTGTAGGTGTGTGTCTGTTTTTATGTAGATAAATAATTATGGGAATATATTAATATACATACATATAAATATTTATAAGGACAGGAATGGATAGGTAATGGGAAATACCTATCGGTATCTTAATATTAGGAAAGGAAAGTACCTATTACGTATACTCGTCCATGTCTGGAATATGCAACACCCAAAAATGACGCTAAACGTCACTTTGTAGCATTTTAATACAAGCAATACTACACACGATATATCTACAAACTTTCTTTGGGTAGTTAGAACAATGTCTGAAGTTTACAGTGAATACAATTTTTCAACTGTAATCCTTTAAATTCCACGAAAAATATGCTGTACCTTTTAAGGTGCCTTTTTTAAAATCAGCAAAGGCATTTTTGAATGTATGCATTTCAAAAAAAATAATTACTCCTTAAGAGTTGTATTCACTGGAATATCCGTTTAGAATTGACAGATAAAGAATTTGTAGTTTTGTTTGTACTAGAAAACGAAAAAGTTTGTATTTTTGGGTGTTGACCAGTAAGCAAAAACTATTTTAAGGTCTGCTAAGTATATTTATTAGGACGTCTGCTTGTAAAACTGCTTTTTGAAGCCGAAATAACAAAAAAAATAACACACCTACTTAGTGGTATTTGGCGATGATGGACTTCCTTTAACGCATGTTTTATTTTAGATATTCAAGTTTAGCAAAATTAACAATTATATAAACAATATAACGACCTCCATAGCCAAGTGGTTCTTTTGTCACATTTAATGTGTGTACATTATTAGTTTAAACATATTGAAATGTACTAATATACCGCTGAAATAAATAAATATTTTTACAAAGCTTCGTGCAATTGCAAAGTAAACGTTAAATTAATAACAACACTCTTTATTTTTTTATAACATTTGCAGAAGCTCTGACGCAGAGCGGAAAATTCACAATGGAATGTGACCGACGCGGCGGTACACTTCTTCATACTAAGAGACTTGTATTTATACAAAAATGGCGAAAATCGCTAAAGGTCTGAAGTTACTGCGGAAAGTTCGAACTTCGTCTTCCGCCGTCGTGGGGAAATTACCGAACGAATTTCATGTGTGCGTTCCCATAGCTAAGTTGTTGTGTTGTTTCCCGATAAATCTCAACTTCCAATCAGCTTCATATTTATCCCGAGTTATTATTTTATTTTTCTACAAAAACATATTAATATTTTACACGTGTTTCGATTTGTTTTTACAACTGGCTTACGGTTTATTATTTTTTTAGCACCGCTTAGGAAGAAACACCACCTCAAGGGCGCTTATTATTTTTTGAAGATGATAATTTTTTTTGATATTTGATACTGACTGCTCTGAATTGTGTCAACTATTTTTGAATTTGTGTTGATTTTGCCGAAACAAAAACTTCATTAAACCTTCAACACTGTTCGCACAATTCATCACAAGCCAAAAAAGTTCACTTTTGTAAAAACAATGCACAACATGGAAAAAAAATTCTTCCAATCCATCACAAACCAAAAAAGTTCACTTCTGTAAAATTAATGCACCCAATGGAAGAGAACGCCCGAGAAAGACATGGCACGATCAAGTGAACCAAACACTTGAGTCGGGCTATGTGAAGAGTCAGAATAACTGAAGAGTATGTATGAGACGTTGTTTGAATGTGAATGAAGTAAGGAGTGTGTTCCAAGACAGAGTTGTATGGCGATCCGTCTTCTCTGCCTACCTCTGCGGGGAAACGGCGTGATGGTTAATTAGTTAGTTAGTCAATGCATCAAACTTCACATATCCTTAGAAAAACCAAAAAGTGCGAAGCGTACAAAAACACATCATGTACACTGAGCGCATAGATAACAATATTTGATTATTTTTTAATGAATTGATTTACATATTATTTTGACTTTTGCATGTCCTTTTTAAATATAAATAATCTAGTAACTGTTACATACATGGCCTGTTTAAAAGAAAAGGTGAATTTTGAATTTTCGCGGGCTGTGTACATTCGATTATCGATTTTTTTTTGTTGTTGTTATGTTGGTACACATATGTTTATCATATGTTAGCATTATCAGCCATTTTGGATTAGTGGTTTGTTTTTGACAACTGGAAAGGTTAGTCACGTTTTTGTGTGTTCTTCGATTTTTTACTTTTGAAAAAAATGGATCAAATAATAAAATCCATGATTTGTTTTTCCACAACTCCAGGACGCTCATCGTCATTAACATCTTCTCGGCCTTCTATAAAGCGCTTGTACCAGTTATAAACACTTTTTGAGACAAAGTAGACTCGCCGAATGCCACAGTCAACATTTTAAGTGCGTCGGAGCACTTTAATCCATTTTTAACGCAAAATTTAATACATATACTTTGATCCATTTTTTTCAAAAGTAAAAAATCGAAGAACACACAAAAACGTGACTAACCTTTCCAGTTGTCAAAAACAAACCACTAATCCAAAATGGCTGATAATGCTAACATATGATAAACATATGTGTACCAACATAACAAAAAAAAAAAAAAACGATAATCGAATGTACACAGCCCGCGAAAATTCAAAATTCACCTTTTCTTTTGAACAGGCCTCGTACAAAACGATGATATACCTAGTAGTAATATGATTATCTTCATAAATCTCCACTAAAACGCACTATTTATACAAAACCTCTCAATACACAAAACAAATCAAACGAAGTTCCAAAAAAGACATAATTACATGGCATTAAAGGTATAAATCTGTGTGCGAAAGGAAAAACGGAATGAGTAAAAAAACGCAGGTCTTCAGGAAAGTTAAAAAAAATAGTAATTTTATTTTATGTTATCACGTCATACGTCATATGTGCTTTTTCAAAAAATAATCGAACGTCATTTAATTTTCTGACTCATCTATTTTTCCCTTGCTATGTATATATCTAAGGAACAATTCTGCACACTTAACTCAAAACCGTTTTTTTAACTTATTCACTTCTTCCTTTCGCACACAGATATAAACCCACCACAGTACACACATAAATAGAATAAAAACACTTTGAACGAAAACTCCACTTAACCCCAAACGAATTTAATGATTGAAATACTATTTAACTTTATTCCACTTATTTGTTTGGGACCTAGCCGGTTTCACATTGATAATAACATTTTTAGACTGGTCTGATCATCTACAAAAGATGAAATCAATAAGTGGGATAAAGTTTTAAAACAGTATTTTAACAGATGCGCCATTTGATATGACCTTACTAATTTTATGTAATTAAGTGTTATTTTCTGATTAGATGTTATATTTTTTTTATATGCATGTTTTTATTTCTTCCGTGTGGTGTAGTTTGATATCAAAATACTATTTATATTAGATATAAATTGTAAACCAACCGTCCTTAGGCAGATTTCATAACCGACCCTTTAGATACAATGATATATTCAGTCTGTGAAATTATTTTTACTGTAAATTTTTCTGACCAAATCTATTACACATATTCTATTATTTCGCGTCGCTCCCATCAGCAGGCTCGTTCCAGAAGATTGCGTGTTCGAATCCCGAGAGAGGGCAAAACCCATCAACCCATCGTGTCCTTTGATGAGGAAAATCGTGAATGACAATTGACCGGACCAGATGAGAAAAGTCCCGAGAACGAAGGAAAGAAGTTGTCTGGAGAGGAACGGGTGGGAGAAGAGAGAAGGGTGAAGGGTGAAACAGAGCGCAGTGTGTGATTGTCTGCTTCCCGCAGCGGTCGGGAGATGTCACTGTTTGCGGTGTTAGACCGCTACTAGGAGGGTTGTTCAGTGGAAAATAAACCTTTATTTTAGTATCGTCAATATTTTTCTCAGAAAACCTTTGATTGAGCTTTGTTTATTAAGGAACATAGAACAAAGTAAATACCGATGGTTTTAATATTCTTATATTTACATCGGACGCTAAATCAAATTTTGGGATGTTTTGTGGAGGGTATTTGTAATAAGAGGAGTTTAGGAACAAAATCACGAATACCACTAATTATTGTTAAGTACGCGATCAGTTTTATTATTTTTGATTTTTTCGAAATAATCAGAAAAGTTACAAAATACACCCAACACACTTTGTCGAGATCATTTTTTCTTTATTCAATGTTTGAAAAATATGGAACAAACATAATTACTTCTGTATTTTTTTTGAAATGTTATTTTATTACTGGTTAGTAGATGAGTGGACAAACGCGTTAGATTAGCACCTGAGCGTCGTGGGTTCAATTCCTGTGCTCCATCATTGCACGAGCAACATTTTACGCTTATAATGGTGGCAGTAAGAGCTTTTCAAATATTTTCAGGTTATTTGTAACCTGGGTGTGTTTGTCTTTCTTTCAAAAAATACATAATTGTATATATGTTTAAACCCCATTACTCACGATGGATATATCATTATGAGCTTAATACGGCTGTATTGAATTGAAAACTCAAGATAAAAAAGCTTGAACTAACGAAAATTGTCTTATTTAGATATAAAATTATTTTTCATAGTTCAATTGTCATTTGTATATTAAACCGAAAAGTTTCAAAAGCAGTTTTTTCAAAATTTTCAGTCGGATAAAACAAACACTCCATTATTTTAACAGATACATTTTTAAATTCCCCAAAGCTGCACTGGTCCGCTGGGTGTCAAAGAAAGGGTGAAATCTCCTCTGGGCAGCAACCCCTTGTAATAAAGGGGCGGGTGGGTGTTAGGGGATGGGAAGGAGCCTGGACCGAAGTATGGGGCGACATATTCTATGGACAACTTCACTTCTCTCGTTATCTTCTCGATTCGGTGCGACAGCCGAGATTACGACTGTCCGATTTATAGACAGAGTTACACCAAGAGATGAACAACTTTTTACAGTGTGTAGTTACCATGTGAATGAAATGATTTGTTTTACAAATTTAAAACACGAAAAAAAAATAGTACCATTCTTATTATGAGATACGGTATGTATTGTCATAATTGAACATCAACATACAAAAACAAAGAAATTAGATGGCAATTTTCCGTGTCCAACTGAACTCCGTACTCCACACTCAAATTATGAAAACGAACTTAATTTTACTTAGTGGTCGCGATGAGTTATTAATATTTATTTGGATAATTTGTACAGCACCGTTTTTGTGAAAAATCACCTCACAGGCGCTGTATACATCAAAATTCCTAGTTTATATTAATATTTATTTATATTTTTGTAGAAAAAAATCACTTTGTGGTTTGACATATTTAAAGAAATGAAAAAAATAACTTTGTAAAATTCTTTTCATGTGTAAACCCGAATATTTGTTTATTTTCCTTTAAACACTGAAATTAAACTGAATTAATTTCTTTAATTTTGTACCTTGATGATGCTTAGGCTAAGCGAAACCGGTCGATCTTAAAAATCAAAATAAGATTCGTGGTCTTTTACAAAGTTATTTTCTCATTTCTTTAAAAATGGAACAGATTTTGACACTCTTTATCAGGTTCATTTTTCTCACTGAATAAAGCTCCATAGTTAAAAATGGAAGTGACGTTAAGAGCAGAAATAAAACGATTGTCTAGAAATTTCCTGATAGAAATAGCTATTCGACAGCTCTCAGTGTTTTAAAAGAAAATAAACAAATATTCGATTTTACACTTGAAAGAATTTTTCTTTTATTTTTTTACCACGTAAAAAAATCTTTTGACAATCTTTGCAAATCTTCCAGCTCGGAGCTGTTAGAGCTGTACTCGCGTCTCGACTTGCGGCGGTGTTCTTTTAATATGAACCGAAATGTCAACTCGGAAACTATGACGGTTGGAATCCGCCGTGAAAGCTGCCAGAGAAAACTGTCCAAGGCGAAATATTTCGTGGAGACTTTCAGAAAGTTTAAAAGATATTTGAAATATGGTTCTCACATGAAAATAGAGTTTTAGAAGCTTGTTTTATATTTTTTTCAGTGAGTAGGGAAGTTCTCAGAATACTGGGTTAGTTTTATTAAAACAATTATTTATTTGCTATTCATAATACATGATGTATTTTATACATTAACATAATGTTTACTATAGAAAGGCTTATTGCTTGGTGAAAATTTCTGCCAACCAATCTGTTCATGGTGTGAAAAAGGACATTGTGAAATTTTCCACATAGTGTGAATTTATAAAAGCAATTTGTGAACAGAAAAAAAATTAAAAAAACAAATATGAAAAATTACAGCAAATCAAAGAACGTGCGTTAAAAAGGGAATAAAGTGCTCCAACGCACTTAAAATGTTAACTGTGGCGTTCGGCGAGTCTACTTTGTCTCAAAAAAGTGTTTATTAGTGGTAAAAGCGCTTTACAGAAGGCCGAGAAGATGTTAATGACGATGAGCGTCCTGGAATTGTGGAAAAACAAATCATGAATTTTATTTTTTGATCCATTTTTTTCAAAAGTAAAAAATTGAAGAACACACAAAAACGTGACTAACCTTTCCAGTTGTCAAAAACAAACCACTAATCCAAAATGGCTGATAATGCTAACATATGATAAACATATGTGTACCAACATAACAACAACAAAAAAAAATCGATAATCGAATGTACACAGCCCGCGAAAATTCAAAATTCACCTTTTCTTTTGAACAGGCTATGTATATATTTTTTGAAAAGATTGAGAAAAAGACGCATAGATGGTTTGGGCACGTGGAGCGGATGGCCGAAGATAGGAGTGTATGGAAATTATATGACGTGAAAGTGAATAGTAGAAAAAGTCTGGAATGCCCGAAAAAGACATGGGTTAAAGCGAATCAAATACTTGATTGACTCGCGTCATTCTTGAGTCAAAATAACAGAATAGTGCGTATGAATTAAAATGAAACAAAGAGTGTGTGTCAAGACAGACAGAGTTGTATGGCGGTCCATCTTCTCTGTCTATCCGTGCGGCATGATGGGTGGTTAGTTAGTTGAGTAGTTAGGAAATATTCCATCATTCTTTTAAATACACTTTCAGAAAACTACACAAAAATAAACAGTAGAAACTTTATTTAACTTTGTTCCCGTCTCGTGAGCAATTCTCCAGCGATGGTCCATTGTTTGACTTCGCTAACAACCCTTGTAGGGAGGAGTGGTCAAACAAAGAAATTAATTTAACATCCCTCGACGCCATTTTATTTCCGGCACCCCCAACTTTACAACTTCCAAACGCTGTCAAGGCAAATATTTAATTATTCCATTCTGAATCAATAAAACTGTCAATATTTAATTGTGTCCTTCTAGGAATTTTGCAGGGATTTGAATATTGACCAGCTTTAATGTATAGTTGATTATTTTTTAAAGTTGTTATTTGGTTTGATTTTTATAGTCGATTGTTATTTGATCAAACACAATGATGTAGTTAGGCTAGTGGAATAAGATTTTTTTTATCATATTGATAGTAAACAATGCCTCACAAAACTAGAGCACTGTATATACAATGCTTGCAGATAAAATGTTAAATCAAGTTGCAAAATCGTAAAAGGCGCAAATACTATATATCCTTTCCTATGTTTAATTTTGCCATCGATCAGTTAATTAAAAAATATATATTAAAAGGTGAATACCGCACAAGATTCCCAACTGCTCCCAACCGTCTAGAACCAGTGGGACTAAGGCATCCCCAATCGGGGTTTGTTGTGAGGCTAAAGGTAGTGGTGAGGGAAAGAAATGGAGAAGAAGAAGGCTGGGAAGTTCCTGGCTATTTAGATTTGGTCACAAATGGCTAAAGCCATTTTAATCAAGAAACGTTTCGATTCTGAATGGTGCTCTTTCACCAGGGCGATACTTAAAGTATCTACCACTCTGGAACGTGCCGCAAATATACTATATATTATTTAATATGAATTAAATGTGTTAAAACACATATTTATTGAACAAAAGTTATTTGCGCAAGCCGGGTTTAAGCCCGCGACTTTTAGATTCGTAGTCGAATGTCTTACCACTTGACCATGAAGGCCGTCAATAAGTGAAATAAATGAAAAGCCATAATTGAAACATATGTACGTAATCGCAGTTTTGTCATATTTATTATAAGTTCTATATGGAGACTATAGGCATTAAAATGCGCGCCAGAGCCACATGAAATTATTTTCTCCATGTTATCTGCTTGAACCTTAAAACACATGCTCGTAAAGACGTAATTGGCAAATCATAGTTTGCAATTGTATAAAATTGAAAGATATTGCATTTTTTAAAGAATTCAAATGAAACCATCGCATGATCAGACAGACTGGTAATGGAGTATAGTGAATTCTATACAGTTATAAACTATGATTTTTCTTTTACAATTAATACCGTACAAGAGTTCTTACTGCTCTCAACCGTCTGGAGCCAGTGAGGCCATGACATCCCCAATTAAGGTGTGTTGTGAGGCTGAAGGTTGTGGAGACAGAAAAAGAGATGTAGAAGAAAATTGAGAATTATCTGGATATTCAGTTCTGGTCACTGAACATGGAACAGGGTGATTACCTTTAGTATCTTTTACTCTGGATCGTGCTGCAAATAAACGATATGTTATTTAATATGAATTAAATATTACGTTTATCGTACGTCGGGATTTAAACCCGTGACCTCTGGATTGTATTCGATGGTAGTCGAGCGAATTAATTACTCGACCAAGGAGACCATCAAGTTATATATACTCGTATATATACTTATGTCCAGAGTATCGAAGTTTGCAGTCTACAGTGAAGTGCTTATATCAACCCTAATGTATGGCAGTGAGGCATGGAAATAGCAGAGGATGGATGAAAGAAGACTGAATGCTGTAGAAATAATAATAATAAGAATAGGATCGAGAAAGAGGCGCTCATATGGTTTGGATATGCAGAGCGAATGAACGAAGAAAGGAGTGTAAAAAGAATATATGATGCGAAAGTGAATGGAAGAAGAGGCCGTGGGCGCCCAAGGAAGGCATGAAACGATTAAGTGAATCAAACACTTTGGTCAGGCCATGTGAAGAGTCAGAATAACAGAAGAGTTTGTATGAATGTGAATGAAGTGAGGAGTATGTGCCAAGACAGAGTTGTATGACAGTCCGTCCTCTTTGCCTACCCCTGTGGAGGAAATGCGTGATGGTTAGTTAGTTATGTAAAATTACACACATTAATAAAATAAAACATATGTAAGCGTGCCGGGATTTGAGCCCGCGACCTTTGAATTCGTAGTTGAGCGCCTTAACCACTCGACCAGGGAGACCATCAAGTTATTTTTATATATTTTTTCAATACCTACTTTAATCTAGGTATAAACAATATAAATGCCAACATCTTTTCATGTTACTGATAGACTGGAGATATTTAAAGGAAACCTTTTCCAAACCTAGGCGCTGAAAGATTTATCAAGAAGAAATATTATGTGAATACAAAAAAGTAGGGAGAACGGAAAAGAGATCAAAAACAAATGTATTTTTTTGCTTCTTTTTTTTACGATTTGTACTTTTTACAAATAATGTATGCTTTTATAAGACATCATTATATTAAAAAAAAATAACGTTAGTAATGTTAGGTTGAGTTAGGTTAGGTTAGGTTAGGTTAGGTTGTGTTTACCATAATTCAATAAAATCTTAAAATTCCTCTTTAGGGCAAACTCTGTGTGACTGCGAAGACAAAGGAAGCGACATCACACACCGTCGTAAATAAAATAAGAAGAATGGTCCAGATGGCGGTAGATGCTAGTATCAGATCTGCAGTGAAAGATAGAAGTAGGTAGACACCACAAAGGATGCGAGGGAAAGAAAAGAATCCTCAGTACTAGTTTATTTGTTTCGAGACGTGCAGTGAGATAAAATATATCAGCTGGGTTATGTAAAAGAATTGACCTGATCTTTCTTATGCATTGGTCGGGTGAAGCTATTTTTGTTCGTATCGAACAAGAAGATATGTAATGAAAATGAAATAACAACAGATTTTATTTTAATTTTTATGACCGACCGGTTTCAATGTTAGAATCAATGAACATCTTATATTTTAAATAACCACGGTTTTTCAGAATTCGCCAATCATCTTAAGATCATACCTTCAATTGAAGCACCGGTGCTCATATTCTCCATAAAAAGGTCATGGCAACAGATTTAATAATTTAGAAACACTAGAAATAAAGAAAACCATTTAAATGAATGGTCATATTCTTAATAATCAGTTAAATTTGTCCAGTAGTCCAATATTAGGTATGTTTCCCATAAACTCATAAAATTTCTCACTATTCTTTTATCACGTTCTCAGTTGACGTTTTGCATCATTCATTTCATATTATCTGTCTCTTTCTCGCTGTTCCTTTGTGAAAGTTTAAACGTTATTCTTATGTTTTCTTACTGTTCTCTTATTTTATTTTATATTGTGTTGTCTCTCTGTATGTATGAGTATATACGAGTATAACCACACACTATGTATTTAAAAAAAAGTTTTTTTTGTACTCTGATGATGCTTAGGCTAAGCGAAAACGCTCGGTCATTAAAAAATAAAATACAATCTGTGATCTTAAACGAAGTTATTATTTCATTTTCATTAAATATGTCAAACCACTTCTGCGAAAGTATAATAAAACATAACAAAAAAAACACTTTTTGGTAATAATAGATAAAATAATAAAAAATATTAAAAATAATTTTATTTCTTAAATAAGTAGAAAAAAATTATATAATATTTCGAATCCCGATTAACTGCTTGGAAGGCAACTATGATAACCGGTACACCACCAATAATTATAGGTACAGCGACATAAATTCATAATATGTACTAAAAATAAGAATGATGCATTTTTGAATTCATTATAAATATGCATTGAACAAAGAATTAGGTTTCTTTTAAATTTTATAATGTTACGTACTCACACGTACTAATACCACAGATTTTATTAATTATTTAATGACCGACCGGTTTCGCTTAGCCTAAGCATCACCAGGGTATAAAATTAAACTAAAGTTCTTAAAAATAAAAATAAAATCTGCGCTCCTATAAAAAGTTATTATTTAATTTTCATTTTTAAATTATATTTTTAATATAATATCCCGTGATTTTGTACGGGTCTGTGCTAGTAACATTATAAAATCCTACGAAAGCATTAGTTGATCCATTCTTGTGTTTACTACCTCGCTGTTGGGATGGCATTAGCCGAATGAGTTTTGACGCTTGTGGACATTAGAACATCTCAGTGTTGATAAAACTGAACCGAAGAGAAAATAGTACGGATTGTACTTGCACTGCCGAGATATGTTGAGGAAAAACATGGATATGAAATTTGATAAATGAAATAAACAAAGATAAATAAATACTAGACTGAATTTGGTAGTATTTTGGAACAATATTGTTGAAGAATAAAATATAAATGTGATGATAGAACTGAACGGAAGAGAAAAAAGTACGGATTGTACTTTCACTATCGAGCTATGTTGAGGAAAAACACGGATATGAAATTTGATAAATTAAATAAACAAAGACAAATAAAAACTAGACTGAATTTTGTAGTATTTTGGTAACAATATTTTTGAAGAATAAAATATAAAGAACATAAGAACATCTCAATGATGATAAAACTGAACGGAAGAGAATTAGTATGGATTGTACTTGCACTACAGAGATATGTTGAGGAAAAACACGGATATGAAATATGATAAATTAAATAAACAAAAACAAATAAATACTAGACTGAATTTGGTAGTATTTTGGAAACAATATTGTCGAAGAATAAAATGGAGTAAATTTTTGAAATTTTGCATATCCACAACCATATTCAGTCAAATACCTATAGAAATTAGTCTTACTCTTATTGAGCCGAATAAAATAGTTTGATTTATGACGGCCTCCTTAGTTGAATGGTAAGACGTTCGACTATGCATCCAGAAGTCACAGGTTCAAATCCCGGCGTGCGCAAATCAATTTTATTCAATTATATTTTCTCAGAAAGCAATCGCTTTGTGGTTTGATCTATTTAAAGAAATTAAAAAAATAACTTTGTATGAGACCACTGATATTATTTTAGATTTTATGATCGACCAATTATAATTAAATAATTTAAAAGCAATAGAAATAAAGGAAACCATTAAAATTAAAAGTTATATTCTTAATAATTAGGCAATTTTGTCCAGTAGTCCATTACTAGATATATTTCCTATAAACTCAAAAAAATTCTCATTCTTTAATCAACTTCTCAGTTGACTTCTGTCTTTTTCAATTCATATTCTCTGTCTCTTTTTCTATGTTCCTTTGTTATAATTTAGTTTTTTTTGCCTTATTGTTTTGTTATTTTATTTTATATTTTGTTCTCCCTCTGAATGTATATATAACCGCACACTTTTTATTTTTCGTTTAGTTTAATTTTGTACCCTGACGGTCATAAAAAAATAAAATAATATCTATGTTACAAAGCAATTTTCATTTCATTAAAATAATCATTAGTAGAACAAATCTTTTTATAATGATTTTAGCCAATGAAAATCTACCTAAATATCATGCTCTTTCTTCGCAAGGGTATGCAGAGGAAATGGACCACCACATAGCGTTTCAAAATGGTAGATACTCATGGTATCGCCCTGGTGAAAGACCACTATTCTGAATCGAAACGTTGCTTGATCATCATGTCTTCAGTACCTGGTTGGATTTTGAAAAAAAGTTAACTCAGGTAACTCAATTCTCTCACTGAAGTACCTGAAGCGACAAAAAGCTAAAAAAAATTGCAAAAGTGTGTCGCTTGAGACAAGCTTTCTCCTAAATGGTAAATATATTTTATATAATTGAAGGGCCACAAAAGTCTTCAGAATCAAACGATAGTAAAGGCATTCGATTCAGAAAAAAAACTGATCAAAACTGCATATTTATCTAATTTCTGACCAAAGTGCCGCTTAAGCTCTTTTGCCTTTTTCAGCGACGATACATATGCACATTTCAAAGACCTCCATTAGTTTTCAAGTTTTCTTTTCACCCTGATTCTTAAATGTAGAAATATAATAAAAAAAACAGTATAATACCTACGCACGAGTTTTGCCTTTGTAGGATTTGGTTTTTTGATTCTACATGTTAACTAACTTATTTGTTTCTTACTGAAAAAAAACATTTCCAAAAGAAAGGTAAATACTAAAGTTTCAACAATAATAATGCCATGGCTCTTATCAGTAGGAATCCCAAAAGGGTTGAGCGCTGCACAGATCAGCAAAATACTTAATTGCAGCGGGTTAATGGTCCTTCTCATACACGCTAAGGGTGGGAGAAACACCCTATTCATTATGAGCACTAAGCTTAGCGCTCTGACTAATGCGATAGTACTAAAACTCGCTGCGTTGGCTCAATTATCGTTCGGATTCAGCTAATTACTTTGCGCTGCAAGATAAAACCAAAACTGTCATAATTACTCCTATATCTAAGTACTTACCTTCCGAAATATTTCTGGTATGAGTACACCCCAAATACTTGCTTACTCAAGATCGATAGACAGCAATGTATAAATTTTAATTTTATTTATTTATCAACACTCTAATGGGTTTTTACATATTAAATTGACAGAGTAAGTAAATGGGTACAGAGAGTAAAAAAACTTTCCCGGGTTACAAATAACCTGACCAGTGGCGGCTCGTAACTTTTTACTATGCTAGAGTGCTAAGATTGAAAAGAAACGTCATGATTGATGTTGTTGTAGCCGAAAACGATTTTTTAAATCTTTTGTTTTGTAGGAAGATATTCATGATTTTTCAATCTTGACGGGTCATTGACCTACCAAAGCTGAAAAATCTTTAAAAAAATAATTTTAAAGGTAAAATATTTTCAAGCAATGACGTTTTTTTCATTTCATCAATACCGTCGTATCTTTCAATCTCAGCACTCTAGCACACTAAACGTGACGAGCCGCCACGAAACCTGACAATATTTGAAAAACTCCTACTACCATCATAATAAGCGGAATATGTTGCTTGTGCAATAATGGAGGACTTAGCTCGCGGAGGAATCGAACCTACGACGCCTGGTTGGGAATCCGATGCGTTTTTCCACTCAGCTACTAACCATTTAAAACAGTGTTATTGATATTCATATAACAATTTTTCTCTATTTTTGCGACCAAAACAAACTCAGTATGATGTCATTATTGTAATAATGTGTCTAAAAAAATGGATCATTTCATACGTTTTTTTAAATAATAATCGTGTTGCGATTTGAACCCGCACACTCTGGGTAGAGAGACAAATAGCTTATCTCTCTATCACAGAGTTTTAACAGAATATTATTTTTATTTTTCACGATTTCATAAAAAAACTGAAAAACCATCAGAAGTACAGGAACAAGTGGACACACTTACTCACCAGGCTCACCCCGCTTCGATACTTAGCAAAGTTTCAGGGTTTTTCAGGAGTTCCCGAAAGATAAATTATCTCCATGATCAAGTGTGACGGGCCGGAGGCTTCGCGGGCCACGGAAGCTGTACCTATACTCCCATATTCCTGTATATCCCGGCCAGAAGATTAAAACTTTGTGTCTTTCTTCCTGGCTCATGAATATTTTTACCGCAGCCGAAGTTGGGCCCCCGATAAGCTTATTGAGTTTGTACGGGATAAAGGTGAGGCTTTTGATTTTAGTACACTTTGAGATACATTTTTAAACTTATTTAAATATCTTTAAAGTAGGGGTTCCAAGAATTTTGCGATGAATTTTGGAAACCGCGATTTGTGTTTTTGAATGACAAACTTTACCTGCCCAGTTAATTAACAAATAGGGAGAGGTGGAATACAAAAAACTTTATATCTGTTAGTCGAATTTTTCGACTTATGGTAAATTATGAACGTTCAAAGCATTATTTATTTATTTTAAAGGTAAGCTCCTTGGCTCAGGAACCAGAGTTTGCAGGCTTATTCGGAGTGATCAAACAAAAGTTATTACAAATTTATAGGTATAAATTAGAATATTTATTTATTTATTTATTTACGCCCGTTTTAGGCTTTTACATACATTTTAATATATTTTATTTTTTTCAAAACAGTAACCTCATTAGTGCAAGAATTATGTAAAATAGAAAAAATAAAAAAAGAGTATTGAATAGCAGATACAAAAATAACTAAAAACATGTTCAAAAATATTGTAAAAGAAAGGAAATAAATAATATTAAGTAATAGGTCCAACTATTAGTTTAGCTCTACCAGATAACAAAAACTGTACTAAATTAAACTTGTAGTTTGATATTGACGTGTTAAATAAATCAGTGACATCGGAGTATATGTTTCCCAGATGCAACATTTGTCGCATAGGCGTGTTGAATTGTAAAATTGAAGCAGAATTGCTACAATAATACGGTAGGTACTGCCTTGTAATCGCCTTGCTAGGAACATGAAATGAAATCAAGTTTAATAGTTCAGGGCTGTCAATCATTGAATTTATAATTTTTTATAAGCAAATTAAGTCGGTAATTATTCTCTGTTCAGACAATCTCAATTAATTAAGATGACAAAGAAGATAATCGTAATTGATAGATTCCCGTTGGAGTGCATTGGAGTGCACGCCTCTGAATATATGCAGAGGCGTGCACTCCACAAAGGCGCACGCAGTGGGTATTTCTTTCTCTGAAATAGTAGATATATTCAACTGCACTGAATCTAGTCACAAGAAGGCTACAATAGCATACCTCTTTCAAAAATATTATTGTTAATTTATTGCATTATAATATTTCTATTGACTTACTCATGTTTTTGGATGCTAATCATTTACTCAATGTTATGTTTATGTCACTATTATTTTTAATTATGTATAACACAGCTATGAAAAAGCCCATAAGGGCGTATATTATTAAATAAATAAATAACTGCGCACATTTATAACCTAGCAAAGAATAAAAGAAAAATTGCAAAGGAAATAAAAAAAAACGTTTTTATAACAGACATAAGCTTTTTTAATAGAATAACTATTTAATTTGTATATATTTTAAAGAAAAAAAACTTCAAAAAGATAGTGCGATATACAATGCGTGTTGGATCCGAATCTGTTATAAAATACCGAATGTGTTTTAAGCTTCAGATGAATTTGGAAAATAGTGAACTGTAAACGAAACTATTGATGAAAGTGTCTAATTATGGATGTTGAAAGATTATGGAATGAAAAAAAAAGGAAACCATTCACTCACCAATTAACTTGAAGTTATAAGTTCTTGAAGTCTTTTTGCACAATTGTATCATTAACGAACACGAATATGCCACACTGATTTAAGTCTTCTTGTTAACATTTAATTTTATATTACTTGGAGACTACAACAAAACCGACGCACAAGCAAAAAACCAACGAGCAACACGTTTTTTCACATTGAAAAACTCTTCTGTTTGATTGTCAATTGTTTCGAACACAGTGTTGTTAATTACGGAAATAGAATATCAAAATGGCGGGATAGGTAGGAAGGAACTGGACGAAAAACATGAAGGTAAGAACCTAACAAATTGTCATTTTCAAATCCAACAATGCGAGTGCAGAAAAGCGGATTGTACACCTTGAAAAAGAATTGTATCGTGAACAGAAATGATACAGATGCTATAATTAAGATATATTATAGAGAAAGGAAGGCAGAGGAAAATAATCGTAAAATAATATAAATACGAGTACTCTCTTTAAGAAGCGGAGTGTGGAAGAATAAATAATATTTTGATTTAACATAGGTAATACTTAAGACCGATGAAAAATAATCGTAAACGTATTAAGATAGGTACAAATAGAGATGATAGATTTTCATACATTTCTTGAAAAAAAATTTTTTTTAGCTTAATTTGCAATGTTTTTTTTATCGCATTTGGGATGTAATTAAAAAAAAAAAATGTGGTAAGTTTTTAAAGAATAATATCATTCCTTGTGTGTGTAGTGGTGTTGTTTTATTCCTTGGTTTTTTAGTCGCTCCATAACCACAATTTTTGTGTGCCTGATCACACCAATTCGTCATTCAGCGTTCCGTCATGTACAAAAAAACGATAAAACAAACAAATTTTACCAGATTTTTAAGAATGACACATAATTTTTTTTTAAATAAAATTTCCAATTTAAATTCAAAGTTCTCAAGCTGTGAAAAATTCCATCATGTTTCAATGCAATTTTATTTGCATTATACTCTCGTGTAACTCCACTAATTTTACATTAAAATTGAAACACAAATTTCAATAACCCTTATAAACGGAAATGATAGAACCAATTTGCAAAGTAGCCCCGACGAGGCTCTTGGCAATAAACTCATTCGTTAAAAGTTAAATGTTTATTTCCAGTGCACTTTGGGGTAGGTGAAACCTGGGGTTGATATTCCCCGGCGCCCAAGTGGAAAACGACAAACACTCCTGGCGCCGTCTACATCCTCTAGGAAGACGCAGGGGCGCGTTAAACATATTAAAAACCCCGAAATATCGATGTCAACTAAAATAACTTCTTCCGTCATCGTGTTAGCACAGGTTTTTCGATGTATACCATTTGAACTCAACGTTTAGGATGTTTCAATCAGTTTCACCCAGAGTTTTTCAAAATTTGAACGCTTCACGTTTAACACAGATTCTCGGCTAGTTTCAGCTTTAGATCAACCCTAAAGTATATTATACGGATATTCCTATGTTATGGCAGACAAATATGACAATTTGGTTGGACGGAAATTACCAAAGTATTATATAGTGTATATTGATGAGAATCAAATTAAGTTAAAAACATAAAAAAAATAATTATATAAAAAAGCAAAACAGTAAAAATTATGTGTAAAATCTATAAAAAAGAACTACAACGCCCTTGAGGTGATTTTTTTTACAAAAATGGCGCTATATAAATTATGGAAATATTATTATTGCAAGAAAAATTTAAAAAAAAGATCTGAATAAAAAAATTATGTTTGGCGGTTGATCAAATCATTGTTTTAACGCTGAAAAAGTAAAAAATCGGTTTGACGGTTTGACAAAAACCCTATAAATGTAAAAATTCAAATTTATATGTATGTTATTAATTTAATTTTGCATTTTTTATAAACTCATACTTAATTACCTACTGTTGTTAAATATTCTAATTAAGAAAACCATTTATGTATAGATTTTTTGATCATCATGCCTGTTATGTGTATTAAAATAAACAAAAATTTGATTAACTAAAAGCTATAAAAATAAAGAGAGCAAACTCTTTAAAAATCTTATGTGACAGGCTTTGTCAACTTTACATAGTTTTTAAAAGAAGCTGAGAACTTTGAGTGTCAAAATGATGTGTTAATTTTGAGGTTTTTTACTTTTATTTAAACAATAATTATTATTATTTTAATTTTTAAAAAACAGTTTTTAGTTAAAAGCTCTGCGATGTAATTATTTTTACGCGTGACAGCTGTTTCGCCTTCTGAGGGCATTATCAAACAAAATTACATCGCAGAGCTTTTAACTAAAAACTGTTTTTTAAAAATTAAAATAATAATAATTATTGTTTAAATAAAAGTAAAAAACCTAAAAATTAAAATGGAGTTCTACAAAATAAACTTTAAAACCATAAATAAAAATGATGTGTTAATTTTCATTTCGATGTGGAACCAGAAAAAAAATCACATCAGCAACGACCAGTTTCACACGCGAAGTTTCACTACACGGATATTATCTAGAGATAGTCGATATTCCTGTCTCGGTTAAAAGGAACCGGTTTCAAGCTGGTCACTGGAACCGTCAATATTGTTTCTCCGAGGAACCGGTTTCTTTTTTTGGCAAATAAAAATCGATATTCTTTGTCCGAGGAATCGGTTCCTCTTTTGGGCACAATAGGTTGTTGGCGAAAAGAACCTTTTGACGAGGAACTGGTTCCATAGTTGCATTTTTTTTCATTTCTTGAACATCGCTGACAACCCCCCCCCCCATCTAAAAAAATAATTTTTGGCGGCGAGAATCTTTTTCCTAATATAAAAATCTTTTTGGAGGAACTTTTCTGACACAAGGAACCGGTTCCAAAAAGAACTGGATAAATAACCGGTTCCTCGCTGGTCATCGGTAACTGGAACCGTAGGTACACCCAGTTCTGATATCGACCAACCCTAATATAATCATTCTCGAGGTTCCTGAGGGATTGATAATGTTTTTTTTAATATTAGAATATTTAAATGAAGGGAACTGAAGAAGAGGAGGAATGAATTGCCCTATTCATATTGGGATTTAAATTATACTAAGCGTCTTGTTATAACCGATGACGATCGTTGACTTTTGAAAACGCCACGAGTTTTTTCTAATTTTATAAGTACCCTTGTTTTTCTGAATGGCGATCTCTTAGATACTTGCAGAATCTTCTACTCAGTTTTTCTCTATTTTTTCAATCCTTAATTTAACAAATCAATGTTACATCACGTAATTCCACCCCTGTTTAAGGTGCAGCGGCTGTATTTAAAGCCAGGTTGGCTGCTGACGGTTGAAGGTCTCCATTTCCCAGAATAAATATAATCTACATCCGGCGGAGGCTGCAGCCGTACTCATGGCAGCCCAGTGCAATCAAATTTCTACATTAATTGAATCCAAGCAAACTATACTTGATCCCGATGTTTTCAATTGATTCGATATTATTTTACGAGTCGAATTACAATTCCACTGTAAAAGTGTATGTTTTTCTTTGCCTGCGGTATTTTTAAAAGGTTTTTTTTTTTATGTTTGACTGGTTCTACTGTCTAGTTTAATTACATTATTTTCTTGTTGAAAATTTAAAAAACATAACTAATTACATTATGATAATTAATTATTAAAATCCCAACAGCTCACGACGGAAATTAGTAACATTTGCCTAGATACTATTAATATAGAAAAGGTGAAAAAAAGAAGAGCTAGGTTGTGAAGTTATCTGAAATACTTCTAAAGCTATTCAAGCAAAGTATAGCATAAGCATTAGAGTATATTTCAATGAACACCCTTTTTGTAGAAAATAATATTTAATAGTTAAATAAGACACGTAGATTAATAATAAAAAAATGACTGGTTTATATAGTGCCGTTTTCGTGATATAAATATCACCTCAAGGGTGCTTTATAATATAATTACTTAAAGCTTAATCGCTAAGACTAATAACTAGTGGCGTATAAATTATAACCTTGTATATTAATAAGAAACATTCTTGAAATAATCACTGACGCGTGCTTTTTCTAAAAAAAATCATTTGTCGACTATTCTTTGAAATTTATTTCTGGTATTAAACCTGTTATCATACATTTTCATAGACAAAACAAAATTTGGTTTATAGGAAAACGATGAACTGTTTATCCCCCGGCATTATTCAAACTGCAAAACAGTAACCCAATCGCTTACCATGAGCAGAAAGCTTCACTCGAAGGCTCTATTCGAAGGCTGTATCTTCTTTCTGGAAGCGGATAGGCCAAGGAGCCTGAGGGGGATAAGTAACCAATTTGCAAATTGGCTTTTTATGGGATCCTCGGTTCCGGGTTTCTCTCACTTACATCCCTCGGGATCTGAGCTAGTCCTCTTTGAAGGGATTGCTATTGAAAATAAGTGAAACGTTCGTTCATTATCTGCGCAAGCATGACAGCGTATTTAAAACTGTTTATATTTGAATAATTTAAAGCGTGTGTTCATGTGACAAACATGAAAAACTTTGTTGAAGTTTGAAAAGTTCATTGAAGTTAAGTACCATTCTTGTATAAACAAAGAAGAGTAATAATAATATTAGTTATTATTCGTGAAAAATCATGAAATCTGACTTGACTTACCAAAAAAATTATATGAGTTACATTAATCCACCGATTTCAAATATAGAATAATGCTAAAACTGCTACTGCAAAAATAAATTATTAGTAGGTACTTTATAAGGTAATTAGGGATTTGAAAAAAATTCTTTTAACTAACTAAATAACTAACCATCACGCCGTTTCCCCGCAGGACGGACCGCCATATAACTCTGTCTTGGCACACACTCCTTGCTTCATTTACATTCATACATCGTCTCATACATACTCTTCTGTTATTCTGACTCTTCACATGACCCGATTCAAGTATTTGATTTAGTTGATCGTGCCATGTCTTTCTCGGCCGTCCTCGACTTCTTCTTCCATTCACTTTCGCATCATACATTCTTTTCACACTCCTTTCTTCGTTCATTCGCTCTACATGCCCAAACCATCTAAGCGTCCCTTTCTTGATCCTATTCATTACGAATAATTAAGATTCTTTTAAAAACTGATAATTTCAATCAACATCAGTTGCAAATTTGAAAAATTCACACTCGAGCATATTCACAAAGGAAATTATTTATAGTTGATAATTGTTATATAATATAATTAACTGGTAATTCGGTTCTACGCAGTTTCGAAACCCTTTTTTACATTAAATGATTTTATAGTTTCACGCAAACAAAATAGCGCATTGTGTATAAAATGGAACACCGGTTTGCTAGTAACTTAGTTTGCGAGAGTTTCTCAAGATGATACTAAAATTATGAATAAATTTTAACTTAATAAGCGATCGGTATCTTGCTATACTAGCAATTTATCTGTTTAATGTAGGAAACAGGAAACGTTTCGTAGAAAAGCACAATCCGAGTTAGGCATTAGCAGTGCCATTCATGAATCTGCTCAACAACAGTGCTATGTCACATTTCCGCGAAATTGGAAATAAAGTGAATAATTAAAATAAAAACATTAAGAGTGCTTTATAAAATATTGAAGTAATAAAAAAAAATCTTTTTTTTATCTTGCATAAATCATTTTTTATTAGAAGAGTTTTGAAACCAATTATCCTAGTTTCCATTGTTTCTTATGAGGAATTTTGCTTTGACATACGAGTGTTTTGGATTACGGACACGTTCCAAAAATAATTATGCTCGTTGACTGAAGTCCCACTAAGGGTAAGGTGCAAAAGCTCTAGGAGGTGATTCTGAACGATAGTATAAGTAAAAAATATTTCATAACTGTTTATGGAATTTCGTTTTTTTCCCTAGAAAAGTAAAAAAAAAATCACACAAAAAGTACTTTTCAACGAATTTGAAAAAAAAGTAAAATCATGTAGAATCACCTCCAAAATGATTGTACTTTTTACCCTCGGATACCTTGTATATATATATATATATGTACGCGGTGCAGCAAAAAAACGTGATTATTTGTAGCACAAAGATAAACCAAAAAACATGAGTTTTTTCGATTGGAACATTTTGACTTTAAAAGAGAAGTTTCTTCACTTTAGGGAAAAAATACTATTGGAGTCAGGTGAACGCATTTTAAAAACCAGTAGTAGCTCCGTAGTGACCGAATATTTTGAATTTGTTCAAAAAAATCCCATTTTGGACTAGATTTACCCGAAAACGAAAGCTCAGATTATAAAAAGTTATCATACAAAACGAATACAAAGGCGGTTCACTAGTTTCTCGCCTATTCTATGAGTTTCCGATTTTTTTAACCGTGTGTATATAATATGACATATTTACAGATATGTATAATAAATATTTAACGTTACAGATGATTAAAAGGTTTTTGTAATACTGTATTTAGCTCACGCTGGAAATGATGTGAACAGAAAATATTGGTGTTGACCTGAGAATTTCAGACAGTAAAAAATGTGCATTTTCTGCACGTAAGAGTTCAATGGTCTAGATTTTTTCCATAAGAACAGATTTCTGCTTTATAGTGAATAAACTTTGTTATAACTGAATAAAAAAGGAATAGAAGAACAGCAACTATTAATGCTTATCTGTAATACGCTGATTGCTCAGTGCACACCTGGATGCTGGAAAATTTGCGGAGAAGACCATTTTTATTATTATTTTAAAAATACAAAAAAAAAAAAATTTCCTTTTCCATTTGGGTGGTTGCTACATATTTTTAAAGTTTTATGAACTATAAATGGCTACCTTCAAAGGATTTTCCATAATTATTTGACAAGCCATGCGGACATGTTGTGCTAGGGGCATGAGCAGTCAATCAATCAAACGTAAACAAAAATCATCAAAACAAACCGAAAAGTTTTCCAATATCTAGATATTCACTTGTTGCAAACAACCCCGTGTATCGCCAATTCCTTCGGGGTTCGCTCAAAACTCTACAAGTTACTGCTTGTTTTGTACCGGGGAAGAAAAGGGATGAACATGAGAGGTAAAAATAGCTGGAGATGCCATTTAGACTTGATTCTTTATTATTATTACGTATCAATAGACGTGTTTAATAATTAATGTATGTTTTCTTAATTATTATAAATAGTTGTCGGTTTTACACATACATATATTTATTAAATTTATTTTTATATTTTCGTAAAAAGCAATGACTTTGTGCTTTGAAATATTTAATGAAAATTAAATAATAACTTTGTATAAGACCACAGATTTTATTTTGATTCTTATAACCATCACTCGTATTCTTCCTAAAAATGATCATGCCAACATATTAAATAATTTAGTAGCAATAAACATGAATAAAACAAATGATGATGAGTGATGAAAAATTTGATAAGTAGATGATTGAACCCGCGACCCCTGGGTGGCAACCTAACGCATTTGTTCTCTCGGCTACTAACCGGCCATACTTTAACTGTCTCTTTTAAAAGTTTTATTACAAATACAAAAAAGCTAATTAACAGACAATTTTTGTGACCTGTTCCATTATCAGGAATTATTATTTTTATTATTTTTAATAAAGTCTCGGTAGCTCAATTGGCAGAGACGTTACTCCCGGATAGAGTAGAGGTTCCGAATTTGAGTCTCAGAAGCCACTGTTATTCTTTTTAGCTTCTGGCCTTTTGTGTTTCATATTTACGTTGGAGATTGTTGATATTATTTCAATAATTGATAAAAAAAATCTATTCTGTTATTTTTGGCATCAACAAACAATATATTATTTCCTGATTAATTTATGAAAATCTTAAAATTGAAAGTAGTAAACTTGATGTAAATATTTTTGACAATATTTTAAATATTAAATGTACATAGTTCATGTCGATGGTAACTTCAAAAGATCATAGCTTAGGACAAAAATTATAGTGTTAGCTAAAAACATTTGCATTTACCAAGATCCATCTTCAAGATTTACGTAAATTACACCCTCTCCTTAAAAATAGTCACCATTCAGCATCCCAAACATGAAAACCTAGAAAACCAAGAAAAAAAAATAACAAGTTTTTGCAGATGAAAATGAAGAATCACAATTCTGGTACATTCTCCAATCTGTGGTTCTAGGATACTACTCGCGCAGAAAGAAAGGGAAGTGTTTCTATCGAAGGGAGGCCGGCCCCGGGTAGGAGGGTGAAGACTGATTGTATTACCGCCCCTACAGCCCCAGGGTATGGCTTATTGCCTAACTTCATCAGAATGAAACCAGCTATTTGGTGTGCCTCCAGGAGTTTACTCTAACCCGTTCATAATGCGGGCATCTTAACGAAGTGGCATTTTACTAAGTTTTTCTTATTTACCAATCTGTTTATGAAAACAAGGAAGAGTACCTGAATTATTCATTCTTCAGATTGAGCAAATCAAGATAGATGAAACCATTTAAAATACCTTTGAGAACAACCGTCTGGAGCCAGTGAGACTATGACATCCCCGATCGGGGTATGTTGTGAGGTTGAAGGTAGTGGGGAGAGGAAGGAGATGCGGAAGAGGAAAGTTGGGAAGTACCTAGCTATTAATATCTGGTCTCAAATAATAAAACGTATACAATCTTGGAACTATATTTATAGTTTTTGTGTTCAATTTGTAGAACTCCATTTTAATTTTTTATATAATTCAAATGAATTAAATTTAATATTATTATTATTGAGTTCTGTTCTGACAGTTTGACAGTGACCTTAAACGCCGAAACAGCTGTCACTAAAAACAAAAATTAAAAACTTAAAATAGTAGAACTCAATAATAATAATATTAAATTTAATTAATTTGAATTATATAAAAAGAAAAACTTGGAACTATACTTCCTTGGAACTACTTCCAGAGTTGTAGGTACTCATAGTATCGCCCTGGTGAAAGACCACATTTCAGAAACGAAACGTTGTTTGAAATGGCTTAAGATCTAAATAGTCAGGTACTTCCAACCTTCCTCTTCTCTATCTTTATCCCTTCCTCACTACTTTCAGCCTCACAACTTGGGAACCACTCGGGGATGCCATAGTCCCACTGGCTCCAGATAGTTGAGAGTAGTCGGGACTCTTGTGCTTTGTAGAAATGAGGCCTAATATACTCCATTAATATTTTCTTACTTACATTCTTTATTTATTTTATTTTTTTATTTTATTTTTTTTAATTTTTTATCATCATTATTATTATTTTATTTTCATATATTTTTATTTTATTATTTACTTATTTATTTATTTCTTATGAATTTCTGTTCATTTTTATTTTTGTTACTATTATTATTACAATGTATTGATATCAATTATGGAAGGTATTGCATTGCACTACTCCTGCATACCTTCCGGAATAAAACTTTTATTATTATTATTATTATTATTGTGCGGTATCCACTAGAAAACAAAACTTTATATTATAATATTTGAATCATGTTTTAGATCGCATAGTCTTCGCGAAAATCAAACAAATATGCTTTAAAATGAGTAGAATACAAAATTATTCCTGTTATCAGCGTAAACACCTACTAACTGACCTTATTGTTACTAACGAAAAACAAAACAACAACAGTTATTTGTTTTTTATTTTAGTTTGTTTATGTAAAATCGTTTGATTTCAATTTCACTGGATTTTCTTTTTTTGAGTAGAATAATATACTAGTTTTAAACATGTTGTATGCAAGCAATGCATCTGTGTTAATACTTTAGCTGCGACACCATAGCGTATAAAGCTAAATGTCTGTTACTTTTTTGGCCTTTTTTTACACCAGACCAACGTATTTAAATTTTTGTTTATTTCTTTAATTTTCTCAAACAATTTTTACATGTAATTTTCTTTTAACAAGTAATTTCTTTGATACGGTCGCCCCCGGCGTTGTCTGTTGCTGAGATATCATTATAATTTTGTCAATTTATTCGGCAAACCGCGAAATTTCATCTTATTCTAGCATTAATTCGTTACGAAAATATTTTTTACCTCACGGTTCTGAGAATCTATTACTGAGAATGGTTTGCAGTTTAAAAAAAAGGTTATTCTGATTTAGTTTGAGAGAAAAAATATTTTCTAAATGCGGCGTTTTTTACCGATCTACCCCAAACTATCAGTCGGATAATCTTGTGTTTGTATTACTCGTGACGTGGCGACAAAGATTTTATTTTTAATGTAGTACCTGTTTTGTATTTTTTGTCAATGCACAACCTCTTTGTTAGTAATCCAATAAATCAAAAGTATTTTGAAGATGCGATTTTATTGGACTGAATACCGTAGAAATGAGATTCCTGAGGTGCATGTGGGGTAAAACCACGTATGACCGTGTTAAAAATGTGGATATCCGGAAAGAATGCAATGCTGATGTAAGCGTACTGAATAGGATTAAGAAAGGGACGCTTGGATGATTTAGCCATGTAGAGCAATTGAACGAAGAAATGAGTGTGAAAAGAATATATGACGCAAAAGTGAATAGAAGAAGTCGGGGTCGACCGAAGAAGACTTGTAAAGCCTCAGCCAAAGGTAGGGTGAGAGAAATAGGGAAGAGGAAGGTTGGGAAGTACCTGGCTATTCAGATCTGGTGAAAAAACACGGCTAAAGCCATTTCAAACAACGTTTCGATTCCGAATGGTGGTCTTTCACCAGGGCGATACCCTATCCATCTGCAACTCTGGAACATGCCGCAAATATACTAAATATTATTTTATATGAATCACATGTGAAATAAAACATACAATTTATTTGCGCACGCCGGGTTTGAGCCCGCGACCTCTGGATTCGTGTTCGAGCGTGTTAACCACTCGACCACGGAGGCCGTTAACGGAACATAACAAAACACGTTTAAAATAACGCATTTCCACACTTTACAAAACAAGAAATGTTTAAGATAAGAAAATTGCTATTCCACAAAAAGTAGTGTTCGTAAAACTATTTTATACCACTTTATTTATATCAACCATTTCCACGGAATATTCAATCTCTTATCAAAGTAAATCATATTCAGTATGAACGAATGCTCTAATTATTCTACACCTTACCAGCATGCATCTAACGTTGCTATGGAACTATTCCTATAAGGGTAGAAGTTGCAGTTATAATATTAATTGCATTAACAGGTGAGTGCATAGATTTAACAGATTTGTCATAAATTACAGAACTAACGTGTTTAGCATAAACAATTTGTTTTTTTCGGGTCAGCTAAATTAATAAATATTAAAGTGATTTATATTATACAGTATATTATGATGTATATTAACATCTTTCGCATTAAATTGCCAAAATTTGTAAACTTTTAAATGAAATATTTATATGTCAAGCGTTTTGTTTTAAGGCAATGTGAAATAATTTAATCATTTAATCACTAAATTGAAATAAGACGTCAAATTCCTTTTAAATTCAAATGAATCGATGTGTAACCCTTTGCTTCTGAAAACGTCTTAAGACGGGCTAACTATAAGTTTTGTTAAAAAAACAGACTTCGTAAGGACTTTTAGTACACTACTCATATATTTTGAAGTGGCGGTATTTTTGTCGAATATTTTGCTGCAAATGTCTATTGTAATTGCTAAAATTTCATTTGAAAATGTTTTTTCGGAAATATAAACCTTTAACCTTTACTATACTATACTTATCTATGCAGTCGGGGGAGTTGCTAGTGTAAATTTTGTAGATACAAAAAAATCTGTTCATGCTCTTAAAAAGGAATTCGTTCGTTCGTTAGATTCGTATCTGATCACCTGAAAGATAAGCATATAAAAAATGTGAATAAATTTTAATTTTAGCTTCGAGATATCAAAACTTGGTAAAGGTTTTATATTGATTTGAATGTGCTGGAAAAATAAATAATTTCATAAATTAATAATTTAAGGTCAAACATTGAAGTATACGCAAAAATATACACTAGCAAAGCCGGATACAAAAGCTATTTTGCGAAAAAATTATAAGTTTTTTTTGTATTTCGCCTAAATTACGAACATCCTGTTGTTTTAAACTTTCCAACACCAAACTTTTTGTTGGTACAGGGTGTGAAAAAAAACTGTCGTGTTGATCTCCCCTTGTTGCGAAGTATTTTAATGGAGCCGGCATACCTGAGCGTGTTCTTGCCTTTAATTACGGCCGCCACAGGAAGTTAATCGACATTTTACACCCCCTGTATTTCCTGTCAGCGATCTGTGCGGGGAAATTACAGTGGCCGCACGTTGTTTATGATTATGATATACAGGTATATATGTCAATATGATATAATATTAAACTAACCCAAAAGAAAAGAACTATAATAAAAAAATACATGTATTTTATTATTTACTGTTTTAAAATTTATTTTGTAGAACTCCATTTTAATTTTTAGGTTTTTTTAATTTTACTTAAACAATAATTATTATTATTTCAAATTTAAAAAAACAATTTTTTGTTAAAAGTTCTGCTAGGTAATTATTTTTACGCGTCACAGCTGTTCCACCTTCTGAAGGCATTATCAAACAGTTTGATAATATCTTCAGAAGGAGAAACAGCTGTTACACGTAAAAATAATGACCTAGCAGAACTTTTGACAAAAAATGTTTTTTAAAATTTGAAATAATAATAATTATTGTTTAAGTAAAATAAAAAAGCCTAAAAATAAAAACATTAAAATTTTATTTATTTATTTATTCATAAATTTTTTTGTTTGTAAAATTTTTTTGGCATAACCTACCTCACTAGATTATTAGAACCTGTTTGCAGGTAGGTGACAGTGAGTGCATATAAATAAAGAACATGTAAATGCAAAACTTATGTAAATATGTGCAAATACATCTAAGGACTTAAGTTTTTTTCTCTAAGGAGTTCTAAGAAACATTATAAACACGTGTATGAATAAATATAGATCATTAAAAAAAAAACAAGAACAATAAAAGTGTGAGGTGTGACGTACATAAGGTGTCTTTGTTCAAAAAATTGTATTGTATTTAAGAACCAAAAGTCGTATCTTTATTAAGTGTGATATACATTGAAGATTTTGATGAATGAGTTTTTTTAGCACTATTTTAAAATATAACTGTCTGATATTGAGGATTCCTAAAAGCTGAAAAAGTGGCGTTGTTGGATGCCTGAAAAGTTTACTAAATATAATTCGTAAAATTACTTTTTGTATTTTTACAAGAAAACCTAGCAAGGTAATAGCAACTCCCCCCAACCAGCTATTCCATATCCTTTATGGCTTTGACATAAGGCGAAATATAAGCTACGGAACTGCTTTGATTCGTGAGTATTTCAAAACAGTAAATATATTTTTAACACGTTCCGTTAAAATTTATTTGTTTCTTATATTCTAAGTTGAGAATCATCTGTAACATTTAATTTTTATTACGAATTCACAATTTTGTAGAATCTGACAGATAGAAACGGAGAAAAATGCGCCCATGTCGACTGGAAAATCCTAGCATTTTGACCACCCATTTTAATTGCGTCACAGAGATATATGAGTTTGAACTTTTAAAATTTGGAACTGATGTTGATTGAAATTTTCAAATAAAAAAATAATGTTTTCCAATCTCTACCTATGTATCTTATGAAGTACTTTAATGTATTTGAGCTGACATTATTCTGTGTGTAAAATGGGTGGATTAGCACAAAAAATATTTTTTCATGGCAAGTCAAGTTCAGTGCTGCAATTTTTCACAGGTAGCAACTAGTTTCTAAAATAACACTTTTCTCAAGAACATAAAAAAACCGTTGCTGTAAGTAATTTTATTGTATTAATTTAAAACAATATATAGTATATTTCAGGCACGTTCCAGAGGTAAAGATATTCTTAGTCTCACCTTGGTGAAAGACCACCACCCAAATTAGAAATGTTTGAACTGGCTTTACCTGTGGTTGGATACCAGATCTGAATAGTCAGGTGCTTCCCATTCCCCATCTCCTTCCTCTTTACACTTATTTTAGCCTCACAACACACTTTAATTATGGATGCCATAGTTTCACTCGTTCCTGACAGTTAGGACTTTAGTGATTTTTCATTTGTAGAAGACGCTACATTTTTTAACAATTATTGTCATTTTATTTTCAAATTAACATATTATATATTTTTCAAGTACCTTTACTTTATAAAAATATATACCACTGCACATGCTATTTATAAACTATTATTCATTATTTATATGAAAAATAATTCGTTTTTTGTATTTTTTCACCTTCATTAATGAAAGCTCTGAACCTGACTGAAGCGTTTAAAATTATTCACCGTACAAGTTGTTTTTTCTCGGATTTACGAAATCAGATTTCTCCTCCTGGAAAACGGGTTTTCCTTCGTTTCAATGAGAAAGAAAACCTAATTAATAAAAAATAAAATCAAGCGTTTTCCAGTAACAATAGAACCTTGAAATTCATCACCTGAAAGCCTTTCCTCATCCGATAAACCACCCTTCTTTCTTATCTGGCCGCATTGTTTTTAATTCCTACCCTTAATAAAAGAAAACAATGGTAAGGAGCCGGCGGTAACCCCGATTCATTGCGACTGCTGAGTCCAGCATAGGCACAGATAGGAGATATAAACAGGGGTGGATTAACGTTGCGGATTTTCCTTGTTGGCCCTTTTTTGATTGAGCTCTAATACGCGATAATTTTAAATATGCAAAATAGTTCTCAACATAATAAAAAATAATTCAAATTTAAACGTTTTCACAAGCAAACATCTTAATCCTTAAGCGATGGGAACAAACTTCAAATTTAAACCTGCCATTTTTTAGAACCTATTAAATAGTAGTAATAATTATTTACTAGTTTAGTCTTGATACACATGTCAAAAGGGACATAGTGAGTAAATCGTGAAGTAGCGTAATCGGAATAAGGTTTCAAACTTTTTTACGTATTAGCGAAAATTACCAGTATTGTTTTTTTATAGATTAGCGCCCCACACGGCGATCTAACAAATCATGTACAGAAGACGGCTTAGCGTATTAATATTATCCGATTATAATAATTTATTTAACGCCGTTTTTGTGAAAAAAAAAATACCTCAAGGGCGCTGTGCTTATATTCATGTGGTGGACTATTAACAACACATATTTTTGAACTAATTTACAAATAGCGGTCATAAAAAGTAAAGGCATATCTGTTAAACTTAAATATGAAAAGAAATATTTCTCTCTTTTATAACAACATGCCAACCGGTTTCGGCACAATAATAACTTTTTCAGAGGTGACTGTCAGTATTTGTAAACCTGGCTACCTTACGAATCCTTAAAAAAAGTAAGGGAAGGTTTCCAGGAAGAGTTGTTTTGGATTTTACAACTTACTTGTTGAAATTTGTGTGGTTAAGAAACTTCTATGATTCACCGGTTAGTAGCTGAGTGGACGAACGCATCAGATTCCTACCCGGGCGTCGTGAGTTCAATTCCTCTGCTAGATAGGTCTTCCAACATTACACAAGCAACATCTTCCGCTTATTATGATGGTAATAGGAGTTTTTTTTAATATTGTCTGGTTATTCATAACCCGGGAATGTTTGTCTTTCTTAAAAAAAAAACATGGTTAAATTACTACTTACTGCCAGGTGTTTGCTTGAAGTTTTTCTTAGCCACCCATACTAGCGGCCAAATTTACGTTAAAGTATTTCCCAACGAATAATTCGATCGAAAATTAAAGCTATGAATTAGTAGCTTCGCCACACTAACCTAAATATGTTTTTATATTACATTTAAGGTCTCGCTTTCAATTTATTTTTACTTATTTTCCTATAATATACATTTAAGCCAACCAAAATAAATATGAAACTTAAATATTGTTTCAACTTTAAAGTTAGTAATTGTTTTTATACCACGAAATATTAACTACAAATAATTTCCTTTGTGAGTATATACGAGGGGGAACTTTTCAATTTTAGAACTGGTGTTAATTGATGTGATCAAAATTGTAAAATAATCTTTTCAAATCCATACTTACCTAATAAGGTAATTTATTTTGGCAGACATTATTCTACATTTGATATGGGCAGATTAAAGCAACTATTTAATAATTCTAATATTTTTTCTCGGCAAGTCAAGTTACATCCTGTGGTATTTTACGGGTAACATCTACTACTACAGTAAAAGGTTAATTATTTTGACTGCTAGCCCGCCTCTGGTGGTAGGGTGTAGGGGAAGGTGGAATGTGGGTGGTTGGTTTCTTCTTGTTGTTCTCGTCGGCGTTGGAAGAGAATTAAGAAGAAAAGCTGGTAAGAAAGAACTAAGACTTGTGGAATTAAAGAAGCAGTGGCGGCGGGTTTTTCTAAATAAAAAAAAATATATATATATATATTATTAAAAATATTTCATTTTGTGAAAAATCACCTAAAGAGGCTGCAATCTTATAGTCAAGCTTTCATTGGTATCTTTAGATATATTCTTGTAATTTTTTTTTTAAATTTGATAACCGCATAAAAGTTCCAACTGCTCCCGACTGTCCGGAGCCAGTGAGACTATGGCATCCCCGATGGGGTATGTTGTGAAACTTAAGAGAATGATGAAGAGGAGGAGATGAGCAAGGGGAAGGTCAGAAAGTACCTGGCTATTGAGATCTGATCACCAAACAAAGATTAAGTCATTTCAAGGAAAATTTCGACTCTGAACGGTTATTTTTCGCCAGAGCGATACTGAGAGTATCGACCACTCCGATGTGATATTAAATAACGTGAAAACTAATATCAGATGAATTAAAGCTTCAATGGGATTGTTCTAATTTATACGGCCTGTTAATATAGTGCTCTTTCTAAACGATTGTCGAAATTTCACTTAACATAGAGAGTGATTCTGTTCTTCTCTAAGTACGCATTGAAAACTGTCAGAATTTTAGAAAAATTATCACTTTTTGGAGGGTGCCGTAGGGTATCAGTTCTTTCAGTATAATTTCACAAAATGCCTAAGAAACTAAGTTATAAGAACTACAGTAAAAAAAAGTGTGAACAAAAATGACTTTAAGTGTTAAAAACAGAAGGAATAGACGTAGAAATTATATATGGAAACAACTGCTTAAAATTTAAGGAAACGAATTATATTTTTCAAATTTGGAAATCATTTTTTTTATAATCAGATTTTACTTCCCAAAGAGCTTAAAATGCTTGAAAGGACAAAATTATAAAAAAATAAATAAATAGTAATTTAACATACAAAAGGCAAACAGATTTTAAAAAGTAGTAAATGACCGGTTAGTAGCTGAGTGGACAAACGCGTCGGATTCCCACTCAGCTAGCGTGGGTTCGATTCCTCCGCTAGCTAAGTCCTCCATCATTGCATAAGCAACATATTCCGCTTATTATGATGGCAGTAGGAGTTTTTCAAGTATTATCAGGTTATTCGTAGCCCGAAAATCTTTATTTTCCTTTTAAAAAATAAAGATAAATTGTATGTGCCAAAGAAAAGACTACAAATGAGTAAATACATTCAAAATAGACTTATAAGAGCAGGGATTAATTTTATATCATTATTCATCATTTTTGGGTCTATTTTCCATTCGGTGTCTGCATTAATTTTAAGCTGTGACAGCTGTTTATCCTAACATAAGTAATTTGAATTATACCGTTTGAATGGAGATTAGGGCGAGAAAGAGGCAATTATTCATATGATGAAATTGAACAATTGTTGATAATTGTTTTATTGACTCACCTTCTCTGTTGCAACTTATCCAGTTCAAAATTCCTTGTCGTAGACTCAGAAACAATGAATTGCTGTTCCTCAATCATCACAATACTTATTATGGGTATAATTTTCCAATGTCCAGAACGTCAAGACTTGTTATCTCAAGCCATGGTCTTGAAATTTTTGGTAGCTCTCTAAATGATTTTTGTCATTCTTTACGACTCTACTAAAACTTTCAGTAGACCATGGTTGAATGTTCTCTCTTATGTTTATTTTGCCTTATTTTTTTCATTGCTTCATTTATTTTAATGTACATGCTATTTTTCTCTTTTTTCTATTTCGTGTTTTATATGTATTTTTTTGTAATTGGACTTTAGTCCGTTAATTTATAAATAAATATATATTTATTTGAAATCAAAACAGTAATCACCCGTAAAACGCATTTAAATATTGGCTTTATACTTTAAAAAAAATAAATAATAATCCACCTGCCGTCACTGCAAGGGAGGCAGTGATTTAAGGGGGTTGTATCCGAGGGAGAATTAACAATAAACCGCCAAATAGGCCCTAACACCGCCTTTTATAACACCACTACCACCAACCAACTAACCACCTTCTACCGTTCATGAGGTTCTACTGTTATACTCTTCCTCGTCTGCAACCTCGGAAACCAATTGCTAAAATTCAACCTGCAACACGAGGAAGTGATTTAGTACTGTGTTTATGAAGAATTAGTGAAAAAGAGTTGCGTTGAATTTTATCGCTATATACAAAATTAAATCAATTATATAAAATTACATTTTCTAACTTAAGGGTCAGCACCCAAAAATACACACTTTTTGACTTTCCAAATCGAGCAAAACCACAAATTATGTATCTGTTAATTCTATACGGGTACTTAAAAAAATATCTAAGGGTTTCAGTGAATACAATTCTTGAAAAGTAAACTTTTTAATTTTCTATGAAATGCATACTAGAATTTTAGGTAAAAAGTTCAAAAATGCCATTCCTGGGTTTTAAAACTGCACTTTTTACTGAATGTTGAGTATATTTTTTATATAATTCAAAGGGTAGAGTTAAAATAATTAAAATTAATTAAATTAATTAAAATAGTATTCAAAGGGTACAGTTAAAATATTGTATTATAGTCGGGAAACTTGCCAAAGGCGCACCCAACATTTGTACACGGTTGATATTCAATACATGAGAACGGGTCGCTTTTACGACTCGTTTTTATGTTCAACAGCTCGGTTATGGAACGATTTGCCAGCCTCTGTGTTTCCTCCCTCCTTCAACATGGGTCTCTTCAAGACCCAAGTTCACTCCTTCCTTTCCTCAAAAAGACCCTCCACACAGCATCCCCAAAAATGACATAGGCCCTGAGGGAAATTATTTCCCTCAAGGCCTCCTGTGTGGAGTTATTGTAAAAAAAAAAAAAACATTGGAAACCTCAGTCATTTTTCTAACTTCCAATAGAAAATATGCAGATAAATAATTTGCAGTGTTGCTTGTATTAGAATGCTACAAAGTAAAGTTTAGTGTCATTTTTGAGTACTGACCCTTATACAATGCTATGCTTTCGTTAAGAAAAACAATTACATTTGCCCATCCATGTTAAGCGATTTTTTTTTGCATGTTAGTCTCAACGCAGTCAGTGATGGAATCCTCATCTGGAGAATGTTGTGAGGTTAGTGAAAAAGGAGAAGAAGAAGATGAAGGTTGTTGGCAGGAACCCCTAAATTTTCATCTGAAGAAACATTGTGTACAAAATGTACACTTTGAAATAATTTAATCTAAAAACAAATCGTTTTTTTTTTTTAAATACATGTTTTATGGTTTTAACAATTTATTTAATAAAAGCGATGCGCGGGTCCACTTCAGTAAATAAGAGCTGTTTTAAGAGCGTCATAATATATCTCACGCAACGTATTGTTTGTATTTTTTTAACTGTGCTACACGAGATTAATCTTCGAACACATTGAAAATCTAAACATTTTTAAACTGTTCAAACTGAAATAGCTTAAGCATTGTTCGATGTCTGGCTAGTCAGATCTGGTACTCTAAGAAAGTTACTTATCAAACCTGCTCTTTACCTTCTCTTCATCTTACCCCCACGTTCTTCAGACAAATAACTTTGTAGATTATATTTGAAAATCGTTCCAGAGTGGAAGATACTCTTAATAATCGAAATTTTATTAGAAATGGCTTAACATAAGTTGTTGATCAGATCTAAATAGCCAGGTATTTACTATATTTACTTTTTCCCTGTCTTTTTTCCCTCCTTTTTATGTAAATACTGCACAATATTCTCTACTGTCAGGAGCCAGTGAGATTATAGCATCCCCTATTAGAGTATGTTGTAAGGCTGTAGATGGTGAGAAAAGGCAGAAAATGAGAAATTGGAAGGTTGGAAAGTACCTACTTATTTAGATCTGTCAGTAAAAATGGATATTATTATTAATTTTTCATTTTTACAAGAAAGACAAACATTTCCGGGTTACAAATAACCTAACAATTTTGAAAAAAAACTCCTACTGCCATCATAAGAAGCGGAAGATGTTGCTTGTGCAATGATGGAGGACTTAGCCAGCAGAGAAATTAAACGCACGACGCTCGGATGGGAATCCGACGCGTTTGTCCACTCAGCTACCGACCGGTCAACGTTTTGATTCTGAATAGTGGTCTTTCATCAGGGTCGTACTTAGAGTATCTCTCACTTCGGAACGTGCCCAAAATACATTGTATATTATTTCATTTAAAAAGTGACACAGTACACATTAATTAAAATAAAATTTAATTTGCAAACGTCGAGCCTCAAATTCGTAGCCGAGGATCTTAACCGCTTGCCCACTCAAGACCTCATTCTTCTTTCTTTTAAGCGTCACAAAATTTTATAAATGTAGTTGTGAAGTTTCCTGACTTTGAACATTTGGAATTTTTGTGTTAAATTTTGCTACATCGTAAAATACATAAACTATAAAAAATATCAACACCGTGTCACCCACCAAACAAACAACCTCGACTTCCGCTCTAAGCCTTCGAGAAATCAAACGCATATATTTCAGCCGGCGGTAACCATAGGCCTTAGGCCACTCCGTATTTCCGCTTCCGATACCTTTACAGACCGGAACTGCGGCCATCTTAACAACTTCTGTGTGTTGAAACAACCCAAGTATTTATTACACGGCCGGCCGATCCAAAGCACCCACTTTGCATTTTTGTCAAAGTACTTTGCATAAGTGAGGACATTTTTAATTTTTAATGTTTCGATTTGATCGGAGTGGATTTTTTACAAAAATTGGCATGTTAAAAATTCTGTTGAAAGTATGAAAAAAAACATTAAACAGAATGGCCACTAAAAGATGTCAATCGTTGAAATCTAGAGTCATGATATTTGTATCTAGTACGCTTGAATACGAATTCAGATATCGCGGGTTCAAAACTGGAGTGAGCGAATGTTTTTAATTTAATTAATATTTAATATAATATAATATAATACATATAACACATTTAATTAATGTAAAATAATATAGAGTATATTTACGGCACGTTCCAGAGATATTCAAACTATTGCCCTGGTAAAACGTTGCTTGAAACGGCTTTAGTCATGTTTGATGACCAGATCTGAATAGCCAGATACTTCGCTAACTTCCTCTTCCCCATATCCTTCCCCTCCCCTCTACCTTCAGCCCCGCAACTCCAATTGGGGGTGCCATAGCCCACCTGACTTCAGACGAGTTGAGAGCAGTTGAGACTTTTGTGCGGTATTCAATATAAAATAAAACTGGGAAGAAGAATGACGATATTTTTCAAAATGTATAAATTAAAAGTATTTGAAACTTGGAGTAACAATATATGGAGAGAGAGCTAATTATTTTTACCCAACCAATACAAATTTACGATAAATCACTTTCTACCGGTTTTTACGTCGTACACCATGAGAAAAAAAAGAAAAACAAAATTTCCCAAATTATCACACCGCTTTAAAGTACTGTAATGATGTTCTTCGTGTCCCGCGTCTCCGTTGACTCCGCCCACACGTTTTGATATGCGACATGAATATAAATAAGTCAACGGTTTTTCAGGTATATATTTATATAATATTTTATATATTTGCCATATTTTTGTTTATAATAATACCGTGAAAAAAGTGGTTATACGAATAAACAAAACATTACGTCGACATTCGTCGCGCTTTGAATTGATGTCTAAATACCCTAGCTCTAGTCTTAGCTAGTCCTAGCCCCTGGCTACGCTCAGGTCAAGCCGAGTCCGGAAAAACACATAAAAACTGACTACAGCAGCGCTCTCTCTTGTATATTATTGCTCTGAGATTTTAAAGTTGTTTTCTTACTTATTCAAATGTTTTTCACTTCCCTGGACAATTATGAACGTTGAAAGCTCCCCGGTCTACACAAATACACAAACACGTGAATCGGAGGCTGTTGAGTTCACTTGCGTGTTTATTTAGAAATCACTCGTTCTGTATTCATAGAATAGTTTGAAGTCTACTTGAACTAAGAGGGCGAAGAAAAAAAGATTTAGAGGGAAGGAGCATTGGGGTTGAGTTTTTCATGCGTGGACTGCAATTTTTATTGAAAAGATGAATAAATATATTCAAAATAAATATTGAAGGTAAGGCATTGCACTACTCCTGCATACCTTCTGGAATAAAACTTAATTATTATAATTATAACTTACTAATTAAAAAACCATTACGCCATTTCCCCGCAGGAGTAGGCAGAGAAGAAGGACCACCATACAACTATGTCTTGGTACACACTCTTTGCGTCACTCACATTCATACATACTCTTCTGTTATTCTGAATCTTTACATGGCTCGACTCTAGTATTTTGTTCTTTTTTTTAAACGAAAGACAAACATTCCCGAACCTAACAAACTCAAACCTGACAATATTTTAAAAACTCCTACTACCATCATAATAAGCGGAAAATATTGCTTGTGCAATGACGAAGGACTTAGCTAGAGGATGAATTGAAACCACAACGCTCGGGTGGAAATCCAACGCGTTCGTTTACTCAGCCACTAACTGGTATTTTTTAATTGATTTGATCGTGCCATGTCTTCTTTTTTCATTCACTTTCGCGTTATATATTCTTTACACACTCCTTAATTCGTTCATTCAGTCAACATGCCTAAACCATCTAAGCGTCCCCTTCTTGATCCTATTCATTATTCTTTCATCAGCTTTGCCTCCTTTCCGGATATTCACATTTCAACACGGTCACGGTTGGCAACATATATTTATATTATATTGTTTTCTCTTTTAAATTACAGTTAATTAATTTTCATACATTCGAAGTGAGAAAGGTGGGAATTTACAGACCACTAGGTGGCAAAAACTAAAATTTATGGCTGTGTGTGTGGGTTGTATTTTAAAAATGGGAAGTATACCTTTTTATATAAAAAAATATTTCCAAATAAAGAACAGTAAAAAATTGTATATTTGACGAAAAAAATATTGAACCATTTGACGAAGTAAATTTTTGGATAAATGTTTTTCACTAGCCCCCTAAAAAAAGGTTAATTATTCATGATTTTTGCTTAATCTTAGAATGTTATGTGTATTTGATTAAAATTATGGTCATAAAAGTTTGATGTTCTTTGAGATATTTGGATTGCGTGTTTAGGCAAAGTTGCTTAGAAATTAGCAAAGGCGTCTCAAAAAACACTTTCCCCAAATTCTTATATCTTTGTTTGAGTTGAGCGATCTTTGAGCGAAGGAAAATATAATTTTTTACACAGTAAACTTTGGAATTTCGTCAAATATATTAAAAAAACAGAGAAATTTGTAAAAGTAGGTACAAAAGTAAACCGACTAAGCAAATTTGGAAGCTTTACTCTATCCAGTCAAATTAAATTGTGTTAATAACCGGTTTCGCATTCTTATCTTCGGCTTTAGAGCAGATGGAAAACATGGATAACAATGGTTTTGTTTTAAATGTTAACAGTGAAATGACTATTTCAAGACTCTATAGCTCATGATATAAATTATTGAACATCCATTTAAAAGATCAAATGAAAAATACTGATAAAAATGGCGTCTTGCCTTAATTGTTGATAGTTGAGTAACTATTTTAAGGCTCTATAGCTCATGATGGAAATTATTTTATGACTAAAATTTGTTATAGACATATTAAGATTGACGTTTTTGTGCAAAAAGCCGTTCACTGGTTCTTTTAGCGAGATATATAAAAAAAATCCACTCACTGGTGAAGATGAGTGGTATTTATTTATGTCGTTAATTTTGTATTTAAATATTTTGTTTAATTTCTACAGCTCATGATAGAAAAAAATGTGAGCTTAAAACTGTTATGGACACGTAAAGATTAACGTTTTGCAAAAAAAGCTGTTCGGTGGTTGTTTTAGCGAAAACATACAAAAAAGATGTCCCGCTTAGTAGTTAAGGGTCAGCACCCAAAAATATACAGCTTTTGGCTTTCTAGTACAAGCAATACAACAGATGGTTCATCTGTTAATTCCATATGAGTAGTTAGAAAAAATGTCTATGATTTCCAGTGAGTAAGATTATTACCTTCGGCACCGGTGCATAGTCGGGAAACTCGTCAAACGCGCGCCCAACATTTGTACACGGTTGACATTCAATACATGAGAACGGGTCGCTTTTACGACTCGTTCTTATGTTCAACAGCTCGGCTATGGAACGATTTGCCGGCCTCTGTGTTTCCTCCCTCCTTCAACATGGGTCTCTTCAAGACCAAAGTTCACTCCTTCCTTTCCTCAAAAAGACCCTCCACACAGCATCCCCAAAGATAACATAGGGCCTGAGGGAAATTATTTCCCTCAAGGCCTCCTGTGTGGAGTTATTGTAAAAAAAAGGAGTGCTTGTATAAGAATGCTGAAAAGTAACGTTAAGTATAATTTTTTTATGTTGACCCTCAAAATGAATGGTACTTATTTACGTCATTTTAAATCTCAACTGAAAAACCGCCCCCCTTATTTTTTTCACGAAAACTTTAAGGGTGCAAAGTGTGAGTTCCTCTCCAACTGCCCCTGGGGCTTGAAGGCCGCCGGGGCCCTTTGTAGGCAGCACCCCCGTCACCACCCCCCGCTGCGTGGGCCTGGCAGGGTCTCGGGTTCCGGGGTGGCAGTGCGTGAGGAGAAAGCTAAGGAACCTGAAACGGGACCCTGGTTAAATAAAACTTAATGGAAATCAAGCTTTGTTCGTCTTGCTAAAGTTTTAAACGGGAGACCTGTCGAGTGGGAAAAAAAACAAACTAAACCTAACATAACTTAACCTAACTTAATCTTACATAATCTAACGTAAAATAACATGAATTAACATAACTATTCTAACTAACTAACCATCACGCCGTTTACCCGCAGGGGTAGGCAAAGAAGACGGACCGCCATACAACTCTGTCTTGGCACACATTTTTTGCTTCATTTACATTCATACATACTCTTCTGTTATTCTGACTCTTCACATGACCCGATTCAAGTATTTGATTAACTTGATCGTGCCATGTCTTTCTCGGGCGTCCTCGACTTCTTCTTCAATTCACTTTCGCATCATATATTCTTTTCACACTCCTTTCTTTGTTCATTCGCTCTACATGCCCAAACCATCTAAGCGTCCCTTTCTTGATCCTATCCATTACGCTCATATCAGCCTTGCATTCTTTCCGGATTCCCACATTTGTATTTGTGATACATAATATAATTATTTACATAATATATTATAAACATATATGTGTAAATATATATTTTAGTAGAAACCAATAATTTTGTGTTTGGCATATTTAAAGAAATGAAAAAAAAACTTTGTATAAAAACACGGATATTATATATTTTTTATGACCGACCGGTTTCGGTTGGAAAAATTAACCTTAACAAAAATACAAAATGTGCAGTTGTATATAATAATAGAGGGAAAATAAAATTAAAAACAAAAACAAAACAATGAGCAAATAACAGAGTAAAATTTAAATTATAACAAAGAACGGAGAGAAAGAGACAGATATATTAGCTGTCTCCTTTTCTCTGTTCCTTTGTTGTAATTTAAAATTTATTCTACGGTTTTCTTATTATTCTGTTATTTTATTTTATATTTTGTTCTTCCTCTGTATGCATATGAGTATAACCACAAACTTTTATTTTTTGTTAAGTTTAATTTTGTACTTTGATGATTTAGGCTAAGCGAAACCGGTCGCTCAAAAAAATTAAAGTAATATCCGCGGTCTTATACAAAGTTATTTTTTAATGTCTTTATACAAATATATGTATATGTATATATACATATATTTATAAATATATGTTATCTCTTCTATAGTTTTATAAGTATTATTAATATATAAGTATTTACTTTTAAGTTTTATTTTATTTTTTTATAAGAAATACAAAGATTTCCGGGTTACGAATAACCTGACAATATTAAAAAAAAACTCCTACTGCCATCATAAGAAGCGGAAGATGTTGCTTGTGCAATGATGGAGGACTTAGCCAGCAGAGGAAAATTGAACGCACGACGCCCGGGTGGGAATCCGACGCGTTTGTCCACTCAGCTACCGACCGGTCAACGTACTATCATAACATAATACTCTACCCTTTTCAACATAAATGTATATACAATACATATTTGTTCAGCCCTGAAGAAGGTTCAGATAGAGCCGAAACCGGTTGGTTTATGTATATATGTATCCAATAAAGTGGTGTTAAAACTAAGTTACTTTTATTTAAAATTTAATTATGTCTTTCCACAAAGTGAGTGCTTCATGTCAAAGTTTATAAATGTGTTACATAAATTTAATGTAGAAGCCCACTAGGGCGTTAATAAATAAATATATCTTAACTTAGCATAAGCTTAACAATGGCTTATAATTTTAATCATTGAAAGCCAAAGTAAAAAGACCCATGGTTAAATAAAACTTAATTCAAATCAGTCTTATTATCATCAGATAGAATTAAAGGCCACACAACTTAGTTTTGACACACACCACTTTCTTCATACGAGTATTTCATTTAAAAAAACTTTTCTACTGTACCGATTTTTGATATAGTGCGACACAAGTATTGTTATCACTTGACCGTGGAACGTCTTCCTCGGGAATCATCGACTTATTGTTCTTTAATTTGTGGCGTCATATACTTTTCTACTGTACGCTCTTAGGTTAAAATATATATTTTTTTAGTATTTATTTATTTTTTGTTTCGAAACTGAAAACGGTTAATGTTATATCAATACCTCTTGATATCGAAATCAATTTAACAGGTCTACTTTTATTGTTTGACACACTTTTGGCAATTCAAGCCACGAACTACCAAGGAACTCTTGGTAGATGGTACGAGTAAAACTTTACGCCTACCTACCTCTAGGCGAGCGATTCTCCAATCTCTACTATGGATAACTCCTGGTTGTCGACAATTTAAAGTAAACGCTTTCCGGGCAACTTCGTAAATAAGACATCTAGATATATCCAATTGCATTAAATATAATAAATTCAGTTCTTTAATCATTAATCTTTAATCTTTAATCTTTAATCTTTAATCTTTAATCTTTAATCTTTAATCTTTAATCTTTAATCTTTAATCTTTAATCTTTAATAATTTTTAAAATTATGGTTTCATATTTAGTTATGCGAGTATGATCACACTGATTCTGGTGTTCCGGCGAAAGTTTATAGTTAAAACTCGCTCGTCTATTTCAGAAGAGCGTATGCGATTTATAATGCTCGACTTTCGAGAATAGGACACAAGCTGACCGGTCCATTAGGAATTCATCGCAGCCTCCGACAATTCTTCTAATACAATAGCCGAGAGGACAAAGGACTGATTCGGTTAGCAGTTAATATACTGTAAGACGTGCGATAAGGTTCTGATTGAAAAATAATAAACATTTATAAAACTCAAAGCTAATTATTTATTTAGGGTTAAAATTCTCTCTCTACTGATTTCAAATTCTAACGTAATGTAAGTTTTTACCGTTTGAGACTTTTTAAAAGTTTTTGAAACCGTATTTGATAAATTTTAAGGACATTCGACCAGCCCTTGCCATATTTTTCCCATAAGAAATCTCACTACAGATCAAATATTCAAAATTAGACTTATTTTAAACATGTCAAAAAAGTCTAATGTGAAGTGCTTAGTACCACCAAGGGGTTTTGTACCAGATCACATCACATAGTTATCAATCTCGTTTGCGATGTTATCCATCGTCTCCTGGTGGTGGTATTCATGACGTCATAGCATTTAGATTTGATGGTTAACTGGTCGTTTTCCCATAGCGATTTATTTAAAATTCTACGGATAACAAAATACAATTATTGATAATGCGCACAAGTGAACCAATTTCACTGAACTGTCCGGAGTGAGTGGAACGATGGCATCCCCAATGGGGGCATGGTGTGAGGCTGAAGATAGTGAAAAAGAGAAGGAGAAAATGAAGGTTGGAAAGCACCTGGCTACTAAGATCTGGTCACTAAATGGGTTTATTGGAATTAAAAGGAACGTTTTGATTCTGAATGGTGATCTTTCTCCAGCGCGATACCGCAAATAAACTGTATTTATTTTAATTTAAAGAACACGCCGGGCCTAGAATCCGTAACCTAAGGCTTTGAAGCCGATTATTTAAACCTCTCGGTCCCAGAGTTGACCGTGTTATATAAAATTATAAATTTAGAATCATTATATTTTTCAAAAATATAACACATACACTTTGTTTATAACCACTTTATTAATTAATATTATGTCTACCGGTTTCGGAAGTACCCTTCCATCATCAGGACAATATTAAAATTAACCTGAAAAACAAAATACTGAGGAATATATACATATTTAGGAATTGGAGTGAGAATGAGAAGTAATTGAGGGGATTATGGGAATAACCGAGCGGTTTATTAGAAAAATATCTAGGATAGGACTAATTAATTTGATTGTTTAAAATATTGCATTTACTGTTTATAAATATTTATAAATATGGCAAGCCACAAAGTAAATGCTTTTTACGAATATATATTATATTTTTCATTGAATTTCCTACCTATAGGAATAGAATTGATTATATAAATAGAAATCCACTTTAGTATTGTAGAACATTTGTGCATAGAGCTTTCAATACCACCCCTTTTATATTGAAACCTCTGCCCCGGAGGGTGGTCAGGCGGCAGGGATGGTGGCGGTGGTGGGCGGTGAGGGGTAGGGATGGGAAAGGGGTCGGGACAGTAAATCTAGCCTTCCGGCGGTAATGCCCGCCAGCCAAGAGCCGGCCCTAGGTTCCGATTTGGTCCGAGACGAATAGTTGTATAACATGCCACGATATAAGATACGTTCAACCTACAATATGCACCAGCTAGAATCTTGCCGAAGGATACGGTTATATGGCATTACTTATATTCTATGATTAAAGTTAATGTATTAAAATATTCTTAATTCTTCAAATTACATGTCATACGGTTTGTTCTATATAAATTGTAAGTAGTATGAGAATTATACTCCTTACAATAGATATTATACAAAAATCTAGGAAATGTTGAAAGGGTCAAATATTTTTTCAGGCACACATATAAGATGAGAAATAGAAACCAATAAAACTACCTTTTAGAAAAGAGTTAAGCTTATTGATGAAAGGAGCCATATATTTGACGAATTTCCAAATAATTTTAAATTATAAGAAAATATTGAAAGGAAGTTAAGAAAAATATTTAATTAATTAATGTTTAGGAATTTGAATTTTAGGGTTATATAAGAATATCGTTTCTCAACCCTTTTAGTGTCACGAAAAGCCAAAAAATAGTGTAAAAAACTTCTATATACCATATGTTTTAAAATTTATCAAAGTTTTACATTACTGTCGTGAAAAATAATTTGCTTACATTTTCCACTTCTTACTTGTGCGAAAAAGGGTTCTTGTCTATGGTGGCTTTAAAAACTAAATAGTAATCGTCTAGTTTCACTTAAAATAATTAACTTATGTGTATCGATCCACGTACAGAAATCAATCTAGGTGAAAAAAAATCTCAACCGTTGCATTTTTCTATTCAGGTCTGGTCACCAAACACGGCTAAAGCCATTTGAAGCAACGTTTCAATTCTGAGTGGTGGTCTTTCACCAGGGCGATACTTAGAGTATTTACCACTCTGGAACGTGCCGCAAGTATACTTTATTTTATTTTATATCAATTAAATGTGTTATGTGACACATATTAATTGAGAAAAATTCATTTGCGCACGCCGGGTTCAAACCCGCAACCTCTGGATTCGTAGTCGAACATCTTACCACTCGACCATGCAGGCCGTCATTTATTTATGAACCAACATACTATTGTCCAATAACCAACGCGAAATGGGAAAAAGAGCAACAGAGAAAGAACAGCACACACATAATATTATAATGAAGTAATGATGAAAAAATACAAAATATACACAAGAAAGAACATTCAAATCAAAGTCAAGTCAAAGTTTTGGTAGAGTCGGAAAGAATGACAAAAATCGTTTAGACAGGTACCAAAAATTCTAAGACCGTGGCTTGAGTTAACAAGTCTCGACATTCTGGACAGTGGAGAATGATACTCATAATTAGTAGAGTGATGATTGAGGAACAGCAATTCATTGTGTCTGATTCAATGTTGAATTGGTTGAGTTGCAACAAAGAAAATGAGTCAATTAATAATTTTGAAAATGCAAATTAAATGTAAGGGATATTTAACACTTTGTTATAACATGAAGATTTTTCGTTTACGTGACTTATTTTTTGACAGATTTCCACCCCCCCTCCCCCCGTAACTGATCGTAATCACCCCCGGTCACAACCTTCAGGTTGAAAAACAATGCTCTGTTCCATCTTAAACCAGGGATGATACTTTTCAGATTTGAATTTAACCGGTTATGTGTTCAGTTCTTTTTGGAACCGGCTCCTCGCCGGAAAAAACAATTCCTAGTCGTTAGGGATTTGAAAGTGAAAAGAACTGGAACCGGTTCCTTGCCAAAATAAAAAGTACTAGTCGATAGGGATTTGAAATCGAAAAGAACTGGAACAAAAAAAACACTTAATAGTCGGTAGAGCTTCGACAGTGAAAAGAACTGGAACCGGTTCCTTGCCAACATAAAAATAACTAATCGGTAGAGATTTGGAAACGAGAAGAACTGGAACTGGTTTCTCGCCGAAAAACGCGTACTAGTCGGTAGCGATTTCAAACTGCTGCATATTGAAGTAGTTCTTTGTGATCTAACTTCCGTTGAAGTATTTGTTCAATGAAATGAAGTTAATGAAATGAATGAACGCTAAAATGAACTACCAACTTCAATTGGAGTATTTGTTTAGTGAACAATGAATGAAATAGGAACTGCTGCCAAAATAAGTAGTTCTTTCTAAGTGGTCATAACACTAATAGGTACGCATTTGAATGGAACAGACTATATGATGCGAGCACATGTGCATTATTATATTAAGTGTGCGGCATTGACTTGAAGGCATTGTTGACAGTCAACAATTGATTACCGATAATTTACGACAACACTATTGTACGGAACGGACTAAGGTTGGTACAGGGTGATGAGAAAACAACTGCTGCAATAATGTTAAAAAGTGTGGACTAAAACACACACGGACCGAGTACGCTGGGTAGGATATGAGACTTTTTTATAAACCTTCGTGATCTGTCTTGGTACACGCTGTGTTACCATCCATCCTTTGACGACCTACGTGGTCTAGTGGTAAGACGCTTGACTAAGAATCCAGAGGTCAAGGGTTCAAACTCGGCGTGCGCAAATAATTTTATGTTGTAATGCATTTAATTCATATAAAATAATATTTAGTATATTAACGGCACGTTCCAGAGTAGTAGATAGGGGTAATCGAAACATTGCTGGAACTGGCTTTAGCCGTGTTTGGTGACCAGATCTGAATAGCCAAGTACTTCCCGACCTTCCTCTTCCACATCTCCTTCCTCTCCGCACTGCCATCAGCCTCACAGCATACCCTGATTGGGGATATCATAGTCTCACTGACTCTAGACGGTTGGGAGCAGTTGGGACTCTTGTGCGGTAATCACTATTGAAATAAATAAAAAATCCTCTCTGCCTACCTCTCCGCGGCAATGGCGTGACGGATGGTTAATTAGTTGTAAGTTGTACAGAGAAATTTATTTAACTATTTCGTCTCAAAATGTTCAATGAACAATTTCTGTAATTATTTCCACTGAAAAGTGATTTAGTAAACACGCAGTATGGTTTCCCATACGACATGTTTGTTTACGAAGATTGATAGAGATATGCACAGTAGAACATGCACTATATCGCCGAGGATGATAATTGAAATAATTCAAGCCGTATACCGATCAAACAAGAGCCCGTAACTCAATCGTAATTATTAAGGAATCAGGTAAATTTATGGTACACTAGTTGTTATACGTGAAACATTACGGGATGTAACATGACTTGCCAAGAAAAAATATTAGTTGCTTTGATCCACCGATTTCAAATATAGAATAATGTCTGCCAAAATACATTATAGGTAAGTAAGTACCTTAGAGTCACAACGTATGGAGATTGAGCTAATTATTTTTACCCAAGCTATACAAACTTGCAATAAATCACTTTCTCCGGGTTTTTATTTCGTACACCATGAGAGAGAAAGAGACAACAAAAATAACACACCGCTTTTACGTACTGTAAGGATGATATTGGTCTCCCACGTCTCTGGGGACTCCGCCCACATATTTTGATATGCGACTAAGCTGGACACAACTAAACGGTTTTTTTGGTTATATGCTATATTTTTGTTGATAACAATACTGTAAAAAAATTGGTGATACTAATAAACAAAAACATTTTGTCGACACGTGCTATGAATGGATGTTTAAATACCCTAGCCCTAGTCCTAGCCACGCCCAGGTCCGCCGAGTCCGGCAAAAATCATCAAAAAATGACTACGCTGCCTTGGATAGGTACCACTCTATGTACTCTAAGGTAAGTACTTTATCAGGTAGGCAGAGATTTGAAAAGATTATTTTAAAAAAATGATAATTTCAATTAATATCAGTTCTAAATATGAAAAGTTCACACTCGTTCGATCGTTCGTAAGCACGAAAACTATTTATTGTTAATAATGGCATTTTGTTTTTAATCATAAACGGTCTTGGGTATTTTTACGCATCTAACATCAAATTGAAATAATTTTATCGTGTATTTGAAAATAAAGGGTGAGTTTTCTATTTACTTGCGGTAAACGCAATGGTAGGTAACTCGCCCTCGTGTGGTTGAATGCGCCGGTTATGGCTAAACGGAAATTTAACAAGTTACACCCTGGAACAGGGGGAGGGGCCGCAGATAAGGTTTGCAAGTCAGAAGTTGTCAGCTTTTGCAATACTGCGAAACGAAATGTTCATTTGATATATATTGAGAATTAGTAAATCATAAATATTAAATAATATTTTCGTGCTATCGACACTAATAATAATAATAATTGGCTGATTTATATAGCGCCGTTTTTGTGACAGAGATATCACCTCAAGGGCGTTGGGACTTCTTCATCGTTAACGTCATCATCTCCGTGTTGACGTTTTAACAGTTTCCATGTATATTTATTTTCATTATGAAGACCACACAAGAGTTCCACTGCATTTTATCTTTTTTTTTTTTTTACCTAGATATAGTTCACCAAGTGTCCGTAATGTATTACTTATGTTGTTGAAAAAGCAATCACTCGATGGCTTGACATTATGCTTAAAATAAGATTTTGCACCACTTTGTTAGGTTATTTTAAGTGGTTCAAAATAAAATATCTTGTCATTTACGTATTAAGTATGTATTATTTGTGTATTAAATATGTATTATTTGTGTATTAAATATGTCTTAATTATGTATTAATTCTGAATGAATAAATTATGTATGAAGCATGTATTAAATAAATATTCTTATGTTTTTATTATGAATTAACCATATATTAATTATGTATTACTTATGTTTCAAATGCGTATAAATTATGTTTTACTTATGTATGAAATATGTATTAATTATGTATTAAATATGTATTAAGGATGAATTAAATATGTAATTATGAATTTATTATCGTATTAGTATGAATTCATTATGTATCAACCACGTATTAATTACGTATTAGGTATGTATTGATTATGTATTACTTATGTATTAATTGTGATTTGTTTTGAACTTCTAATGTAGTTGGACGGTGAAGTTGGTATTAACCACATATTAATTATGTATTAGGTATGTATTGATTATGTATTACTTATGTTTTAATTGTGACTTGTTTTGAACTTCTAATGTAGTTGGACGGTGAACAGAGTGTCAGTATAAAATGTGATGAGCAAGTAAACGAAAATAATAATTGTAATAATATTTAAAAAAAAAGGCCCCAAGAAGACATAGCACGATTAAGATAATCAAATACTTGGGCTGGGTTATGTCAGGAGACGGTGCAATAAAAAAGTATGTATAAATATGATTGAAACAGAGTGTTTACCTAAATAGAGTTGTGTGAAGTTTGGTTTTTTCTGCCTACCCCTTCGTTGAAACGGCATGAGGTGATTACAAGATGATACCAGATATGTTCAGTTTATGTAACATTACAAAAACATCAATGAAGCTGGAAAAGAACGTATTTAAAATTAGGTTAGGTTGTAGTAGGTTAAGCATTTAAGTAAAAATTGGAGCATGGGCATCTTTAACAATTTTCATTAAAATGATAATATAGTACAAAATATACATTTCTTGAAATATTATTCTCAAAGAGTTAAAAAAACTCATACTGGGAAGGACAAAATTATAAAAAATGAATAATATTTTAAACGATATACTAATTTTATAAAGGGAGTATACTTGAAGTAACAATATATGGAGAGAGAGCTAATTCTTTTTACCCAACCTAAACAGATTTGGGATAAATCACTTTTCCGGGTTTTTACGTCGTACACCATGAGAAAGAAAGAGACAAAATTTTTCCCGAATTATCACACCGCTTTAAAGTATTGTCAGAATGTTCTTCGTGTCCCGCGTCTCCGTTGACTCCGCCCGCACGTTATGATACGCGAAATAAATTGAGATAACTCGACGGTTTATTGGGCTACATGTTATTTATTTTTTAAACAATACTGTGAAAACGTGGTTATACGAATAAACAAAAACATTATGTCGACCTGTGCTATGAATGGATGTATAAATACCCTAGTCCTAGTCCTAGCCACGCCCAAGTCTTGCTGAGTTCGGCAAACTTCGTATAAACTGACTACCGCTCTCTCTTCAGCGCTATTTCTTGTATATTATACTAAGGGAGTACAAAAAAAGAGGGAACAAGCGAAAAAAATCACCAAAAAGAGATACATATGAGTAAAACATCATATATACAATCAGAAAAATATTCACACAAACAGAGGTTTAACCTTGGAGTAACAATGTATGGAGAGAGCTAATTATTTTTATACAAACTTGCGATAAATCACTTTCTCCGGGTTTTTACGTCGTACACCATGAGAGAGAAAGAGACAGCAAATATAATACACCGCTTCTATATACTGGCACGATGATCTTGAGCTCCTGGGTCACCGCGGGACTCCGCCCATATTTTTTACTATGCCACTAAACTTGACACAACTAACCGGTTTTTTTGGTTATATGCTATATTTTTGTTGAAAACAATACTGTGAAATAGTGGTTATACGAATAAACAAAGATATTATGTCGATATGTGATTTGAATGGATGTGTATTTTAATGGATACCTTAGCCTTGGTCTTAGCCACGCCCAGGTCTGCCGAGTCCGGTAAAAATCATCAAAAACTGACTACACTGCCTTGGATAGATACCACTCTATATACTCTGAGGGTTTTACAGATAGAATATAATACTGACTAATAAAATTGTCGAGAAAATATCGTAAGTAATTTTACCAAAGTTTTTTCGTTCGCAACTAGGACGATGAATAAAAAAAGTGTCATTTTTTTAGAGATCGGTACCATTTAAATGATCCATATACTGCTATTATAAAACTTCAATCAACTCTATTAGAGTATTGTATTGCCAACACCTGGATTTAAAGCAAGCGCTTAAAGCCTAGTTGTTGAGAGGTATGATTACGTGGGGCAGCAAGTAATGTATTGAAACGGAACAGGCGATCTGCCGATTTATATTAAACCTACCCTTGGAGCTTTCTGGTCACGCCCAAAGATGTAGTTTCATCGCTATCTGATTCATTTAAATAAATAAATGATATATTTGATAGAGTGTTGTAAAATGTTGCCTTGTTTGAATTTTTAAATATTGGTTTTTTAGGTGACATATTCACTGTCCGCTGTCTATCGGAGTTTTCTTCTTTTTTTGGTGCCATATCATATCGGAGGTTAGTTATTATCGGGGTAACTTTCACCCTGCAGCGGTACTGCGTTCTTTAAAAAAAATAAAATGATAAATACCGCACAGGAGTCCCCATGGAATATGATGGAATTCCTAATCGGGATATGTTGTCAGACTGAAGGTAGTGTGAGGAGAGGAATAAGATGGGGAAGAGGAAGGTTAATAAGTTCCCGGATATTCAGATCTGGTCACCAAACACGGCTAAAGCCATTTCAAACAATGTTTCACTTCTGAAAGGTAATCTTTCACCAGGGGGATACTTAGGGTATCTACGTATCTGGAACGTGCCACAAATATACTATATATTATTAATATATTAATTAAATGAATAAATTTATCTGATTAATATGTTATGAAACATATTAATCAGATAAAATTTATTTGCGCACGCCGGGTTTCAACCCTCGACTTCTTGATTCGCAGTTGAGCGTCTTACAACTCGACCACGGAGGCCTCACGTGGGTTTCGAATCCATGAGGCTTAACGTCTTTTCCTGGTTTATCACTTGTATAACTCGTATTGAACGCTCCTCACGATGTAGTCAAATAATCATACTTTTTCTTTTTACACCTAGAACAGTTCTAGAGTTTTTGCATAACTACAAAATCAGACATTTTTTGAGGCGGAAGAATTTTGGTGAAGGATTAATAAAAGCAATAAGCAGATTAAAAAAAAAAAAGGTTTTATTATTAGATTAGGTTATCACGTTAGGTCACGTAGAAAGTATGAGCTTAACCAATGACTTTTTTTCTTCCATTTCAGAGTAGCAATCTTCCACAAGTGCGGTAGGTGCTGTAAAGTAATATTTAACATGTTTTATTGTTAACTGTTTTTTTTAAAGATTTTCTGAAACCGTTAATAACCGTGTTCAATCGACCATTTAAAAAAGATTTATTGTTTGTCAAACATGGAAATATAATATGGTGCACGTATCATAATGATGTTAAATACTGTAGAAATCAATTGCAGTAAAGGATATTAAAATTACACGATTAAATAGGTAATACCTACCTATAAAGCACGGTAAGGTCAAACAGTTGAGAGTTCTTACAACAAACAAACTTTATGACTATTTTACTTTTTGATTTGTGTACACATGCGTAGCACTAGATATAAAATATCGCCAATAAATATTATTTAACGATCCACAATAAAATAATAAATAGCATCTATAAAATTGATTGGCCAAAATATCATATCATATATTACGGGTATTATTAATTTCTTATGTGGGTTTAATAGAAAATAAAAATAAGTCATAAAGTAGAATGATAAGGAGACAGTGGCGCTGGAGTGTGTAGTGATCCTGCGCTCGAGCCCGACCCGGCGGCTACCCCGAACCACCTTTCTAATCACGACGAATTGCCGGCTATTAATTCGAGCCGCTTTACTGCGTAAGGCTCGCATCCCAATCACCGTGAAATGGAAATCGAAAAAAAAGGTGTTGTTTTATAATTAATAGTCAAAATTAAACCTTCACATTTCTCAATCAAACTTTTTAAAGTGACATGAGGGAGAAAAAACCAACTCTTCGAATAAAATTAGCTATTCCAGAAAAACCATTAAGGCCATTAACGTACAATTTGAAAAATACATTAATGCATTATCTGAGAAGATAGTATAATTTAGAAAAACATAATTTTATTAAACAGTAAGTGAGTTATTAGGAAATTATAGTCAGCAAGGTAAGATGGAAGATGTACCCTGTGGGAATCTGGTATTTCAAAGGCTACAAATTCTAATCTGCGTGAATGTGGACACGTACAAACTGCAGAAAATATCGTGAAGGAATTTCCTCTCCATCAAATAAATAAATAAATGGGTTACTTTTATAGCGCCGTTTTTGTGAGAAAAACACCTCAAGAGCGTTTTACAAAATAATTTATCTTACCTATAATTTATCACTTAGACTTATAACTAATTACTTAGAGCTATGATTTATTACTAATGGCTTACAACTTATATTTTCAAGAAGTGACTTACAATCAGGACTTATAGCTAGTAACCAACCACTAAAACTTATAACTAGTGACTTAAATATAAGACTTAATTATTCAATTTTCCAAAATAGAGCAATGAGAATTAAACTTATGTGAAATAGATACTCAAAAGTAGCTCTAAATGTCAGAGGTACTAAATTGGCTAACAGTGAAACAGATGCTGACATTAAACCCTAAATTTGTTACCAACTTATTTTTCTGACATAATTATTTACAACGTAGAGTATTCAGAGACATAATACAAGAACATGTAAATAAATCAGACTTCCAGAAAGAATAAATCCAATAAACAAAACAATTTACTTCATAAAGGGATGAAATGTTATAATGCGCTGCCGGAATAAAATTATTCCAATTGATACATTTTAAATAGCTTGTAAGAACCACACAAAAAAAAACATAAGTATTTTATATCAAGTGGTAAATAAGTAAAAAAATGTATGAATTTTCACCAGTTTCCTAAAAGCAAATCTCTCCTGAATCAAGTGACTCACCATGTCAGCTAACAGAATACCCTCAGCATCCAACTACGACCTTTACCAACTCTCCTGCACCATGCGAAGGAAAAGCCTCTGGACCATTGTGAAACAGTACACTTGTCCAGCCGCACCAGGGTTGGATTGGTATTAATGCCCCCCCCCCCGCCCTCACCCCACCGCAGAGTGCAGAGTGGTGTGGGCAGCGGCCATCTATCACCCCGCGTCACTTAGGGGACGTACGCTGACTTGATGGAAGGAGAGTACTGCCTACTGCTTAGCGATGACTGCTTAGCTACTGATAATGCTTAGTGAGAAGTTGGTGATAGTGGTGATTATAAGTATCGTGATCACTTAATGTTTTAACTTAAATTGTTAGTGGTCGAGTGGTGACACGTTCGACTACAAATCCAGAGGTTGCGGGTTCAAACTTAGCGTTAGTAAATATTTTTTATTGAACTAATATGTGTCATAAAACATTTAATTTATACAAAATAAAATATACAGTATATTTGCGGCACGTTCCAGAGTGGTAGATACTTTTAAGTTCCATCCTGGTGAAATACCACCATCCAGAATCTTAACGTTGCTTGTAATGGCTTTAGCCATGTTTGATAACTAGATCTGAATAGCTAGGTACTTCCCAACCTTCCTCTTACCCATCTCCTTCCCCTACCTATATTGCATATTATTCCTTAGCATACCTCAATTAGGGATGACATCTCACTGGCTCTAGACGGTTGGGAGTAGTTGGGACTCTTGTGTGGTATTTAATCTGTAAAAAATAATTTAAAAAACACTCTTTGATACGGTTCTTTCACTACTTACGTTTCATCATTTTTTAATTTTTTTTTTTAAAAGAAAGACAAACACTCCCGGGTTACGAATAACCTGACAATATTTTAAAAACTCCTACTGCCATCAAAAGAAGCGGAAGATGTTGCTTGTGCAATGATAGAGGACTTAGCCAGCAGAGGAATTGAACGCACGACGCCCGGGTGGGAATCCGACGCGTTGTCCACTCAGCTACCGACCGGTCTTGTCCAGCCACTTTACATTGATCAATTTTCTTTGTAATATTTTACCCAACCGTGGCATAAAATTTGTACTAATCGCCAGATCAGTTATTTGTCTAATCATTAAATCAATTTGATCTTCCAAAAGCAAAGACTAGGCTTAAACTTGTAAAAATAATCAAATTTCTTCATTTTTTTCCTTTAGACTGTCCTGCTTTTTTTTAGCGAGCTAATCGCTACCTAGTTTGCATTCCTAGTTTGATTTCCTCGGGTTACCAGTGGAATTTGATTTCCGTATCACTTTGGTGCAAGGCCACTATTCAGATTAAACCTTGATTTTCCATGTTTACTGATAAGATCTGAGGTCGTTGCACTTTCTCCACAACCTTCCTCTTCAGATTCTCATTTTCTTTCATAACTTCCTTTCTATACTGTTCTATTCATCATATTGAATCCGTACAACCTCGTTTCTTATGCAGAATTGCATAGAAATTAGGGTAAAAAAGAGTCAATTATTCATATGATGAAATTGAACAAACATAAAAAATTTAGGAATGGTTTTGATTTGATTTGCATTTTAAAATATATTGTATTATTGACTCACCTTCTTTGTTGCAACTAGCGTTGTGACCGTTCCGAAAGAACTATTTCAAAGAAGTTCTTCTTTTGACCGCAGTTCCTACTTCCTTCATTGTTCATTGAACAAATACTTCAATTGAATTTGGCTGTTCATTTGTGCGTTGTGACCGCTCCGTGTGAACTATTTCATTTTGCGGCAGTTCAAACTTTATTCATTTAATTTCATTGAAAAAATACTTCAATGGAAGTTAGATTACAAATAAGCTCTTTAATTTGCAGGAGTTCAGTTGCGAAGTTGAACTTCAAAGTCTTCATTTCAAGTACTTAAATTGAAGTTCGACTTCAAAATACTTCGATCTAGAACTTTTGCCGATTTGCTAGTACTTTTCGAAAAAAATTCAAGGAACTGGTTCAAAAAAGAACTCAAATTCAAATCTCTTTTTTGCGAGTTTGACTTCAATTGAAGTGTTCACTTCGAAGGGTTCATTTTAAAGAACTAACAGTTCGTGAAGCATTCACGAACGCATATGCATAAACGATAGTTGGAACTCATCCAGTTCAACATTCCTTGCCGTAGATTCAGAAACAATGAATTGCTGTTCCTCAATCATCACTCTACTAATTATGGTTATCATTCTCCACGGTCAAGAATGTCGAGACTTGTTAACTCAAGCAATGGTCTTGACATTTTTGGTACCAGTCTAAATGATTTTTGTCATTCTTTACGACTCTACCAAATCTTGTTCAGGCTTTGACTTGAATGTTCTTTCAAACTTAAATTTTTATCATTGCTTTAAATAGTATATTATGTAATGTGCTGTTCATTCTCTGTTACTCTTTTTTCCCATATCGTGTTATTTATTTATTTTTTGTTATTAGACATGTCCGTTAGTATATAAAAAAAAAAGTTTCAGCCACATAATAATTTTTAAATGATGTTGCCATAGTTTTACTGGCTTAGAAATATCAGGATCATTGTGTGGCATCACATTAAAAATACACCCATACAAATATAAAAAATATTTTTCAATACCCTGTAGATTATGGTTTTGATCTAAGAATTACCTTTGGAAAAAAACACCTCACTCTAATGCGCGCAGTTGCCACGCCAGTAATTCTGACTAAAAGTACAAAACCAAAGAACGTGTAGTCCATTTATCCAAATTTCCTTGAATCTTTCTAACACCCCTCGAGTAGGGCACTTTGCAGGGGAGGTTAACGAGGGGTGTAATTCAAGGGTCGATTAAATTTTGAAGATTTCTTTTCTTGCTGGAATTTTGTGGCAGAGCTGTTAGAGCTTTGACGGTGGGTTTAAAACTTGGCAAAGAACGATAACCAAAGTATTCAAAAATGTACATTGCATGCGGGTTTTTTAAATGAAATATTTATTTAAAACCGAAAGACCACCACTCAAAATCAAAATTTTGTTAGAAATAGAAAGTGTGGTAAATTATATCTGGCAAATAAGTAAGGGTTGGTTAGCCATCACAATTATAATAATTCTTTAAACAACCTTCGTTTTCTCATTGCTCACATAGGCTAAGACCCCAACGTATGAGTATGAGCAGAAGCCTGCCCGTCCTTCCACCCAGCCCAGGCAAGAGCTGATTCTGAGCTTCCTCTACCCCATCGCGCGGCCAACTCTCTCAGGCGCACCAACGTGACAGTCCAATACCACGCCAATGAGTCTTCCACCAAGAAGATGAAACTATTTGCTTCATACAGTGAGTACACTACTATTATTCTTCGTTCTACTTTTGTGAAATGTATTCATTTTTTGTTACTAGATGTGTGAAAAAATAATTTGCATACATTTAAATAAAAAATACAAAAACAAAACAAACAGGGATATTGCTACCTCAGGAGTTTAATGCAGTGGTTAGGTTAGGTTACAAGAATATTGCCACCTCAGGAGTTCGATGTAGTGGTTGGATTAAGTTAGGTTACAAAAATATTGCCACCTCAGGAGTGCAATGCAGTGGTTAGGTTAGGTTACAAAAATATAGCCATCTCAGGAGTTCAATGCAGTGGTTAGATTAGGTTACAAAGACATTGCCACCTCAGGAGTTCAATGCAGTGGTTAGGTTAGGTTACAAGGATATTGCCACCTCAGGAGTTCAATAGAGTGGTTAGGTTAGGTTACAAGGACATTGCAACTTTAGGAGTTCAATGCAGTGGTTAGGTTAGGTTACAAGGACATTGCCACCTCAGGAGTACAATTCAGTGGTTAGGTTAGGTTACAAGGACATTACCACCTCAGGAGTTCGATGCAGTGGTTAGGTTAGGTTACAAGGACATTGCCACCTCAGGAGTTCGATGTAGTGGTTAGGTTAGGTTACAAGGACATTGCCACCTCAGGAGTTTATTGCAGTGATAAGGTTAGGTTACAAGGACATTGCCACCTCAGGAGTTCAATGCAGTGGTTAGGTTAGGTTACAAGGACATTGCCACCTCAGGAGTACAATTCAGTGGTTAGGTTAGGTTACAAGGACATTACCACCTCAGGAGTTCGATGCAGTGGTTAGGTTAGGTTACAAGGACATTGCCACCTCAGGAGTTCAATGCAGTGGTTAGGTTAGGTTACAAGGAAATTGCCACCTCAGGAGTTCATTGCATTGGTTAGGAACAGAAAACTGCAAAAACAGATGTAAAAATTGTGAAGAGAATAAATTAATACCCATTCATCTATGTTACCGGTTGTACAATGTCCCGCATTGATATAAAAGCCCAGTGACAAGCATTAATATAAACTTTAAATGTAAAGTTGTATAACCATGTACTATAAAATATGTATAATTTTTCATCCGATCCTGTGATATTATGTAACTTGGCCACGGCAGTTGTTATCCCGGCGGCACTAAATAACCGGCTTATCTGACGGGGGACTTTTACACAAGTAGGAGTTATACTTGTGAATCTCGTTAAAAGCTTTACGTTCGTTTGAGCTTTTGATGACAGCGCGAGTCATAATTAAAATTAATATGCCGGTCAGGAAATGCGATATGAGCTGACTACAGTGAAATTATAAAAAGTGCTGCGTGTTATTCAATTTTTCCTTTGTTTCTCTAATTTAATTGCGTAAATAATTTTGATGCTAGGTTAAGAGAAAAAGTCGAAGATCGTTGTGTAATTGTAAACTGTTAAATATAACCGTTGAAAATAACGCCTACGTTTACGCGCCGATATTGATTTTAAAACAGTTGGATCGTTGGTGCCGTGGGGGGTGTTATTTTATAACAGCTATTTATTACTTGCCATCGATAGATTCACTTGACACTAGGCGCTACGTATCGGCCGTCTCGGAAGGACACATCCCCAAAGTTGTCTAGTAGTGAGGTTTACAAACAAAAGATCATTTAAAATTACGCATAATGTCGTTCACAGAATAAAAACTCTTTTGTTTATTTGGCGCTAAAGCTAAAACAATAGATACAAAATCAGAGTGTTGAGACTATGTTGTGTTGAATAATATTGGTATGTAGTTATTGATATCCAAGTGTTGACGCAAAATTTTGTCAATGGCGTTGGACTTTGACGGCATCCAGCTATTATTTACAACGGCTAGTTATATTTTGGTACAGTACTATTAGAAAACCATATCACAAAATACTTCACGAGTGAGCACTCTTAAAGCATTTTGTGATATGATTGTGATTTACACTCTGGCTACTGAGAGACTAACCGATGAAGTACGAGCGTGATAGTGTAGATAAGTCGCCTCGTCTGACCGCTATTCGCGTCGCTTCGCCTGCGTTTTTTTTCCGTGTCGGTTTTATGTGCCCGAGTGCGTGATATTACATTGAAGAGGTTACACTCATGCATAAAATATACAAACACCCGTCAGTCGAATGCAAATAAAAAAGTTTAATATTTAGTTTCTTTGGACCCTGTTAAAAAAATATCATGATTATTTTTTATTTATTTTTATAGTGAACACCGCACAAGAGTCTCAACCGTCTAGAGCCAGTGAGACTATGGCATCCCCAATGGGAGTGTGAGGCTGAAGGTAATGGGGAGGGGTAGGAGATGGGAAAGAGGAAGTTTGAGAATAAAGCCATTTCAAGCAACGTTTCGATTCTGAATGGTAATCTTTCACCAAGGCGATACTGAGAGTATCTTCTACTCTGTCTGTCTTAATAGTCTGACGTACATAGTTCTCCTTGAAAAACGAAAAAAACGTTTCCTTTTCCCACCGGCATATTTTTTATTTCTCTTCGTTTTCTTAAGCCTTCCGTAGACGATATTTAGTTTATTTTTGTCGATGTGTAATTTTCCGTGATGTTAAGATTGCTGTTCACATTTTTGTATAAAATTCAATTGAATTAAATTTAATATTATTATTATTGAATTCTGCTATTTTATTTTATTTTTTATTTTTGTTTTTTAGTGACAGCTGTTTCGGCGTTTAAGGCCACTGTCAAACTTAAACGCCGAAACAGCTGTCACTAAAAACAAAAATAAAAAAAAAACTTAAAATAGCAGAACTCAATAATGATAATATTAAATTTAATTCAATTGAATTATATAAAAAAATAAAATTGAGTTCTACAAATAGAACACAAAAACTATAAATAAAATGCTGTTCATATATTTATTTCATAATAACAGTGAATTTACATAGCGCAGTTCTGTGGTAATTCACCTCAAGTAAGCTTTACACTCAATAATCAATAGTAAATCTTTACCTTATATAATAGTGAGAAAACAACATATACAACAGATGTGTCTCACATAACGCATCAAAGATTATATTATATTATTTTTTAAATTCTCACTAAGAATTTAGATTAGTTGCAAGAAATTTCCACCTGGCAATAAGTTCATATTTCTACTAATACGAAATGTAAATTTTTTACCCACGTACTGGCTATGCCTATGTGGGATATTGTTTAGTTATTTCTACATTAAACATAAGTATACATGTATATTTAATGGTCATAAAAAAGCTCCTTTTTTAAATGTAGGTATGTAACGAAAAATCAAATAAAAAAAACACAAGAGGTTCATAAATAAATACATTTAGTTAAAGCACTTGAAATGTTGCAGTATTTGAGTGAATACGTTTTTCACTCATGAAAGATTTTATAGATTTCTAGAAACATTAAGTGAAAATCACTTTTCCTGAAGGTATATATTTCTTGCTTATTCAGCCCTCATTTTCCAGCTAACATGGTTTCATGTGACATCAACCCTTCCCCACCCTTAATAAAATACAAATAGAACAACCCTTAGCCGAGTTTCATTAAACTATTTAGACCCTCATATAAAAGTGTCCTCGCATCTGCCGGCGCTCTTAACAAGAAGTTAATTGCGGGGTTCGTGAGGAGGTAGAAAGGGTTTTGTGACACTTTGTCGGCGGAGAATGCTGAGATCTTTATTATACATTTTGGGATAGTTTCGAAAGTAGAGAAGATTCTTTTTAAACTGGGATGTTGGAGTTTATTTGATTCGATTCATAAACGAATCTATTTGAACATTGTACTGAATCGAGTAAATTGATTCGAGTGTTCTATTTTTATTTTTTAAAGTTATCTTTTTCATTGTTTTCATTTAAATCAAATGTAATATTATTTATATGGCAGACAGGATATTGCAGCCATTTGAAATAAAATGTTATTATTATTATTGTAGAATATGGAACATATATTTTCTTAAAAAAATTTTTAATCTTAAGGGTCAACACATATAAATACACACTTTTTGACTTTTTAGTAGAGTAAAACTTTTTATTTGTCAATTCTATACGGGTAATTAGAAACTTTTCTGAGGTTTCCAATCTATGAGGTAATCTTTTAAATTCTTTATTAAATGCATACTGGAATTTTAGATAAAACGTTTAAAAATGCCTTTCCTGGTTTTTAAACTACACCTTTTACTGAAATTTTAGAATATTTTTTTAATAGAATTTAAAGGATTATAATTTAAAAAATATATTCCCTAAAAACCTCAGAGAATTTTCTAACTAACCATAGAAAATTTACATATAAATCATTTGTAGTATTATTTATATTAGAATGCTACAAAGTAACGTTTATCGTCATTCTTGAGTGCTGACCCTCAGCTTAAATCCGTCTACCTGAGTTAAATTAGTTGAATTAAGAATGGGTAAGCAGGGTGGTTGGAATTTTTATGTTATAACTGTAAAAGCGTCCCAACTGCAAGGATTACGTGGAATCATGACATCCACATTGTGGGGTAGGTTGCGAGGCAGTAAAATGCGGGGAGGGGCAGGGAATAGGGAAGATGAAGGTTGAGAAGTACCACAAACGCTTAAGTATACCATCCTATAGAAAATATAAAGCTCTATTTTCAAGAATACACTCAAAACTACAAAGTTTTTTTAAAAATAATGTGACTATTAATACTAAATTGTTCTAGATACTTTAAAGCGATATGTTTATTGTAAATACTGCTCATATATATTTTTTAAATAATGTGACCACAAATATCAAATTGTAATACGATTATATACTTAAAAAACGACATTTTTCTCATATTCACATTAAAAACCCAATTAAAAGTAAAAAATCATAGGTATAAATTTGAAAATAAGCTTCCGTAAATGAAAAAAGTTGAATAAAAGTTTTTTTTTAAATTTTCAAATGCAGTTTATTCGAAAATCACTATATATCTTCAATCTGCACTTGTGGCCCTATGCTTTCCAATGAGAGATATATAAAGTGGAAACTAGATACAGCTTTACGTATAAATAAATAACGTAGTTGTGGTCCGAATCAATTTCCGTGAGTTGACCGGCGCCCAATCAATATTCGTTCAAGACATTCGAATTGCAGTTCCGTGTTCTAAATTCAAACTGTTCAAATGCAACCGCTTCCGTTCGTTTCTTGAATTTACGGTTGGTTCCGCAAGTGTTGACACGGGGCAAGTTTTTTTTATAAGAGTTTTGGAAATGTAGTTCGATCTTAAGTATACGGTAACTTTTTAAATCTGTTTTAATACAATGCTGGATTAAACTGAAAAATCTTTTAATATTGAATTTAGAAAAAAATCTTTTGTATTTTTTTAAAGTCTAGTGTTGGCTTATTTTAAATATTAAATAAACATAATTAAATGGCCCGCGTTAATAGTTGATTCCTGGCCCATTTCAGCTTTTGAACAAATTGAAATCAGCTGACTGTCGTGAATTACTTAAATATATAATAATATAAAATGAAAATAAATAAATATATATAAATATGGACGGTAATTGAACCCGCAATTTCCCGGGTTTTCGCTCCGCGCCTCTCGTTTAATACTTAACACGGCTTGGTACCTATCTTTTGTTAGAACGAAAAAATAACACTGGGTGCTAAAAAAAGACAAATTTATGCACATACAAGCAATGCTAAAGATAGAGAAATTGGTGCAACTTTAGCTAAATGAAATAATGAGACATCGCTATTTGAATTTATAGTGCTGTTGTATTCTTTTAGCAATACCACCCATTTTTTTTTTTTTCATAATATGAATGCACAGGTATTTAGAACGTATTTAAAGCAGCATAAATATTTTTTTTTGCATACGTATATGATTGTTAAATTAGCATATATAAACAATCCAACTTTTATTTAATTAATATGTGTCATAACACATTTAATTCATATAAAAATAATAACAAGTATATTTGCGGCACGTTCCAGAGTGGTAGATACTCTAAGTATTGCCCTGGTGAAAGACCACCATTCAGAATCGAAACGTTGCTTGAAATGGCTTAAGCCGTGTTTGGTGACCAGATCTGAATAGCCAGGTACTTCCCAACCTTCCTCTTCCCGATCTCCTTCCCCTCCCCACTACCTTCAGCCTCACAACATACCCAATTTGGGGATGCCATAGTCTCACTGGCTCTAGACGGTTGGGAGCAGTTAAGACTCTTGTGCGGTATTCATGTAAAAAAAAAAAAATGCAATAGAAAAATCTATCAATTTGAAAATCATTTTCGAACTTGTAATGCACGTAGATGTTTTTGTTATGTTATTATTATAAAAAACTAAAAAACAATATTTTAAAATTTTTAATTTAAAAAAAAAATTATGACAAAATGAAGATTTACAAAATTTTTCATACAAAAACTTTTTTTTTTTTTTTAAATATTACTCATTTTCGGCTACGAAAATATCAATACGCGCAATAGCACACGAAAACATCATGAGCCGCCCCTGCCATTTAGTAAATATTTGACAAAATCCGGGTCGTGAAGACCCGGTGTCATCGCCTGCGTAATTATTTTCACGTCATTGGCGCCGGGTTAAACGTCATTAAATTTATTGAAAAATTATGTTAATTTAAAATCAAATTGAAAAACGCGACTAAACCAAGTTAGCAAAAGGAAACACAGTACCTACACAGAGTATACAGGGTGTTTTATTGTAATCCTAACGATTGCGAGGCCATTTCGTGCGACAAGTTTGTAGCGGGACATAAATCTAAGCAGGCTACCACCTACTAGCCTGTGCCCACTACCCACTACCCTCTACCCACTAGCTACTAGTAGCCGGGACAACCCGACGAAATTCGGCTCCGAATAACGACTTTGGACCGTGTTTCTGTGTTCGTCGTTCAAAAAACAAGTTATTTTGGTTTTATTACGGTCAGGGGTGTAAAGCTGCCCGGAAATCAATTGTCTTTTTTTCTATCGTTTATTTTGGAATGTGTGTTGGTGCTTTACATTTTTTGAAATCTTTGTTCAGAATCTGATGCTTGTGATAAAAGGGATGCGACCTACACAAACCAACATAACCACAGATAAATATAGTAAATAATAATAATAATATTTGGACGATTTATATAGGGCCGTTTTTGTGAAAAATCACCTCAAAGGCGCTGTACAGATCTTACTTTCTATCATTACATATTAATTCCTAGTTTAAATAAGAAAATATACAGGAACATACTTACCTGGCAGGTCCCATCAGATAGACCCAATTATTAACTTAAAATTATGATTATTATTATTATTTTTATTTTTTTCCGATTTAGGGCTTGGGAGCGAAATCAGAAGAATGGACTTTCTGAATTTGTCATACAGTACAGGAATTTTAAAAAAGTAATTTGTGAAATATCCTACTTATTTGGCAAAAAATAACAAGAAAGACTAAAACACGTCAGGCAGCTGCGAAAGCGCCACGACATATCTAACAGTACATAAATACTATTTTCCACTATAATTTCACAATATATGATTGATTTGGTCTGCATATTCAAAATCGGCCTCTGCAAATACATTTTATTCAATGAATATGTGTCATAACACATTAAATTCATATAAAGTATATTTACGGCACGTTACAGAGTGGTAGATACTGTAAGTATCGTCCTGGTAAAACACTACCATTCAGAAATGAAACGTTGCTTGAAATGGCTTTAGCCGTGTTTGGTTACCAGAATTTGAAGAGCCAGGTACTTCCCAACAATCTTCCTTCCCATCTCCTTCTCTCTTCTCTACTTTCAACCTCACAACATACCCTGATTGGGGGTGATGCCATAGTCTCACTGGCTCTAGACGGTTGGGAGCAACAAAAAAGCTAAAACGAAAATTCAATCAGAAAAAAATTACACATACTAAGACAAAGGATAGTATCGCCCTGATAAAAGACCACCATTCAGAATCGAAACGTTGCTTGAAATGGCTTTAGTCGTGTTTGGTGACCAGATATGAATAGCCAGGTACTTTCCAACTTCCCTCTTCCCCATTTCGTTCCCCGCCCAGCTACCTTCAGCGTCACATCATACCCCAATTGGGGATGCCATAGACTCACTGGCTCCAGACGGTTAGGAGCAGGTGGGATTCTTGTGCGGAATTAACTTAAAAAAAAAATATAGCTAAGAATTCAGAGGTCACGGGTTTTAATCCCGCCATGCCCAAATATTGAAAATGTATTAATGTGTGTTATTTCATATTTGATTAGTATTATATAAAAAAAAAAAAAAATATATATATACTTATATATATATACATATATATATATATATATATATATATATATATATATATATATATATAAATTTCTTAGGATTGTGGTACGTTCCAGAGTGGTAGATACTCTCAGTGTCGCCCTGGTGAAAGACCACCTTTCAGAATCGTTAAGTTGATACCATAGTCCCACTGCCTCCGGGCAGGTGATACCTTTTTGTTATTTAGTGTAAAAACAATTGAATTCCGTTGCACAAAAGGAATACTAGATATTTTCAAAAGATCGATTATTTCCTACTCGTCTTCTTTGAAGGAAAAACATTCCAGAGAATACGATTATGTTTTATGAACTATTGTGGAACCATCGTTTCGAAAAATACGCCATACAAAATAATTAGCCAACGTTAATCTAAAAGGCGACGAATGGATCTGCAATAAGAGTAACGCGAGAAGTTCAGAGATTCTCTCTGAGAGAAAGTTGCAAACGTAACAGTACAACTCTACTAAAATGAAACTGTTGCATTTGAAAGTTGCTTTCAAAGAGCTAAGCAACTTGCATCTTTTATTGCTGGTGTGATTGTCGCCTAAGGGTATAAAATTGCTGTCGAACGATAAATAATTGCAAACGTTATTATTTGATTATTACAATGTTTCGGGGTGGAATATTTTTAATATGTTTACTAGGCTGGGTCGTCGGAGATTTTTTAGAATTAAATACGTCAGGAATCAACAGCTGCGAATTCTAACACTGATAAAAAATATACTTTTTACTACTTTTGACCACGTACCAGAAGCCAATGTTTCAAAATAAATAATATTTATTCGATAGTTATTTATGGATAAAACTAAATTTAACTTTGTGGAAAATGACTTTCAAACAATCACACTCAAGTGGTCAAATCAAGTAAACTTTAATATTAATAAAAGGTAGTTTAATTTTGTTTTTAGTTGATATATTTTCTATAAACTATCACTCTAATTGTCTCGTATTTTGTTTGTTTTTACATTAACTCCACACAAGAGGCCTCGAAGGAAATAATTTCCCTTAAGGCCTATGTCATCTTTGAAGATGTTGTGTGGAAAGTCTTTTTGAGGAAAGTAAGGAACGAACCTGGGTCTTGAAAAGGGCCATGTTGATAGAAGGAGGAAACACAGAGGCTGGCATACCCAAGGCTCAGTGCGATAACTAAAAAGTAATTTTTAATCTGAACAGTAACAATGATTTTATAATCTAAATGTTCGTACACGACTTTTGAAAACCCCAAAAGAATGATATTGAAATGAGTTGATCTTTTAGAATTATTTTTTTATATTTAAATGTAAAAAAATGTAATTCAGGAACAAAATAACTAAATTCCAACCTAATTTCCACTTCAGTGTCTATTTTCACGGTTTCAGTATGGATGCTGCAATTTATATCGACTGTGCTTAGGTTAAAGGCGTTATTCCACATTTATTTGCAAGGAATTTTAGGCACACGTTTATGTTTGACACCTGATCATCATTTGATCAAATGCTTAAACGGGCCGAGAATTGATAATTAGCGGGTGAGAATTTTTGTAGTGGTAATGGTAGAAAAATCATAAAGGCGCTAATCATTGATTTGCGACAGTGTAAAATGTGGTAGTGGTTCAAACCACTAGGCCTAAGTTTGCTTGTAAAAAAATGTGGAATAATGCCTTTCACCTAAACCTAGACGAAATTAATTTGACGATATTTCCGCAAGTGACATTTGTTGATAAAATAACAACGTATGAGCAAATAAACCAGGAAACAATGTTTGTATTGCAATACAACCCCCTTTGTTTTGTCCTTCTATAGGGATACTTTAGGTTTTCAGGAAACAGAATCGGAAACTGGAGGAAGATCCTGAAGGGATGAAATTGGTTTCGTTAGGGCCATGAAATGGTTTATGAAGGTTTTGCAACGGGCATATGGACGTGGCGCTTAAATTTTATTTAATGCTTCAGAGCAAAGGAGGCGTTTGGTATTCAGCATTTTAGTATAAAAAGGCTTCTCTTAATATTTGAGAAAAATTGAAGATTGCTTGAAATATTTTAAAAATATATTTTATATTATAAATTTGTAAAAAAGTGCATCTTTTTAAAATTCCACATACATATTCAATTATGAAGTCTGTAATTTTATCATACAAGCAGGCTAATTTAAATTTTGTATTTGTTGTGGCATTGATTTGAAGACCAAGAATAGGTCATCCAGATGAAAATGTTTATTTTGAAAATAGTTAAAAAAAACATACATCTTCATCGGTTCAGATATGAAAATACTCTCAGAATGGACTCACTGAGAAGTCACCATTAAGGGTCAGCACCTGAAAAAACGCACTTTTTGGCTTTCTAGTACGAGCAAAACTACATATTATTTATCTGTCAATTCTATACGGGTAATTAAAAAAATGTCAATAATAAAGTTTCCAGTGAATACAATTCTTAAATCTTTTAATTTTTTTTATGAAATGCATCCTAAAATTTTAAGTGAATCGTTCAACAATGCCTTCGCTGATTTTCAAACTGTAACTTTTACTGAAATTTTAGTGTGTTATTCATAGAATTTAAAGGATTAGAGTTTAAAAAATGTATTCACTGGAAACCTCGAACATTTTTCTAATTACCCATAATTTTTTTTCAGATAAATCATTTGTGGAATTGCTTGTATAAGAATGCTACAATGTAACGTTTGGCGTCATTCTTCAGTGCTGAACTTTAAGATCCTAAGTATTGCTTGATAACGTTGTATTTACTAACCAGATCTGGATAGCCAGGTACGTTCTATTGTTTTCTTCCTGTCTTTCATACCAACGAGATTCTCCTATTTAAGTGCAATAGTACCACTGGCTTCGGGAAGTAGGATTTGTGCGGTTGCTGAAAAAAATAAACGTGTCATTACTAAATTAAGTAGGTAACATATGTTTGGTAAAAGCTTAAATTTCTTGGCAGCTATCACTTTGAATAAGAATTTGGACATAAAGACACTTCAATAAAATAATAGGAGAATAAGACACAACCTTAATAATTGAATTGATTTCCATAGGCAAATACCGAGTCTAATGACATGTGTTATAACCCTAACTCTGCAAAGGTTATTGGTCTCTGAAAGTTGATTATACATTTAAAATAATGTTTCTCATGAACTATTAAAAAACTTAGTGCCATAAATCAAAAGTGCTATGAAAGCTCACGCGTTTATGAGGTTATTAATTGTTTTCGGGAGTATAACAAAAGTTTTAACAAAAAACTATTAAACGCGACCGTTGACCCCTAGAATTTGACATTGCTGAAAACTGTATACCTTTCAGTACATCTACAAACTGTCGTATGAAAACATGTGTTTCAATTTATGTTGGGCGATAGAATGGGTGACTTTGGGGTGATAGGGGTGGGTTGGAGGCTGTTGTTAACCCAAAACCATTCACACCCTAGCAGGCTTATACTACCCCAGTTTACAGCCGAATATATTGACGACATAAGCTTTGAAATGGACCTTTTTAGCTTGAAAGATCGAAAGGCTGAAATTGAAAGTCGTACGGCGTTGATCGTTGACTTCGAATGTGTATTTTTTCGCGAATTTATTTTTAGTGGCAGCACACAATCCGCTTCTAGAAAATGTTGTTTAAAGGCTTATTGCGTTATGGAAAAAAATGGGAAAAACAATGAAAAATGTGTTTAATTTGGGGATTTTTATGAGAGGGATAAAGCATTTCGTTGTGACAGTAATGTCATGCAAGGTGTAATACATACAAGATCCAACTCACAGTAAGAAGTGAAGCCTGCTTTCAGACTATTCTGAAAAAAAAAACATCGCTTCAGTGATATCATTGGAAACAACGTTGTATAATATAATTTAATTCGTTTTCATAAATACTAATGTGCATATTTTTACCTTATATTTGTGTTTTATTTAGCGACAGATAAAATATTACGGCTAGAAAAGCAAAAAGGCTTAAACGACACTTTGGTCAGAAATGAGTTGAATGTGCAGTTTTGATCAGTTTTTTTTCTACATCGAATGCTCTGACTCTCGTTTGATTCTGAAGACTTTTATGACGCTTCAGCCATTCAAAACATATTTACCATTTGAGGAAAGACTTAACTCAAGCGACACAAGTTTGGGACTTTCTTAGTTTTTTGTCGCTTCTGGAAACTTAGTGAGAGCATTGAGTTGCTCGAGTCAACTTTTTTTTTGAATCCTACCACATACTTGACAAGACTTGAAAACAAGATGAATTTTATTGTAAAACAAACATAAAATTTTAGGGTGCTCTGGTGTAAACTTCTCAAAATGGCGCTTAAGCCCTTTCGCCTTTCTGGCGACGATATGTTGTGGATATCCGGGAAGAATGCAAGGATGATGAAAGCGTAATGAATAGGACCAAGAAAAGGACGCTTAGATGGTTTGAGCATGTAGAGCGAATGAACGAAGAAAGAAATGTGAAAAGAATATAATACGCAAAAGTAAATAGAAGAAGAAGTCGGGGAAGCCCGAGGAAAAAGCTGCACATTCGACACATTTTTGACCAAAGTGTCGCATAAGCCTTTTTGCTTTTCCAGCGACCATATAATTAATAATAAACTTTCACAAAAATATAATATAAAACAATGAAAAATAAGTCAGTTATAGTACTTACATTACATTAGTACTCATTATACGAGTATATCAATCCGTGATCCAAAAAAAAAAAAGGTTCAAAACACTTCAAAAAGCCTTTGTTTACCAATCACCAAAGCGCACCTACCAAATCGCTTCTCCATTCTCAACTTAATAATAAAAATAATAGCATCTCGTTAGGGGAGGCCTTCCAGAAAAAGTCGATTTATTCCCATCTCCGATAATGGACAGATTAAGAGCAGATAATCTCCCGCGTGGCTCCTGGAGTCCCTAATACTATAATGCAGGATTAACTGGATTTAAGGCAGTGGATTCGGGAAGATTTCTTCAGAATTATATTGGGGACATCCTTAACTTGTTGAGGTCGTGCTAAATTGGAGGGTGAATTTATTGTTTTTGAATAGAAACAGGAAATTACAGACCCTTTTAAAATTACTTGTTTTTTTTTTTTAAATAAAAACCTTAATAATGGAGTTATTAATAATTCCATCAAGATTTTTTTTTTTATGTATTCAATTCATAAAACAGATTTTAACCTAAATTGACTGACGTAGAAAATATGATTTAGTAAGATTATGATAACACCAATTGAGGATGTTTTTTCTGTATTACAGACTGCGTCCATTTTTAATAAATATACATGAACAGTAACAAAATACCACATGTATATTGTTAACGTGTATCTTGAAATCTTCAAAACTTATGTTGTATGTTTGTCAAGAGACATGTTATTTATTAGTACCACACCTCGTGTCATGGTGTGCTGAGCTAACACGTCTGTTCTGCCACGTGGAATACACAGCAGATCGCGGTGTCGCCCCTGGCAGTAGTTGTTTGGCACAAACAACTTATAGCATTCCAGGAGATACTGACTGTCTATCAAATTATGTAAAATTTTATACGCTGTTATTGCAAGGGCCAAATGTTGTTATGTCGAAAGAAGTGTAGAAGAGAAAGATATTGGGCGGGAGTGTAGAGGGTTAGAACGTACTTGGTTAATGAACACGGCCAAAACCATTTCAAGCAACGTTTCTAGTCTGAATTATGGTCCCTCATTTTGGCGATGCTGAGAAGATCTTACCTGAATAGTAAAAATATCCCGTCTAGATTTTCTAGAGGAGCGCAAATAATCTTTGATTGCAACATCATTCTTATTATATACTTATGGGACTTTGAAATATCATCTCTAATATTTTACTCTCAAACTAGTAAGACAAGATGCTATTTTGTTTTTTTTTTTAAATGTGAATACCGCATAAAAGCAACTGTCTGGAGCCAGTGGGACTATAGCGTCACCAATTGGGGTATGTTGTGAGACTAAAAATGTGGAGATGGGAAAGAGGAAGTTTAAGAAGTACCAGGTTCAAGCAATGTTTTGATTCTGAATGGTGGTCTTTCATCAGGACGATATTGAAGATACCCACCATTCTGACTGTAAAAAAATTAGAATGTTGAGTTTTAGCATCATGAAAATCATCGATAGCTATTTTTTCGGAATTTCCCAGACAACACAAGAATTTTCAACCTCGTAAAGTCATGTCTGTAAATAATAGACTATACTCGTTAAGATTATATATCGAAACTGTGTGTTCAACAAGCCTTAAATAGTAGACAGCTTACTTTGAGGTCACCAGATGTAGATACTGCTGATCGATTAATTGAAACATCTCGATCAAATAAACCTGTCTACCATGATCGCGCTTTTGGTGTATTTGGTCCAGTCATCTGGAATAAGCTTCCCACATAACTTACCAACATACAGAACCTAGCAGAGTTCAAACGGGTTTTAAAAACCAAATTGTTTAAAAATCCGACATACGAGTACAAAACGTAACTTATTCAAAAAAATAATTTCTTTAAAAACGTCTCTAATTTGCTTTGTTTCAGTTTTCTCCTTACAGTTCTATCATTATAACTCAATGTCCTCACTATCCACTGAAAACCATATACTCTTTGTCATAAAATAGTTTTTGTTCTTTTGTTAATTGTTATATTTACACTGTTTGCATTTTTAGAATCGTTTACTTATAATACTTGAATATTAATGTTTTAAGTACCAACATATTAACTGTCCTCAATCTAATTTCCTTTTCTTTGATTTGACAAATATGTTAATATGAATTCATACGTTTCATCTGAATTTTTATACCCATAGCTTCTGGTAAATTGTATTTTTAATCTGTTGATGTACACACGCACTGTTATACCCATATCTAAGCCGTTTTCTCTCATTATTTATAATAACGATTATGATTTTCGAAAATTTTAATTTTAATGCATATTTTTTTAATATTTTGTCCTTGTTAGTTAGTCTTATTAGCACAATTAATTTAGTATGAAGCGCACTTGAGGCGAAATATCACAAAACTGCGCTGTATAAGTTCATTATTATTATTATTATAAGACTCACGTGGATGATTCAGTTTATACATTTTGTAAGATGGGTGTCAATGTGTTAAACGAATAGATGGATATTGACTTAAGTCATCCAATTTATTGGGTTGGAATTATCTACTGAGATTTTATCCGCCCTGATTTGAGCCGAGACTTGAGCAGCAAGCAGCGAGCACCCAGCAGCCTTGACTTGATTAAAGGAATTCGTGTTTCCGTCATCAAGGAGGCTGCTAATGGACTCTAGGAAAAACTCTTCACGGCAGAAGGATCGTCAGCAATTCATCTTATTTTTATTCAAGAGGATTTATTCTTCTACCGTTTGGTGGAAGGTTTGAACGGTATGGACGAGATACCCGGCCATCTTAGCTGCGAGTGAAGCGACACTGAAAAAAAAGGTTAAGCGAGATTTGGATATTATTTATTTTTTTATAGTGAATACCGCACAAGAGTCCCAACTGCTCCCAACCGTCTAGAGCCAGTGAAACTATAGCATCCTCGATTGGTGTATGTTGTGAGGCTGAAGGTATTGGGGAGGGGAAGGAGATTGGGAAGAGAAAGGTTGGGAAGTACCTGATGATTCAGATCTGGTCACCAAACACGGCTAAAGCCATTTCAAGCAACGTTTCGATTCTGAAAGGTGGTTCTTTCACCGGGGCGATACTTGGAGTATCCTCTGGAACGTGCGAAAATAAACTTTACATTATTTAATATGAATTAAATGTGTTATATAATAAAAATTATTTTGCGCACGCCGGGTTTGAACCCGCGACTTTTGGATTCATGGTCGAGCGTCTTACCACTCGACCATGGAAGCTGTCAGATAAGGTGCTTTAAGATGTAAACTCATTATGTTTCTATGACAGATTGGTGTCATCTTTGGTTATGAGAAAATAGATCATACTTTCAAAATACGCATACAAATTCACTCGTTCTAAGGATTCACCGTTCTCAACTGCGCCATGTAAAGAAATATTTTTGCATGCGTATATTACGCTGAAATCTAAATGAGCAGTCAGGAGTCTTTCTAAACCTCAATTTAATTTCGCTTTTGGAGAATATAGTTTATCATAATTCATAGCCAAGGATTATTATTAATAGACAAAAGACAGCAAAGAAATCTACACAACACAATATTAATAACAATAACATAAAAAGTAAACAGTTTATAATACAAATCAATATAAACAATGTGCAGAGTTGTAATCACCATAAAAAGTACAGAGAAATTGAAAAAAAAACGTTAATATGAAACATGAAAAATAGCGGTCGCGACCGAGACTCGAACTCGGAACCTCTATCCGGGAGTAACGCAACTGCCAAAGGAGCCACTGAGACCTTATAAGAAACCAGCATTTTTGATCGATCTCATACTTCATTTGAATATTATTAACATTATTTTTTAAATTTTTCTTCCCATTTTGTTGCCATCTTTAATTATTATATAATATTATATATTTTTTTTATTTTATTTTTTTATATTAGTTACTTTGTATTGTTAAGTTTACAAGTATCTAATTATTTCATTTTCTTTTTGACTAATAATATTTTAACTTAAACACTACTTATTATTTTGGTTTACATGCATTTTAAATAATTTTCACAGGCTTTTTTAAATTTATTGATTGGCATAATTTTGATGGTTTCCGGCAGCGCATTTTACGATTTCATTCCTTTATATAGTAAGCTGTTTTGGGTGTTGGCTTTATTCTTTTCTGGTAGTCTAATTTCTTTGCATGCCCTTGTATTATACTTGTGAATATCAACATTGTAGATAATTTTGTCAGAAAAATACTCTGGTAACAAGTTGTTCTTCATTTTATGTATAAACATCAAATATCATAAGTTCCTCTTTTGGAGATTTTTTTGAAGATATTGAAACGAAAAATTGTTTTGACAAAAACGTTTTGAAGTACCGCATATAGGTATCTACCAATATATTAAATATTCGAAATGTCTTTTTTTCTTCTTTTTAGTCAATTAGCTATTACGTTTTTGCTCCTTGTAATTTTTTAGATTTTAATGTGGTACGCGTATTAAATAATCAAATGACAATATCTATCGTAAGTCATACTCGTATATTATGTGCATTGTAAATACATTAGGCCATGTATAATAAATAAAAATAAACTAGTTTTAAATTAAAATTAACTTTAAAGCTTTTGTACTTATTATTTATATATTAATTATTGAAATAATATCAATAATCCTCAACGTAAATATGAAACGGAAAATAAATAAATTGTAATAACGGTCACGACCGACACTCGAACTCAAAACCTCTATTCTATTCGAGAGTAACGCTTCTACTATTTGATCCACCGAGACCTTATAAAAAACTGTAATTTTTAATCGATCTCATTCTCTCATTTGAAAATTATTAAAATCGTTTTATCAACTTTTCTTCTGATTTGGCTGCCATCTTTAAGAATAAGACCAATTAAAAATGGCAGTTTGTTGTAAGGTCTCGGTGGTTCAATTGACAGAAGCATTACTCCCAGATAGAGTAGAGGTTCCGAGTTTGAGTCTCAGTCGCGACCGTTATTTTTTCTGTTTCATATTTACGTTGAGAATTATTGATATTATTTCAATAATTAATAAAATAAACTAGTTGTTATCTGTGAAAAAATCTGGGATGTAACTTGATAAGTCAATATAAAAACATGGTTGATTTAATCTACACATTTCAAATATAGAATAACGTCTGATGTAACTTGATAAGTCTAAGAATACACTAAAGGTTAATTTGATGATTTTCTGAACACATCCGTCGATTCCAAGTTCGAAAAGTTTGCACTTTTACGTACTTACTCACAAAGGAAATTATGTATAGTTAGTAAAATAGCCGTAAGTTGTATTGTGTGCAAATAATTTAGGGATTCATTTTTCGTCAGAATAGCACTCCTGAAAATAGTATGTCAGTGTTAATAAATTTCTATGAAAAGCGTACTTGTTAAAGTCTAGTAATTTGCGCTTCACAAATGCAACGTTATTATAATAATTTAGATATGGTAAGGTTTGTTAATTTGCATAATTGCCAAACTCTCCATCCCATACCCGTTTGAAGGATATGAGGAGAGGATTCAATTCCTGTTATGTCGTTTTGACCTTTGTTGCAAACATTATAAGCCTTGTCAATTAGATGCAAAATGTTCAACTTCACAGTGAGATGCATTTCTGAATTATTCAATTGATGCAGAATATTCGGTCAAGTAGTACTAAATAATAGCTAGAAACATATTGCAATACCTCGATTCTGAATAATATTTTTAATAAATTGAAAAAAATGGTGTGATTGGTGTCTTTAATGTATTGTATGCCATTGAAGCCTTTTTCTAAATCGTAAATATATTTTAAATGGCTGATGGGTCAAACCATTCGATGCATAAAAAAACGGATCCAAACTGTATATTTAACTCATTTTACATCTAAGTGTCCCTTAAGCCCTTTTGCCTCTCCAACCACGATATATATATTTATTTGTTTTTTTATAGTGAATACTGCACACAAGTCTCAATACTCCCAACCATCTAGAGCCAGTTAGACTATGGCATCCCCAATTGGGGTATGTTTTGAGACTGAAGATAGTGAGGAGGGAAAGGAGATGGGAAAGAGGAAGGTTGTAAAGTACCTGGCTATTCAGATCTGGTCACTAAACACGGTTAAAACCATTTCAAGCAACGTTTAGATTCTGAATGGTGGTCTTTCACGAAGGCGATACTTGGAGTATCTACCACTTTGGAACGTGCTACAAATATTTTTAATTTTTTAAAAAATATTAATTAAATGTGTTATGACACATATTTATTAAGTAAAAGTAATTGGAGCACGCCGGGTTTGAACCCGCGACCTTCGGATTCGTAGTCGAGCGTCTTACCACACGACCACGGAGGCCGTCAATATATGGGTTTCTGACAGAAAATAAAAATAAATAAGGAACAGTTATTTTTACGTTAGTTGAAAATATTTTAATGACACCTGAGAGTGTTTTTTTTTAATCTCACCAATGAAGTGAGAAAATAAAGCAGAGTTTACAGAGTATCTTTATCAATAAGTCTCAATTCTCCATGTTGGGTTTACAATGGAATGCAGTAGCGATGTAAGCCACGAAATGTGGTTGATAGTTTGGGCTCAGACGCTGGGAATTACGGTCACAATTTCCTGGAAATTCCTCGATGTACAGCGAACGTCGTCGTTGATATTCAGAATGCATTTCCTCTGGCACGCATTTGAATAATGTTGCCATGACAACGTCGCACCGTGCACATAATATTGGGGAATATCAATTATTCGAAATACCAATAATTCTGGGGAGCATTTGAATAATCTTCTTATTTTTTTTGGGTGGCTATTCAAAGGTTGAGTTTGTCTACTATGCAATAATAATTGATAATTTGTTTGGTAAAATTTTACCAAGTACTGGTACAAATGTATTCTGTGATTTTTTTGTATAAAAATAGATGTTTACACGATTTTAATCGCAAAAATATAAATCACGAAATATTATATTTATTTATCGAACTTGAAAAATCATGAGATATTCAATTTGCTGTTACCATAAAAGGCTGCTTTTACAATTTCAGCTGTCTGATTAGGTACGTTTTTTTTCATAAATGGCACAAATGATTGTAGAAGATATCAATGCATTAATTCCTCAGTTGACCCTTATCTTGGCAAGGTGAAAATATATTTTTTATTTATTAACGCCCTGACGGGCTTTTACATGGTAAAAAAAAAATAAGTGCATGAGTACAGAAAATAGTACAGTAAAAAGTAAAACGTTTTAAGAAATGAAAAGCAAAACAAAAAAAAAATTGAAAAATAATAATAATGATATTTGGATAATTTGTAAAGCGCCGTTTTTGTGAAAAATCACCTCAAGGGCGCTGTACAAATCTTAATTTCTACTTAATATTAATTCTTAGTTTATATAAATATACAGTGACATACTTACCTGGCAGGTCACTTCTGGCAGGACACAATCACCATATCATAATAACTTAAAATTTAGAATACCTTAAATTTTTATTTATTTTTCATTTTTGTTTATTTTTTTATATTTTTTTATTTCTTTATTATTATTTTTCATTTCAAGGGCATGAGGGCAAATTTAAAATACAGTATATCGAAGGTATTTTTAATTTTAATAGTTCCCATAAATAGTGACAAATAAATATTTCATTTAAAAGTCTTTTAAATATAATATAAAGTTAAAGATAAGATAATAAGTTAATTTTTTTTCAAACTGACTATAAAAACAGCAATTGACAGGACGATAAAAAAGAGATTCCAAAGTGTTGTCATTACTAAAAATATTTAAAAAAATTGTTAAAAAAATTAAAAGATTTCAAAGTTGGTGTAACATACCTGTATATGTTACACTGCCAAGATAAGGGTTAAACTCAAACAAAATTAGACGATGGAAAGGTTAGTTTTTTTAACATAGAAGAAGGGAGCGAACAAGGAATTTTTTTTGTGAATACCGCATAAGAATGTCAACTACTTCAAACCGTCTAGAACCAGTGAGACTATGGAATCCACAATTAGGGTATATTGTGAGGCTGAAGATAGTGGGGCGGGGAAGGATATTAGAGAAGAGGAAGTTTAGGAAGTACCTACCTATTCAGATCTGAGAAATACATTTTTTTTAAAACACATTGATAGATTATAAATGACCATAAAACTATTATAATAATCCTCATAAATAAATAAATAAAACAATGAAATTCGCTTTACAAATACCGATTACGAATATTTATACTTTTTTATCGTCATATTTTCAAACGCCCTTTTCTCAGTTTTATCTTTTTGGGGTTGGATGCTTTCTGCATAACTACGTACAATTCATGCTTCGAATTACCGGCGCCACACGACAATACTATTTCTGCGCTCGATAGCACCGACAGCAAAATACCTCTTTGGACACGCGCGCACAGCGAGAGACAAATTTGTTTCATTGTTCGTGCCCCCATGCGGCGAAAGAAATTTGTAAGTTTTGAATAAGCTCTAATTTTATTAATTTATACCGAAATCCTTCGAAAATAGACGCATTTTTAAGCTTCATTTTTAAAAATCAAAATGGTAATGATAACATCATGATACCAATCATATAAAGCATTTTTAATAGACGGTGCTAGATAAAAAAAAGTTCACAACATAAAAAATCAAGTCGAGGTTTGATACAGCAGCATTAGTAGTAATACATCTGCCCAGCACCATCAGAAACATACAAACCAAAAGCTCCTTTAAAAGCAATATCATTACTCACCTTAAAAACCAAGTTTGATTTAGTTCTTAATAAGTAGATTCTGTATAACTTTTATTTAATTAATATGTGTCATAACACATTTAATTCATATGAAAATAATAAAAGTATATTTGCGGCACGTTCCAGAGTGGTAGATACTATGTATCGCCCTGGTGAAAGACCACCATTTAGAATCGAAAAGTTGCTTGAAACGGCTTTGGCCGTGTTTGGTGACCAGATCTAAATAGCCAGGTACATCCCAACCTTCCTCTTCCCAATCTCCTTCCCCTCCCCACTACCTTCAGCCTCACAACATACCCTATTTGGGGATGCCATAGTCTCACTGGCTCTAGACGGTTGGGAACAGTTAAGACTCTTGTGCGGTATTCATATTAAAAAAAATTTAAAAAAAATATCTTCAAATTTGTCATTTACTTATATTATTTTTATTTTTATTATGTATGTACTATATTTTCGATATTAACATAACAATACTTTTGTAAATTGCCATCCCAACACAGGATTATGCCTAGTGGGATGGGCAATTTACCAACTAATAAAAAAATGTATATTCAAGTAAAATGATTTAAAAAAAAATCTTAATTTCAAAAGAAAAAACCTTTTAATCTAAAAAGTAAAAAACTTTTTAAAGATTTTTGTTAACATTCCTACAGCAATCAATTATATTTTTATTGACGCCTTGCATTTGTGATTATAATTTTTTTAAGACGGACTCCGAGGTCAAGTGGTAAGACGCTCGATTACAAATCCAGAGGTCGCGGATTCAAATCCCGGCGTGCTCAAGTAAATTTTATTTAATTAATATGTGTAATTCGTATAAGATAATATATTTGCTGTAGTAGATACTCTTATCATATTGCCTGGAGAAAGACCACCATTCAAAATCGAAACGCTGCTTAAAATGGCTTTAGCCATGTTTGGTGACCAGGCTTAGGTGACTAGAAAGCCATGTACTTCCCAACCTTCTTCTTTCATATTTCCATCCACTCCCCACACTACCTTAAGCCTCACAACAAACCTTAATTGGGGTGCCATAGTAACACTGGCACTAGACGATTAGATGGAGTTGAGACTCTTGTGCGGTATTCACTATTAAAAAGTAGCATTATTTAAAAAAAAAATGATTCCACACAAGAGTCCCAGCTGTCCCGATAAAGTAGGACTATGGCATCCCTAATTGGGGAATGTTGTGAGGCTTAAGGTAGCGGGGAAATGTAGGAGATGGGAGAGGATGGTTGGTAAGTACCTGGCTATTCGGATCTAGTCACTAAATACGTGAAAAAAATTTTCACCAAGTCAGTGTAAAATTGGTAAACACGCAAAAAGGTTTGTTTTTTTAGTTTTGACAAATTTTATTGAAATTTTCATATGAAAATAATTTTTCTCAAATCACAAAGGACGTTTTTAATACTCTCGTTTAGCATGAAACAAATATTTAAATACTCGTGCGAAATTATAACCATAATACTATAATAATAGTATTTCCATAAAACCAGATAATACTCGTATCACAAGCCTAGTTGAAGAAGACAAATGCTGGGAAAGATGTACTTAAAAAATCTCTATTTTCTGGTATAAATTCTATGCTATCGATTTCTTCCAAGTACCTATTGACAAAAGTTCCCCCACATGTCGTAACGATCGATGACAGCGCACATTTTTTGCCCTAATGATGTCCTATGTCTAAAGTAACCCCAAGTTTCCCTACTTGATGACATTATTCTGCCTTAATCAGAATGGAAGTAGGTGGTAGGGGAGGATGGGGCTAGTTGTTCCAGCTGAGGTAAAAAAATGTTCTGGGCGATAAATCAAGGGTACTCTGCCAAGACAAGCCCCGGGGGATGGTGTAAAAAGTATGTTATGGGGCAAAACGAGCCTAATCTCTCCGAGTAGCTTGTTAATGAGCTAATATTATTATACACACTATGGAGTACACGATTATGATAAAAAGTGAGCGAAAGAATAGGGAATCTATCAAGATTTTTAAAATGTTGAAAATATGTTTTATTGCATTTTTTGAACAGCAGAAATTTTTTTTTTGAAGCAGCAAAAAACTCTCAAGCGCGAGCTCAGGCGTTATTCAATTTGCAATCGAATTTAATTTGTCTAGAATTTCTAGGTTGATGAAACTAATTGCAACTCGTAACTTTTTTTTATCATGGGTTATGAACCCTTCAAAAATTTATCTGCCGATAGATAATACAAGACGCCAAATATTCTATTCCACGTTTTTTAATCGTCAATGAGAAAATTATTTCCGAAAAAAAGTGTTCTAACCCGAGCGCAGCCGGGCAGTCTATTAGTAAAATCGATATACCGTGTGCAAAAAAACTGGACTAAAATATAAAAAAAAATTGTAAAGTTCACAAATAACAATATATTTTTTAATTTTTTAAAAACAAATGTTTTTGGGTCACAAATAAGCTGAAAATATTTTAATTCCTCCTAATTCCATCATTATTAGTGAAAAATGTTGCTTGTGCATTGATAGAGTTAGTTTGAACCTACAACGCTTGGAACGGAAACCGCCGCTTTGGATCACTCAACCACTAACTGGACTTTGCTTACAACCAAAAAAGATGGAGGCCACAAAAAACCGAAACAGTGTTGACAATTAAATATTACAAAAATATGCTTACTGTGGAAACACAGCGTGTATGTTTAGTTACAATATTTATTTTAAAAACTTTTAATGTTATTATAGACAGCCCTGATTTACTTAGCTTAATTACCTTCCATGTACCTAACAGAACCACTCGATCCAAAATTATTTTTAAATGCAACAATAATATCAGGACTGAGTCATTTAGATACTCGCTTGTACCTAGATTGCATACAGTGGGTAATTCTTTCGCTGAAATAGTAGATATATTCAACTGCACTGAATTTAGTTACAAGAAGGCTATAATAGCATACCTCTTTCAAACATATTACTGTTAATTGATTGCATTCTAATATTTTCTATTAAATTACTTATGTTTTTGGGTGCTAATCATTTACTCTATGTTATTTTTATGTCACTATTATTTAATGTTATATATTACACAGTTATGTAAAAGCCCATAAGGGCGTATATAATTAAATAAATAAATAAAACACATCAACCTTGTTTATAACCACTTTATTATTTAATATTACGTCTACCGGTTTCGAAAGTACCCTTCCATCATCAGGACAATATTAAAATTGAAATTTATTTAAAAAATATGGCAAGCCACAAAGTTAATGCTTTTTACGAATGTGAAATATTTAAATGTAAGAAATAATTTTATTTTTAAGGGAAAGTCAGCACAAAAATCATTTCACAGCTGGAAAAATGTAAAGTAATAAAAAATAAAGTTTTGGGGCAGAAGCGACACATTCGCTCTCCCCCTTTTTCTCTCGCTGATGAAACCCAAATGAACTCTTCAAATATCGGCATGTTTATTACTTTTAACCCTTTCACAACATCAATGTTGCGGTCAGAGTATTGTATGCACCAGAGGGTTACCGGGTCGATGATACAGGAAATGAAATTCAACCCGTCCGGCTGCGGTCGCGGGAGGGTTAACCCAGTAATATCCACAGAAGCACAGATATGGAATACAGCAGATTGGCGATTGTAACAGGAAAAATGACGTTAAAATTACTTTACTTGTTTACATAGATAGACTACCTTTCGCAGTATATTTTGGCAACTATACCACTTGGTGTAGGGTGTACAATTAAAGTTGACCCAAACATAGAATTGTGTGTATTGTATCCATTGCCTTCTTCAGATTGGTAAATTTTATATAAAATCTATGGTACAAGTATATATAACACCTATTTGCGGAGATTAGTTACATAGTCTAGGAGACGGGTTACATAGTGACTATGCAACCCGTCTCCCAGAAGGTCATAAATTCACCCGATGGCATTTATTTTTTAGGTTATACTGAATTTAAATAGATGTTTTAACTTACATGATAACAATTCAGTTATTATATTGTCGAGTGCTGAGACGTTCGAATACGAATCCAGAGGTCGCAAGTTCAAACCTGGCGTGAGCAAATACATTTTGATTAATTAATATGTGTCACAACATATTGAATTCATATAAAATAATTTACAGTATATTTGCGGCACGTTCCAGAGTGGTAGATACTGTAAGTATCGTCCTAGTAAAACACTACCATTCAGAAATGAAACGTTGCTTGAAATGGCTTTAGCCGTGTTTGGTTACCAGAATTTGAAGAGCCAGGTACTTCCCAACCTTCTTCCTTTCCATCTCCTTTCCTTCTCTCTCCTCTACTTTCAACCTCACAACATACCCTGATTGGGGATGATGCCATAGTCTCACTGGCTCTAGGCGGTTGGGAGCAACAAAAAAAAACAAAACGAAAATTCAATTAGAAAAAAATACACATACCAAGACAAAGGATACATAAAATATAAAGTTACAAAAACTCACTAAATGATAAATAACACAAATAGAATCAACAGATACAAAGAGAAATACAAATGATACATAATTTAATTAGCCCAATAATTGTTACATATTTTGAAGCAATAGCAGAGATATTCAAATGTTATTTTAAAGCCATTTTTGTCAGCAATAAACCAATTATATAGAGGCAAAGGCGTTTATTCGGTACAAAGATATTGTATTTCTATAGATTAACTTAAATTTGAATAGTCTGAAGATGCCAGTTCTAAGGTGAAACCGGCTCGATCAAAAATAAATACGCGGAAATATGTTTTAAAGGTTTTTCGATTAATAAATTCATATTGAAGGACTAATCTTTCGTTTTCTATTTCACTGGTATGACGATATTATTTGATAAATTCGCTGGGCAGATGGATGGATGGGAATATTGCTAATAACAAATTGTATCCATGTTTGTTGCTGTCGTATTTTTTTCATTAATTTTTTTTTTTTTACAGATACTAGTTTTATTACCAGGCTTCATTGGGGATTCGGAATATATTATTTTTCTATTCCCAAACACAAAGATGCAAAATACAAATTTATACTTGCAACAGTCAAAACAAATCAGGTGCACGCAGTTATAGTTCATTCTAATACGCTTTTTATAGGACAGTTCTGTGTGTGAAACGAAAAACGAAATTAGTAAAAAATCGAAGAGTTTTGACAAAAAGATTTGAGTTAAGTATGCAGAATTATTCTTTAGATACATACCTAGCATGAAAAAATGAGATGAGTGAGAAAATAAAATAATGTTCTATATTTTTTTGAAAAAGGACATGGGACATATGACATGATTACATACAAAAAAAACATAAAACAAATCACTAAATTTCGTTTTGGCTCTCATAAAGACCTGCGTTTACTGACTCATTCCATTCTTCCTTGCGCATAAAGATATTATCAATAAGTATGTAACAAATAATATGGTATCAAGGTCAAAAATTAATTATCGTTTTTATACCGCACAAGAGTCCCAACTGCTCCCAACCGTCTAGAGCCAGTGTGACTATGGCATTCCCATTGGGGTATTTCGCGAGGCTGAATGTAGTGCAGAGGGGAAGGAGATGAAGAATAGGAAAGTTAGGAAGTACCTGGCTATTCAAATCTGATCACGAAACATGGCTAAAGACATTTCTAACAATGTCTCGATTCTGAATGGTGGTCTTTCACTAGAGCGATAGCGTGCCGAAAATAAACTATACATGATTTTTTTAAAATTAATAAAATGTAAAATTATACAAAAGAATATAATACAGCGCCATTTTTTTCTTCTCACATTTGAATTGCCCCCATCAAACGCCGATTCTCAGTGCGTTTCAACTTTTAATCAAATTACGATTCTTATTTACTTTCAAATTATGATGTACTCGTATGTTACTGATTTTTTACAGTGCCATTTTATTTCTTCTCACATTGGAACTGCCCCCATCAAACGCCGATTCTCGGTGCGTTTTAATTTTGATCAAATTATGATCAGCTGTCAAGCACCACGGTCATGTTGTTATGCTTGATAGATGTTCACAATTTGTTAAAAAGCTTAAGCGCGCCGTTTATCATCATTTCACGGAAACAGTTCTAATGTTAAAAAAAAAATCAGAATGACACTGATCGTCGATTTTTTTGATCATCAAATGTGAGTTTCTCACACCCCAACTAATGTATTCTATTTGACTTATTTGTTTTAGTGTTCATATCGTCACTGTAAAGGCAAAGAAGATTAAGCAATACTTTGGTAAAAAAAGAGTTAAATATGCATTTTGATCAGTTTTTGTTTCTGCATCGAATGCTCTGACTCTCGTTTGATAAAGACTTTTGTGGCCCTTCAGTCATCTAAAATATATTTCCCATTTAGGAGAAGGCTTGTCTCAAGGGACACAAGTTTAGGACTTTTTAAGCTTCTTGTAGCTTCAGGTAACTCAGCGAGAGCATTGAGTCACCAGAGTCATTTTTTTTTTCAAAATCCAACCAGGTACAGAAGAATGAATTTTATTGTGAAACAAAAAAAAATTTTGGCTCTGGTGTAAACTTCCCAAAATGGCGCTTTAGTTTTTTTTCCTTTCCGTCAACGACATTGTTTTGTTTTCTATGTTAGCCGTGCTAAGAAAACGGAAAATATTTTCTGTATGCAGGATTTTATTTTGTGTGCAACGAAGGGAATTTTGTATTCGAATTTGAATTTTTCATCAATTTTTATTTGTGCTTACGAAAAAACTATATTTTACAAAGGATCGATGTATGAAAACCCAAAACAACCCTTAAATAAATGAGGCCCCAGTCTATCACCTTTTATCGCACTCCTTCTCAAATAGATCACCCTTCGTTTATGTAATATTATATTTTGCGCATAAAAAAATATATCGCCGCGTACATAAATTTCGATGTAAGTTATTGAGATAAAGTATGCGGCCACCCCGGGAAGTTTGTTCCTCGCATCTTGAGGCTTTTGAGATATTTCCAAGAAATGTTGCATACAAGGCAGGGTCGAATATATCAGTTTTACAGAGTGGTATTCAGGAAAATATCGATAAACTAGTTTTGTTACAAGAAAAAATATTAATTCCATTTCAAATATAGAATAATATCTGGTAAAATAAATTAAAGGTGAGTTGAGACTTATAAAGATTATTTTTTAAAATTTATATTTAATAACACATCTGTCTATTCTAAATTTGAAATTATGTATCCTCATAAATAGGGTGGTATTATCTCGCTTGGCCCATTTATTATGTGAAAGTTCTATAATATAGAATTTCAATCATAGTAATGATAACATAATATTGAATATGCATTCATTTTGTCTATATCAAGTTGCAATGCTGGTATTTATTTTAAATCTCCGACTTCCTATAGCATGCTACTTTAAAAATATTCGTATAGGTTCACATCAGAATCAAGCACACACCATAATACAAGCTGTGATTAATAATTGGACTTTTGTGACCCTTCAGCCATCTCAAATATGTTTACCATTTGGGAGAAGGCTTGATTTAAGCGAAACAAGTTTGGTACTTTTTTTTAGCTTTTTGTCGCTTCAGATAACTCAGTGAGGGCATTGAGTTACAAGAGTTGATTTTTCATTCAAAATCCAACCAGGTACTGAAGACTTATGAATTTTGTTGTAAAACAAAAAAAACTTGAAAGTGCACTGGTGTAAACTTCCCAAAATGGCGCTACAGCCCTTTTGCCTTTCCGGCGACGATACGTATATTTTGTGCAGTAATTAGTATGTTTATAGATAGGTATTTTAGAAACGAGGTTAGTCTTAAAGTTGTCGCGATAGCTTAGTTGTTAAATTAGGCATAACATAACAACAACAAAAAAAACGATAATCGAATGTACACAGCCCGCGAAAATTCAAAAATCACCTTTTCTTTTGAACAGGCCATGTATATGGCTGTTACAAAGTGAAACTGGTCTGGTTATATATATAAAAAATAAAAAAAACAGCGGAATAAAGTTAAAAAAATGGTGTTATTTAATCATTTTATATTTAGATTTGGAGAAGTCCTATTTTTTAATCCTGACTTTTTTTTTTACTGCGGTATTAAATCGACTCCCTAGTACCTCAGACTGATACACACAGTAACAATGTTGTTTAACTTTGCGTATCCACAGTATCCCTAGTTTACTCCGCAGCCGTTCCATCGCCAGGCACTAGTAGCAGTGGATTGTAGCAAAGTTACCCCGGCTTGTTTTGTAACTTGTAGCAACCAAGTAGAGGGAGAACACCGTCATAAACAAGATGCCGAGATGGCGGTCTTCATTCAGGACTTAATTCAAATGGATGCTTATTTTGTTGGTCCAAAGTATGCAAATTTTCGGTAGATTTTTTTTATCGGAGGTTAGCTATCATCAGGACAATTTACTTTTTAAAACTTTTTTTTTTTTAAAGAAAGACAAACATTCCCGGGTTACGAATAACCTGACAATATTTGAAAAACTCCTACTGCCATCACAAGATGTTGCTTGTGCAATGATGGAGGACTTAGCCAGCAGATGAATTGAACGCACGACGCCCAGGTGGGAATCCGACACGTTTGTCCACTCAGCTACCGACCGGACAGCAGTGTAATTTACATTTCGCAGTGTAATTAAAGCACCTGAAATTTCCGCTTGTGTAATTTTATCCTGATAAAATAGTGTTGTGCATTTTTTTGTCATGGCGCTATTGTCGCAGGTGATTCTTTCGCTAGCTAACACGATTTATACACTGTATCGATTTCTTTAGATACTAAAGCACGACAGAAAACAACTGCGCTCGGTATACTATCTAAATATTGCTAAGTAACCAACTGTTTTGTACAGAAAGTGCGCAGGTACTTCTAACTGCAGCACTTATACGAGGGGAATAGAAGCTAAGACAAGAATCTTTTTGATTCCAAATTATTTATTGAACAGTTGGTAAAGCGTTTTATACACAATTCTTTCATGAATATGTTGAAACATTTAGAGATTATTATTTCAAATTATTTCTAGTTTAATTTAAACAAATGTTTGATACACAAAATTCTCCGTTTCTTTATAATAATCATTAAAAATTTGACAATGCTGCCGAACCGTTTTTGTAGATTAGTGCCTTTACTTCTAATCCCCCCATATATTATATCATTATCTCTTTCTCGCAAAGGATGCCCTCACATACAAAGGTAACGATTATCAGTACACAATACATCGACAGTAAATTGTCTGGTACAACCTTAGAGTACGTAGAGTAGAATCTATCCAAGACAGTGAAGTCAGTTTTTGATGATTTTTACCGGAATCAGCAGACCTGGGCGTGGCTAGGACTAAGGCTAGGGTATTTATACATCCATTCACAGCACGTATCGACAAAATGTTTTTGTTTATTCGTATAACCACTTTTCCCAGTATTGTTATCAAAAAAAATAAAGCACAACCTAAAAAACCGTTTAGTTCTGTCAAGTTTAGTGGCGTAATAAAAATGTGGGCGGAGTCCCGCGGTGACCCAAGAGACCAAGATCATCGTTACAGTACGTAGAAGTGGTGTATTATATTTTTTGTCTCTTTCTCTCTCATGGTGTACGACGTGAAAACCCGGAGAAAGTGATTTACCGCAAGTTTGTATAGGTTGGGTAAAATTAATTAGCTCTCTCTCTATATGTTGCTACTTAAAGGGTACAACTGAATATAAAACATTTCACAAAAGTGCAAAAAAAATGTTAGACTCTTGTTGATGTTAATTTATTTGTGCAAATCGCCGCATAGATATTATAATTACGTGTTTTCCAATAAAACCACAAAACGGCCAACCAATAATCATTATTTTTCAATTATTACACCCAAGCAATCACTGGACAGAATATGTTTGAATTTATTCCAATCAGAGAGCACGCATTCATTTCGCATCAAATTATATTGATAAGCATCTCGCTCGTGCAAATTTGATTTACACCGCTTTTACTAACGCATGTGGCGGTGTTGGCAGATTTACATTTATTAAAAACGCAATGGAGGAAAAAATATTGATGATGCGATGTTCTGTGTTGCTGTTAGTTAACGTTTATTTATTTTTTAAATGCATAAGATTATGCATTTTCACTGAAATGTCTTCCTAACTGGAATTTTCATTGGTTGAGAAAAAGTTACGAAATTCAATGTGTTTTGTTTGTGAACTCAATTTATTTTAAAGTTTTAAAGCGTAAGACGCACCTTTACCACCAGTACCATTTAATCATCACCAATACCATTTAATCATATTTTAATAAAGAGCTCCAGTCAACAACTTAATTTTATTGTCAATTTTCATTTTCTTACTTTCGACCACACGAGTGTGAACTTTTCAAATTTGAAGCTGATGTAAATTGAATTTATTAAATTTAAATAATAAATATTTCAAATCCCTACTTACTTAATAAAGTAACAACCTATAATATATTGTAGCAAACATTATTTTATATTTAAAATACGTGTATTAAAAATACATTTTTTTTAGTTGGTTAAGATACATCGTGTGGTTACTTATATTAAGAAAATTTTTTTTTTTCAAGAAGTATTTGATTTAATTGATCGTGGCATGTGTTCCTCAGGCGTCCCGACTTCTTCTACCAATCATTTTCACGTCAAATATTCTTTTCACAATCCTTTCTTCGTTTATCTTCTATACATGCCCAAACTAGCTAGGCGTCCCTTTCTTAATCCTATTCATACTACAATTGTTTTAATTGTTAAATAACAAAAGTAACTTTGTTTTGACACCACTTTATTAGATACATATACCAACCGGTTCCGGCTCTACCTGAACCTTCTTCGGGGTTGAACAAATATGTATTAAATACAATACATATTTGTTCAACCCTGAAGAAGGTTCAGGTAGAGCCGAAACCGGTTGGTATATGTATCTAATAAAGTGGTGTCAAAACAAAGTTACTTTAATTTAAAAGTGAGTGCTTCATGTCAAAGTTTGTTAAATAACACATACATATTTTATAATTTCTGTTTATTTCATCATTTTAACATAACTCATTGAAATAACACACTGTACAAAATGTCAATTATCAATTTAAATAAATGAATTAGCACAGACCGGAATTCGAACCCGCCACATCTGGATTCGTTGATCTGAACCACGGGCCACGGAAGTCGTCAAAATGACAAGAGCTCCATACGATTTTGAGTCGGGTGTAGTCACATTAGTTGTTAATCTCGCCACAGTTCTACCTAGGACATTGTTTCTCAACCTTTTTAGTAAAAAACCAAAGTATTGTGTAAAAAACCTTACGACCCCTTCACTATATATTTTAATGTTTGTCAAAGTTTTACATTACTAACGTGAAAACAATGTGTTTACACTTGCCGCGAATACCATTTGCCACTTCTAACTAGTGCAAAAAAGGCTTCTCGTCTGTGGCTTTAAAAACTAAAAACAGAAATCATCTATTATCACTTGAAAATAATTTACTCATGTGTTTTTCAAATGTCGATCAACGGCTAGAAAACCTTTTAAGTGAAAAACAAACTCGACCGTCGCCATAATGAATTATTTCACACACGTTTATTTATTGGTTTATTAGGAAGTAGGTACATGTAACACTTTGTTGTAGCTTTAAGTTCATAATTTTATAAAATGATTATTCGTATACGCGACTTATTTTTTGACAGATTGTAACTCCTTGTTCTCAAAATGCATTTATCGTTTGTGCCATAAATATTCAGAATCTATGTTTGTTGTTTTATCAACTTCTTCTAGTTGTTTCTATTTGTGTCTGTGATTCATCGCTTTGAAAAGGCGTCTCTAGGTCAGGATTTGCTTTTCCCAGCTTTGTTCTCCCTCTATCTGAATACTTAAAACAAAAAATTATAGTGAATACCGCACAAGCGTCCCAACTGCTCCCAATCCTCTAGAGCCAGTGAGATTATAGCATCCCCAAATGGGGTATATTGTGAGGCTGAAGGTAGTGGGGAGGGAAAGGATATTAAAAAGAGGAAGATTGAGAAGTAGCTGGCTATTCAGACCTGATCACCAAACACGGCCAAAGTCATTTCAAGCAACGTTTCGATTCTGAGTGGTTGTCTTTCACCAGAGCGATACTTAGATCGTTCCAGAGTATATACCACTCTGGAACGTGCCACAAATACACTATTTATTATTTCATATGAATCAAATATATAATGACACATATTGATTAAATAAATATTATTTGTTTTGTTTTTTGTTTTTGTATTTTTATTTAGATGTATGCAAAAAAAAATTTCACACATCTAGTGAGAAAAAACATTTTTACATTTCACAATTATAGAACAAAGCATATAATCAAAGGTTTTTTTACATAATCAGCACAAATCCTCCGAAAAGTGCCAAGGCTTGAGGCTTCTTTTAAGGTATTTGGAAGACTATTAGAAAGTTTTTGGCCTTTATAAAACACGCTGTTTTGAGTACACACAAGATTCGTTTTGGGAAGCCTAAAATCATGACAACTTCTCGTAGGATAATTGTGAATATTTACATTATATATAATATTATTTTGCAGATATTTAGGGAGCATGTTATTTTTAAGCTTGTAAATAATCGTTAAAGTATTATGTATTATATGTTGTTTAGGTGTCATCATATTTAAATTTCGTAACATTATTTGAACTCTAGTAAACATATTACATTTACACAATATTACATTTGCGCACGCCGGGCTTGAACCGGCATCCTCTGAATTCGTAGTCGAGTGTCCTACCATGTAATAATATGTGTCTTTCGCGAATTGTGTATGATTACCAGATGACCGGTGGTATTCCGATACCAAGAAACAGAGGTCGTCCACATATGGGATTGGATGAAAGCCCGAACGGATAGAATCGGCAATAATGAGCAAACGACCGGTCGGTAGCTGAGTGGACAAACACGTCGGATTCCCATCCGGGCGTCGTGCGTTCAATTCCTCTGCTGGCCAAGTCCTTCATCATTACACAATCAAAATCTTCCGCTTCTTATGATGGCAGTAGGAGTTTTTCAAATATTGTCAGGTTACTCGTAACCCAAGAATGTTTGGCTTTCTTAAAAAAAAAAGAAAACCAGTCGTATTATTATATTTTTACATAGCTTCAAATTTTAAATGTGTCATGACACATATCAATTAAATAATAATAATAAGCTATTAACGTACGCCGGGTTTGAATCCGTGACCTTTGGATTCATAGTCGAGCGTCTTACCACTCGACCATTGTGGCCGTCAAATAATACATTGTTTATTTTATGTCAAGTCATAATATTGTTTAGCGAAGTTCATTCTTTCATCTGTTCACTGTATCCCTTACATATAAAAAATATTGTGAAAAAATAATTACGAGTATGGTTTGCGTTCGACGGGGCTGGACAGGAAATTAAAATTTCATTATCAACGTTCGGAGGAAACCGCCGTATTCAATTGAGTGTTTTTCCATACCGCTTTGCCCAGCCAACGGTGGAGACTGAATAAATATTAATAAAACCGTACGCACCGAGCTAATATTGATGGACTTCTTTTTAATGGCTTTTTAATAAACCATCTTTCGATATTACATTTTTATCATCAAATAATGTGAACAAAATCTAGCTGATTGCTTTCCCCATCAAAAAGTTGGTATTTGAAAATGTATTTAAACGGGTAAAATTTTACAATCTATTCCCTACGTACGTATTCTTTTTCTTAGAAGTAGCGCCCTTGAGGTGATTTTTCAAAAAAACGGTGCTATACAAATTATCCAAATATTATTATTGATATATTTTGAAAATGTGTAATTTTCATTTTCACCCTGTTCAACAGCAAATAACAAAATAGTAAAATCATTTTATTTACACTTCGTTGTAGTGTTAGATACTCTAAGTATCGCCCTAGTGAAAGACCACCATTCAGAATTTAAACGTTGCTTGAAATGGCTTTAGCCGTGGTTGGTGACTAGATCTGAATACCCAGGTACTTCCAAACCTTTCTTTTCCTCATCTTCTTCCTTTCTCCCCACTACTTTCAGCCTCACAACGTACCCCTATTGGGGATGCCATAGTCTCACTAGCTCTAGACGGTTGGGAGCAGTTGAGACTCTCGTGCGGTATTCACGTAAAAAAAGGATGGAATGCATTGTGAAAAGTGAATAGAAGAAGAAGTCGAGGACGTCCGAGGAAGGCATGGTACGATTAAGTGAACCAAATATATCTGAACCCTGTTCTTTCATGATTTACGATAGTGATCGTGATTTTAGATAGTTTCAATTTGTATCTCTATTATATATATTATATTCTCTTAGTTAATTTTTCAAGCCTAATTAATTTAGTATAAACCGCACTTGAGGTACAATATCACAAAACTGCGCTATATAAGTTCACTGTTATTATGATAAAATACTTGAGTTGGGCCATGTGAAGAGTCTAAAGAAAGTCTAAAAAAATTCAGAAGAGTATGTATGAGACTATGTATGAATTTGAATGAAGCAAGGAGTGTGTGCCAATACAAGAGTTGTATGGCGGTCCGTTCTCTCTGCCTACCCCTGCGAAGAAACGACGTGATGGTTAGTTAGTTAGTTAGTTAATGTTTTATCAGTATTAACTTGTTGAGATGGTGTGAAATTACCCTTACAATCACTTACACCCTACAAGCGCCTTTGAGGTGACATTTCATTAATAATTGAAAAAATAATTTAAATGGAAGATGTAGTAGAGGATGACGCCGGACTTTTTTGTAATCTACGTAACTGTTACGAGTGAAATTTTGCACAGTTGTTCTGAGCTGTAGTCTGTAGTGTGAAAATTGAACTGATGATTGCCAACTTCTGATAAGAGAGGCTGTGAGAAGAAGCTATGTATGGATAAAGCTATGTTAGGTGATCAGATTTGAAGCATTATGACTCAAACAGAAGGAAGCTGTCTAATATCTTTCACTCCTTCGTGTCTAGTCATGAATTGGAAAATATTGTGAGGTAGACGTAATATGTGGGAGAAGAATGAATATGGAAAGGGCAAGGTTGGGAATGGATCTAGAAACTTTACACAGTTATGGAAGAAAAAATAAATTTTATCACCAGGGTTAATCTGACTGAAAATATATACCAGGTTACTAAAGAATAAATAAATATTAAATACTAACTAACTAAATAACCATCACGCCGTTTCCCAAAAGAGTAGACAGAAAGGACGGACCGCCTTACGATTCTGTCTTGGCACACACTCCTTGCTTCATTCACATTCATACACCTTCTGATACATACTCTTCTTTTATTCTGATTTTTCACATGTCCCGACTCGAGTATTTGATTCACTTGATCGTGCCGTGTCTTCCTCAGGCGTCCCGGATTTCTTCTTCTATTCACTTTCGCATTATATATTCTTTTCACATGCCTTTCTTTGTTCAATCGCTCTACATGCCTAAACCATCTAAACGTCCCTTTCTTTATCCTATTTATTACGTTTCCGTCAGGCTTGCATTATTTTCGAATATCAACATTTTTAACCCGGTGATATATGGTTTTACCGCACATACGCCTCAAGGATCTTATTTTCACAGTAATCAGTCTTATTAAATATTGAATACAATTTGTAATTTTAAAAAATCCTTTATCGGAAAAAACGTAAAAAATACTAATACAAAAGTTTTTGCACTTAACTGGGTTTTGAAACCGCGGTATATCGGATCAGAGTCAATAATCCTACCGTACTGCCACGTAGCGCGGAGGTTTTATATTTTAATCGTTATTATTTGATAAACCCATGAAAATATACTGACCATAAAAATAGAATTTTTTTACCATTTGAATTGACGCTTTTCCTAATCACCTGAAAACCTAAAATGAATTTATGGATAATACTCGTTGAAAAATAAAAAGTAAATTAAATTCCTTTTCAAAACAGATTTCGGAAGGATTATTCTATATTTGTGCAAATATTGTACACAGTGTTCCAAAACGCACTTCGGCTTATTATAAATATGTAAACAATTTAATTTTATTATTTCTAATTTTGAATCTGTTAATTCGTGGTGGAATTCCATTTTAATGATTTAATAAAACAAATATATAACTTTATTCCACTTTTATTTTATGACTGGACCGGTTTCAGCCTATGACGGCCATCTTCAGACTAGTACATGTTGTTGTTAACCTACGGCTTATATACTATTTTTGGGGATGTCAGGGATAGTAAATTAAAGTAAAATCATTGTTTACTATCCCTGACATCCCTAAAAATAGTATATAAGCCGTAGGTTAACAACAACATGTACTAGTCTGAAGATGGCCGTCATACGCTGAAACCGGTCCAGTCATAAAATAAAAGTGGAATAAAGTTATATATTTGTTTTATTAAATCAATTTATTTTTATTCATTGAACAATTGTTAAATACGAATCGAAAATTTAACTGATTTTGTCATGTCTTACTTTTTTTATCAACTGAGGGATATTTCAAAACTCCATTTGTGATGATGTAAATAATGTTGCTATCTAAAAATATTTCAGTTGGCATGGGGCTTCAATGTTAAGCAAAAAGGGACACGATTAGAAGAATTTGCGAATTATTTAAACAAACTTTAGGGGGTCCTACATATATTTAGATTTATTAATTACTTTCAGTAAAAAAATAGAAATTAACATTAAAGCTTTAATGTTTATTATTTTTCTATTTATTATTGAAATGAGATCCCTGAGACGTATTTGCGAAAATACCATATATGACCGTATTGAAAATGTGGATATTCGGAAAGAATGCAAGGCTGATGTGAGCGTAATGAATAGGATCAAGAAAAGGACGCATAGATGGTTTGGGCATGTAGAGCGAATGAACGAAAAAATGAGTCTGAAAATAATATATGATGCGAAAGTGAGTGGAAGAAGTCGAGGACGCCCAAGGCATGGCACGATCAAGTAAATCAAATACTTGAATCGGGTCATGTGAAGAATCAAAATAACAGAAGAGTGTGTATGAGACGATGTATGAATGTGAATGAAGCAAGGAGTGTGTGCCAAGACAGTGTGTGCCTACCTCTGCGGAGAAACGGCGTGATGGTTAGTTAGTTATAAAAATAATATTAACACACATGGCAACCAAATCGGTAGAAAAATTGAAAAAAATGATATTAATAATTTACAAATGAAAAATGATTAAAAATGCCGGTTTCTTATAAGGTCTCGGTGGCTTAATCGGCAGAAGCGTTTCTCCCGGATAGAGTAGAGGTTCCAAGTTATGTGGTCTGTTTCATATTTACGTTGAAGATTATTGATATTGTTTCAAAAATTAATACAAAAATTTAAGCTATTTTCCTGTAGATTGAAAATTTGACTTAAAAATTGTGTATTTTTAAGTCAAATTAACTAAATATTTGAAAATTTACCTATGTGAGTAAAAGGTTAGATTAAGTCAATTTTTTTACACATAGTTATTTATCTTGTTTATTGGTCTGTGATTTCTGTTGAAAGAACATCAATTTCATCAATAAAAACTTTTGTAATATTTAAGATCTTCATTTCCGAGAAAGATTATTGTGATCTCGGAAGTAACGTATATCGTCATTGTATGCCTTCATATACTATTTAATAAAGATTACAAATAGAAATGATTTAAAAAAAATGTCAACATATGTCACTTTTCGAAATATTGGTAGAACTCTTCTAACTAAATTATTTTTAATATTAATACAAACGTTTATGAATTTTCCTTCTTTTTGGCTTAACATTTTGGATTATTGACATTTCCAGTAACTAGATTTGGCTCTTCTGTTCATCTTTCGTCTCTCTTTGATTTGTAATGAAGGCTTCATCACTCTAATTTTAGAGTCGAACGGGAATAACTTTTCTTATTTTGGGGTCACCGTGTAAGGTAGTATAGAGTGAGGCCCGTTAACACAGATTTTTATGAATTTCATCTCCAGACCGAGTATTAATTTCACGCCCGGTGGCCAAATTAAAAGGGAAATTTGGATTAAAAATATTCAAAAAAAACAAAATTAGTGAAAAGTCCGACAGACAATGATGGACTTTATGAAAAAAAAAAGAATGTTGATGGGCATGGAATTAAATACATGATTATAGATTAATAAAGAAATAAGTGATAATACATTAATAACACTATATACATTTTAATCTAACTAACTAATAGTAGTTACAATTGCTTAGTAATCACGACGTCTTTTTTAATTAAGTAACCACCACCCAAATATTTCTTATTTATAGCGAATACCGCACAAGAGTTCCAACTGGTCCCAGCCGTCTGGAGCCAGTGGGACTATGGCATCCCCATTGGGGTATGTTGTGAAGTTGAAGGTAGTAGGGAGAAGAAGGAGACGAGAAAGAGGAAGGTTGAGAAATATCTGGATAATCAGACCTGGTCACTAAACACGGCTCAACCATTACTCGTATCTACCACTTTAGAACGTGCCGCAAATATGCTATGTATTATTTTATATGAATTAACTGTTTTATGATACATATTGGTTAAATAAAAGTTTTTTGTACCCGCGGAGTTTGAATCCTCGACCTCTAGATTAAAAGTCTTACCACTCGACCCCAAAGGTCACCCACGCTAAAACGTCAGGCAATGAGGATAGACTGTCAATCAACTCCGTTTTGGCATACACTCCCCAATTCATTCCCAATGATGGGATCCGTAGTCGAGTGGCTACGATCCGCTACTACGAATCCAGAAGTCGCGGCTTCAAATCGTGACGTGGCATTTTTTTGCTGTTGTTATTTCACAATCAATTCATTACAAATATGGATTATAGAACTCATAGATAAAATAATTTAATTGTTTAAATATTATATTAAACGAAGTGTTAAATATTATATTAAACGATAACTAAGTTATAAAGATTTTACAGGCTAAGAGACGGTTCAGATTTGTAGGATCAACTTTAAATAAATTAAATAGGCGACAGATGTAAATATTCCCTAAATTTTTATATAAAATTTTAGAACATATCTATATAGAAAATATCTCAAGGGATTTAATGTTTAGGACTACGGCTTATTTAAGAGATGAGTTATGTTCTAAATTTTGTTGAGTTTTATGAGTTACACCATAGATTCATCATAAAATTTTATTTCCTCTTTTAGTATCATGGCATATTTGCATTTCGTTTCTCAAAAAGAAGGTACGCAACTCATTATTAAAAATATAAAATAAATGTTTTCATCGAATATCTAATTCGATATTCTACCTAAGATAATCAACGATTCGAAAAAATGCTGATCGAAAAATTAGCGATTTTATATTTGCGAAATTCCAACGAACGATCGCTCACAAAAAATGCTAAGACATACGAGTATCTATACAAATTATACAATTCGAAAAATTCACCAATAAACAAGGTGAAGTAATCAAAAGATAACTACACCAACCTTCAAAATATGTAAGTATACTTACATACATATCCACAGTTTAATGAATATCTCTTTGTAGACTAGACAAATATTAGAACTATTGTGTTACATATCGTCGCTGGAGAGGCAAAAAGGCTTAAGCGATATTTTGGTCAAAAATAAGTTAATATTCAGTTTTGATCAGCTATTTTTTCTTCCTCGAATGCTCTGACTCTCGTTTGATACTGAAGACTTTTGTGTCTCTTCAACCATCTAAAATATATTTACTACTTGGGAGAAGGCTTGACTCAAGCGAAATAAGGTTTGGAGTTTTTATTTTATTTTTTGTCGCTTCAGGTAACTCTGCGAGCATTGAGTTACCTTTTTTTTCAAAAACTAACTAGGTACTGAAGACTTTTGAATTTTATTGTAAAACAAAATAAATCTTCGTGCTTTGGTGTAAACTTCGCGAAATGGCGCTTCAGCCCTTTTGCCTTTCCGGCGACGATATCATTTGCAAAGCACTCGAATCTTATAGAAAAAAGATAGCAAAATAAAATTCGTTTATGAATATGCTTTTTACGATTTTTGTTTTGAGACTGTTATATTTCTGATGAAGTCATTACAATCGTAACTCTTTAACATTTCAGAAATTGCCACTTAACATAGCATTTGACGGCCTCCGTAGTCGAGTGGTAAGATGCTCAACTACAAATTCAGAGGTCGCGGGTTCAAGCCCGGCGTGCGCAATTAACTTTTGTTTAATTGAATTGTGTCACAACACATTTATTTCGTGTAAAATAATGTTTAGTATATTTGCGGCACGTTCCAGAAGGGTAGATACTATCGTAGATAAGTATCGCCCTGGTGAAATACCACCATTTCGAATCAAAACATTGATTATTTAAACATAAATAGAATATAAATGAGTTGGTGTTTTGATTGAATTCAGTTTATTTTTCTGAACAGAACCGCAAAGTTTCACTCCATTCGAACCCATGGAGCCAGAGAAAACGATATTCTAAATCCGACCCCAAGTGTCGCATTTTATCGAGAAAATTGATGACGTTTTTACCAATTTTAATAGATTTAGCTGTGTTTGGTGACCAGATCTGAATAGTTAGATACTTCCCAACCTCTTTCTTCACCATTTCCTTCTCTTTCCCACTATTTTCAGCCTCACAACATACCCCGAATTGGGGATGTTATATTCTCACTGGCTCTAGACGGTTGAGAGCAGTTGGGACTCTTGTGCGCTATTAAGTATATTAAGAAAACACAGGTCTAATTATTTTACTACTTCGCCACGAAGGTCGTCGGTAAATTTTAAACGATGTGTAAAAGTTGTCGACGTTTTACATGAAAAAATCATTTATTTATCTTGAATGAAAAAGCTATTTGCTATTTGATCAACTAACCAACTGATTTCGGATAAATTCGTTCCTTTAACATAACACTATTACAATAAAAAAATATTGAAACAGTAAAAAAAATATATATTTGAAGAGAAAATTTTGTTGTGATTTTTCTGTTAAAATCGATGATTTTTTCAGAAAAAGAAAAAAAATCTTGTCATACGAAAATTGTACCTATATTTTGATCAATCTCCTTGTCACCATTTTTCCGTCGTTACATTCGCACAAAATCGTAAAAAAACACATTAATTTAATCCGCGGCCCGTCAATGGTTGGTTTGATTAAAATCCCGAATCTCCTTTGTCCGTTTGCACATCTCAAGGGGGTGGAACCTAATATACATTTCCCTCCCGGCGGAGGCCATTCCATTAATATTTTTTCTCGCGTTTGTTAAAATATTTATACGCCCCGACGCGCCCTTTCTTCTGTTCAAATGTAAATCATATGTCAGCAGGGTTTTTTTGTCCGGCGCCATTTTAATTAAGGTTTTGATAATGGCGGAAAAACTGTAGTGGATCTGTTCTTTGACCAAAAACATGAGGTAGTATTTTTTTTTACACCATCGGATAATTATCACAAAAATACATAACACGAAATGAGAAAAAAAGCAACAGAGAAAGAACAACACTTACATTATATTTGAATGAAGCAGTGACAAAAATATACATTTGATAGAATATTCATGTCAAAGCTTGAAAAAGGTTTTGGTAAAGTCGATAAGAATGACAAAAATCATTTAGACTGGTATAAAAAAAATCAAGACCATGGCTTGAGTTAACAAGTCTCGACATTCTGAACAGTGGAAAATGATGCCTGTAATTAGTAGAGTGATGATCGAGGAACAGCAATTCATTGTTTCTGAGTCTACGACAAGAAGTGTTGAACTAGATGAGTTGCAACAAAGAATATGGGTCAATAATACAATTAATAATAAAAAAAATGCAAATTAAATCTAAGTCTTTCTACGCTTTTCTGATGAAGACATTTTTAATGTTTGTTCAATTTCATTAAATGAATAATCGCCTCTTTCTCGCCTTAATCTCAATGCGATTCCACGATTCTGTCAAGTATGACGAGAATGTTGTGATAAACCTAATTTCACATATTCTTGAGTTCAAATATATTATAAAGTGCCATTGAGGTGATAATATACACAAATGAAGCTATATAAATCAGCCATTAAGAACGGTTGGCATCTAATATAGAAACAGATACATTAAATTTGCTAACAAAACATGTTGTTACCCGTGAGAAATCACGGGATGTAATTTTTTTTACTCGATTTTTTAAATTATTATGCCGTGTTTTCATTTATTCTCCTTTAGTCAACGTTTTGGTCAGTTTTGCAGTATCTTTTATAAGGGCAAATGTCGTCTGACAACCCAAAAAAACCCGAAATTCGTCACGATTATACTTTTGGCCGCGAGAATCTAAAATCATATAAAAAAAAAAAATTGTTGCATAAATATACGCATTTTAAATATGGAATGACTCCCGTTAAAATACATTATACGTAGGTACTTAATTAGGTAGGTAGGGATTTGAAAAGATTATTTTTATAATTTTCTGAAAAGATCCATGAGTTCCAAAATCGAAACATGCATACTCCTACGAACGTACTCACGATGTTAATTATTTATACCTACTCAATAATCACGCATAGATTTAGCGTATTGGTATCAGTAACTTTGCAATGAAGATTTTAAAGAAATAATGGAAATTAAAATTTTATAGTCGATTCAGTTTTGTTTAGTTTACACTCAGTTCCAAATTTGTTATATTGTTTTCTCGTTTGATTGAAGGTATAAGACCATTTTTATAATTATAAAATGCGTGTCACTCTATTATGCGGGTTCAATATTATAATACGATGGAAGATGCTTTTGTCACTGCAGCGGTGAAATAATATTTTACTAAAAATTAGAAGTAGACTATATAAAGATGAGAGAGAGTCGCCAAAAGTCGACAATACTTTCATCGACAAATTATAAATAGGTTCGTGTTGAAAACTGTACGCAAGAAGTTTTATGAAGACATATAACAACACAGTGGCCGAGCGGTTAAGATCCTCGGGTACGAATCCAGAAGTCATGGGCACGAGGATCGGCGGTAGAAAAAAAAAATTCAAACAAAATAATTTAAAGTATATTACATACCAAATAAAAATAGAAACATTATTCCGAAGACAATTATTCGTAAAGCTGTACACTCAGCCTTATTTATGAATATTACAACTTATTTAAAAAAAAAACATATTTTCATGCCGGCGTCAGTCCTTGACAGTTCAGTAATCTTCTGTATTGCGGTAGGTGCCCCTACGTTGAATTGAATTGAAACTTGGTTTCGGGTTTTTAGTGATTAAAACATAATGGTGTAATCCAGTGTTTTACATTCGAAATAATGCCTTTATTTTCAAAATTAGAATTTACATTACGTAGCCGCCAAAACCGTAACGAACCGGCAAAAAATCAAGTTGACTCAGAGGATCTTCCTGACATCGACGAAGTCAAAAGCAGCCATGCTTTTAAATTTTTTAAAAATATCAAGGAACCCATAGAAGATAACATTTTCCTAGAAATGAAAAAGGAAGCCTTTGACATTGTCTTACCAAAATTGTTCAACAAATGCCTGGATACTATCCCAGACGACTGGAAAAATGCATTATTACTATCGTCAAGAAAGGAGATAAAAGCGAACATTATCCACGTCACATCAGCCTTTTATCACGTATATTGACGCCCTCTGCGATGGAGTGGTATGACGCTCGTCTATGAATCCAGAGGTCGCGGGATCAAACCCGGCGTGCCCAAAAATATTGTTTAATTAATATGTGTCATAACATATTTAATTCATTAAAAAATAGTATATTTGTGGCACGTTCCAGAGTGATAGGTACTCTAGGAATGAAATCGTATAATGCGCTGCCGGAAACCATCAAAATTATGCATATCAAAAAATTAAAAAAAGCCTGTAAAAATTATTTAAAATGCATGTAAATCAAAATAATAAGTAGTGTTTAAGTTAAAATATTATTAGTCATAAAGAAAATGAAATAATTAGATACTTGTAAACTTAAATGTACAAAGTAACTAATATAAAAAAAAAAATATATATATATATATATAAAAAATAAAAAAAAAGAATCACCCTGGTGAAAGACCACCATTCAGAATCGAAAAGTTACTTGAGATGGCTTTAACCGTGTTTGGTGATCAGATCTGAATAGCCAAGTACTTCTTTCTTTGGAGCAGTTGGGACACTTGTGCGGTATTCACTATAAAGAAATAAAAATCACAGTCACAGGCTCTTTTAAATTGTTGGTCTAGTTGTTTGGTTGTCTAGACCTCTAGACGGTTGGTTTAAAATTGACTCTATAAAAAATAGATGGGTTTCGCAAAAATGTTAGTACATCCGACCATCTACTCACGATGATGACGTTAAAAGAAAATGTGCGGACCACAACCTCTCACTCTGTTTGCCTTCGTAGATATGAGCATTGATGATGCTAGATTAATAAAAGATACTCACAGCATTTTAAAGCAATGTGATAATTTGGGATATTTTCTGTCTCTTTCTTTCTGATAGTGTACGACAAATAAATCCGAAGAATGTGATTTATCCCTAATTTGTATGGGTTGGGTAAAAATAATTAGCTCTCTCTTCATATATTATTACTCCAAGGGTATGCCTATATTTCTTAAATCAGTGAATCACTTAGAGCCATGACACACCGCAAAACCCCAACATTCCCATCATATTTAAATCATTTCTTATACATACCCTTGTGTGTCATATCTCATTCCGACTCAAGTAATTAATTCACTTAATCGTGAAATGCCTTCATCAGACGTCCCCGACATCTTCTTGCATTCACTTACCACTGCTTTTCGAGCGATTCGTGTGATATCGTCGCCGGAAAGGCGAAAAAAGCTTAAGCGACCCTTTGGTCAAAAATGAGTTATTGATCAATTTTGTTTTCTGCATCGAATGCTCCGACTCTCGTTTGAGTCTGAAGATTTTTGTGACCCTTCAGCCATCTAAAAAATATTTACCATTTAGGAGAAGGCTTGACACAAGCGACAAACGTTTGGGACTTTTGTAGCTTTTTGTCGCTTCACGTAACTCAGTGAGAGCATTGAGTTACCTGAGTTAACTTTTTTCTAAATCCAATCAGCTACTGAAGATTTATGGATTTTATTGTAAAAAAAAAACAAATTTTAAGAGGTGTAAATTTCCCAAAATGGCGCTTCAGCCTTTTTGCCTTTCCGGCGACGATATTTTTCTAAAAATATAGTAACTCAGTACATACGAGGCCTGTTCAAAAGAAAAGGTGAATTTTGAATTTTCACGTGCTGTGTACATTCGATTATCGATTTTTTTTGTTATGTTGGTACACATATGTTTATCATATGTTAGCATTATCAGCCATTTTGGATTAGTGCTTTGATTTTGATAACTGAAAAGGTTAGTCACGTTTTTGTGTGCTCTTCGTTTTTATTACGTGCGTTAAAAATAGGCTCTATTATCAATAAATAAGGTTTCTAAGTAAGCAAGATTAAATTTCTTGGCGTTTCGCTCCCTTTATTGTGAAATAGCATTTTCCAAACTGTCTTCTGATGTGATTCTTATCAACAGATAATAATAAATTGTACAAATATCGCCCCTTACAATAACGAAGGTTCCTGTCTATTTCCTTTGTAGGCGTAAAGATCACAAGTTATATGTCTTTGTTTTCATAAGGATTGTTAAAAATACAGGGATTTTATAGGCTTTGAGCATAGTAACGTGATACGTAAATACGCAGTCAACGGTAATATTAATTGTGATATTATTTATATAATTCACGGAAAATGGGGTTTGTTATGCAAACTGAAAAAAAAAATTGCAAATAAAGGTATGTTGATAACGTAAAATCTCAATTTTACCTGTAAAACAGAAACCCCGAGGAAAAAAGATTCTCGAGCAGTGGTTTCAGTGTAAAATTTGAACACATTTTTTTCTCCAGTAATACGTGAAAACTGTTTACATCTTGCCACATATTTTTATCATGACTTACAGAGCTTTGAAACAAATTGCTTCATTGTAGTTTTGATCACTCAGTCCTAGTGCTATAGGTACTTAGTTTTACTATTGCTTATTTCTTTTTTTCTACCCTTGGTTTTGACAGCACGGTATTACATATATTTGTGTAAATTTGTTAATTGTAAGTCACCGGTTAAAAGTATTAAGCATAAATCAATATTAATACACCTTAGTTATTAGTCTAAATTCTAAGCCACTAATCATAAGTTTTGGCTGTTAGTACACAGTTATAAGTTAAAAATTATGCACCACTAGTTAGTGATTAAGTTGAAGGTTATGTTAATTATGTTGTAACGCGCCCTTGAGGCGATATTTCTTTTACAAAAACGGCGCTATAGAAAACAGCCAATTATTGTTACTAGTCATCTATCTATTAAAAATATACGACAAGATAGCTTAATTGTCGATCCAAATCTCAGACGACAATTAGTTAAGAGAGTTACTACATTAAGTACACTTAAACAGAATTAAATAGCTTCACTATCATGAATGTTTATTTTTATAAAGCATAAATTATGCAACTATTAACTGACGAACTGTGTCCCCCAATATTTAGGAATCATTTGAAAAGAAATAATGGAAAAAAAGACAAAGGGAAGCAAGGTTAAGAAAACCTAGTAAAAATAGTGTAACACCTTACAAAGTCCCAGTGCACAGAACCAATGGAATAAAGAAACCATCAAATTGAGGATGTTTTGAGGAGATGTGGGGGATTAGTATGTGAGATGAGAAGGGAAGGTTGAGAAACACTTGACTATTCAGATCTAGTTACCAAGCATATCCATGTTAGTTATGTTTTCATCCTAAGTTGTGATCTCTCACTAGGTCATACTCAGGAACGAGGCGCAACATTTTTACGTTTAACGAAGTGAAAAATAACAACAAAAAAAAACTTTAAAAAATTTAAGCATTTTCTAAGATTTAAATGAAACTACATCATTTATAAACAATGGAGTCATTTCACGATGTCTTGAAACGAAGCTTAATTTCAATTTTATTTATTTATTGCTATATTATCTTGTTTTGTTTTTAAATTTATTATTTAACTTTGTATTTTTCTATTTATTATATAGAACTCAAGGGATTGCATCACCCTCCGTGAGATTTGGAATACATATATAAATATATATATATACACATAAAAGATCATTGTCAAATAATATGTAAGTATCTAAGCGATTGAAATGTTTTGCACATTTGGTAAACCTACCATCAAACTACAGAGGTCGCCAGGAAAAAAACTGGTTTGTGAGTATTTTGTAAGTAAAATGGAATTAAAACCACGAGCTTTTGATTGACAAATAGCTTTCACAGTGACAAGCGTCTGTTTTTTCAAAAACAAACTTATGTTTCGTGATAAAAAAAAGAAAAATTCACCTTGTTTGAAGTTCGACATCTTTATTACTTCCTCCAAGTTCGCCCCGTTCTAACTTCTATTAACTCGGATTCGTCTGTTTACCTTTGCAAGAAACACGTAGCCCGTCGAGTAATTAAAAGTATTAAGAGTGGGTCTCTTGCTTCCAGCAGAAGTTGAGGGAAAGTTATGAAGTGAGTACTGCCAAGTGACTTGGATTGTGTAACTGTGGAAATTCGGTAGAAATTTGAAAGTACTTTAAAATGGAAATGCAAAAAAAAAATATTTATTTCTACACAGTGAAGTTTACCAACACTGATTTTTCATTTTAATTTATTCTAACTTTTTGGAGTTATGAGGGAACTAATGGCTCTTTTTTTCAGTCATCCCGAGTAAGATAACTGGTAAGAATTTATTTACCGCCAGGCGGGAAAAAACTGAAATGAATGGTTTGGTGTGTGTGGGTTGTATTTTTTATATGGGAAGTATACTATACCTTAACCAAGTCAGCTGTGATTTTTTTTAAACTATTATAAACTTGTAAGCAATTGCGTGCAAAAAAGGGCAAACCCTTTAAATTCCAGGAATTTTGATTTTTATTTTGATTTTATTTAAACAATAATATTAATATATTGAAAGCACTACGTATAACGACTTAGATGATTAACGACTATCACGACACGAAAAAAACCTAGTTTGGAAGTCGCTTGAGCTCAAAAAAATGTGAAATGTTAAAAAAAGACATTGAATAAATTACAAAAACAAACATACATTTGTTTGTGCTTTTTTAAATTTTAATTAATCTATAGGCTACATTTATTTTAATCACTAAAAAAGTAAATATTTTATACATACCTCCGGAAAAAATTATAAATTTTACTTACTTAGTCGCAGTATGGTTTTGTCTATGTGTGCAATTATGTTCGGGTAGAGCTTTGTGAACAAAAATACACATGGCTGACAATATCACAATAAAAATAAAAGATTTATTTTTTAAAAAGAAAGACAAATATTTCGGTTACGAATAACCAAAATCTTTATAAAACTTTACCATAATAATAAGCGAAAGATGTTGCTTGTGCAATGAAGGATGACTTATCCAGCAGAGGAATCAAACTCACGACGCCCGGGTGGAAATCCGACGCCTTTGTCCACTCATCTACTAATCGGTCAAGATTATATTAATAATTTTTAAGATTGATAAGAATGACGGAACTCAAAAAAAATCGATAACGTGTTTGGTTGGTGCGTTACTTCCCGAGAGAGAGTGGTGGTACATAGTTCGATTATTGATCGCAACCCAATCTTCTTTTTTTCTGTGTCTTCTTCAGTTTTATATTTATTAATATATTATACATATATTCTATAATTAATTTCACAATGAAACGTACAACTTTAATAATTTAATTCTGTTTCAAATAATTATGAAAAGTCACAATGTAGGTAACTTTTGAAAATAAAAAAGTGACACACAACACCTACGAGTATGTCGCATATCGTCTTGTTTTACCAATTGTTAGTTAAGTGGCTACTGACAAAAAATTGGCTTTACGAGCTAAAAATATTTTCTTTGACTTAAAATTCCATACTTTAAAAGCTGCAGCATCAGACAATCAAACAGAATAATTAAAAAATACTTCACTATGGAAAAAAAACATATTTACGGATGATTGGAGGTTGGCACACATTGATCCATTCGTTTTCCAGCAAAACCTACCTAAATTTACAAAATACAATGTAACACATCCCATTTCAGTATTTCATTTGAACGGAAGCAACGTTAAGACAAACTCAAGTGGAGACGTTCTGTCAAGTCTTCGGAGGAAGGAACGTTTACTGAGTTTTTCCCTATTTTAGTACAAGAACATGACTAATTATTAACTGTAGAGAGCTATCCGTAAATGATTAAAATGTTTGAGTTAAATAATAGCAGGTTATACAGGCTGAAGAATAGAATAAAAAGCCTAAAGAAGACGATGAAAAAACTAGATGAATAATCACAACCTTGCATTATATAAATACATCGTAAAATCATACTTAGAGAAATACAACTGCAACCCATCTTAAATAAAAATTCATACCAGATAGACATATAAAATAGTAAACTAAAAGTAACTTGTAACTAGTAAAATCATGCAGCAATATTGATAAATATAATTAAAGTAAAATCATGGTTTACTACCCCTGATAATTATTATTAATTTAAATTTTTAAAAAACAGTTTTTAGTTAAAAAGCTCTGCGATGTAATTATTTTTACGCGTGACAGCTGTTTCGCCTTCTGAGGGCATTATCAAACTGTGGAGAAGCCACATACAGACGAACTATTTATATCATGTTTAATGTTATTATTATTTTTATTTTTAACTACCAATGTCCGGTTTTTCTGATAAATTGTAATTATTGTTGATGTCATTAAGATGGGGAGTTTCCCTACCTAAGGGTATACTATTGTTTGACAAAAGGTCATTAAGGAGGGGCATTGGTGTTTCCTAATTCGTTTTAAGAAACGGGGTTTTTATTTTTATTAATTTGGTTGATAATTATATCTGAATTATTTTTCTTAATTTTCGGTTTAAACACATCAAGTAGTGGTGAATGGATCATATTCTTTTTTTGTTCATTTATTAACTTAAAGTTTGGATCATTTGAATTTTTATTTATTTCCAACTGCTCTAAAAGATTTAATTTTCGGCCTTTGTTTTCTAAATGCAGAGGAGTTATCTTGTTATTATTTTTAAGCGAATGATTTTCGTTTAAGAGATGTTTGGCAAATTGTGAAGCTATTTTATTTTTGTTTTTAAATGCTCTTATATGTTCTTTATATCTTATCTTAAAGGACCGGCCGGTTTGTCCAATGTATACAGCATTGCATTCATCACAGTTAAGTTTATAAATGCCGCTATTTTTTAATTTCGGTGACTTACTTTTTGAATTTTTGAGTGAAGATCCAATATTATTTTTTTTGTGCGGAAGGCAATATCCAAGCCATTTTTTTGAGAACTTTAGCAATTTTTGTAGATGTTGGTCCGACAAATTCCAAACATCCAAAATTATTATTTATTTTTGTATTAGTCGTCGGGTAAATTAAGTTAAGGTTATTTTTATGTTTTTTACTATTTATTATTTTTTCAATGTCTCTATCCTTGAATCCGTTATTTTTAGCAATAGTTAAAATGATTTTTCTCTCCCTCTCATATGATGCTTTATCCAGTGGTAATATTATTATTCTCTTTTCAACCGTAAAGCAGATTTTGCGGTTGATGGAGTTAGCCCATTTTACAAAAATATCTAATTGTCTGTCGGTACCTTTCCAACAGATGAGAATATCGTCGACATAACGAACATAGTAAATAATATGTTTGCTTAAGGCTGAATCTAGAATTTGTTTTTCAATATGGTCCATAAAAATTTCCGCAAGAAGTGGGCTAAGCGGGGAACCCATAGGTAAGCCATCAATCTGTTGATAATATTTATCGTTAAATAGAAAATAGTTTGTTTCCACACATATTTTAATGTAAATTGTTTGAAGAGAAAGTTTAGTTTTTGGCCAGTATTGTTGTTGGAGCATTTATGAAGGAGACAACAGGCCGGATAGAATGTTTTCCTTATGAATTTTCGGTTGTCCGTATAGTGTAGGAGCCCTTGGATTCATTACCACTGTGCTTTTCGAGCATATTTAGTGATGAATATTGCTTTGCAATTGTGTATTAGGGTCCGCACGTTCTTTGAAATTTTATCTGTTGGGTCTTTCTTTAAAATTGTAAATTCTTCTGGTTTTTAGGAATGTTCTACTTTATTTAAGTAATCACTTTTGTTTAAAATGACAACCGAATTTCCCTTGTCTGCTTTGGTAATTGTGAGATCACAGTTTTTTTAATTTTAGATTTAATATCATTTAGAATTTTGGTTTCTTTGTTAATAAATTTAGTTTTATAAGTTGATTTCAAAGTTTTCTCAAGATATCCGTGGTTATTTGTTTAGGTAACCCGTTATTTTTTTACTTTGGAGAGAGAAATTTCAGTATCAATTGCCAGATATTCTATTTGTTTTTTAGTTATCTCCGAGTTTATTTTATATTTAAAGCCCTTATCTAATAAGTTGATTTCTTCTTTTTCAAAAATTGCGTCTGAGAGGTTAATAGTTTTTTTATAAAATTCGTTAATAATTTCGTCACTTAGATCTTTTTTGGTGTATTCAAATTTTATTTTTAATTTCGATAAGTTTTTTAGTTTAGATTCTTGTATTTTAAATTTATCAAATATAATTCCACTGATGTGTTCGCGAGAGTGTCATAATCCAGGGTATCAAATTCCCATGGATGCAATTTAAAGGTTAATTCGGAGTGTAAAACCTTGATGTAGTGAAGTATCGTGTCTCTTTTCCGGCAACATTCCTTAGTCTCCTCCTTCAGCCATATCCTCTGTGCTCGCTGTACAGTTGTTATGGCTGCCGAAGATTTACTTTTGGTAGAAATATGCACGTACTTGGGGATCACATTTAACTTTAAACACTCTTGGTTAAACCACAGGTTTTGCACTATTTTCCGATGTTTTAATTTTAATCGTCTGTAAAATATCACTTGAGTAGCTATATCAGCTACCTTCAATTTATTTATGGTTTTAAAGTTTATTTTGTAGAACTCCATTTTAATTTTTAGGTTTTTTACTTTTATTTAAACAATAATTATTATTAATTTAAATTTTTTAAAAACAGTTTTTAGTTAAAAGCTCTGCGATGTAATTATTTTTACGCGTGACAGCTGTTTCGCCTTCTGAGGGCATTATCAAACTGTGGAGAAGCCACATACAGACAGGCTATTTATATCATGTTTAATGTTATTATTATTTTTATTTTAACTACCAATGTCCCCATTAGGTTTTTCTGATAAATTGTAATTATTGTTGATGTCATTAAGATGGGGAGTTTCCCTACCTAAGGGTATACTATTGTTTGACAAAAGGTCATTAAGGAGGGGCATTGGTGTTTCCTAATTCGTTTTAAGAAACGGGGTTTTTTTATTAATTTGGTTGATAATTATATCTGAATTATTTTTCTTAATTTTCGGTTTAAACACATCAAGTAGTGGTGAATGGATCATATTCTTTTGTTCATTTATTAACTTAAAGTTTGGATCATTTGAATTTTTATTTATTTCCAACTGCTCTAAAAGATTTAATTTTCGGCCTTTGTTTTCTAAATGCAGAGGAGTTATCTTGTTATTATTTTTTAAGCGAATGATTTTCGTTTAAGAGATGTTTGGCAAATTGTGAAGCTATTTTATTTTTGTTTTTAAATGCTCTTATATGTTCTTTATATCTTATCTTAAAGGACCGGCCGGTTTGTCCAATGTATACAGCATTGCATTCATCACAGTTAAGTTTATAAATGCCGCTATTTTTTAATTTCGGTGACTTACTTTTTGAATTTTTGGGGTGAAGATCCAATATTATTTTTTGTGCGGAAGGCAATATCCAAGCCACATTTTTTTATGAACTTTAGCAATTTTGTAGATGTTGGTCCGACAAATTCCAAACATCCAAAATTATTATTTATTTTGTATTAGTCGTCGGGTAAATTAAGTTAAGGTTATTTTTATGTTTTTTACTATTTATTATTTTTCAATGTCTCTATCCTTGAATCCGTTATTTTTAGCAATAGTTAAAATGATTTTTTCTCTCCCTCTCATATGATGCTTTATCCAGTGGTAAATTAGTTAGTCTATGTACCATTGAATGGTACGCGGACAGTTTGTGTGACCATGGGTGTAACGAGTTATTATGGATTGTAGTATCTGTAAAAGTTTGTTTACGGAAAATTTCGAATGTGTGTTTATTGTTTTCTCTACCAATTGTTAAGTCTAAGAAATTAATTTTATTATTATTCTCTCTTTCAACCGTAAAAGCAGATTTTGCGGTTGATGGAGTTAGCCCATTTACAAAAATATCTAATTGTCTGTCGGTACCTTTCCAACAGATGAGAATATCGTCGACATAACGAACATAGTAAATAATATGTTTGCTTAAGGCTGAATCTAGAATTTGTTTTCAATATGGTCCATAAAAATTTCCGCAAGAAGTGGGCTAAGCGGGGGAACCCATAGGTAAGCCATCAATCTGTTGATAATATTTATCGTTAAATAGAAAATAGTTTGTTTCCACACATATTTTAATTAGATCATATAATTCACTTTTAGTAACCGGGTTTATGTTAGATTTATCTAGTATGTCTTCAATGATTTTAAGGCATTCTTGGATAGGGATATTGCTAAAAAGACTTACCACATCTAAAGATACAAATTGGCAGTTGTGTGGTAGATCTAAGTTTTCGATTTTATTTACAAGCTCCAGAGAATTTTTGACGCTATATTCCGGAGAGAATTTAGTAAATTGTTTGAAGAGAAAGTTTAGTTTTTTGGCCAGTATTGTTGTTGGAGCATTTATGAAGGAGACAACAGGCCGGATAGGAATGTTTTCCTTATGAATTTTCGGTTGTCCGTATAGTGTAGGAGCCCTTGGATTCATTACCACTGTGCTTTTTCGAGCATATTTTAGATATTTTAGATTATTATATTTTAGAAAAATAATTCAGATATAATTATCAACCAAATTAATAAAAATAAAAACCCCGTTTCTTAAAACGAATTAGGAAACACCAATGCCCCTCCTTAATGACCTTTTGTCAAACAATAGTATACCCTTAGGTAGGGAAACTCCCCATCTTAATGACATCAACAATAATTACAATTTATCAGAAAAAACCTAATGGGGACATTGGTAGTTAAAAATAAAAATAATAATAATATTAAACATGATATAAATAGTTCGTCTGTATGTGGCTTCTCCACAGTTTGATAATGCCCTCAGAAGGCGAAACAGCTGTCACGCGTAAAAATAATTACATCGCAGAGCTTTTAACTAAAAACTGTTTTTTAAAAATTTAAATTAATAATAATTATTGTTTAAATAAAAGTAAAAAACCTAAAAATTAAAATGGAGTTCTACAAAATAAACTTTAAAACCATAAATAAATTGAAGGTAGCTGATATAGCTACTCAAGTGATATTTTACAGACGATTAAAATTAAAACATCGGAAAATAGTGCAAAACCTGTGGTTTAACCAAGAGTGTTTAAAGTTAAATGTGATCCCCAAGTACGTGCATATTTCTACCAAAAGTAAATCTTCGGCAGCCATAACAACTGTACAGCGAGCACAGAGGATATGGCTGAAGGAGGAGACTAAGGAATGTTGCCGGAAAAGAGACACGATACTTCACTACATCAAGGTTTTACACTCCGAATTAACCTTTAAATTGCATCCATGGGAATTTGATACCCTGGATTATGACACTCGCGAACACATCAGTGGAATTATATTTGATAAATTTAAAATACAAGAATCTAAACTAAAAAAACTTATCGAAATTAAAAATAAAAATTTGAATACACCAAAAAGATCTAAGTGACGAAATTATTAACGAATTTTATAAAAACTATTAACCTCTCAGACGCAATTTTTGAAAAAGAAGAAATCAACTTATTAGATAAGGGCTTTAAATATAAAATAAACTCGGAGATAACTAAAAAACAAATAGAATATCTGGCAATTGATACTGAAATTTCTCTCTCCAAAGTAAAAAATAACGGGTTACCTAAACAAATAACCACGGATATCTTGAGAAAAACTTTGAAATCAACTTATAAAACTAAATTTATTAACAAAGAAACCAAAATTCTAAATGATATTAAATCTAAAATTAAAAACTGTGATCTCACAATTACCAAAGCAGACAAGGGAAATTCGGTTGTCATTTTAAAACAAAAGTGATTACTTAAATAAAGTAGAAACATTCCTAAAACCAGAAGAATTTACAATTTTAAAGAAAGACCCAACAGATAAAATTTCAAAGAACGTGCGGACCCTAATACACAATTGCAAAGCAATATTCATCACTAAATATGCTCGAAAAGCACAGTGGTAATGAATCCAAGGGCTCCTACACTATACGGACAACCGAAAATTCATAAGGAAAACATTCCTATCCGGCCTGTTGTCTCCTTCATAAATGCTCCAACAATACTGGCCAAAAAACTAAACTTTCTCTTCAAACAATTTACTAAATTCTCTCCGGAATATATAGCGTCAAAAATTCTCTGGAGCTTGTAAATAAAATCGAAAACTTAGATCTACCACACAACTGCCAATTTGTATCTTTAGATGTGGTAAGTCTTTTTTAGCAATATCCCTATCCAAGAATGCCTTAAAATCATTGAAGACATACTAGATAAATCTAACATAAACCCGGTTACTAAAAGTGAATTATATGATCTAATTAAAATATGTGTGGAAACAAACTATTTTCTATTTAACGATAAATATTATCAACAGAGATTGATGGCTTACCTATGGGTTCCCCGCTTAGCCCACTTCTTGCGGAAATTTTTATGGACCATATTGAAAAACAAATTCTAGATTCAGCCTTAAGCAAACATATTATTTACTATGTTCGTTATGTCGACGATATTCTCATCTGTTGGAAAAGGTACCGACAGACAATTAGATATTTTTGTAAATGGGCTAACTCCATCAACCGCAAAATCTGCTTTACGGTTGAAAGAGAGAATAATAATAAAATTAATTTCTTAGACTTAACAATTGGTAGAGAAAACAATAAACACACATTCGAAATTTTCCGTAAACAAACTTTTACAGATACTACAATCCATAATAACTCGTTACACCCATGGTCACACAAACTGTCCGCGTACCATTCAATGGTACATAGACTAACTAATTTACCACTGGATAAAGCATCATATGAGAGGGAGAGAAAAATCATTTTAACTATTGCTAAAAAATAACGGATTCAAGGATAGAGACATTGAAAAAATAATAAATAGTAAAAACATAAAAATAACCTTAACTTAATTTACCCGACGACTAATACAAAAATAAATAATAATTTTGGATGTTTGGAATTTGTCGGACCAACATCTACAAAAAATTGCTAAAGTTCTCAAAAAATGTGAAGCTTGGATATTGCCTTCCGCACAAAAAATAATATTGGATCTTCACTCAAAAATTCAAAAAAAGTAAGTCACCGAAATTAAAAAATAGCGGCATTTATAAACTTAACTGTGATGAATGCAATGCTGTATACATTGGACAAACCGGCCGGTCCTTTAAGATAAGATATAAAGAACATATAAGAGCATTTAAAAACAAAAATAAAATAGCTTCACAATTTGCCAAACATCTCTTAAACGAAAATCATTCGCTTAAAAATAATAACAAGATAACTCCTCTGCATTTAGAAAACAAAGGCCGAAAATTAAATCTTTTAGAGCAGTTGGAAATAAATAAAAATTCAAATGATCCAAACTTTAAGTTAATAAATGAACAAAAGAATATGATCCATTCACCACTACTTGATGTGTTTAAACCGAAAATTAAGAAAAATAATTCAGATATAATTATCAACCAAATTAATAAAAATAAAAACCCCGTTTCTTAAAACGAATTAGGAAACACCAATGCCCCTCCTTAATGACCTTTTGTCAAACAATAGTATACCCTTAGGTAGGGAAACTCCCCATCTTAATGACATCAACAATAATTACAATTTATCAGAAAAAAACCTAATGGGGACATTGGTAGTTAAAAATAAAAATAATAATAACATTAAACATGATATAAATAGTTCGTCTGTATGTGGCTTCTCCACAGTTTGATAATGCCCTCAGAAGGCGAAACAGCTGTCACGCGTAAAAATAATTACATCGCAGAGCTTTTAACTAAAAACTGTTTTTTAAAAATTTAAATTAATAATAATTATTGTTTAAATAAAAGTAAAAAACCTAAAAATTAAAATGGAGTTCTACAAAATAAACTTTAAAACCATAAATAATAAATATGTTTTTTTTTTTATAGTAAATTTTGCACAAGAGTCAAGTTTAGCGCCAGTGAGACTATGGCATCCTCAATTGTGATATGTTGTGAGGCTGAAGGTGGTAGGGCAAGAAAGGAGATGGAGAAGAGAAAGGTTGGAAAGTACCTGATTATTCAGATCGGGTCACCAAACATGGCTAAAGCCATTTCAAGCAACGTTTCGACTTTGAATGGTGGTCTTCCACCAGGGCGATACGTAAAGTATCTACCACTCTAGAACGTGTTGCAAATATACTATATATTATTTTATACGAATAAAATGTGCTATGACACATATTAATTAAATAAAAAATATTTGCACACGCCGGGTTCAAACCCGCGACCTTTGTTGAAAAGATGAAATATGTTTATCAAAGGAACTACCTGCCTGAACCATGTTGTCTTGTTGTTCAGAAATTGTGTAGTTACAGATACGACCAAACTTTATATTTGCAGTTGGGATCGTAAGTGGTGTTTTGGATACGTTGGAAAAATATTGTAGATTTATTTTTTAACTGCATGCGCAGATGCTTTTAAAAAATCTAAACCATCCTTGTTTATTTATTTATTTATAAATAAACGGACTGAAGTCCAATAACAAAAAAAAATACATTTAAAACACGAAATGAAAAAAAAAAACGGAAAAGGAATAGCATATACATAATAATAAATGAAGCAATGACAAAAATAAGGCAAAATAAACACAAGAGAGAACATTCAAGCCATGGTCTAGTCAAAGTTTTGGTAGAGTCGTAAAGAATGACAAAAATCATTTAGACTGCTACCAAAAATTTCAAGACCATGGCTTGAGTTAACAAGTAAAAAATAACAAGTCTTGACATTCTAGACATTGGAGAATTATATCCATAATTAGTATTGTGATGATTGAGGAACAGCAATTCATTGTTTCTGAGTCTACAGCAAGGAATGTTGAACTGGATAAGTTGCAACAGACAAGGTGAGTCAATAAAACAATTAATAATTTAGCAAATGAAAATTAAATCAAAGTCTTTCCTGCGATTTTTTAATGAAGACGTTTTCATTGTATATACAAAACAACAGTTGTCAAAAATGCACGAATACATTTTGTTTAGAAGAATGTGCCCATCTTCAAATTGCTGTTTATTATTTTATTTTTATTAAAAACTATCCAACTGATTTTTTTATAATATTTAACATTAAGTAATATAGATATATGGATTTTTCTAAATTATTACTCACAGTCCTTCTCACTGAGGATACCTGTTCTGAGGCGGACTGTAGATTGTTGTGTAAGTTTTATTGATTCTTATGTCATCTTCATAATTTTTATATGATTTCCTCATCTTCATGATTATTTAGTCATATTTTGATGTTGTTTTTGAACATTTGCATTTCTGTGGTTATTTTTAATATCTTTGAAAGAGCTTTATACAATTCGGTAGCATGGAATTTATGATTTTTCTAGCCAAGAGATGTATTTAATCTTGGAATGTTGATTCTACTTAAGCTTTTTGTCCTTGTAGTGTAAGTATGTTGGTCAATAAGGTTCTCAGTTTAAAAATAAATAATTAGCAGAGCAGTTTTTGAAAGTTGTTTTGTGATATTGAGAACTTTAAAGTTAAAAAAATATATTTAGTCAAAATTAAAGAAAGACTTTGCATAAAACAACGAATTTATTTTTATTTTTTATAACCAACCGGTTTCGCTTAGCCATCATCAAGGTACAAAACTAAACTTAACAAAAAATACCACGGTTTTATATACATATATATATAACATGAGAATTGATTTCTCTCCTGGACTGGGTACTCTTGTTAAAAATATATATATTTTATGTAATAGTTTAAAGAACATTAAATACTGTTTATTTTATATAAAAAAAATTAGTAAAAATAAAATATATATATATATATTTATATATATATATATATATAGAAAGAGAACCACATATAAAATAAAATAACAATGAGAAAACAAATGAATAACATTTAATTTTTTAACAGAGGAACAGAGAGAAAGAGACTATTAAAATAGACTTTTTAATATTTGTTAAAATGATTATCTACCTATTTAAGTTAAATCATATCTGATGATTGAGCACTCTCTTACGTCTTCTCTTGCTACCCTGTTCACGAGTTAAAAATAACAAAACGAATTAAAACTTAGATTAAATTTCAAGGAAATCACATCTCCATATTAATTTCAACGCGTAGATTTGCTTTAATAACCTAGTACATCTTCTCAAAACTTAACAGATCCGTATAAAATTAAGGAATAAGCCGCTGAGTAGAAAATAATAAATATTTAAATGAAGATTTGAAGAATGATAATGTAAATAAAATGACCTTTTTATGGGTGAGTTTATATTGCGGGTTAATTTCAGGTGGATTTAGATTATTTGGAGATCTACTTTAAGCAGATGCGACCGAAGATCTTGAAATGCAGTCTGCGTATTACGGGGATAATCAAAAAAGGTATTCGCAACCGTTGGTCCGCGAATTTTTTTTTTGGCAAATTATGTAACTGAAACTAATTGCATTCTGAATTTTTACAAGACGTCCCGTAGAGTGTCTTTTGAGCTTAAAAACTATTTGATCTTATTTTTTTACCTTTATTAATTTGATATTGTTTATTTTTTATTGATTTTTTTTAAAGAAGTCACAGTAGATTGCAGGGAACTTAAAATATATGAAATTAATAAAATCCACCAATTTTTTTTCTTAACAATTTATTCTGACGTAATAAAGGCACGTCAAAAACTCGGACGACACGTTTTCCATTTCAGCGGTCATCTTTTTAAAAACATTTCATTTGGTAAAAATCACGAATTTACAGAAGTTTTGAATTTACACTTTTAATTTGACAAAAAAAAAATGATTTGAACCTATAACTGACAGGTGATGACAGCCCTAATATTCTCGCCGAAATAAATTTACATGTACCGACCAGAAATACACGACAAATTGCTACATTGGTAGATTATAAATTACCTATTGATAATAATGCTCACAAAGAAAGAAAAACACTGATTTTCACTTTACAAATGCCGATTACACATATTCATACTTTTTATCGTCGTATTTCCGAACGCCTTACTAATACGTTCAAATTTGAGTCCTTACCAAAACGCTTTCTCGATCTGCCATGAGCTTGTAGGGAAGAGCATCAGCAGAGATCTACTAACTAATTAAAACATAACATGTTTGGCTCCCCTTCCCGATGATGACACACTTTCAGATGTCGGGTGAATACGGATCCTCATTACGGTATGCGGCGCGTGCAGCCTCCGTGGTACAGAAGCTAGTAGTTAGTAGCTAGTAGCTAGTGGCAAACACCGCATAACCATCGTTATAATTCCATTCTAATTAGACCGAGTCGAGACAGAGGTTAGTTTCGTGATTAACAAGCAGCCAAGAAACTGACGTCTGAAGAGGTATTGGAAACACAACCACGTTCAAAGTTTTGTAGATTTTGATGGGATTCTTGTAATTTTATCTCATACATTGCTTGATAATGTTTCAAACCTAGTCCTACTAAATAAAATTATTAACCCTTATGTGAGTGAAGAAAACTACTCCTCTTAAAACTTAATATGAGGGTTTTCTTTTTCAGTATATCATTTGCTGAAGTTTGCTGGACCACTTTTATGACGTAATATATTTAGACTCTGCTCAATACTTAGGGAAGTGGATAGGAATTTTACCCAGTACCATTTTATTCTGGGGGTTTTTAATTAAATCGGTGATTAAAAATAGTATTAAGTATACAGGTGATGTACTTTGAACACAGCAGTTCATCATATTCATAATTTAAATAAGATAAAATGATTAAGAAAATACGGACAAGCTTCAAATTCCATATGAAACACAAAAGAGTACTCGGGTACCCTTTTAGTCATCAGAAGGTGTAAGTTTTACTTTTGCGTTTTCCGTTCACATACCACCCTCCACATATCTAACGGTTATGTTCAATTGTTCGTTTTAAATATTTTTTGAGAAGTCAGGAAGTTTCAGCTGGTTAGACTTACTGAAACATAAAAAAAATCTATGTTGAAAACCGAAAAGGGTATCCTTTCAGTCACATCAAGGTTAATTATGATATTGACAGCCCTGATATTCTCGCCAAAATAAGCTTGCAGATACCGACCAGAAATACAAGACAAATTGTTACCTTTTCCTGCGACAATTTTAAAAGCAACTACCAGGCTCTCACACTTATAAATCGACTGAATAGGCTTGGTATTTTTTTTTCTGTTCCTTTTATATGTAATATTATTGTTATTTTTTACACTGCATTTTTTAATCACTCAGTGGTTATATGTTTATGTTGATTTATTTTAATTTTTCAAGAAGTGTGTACTTTTTTGTTTTATTTTTTAATGTATGTATCATATAATGCCCTACCTGTCAACATAAACATATTGTACAAATTTGTTGTAGAAGCCAACTAAGGCGTAAATAAATAAATATACCATATATAAGTGCAGTTGGGACGTGTTATGAATCGTAAAATTACATTTCATTTAATAAGTTTCTGTTTAAACCTAAATACACATGTCCGTAATGACTTGAATTGATAATCACGACAGTCGATGTAATAACACAAATAAATTGGTAAGACGCTCCACTACGAATCCAGAGGTCACGGGTTCGAACTCGGCATGCGCTAAAACTTTAATTTAAATTGCATTTGTCAAAACACATTTGATTCTTAAAAAAATAATAAAAAGTATATTTGCGGCACGTTCCAGAGTGGTAAATACTAAGTATCACCCAAATGAAAGACCACCATTCAGAATCGAAACGTTGCTTAAAAATGGCTTTAGCCGTGTTTGGTGACCAGATCTGAATAGCCAGGTACTCCCCAACCTTCTTCTTCCTAATCTCCTTCCCTTCCACACTACCTTCAGCCTCACCAAATATCCTCTGGGGATGACATAGTCTCACTGGCTCGAGACGGTTAGGAGCAGTCGAGACTCTTGCGCGGTATTCATATAAAAAATAAATAAAAAATAATCAGAGTACATTTGGAATGCTGAAACTCATTTCAATAACATATAAAATATAATTATCATTCTCTGTTTAAGACGTTGGTAAAGGTTATAATGGCAAATCATTATAAAAATCTCGTTAATTATAAAATAATTAACGAGGCACATTTGGAACACCAAAATAAATGTATGTTATCTGTTTGAATGGTAGATACTGTCAGTATCGCCCTGGTGAAAGACCACCATTCAGAATCGAAACATTGCTTGAAATGGCTTTATCCGTAATTTAGTGACAAGATATGAATAGCCTGGTACTTCCCCACCTTCCTCTTTGCTTCATCACCCAACTCCTTTCAGTCTCACAATATAGCCCAATTGGGATGGTATAAACCCACTGGCCCCGGAGATTTGGAATTCGTGTGAGGGTTTCAAATAAAACACGTATATGTACTTTTACTTCGTCAAAACGAGAAAAGTTTGTAAATGCTCGCGGTTTGTGGCCAAGATGTTCAAAGCGTCGAGTGCAGCCAGGCGTCGCGGTTAAATCCAATATTACATCAATTATGGCAAAAGCAAAAAAATAACTTTTCAAAATGGTAGTTTGGAAAATTGGCGCGTTAATCTTAACCCGGTAATGTTTGTTTTTTTTAAAAATATTTTTGGAATAAACAAAACATTAAAGGTGGTAAATTTGGAATTAATTAAATTAATTTAATTACTCTATACTGAGTTGGTGAGATCTAATCTAGAGTACAATTCTACAATCTGGGCTCCATTTTATAATATTCACCAACTTAAAATAGAAAGAGTGCAGCATAAGTTTCTCAGATTTATTAATTACAAGTTATGTATCCCAATCGTTGACCTTGATTACGAATTTTTAATGAACTTGCTTAACCTCACTGATTTATCATCAAGACGCACAGTGAGCGATTTAATATTTCTCTTTAAAATAGCGAATGGCAGATTGGACGCCCCGGATCTAACTAGCCTTATTACCTTGCGAGTACCTACCCGTGATACACGTCAGGCGGCTCTATATTATGTTTCTACGTCTACAAACAATTATTTTGATAATTCGCCCATTCAAAGGCTGCATAGACTTGGTAATAAATATGGTTCAATAGATGTTTACCGTTACAACACTGTTTCCAAATTAAAATCTAGCTTACTTGAATGTTTTCAATAGAACTCAAAGGTTATTGTTACTTATAGTTATAATTATAAAACCTACGCTATATTTATATACTTGCAGTTAAATACTAACTTTTCTCTTAATGTTATATTCTACCCATCTATTGTACTCCTTTATTTAAATAAATGTATTTATGTAAAAGCCTTAAAGGCGTTAATAAAAATAAAAAAAAAATTTAATTTGACTTGTTAAAACGTTTGTGTAGAAAAATGGTAAAATAGAATTAAAATATATGTACATTTTTCGACGATCTTAGCCTTCGGCCAAAGAAAAACAGGGCCTAAAAATAATGCTGGTTAGAGGTTTTTCTGTATAAAAAACAATCAACGAAATCGGAGGCTTCAAAGCGAAATGCAGGCTTCGCCCTTGGGCGGAGATGCCTTAAAGACAGTATTCCTACCTCGTTAAAAATGTAAGGGCGCTGTTTTTACATCTTTGAATACAGAGTTTAAATTCCCTTTAATTATTCTGGATGGAAAAATATTTTTTGAAGACCGCCACAGTCAAAGAAACCTGAGTTTGTTTGAAGGTAATTATAATGTGTAGGCTTTCGATCTTCTTCAGTAGAAAGATGTATTCTTTGAATAATGCTGATGACCATAACGCCAAATTCCTCTCAGTCCTTAGCTTTCTAGATAAGCTCTTCCATATCTGTAACACCTTTCTACTGACCGAAGTTGCTTAGCCATGAAAATACATTTTGTCCTACACCCTTTTAGCTTTCCACTTTTGTGTATATTTATTAGATTTTTTTTACAGTTTAAAAAAAATTGTGTATACTGGAATACTCCGTTCTAAGACCACATTGTACATGGTTTTTGTCATAATGTTAACATCAATTGAGTTGTTCTAAAAATAAGCAAGTTTTAATAATAATGTTTTTATTCCAGAAGATATGCAGGAGTAGTGCCATGCAATATATTCCATAATTGATACCTTAGAGTAACAATGTATGGAGAGAGAGCTAATTATTTTTACCCGACTTATACAAACTTGCGATAAATCACTTTCTTCGGGTTTTTTCGTCGTAAACCATCAGAGAGAAAGAGACAACAAATATATTACACCGCTTCTATGTACTGTCACGATGATCTTGGGCTCGTGGGTCACCGCAGGACTCCACCCACATTTTTTATTATGCCACTTAACTTGACACAACCGAACGGTTTTTTATATTTTTGTTGATAACAATACTGTGAAAAAGTGGTCATACGAATAAACAAAAACATTATGTCGATGTGTGATATGAATGGATGTATAAATACCCTTAGTCTTAGCCACGCCCAGGTCCGCCGAGTCCGGTAATAATAATCAGAAACTGACTACACTGCCTTGGATAGATACCAACCACTCTATAGATTGATACTAATACATAAAATAAAGTTGTAAAACATACATACTCAATAAAAAAAGAAAAAAACATAAATTCATTGGAAAAAATGAAAATGAAAAATATTGAAATTGTAAATGGAGGATATTAGGTCTCATGTCTACAGATAGCCATCAAGAGGGAGTCCACCCAGGCAGCATTAAGATTGATGAAAGATAATTGATAAATAGTATAATATATGTAAACATCAGTTGTGAGGCAAAAAAAATACTTTAAGAAATATGTACGACCTGTTAGTAGCAGAGTGGACAAACGCGTTGGATTTCCACCCGGGGGCCGTTGGTTTAATTCCTCTGCTTAGTCCTTCATCATTGCACAAGTGACACCTTTCGCTTATTATGATGACAGTAGGAGTTTTTAAAATATTGTCGTGTTATTCGGAACCCGGGAATGTTTGTCTTTCTCCTTAAAAAAATGTAAGTGAATATGTATAAGGGTTTCGATGATGAATTTAAGGATTGACTGGTGCTAGAAATGGTGTAAAAGGTTGTGTAAAATATGTTACACATTTTATTGATTTCACTGTAAGGCGACTTCGTTGTAAATTTCCACCAAGACGATGAAATAAAAATGATCAAAATACAAGTATTTATTACGGAATATACATATTGTAGAGAAACTTTGTGATTTTTTTGTGTCATGCGTCTTACTATTGTGCCACTAAATATATTTTTATTATATCGCTATTGTAAAATGAAAACAGTTGATTCCCGTATTAAAACATGGAATCCGATTGTTCGCTTACATCACTTTGAATAAGTAAGAATAAACAAATGATATCGACATTTTTAAAACGACAAATTTGATGATTGAAATAAACCTTAAAGATTTTTTATTATACGAAAATACTATATCTGTTAATTTTTAATTTTGTATATTTTCGTAGAAAGCAATCACTTTGTAGTTTGACATATTTAATGAAAATGAAATAACTTTGTATAAGACCATATTTTTTTGTTTGTTTTATGATCGACCGGTTTCGCTTAGCCTTAGCATGATCAGGATACAAAATGAAACTAAACTAAAAATACATAGTGTGTGGTTATATATACTCATGCAGAGGGAGAACACAATAAAAAATTAAAAAGGAGGGCAGTAAGAAAACAAAATAATAAAATTTAAATTATAACAAAGGAACAGAGAGAAAGAGACCGATAATATGAAATAAAATAGGCAAAACGTCAACTGAGAACGTGATAAAAGAACAATGAGAAAATTTATCAGTTTACGAGAGATATGCCTAATATTGGAATACTGGGCAAAATTCTGATTATTAAGAATATGACCTTTAATTTTAATGGCTTTCTTTATTTCTGATGCGTCTTGATTATTCAATCTATTGCCATGACCAATTTTATGGACATTCAATATAAGGTAAGTTATTATTGTAACCATTTTATGGAATATAAAAACCCAATAAGAAGACATATGGTAAATAAATAAATACGAATTTTGAAAATAATTTATACCCTTATTTTACAAGTGCTTAAATTCACGTTCGGGTAGGCTTTACAAATATCCGAATCCACCCTTAAACTTTGAGGAAATCCAATAAAATTGATGACTCCTTTTACGCCTTTGTATTTCTGAGGGTTGTTTTATTTGAAGGAATATTTATGGGTTTCTGTATTGCGCGGGGAGGAAGAACAAAGAAAAATGTATTTAGTGGAAATGGGGATGAATAAATTAAAACATTTCTGGAATGGAGCAATTGATATTTAAATACTTTGTTCAAATCGAATCCGGAAATACTTTGTGAACAGTGTACAGAAAATTGAAGTTCCACCTTTAGACTCATACAGTGTAAAAAAAAATAATTGGTTCAATTCATGACAGCCGTTGAAGAGTGGCAAGCTCCTTGACTCCGAAATCAGAAGATGCAGGTTAAATATCCGGCGTTAATTAAAGTAAAACGCTAAGAGTAACAATATATGGAGAGAGAGCTAATTCTTTTAAACCAAGACAAAAAAAACCTATACAAACTTGGGATAAATCACTTTTCCGGGTTTTTATGACACACACCATGAGAAAGAAAGAGACAACAAAGTTTTCCAAATTAACACACCGCTATAAAGTATTGTGAGAGTGTTCTTCGACTCCCGCGTCTCTGTTGACTTCACCCACACTTTTGATATTTATTTATAAATTAACGGACAAAAGTCCAATTACAAAAAAGACATATAAAACACGAAATGGAAAAAAGAGCAACAGAGAAGGGATAGCATATACATAAAAATAAATGAAGCGATGACAAAAATAAGGCAAAATAAACATAAGAGAGAACATTCAATCCATGGTCTAGTCAAAGTTTTGGTAGAGTCGTAAAGAATGACAAAAATCATTTAGACTGCTACCAAAAATTTCAAGACCATGGCTTGAGATAACAAGTCTTGACATTCTGGATATTGGAGAATTATACTTATAATTAGTATTGTGATGATTGAGGAACAGCAATTCATTGTTTCTGAGTCTACGGCAATACATAAATTGACATAACTCAACGGTTTTTTAGGTTATATGCTATATTTTTGTTTATAACAATACTGTGAAAAAGTAGTTATACGAATAAACAAAAACATTATGTCGCGCTATGAATGGATGTATAAATACCCTAGCTCTAGTCCTATCCATGCCCAGATCCAGCCGAGTCCAGCAAAGCTAATCAAAACTGACTACAGCAGCGCTACCTCTTGTATATTATTGCTCTGAGGGAAAACGTGCAACATTTACATATGACGACCTCCGTGGCCGAGGGGTTAAGATCCTAGGGTACAAATCTGAAGATCACGGGTTTGAGCCCTGGCGTGCGAAAAGTAAATTTTAATGTTTTTTGCGTTATTTATATGTTTTTTTAAATAAAATAATACGTGAGTAGTATTTTAAGTGGTAGATACTCTAAGTATCATCCTAGTGAAAAACCATAATTAAGAAGCGAAACGTTGCTTTAAATGGCAATAGCCATGTTTAGTGACGAAATCTGAATAGCCAGGTATTTTTCAATCTTCCTTTTCTTTATCACTTTTTCCTCCTACTGCTTTTAATTCTCACAACATACCCCAATTTAGGATGAAAAATTGGGAGCAGTGGGAACTTTCGGTAGTATTCATAAAAAAGGGATAAAAATTTTGGATTAAAAGATTTTCTCAGAAACATTTTGAAGAGAAATAATCAGGGTAGATACATTGCTTGAAATAGCTTTAGCTATGTTTTATTACCATAATTACCAGGTACTTTACAAACCTTTTCCTTCCTCCTCTCCTTCTTGTCATCAATATTTTCACCCTCTCGAGTTACCCAAATTTGGAGTTTGCATTCTTCCACTGGCTCTAAGCAGTTGGGAATCTTGTGCAGTAGGCATCATATAAAAAAGCATTTTAAAAATGTTAGAATTTTGGTCTGGATTATGAGAAAGTATTTATTTCACCAGCATCAACAGGTTGGGGGCTTGGGAACACAAATTCCTACCCATGTCTGTATTACATGTGAGTTGGATTTTAGGTGACAATTTGTTACGTTATTACCTTCATGTTTTCATCCAGTTCCTACCTATTCAACCATTTTGCAATTTCAAACTCCGTGTGTAATAACATTGTGTTCAAAACGTGTGAAAATTGGAACAAAAGAGTTTTTTATGTGAAAAAACGGATTGCTCGTTGGTTTTTCGCTTGTTCGTCGGTTTTGTTGTTGTTCTCTAAATAATATAAAAACAAATGAATGTGAATCAAAAAGATTAAAATCAATGTGGTTTATTTGTGTTCATCAATAATACAATTGTTTAAGAAGATTTCAAGAACCTATAACTTCAAATTCATCGGTGAGTGAATGGTTTCCCATTTTCCTTTTCATTCCATAATCTTTTCACATCCATAGTAAGACACTTCCATCAAGTGGTATAGTTTATCGTGTACAGTTCACTATTTTTCAAATTCATCTGAAAATGAAAACACATTCGGTGTTTTATCACAGCTTCGGATCCAACAACAGGCCTGTGAAATTTTAAGGCACCGAGTTGTAAATCATGAAGAGGTTGACCCAGCTAAAGCATGGGTTTGCTCGGTGCACTAAGGCCCCGGCATAAACGGTAAACACGAGGCCGTCAACTTTTTATTTCAATAACCCAAAAAATCTATAAAAATATTTGTTACATACCAATCCATTGAACTGCTAAGGAAAGTGTTTATTTCCCATTTAAATATTCCAAGCCATTGTTAGTCGTTAGTCGTTAGCTAACAGTTGACACCATTTCACTTCCAGTATAAATAGCTCAAACTCTCATATACGTGTTTTAAGTACAGTATTTCCGCAATTCAGAGTGTCGGGTTCACAGTTTCGTATAGTATACAACAAATCAGTAAAGTTGCTGTAAATGTGGCTTAATGATAATGAGAACAGGCTTCGATAAGATTGCCCCATTCAACAAAGTGGATAATACATTCATTATCACTCTGCTCAAAGGCTTCTAAAGAGCAAATGGCTATTTGTGGCTACTTGGAACAAACTGATAGATTAGAAGGACCTAAGCAGAACTTAGAAGAAATGCTGCGGATGGAAGAGAAAGGCACACCGAGAGCTATTAAATTTCGTATTCTAATGTCCAGAAAGCTCCCGAATCTGTTTGACAAAAATTTGGCTTTTCAATTTCTCAAGAATTCACAACCATGAGAGAGCCTCCGTTGGACACAAAGAGATGATGATGAAATAAACGATTTTCAAGATTTTTTGAAAATGGATAGTTTTTTTTAAATTACCTGCCATATATTTAATGCCTTCATACCCTTTTACCATAAATAGATGCTTTCCCATTAAACACAGATAGTTTGTTAATGGCAAGTTCTTTTTATTTTTATTTTTAACCCTTCATGCGGCTCCTCGAGATGGAGATTAATACAGGTTCTGCGCCAACCCTCTCAGTGTCGATTTATCAAACTCTAGCTCTACTCATTATAGACCCAAGACAATATATTTAAGAAGAAACTACTAATATCAAAAGAAAAACACAAAATCAACGAATTTTATAATGATTTTAGCACGTATTTAATTGTTCCACATATTTGGATTCCACTTTTTGTTAAGATTTTTTAAACTTTATAGTTAGAAAACACAATTTGTTTTTATTGAAAACCTTTTTTTTTTGGTTTACTCTTTCCTAAAAGTGATATTTTTTCAAATATATGAGCTATTTTTTCATAGGTGAACAATTTGATGATCGTTTTGTTAATTCTGTTAATAAACTTTTACAAAATACTCGAGTTGATATCGACTATCGTGGAATGGCAAAAAAAAAAATAACATTAAAAAAACCTTTTTTAAATATGCCATTTATTTTTAAAAAAGTTTTTAAATTTAACGATTTTTCCTACCTCTTACGAAAGTTTGGAAATATTTCTTAGTAAGCTATATAAGTGATCGCTGAAATAAAAGTTTTATGTTTTACTGACGTTAGGTAAAATAAAACAATATATATATATATATTTTTTACAATAATATGATTTTTTAAATTCGTTGAAAATATATAAAAGAATAGTTTGTAATTTACCATGGGAACAGTCGTTAAAACTGTTATTTATTTTTCGAGAGTAATTCTGGTAAACCAATAAAAAACACAAAGGAAATATTCTTATGCATATGTCGGATATATAGATGTAGTAAAATAGAAATGATGAACATACTACTATAACAGTTCGCCTTTGCATCTATATAAAACCTTTTATACATGAGCTCCGAGAGTATGTCGAGTACTAGATTAGGTTGGATAAAACATACATGGGTCAAGTGTTAACACGGCTGGAGAAATGGGACCGATTTATCAAGAGTTTTGGGAGACTGGTAACATTATAATATTGGTGTGATTTTTTTTATCATTAGCGGAAAAACGGAGAACTATCAACCAATACCTCAACTGTAAAGGAGACCGATTATTACACGAAGCAGAAAAAACTGTAGAATGGTAAGTTCAGGTTTTATGAAATATGCACAGCTTAAAATAAATAAATAATAATTTAATTGAATTAAATTTAATATTATGATTATTAAGTTCTGCTATTTTTAGTTTTTATTTTTAGTGACAGGTGTTTCGGCGTTTAAGTAGACTTATAAAGCTGAAAAACTAGATATCTAATAATAAAATTAATCGCCGAAACAGCTGTCACTAAAGATTGCAGGACTAAAAAATAAAAATATTGAATAAAATGGAGTCCTACAAATTAAACACAAAAACAATAAATACAGATATTTTGTTTTTTTTTATTTCTAGACTAATGCAAAAATTTAATCTTTATTTGAAATAGCATTTCCATATTGCGCAATGAAGCTTCTCTAAAAATAGAAACACACATAGAAGTCTTATGGTATTTTCCTCAGAGAAAAAATGTCTACCTACCTACATTAAGTTCTAGTAAACAGACGCGCAGTATCAATAATATCAGCCAAACGTAAATGGTAAACCACACGTTAAAGTGTTTGCATACAATTATTCCTAGATCTGGCATTTCTTGTGTTGTATTGTGGATTCCGACTGTTTGACCATTATTTGTGCCGAATGGTGCCAAAGATATCCAACCAAAGTACAGACTGGTCATCTCATTCTATGTTTTAATTTTTTTTATTTGTTAAAGTGAATACCGCACAAGAGTCCCAACTGCTCCCAACCTTCTAGAGCTAGTGGAACTATGGCGTTCCCAACATGGGTATGTCGTGAGGCTGAAGGTAGTGGGGAGGGGAAGGAGATGGGGAAGAGAAAGGTTGGGAAGTACTTTTAATAGTAAGTAATATTCCAAACTCTATTATGTCTCTATTTTTTATCCCAAACTCTTCTTTTTAGGTAAACATCCTTACCCACTCTTGGAAATAAGGATTTCTATGTAAAAAAATATATTTCACTTTTTTTGGTCTTTTACCCATCTCAACTTTCCAGAATCAATAAGTAAGATCTCGTAAGATAGTAATTTTAAACGGCTTCATTAAAAACAATCTGTATCACAGATGAGAATACTGGTAGACAAATAGAGAGACTTAAACCTCAAAACCAAAAATAGCGCTAGCGTCACCTTGTAGAATTCTAATACAAGCAATACTGCACATGATTTATCTGTAAATTTTATAAAGGTAAAAATTTTAAGCTGTTTTCTTTTAAATTCTAAGAAAAACATCTTAAAATGTCAATAAAAGGTGCAGTTCGACATTTTCGAACGTTTTTTTAAATTCCAGTATGCATTTCATGAATAATTTAAAAGATTACAGTTTAAAAATTGTATTCATTAAAAACCTTAGACATTTTTCTAACTACCCGTATAGAATTAACCGATAAATCATTTGTAATATTGCTTGTATTAGAAAACCAAAATATTTATATTTTTAAGTGCTGACCCTTAAACGGCTTTTGGAACATTTTTGTAAAAGTTCGTCGACTTACAAAACGTAAAAAATAACGAAACTAGCTACTTTCGAATTTCGAGTCAGCGTTTTTGCCCCACCAATGCGCCACGGAGGACGTCAATATTTTACACACTTGTATTTTAAGCTGAACCTTACAACCTTTATGACGGGAATTCCCTAATTAAATTCTATTCTTCCCATGACTCTTAATATTAATTCCATTGAAGAGAGCACATGGCTTAAAAGTTGGCTTAGGGTGTTTCTAAAGATTCTTGTCTGTTTTGCGAAATTTAAAACATGTTTTCACGAGCATTACGTATAAGTTGATTGGTTTTGTGAGCATAGTGATATTTTTTTGTGGTACCTTAATGCACGAAAACTAAAAGGCGTCGAAAGCTCAATGTATTTGATATAAAAAATAAGTTAATATTAGGATTTGACCCTTTAATTGTCAAAAACGCATTTTTTTCGGGAAAACGACATCACGTGAAAAAAAAGTACCAGCAAACCTTTTTGCAAATAGTAAGATTTGAGTACATTGACCATATGTTCAATTTCAGTAAAAAACCTGAATTTTTAGAAGTTATTTATTTTCATAAAAAGGAAATAATAAATTTGTTTAAGACCACAGTTTTAAAATTTAATTAATTGTACAAAATGAACATTTTTTTTACTTAATACTAACAGTAGGTATAATATAAATTGAATAAATGTACAATATCTAGTTTCTAGTTAATGATAATTACCTCCCTGATAAAGAAAATTCTCGTGCTTAGGAATGGAGAATGTGAATATGACTAAACGGTTTGCCTTAGCCTAAGAATCATCAGGGTACAAAATTAAACTAAGCAAAAACACAAAGTGTGCGGTTATGTATACCTCCATACAGAGGGAGAATACAATATAAAATAAAATAAGAGAACAGTGAGAAAACTATATAATACCATTTAAATTATAACAAAGGAACAGAGAGAAAGAGACAGATAATATGAAATAAAAGAGGCAAAACGTCAACTGGGAAGGTGATTAAAGAATAATGAGAAACTTTATGAATTATTCTCTTATTAATTTTATTTTCGTTACATGTTTGACGTTTGAATTTTAGCTGAGCGCATAACTTGCACAACGAAATTTTTGAGTAAGTGAAACGCAATAAAGGTCAGTTATCAAAACGGGAGTTTATACAGAGCTCACGTTTGAAATATCTGTAGTGAATTTGTAACAAAAAACTCAATTGTTTTACACGGATGCACTCGGTATTTTAGTAATTTATATTTAAGATTAATACATTCTAAACCCTATCATTCTCATTCTTACATTAAAACGATCTTAAAAACGTTTTTTGGCAAAGCATTGGCGTCAAGAAAAATATTATTTTTTCTATGCGTTGAATTGGTTACTTACCGAAAGATTCCGTTTAAAACTTTAGAAATTATAGTAAAATGTCCATTAGAAATTATTAAAAAATTAAAACTTTATATGGTTTACTTTTCTACCAGAAAGTCTACCACAGCAAACTCAACCCTATATCTCTTCTACCGTACGCCAAAAATTCATTTTTCCGCCCAGCGTTAGCGTTTCGAGTGACATGCTCTGTGGTACGGACGTGTAGTCTGTGCCCAACGTCACGATGAATATTCAATTTATTTAAACGAGTTCCTAGTAAAATTTTATGTTGGTAATATTTGACTTCGCCTGCCTATTAATAAAGGGTTATTGTATTTATACCTAATTTAATAGAACATGAAAACACGTAAATTAATTTGTTAGATTTTAAAGGATTTGCTGATTTTTGGAAATGTCCCTACTGATTTATTTATATAAGACAAAATCCCTTTAATGCAAGAGCTGCATAGTTAAGTTTCTTGAGAAATTATGGCTTGAAATGATAATTACAAAACAACAAAAAAAACTTTCTCCTTTAACAAAAATAATAAATGTATCCATCCTTGGTTTTACCAAAAAGGTATGTCTTGGGAAACACCCTGTAAGAGATTGAATATGCATATACTTTTCATACGATACAAACACACGCTAGCCATCCTTGTTGCTTGCGCGCAAACACAAATACAAACTGAAACACTGTCTCGCTTGCACACACAACGATTAGATCTTAGTAATTAACAACCCACTCTACAGAGCTTTCGAAAAGCTCCAGAAGAAGGAAGATTTGCAAAACCTGCCGGGATTTGGAGAACGTGCAAGTCAAGTCAACAAAAATTTACGTGGTAGTGAGCTATGGCGTCATAAAATTAGCACTTTATTTTATGTCTACAATTCCTTTTATATCATTTATGTTTCCGATGTATTAGAATGGCTCAGTGAGAATTGAAATGTTGCTTGAAATGGCTTTGACCGTGTTTGGTAACAAGATCTAAACAGCTAGGTACTTCCTGACCCTCCTCTTCCCCATCTCTTTAAACACTCCCCCAACTACCTTCAACCCGAAAACATATCCCGTTTAGCTATGCCATAGTCTCGCTAGCTCCAGACGGTTGGGAGCAGTTGGGACTCTTGTGCGGTATTCACATTTAAAAAGAACTTTCTAAACTTTTTTTAGTTTTTAACCGAAATTATTATTTGACTTCTCAAACACCTGTCCACTAACAAATGAAGGCCTCACGAAAAAAACCTATTAACTAACTGTCGAGTCATTCTGAGTTATTCAATCTTTTGCGTTTTATTAAAAAAAAAAGTATGCACCATCACCTTTCCACACTTCTATTTTTCATGAATCTTATAACTAACATACCAAATTTAATACATAATTTAGCATTTTAGTGGATTTCTGAAACAGAATTTTATTATTATAGATAACATGTCACTGCCATTAAAAAATATTTCAGTTGTAACAATATTTGCAATTAACATGTTCAACTCTTTGATTATCTGTGTTCATGCCATTTTCATTGTTTGAAATTGTATTAATTTGATAGAGCGTACCAGAATTTGTTTAGTGAGAATAATAACTCATTTTTGACAAAAAATTTACATGATAGGTTCTTGCCGTGGGGTCTACAAATATTCATAACGGGAAATTTTCCAACGACACACTCACCATATATTTTTCAACTCCTGATTTTTTGATCAATTTTGTTATTTCACACTATTCCTTTGTTTTTATCAAAGCTTCATTTATTAATGTTGGATTAATTTGATTTTAACCTATATCTACAGAGAGACAGATAAATGCTCTTTCGAAATAATACAATAATATTAAATAGTACAATATTCTAATTTCTATGGTTATTTAATTTCATCTTTCTCTTCTTTTCCCTTTTATTTATTTTTCCTCTTTATTACTTTTTCTTATTGTAAACAAAAATCTGTAAAAAAATCTCTAAACAACATTTGTAAAATGCAACTTCCATGTAATAACATTGTTCTAATTTTTATTTAAAATTTCTTTTTTTCTTTCTCCTTTTTATTTTATCTTTATTCATATTTACATTTAATATCATATAATTTATATAAACTACGTCTGTATCGACACAGGAACATCCTAGTGAGACAGACATGGACTAAACCTATGTATTTTTTTATATTTTAGCAAGAATAAATAAATAAAATCACTTATTGGTTCAGGCAATCCTAGATCAAATCTGCTTTGTAAATCCTCCAAGCTTCCGCAGCCGCCTTTCCGCCCTTAGGTAGTGCCTTCATAGTTCGGTAGCACCAATTACCTCAGGTAAATGAATAATAATTGCACAGAGATGGCGCTTAAATTGCCCCCCCCGCCCCTTCCTCTTTGCACAGCCCCTCGGTCGTGACCCACGGCGGGTAATTTGTAATTAACGAGGAACCTCCGCCAAACAAATTTCAGGCGCGGCGGTTTGCTGTGACGATACATTTACAACTGGCTTACTTGGTTCCTTTGGCATACTTCGTCCCTCTGGCATACTTCGTCCTCCTGGCATTCTTCGTCCTTCAGGCATACTTTATCCTTCTGGCACACTTTGTCTTTCTAACATACTTCATTATTTTGGCCACATTGTCCTTCTGGCATTCTCAATCCTTCTGGTATACTTCATCTTTTTGGCATACTTCGTCTTTTTGGCATACTTCGTTTTTCTGGCATATTTCGTCCTTCTGGCATACTTTGTCCTTCTGGCATACTTTGTCTTCCTGGCATACAACGTCTTTCTGGCATACTTCGTCTTTCTGACATACTTCGTCCTTCTGACATACTTCGTCTTCCTGGCAAAGTTCGTTTTCCTGGCAAAGTTCGTCTTTCTGGCATACTTCGTCTTTCTGGCATACTTTGTTTTTCTGGCATATTTTGTCTTTCTGGCATACTTTGTCTCTCTGGCATACTATGTCCTTCTGGCATACTTCGTCTTTCTGGTATACTTCGTCTTTCTGGCATACTTCTGGTATACTACGTTCTTCTGGTCTACTTCGTTTTTGTGGCATACTTCGTCTTTAAGCATACTTTGTCCTTCTGGCACACATTGTCCTTCTGGCATACTTCATTTTCTGGCATACTTCGTCCTTTTGGCATACTTCGTCTTTCTGGGATTCTTTGTCTTTCTGGCATACTTGGTCTGTCAGGTATACTTCGTCTTTATGGCATACTTCGTATTTCAGGCATCCTTCGTGCATACTTATTCTTTCTGGCATACTTCGTATTTATGACATACTTAATCTTTCTGGTATACTTTGTCTTCCTGGCATACTTCGTCTTTCTGGTATTCTTCGTTTTTCTGGCATATTTAGTCCTTCTAGCATACTTCGTTCTTCTGGCAAACTTCATCCTTCTGGCATTTTTCGTTTTTTGACATACTTCTTACTTCTGGTATACTTCGTCCTTCTGGCATACTTCGTCCTACGTGCATATGTCGTTTTTATGACATACTTCGTCTTTATGGCATACTTCGTCCTTCTGGCATACTTCATCTTTCTGGCATACTTCGTTTTCTGGAATGCTTCGTTTTCTGGAATACTTCATCCTTCTGGAATACTTAGTCTTTCTTGGGTACGAGTCCTTCTTGTAAAACTGTTTGCCAGTGGTAAGCATTCTTTTCAAAAGAGTTTCTCGACTTTCTATTCCGAGAAAAGTTCAAAACGAACAAGTAATACTTCACAATAGCTTTAATGGTGGCTTACTACAAACTAATTAATTAATACGCCATTTCGATGCTGGAGTATGCAAATTAATGAATATTTCACAATTCTATTTTGAGAAATAATCTCTGTTTTATTTTTTTCCATAAGTCGTCTCATAAACACTCTTCTGTGAGACTGGATTTTGCCATGATCTTACTGAAGTTTTTGATTATCTTGATCTACGCATATACTTTTGTAGCGTCCCTGATTTATTCTTGCATTCAATTCCGCGTCTAATTTTCTGTTGAAACCCCTTTCTCCGTTAAGTCCAACCCTTATAAGAGCCATATAAATTAGTAACAAAGGAATTTAAAATGGAATTTCACCACATCATCAATAAAATAATTTAAAAAAATTAGAAATATTATACTAGTCCAGTTTGACTTTAATGATTGATACCAATTAAAAATTTTAGAAAGTAATAACTTTGGGTAGTAAAACGTATTATTTGAAACACAATAAAATCTAAAACAAACACATTTTTTAAATTTATAAAACCTTTTTTTTCAGTTTTGATACACACATCACATCACAAAAAATATAACAGTTATTAAAAATAATTCAAAATCTTTAAACCATTATATTATTTGGAAAATTGGTTGTGCAATTTTCAAACGATATTTATTTTTAACAACACTGTTATTTTAGATTAGGTGTCAAAAACATCTTTTCTAATTTTTCGACAACTTGAAAAATAAAACACTTGCTCCATAGTTTAAGATGTAACTTGCCTTGCTAACTGAAAAATATTACGACTACCTAAAAATTTAAGGGGAATTTGCTTACTCGTTTTACGTAGATACCACACTAAAAAAAAATTGTACTTTGCAGTTGGATAGGAAACGTTGTTTTGATTTTGTTATCCACTTTCGTTAGATTGTCATGCGTTTTGCTGTGTCCACCGTAAGGAAGAAATCTTTTCAATAATGGCTCGAAGCTAAAGCAAGAGTAGTCTAGTTTAAATATATTGTCCCCTTATGCCAAAGGAGCATAGCACCTTTGAGATACAAAATATTAATAACATGTTCCAAGTACAGATGGCACCTTGGTCCTAAGCTCCGTCTACAATACGCCTTAAGTTATAATCAAAACTCGTATATCGTCGTAATACCCGCCTTAACCTGCTCTAGTTGGAATTTTGCAAAGGGGTTGTAGCAAAATGACTTTAAGAGTGTATTTATGAAAGCGGATCCGATACGGAGATACTTTGGAAGGAAAATTGGGAGTTTATTCCTTTTTTAATCTCAACATAACATCTTTATCGTAAATATTTGAGTAGAAAAAAGGAAATGCAGCCACGTATTACACTATTTTCTTCTTCTATAATATTCAGGCAAGTTTTTAGAAAATAAGAGATGATAGTAAATGAAAGTTGATTTTATGTACCTACTAACATTGTCGCTGAAAAGGCAAAATGACTTAGGCGACACATTGGTAAAAAATGAGTTAAATATGCAATTTTGACAAGTTGATCCATTTTTTTTAAAGTAAGAAATCGAAGAACACACAAAAACGTGACTAACCTTTCCAGTTGTCAAAAACAAACCACTAATCCAAAATGGCTGATAATGCTAACATTCGATAAAAATATGTGTACCAACATAAAATAAATATATATCGAAAATTCAATGTACACAGCCCGCGAAAATTCAAAATTCACCTTTTCTTTTAAACAGGCTATGTTTATACAAAAAAAAACCCTACAGTAGCAAAAGGCAGCTTACTCACCGGGTAAAAAAGATTATCTTCTCGTTAATTCACCTCTGACCACAGTTGACACAGGAAAAGGGATAAATATTCCCTTGCACTGTTCAAAATTTCTACAATTCTATATATATTTATATATCAGTCGGTAGCTCAGTGGACAAACAAGTCGGATTCCCACCCGGGCGTCGTGCGTTCAATTCCTCTGCTGGCTAATTCCTCCATCATTGCACAAGCAACATCTTCCGCATCTTATGATGGCAGTAGGAGTTTTTTTTATATATATATACTGAGGCTTAAACATAAGACATGTGTGACAACAATCTTTATTATACTTTATATTCACAATTCAGCAGTCAAATTATCTAAAAATTGCTAGTTGCCAACTGCTATCAATCACATCTATTGAATGCATTTTGAAGGATGTTGTATATTATATAAATATAAGTGTACTTTTGTCTGTAAATAACTGTTGTACGTAATCAAAAAGATTATGATTTTGAAAACTTTGGCCTCTGAAGGAGGGCCAAAAGAACATGTGAAAAAATCACTTTACAATATTAAAATGCGCAACTTTTAGGACCCCTAACGTAAAGAAATTAAAAAATAAGTTTTGACGGCCTGCCCCATTGTAATAGTAATGGCTGTAACAATCCAGTTTAAATATCTATTCTCTCCTCTATTTAATAACTAATGCAAGCGAAGTGGATTATTCGATGAAATATTAAAATACAATTATTACTTAATTCATATACAGTTAAAATGTATACTCGTATATATATAGTGCATACCACACAACAGTCCCAACTGCTGCCAACCGTCTAAAGCCAGTGAGACTATGGCATCCCCAATTGGGGTATGTTGTGAGGCTGAAGGTAGTAAGGAGGAGAAGGAGATGGGAAGAAGGAGGTTGGGAAATAGCTAGCTATTCAGATCTGGTCACCAAATATGGCTTAAACCGTTTCAAGCAACCTTTTAATTCTGAATGGTGGTCTTTCACCAGGGCGTTACTTAAAGTATCCACCACTCTGGAACGTGTTGCAAATATACCATTTCTTATTTTATGTTAATTGAATGTGTTATGACACATATTAATAATTTAAAATGTATTTGCGCACGCCGGGCTTGAACCCTCGACCTCTGGATTCGAAGTTGAGCGTCTTACAACTAGACCACGGAGGCCGTCAAAGTTTCCGCTACTTACAAAGTTTACGGGGGCGGGAAGTCGCCGAAGATTCGAACCGTTTATTAATTGAATAACACCATTACCCTCCGGAAAATTAGTGCAAAAATGCATTAAAATCCAGGGTAACGCACGTGCTATTAGTTAATGAGTCGAAAGCGTCAGATAGCGATGATAAAACGCGGGCCCCGGGCAATAAGGGGAAAGTTGCCCGGGGCCTAATCCAATCGTATTTTCAGATTTCAACCACTAATTACTACGGGTGAGGGCGATGATGAAATACTACACAAAGAGAGCGTGTATTTTTTGTTAGTTACGTTTTAAGATGGCAGCCATGTTGAAATCAACCGAAATAAATAATTTTGGCTTCAGTATAATGTTTTGTAGTGATTCTTTTAGATTTAATTTTTGCATGACAATGCTCGACCCCATGTTTCGAAAATGGTCAAGTCATACTTGGAAACGTTGAAATGTTGCTGTATTTTCCAGGCGTTGCTCCTTCTGACTATCATTTGTTTCAATCAATGGCGCACGACTTGGCTGACCAGCGTGAAGAGGTAAAAAATTGAATTGATTCGTGAATCGCTTCAAAAGTTGACCAGTTTTTTCAACGCTAGATTAGTATGCTGCCCGAAATATGAGAAAAAGTAGTTGCCAGCAATGGACAATAGTTTGAATAATACATGTAAAAGCAGTTTTTTTACTATAAAGCTCTGAATTTTGGAAAAAAAACGGCGGAGGCAAAGTTGTTCACCTAATATAAATGTTGTTCTTTTATTTTCCTCACGATCTTCTTTTAGATACTTAAAAAACCTGCCTCCCTCAAATATTTCCAGTTTTTCCATTTTCGGGACTTTTGCCTATTCAAACCGTTCAGTTATTTTCATCTCATTTGTGAGCAACCTCTGTTTATTTTTCCTACCTTAGGTCCCCGTCCGTTGAAATAATAAATTTCAACAGCAATCTGTTAAAAAAAAAAAATAATTCAAACAAGGTTTTTTTGTAACAGAGCAGCAATAAATAACACGACAGCACGTGTTTTTACGATTTATAAATAAATCTTATTATAGCTATCGCAGAAAGTGTTGAGTCGAAAATACTACGCATACGAGGCCTGTTCAAAGGAAAAGGTTAATTTTGAATTTTCGCGGGCTGTGTACATTCGATTATTGATTTTTATTTGTTATGTTGGTACATATATGTTTATCATATGTTAGGATTATCAGCCATTTTGGATTAGTGATTTGTTTTTGACAACTGGAAAGGTTAGTCACGTTTTTGTGTGTTCTTCGATTTTTTACTTTTGAAAAAAATGGATCAAAGAATATGTATTAAATTTTGCGTTAAAAATAGATTAAAGTGCTCCAACACACTTAAAATGTTGACTGTGGCATTTGGCGAATCTACTTTGTCTCAAAAAAGTGTTTATAAGTGGTACAAGCGCTTTACAGAAGGCCGAGAAGATGTTAATGACGATGAGCGTCCTGGAGTTGCAACCACGTCAACAATCGAAGAAAACATCGAAACAGTATGTATGTATAACCGCACACTATGTATTTTTTGTTTAGTTTAATTTTGTACCCTGATGACGCTTAGGGCAAGCAAAACCAGTCGGTCATAAAGTTAAAAATAAAATCTGTGGTCTTATACAAAGTTAGTCTCATTTCACTAAAATATAACTTGTATTCGATGTTTCATTTTTTAATACATGCGCTGCAACCTTCACAATGTATAATCAAAGAATATGGATGTAATTAAGTGTTTCACGAGGGTCTAATCGAAGCGATTAACCTCTAAATTCATGGACTCACTTCATTACGTAATGATAGGGTATGAGTTTTATTTTTATGTTATCTTTGTAGGGCGCCGAACGAATGGTCATTATTATTATTGGTATGGAAATGAGCGTATATTTTAACACAGGGTTTTGTGTTAGAGAAAGTTTAAAAATTACGTTGTTTAAAGTTGCGCTGTGCAGGGATTATAGGGGAGTTAAGAATATTAAACAATATAAATATTAAAAAAAAATTGGTATAAGACCACGGATATTTTTTTAATTTTTACGACCGGTTTCACTTAGCCTATGCATCATCAGGGTTCAAAATTAAACTGAACAAAAAATACAAATATTAAATAAAAGAATACTTTATTTTAAAACCACAGAATTTATTATGATGAAGGCCTTCATCATAATAAATTCTGTGGTTTTAAAACAAAGTATTCTTTTATTTAATATAATGTCCAACCACCATGTGATTGCTTCGTACGAAAAAAAAAAAAAATACAAAGTTTGCTATTGTAAATACATACAGAGGGAGAACAAAATATAAAATAAAATAACAGAACAATGAGAAAACAAAATAATAACATTTAAATTATAACAAAGGAACAGAGAGAAAGATGATGGTTAGGCTAAGCGAAACCGGTCGGTCATAAAAATTGAAATAATATCTGTGTCTGATACAAAGTAATTATTTCATTAATTTAAATATGTCAAACCACAAAGTGATTGCTTTCTACGAAAAAATAATATATTTAAAGCTTTGGTGTTTAGCCTCAATTTAATTTTTTAAAAATTAGTTTAATTTAATATCATAATTATAAATTTTGATGAGTTACTATTTATAGTGACAGCTGTTTCGGCGTTCAAGGCCATTATAGAAAAAAAAAATTCTAAAATATTTTTAAAAGTCGCTTGTTTTCTTTTTTGAAGAGTAGTTTTGACGTGAAAATTTATGGAAGAAGCCATCTGGGGCCCTAGCGCAAAAAATCGACATAGAATCTATCGACAATGTCGGTAATTTGGAACCGTTTCCGAGACCGACTGCAGATCTCCAACGAGCAATCGAATGATTGAGAATTACGAAAAGTGATATGGCTTCTTCTTTAATTTGTTTAAGTTACTAACTTCTAACTTTTTAAAAAGAAAGACAAACATTCTCGGGTTACGAATAACCTGACAATATAAAAAAACTCCTACTACCATAATAATAAGCAGAAGATGTTGCCTGTGTAATGATGGAGGACTTAGTCAGCAGAGGAATTAAACCCACTACGACCGGATGGGAATCCGACGCGTTTATCCACTCAGCTACCGACCGGTCATGGATAAATTGATACTTCAAAACTCTTGATAAAAATAACATATGAATTGAAGACATTTTAATTTACCTAGACATTCTGTCCAAAAAAACAGCGCAATTATGTGATGATTTATAGTAAAGGTAGGGTGGTAATTAAATAGCATTTTTGGTTTGTCCATATTCACATAAATAAAAAGAATGTTCACTAATCGCTTACATATTGCACGAATTAATTTTATTTACTTGCAAAATTACATTCTACTATGAAAATATATCTCTATTCTATATTTGAGTTAAATTAGATTGATTAGTTTGGACTTAAAATAATATAATTCATTGATTATCCCCTACTAACGATGTTTCATTGACTTAGAGAGCTTTATGATTGGTTTAGAAAGCGTTTAACCTAACCTTGACGCACTAACCTAACCTAAGTTCTGAAATGAAAGCCATCTACGTTGACCTTAAGTTTTTTATGTTTATCAATAAGTCGCTTTATCCGATAAAAAATAAACCCACCGAAATTAGGTCATAATGAATACAATAAAAATGATATACCAACCAAATTTGCTCCTTAAAGTCATTACTCGATATAAACGTAGGTAGGTAAAAAAAAGTACCTACCTACTAATATCGATATTTAAGGTAGGGCATGAAAGCTTCCATATTATTAAATTTATTGTTTATAATAAATAGGGAAAACCAGATACAAATTAGACATAGAGTACAAGCGAATTTGTAAAAAAGGAACGAATTTGCAAAGAAAAAAAAATCGTACAACTTTGATTTTGAACGGCACTTTTACATAGTGTCCGATTGTACTGGATAGATATGTTGTTTTGAGCGACAACCATCAGGGATTATAAACCCTCCTTAACGTGATTTACGAAAAGTTCGCCGCCGTGCCGGACGGGCGGTTTTATTTGTCTTGTTTATGACATTATTTGACTGTTTCGAGAATTGAGTTTTTTTTCTCATATCCGGTGCATTGAGTTGACAATATTATTTGGACGTTATATCAGCGAAGCGACCTCGTTATAACCCAATGCGATTGTATAAAAATAAGCCCGAACTAACATACCATTAAGTAATTGCTCATTATAGCCGTGACCTCGCTATTACTGTGATGGTTATAACCAAGTTAGACTGTGCTTAGAACAGTGGTACAATTATTATAATGCTAGTTGTTACCTGTGAAAAATCACGAGATGTAACTTGACTCATTTTATATATAGAATAATTTCTGCTAAAAAACATTAATAGGTACTTTATTAGGTCGGTAGAGATTTGAATATTTCAATTAACATCAGTTCAAAATTCGAAAAGGTCACACTCGTACATATGTACGTTCGCAATCACAAAGGAAATTATGTACAATTATTTCAATTTTATTTATGTACATATTATATTTCCTACATACCTCTAAGTAAACTTAGTTATTTTTTATTATTACGGGGCTGGCGTTTGTACGTGTGTAATTAGGTGTCACAAATTACATGCGGTATGGTCACGCGACAGTCCCTATGAATTAAAATATCAGCTCTTGTAAAACGGACTTCCAATGAATCAACCCCTTCAATGTATTTTAGCATACGACATAAAAGCAAATATAATATTTTTCTTACATTTTGGAATATTATATTTTGTGGATGGTATTTCTAAGGAGAAGAAGGAGTTAACCCGAAGTTTTGAGAGACTCGTGCTGTAGTTATTTTACAGTCAAGTTGTTGAGCATTAAAAGGAGTCGTAAAAACGACCTGTTCTCAAGTGACATTAGTCAATTGCGTGCTGGAGAGATCCATGAGGCTATCTATATAGAGTATAGCGTACTATTCACTTATGCATCAGAAAAAAAATAAAGCATTCTCACCAGTGGTCAGTGTTTCAATTATTTTTCTGGTATTAAAGAACTCCAGAACAAAAGAAACATATATATTTATATAAATATATGTTAATTTTTTTAAAGACAGACAAACATTTCCGGGTAACGAATAACCTGACAAAATTTGAAAAACTCCCACTGCCATCATAAGAAGCGTAAGATGTTGCTTGTGCAATGATGGAGGACTTAGCCAGCAAAGGAATTGAACGCACGACGCCCGGGTGGGAATCCGACGCGTTTGTCCACTCAGCTATCGACCTGCTATGGTTTATACTTACCACTGTGTATATATACTCTAAGTATCGCCCTGGCGAAAGACCACCATTTAGAATCGAAATGTTGCTTGAAATGGCTTTAGCCGTGTTTGGTGACTAGATCTGAATAGCCAAGTGCTTTTCAACCTTCCTCTTCGCCATCTCCTTCCCCTTCCCACTACATTAAGCCACACAATAAACTAATTTTGGGGATGACATAGTTTCACTGGCTCAAAACGGTTCGGAGCAGTTGAGACGTGCAGTATTCATTCAAAAACAAAAATGTCAACGTGTTTCAGAATGAAAAATCTGATTTTCTCAGTATTTTCCTGGTGAAAGACCACCATTCAGCGCCCTTGGGGTGATTTTTCACAAGAACGGCGCTATACAAATTATCTAAATATTATTCAGAATCGAAATGTTGTTCGAAATGGTTTTAACCGTGTTTGGTGACCAGATCTGAATAGCCATGTATTTCCAAACCTTCCTCTTCTCCATCTTCTTCCCTTTTCCACTACCTTTAGCCTCACAACATACACCTATCGGGGATGCCATAGTCTCACTGGCTCAAAACGGTTAGGAGCAGTTTGGACTCTTGTACGGTATTCACTTAAACAAATAATATATGAAGGAGTTTCAGAGAGGGAAATCTGATACTCTCAGTATCGCCCTGGGGAAAGACCACCGTTCAGAATCAAAACGTTGCTCGAAATGGCTAAGCCGTGTTTGGTGACCAGATCTGAATAGCCAGGCACTTCCTCACTTCTTCTCTCCCATCCGCTTAAAATCCTCACTCCCCTTAACCTCGCAACATAACCCGATTGGGAGTGCCATATTCCCACTATCTCAGAGCAGTTGGGACTCCTGTACGCAATTCACATAAAAAAAATCTTTCAGACCGTACGCCCATCTTCTAAGATATTTAGACACTAAACTTTGAGTTAGATGCAGCCTCTGTGACTTAGCTGGTTATAAAAGGTTACATCGTGTATGTCAATGAAAAATCCAATGAAGTCATTTAGTCAAACATTCAGGATTAAAGATAATCGTACAAAAATATATATCTAATAAAATGAATACATTACTTTGTATAAGACCACACATTTTTTTTTTTTTTTAATATTGGTTTTGGTTAGCCTAAACATCAATAGGGTACAAAATTATACTTAACAAAAAACATAAAGCGTGAGGTTATATATACAGAGGGAGAACAAAATATAAAATAAATGAACAAAACAATGAGAAAATTAAAGAATAACATTAACATTAAAGCAAAGGAGCGGAGAGAAAAAGAGCGTTAATATCAATTGAAAGAGAAACAACGTCAACTGAGAAGGTGATTAAGGAATAATGACAAATTTTATGAATTTACGGAGAATATACTTAATACTGAACTACTGGATAAATTTATTTGATTATTAATTGAAATGGCTTCTTTTATTTCTAGTGTTTCTAAGTTTTCAATTGAGTTGCAGTTTTCAATAATTTTATCCATATTTAATGACTTAGTGCCATGACGCGGTTGTTCATATGTAAATAAACCAGTTTTTCTTTTAGATGAAAATTGGGTCACAGTATAATTACAATTCTACCCCATTGATCGCTAAACACGATTACTTGCTGTGGCACATTAACATAGAAAAATCATCAGTAACTTGGCTAACCCAAAGAGAAGACGTTTAAGAAAAAAACCTTATTTATTCACCATGGACTAGTTACTTACCTAATTCAATGGTTTCAGCATTTACTCTCCATTGTTAAAAACAAGACATGCAGTAATATGAAACATTGACGTCATCCATAGCTGATTGGCAAGTTCTTTCACTCTGACTGACAAATTAAAATAATTTATTTTTTAAATCAATTAACGGAGGACTGAACGTGGAAGCCGCTAGTAAAATATTGTCCAAAGAAGCCAGGCTAGCAGTCCACTATGAAGTGCTGATACCAACTCTGATGTGTGGCAGTGCAACTGGTAGAGAATAGATGAAAGGAGACGGAATGCTGTAGAAATGAGATTTCTGAGGCGTGTGTGTGTCAAAAGAGGAATGAACGTGGAAGCCGCTAATAAAACATTGTCCAAAGAAGCGAGGCTAGCAGTCCACCATGAAGTGCTGATACCAACTCTGATGTGTGGCAGTACAACTGGTAGAGAATAGATGAAAGGAGACTGAATGCTGTAGATATGAAATTTCTGAGGCGTGTGTGTGTCAAAAGAGGACTGAACGTGGAAGCCGCTAATAAAACATTGTCCAAAGAAGCGACGGTAGCAGTCCACTATGAAGTGCTGATACCAACTCTGATGCGTAGCAGTATAGCTGATAGAGAATAGATGAAAGGAGACGGAATGCTATAGAAATGAGATTTTTGAGGCGTGTGTGTGTCAAAAAAGGACTGAACGTGGAAGCCGCTAATAAAACATTGTCCAAAGAAGCGAGGCTAGCAGTCCACTATGAAGTTCTGATACCAACTCTGATGTGTGGCAGTACAACTGGTAAAGAATGGATGAAAGGAGACTGAATTCTGCAGAAATGAGATTTCCGAGGCGCGTGTGTGTTAAAACCATGTTTGACCGTGTTACAAATCTGGACATCCGGAAATAATGCGAGGCCGAAGAGAGTGCAGTGAACAGGATTAAGAAAAGGACGCTTATATGGTTTGAAAATGTGGAGCGGATGAACGAAAAAAGGAGTGTCAGGTGAATTTATGACGTGAAAGTGATTGGTAGAAGAAGTCGGGACGCCCGAGAAACACATGGCAAGAATAAGTTACTTGAATCGGGTCATGTCAAGAGTTAGAATAACAGAATAGTATGTATGAGACGGTGCATGAATGTGAATAAAGCTATCTTCCTACTTCTGCGGGGAACCGGCATTATGGGTTGTTAGTCCATGTATTAAGAGCATGTGTGAATGTTTATGAAGCAAAGAGTCTGTTCCAATACAGAGCTATGTGGTGGTCGATTCTCTCTGCCTATTAAATTGGGGGAGGGAATGAGACATTGAACAGGAATTTTATGAAGTACCTGGTTATTCACATTAGGTTACAATTTATTTTTATTTAATTAATATGTGTCATAACGCATTTAATTGACATAAAATAAAATATGGTATATTTGCGGCACGTTCCAGAGTGGTACATACTTTAAGTATCGCCCTGGTGAAAGGCCGCCATTCAGAATTGAAACGTTGCTTGAAATGGCTTTAGCCGTGTTTGGTGACCAGATATGAATATCCAGGTACTTCCTAACCTTCCCCTTCCTCATCTGGTTCCCCTCCTCACTACCTTCAGCCTCACAACATAACCCTATCGAGGATGCCATGCTGGCTTTAGACGGTCGGGAGCAGTTGAGACTTTTATGCGGTATTAACGTAAAAAAAAAGCTAAATCTTATCAAAAAAACCATTTCTATAATATTTTCAATAAAGTAAGTAAAAGTTCGCTTAGTCGGCAAACACAAACAGAAACAGTTATTCGATATTCGTCATTTTACAAATATGTATTTTATATAAAAAATATATACCTATGCCGCTCGTGTTTATCGTTTGATTCGCCTGCCTGCTTCACCTTCGATAAAGCGCTGATGCAGATTAATCTATTTATATCATTGGTCTAATAAATGACTCGTGTTGATCAGATATTGGTTGCGCAAGACAAAAATATTGAATATTTTATTCTTCGTTGCTGAGTACAGGTGTACCTATAAATGACATATTTATTCACTTAAAAAAAAATACCTTTATTTTTTTCACTTTTTTATTTCTTGTTTACCAACTACAGTCGAACTTGGTTATAACGATCACGGTAATAGCGAGGTCACGGCTTTAGTGAGCAATTACCTAATGATATGTTGGTTCGTGCTTATTTTCATACAATCGTGTGGGGTTATAACGAGGTCGCTTCACTGATATAACGTCCAAATAATATTGTCAACTCAATGCGCCCGGGTATGAGAAAAAAAACCCAACTCTCTAAATAATCGAATAATGTCATATACAAGACAAAGAAAGCCACCCGTCCTGCACGGCGGTGGACTTTCCGCAAATCACGTGAAGGAGGGCTTATAATAATAATTTCTTTATTAAATTGCTTGTACATGACAAACTTTTAAGTTTAATGCGTATAAGAAATAAGATTTTTTTTTACAAAATAAATACAAATTAAAATACCATATAGATACGCAAGAAAAATAAAACTTCAGGCAGTGGTGAAGATCAGGTCAATGAGGAGAAACTTATTCAAGAATCAATAGGGTTTCAGTTCTGAATCTCTCCTCACTGACATGAAATAAGTACATATCGGAAGAGATTTTGTTTAGGAGCAAAATACTCCTCCCCACCGGCAAAACCATTGGCAGGTTGATCCTACAGGCAGGAAGATAGAATAATCTATGAAGACGCTGTCTTAGAGAGTCATCAGGAACAACTTACGCGCTCCAAAATAGTAGGGTTTACAATATAGCCTCGCAGCAGTCTGAAGAAATGAGTGGCGGCATACCCCTCTCTCCTGAGGAGTGAAGTCCGAGCGTGCCCAGGAGAAAGTTCGTCGGGTAGAGCCACGGATAGTGGCCGTACTCCCTCATGTAGAGAAATCTCAGAAAATTTTTCTGGACCCTCTCCAATATGAGAGAGTACCCCACCTCACGAGGATCCCAAATAATTGAACCACTCTCCAGCCTACTGCGGACCAAAGAGAAGTAGAGTATTCTCAGAGTTCAGGTATCCCGAAAACCTCTGACGGTTCTTAGAACAAACCCTAACATTTTCAATGCCGACTGGCACACCCCTTCGATATGAACACGAAATGTAAGCTAATCCTCAATAATGGTCGCTTTTAATGAAATTAATATTCAGTACTGTGCGTACAGTTTATTATTTTTATTAGTGTTATCATAAATTAAATCATTTCGTAGCTAAGCATGATTTTCCTCATAAAAAATATGTTGCTTTATAATATGCAAGCTTTCATACCCCGGTGTAAATATCGATATTGGTAGGTAGGTACTTTTTTACCTACCTACCGCTCATAACGAGTAATGGCTATAAGGAGCAAATTTGGTTGGTCCCTTCGCGCTCGTTATAACCGAGTTTGACTGTATTTCATCAAGACGAATAAAACAAACAAAAAAATTAAAAACTAAGATACGCATTAAAAATAACACACGTAATATTCTACAGTTTATATATGTGTTGTTAATCGATACAAAAACATGAAAGTGAATAAAACAAAGGTGAGAGTAAAAGAGAGGTAAGCTCCCTGGGTCTTGACCCAGATGTCGAAGGTTTAAAACACGGCTTGAGAAAAAAAACAATAAGATTCAATTAATATTAAAAAACTTTCAATTAAATTTAAAAAATAACTTTGTATTAGACCACAGATTTTTTTTTTATGACCGGCCAGTTTCGCTTTGCCTAAGCATCATCAGGGTTATATATTCTATTTGTATAACCGTACACTTAATGTATATACGTATTAATTTTATACCCTGACGATGCTCAGGCTAAGCAAAACCGGTCGGTCAAAATTTTAAAAATTAAATCTGTGGTCTTATACAAAGTAATTTCTTCATTTCATTAAATAGGTCAAACCACAAAGTAATTACTTTCTTCTAAAATAAAACTTTTAATTTAAAAAATGGCAAGAAAGTGTTTTTTAACCACACTGGACTCACATTCCTTGATTTTATAATTTTCGTGTCGTTTGGACATTGGACTCAAACTTGCATCGCTAAAAGGGGTTTAAATTTCTTAGTTTGTTTACAAAAATGTTGAATTGCAGTTATAAAAATATACCAAGGACACATTGTAAATACATCTGTTCTGTGAACATACCAATATTTAAAATAAAGTTCCATTTCATAATGTTTCTGAGATTAGTAAACTATTTTAGGTATAAAGTGACATCGTTTTATTTAGCGAGTCATAATGTTTACTTATAAATGCGATTTAAGTATTTGAAATACACTCTTAAAGTTTTCCAAGATGGAACACGATTTTGAAAAAAAAAAATTACATTATTATTTTGCAAAATGTTTTTACGGCTATAAAAATCACGTTTCCATTTTTTATACACTTTACTACCAACTTAAATATTGAAAATAGTGAAAACATCTTTACGGTGAGTTTATAAAGCGCAGTTTTGTGATGGTTCAGTTCCGAAAAATCACCTTACCCAATGTATTAACTAGAACATAATATATAACAGATATGGATGCAATTTAAAACTATTTAAAATAATGATTGTTATCTTAAATCATTAAAAAATGTTCAGTTCTGAAGACAATTTTATTGTAAAAAAAGTGATCTGGTGTAAACTTCGCAAAATGGCCCTTTTGTGTTTCCGGTGTCGATATGAATCGATAGACAAATTTATTAATGTTCGGATGACAGAGTTTTATTTCAGATGTTTTAATAATTTATAGCTTAATCCTTCAATTTAATCAAATATTGCGCGATATTTTTACATGAATTTTACCGCTGCTAAGGAGAGTAGTTATATAACATCAATGTTTCTTTCATAATTTTTAATATCTCGATGACAATTCGACCATTATTTAAAACAATACCACATTAAAAAAATAATTTCATAATAACGTTAAGCACGTAACATCGAATATGTTTTTTAATTATAATTCATAATTTACTTAGGACACGTGCGAAATGCTTCCAGTGTTTATGAAAAATCGTTTTGAAACACAATGACCTATTTATACTAATCAAGGTTGGCGAAAAAAAAATGGAAATGTTTCATTATTGCTTTAGTAGTGTGGAGTAATATACTTAGGCATTAATGCTTTATTAGAACATAGGCGAATATATTCGAACAAAACGGTAAATGGAACATCAGTTCAGGCTGCATTGATGGCTCAGTGGCCCTGAGAGCAGTTAGGACTCTTGTGCGGTATTCACAAACAAATATAAATATTGTTTCAAGAGGGGCTTAGAAGCAAAGGCAGCAATCTCCTTCATTTTAAATTATTTCATGGAAAGTTGATTTAACGTTTAATGCACTTTTCTTTTGTAAATATGTCAATAAATTGAGAGATAATTGTTTCAAATTGTTCCTAGTTTAATGTGTACTAATATTTTTGTACACTTCATTCTCCATTTCTTTTTAATAATCATTTAATCGTTGACAATGCTACAAAACCGTTTTTGGAGATTGCTGCCTTTGCTTCTAAAACCCTCAAATGGCTTATTCATAAGTTGATCAATAAAGAGTTTATAATTACAAAAATGCAAATACCTAATCAAACATATAAAATTAAACAAATATATATTATAAAAAAAAAATAGTAAAATAATATGTTTCTTGATTAAAGGATTGAGGGTAAATTTGATTATTATACACCATTTACTGATAATTTGGTTTAATAAAGCTATGTCAAGCTGAGACTTGGTACATCAGCTGTTAATCCATAGTTATAACACAAGTTAAACTTTGCAAGTAACTAGTTATTAGTCTTGGTGATAAGTTAAAAGTTTTGTACATTAAGTTGTAAAGCGCCTTGAGGTGTTTTTTTTTTCACGAAAACGGCGCTATAAAAAACGGTCAATTACAATTTTTACTATGAGCAATAAAGTCAATGCTTTATATAAAACTGACTCTTTCTTACTACAGGTGGGTATTAACTTTAAAATTATAGATATCGGTGTTACGTAGAAATATTAATTCTGTATGTATACCTAGTGTGCTGCTTTTTACATTTATAAAAACTTACGTAGGTACTTAATATTTCTAAATAGAACACATACACTTTGTTTTTAACCACTTTTTTTCACAAAGTGTATGTGTTCTATTTATAAATATGGCAAGCCACAAAGTTAATGCTTTTTACGAATATACTTAATATTTCGTCTAACCTATGGGGATATTTTAAAATGAATACATTTTACTATAAAATAATATTTTACAAATTTAAAACAAGCTCGATTGACAACCCTGCTTTTGTCGCCAATGTTTTCGTTGTATTGTTACAAAGTTGCAACCGCTTACGTCATTTTAAAACAATGCTCACTGGAACAAGGCGAAAGAGCAATTCGTTTTATTTGCAATTCGCATACCCTACTAACTCTAAGATAAAATTGTGATAAAAAAAATATCATAATACTAGTTCTTTCATAAGAATCGAGTTTTTAAAATGTTTTAATAAAATATTAAAAAAATACACTTAATAATAATAATAATAGCATTATATTTCAACGAAACAGAGCGGTGGGTGCAATACTCTGTCTGCCATTTAAATAATAATACACATGAGAAAATGAAAAAAAATGAAAGAGATAACATTAAAAAAATAAATAATAACAATAAAAGTTAAAAATAATATTATAAAATAAATATTTATGTGGTTATATATTTTTATTTATTTTCATGCATGACTAAACTAATTATTTGACAGCTTCCGTGGTCGAGTGGTAAGATGTTCTACTACGAATCCAGAGGTCGCGGGTTCAAACCCAGCGTGCGCAGATAAAATTTATTTTATTGATATGTGTCATAACACATTTAATTCGTATAAAATAATATATAGTACATTTGCGGAAAGTTCCAGAGTAGTAGATACTCTTAGTATTGCCCTGGCGAAAGACCATCATTCAGAATTGAAACGTAACTGGGTATTGCTTTAGCCGTGTTTGGTGACCAGATCTGAATAACCAGGTACTTCCGAACCTTCATCATCTCCTTTCCCTCCTGACTACCTTCAGCCTCACAACATACCTCAATTGGGGATGCCATAGTCTCACTGACTCTGGACGGTTGGCAGCAGTTGTGACTCTTGTGCGGTATTAACTATAAAACATAATAATGATGAGAAAGTTACTCACGGACGATCTGTTTATAAAAATATTGATTGATTTCGATAGATTATAATAATCTAATAATAAATATATTAATGTGACGAAACATAGACCACTAATCAATTGTCCCTTATAAAACAATTTACATAATCTATGTTTTAAAGTATCAATAAAAAAACACAATTAAACATAAAAAAACATAAATAAAAGTTCTAAAATGAGACATTTTCAAAAATTGAAAAGCCAAAAACTTTTTTTTTAATCGATGTGTCACACAAAATATAATGTCTTTAATAATAAAAACTTGACAAAAAACTGCATGGCTCTATCATTTTCCTAAATATATATTTGAAATAATATTATAGTCCCGGTTCAAACAAATGTACTTGTTTCTTGATTTATACGTGTTCTTAGTAGTGCATGTTATTGAATTATCATTAATACTTTTCAATAATAAACACCTCCAGTTCAATTATTTCAATAACAATTTCCTTCAATGATATTTATATGTAATATTTTTTTAATAAAAAAAAATCTTAGTTATCATTAGAACCTGATTTTTTGGCGCAAAAACAAGGCTTTGCCTTCAGTGAAAATATATTATTAAAAAATTATTTAAAAAAATGACACATTTTATATATTAGTATATCGTGGTCAGAAAGGCAAAAGGGATGAAGCGCCAATTCGGGAAGTTCAAACAAGAGCACTTAAAAGTTTTTTTTGTTTACTGTGCAATAAAATTCATAAGTCTTCAGTACCTGGATGGATTTTTAAAAAAAAAGTCAACTCAGGTAACATAATGCTCTTACTGAGTTGCCTGAAGCGATAAAAAGCTAAAAAGCCCCAAACTTGCGTCGCTCGAATCAAACCTTCTCCAAAATGGTGAATATATTTTAGATGGCTGAAGGGCTACAAAAGTCTTCAGAATCAAACGAGTATCAGTGCATTGGATGCAGAGAAAAAAGGTGATCAAAACTGCACATTTAACTCGTTTTTTTTTTTTAACAAAGTGTCTCTTAAGCCTTTTTGTATTTCCAGCGAAAATATATTATGTTTGAGCCAAAGGCTAAACTTATTATGTCTTTACTGTAAATTATAGAGTTTATGGTTTTTTATCGTCTTTCTCAAACATGTACTAATCTAAAAAAAAGTTTTGTACGTGAGATTTTTTTCTCTTAAAACATAAAATTTTTTTTCTAGTTATCATTCTTTACGTTGTCGCATTGTCTTCCTTATAAATTAGCATCGACTAGCATAGGCCACACCCAATCTTGAAAGAAATAAGATGTCTCTTTCCAGAGTAAAGATTAAAATCAAAGACAACCACCATCTTGCTATGCAAGCAAAAGCTATCCCACAAGTCCAACTTGATACATAATATGTCATTTACAATATACAACCGAACCGACATTTTGAAGCATTAGTCATTCAAGGTTATCCAATATTTCAAATTATTGAGTGTTACTAAATATTTGACAATATGATCATTTTTAAATCATCTTCGAAGACAATGCATAGATAAAATTCGAAAGAATTTCGGAATCGGTTAAAGATACAAGATACCAAAAAAATCGAGAATCCTTTCTTAATGCAAAATACAATTTTCCACATATCAAATAAGTTCGCATAAAATATCCAGCTCAAAACATATTAACGCTAAAAACAGTACATCCCGAAAAATATAAAATTTCTAATTTCAGCAAACTGAAGTCCATAAAAAACAATTTATAAAAAATGATCAGTCACAAGCTAAAACGTTAAGCACCTCGTTTAAAATATTGATCCTTTTGTATAAAGCACCACATATTAGCATGCTTTGCGATAATTAATTGCAGATCAGCTGATCTACTCATGGTGTTATTCGGAATCAATCGGAGGCATTCGCGGATTGAATGTCGAGTTGCACAGTGTGTATTTTGGTCGAAAGAATTTTCTAATTCTTTGGTGACACCAGACTTCTGCCTTGTTTCACGCGGAATGGGACGAAAGGTATTTTAATTTGACAAACTAGATTTGATTCATTCACATTCATCTTTTATAATTCACAAATAATGTCATTCAATAAAGGAATATTTACTTATTAAAAACACATTTTACAATAAATTGAAATTCTCCATTTTGTCGTGTGCCACGTTTTAGCAAAGGTTGGTACCTTCTTTCACTAACGAAGTGTTTTTTACTTGATCCAGGTCTGTTTGTCGTCTCTTTCTGTCCTGTCTAAAAACTGTACCAGTGAAAAGTGCGGATTGCCAAGCTGATGACCACTTCTAAAAGTGTTTTGTGTTCAAATTATTAGTTTTAAACCAGATTCCAGACAACTACAATCAAGGTATTTATTTTTTTTAAATAACAGGGTTTTATAGCTGATTTTTTTTTTATCCAATATTGTAATAATTAGAGAGAAAAGTTCTAAATTTTATAAAAACCTGACCATCCCATCTCCAGAAAAAGATTGACAAATTTCCAAGGTTGATGTTTTATTTCTTCCTTTTGGCCTATTTTTCTATGTATTAAATTCAAATGTCACTGTTACCATTTATAAAATCGGTTTTAATTAACAATTTTATTCATAATTATCTATATATGTCAATTTCAATGGAAAAGGGCGTATTTCTAACAAACTGCAAACGTCAGGAATAATAATATTCACACTAGATTCGCAAGCTACCAACAGAAAAAAGCAAGTGTTTTTTAAATATCTTTTCATAAAGGAAACTTATTTATTTACCTGACAAAATTGCCACGTATTAAAAAAGCAAGAAAATTAAAAGTACTCTTTTGAAGATGGAATAAGAAACATGTGCACCAACATAAGTCTCATAATATTCATTAAGACAAGAAAAAAGTGTTACGCAATTTCCTAATTTATTGTTTTTCGGTATGAAATTATGCCTATTTATTAAATTATATATTAGATTCAATTGAAAACATTTCACCCTAAAATATTTGTTAAGTTTCACGTCTCTGGGATCACAATTAGTATGATATATCTTTAGTTAAAGTTAGGAATTTATCCAAAAATTCAACGCCATTTGCAAATTGCGGCATGCGAATTCTTTTTAAATTGGCAACACCGATTTTAAACGTAGCCACAATTTAAATGTTTGATTCATCCGGCAGATGTCGCACTCGATTATTTGCATGTGCAAAATTGAACCGTATTGTACGGCAATGCGACTGGCGCTTAAATCAAAATTGCTTGGCAAATTGACGACGTGATTCTAGAGGATTGAACGCATTTTATAGAACTGTAGGTGCATAGAGATCTGATTCACCAGGTTGACAAATGCAATGGCTGCCGCAATGGAAGTTTCTGTGGTGATTTTAATGATGAAGACTTTCCTGTGTTTATTAATTTTGCTTGGTTAAAACAGTATTCGTTTTGTGTTCTGCAATAAACAATCGGTGATTCAAATACGCGGGCAGGAGGCGAGCGTCCGTTGTTTAAGGAATAATAATATCTTGTGATTAGAACAAAGACGTTTGACGATAATAATGGCGGAGTTGTTGAAATATGCGATTTGCGAAATAAAGTGTTTGTGTTTTGGACTTCCAGTAGGTTTGCCGTTTTTTTTTATTATTATTTCGCGAAGTAAATTATTTAGTATTGTACTCATTCATTAGTTCTTATTGGATTCTATCATAAATGGAATTTCATATACTTGATGGCGCATATAGCGTCTTGCAACCACTTGCCAAAGGAATAACGAAGTTAAGCAACATTCATAGATACTAGTTCTTGGATAGATGCTCTGCTAAAGTACATAGTGTGCATTTACCTAATAAACAAAATAAAGTATTAAATATAACTAGTAGTTGCTTTTCGACCTCGCCCGAGATTAAATACTCTCTTTTAAACACGTTAAAAATAGAGAGTCAAGTTTGGGTCTTTCTCTAGTTTTAACCTGTTAAATGGATATTTCAAAAATCCACAGCTCATGGTAAAAATAATGTGGTGACATAAGGTTTCTGGCGGAAAACGCAAATTTTAATTTGGATTTCTTGACTTTGCAATTTCACGACGCCATTTCTCACTGCTCGAGTATTATTGTGAGACATAAAAACAGATTTTTTGATTAGTAGTTATTGACAGTTTTGCCACTCGGCTTTACCAGAAGTTCAACTAATTGAAAAACAGCTTTGAATTTTTTTTTCCTAGTAAACAATTGCAAAACGCCAAACAAAAATTTTGACACCACATCTAATCTTTGTTAAATCGTAATTTGAAAGCTCCATAACGTATGATGTGGAGTTAGTTACGAGCAAAAGATATTATCATTTACTTGAATGTTCCAGACAGAAAAAACTGTACAAATTTAATGACGTTAAAGCTCACTACGAGTTTGTAAGTGTTTATTGAAGCCAACAACGATTGTTTTGATTTACAGTTGCAGTGTGAGATTGAAATTAATTTAATTCGTTAGAGTTGTTTACAGTGGAGGTTATGTTTGAGTATAGCCATTATGAAAAAACTGTAGTTTATACATGAAAAATTGGTCATTTGATCACAGTAATTAAACATTCATTAATTCTCTTTCCATTTGACCATTTTATCCGCATTACGATCGTTCGGACACAATATATATAAAGTTAAGATGATTTATCGATATTCACGAATTTTATGTAATGATAGGGTGACTCAAAAGTATTTTTTAAACTATAAAAAAGACAGGGCGCATTATGAAAAATTAAGAGCATGTTTGAATGGCAATAAGCTTACCGCCCAAAAACGGAAGTCATCAAGGAGTTAATGTTTTTTTAAAAGTCGACCGTGTTTCGAACTTCCGAGTTTATTCGGTTGTGCGCATAAATATTTTTAAATCGAGTGATTAATGATTTACTTACCCAGCATGTTGATAAAGGGATTTGTTATTACACATGCCTTTTACAAAACAGCTTTAAATTTAGAAAATAATCCTGTGAAACTTGATTTTTTAGGTGACCGGTTAAGTATACAGTAGTGTGATATTGTCACGGGTGTTGAATCAGTCAAAATTGAATGGGTATCACCACAAGTTTGACACGTTCTAGAATTATCACGCTCCTCATTATTTATTCTGTAGTAAATTGCTCAATAAAAACTGATCACTATTAAGTTAATCAATAGCTCGATTGATCGTACGTTTTATTCTTGTAATATTATATTTATAAAACAGTGTTATTTTTCATCAAAAAACTCTATTTTTTCAGAGCCATGGATCGCCCTTTTAAGGATTTTGATGATTCGAACCAGTCCAATGAAAATTCGCTAAAAGACGTGTTCGCTGCTTTATCTAAATTAGAAACAGTAACTGAAGCCATGGCAACGGAAGAACTCGACGGCGATCTGGCAGACCTGATCAGGGCTGATCATTTTCCAATCTATCAGTCTCAGTTGCGTGATTTGAATAATAACGCAACACCCACTATAATCAACAATTTGACGCATGTTGACGTCCAAACGTCCGAACAAGAGCAGATGAGACTTTTTCTTCAAACACCGCAGTTCTTACCAAGCTTTGAGAGCTTTCAAAGGAGCGTCAGACAGGCGTCCGTAGAAGGATTTGCGCCGACAGATTTGATGAACATCCCAGCTATATCCAGTCCTTCTGGTGGACAAAATAACAAATCTGACGAAGGTTTTATTTCAACGCCACAAACATCGCAAAGCCTGAAAGAAAGAGATCAGCTCGTCAATATTAACCAAAGACAATTTTCTGGAGGATCCGGACAAGTCAAAAGTCATTTGACTGGTTCAGTTGGCATGAGTAGACCGGCCACTCCGTGGAACAGTTCGTCTACTTCTCAGGGCTATTCTTCAAACAACCTACAAAGTAGACCCGATTCTTCTTCGCAAGAAAACACTTCTGAATCATTTTTTTCTAATCAGTCATATAAAGCTCCATATTTGCCAACTTCTATATCACGAGTTGAAACGAGCACACCGGGGGAAGGACAATATTTCTCGAGTAACCAAACAAAGTTGAGACAACATTCCCAATACGAGCATTCAAGTGCCAAAGGGAAAAACCCTGATGAGGCATACAAAATAAACTCCCTAAATATTTCATCCTCATCATCCGTCCGTCATGATTCGAATCGACCCGGTACGCCATGGATTGGATCAACAAACCAAAATTACCAATCAAAACAAATGGTACCGTATCATTACGAAAATAAAGCGAAAGGATATCGCAATTATCCAAATCAGCCGTACAAAGGGAATGCTCATTTCGCATCGACATCGAACCTTGTGAATGCCCTCAGAGGTAATTCTACTCAGAATATTCGTCATCGAAATTCCGCATCTGTAAATAGTTTAGGATATCAGAAGACTTCGGCCCAAGCAAAGCCTTACTTTTACAAAAAACCACACTCCCAGGCGGAAAAAACTATGGATGGCTCAAAAGAAGTGGAACTCAGAAAGCGGTTGGCTGCTCCAAACATATACACTGTTCAAGGGTCAAACTCTTCCAAAGTGCCGCACGCTTCCACAAAGAAACTTACACCGAACAGTATGGTGACTTCGTCAAATAAAGCTTTACCAAGAGGTTATACCCATATGACAGTTTCATCAAAAAACAGTGCGGAAAATAAAACGACGTCTAGTTATATTGACTTAACCGACGGAAATGCACAAAATAATATTGGATATTATAAACGACAGAGTGTTAAAGAGCACAATAATGATTTTGGAACTCATATTATAAAAACAGAAACACAAGTAATGGATGCGACACCAGCAACCGTCGCTCCCGCACCAAAAAATAATCCAATCGGTACTGAATCCATCTATGATCAAACACAAATCAACATGTATAACGATCCAAGGTTGGGTTATGGTAGAACTCAACAAATGAATGCTGGAATGAAAAGTAATAACGGTTACAACCTAAATGCGTCTTATCAAGCAAACTTGCAAAGTGAAATTAATATTACCCCGATAGCTCCAAACCAGGATACTGGAAATACTGGAGCCGAACGAAACAATGTGGAAGCAATCAATAACAATATTTATGGTCATGCTGCACAGCAAAATATGGATTACAATAAAACAGTTCGGAATATGACAGATCAAAATTATCGAAACTACGCTTACCAACAAAACAACTTGTATGACTACAGCACACATGCGGCTGTCAATTATAACAACACCTACCAGCATCATGCTGGCCAAAGCAGTGCATCTGGTTATGTACCGAATGGAAACGCGTGGAATAATTATTGCGAGGAAAGCAAAGCCTTCGACCAAAGTCAAAATTTTCAAAATTACCCCTCCTGGACTACTAATAACTCTGGATGGTATCAACAGAATAATGATTTCTCGTATAATGCACCATCGGGATTTCAGCAAGCCAATCAAATCATCACTGCCAACCATTCCTTGTTTCCTGTGCATCATGAGAACAACCTTCACATGAATATCTATAACTTCAACAATCCGCAAGAGAATCCACGTCAAGAAGCATGGACAGGACAGGCGCAACCAGCACCCGATCATGGGGCTAACAGTGTTATACAAAACAACGTTAACGTAAACGTGGTTGAATCCACCATGCTGATCCTGAACCAGGATATTTTAGACCTGGACCAACATCAAAAGCAGCAGAGAGATTTACTGATCAAAATTGAAATGACCAGAGCTATTTATACTGATCGAAATTCTACGGAGGAGGAAAAACACAAGAGAATGTCCGAACTTCTGGCAAGTGTATTAGCTACCCCAGATGGTACGAACATAGTCAGGTATTTTTTTCAGTATGTCATTTTAGCTATGAAGCAGAAAACGTATGTGTATAAAGCAGCCAAAACTCACCAACGGTGAGTTTTGGTATCACGAAATTCAGACTGCTTCTCGGTCTGGAATTTATAGGCTAACGTAATGTTTTTAAAAAAAAAAAACTTTGTGTAAAACCACGAATATTATTTTAATTTTTATGACCGGCCGCTTTTGCTTAGCCTAAGCATCATCAGGGTATAAAATTAAACTAAACAAAAGGTACAAAGTGTGCGGTTATATAAACATACAAAGGGAGAACAAATTACATAATAAAATAAAAAAAAACAACGAGAAAACAATAAAATAACATTTAAATTATAACAAAGGAACAAAGAGAAAGAGACTCTTTAGTCTCTTTCAATTCATATTATCTGTCTCTTTCTCTCCGCTCCTTTGTAATATTTTAAATGTTATTTTATTGTTTTCTCATTGTTTTTATTTTATTTTTTAGTTATTTTATAATTTGTTCGCCCTTTGTATGAATATATAACCACACACTTTGTATTTTTTGTTTACTTTAATTTTGTACCCTGATGATGCTTGGGCTAAGCGAAACCGGTCAGTCATAAAATAAATGTTCGTGGTTCTATACAAAGTTACTTTTTCATTTCTTTAAAAATGTCAAACCACAAAGTGATTGCTTTATAAGAAAGTATGTAATGTTTTAACTTTCAACTTATTTAATTTTATTGGCTATGGATCTTTGAAATATTAATTAAAGTGTTAAACAAATGAGTTGAGTCGCTATTATTATATTTTGTTTCATATATTTCAATTTGAAACAGTGTACCATCTTGTTTTATTTTTTAAGGCAAACATCAGTTTTTCAAAGCTTCAAAGCAAATAACAGATCTGGAAATAGGTGCGTTTGCCTGTAAATTTTAAGCAAAAAAGTACACATTTAATGACGTTTAAATTAACCGTGGGAAAAACCATCACATTTTCGGTTTTATAAATACAATTATTTGTTGTTTTAATACCTGTAGGGTGGGTAAGGGTAGAAATTATTCTCATAAGTAACAGCTGTTGTGCTTTTAAAATGTATTGTCAGATATTATGAAACATATTTTTTTAATTTGAACATACTATAACGAGGGTAAGCGATATCGATTGAACTTCGTAGAAGAGCAGTAAACTCATTTGTGCCAAACCCAGAGGTCGGATTAGAAACCCGGTAGGGGCAATTTTTATTTTATTACTTTTTTTCCTGAGTGAAATTTTAATACAATAACATGTTGTGGATTTCCTAAAGTAAGCACTATCAGTATCGCCCTGGTTAGAGACCACAATTCAGAATCAAAACATTGGTTGAAATGACGGCCTGCATAGTCGAGTGGTAAGACGCTCGACTACGAATCCAGAGGTCGCGGGTTCAAACCCGGCGTGGGAAAATAAATTTTATTTAACTATTAAATTTAATAACACATTTATTTGATATAAAATAAAATAAAGTATATTTGCGGCACGCTCTAGAGTCGTAGATACCTGGTGAAAGACCACCATTCAGAATTGAAACGTTGCTTGAAATGACTTTAGCCGTATTTGGGGACCAGATCTGAATAGCCAGGTACATCCCAACCTTCCCTCTCCTCATCTCCTTCCTCTCCCTACTACCTTCAGCCTCACAACATACCCCTATTGGGGATGCCATAGTCTCACTGGCTCTTCACGGTTGGGAGCAGTTGAGACTCTTGTGCGGTATTCTTGTAAAAAAAAAAAAAAATAAATGCTTTAGCCGTTCTTAGCAAACAGATCTGAATATCCAATCTTTCCCTACCATCTTATTTTAGACTCGCAATATTTCTCCAACAGAGGATGCTATAAATTTACTGGCCTTTTCCAATGTTATTATTATTTATAATTTTGAAACTGTTAATTCGTGGTGGAACTCCATTTTGATGATTCAATAAAACCATTTTTTTAAGTTTATTGCACTATTGAAAAAAAAAAGTTTTTTGTTTTTGTTTTTAATATTATTTAATCATCAATATTATTGGTAACATAATTTTTTTTTTCAGGGCTATCATTGAAGAACAGTATCGCAGACCCGGTGATGATGTGAGCAGTGTCTCGCAACCCAACACGAGCGAGAAACAAGATTAAAAAACAAGGATTTCAATACTGGACAAGGTTTCTATGTCATACATAGACTGTGTTTAGGTCAAAGGGGTTATTCCACATTTTTTGGCAAGCAAACTTATGTCTAGTGGTTTGAACCACTGTCACATTGCAAACCGTAGAAAATCAATTATTAGTGCCATTTACAGGGGCGGCTCGTCATTTTGTAGTTTGCTAGAGCAGTGGTCTCCAACCCATGGGCCGCAGCCCGGTACCGGGCCGTAGACCAAATAGTACTGGGCCGCGCAAAAACATTTTTTTTAAATCAACATTCAATGTGTCCCCCGCAACCCCTTCCCTCACCCACAGCGGGCCGCGGTAAAATTATCAAGCTTTGACTGGTCCGCGGCTACAAAAAAGTTGGGGGCCACTGTGCTAGAGTGCTGAGATTGAAAAATACGACGATATTGATGCTGTTATGGCTGAAAATGATTGAAAAAAAAATTGCATGAAGATTTTCGGGACTTTTCAGTTTTGGTGGGTCGATGATTCATCAAAACTGATCTTCATAAAAAAAAAAAAATCGGCTACAACAACATCAATATCGTCGTATTTATCAATCTCGGTACTCTTCTACAGTAAAAAGTCACGAACCGCCCCTGAGCGCCAATATGTTTTTTTAACGTTACAATTTCAAATGATCGCCCCCGTTAACTACCTATTCTCGGCCCGTTTCAGAATTTGATCAAATTGTGATCAAGTATCAGGCATAACAGCGTGACAGTTATGTTATCGCTGGGGTCTAACCCCCAAGGGGTAATAACCCCTTTCACCTAAACACACTTAATATATATATATATATATATATATATATATATATATATATATATATATATATATTTATATATATATATATATATATATATACATGTATACGAGTATACTAAAGCGATAAACCGATAGAATGTGTTATGAGAGTGTCTGTGTGTCCAAAAAAGATCAATTTTTTCCTAACTCCTGCTAAAATTGAAACATTTTCAAACAACAAAATTTAGAATTGAACCTTTTTTAAATTTTATGGGCTTGTCTAGGCCCAGGAGTCAAAATGGCTCATCCATATTGGTAAGAACCGTTTTATTTCGAATCGGTACAGATCACACTTCTGGGGGATATCTGTTCAGTGGGCATAGAGTTGAACTCACGAGAGATCCGTCGTTAAATATTGAAACATTCGAAACTAGAGTTATTTCTGTCTTTTTCGTTCAAAATGAGTGAGACGGGTGATGACAACTATATAGGAATGGCTTTATAGTGGGTTTGACTACATTATTTAAAGGTTTTCCTTCAGAGCTATAATATACAAAAGAGAGCGCTGCTGTAGTCAGTTTTTATGAGGTTTGCCGGACTCGGCTAGATATGGGCGTGGCTAGGATTAGAGTATGTAAACATCCATTCAATATTGTTATAAACCAAAATATAGTATGTAACCTAATAAACCGTTGAGTTATGTTAATTTATTTCGCGTATCAAAACGTGTGGGTGGAGTCGACGGAGACGTGGGACACGAAGAACATTACAACAATACTTTAAAGCGGTGTGATAATTTTAGAAATTTTGTTGTCTCTTTCTTTCTCAAGGTGTACGACGTAAAAATCCGGAGAAAGTGATTAATCCCAAATTTACATGAGTTGGGTAAAAATAACTAGCTCTTTCTCTATACATTGTTACTTTAAGGGTTTTCTGCACTTTCAAATACAATAAAAAGTGTCTGTGATAATCTTGATGTATTTCCCGAATTGATGGTAAGCAGTTTTCTGTTGTACCGAACTGGTTGTGTAAAAATGTTTAAGTGATATTAAAAGCATTTTTTTGTTGTTAATATAATATAACGTACATATCTTTAAAAATAACTAATTAGGTGATTAAATCTGTGATGAAAAACGCTTTCCTCTAGCAATAATAATTAGTTTTTTCAGCGTAGTTTTACTGGGTATGTAATTATACATAACTCGCCATTTAAAGATAAACAATGCGATTAAAATAAAAATATAAGTCTTTCTCTCAAAGGTAAAATAATTTGACAGTCTTTTTTTTTTTTTATTATGGCGTGTGAAACTTTAAAAAATAAAACATTTTCGATTAAGAAAGACATGCATAATAATATACGAGTATAATTGATTTTATAAATATTAAATACTTTTTATCACAGGGTTTTTAAACGATTGGAGAGAGATTATAATGTTTTTTTTGTAGTTTTATAGTATTATATAAACAGTATTAGGGCACGGCGAGAATTGAATAAAATCCTTAATTTCACACCCAAAATGATTAACTGTTAGGTTTATAATATGTGTTAAAATTAAAAAATATCATGTTAGATGATATTTTTTCAACCTTGCTTGTGCCTCGTCCTTGAAAAGATAACGATTACGTAAACCTTATTACTAGCTGTCTAGAACCATGTGTTGGGCACTTCTGATTTATGTATTATATTTGAAAAAAATAGTTCATATTCATATAATGTTAATTAATTAATATTTTTTCCTTTTAACCGTGTGTATATTGAAAAACCGTACAAATATTTTGATGGCGAAAGGTTTTTTTCGGTCATTTGAATTATTATTTTGGGACCTGGATCATCGGATATTAAGAATCAAATTAAATTAACTACAATTACTTGAAAAAATGTATTAATTCAGTTCAACCACCATTGATCCGTGATCAAAATAATTACTTTCAATATTATTTGGAATCTTTTTAAATCCTTTCTTTGGCCGTCGAAAACCAAACATATTTTTTCATGAACATTATTGTTATTAAAAGAATCATACCTTTTAAACTTAAATTTTTGATCACAACACCAATTTCTTAGACATTCATGGTAAAAATCATTTTAACATCACTAGAAAAAAATAAAATGCTGCGAATATGGGATTTTTTCGGTACGATGATTGTACGCATGCAAATTCACCGAAAAAAAGGTCTCCAATAATGATATATGTCAACAGCCAGAAACACAAGCTTTTTGGCTTTCTAGTACAAGCAAAACCACAAATTATTAATCTGTTAATTCTTTACGGTAGTTAAAAAAATGTCCAAGGTTTCAAGTGAATACAATTCTTAAACAGCAATCTTTTAATTTCTTTAAGAAATGCATACTGGAATTTGAGGTCAAACATAAAAAAATGCCTTTACTGGTTTTCGAACTGCACCATTTACTGACATTTTAGTATGTTTTTCATTAAATTTAAAGTATTGCAGTTTAAAACGCGTATTAATTGACAACCTCAGACGTTTTTCTAACTACCCATAAAAAAATTATAGATAAATCATTATTTGTAGTATTTCTTATATTAGAATGCTATAAAGTAACGTTAAGGGAGCAACCTCGGGACCTCTGGTGTACACTAGATATGTACTTTTTTATCGCGTGGTATCTATCATTTAATAAATATTAAAATAAAACGTCTACCTTCATGTATGTATGTGTCAAAGAAACAAAAATGTGTTATTTCAACTGAATACAAGTATATGTTTCCTTTTGTCTGTTATATGGAGACCCTACATATTCGCTGGCAAACAAAGTATTTCGCATCATGTAGTTGCTAATCAACCGCCTTGCTCACCTCTCATCTCCTCACTCTAATTTTGTCCATTCCACTGTGTAATTTTTATTCTCTCCGGTTAATAAAAGTTGACCCCATATCTCCAGTAGTATATACAGAAAAAGTACCCCCCTTACAACTTTCTTCTGTTTTTCTCTCCCCTCTTCTGAGAGGTACTTTTTAATACGCTTCTGAATCCATTATTCAAATCAAAAATATACTTTTTCCTTTGAATATCTCCACCGTCTCTTATATTCAAATGCGAACTTTATTTATACGGTTTAATGATACCGAAGGGCAGGGACGGATAAAGGTGCATATCGTTTTTGTTTAATTATTAAACTTATGTTTTTAATTTATCAAACTAATTGAGCAGTATTTTTGTCAAAATTACGAAACATAATTTTTATATTTTTATTTAGCAATTATTTGGGGGTTTGACATATTTAAAGAAATGAAAAAAAAACTTTGTTTAAGATCACGAATATTATTTTAATTTATATATTTATATGACCGAACGGTTTCGCCTAGCTTAAGCATCATCAGGGTACAAAATTAAACTTTAAAAAATACAAAGTGCGGTTATATACTCGTATACATACAGAGGGAGAACAAATTACAAAATAATGAGAGAACAATAGAATAACATTTAAATTATGACAAAGGAACAGAGAGAATAAGACAGATAATATAAATTAAAAGAGGGTTAACGTCAACTGAGAAGGTGATTCAAGATTTTATAAGTTTTTAATTAAACTTGTGTGCTCTTATTTTCTATCTGTAAAACATTTTACGATTATTATGTTAGTAGTAAGAGATTTTTAATTATTAATGTTAGTTTTCTGTACAGAAAAAAATAATTGAAAGAAAGAGAAATAATTCTGATATATTTGTACATACTTCATTTATTAGTATCTTTATTTGTAAAAATGCATAATTTTTATTATTTTTAATGAAACTGGTTCGGGTCTGTTGTGTTCATAAAACCACCGAGACCCCTTATTGGTCGCCCGGTTACCTTCCTTCGGCGCACTTTCAGGGGTGTGGAGGAGGAAGTTGATTTTGTTGTTGCGTTGTTTGTCGGTTCTGTTGGGAATATTAAATTTGATGACCCTTACCGGAATGTTGAATTACGATTACGGGACTGTGCGCTGATGAAACTAATAAATTATAATATAATATTATAAATTAGAAATCGATAATAAAACTTTTGAACCCAAATTCCTTTGAGAGTATTATATTAAAAGCAAATATGAATATAGGTTAAGCCTGAACCAAACATATATTTTTAATAAAAAATAAATAAAAAAACTTTGAAGCAAAAACCAATAAAAAAGCAAAAAAATAAAGAAAAACATAAAAAAATACCAAACACATAATAAACAAAAAAGATTACTCTCCTCGCATACGAGAATCTTTCATTAAGTTACATTTTTTTAGTTTTAATATGCATTTATTTATCTAATTTTAAAACAATTAAATTCAGAACATTCCTTGTTGATGACGCTTTTGAGAATATATTAAAAACAAAAGATAAAACTCGTTGATGTTAGCTATATTTAATTAAAGGTTGCCATATATTTGTGTTTGGGATACGTTATTTTAGTTGTAAGTTTTACAAGTGTTTTCGCATTATTTAATTCTTAAGAATGTTGTGAAACTTTTAGTATTATTCATCAAAGATAAAATAACAAGAGATTAGCTTTCTTTATACAGTATTAATATATTTTCATAGAAAACCTATATGAATAGTCATATAACTTTTTTTTAAAGATACCATGTTCTTTGATACACTATTAATATATTTGTTTTTAATGTGTTTCGTTGTATTCAATGTTTATTTTATTTACTTTAGTTTTAACGTTCAGATTTGAGAAAACAGTTTATTGAGAAAAAAAGTCTAAAAAGAGTGAAAAATGAATTTATCCATAGTGTTTACCTAACTCTTTGCCATGTTGTTTTGTTTAATATAATCTATTTGATGGAAAAATATAATTGTTATGCTTTGAATGAACCTTTTTTGTATTACAACAGTAAAATATATATACAGTGTTAGACTCTTTTAATAAATATTTTTTTCTAAATATTTAGTAATAAACCAATTCAATAATATTTATTTAACCGAACGGGTTTTGCTTTATCAGTTGATGAAGCTTGAAAAAACAGCGAAATGAAATATTATTAAAATGGTGTATTACTAAGTGTTTCTTATTATTATGACTTACCACCTATTAATAAATATTATTTGGATATATCAGATATTTTTACAACTAAGTAGTTGAGCTACATACTGTAATTACAATATTTCAAACAAATAGTATTAATAAAATCTCTTATTTCATTGCTGTAATACGTTTTAATTTTTTTATTAAATATTAAATCACCTGAAAGAAAATCATCGACGCATTGTTCCTTATTTTTCCTAAAGTTTTTCCTGTCATGTAACTGGGGTTAAGGTAAAAGTCTCTACTGTTTAGCGATTCAAATCCCAGGAGCAAAAAACCTTTAACTCCCTTGGATTATACGTATGTAAGGGATTCAGAACTTCTACTGAGGCAACATCGAATCATCGACAGTTTTTTCAACAGAGTCGTGGTTTGGAATTTAAAAAGCATGAAGGTTTTACGAAAATCAACAAAATTATCTTTACGTTGAAGCGTTTTGATCCCTTATGTAAAGAAAATCAGCTGATACTGAGTATTTTAATGACTTCTGTTGATTTTTATAAAAAAAAAATAAGTTAAAGTTTTAGAAGTTCATTTAAATTTTTATAACTTAATTTTACAAGTGAGTATGGATGGGTATGCCAACATTCACATGTGTTTTTATTCTTTCACCACGGTGTAAAATTTTATAATTTTTAAAGCAGGTACGTATGCCGACGTTTTAAATTGGTTAAACTAGCTCTTACTAGAGTTATTTTTTTTGTACATAGTACGTTTGCAATATGTATATATTAAATATATTTTTACATTATCTTCCACTTATGTAATATTTGGGGATGCTGTGTGGAGGGTCTTTTTGAGGATAGGAAAGAGTGATCCTAAGTCTTGAACAGGCCCATGTTGTAAGAGGGAGAAAACATAGAGGCCGGCAAATCGTTCCATAGCCGAGGTGTTGAATGTCAACCGTGTACAAATGTTGGGCGCGCGTTTGGCTAGTTTCTCGACTACGCACCAGTGCCGAAGGGATCAATGACGCAAGTTTCTCGAAATATCATCCATTGAAATACTGGTAGAACAAGGACAGCATTCCCACTTAACGTTTGTGCTCCAAAGATTGCAATCCGTTTGTTGAGATAGGAGAATCTATCAAAACGACCGCCCGTTTCTGCACAGAGTCAAGGGTTTATTTTGCAGGTATTGGGGGCTCCTGACCAGAGGTGGCTGCCATATTCAACTGTGGGACGCACTTGAAATATATTTTAAAATATTTAATATATGTTTTAAACCCACTTGATATTTTTATGCACAGCTAATTTTCAGCTTTGAGTCAACAAAATTAAAAGTTTTTGTAAAAATGATAAGATGATCGCGCTACGAGAGAATGGAACCTCAAAGATATTGCCTCAAAGTCAAAAGTTGATATTAAGTGTTTAAGAAAAGAAAAAAAAATGTTGGACCCCACACTTTCTTAAGTTATATCATCTTTGATTTCTCCTTCCAGTAAGGCTGCTTTATACTATGGAAGTATTGTTAAGGGGAGATTTTCGACGAACCTTTAGTTAAAGTTCCCAGAGGTCTTTACCGCCCCTCGTTCTCAACTCAGCGGTGAGCCACTGCACCGCAGAAGCCCTACATCCGGTCATTCCGATACGCTGCTAGGATAAGTCAGCTTTGATTTGGAGGTTCTCAATTTTGGAAAGTTGTTTAAATAATAAAAAGCCTTCATTTTGATACTTGTGCCTACTTTCGGTAAGTGATAAGTTTATGAAACACAATGTCATTGATATGTTTTTAAAAGTAAAGTTTTGGTATCGCAGCAAATATTGAGTCAAACAGAACACTCACACAGATGCATTGCTTGCATACACCATCTCTCACACTTGTTATTTGACTTCAGAAAACCTAAATTGTTACAAAGAAAAAACTTTCGGTGTTTTTTTTTCTTCAAATTAATGAACACAAATAATAACTTTTTGTGTGTGTTTTTTTAAATTTTCGCAGAAAGCAATCACTTTGTGGTTCAACGTATTTAATGAAAATAAAATAAATACATTGTATAAATAAATATATTAGACCAAAGATTTTATTTTAATTTTTATGACCGACCGGTTGCGCTTAGCCCAAATTTTCATTTTAAACAAATAATAACACTGTAAAAAGTTGCGAAAGCTTTTACAATTTTTCAAAATATTCAAAATTTATAATTGTATTCATATTCAGTCTGTTTTTTTATAATAATAAGAAGTAGGCGGAAGTAATACAAAAGGCTGTTGCTCAGTGACTTTTCGTAAGGAAATTGCTGTCGAAAGTGAAGAGATATGCACTCATATACACAATCTTAACAATGTTTTGTTTGGCTCAACTCTAATTGGATGACCTATAACGTTTGTTTTTGTTTAATATTAATCTATATCTGACTGGTTAGTAGCTGAGTGGACAAAAGCGTCGAATTCCCACCGGGCGTCGTGAGTTCAATTCCTCTGCTGGTCCTCCACCATTGCACAAGCAACATCTTTAGCTTATTATGATGGCAGTGGGAGTTTTTCAAATATTGTCAGGTTATACCTAACCCAGGAATATTTGTCTTTCTTTTGATTAATAATTATAACTTTTGATCAAAAAATAAATGCTCCTTGAATATAGGTTCATTTTTGTAATGTTTAGTTTTAACACTGTTTGATGTATTTTTAGTTGGCTAATTTATATAGCGCCATTTTTGTGAAATACTATCACAAGGGCTGTATATATATTGTATTATATTATATATTGTATTTCTTATTCTAACAGAATTATGAAAATAACTCTCAAAAATACTGTTAACAAGAAATTATCAATGCAAGAAAATTATCCCCAACTTTTACCAATATTTACTTAAGACAAACAAATTTAACAAATTTTCCGAACAAACCATTCATCATTTGGCGGAAAGCAAATTTTCTAGTCTGTAAACACCGAAGCGATGGAATTTAAAATTCTAACGTTTTATTCGTTCCATAATCAAATTGGTATTCCAAAGTTAAATATACTTGGGAAAATTTATTCCCAATGGTTCGTTACGGCTGCTTTACCGATGAGATAACTCAATTTGCGATTGATTTTCAATTCAGATTTCATCTTCTTGAATTGACGAATTGAGAACATTAATTATTTAATCACTAGTTGTTACCCGTGGAAATCGCGGGATGTAACCTGCCTTGCAAAGAAAATAAAACTCCATCCAACCATTTCAAATATGGAAGTATGTCTACTAAAATACATTATTGGTAAGTACTTTATTAAGAAGGTAAGGATTTGAAAAGATTATTTTTAACATTTGATAACTTATATCAACATCGATTCCTTATTTGAAAAGTTTACAATGGTACGTGCTCACAAAGAAAATTACAACACTGTCTAATTTTTCTTAACACTCCCGTTCCGAAAGAGGGTTCTCGTGTCACCCCAAACGAGAGTTTTGTGCGATATCTTCGATAAAGATTACTGAAATATCATAAAAATACTTCTCTTTAAGTATTACCAACAACAAATTACCTAAGATAATGTCATGAAAACGCTTTAATAAGCGAGGTTAAATGGGGTAACTACGTCACCCCCATTCGGATCGTACGTTTGATTTTTACCTTCACGTACGGAAAGGTTAATAATGATTTGGTACTTAAATAAACAGTTTTTGGCTTTCTAGTACAAGCAAAACTACAAATTATTCATCTGTTAATTCTATATGGGTAGTTAAAAAAAATGTCTAAGGTTTCCAGTAAAAACAATTTTTACACAGTAATTTTTCAATTCTTTGAGATTCACACTGGAATTTGAGATAAAACGTTCAAAAATGCCTTTGATGGTTTTTAAACTGCACTTTTTACTGATATTTTAGTATTTTTCTCATAGAATTTAAAGGATTACAATTTAAAAAAACGCATTCACTGGGAACCTCAGACGTTTGTATAACTACCTACAGATATTTTCAGATAAATCATTAATAGTATTGCTTGTATTATAATGCTACAAAGCAACGTTAACCGTTATTCTTGAGTGCTGACCCTTAAAATAAAGGGAATAGGATGAAAACCATGGAATACACACTGAAAAAAGTCGATTGTTTATTTTATACTAACTCCATCAGTTCGGTTTTGCTTAAAGCAAATACATTTAACGTTCTTCTGAACATTATGATTTGGCGTCTTATTGCATTAAACGGCAGCTAAAATGATATTTCAAAGCGTAAAAGCTCAATGTAGACATCTGGAAAGAATGCAAGGCTGATGTTGTCGTAATGAATAGGCTCAAGAAAGGGACGCTCAGATAGTTTGTAGAGCGACTGAACGAAGAAAGAAGTGTGTAAAAATATATGACGCGAAAGTGAATGAAGGAACAAGTCGGGGACGCCCGAGGAAGACATGGCACAACCAAGTGAATCAAATACTTAAATCGGGCCATGCGAAGAGTCAGAATAACAGAAGAGTATGTATGAGACGGTATATGAATGTGAATTAAACAAGGAGTGTGTGCCAAGACAGAGTTTTATGGCGGTCCGTATTCACTTCCTACCCCTGCGGAGAAAAGTCATGGTGGTTAGTTAGTTAGTAGCTCATAATAAAATTACTTTTCAAGGTAAAAAAAGTTACGTTAGCCATAAAATTTGAGACAGATAAGCTGTTGAAATTTCACGTTGCCAAATCATCTCACCTGCTTAACTGAAGACAGATTTAAGCAATCATGGGCTCTCTATTCCGTTAAGTGATTGAAAAACCATTGATGTTCCGACCCATCAAACTTTAATATTCTTATTTTAGTTCACAGTAGAGAAAGCAGGCTTTTAAATAGTGTTTCGTTGATTTTATTCATAACATATTCAAATTTCAAACAGAAAAGTTTTTAAGGAGAAATTTTCTGCCTTGTAGTTTTTTGGATGAATCGGTTATTATATTGGATTCAAAAAAATTACAAAAATAATATATGAGGATTTTTCTGTTTCATTGTTAAAAATATAATTAATTGTAATATTCTGTGCTTCTTTCTTTTGGTTTATTACAGTTGAAAATAAAAGCATAGTGTAAAATATACTAAGAAAGAATCTATCTAAATTTTGTTAGAATACCTATACGATATTAACTTGCCCGTATTTCCATTCGTCTTCATTCAAAACCTCCGATATTCAAACGAAACTACTGATCTATTTGTTAAGCCAGTGGCGTAACGTGAATAAGACGTTTGCAGGGGTGGACCAAATATATTTTTAAAGTTGAGGTAGAAAATTTTAACTAGTAAAATAAATTAATGTGGCTTTCTAACAGAAATGTGAAATAATATATTTTATTTCTTAAATAATTTTGTCAATTTTTAAGGAATATGAAAGTGGAAAAAGATTTAGAAAATAAAAATATTAGGTTGTGATCGAGACTTGAACCTGAAACTTCTACACTATTCGGGCTTGGCGTGTCTTCCAATCCAACCAAGTTTTGTAGGAGTAAAAATTAATTTTACGTAAGTTTTTCAATTGACTTTATGTTGACTTGTTGCATGCCTAAAATTATATTTTAACCGTGTAAATTATTGTAAGTCAAAGCGTTTTTGTGACCGGTTAGTAGCCGAGTGAACAAATGCGTCAGGTATCAGCCCAGGCGTTGCTGGTTCAATCCTCTGCTAGCTAAGTCCTTCATCATTGTAGAAGCAGTATTTTTCACTTATAATGATGGACGTAGGAGGAATTCCAATATCACGTGAAAAATTTTGTGTTTCTTTAAAAAAAAGTAGTCAGATTCTTTCTTTTAGGAAGACAAAAACAATGTTCTGGACAAAAGAAAATAAACGATCGCGTTCTGTTGTAAAAATACTTTCTGGAGATAAATGAACCTGCCTTTATTTTCGCGTTTAGGTTGCGAGAAAATAATATTCTATGTTGTTGTCAACCCACACGAACAAAGCTGATATTAAATTATGGTACAAAGTATTTACACAGAAAGCTTATGAGCTTTAGATTTACCTTTGTTCTCAATATATCCAATTTTTCAAAAGGTTAAACGAATATCGTGGAAATAAAGCGAAGTTATAAACCAATAGAAGTGTTTTGTAGGCGTGCCTAAGGTGTTTGTAGGAAAATCAATTCAAAATTGATCAATTAGGGATTTTATTTTCAGTGGTGTATTGACGTTCAATAAAAGCTGATTTTCCACAAAAACGATGCCATAAAAATATCCAAATATGATTACTTAAATTAATTCTAATTTTGTAACTGTTAATTCATGGTGGAATTCCATTTTAATGATTTAATAAAACCAATTTATAACTTTAATCCACTTTTTAATTTTTTTGACTGGACCGGTTTCAGCCTATAACGGTAATCTTCAGACTAGTACAGGTTGTTCTTGAAGATGGCCGTTATAGGCTGAAACCGGTCCAGTCAAAAAATCAAAAAGGTGGAATAAAGTTATAAATTTGTTTTATTAAATCATTCAAATGATTGCTTATTATTATTATTTTGGTTGAGTCCATTCAAATCCCACCTAAAAAGATTAATCACCAATTAAAAAAATTAAAGTATAAAACTGATAATGCTGAGAAGCCTGTTTGAATCATGTTAGAGAAAGATGCCGCACCCCATGGAACGAATTGTCCTACGCTGCATTTCGCAGCGTTCAGATTGTCTTGATGATAGCCATCTTCCGATAAAATAAGATACTTGAATAAAATACTATATATTTAGTGTACGTCTCTATTGATCAGGAATAAAAAAAAACTTTAATCAACTATTTTTTAATCATTTTATAATATTATCATCTTCTTAGTGTTTATTAGAAAAACTACTTAGATAATTGTTTCGGGCAGCAGTCTGCTGGTTGAATACTGGTCTGATGATAGTTAACCTAAAATAAGAGAAACCACCACAATAAGAAGATATGAACAATAATATATTACATAAATAACATAGGCGACATATTTTACGAGGTGTTTAAAAATACCACCCTCTGAAATTTTCCCAACCCTGTCTACCCGTTGGATCACGTAATCCCCTCGTGATCACGTGCCTTCATAAGTAACTGCATATTATTTTCTGCAAATACCTCGGCGCTCGTTCCATAGCAGGTAGGGCGGCGTCCGGACTGGCCTACGTGGCTTGCATACGGGAGATGGGGAGAGGAAGGTCCCGATACCGCGGACCACCTGCAAATGAATGTATTACCAGCCCACCCCGAACTGAATAGGGGAGGATGAATCAACTTCCTCGGTAGTATGCTAATAAGAAGCGGATATTATATTTTTTGCTAAGGGGAGACTTGAATGCTAAGGGTGGATTTTTGTTTTCAGTGCAAATGCTTTATTATAATTTCGAATTGATTTAGTACTGAATACGAATTGTCGTTTTTGTTAACTTTGGCACTGACTTCTAATCAATTGACTCAGAAGACGCGAGATGTACAAAAAAAAATACCACACAAGAGTCCCAACTGCCCTGAGCCAGTGGAACTATGGAATCCTCAATTGAGCCATGTTGAGAGGTTGAAGACAGCCTAAATGGAAAGAGGTGGAAAGGGGTAGATTAAAAATTACCTGACTATTAAGATTGTATTTAAAAAATAAAAATATTATGGTGAATATCACACAAAAGTTATACTTATATATTAAATATTATAGTTATAGTTATATTAAATACTCACAACCGTCTAGAGGCAGTGAGACTATGACATCCCCAATCGGGGTATGTTGTAAGGCTGAAGGGGTGGAAAAAAGTTGGAGAAGAGGAACTTTGGGAAGTAACTGACTATTCAGATTCAATTCTAATTGGCGGTCCTTCACCAGGGCGATACTTTGAGTATTTACCACTCTGATAATATACTTCATAATTTTTTATATTAATTAAATGTGTTATGATACATATTAATTAAATAAAATGTATTTGCACACACTGTGTTTGAACCCGCGATATCTGGATTCGTAGTCGAGCGTCTTACCACCACGCTGACCGTCAGATTCAGATCTGATTACTAAAGAGGGCCAAAGGCATTTCAAACAATGTTTGATTTTTTAATATTGGTCTTTCACCATGGTGATACTGAGAGTATCTTCAATTCTGGAACTTGCAGCAAACTTGTTTATGAAATAACAATTCATCACCTACCGCAGAACAGGTTCTAATGACCTAGTGAGGTAGGTAATGTAAAAAAAATGTAAGAAACAAAAAGTTAAAAATAAAAAATAAATTAAATTATCAGAATAAGCAAACACTTTGTGGATTGACATGATAAATTAAATAAGAAACACACGTTGTTTAAATCCATTTTATTTTTGTATAAGTCAACTAGTTTCGACTCTGCTGAGTCTTCATCGGGACTTAAAAATATAGTATACAGTAATATATTATTAAGTATTATTATATGTATTTTTAAGTCCCGCTCAGCAGAGTCGAAACTAGTTGACTTATACAAAAATAAAGTGGACTTAAACAACGTGTGTTTTTTATTTAAAAAATAAATTGTTCAATTTTCAAAAATTGCACACGTTGGGTTTCAAATTCTCAATCTCTGTATCTAACGCCAAGGATGTTAGGACAAAGATCAAAACGTCAAAGATATATACAATAACAATGCCTTTCTTTCCTACGTAATACACCCTTAACAATACTATATTATATATAAAAACACATTCAACCTAAAATGGATAATATTTTCCAAATTATAAAATAAATTAAAATATGTTTTGTGGTAAAACGTTTTAAAAACGCAATTTAGTGATATTTTACCTCTAGGGCAGTAGCTAATTAGTTTTAGAGAAAAATGGCTTTGACCTGAAATAAAAAGTTGTGTACAAAAAATATTGTTGGAAAAAATTGATAAAGGTCGATTTCCGTGTTTTGAAATATAACCGATTTTTATGAAACTTTCTGTCAAAAAGCCAAGAAATCTCTAAATTCTCGAAAATGTCTATCAATTTTTCCTCTTAAATATACGACGAATGGAAAATGTATTTCTTAACTTTGGAATAATTTCCTCTCGGTATAACAAGTTTAGAAAATTCCTTTTTCGAATTATTGCACATCCAACGTTCCTTTTTCGAATTCGCTCAGGCTGCGTTCGAAATTCAAATGTGAACAGCATTCGATGTAAACGTTTCCCGAATGAAGATTTGGAGGTATTTGTAGGGGAATCATACATCGCCCGAAGAGGAAAATACTCTAACTTGAAATACAGGAAACCCTCTTTTATTTGATACATAGAAAAAAGGTTTCTCTCATTTAGGACCATTCCGTTATCTCCAGTAGTTAGTAAGATTGTCTATTTCATAAGTTCATTACTCTACATTGTCAATGCTATCACTTCTATATATTGTTTATGTGATTCAAACCAATTCCTACTACTTGTTAAATTATGCTAGATCAACCAGTCGAATAAACATATGGTCGCTGGAAAGGCAAAAAGGTTTAAGCGACACTTTGGTGAAAAAATGAGCAGTTTAAATATGTAGTTTTTTTTGCATCAAATGCTATGACTCTCATTTGGTTTTGAAAACTTTTGTTATCCTTCGGCCATCTAAAATATATTAACCAGAAGGCTTGACTCAAGCGATACAAGTTGGGGACTTTTTTATGCTTTTGTCGCTTTAGGTAACTCAGTGAGACCATTGCGTTACCGGATTTAACTTTTATTTTCAAAAATCCAACCAGGTACTGAGACTTATGAATTTTACTGTAAAAAAGTGCTCTGGTGTAAGCTTCCGAAAATGGCGCTTCAGCCCTTTTGCCTTTGATGATATTATGACTAGGTACAAATAAAAATCGTTCTCAATTACTCACCAAAATACGAAAATGTCAATTTGCTAGTAGAGACGGGTTGAGCTGAGACAAAATTAGATTGCTTTAGTTAGTAGCAAAGAGATCTCTTGATTGTCTAACTTTTATGTTGTATTATTATTCCAAAATTTTATATTATTTAAATGTGAACACATATTAATTAAATAAAATAAATCAAATGGGTTACTGATTTTGGAAACCGTGACCTCTAGATACTTAGGTTAGGATCTTAACCGCTCGGCCACGAAGGTCGTCAAAACGGTTAGGAATGTAGTGATGCTGAAGGAAGTGGTGGAATGAATATCTTTATTTAAATCTGGCAATAAAACAGCTAAAACCATTTTAATTTTCTGAAGTAAGTGGACCAGTTAAACTTTTCGGCAAGAAGCTTGTAGCCTTCTCCTACAACGCCTTAATATTTTTAAGGGTGAAAGTTATTGGCTTTTGACCAAGCGTTGATTTTATTAAGTGATTGTAAAGCGCCAGCCGTCTTGTCTTGAGATTAATTACTTTTACGAAATTCCGGTTTTGACGAAAATCAAAGAATTTTATAACTTTTTGTATGACATCGTATCTGCTTTGCAAGGTTTTACATTACGTACAATATTTTCACACGAGCTTCCTGCAATGGAGCCTTCAGTATTTGCAGGTCGACTAAGACGTAGATCTAGAGGGAGGGCCATTCGTTCACGTCACACGGCTTATGTATATTATGTTGATCTCTACTTTGCCGACGCTCTGAGCAATTCATTCGTGTCAATACATCTTTACTAGGCACCAACACACATAGTTAGTTACTATTATTTTCATAGCGCAATTTTAAAGTTCTAGACTTTTTAAACAACAAAAACTGTATTTAAGGAAACCTCAGAACTTTTTTTAATACGACAAGCTTTACGATAAAAATCTGTGTACGTACGCATTCTAATTTTTGCAAGTCGCAAGTTCAATAGAATCTGAAATATTTACTTACCCATTAGGTATACTTAAACCACGCTTAAAAAACTGGCAACAATTGGGCTTATTTAAAAAAAAATCGAGTTTCTTGTAAAAACATTTGCAATTGATGTCACTGATAGCAGGAAAAATATAAAAAAACAATCTCTCGACTGTTTTCTACCTATAAAGATATATTCGTAATTGATGACTAGATCTGAAAAGGTAGGAATTTCCTAACATTCGTCTTTTTCATCTCCTTTCTCACTCCCCGTCATTTAAGTTTACAACACACCCTAAAATCAGGAATGCCCTAAACCTGCTGGCTCCAGGTAGTTGGAGCTCTTGTGCAGTAGTAAAATGAAAAAAAAAAATAAACTTTTTTGTTTTTTTAATTTTTCTAAAAATATTTTAATATTTTTTATTTCATTTCAATCTTGATAGGCAGTTTAATGAAATCTGACCAAATTCTTTCATTCTTCAAAATGCTTAGAACTACCCTATTCAAAGCATACTGCTAAGAAATGGTTTTCTTACAAGAATGCCTTCATTGTAAACTTCACACATAAAACAGACAAACGCAATGCCAACATATAACCATGAAAATAAAGCTTTTATTCAATAGATTTTTATTCCTCACTACCACCCTTGACAAATTGTAGGGGATGAGGGTTGATGCATCTATACATTCACCCCTTGACACTAGACTGACCAAGTCTATAACTCCTACCACCTTAAGTCTTCCACTAGCAAAACTAATTAAAACCGGGCCATTTATATTTTTAATCGTAATTGGAATTTTATCTGGGTTGTACGTAAATGGGAAGAATTCGAAGCAGTTCGAATAATTTGTTGAACAGCTGTGAAGGCATTATTGTAAGGTTGCGTGTTGGGGAATAAAAAATCCATCATTAACCATTGTTTCTTAGTTGGAATTGATTTATGATGTAAAGCCTATTTTGTTTCAGGCTACAACGATGCAAATGATTGGATTTTGTAAATACAATTATCAAGGAAAAAAAATACTATCAGACACTTCCTACATATTTGTAAGACGTTCAAAATTGATATCTGAATTTAGTTATTTTGACAAGAAAATTACTTATTAGTTGTAAGAGGTGTGAAATAATTCATAATTGAAAGGTGGTAAAGCCATTTTCCAAAGTTATATAATATTATATTTTATATATTGTCTGTATCTCTCTTTCTTTGTTATTATTATTTTAAGTGTTATTCTATTGTTTTCTCACTGTTCTATTATTTTATTTTATATTGTGTTCTCCCTCTATATGTGTATATAACCGCATACTTTGTATTTTCTTAAACTTTTTTTTTGCAGTATTATTTATTTTTTTAATTTTCGTTTACTTTGATTTTGTAATTTTTGATGCTTAGGCTAAACAAAACGAGTCGGTTATAAAAATTAAAATAAAATCTGTGGTCTTTAACAAAGTTATTATTTAATTTTTACTAAATATTGTTTTAGTTAAAGAGCCCTTAATTCCAATTTTCATTTTCATTGCCTATAGTCCGGGCGTTTATTGGTATTAAATCGGTTGTTACATATACATGTACTTTACCCCTCTCACTAGACGCCTGTTCTGATACGGCTAGCAAAAGTGCTATGCAGGTTTATTTCTTCTCTAGACCGTCTTTCGCAACATGGCAATCTTTATTTTTTCTCGTTTCTTTCCCTCTCACACATTTTTTCAACAATATTTTACTAATTATGCAATAGTGTCACTGGCTTTCAGCAATGAACTTCTCGTGTGTTATTATTTAAACACTATCAAGTTATTTGGTATGTTTTGTAAGTAACAAGTTAGGAAGATGAAGTCGGAGATATCCCAGAAAGACAGTAGTTAAATAAAATACTTCTAATGACTCAATAGGCAAAATGTGTATCTGCCTACCCATGCATAAAGCGGCGTGATGGTTACAGTAAGTTAGTTAACTAATTTCTAAGATCGTTGTTATAAATAGGTATTTTTTATACGAATCTTTGTTAAGCCCTTGATGTGATTTTTAATCAGCAAGGTGATATGTAAACCATCACATTATTATTGTTACTATGGCGAGGAAGAGGAGATTATTCAAATGATGAATTTGAACAAATATTAAAATAGATTTCATTAGAAAAGCGTAGGAAAGACTTTGATTTGATTTGCATTTTCAAAATTATTAACTGTACTATTGACTCATCTTCTTTGTTGCAACTCATCCAGTTCAACATTCCTTACCATAGACTCAAAAACAATGAATTGTTGTTTCTCAATCACCACTCTACTAATTATGGGTATCATTCTCCACTGTCCAGAATGTCGAGACTTTTTGACTCAAGCCATGGTATTGAAATTTTTGGTACCAGTCAAAATGATTTTTGTCATTCTTTACGACTCTACTAAAACCTTGTTCAGGCTTTGACTTGAATGTTCTTTCAAATGTATATTTTTGTCATTGCTCCATTAAAATATTATGTATGTGCTGTTCTTTATCTGTTGCTCTTTTTTCCCATTTCGTGTCAAGTATTTTTTGTAATTGCAATTTGTTCGTTAATATTAAAAAAAAAATTTCAACCCGATGAATAAGAAAACGATTCATTTGTGTTTTGTCTTTTTTATTGAAAATTACTTTAATTAAAAATTATTTTTTATTTCATGTGCTTGATGATGTGTAAAATTTACTAGCTTCCACGGTGGATATTAAGCTTAATGCCAAAATGCGGAACGTCAACTAGACTTTAAAATTAACTCCCCTTCGTTGGTTCCCTGTACTTGTTAATACTACCCCGTCCCACATCAGGCAAGAGATTGCAACACTCAGGGGATGCAAGAAGGCGCTGCAAAATCGATCGATACCTTCAAACGATGATGCCATGCCCCATCCTGCATGCCGCTTGTAGTATTAAAAACACTTCTGGATGAAAGGAGAGCCACTCTCACGGTTAACTCTTACCCTAGAAGACAGGTAGAAACTTAGACCCCAATGAGAGACTGTGTGTTCACTGACTCGTAAATTCTGGATTCTATCAATAAGATAAAGTGCTTCTATAACCGTTGTGTCTAGATGATGCACTGATGGAGCTTTAAACAGTCGGCTGTGTGTAAATTGATGTGGTCAACAAATTCCCGCTCCATTCATCCCCCTGTGGAATTTTTAAGATTCACAAAACAACGTCTGAGACCTTAGTCTGGTTCATAGACCTAGATGTTCCCATTTAACCCCCACCAAATAAATGAATGAAAAAAAACTAATAACTTTGTATAAGACCACAAATATTATTTTATTTTTTTATGACCGACCGGTTTCCCTAAGCACAAGCATCATCAGGGTACAACATTAAACTAAACTAAAAATACAACGTTTATAAAATAAACCTAAATTTGTCAAGTGGTCCAGTATTAAGTATATTTCCTGTAAGCTCATAAAATTTATCAATATTCTTTTATCACCTTCTCAGTTGACGTTTTGCCTCTTTTAATTTATATGGTCTGTCTGTTTTTCTCTATTCCTTTGTTATAATTTAAATGTTATTCTATTTTGTTCTCATTGTTTTGTTATTTTATTTTGTAATTTAATCTCCCTCTGTAAGTATACGAGTATATAACCTCACACTTTGAATTTTTTGTTTAATTCAATTTTGTACCCTGATGACGCTTAGACTAAGCAGAACCGATCGGTCATAAAAAATATAAATAAAATCGGTCTAATATAAAGTTATTATTTCATTTTAATTAAATATGTAGAACCACAAGTGATTGCTTTCAGTGTCATAATACATTGAATTAATATAAAAAAATGTATGGTATATTTGCAACACGTGCCAGAGTAGTAGATTTAATCATTTAACATATCGCCCTGGTGAAAGACCACCATTCAGAATCGAAACGTTGCTTCAAATTGCTTTTAGCCGTGTTTGGTGGTCAGATTTGAATGGCCAGGTACTTCCCAACTTTCATCTTGCCTATTTTATTCCCCTCCCTACTACCTTCAGCCTCATAAGATAGATACATGGGGATGCCATAGTCTCACTGGCTCTAGACGGTTGGTAGCAGTTGAGACTTGTGTGCGGTATTAACCATAAAAAAAAATATTTTAAAAAACTGTAATGTATGATTTATGCGAAGTTTAGAGCCATTCACAAGACGTAGTAATTTTTTTTTTTAACATTGTATTCTCAAGTTTGTTGCTAGAAACAGTTTACGTCCAACTAAAACTCCCTTGCTAACTCTTCACAATTAATTCCTAATACGATTTTGATTCACAGCCGGAACTTGTATTTTTATGTCAAAGTAATTACGTTCCCATCAATGATTGCAGTACCCAGCGTTCCATACATCACAGGCTTAGAAGTTAAGCTCAAAGCGGAATGCAATGGAAACAGAGAAGTTTGCAACAGACTTGAGAAACCCGGTACACGGCTGGAAATCACGTACGGTACGCAAACACTTCTGGCGCTGGGTATAGCAACTATATTGCTTGAATTTGAGGTATTAATAATTGATGAATGCATTTTACTGCAAATAAACCACATGCACAACAATAAACGAGAATTTAGAATGGTGACATAATTTATTTTTTTATTCTTGACTGAAACTTTGACGAAAATTAAAGAAAATAAGAAATAAATAATAAATTTTTTCGTAGAAAGCAATCACTTTGCGGTTTGACATATTTAATGAAAATGAAATAATAAAACATTCTATAAGACCACAGATTTCATTGTATTTTTTATAACCGATCGGTTTCGCTTAGCCTAAGCATCACCAGGGTACAAAATTAAACTTGGAAGTTATGTCTGCTCTTGGAGTAACAATGTATGGAGAGAGAGCTAATTATTTTTTTTCAACCTATACAAACTTGCGATAAATCACTCTCCGGGTTTTTACGTCGTACACCATGAGAGAGAAAGAGACAACAAATATAATACCCCCGATTCTATGTACTGTCACAATGATCTTGGGCTCCTGGGTCACCGCGGGACTCCGCCCACATTTTTCATTATGCCACTAAACTTGGTTTTTAGGTTAAATGCTATATTTTTTGTTGATAAAAAATACTGCGCGAAAAGTGGTTGTATGAATAAACAAAAACATTTTGTCGATATGTGCTATGAATGGATGTATAAATACCCTAACCTTAGTCTTATCGACACCCAGGTCTGTCGTGTCCGGTAAAAATCATCAAAAACTGACCACACTGCCTTGGATGGGTACCACTCTGTATACTATAAGTGTCTGCTATTTTATTTATTTTGTTAATCTAAATTGTAAACCGTTGTAACATAAGTAATTAATGCATGTAACCAGTGTATTATTATTGAAACCATCTTAAGAAATGTATAAACCCCATGGGGGTAAACGAAATAAAGAAAAAAAAAGACACACGTCCAAATAGAACCAAGAAAAACTTTTCAGACTCTCATTCCTTAAATTCATTAAAAGATTATCACCATTATCTGTTCTTCACTACGAAAATTAAAAATACCTCCGATTTACTTAATTTTAAATTTGCCCTCATGCCCCAAAAATGAAAAACAATAATAAAGAAATAAAAAAGAAAAAAAGAAACAAAAATAAAAAATAAATAAAAATTTAAGTTATTCGAAATTGGTGATTGTGTCCTGCCAGAAGTGACCTGCCAGGTAAGTATGATGCTGTATATTTATATAAACTAAGAATTAATATTAAGTAGAAATTAAGATTTGTACAGCGCCCTTGAGGTGATTTTTCACAAAAACGGCGCTATACAAATTATCCAAATATTATTATTAAATATTATTATTATTAAAACAAAAATACATAGTGTGCGGTTATATAGACTGTAAGGTCCTTCAAAATCCAACCAGATACTGAAGACTTATTTATTTTATTGTTAAACAAAAAAAAACTTTTAAGCGATCAGGTGTAAACTTCCCAAAATGGTGCTTCAGCCCTTTGGCCTTTCCGGCGACGATATGAAATGTAATTTGCCTCAAAAAAGTGGTCAAAGTTGCAACCGGGATTTAAAATCGGAACCTCTAATTTATCAGAGAGTAACGCCTTTGCCAATTGAGCAAACCAAAACCTTTTTATTTTATAGTATAATTTTCATTACTCCCAGATATATATTTTTTCTGAATTTCAGAAGACCGATAAAGCATAAAGCTTTAATAAGTTAATCCCATTATATATTTTTAATGACAACACACTTCAATGATTAAAACCACTCTACTAAATGAAGGTTAAACCAGTTCACAACCACTCTAAAAAAACTTAGGGTTGAATTTTAAAGCAATGTAGCTACAAGGGGGTGGAGAATCTCATTTAAGAATTTAAGAACATATTCAAATAACTAACTAACCATCACGCCGTTTCCCCGAAAGGGTAGGCAGAGACAACGGACCGCCATACAACTCTGTCTTGGCACACACTCCTTGCTTCACTCACATTCATACTGGTATATCGTCTCATACCATACTCTTCTGTTATTCTGATTTTTCACGTGACCCGATTCAAGTATTTGATTCGCTTGATTGTGCTATGTCTTCGGGCGTCCCGGACTTCTTCTTACATTCGCTTTCACATCATATATTCTTTTCACACTCCTTTCTTCGTTTATTTACTCTACATGTCCAAACCATCTAAGTGTCCCTTTCTTGTTCCTATTCATTACGCTTACATCAGCCTTGCATTCTTTCCGAATATCCATATTTTTAAAACGGTCATACATGGTTTTACCGCACATACGTCGCAAGAATCTTATTTCCACAGCATTTTATCTACTTTCATCCTTCCTCTATCAGTTACACGCTTCATTTCCATACATCAGGGTTGGTATAAGCACTCCATTGTGGACTGCTAGCTTTGCTTCTTTGGACAATTTCTTATTAGCCCCAACAGGGTTCAGTCCTCCATTGATGGAGTTTTCTGCATTCACCCTTCTTTAAATATCCTTATCGGCCTTTAAATCTCTTGTAAACATTTTTCCTAAATATACCAACTGATTCACTTGCTCCAAGTATTCATCATTCACAACTAAATTGCACGCTGTTCTCGTACTCTCTCTTTCAAACACCATCACTTTGGACTTACTTACATTCATCATCAACTCATTCTGCATACATACTTGGTTCATTTAGAAACTATCAATCAATCAACATCGCATCATCAGCATACCTTGACGGCCTCCATGGTCGAGTGGTAAGACGCTCGACTACGAATCCAAAGGTCGCGGGTTCAAAGCCGGCATGCGCCAATAACTTTTATTTGATTAATATTTGCCATAACACATTTAATTCATATAAAATAATAAAAAGGATGTTTGCGGCACGTTCCAGAGTGGTAGATATTCTTAGTATCGCCCTGGTGAAAGACCACCATTCAGAATCAAAACGTTGCTTGAAATGGCTTTAGCCGTGTTTGGTGACCAGATCTGAATAGCCAGGTACTTTCCGACCTTTCTCTTCCCAATTTCCTTCCCCTCCCCATTGCCTTCAGCCTCACAACATACCCTATTTGGGGATGCTACAGTCTCACTGGCTCTAGACGGTTGGGAGCAGTTGATACTCTTGTGCGGTATTCGCGTAAAAAAAAAATACCTTTCAATTTTTTGTGTACAATTTTCCATGTACAAATTGAACAACCACGGTGACACACACCTTTTGTGATGTTAAGCCACTTCGCAAAATCACCTTATTTATAAATTAACGGACTAAAGTCCAATTACAAAAATACATATAAAACACGAAATAGAAAAAAAAGTAACAGAGGAGGAATAGCATATAAATTAAAATAAATGAAGCGATGACAAAAATAAGGCAAAATAAACACAAGAGAGAACATTCAAGCCACGGTCTAGTCAAAGTTTTGGTAGAGTCGTAAAGCATGACAAAAATCATTTAGACTGCTACCAAAAATTTCAAGACCGTCACGTAAAATCAACTCATTCATGTAGCATTAAAAAAGGAACTAGTGACTAAAACAAATGCCTGATCGTCGATACGAAACAAAACAAGCCTCCCGCCCCAACGTGGAATCAATATTTTATTTGGATAGGTACAATAGCTATCTGTTTGCCATCGCCAATACGAGAAACACTCTGACGGCACGGAAAAAAGCATTGGCGCCGGTTAACATGATACGCGGGCATAAATTCACGCCAAAATCGCTGGGCCCGCGCGTGTTTGCTTTGTTCTCCGATTCGAGAATGCGAGCGGCTCCATTTGATCACACCTACAATTTGTAATGGGGTGTTTAGCAGCGATCCTCATTTTATTATTTGTCGGCAGAAAAAACAATGAACACGAAAAGAGATGCTAACCCGCTGCATCATAAGTTTACTTTATAATAATTTTAAAATGCGATATTGTACCAGAGTTCCAATTAATGGCTGGTTTAAATATGAGCTAATTATTTTGACCCAACCTATACTAACTTGCGATAAGTCACTTTCTCCGGGTTTTTACGTCGTACACCATGAGAGAGAAAGAGACAACAAAAATAACACACCGCTTTTATGTACTAATAAATTGAAAAATATCTTAACTAACCTTGAAGTAGCAATATATGGAGGGAGAGCTAATTATTTTTATCCAACCTACAAAACTTGCGATAAATCACTTTGACCGGGTTTTTACGTCGTACACCATGATAGAGAAAGAGACAACAAATTTTATAGACCGCTTCTATGTACTGTCACAATGATCTTATGCCACTAGGTCACCGGTTTTTTAGGTTATTTGCTATATTTTTGTTGATAACAATACTGTGAAAAGTGGTTATACGAATAAACAAAAACATAATGTTGATATGTGCTATGAATGGATGTATAAATACCCTAACTTTAGTCTTAGCCACGCCCAGGTTCGCAAGTCCGGTAAAAATCACCAAAAAACTGACTACACTGCCTTGGATACATACCACTCTATATACTCTAGTATGAGATCATAATTTGGCTAACTAACTAAATAACCATTACGCCGGTTCCCGCAGGGGTAGGCAGAGAGGACGGATCGGCATACAACCCTGTCTTGGCACACACTTCTTGCTTCATTCACATTTAAACACCGTCTCATACTTTTTTTATTTATTTATTTTTTATAGTGAATACCACACAAGAGTCCCAACTGCTCCCAACCGTCTAAAGCCAGTAAGACTATGGCATCCCTAATTGGGGTATGTTGTAAGGCTGAAGGTAGTGGTGAGGGGAAGGAGATGGGGGAAACGGAGGGTTGGGAAGTACCTGGCTATTCAAATGTGGTCACCAAACACGGCTAAAGCCATTTCTAGCAACGTTTCGATTATGAATGGTGGTCTTTCACCAGGGCGATACTAAGGGTATTTACCACTCTGTAGATAATATTAGACCTACTGTCTCATAAGTTTACTTTATTACAATTTCAGACATAACGTTTGTACGAAGAATGAAATTGGTCGGCTTTTTAAATACAATATTGTACAAAAGTTAAGGGTCAGCACTCAAGAATGACGCTATACGTTACTTTCTACCATTCTCATACAAGCAATATCACAAATGATTTAGATGTGAATTTTCTATGGATAGTAAGAATCAAAAAATACTACACATGATTCATCTTTTAATTCTATACGGGAAGTTAGAAAAATGTCTGAGGTTTCCAGTAAATACAATTTTGTGAAATCAATTATACGAAAAACAAACTAAAATGTACGTAAAAGGTGCAGTTTGAAACCCAGTAAAGGCATTCTTGAACGTCTTACCTAAAATCCTAGCATCCATTTCATAAAGAATTTAAAAGGTTTCGGTTGAAAATTTTGATTCACTGGAAACCTTAGGCATTTTTCTAACTACCCGTATAGAATTAAAAGTTTAATCATGTATAGTATTGCTTATACTAGAAAACCAAAAAGTGTGTATTTTTAGGTTCTGACCTTTAAAATACCCAGTTTAACAATGAGATCATAATTTGGCGATAGTTGTAAAGCTAACGGAGTTAGGGGAAAGAGGACAGTTGAAGAGGGCTTAGCTATTCAGATCTAATCACTAAACACAGCTCAAGCCTCAGTGCAGCCATGATCGAGTGATTAAGATCATCTTCTACGAATCCAGAGGTTGAGGGTTTAAATTCCAGCGTGTGGAAATACATTTCTGTTATTTTTTTAATTGATTCATTCAAAAATTATATACAGTATATTTGTGGCACGTTCCTTTCAGGCCACCTTGCTTTCATATTTTTGTTGAAGGTTAATTATTGATATTATTTTTATAATTAATATCAAAATAAAAACATAATTAATATTAAAATAAAGTTAATTCTTGTTTAATATTATTTCTCGACTTTGTAAGAAGTCAAAAGATCTTCCTTAAATAAAAATGGATGGTTTATCTGAGCACATTTTGTATACTTAGATGGTATGCAATATGTGCTCGGGTAGAGCTTTAATAATAAATAGTTACAATAAATGGATAAATTTTAAAGCGCCGTTTTCGTGGGAAAACCACCTCAAAGGCGCTTTGTATACCATTACAAAGATGATGGCCTATATCGGAAGAAATTTAAAGATTAATGTTAATAATTTTTCAATGAAATCGATTAAAATACCGGTTTGTAATAAGGTCTCGGTAGCGCAATTGGCAGAGGCATTACTCCCGGGTTGAGTAGGGGTTCCGAGTTCAAGTCTCGGTTGCGACCGTTATTTTTTTTAGTTTCTGTTTTTTTCTGTTTATTATGTCATATTTACGTTGAAGATTATTGATATTATTTCGATAATTAATTTTCTTTTTAACGTTTTTTTTTTGCCAAATTGAGAAACGCTGTATTGCGGTTTTATCAGCCCAATCTTTTAATTAATCAACAGCCAACATGCAACTTTTAATTCGCATTCTTCCCCCCAGAAGGCGTTCAATTAAACTGAAAAAACCCGCGTTCGGTGGATTTATTTATGGGCCAGCCATCCATTTTGGAGGGAAAACTATCACGCGAGACGGAGGGGCGGGAAAATCAAATTAAGAATGTTACGTTCTTTATTTGAATCAGGAATCAAAACTGTGTTTATGGAATAACTAACAGATATCTGTGAAAAATCACAAGATGTAAATTATAATTTTCAGAAAAAAAGTTTATTTTATCTATTTATAAAAATGAAGATATTTATTTATTTATTTATAAATTAACAAATCACAAAAAATACATATAAAACACGAAATGGAAAAAAGAGCAACAGAGAAGGAATAGCACATACATTAAAAAAAATGAAGCGATGACAAAAATAAGGCAAAATAAACAAAAGAGAGAACATTCAAGCCATGGTCTAGTCAAAGTTTAGGTCATTCTTTACGACTGTAAAGAATGACCAAAATCATTTAGACTGCCACCAAAAATTTCAAGACCACGGCTTGAGTTAACAAGTCTTCACATTCTGTATATTGGAGAATTATACCCATAATTAGTATTGTGATGATTGAGGAACAGCGATTCATTGTTTCTGAGTCTACGGCAAGGAATGTTGAACTGGATAAGTTGCAACAGAGAAGGTGAGTCAATAAAATAATTGATGATTTTGTAAATGAAAATTAAATCAAAGTCTTTCCTTCGCTATTCTATCTTAGAGTATATATGGTAGAGTGGTATCTATCCAAGGCAGTGTAGTAAGTTTTTGATGATTCTTACCGGACTCAGCGGACCTGGGTGTGGTTAAGACTAAGGCTAGGGTATTTATACATCCATTTATATCACATTTTGACACAATGTTTTTGTTTATTCGTATAACCACTTTTTCACAGTATTGTTATCAACAAAAATAAAGCGTATAATCTAAAAAACCGTTTAGTTGTGTAAAGTTTAGTGGCATAATAAAAACGCGGTTACCTAGAAAATTAAGATTATTGTGACAGTACATGGAAGCAGTGTATTATATTTGTTGTCTCTTTCTCTCTCATGGTGTACGACGTAAAAACCCAGAGAAAATGATTTATCGCAAGTTTGTATAGGTTGGGTAAAAAGAGTTAGCTTTCTCTCCATACATTGTTACTCCAAGGTTAATGTGGTAAAAATAAATTCTTGATATAAAAGAAGTATAAAAAAACTCATTCCGGAAATAAAATGAAATCATATTGGTAAGTACAAAAGAAAAAGGAACAAGCGAAACAATACATCGAAAAGAGACTCATAGGAGTAGAGATTAATTAGATAAACATCATTAATATAATAAGAAAGGTATTTACACATACAGAAGTTTTACAGATAGGATATTAGGGTTAATGATCTTATTTGTTTTTTTTGTCTGTGGTTCGTTCAACCATTGCAAAAAAAAAAATTAAAGCAGAGAAAAATCTTTAATTTGCGCCTCTAAACGCTACTGTGCTTACTTAAATAGCGTTTACAGGTATTTTACTAATTCCAAAGGGATCTTAAAACCACTAAACTGCATTCCTGGAAGATTAATTATCAGAGTGGTAAATACTTAGTCTTATTTATTTTTATTTTGTAAAAACAGTTTCAGACCAATACATTGCAAAAATGATAAAAAAAAACACAAAACACGGTAATTATTATTTTACAAAAAAGTCAAAAATAGCGAAAAAGTAGTTTAAAAATATAAAACAGGTTTCAAGTAAGTACATAATAAGGTTAAAGCTGAATAGTTAGTTCGTACTTAAACTCATTGTAGGTCATGTGAAAAATATCCACACTTCCTGCGGGGCAGTTAATTAACCTAACAAGTCTTCCCAGGGGCCTCACCATTAGTAAGTCAGTTCTGAACCTGGGAAGAAACAGAAGCCTGTGTTGGCGGCCTCGCGTGAAATTATCAGGGACAATGAATTCAATTTTCGCCAAGATGTTAAGTATTAATAATACACTGTTCATGAGTTTATGAGTTAAAAGTAGTAATGCCATATCTCTTAAATATTGCACTGGTCATTAAGGATCGAAACGTTGCTTGAAATGTTTTTAGTTTTTAGTGACTACATCTGAATAGCCAGGTACTTTTAAAGCTCCCGTTCCTTCCCACGCCCTTCAGTCGCATAGCGTTGAGTATACCAATTCCCAACTGGCTCGGGACAGTTAGAACTTTTGTGGGGTATTCACATTAAGAAAAAAATCGGCTTATATTGCAATGAATATGTAAACTTTACATGTTTATAAAAAAAAAAAATACGGCGCTATAAAAATAATCCAATTATTACTTTGCAATATAAATGACAGCACGGGCACTAATCATACTCCATAATCAGCATACCATCGACGGAAAGGCAAAAGGGCTAAAGCGCCACTTTGGGAAGCTTACATCAGAGCACTTTAAAGTTTTTTTTGTTTTACAATAAAATCTGTAAGTCTTCAGTGACTGGTTGGATTTTGAAAAAAAAGTTGAGACAGGTAACTCGATGCTCTTATCAAATTACCTGAAGCGACGTTACACTAAAAAATTCCAAACTCATGTCGCTTGAGTCAAGTCTTCTCCCAAATGGTAAATATATTTTAGATGGCTGAAGGGCTACAATTTTTTTCAGAATCAAAGCATTCGATGTAGAAAGAAGAACTAATCAAAACTGCATATTTAACTAATTTTTGGCCAAAGTGTCGTTTAAGCCCTTGTGCCTTTCCGGCAACGATATTATCTCCAGAGTGGCGTAAATTCAGAATTTAAAACAGTCGACCTTTAATACTTAATAGTACTGTATCAAAATATATAGTAATTATTTTTTATGTTAGTTTTAATATTGTCCTGATGACGAAAGGTTACTTCTGAAACCGATCGACAATTTTACAAAAATTAATTGCATTATAACAAAGCTAGGTGTTATATTTTATGATTATAGCAAGCTACAAAATAAATGCTTTATGAATATTTTTGATAATTTCTATTAATTGAGGGGCTTAGAAGCAAAGGCAGCAATCTTCTTTTTTTTAAATTATTTCTTGGGAAGTTGATTTAACGTTTAATGCACCTTTTTTTGTGAATATGTTGAGAAATTTAGAGAAAATTGTTTCAAATTGTTCCTAGTTTAATGTGCACTAACATTTTTGTACACTTCATTCTCTATTTCTTTATAATAATCATTCAAAAGTTGACAATGCTACAAAACCGTTTTTGGAGATTGCTGCCTTTGCTTCTAAGCCCCTCAATTGTTTATGAGTAAGCTACTACATAAGTAATTCATCAGTTAGGTAATAAATCTTAGGAAAAAATAACCGATTGTGACGAGTTATTTATTGTTCAATTAAAAACAGTTTTTTTTTAGAAATTAGGGTATTTAAATACAAGGGGATAAAGAAAACCTCTGCAATATGGTTACCACTTCAAGGGCATAATTTATACAATCCGGGGAGTCAACATTCAATTTCAAGAAGGTGTAAAGGAACGCAACAGTTTTCAATTTTCATGCGAATTTGTATTACAGTTCTCGTGCAAGACAGATTTTCTGATTCTCGTTATTTAAAAAAAATATATTACAAACACCCTTAGAGTATATAGAGTGGTATCTATCCAAGGCAGTGTAGTCAGTTTTTGATGATTTTTACCGGACTCGGCGGACCTGGGCGTGGCTAAGACCAAGGCTAGGATATTTATACATCCATTCATAGCACATATCGACATAATGTTTTTGTTTATTCGTACAACCACTTTTTCACAGTATTGTTGTCAACAAAAATATTGAATATAACCTAGAAAACCATTTAGTTGCGTCAAGTTTAGTGCCATAATAAAAAATGTGGGCGGGGTCCCGCGGTGACCCAGGAGCCCAAGATCATTGTGACAGTACATAGAAGAGGTGAATTTTATTTGTTGTCTCCTTCTCTCTCATGGTGTACGACGTAAAAACCAGGAGAAAGTGATTTATCGCAAGTTTGTATAGGTTGGGTAAAAAATAATTAGCTCTCTCTCCATACATTGTTACTCCAAGGAAACACCCTCCCATAGCATTTTCTCTATTAATTTGTTATTGGTTAAGATTGAAAAACATAAAAAAATTGATCTGGAATATGGAATGTAAAAAAACGAAAATAGTTAAAAACAGTGTTAATTTTTTTTATTCCATTATGAGATAGATAGTTAAATTATACAAAAATATACGTTTAAATAAATATTAAGAACCAGGCTTTATAAACGATTTTAAAATTATGCTTTTTTATAAATTAATGTTGCTACATAATTTTGTATGTTTTACCTTACCTACCTCCCTAGGTAAGGTAGAACATACAAAAAAATATAAAATTCAGTGAAATATTTTGTAAGAATGCTATTGACAATTGTTATAAGGTTGTATTACATTAGAAAATTACAGAATGATGGAAATGCATTTGTATTCTAAAAAGAAGATTAAAAAGAAGAATAAGTTACAGTTTGATTTAAAAACCCAACTAAACAAAAATAATAATGAACAACGTTCCGATTTATTATACATATTAAAAGAAAATACTCATTTAAATAAAAGTTAAAAAAGAGCTACAGAGCTAATTTGTGATATATTTTGGTTTAAGGGTTAGAATGGTTAAAATTCAAATCATCTCCACGCACAGCCTCAAACGCTCATACTTCAGAAAACACCGATTTCTCTAAAATAATATCTTGAAAATTCATGAAATCTTTAAATAAATTTCTTATATTTCCACAAAAACCGTCTTCAGCTCGCCCCGGCAAAAGGACACCTGTACTTTGAACATCTGCGGAGGAAACTTTTTCGCATAAAAATCCGAATGACTTAAAGTTCTCTCTGGCTCTTTGTCACATTTTTATTATTTTCTACAAAGTTTTAACTCGACTACTGCAAAGAAGAAGGTTTCACTAGATTGGTCTGCGTACAAATTAAATCACCTCTTAGTGATTTTTCTTTTTCGAGCATACTTCATATGTCCGATAGAGATATCATGTCATATATATGGTTGTACCTCTTTTTCACATAAAATAAATGCTGGCGTCCCTCAAGGATCGGATCTGACTCCAACTTTATTTTTGTTGCACGTCAATGATCTCTTGTTGTGTTCACCAATACATTGTCACGGGATGACAGTACAGATCATGATATCCTTATGTTTGACATGTCCTGACTAGGCACATAAACTCCAGTGGCTTAGATGACTTTGAATCAGAGAATTAAAGGTTACCTCGAGAGAGTTTTCTTTTGGGGTAAAATTAACCTCATTGAAGTAAATGTTTCAAAGACCCAATCATATCTAATTAAGAATAAAAGAGATCGGAATGATCTGATGAATGGTTTCTTAAAACGGAAGCAATCTTCCAATAAGATTTCCATTGGCATGCTTGGTGTGACTTTAGGTGACTCTAGCAAGGGGGCTTCATCGAAGCTAGAGTTAGCCTCTCAGAAGCTGGAGGTATTGTACAGGGCCCGCAAATACTTTAATTGTATACAAAGGTGACCCTGTATAAAACGCAAAGTGCACCCCACTGTTGAGTTTGGCAGCCACCTCTGGTTTGAAGCCTTAAAATATCTGAAAAATACCTTTGATATTTGCACAGAAAAAGGCGGTCCGATTAATATGTTCCCCCATCTTAAAAAATAATTTGCAATTTTTGATGTTCAGACGTCATGCAGGAATGCTGTTACGGGTAGGTTGTGAAGCTGAAGGTAGTGGGGAGGAAAAAGAAGATGAGGAAGGGGAAGGTTGGGAAGTACCTGGCTATTCAGATCTGATCACCAAACACGGCTTAAGCCATTTCAAGCAACGTTTCAATTCTGAATGGTGGTCTTTCACCAAGGCGATACTTAGAGTATCTACCACTCTGGAACGTGCCGCTAGTATACTATATTTTATTTTCAATTAAATCTGTTTTGACATACATTAATTAAATAAATTTTATTTGCGTACGTCGGGTTCGAACCCGCGACCTCTGGATTCATAGTCGAGCGTCTTTCCATTTGACTATGCAGGCCATCAAATAGGTAAGCATTGTTTCAATACTGAGATTGCAAATGTAGTTTCCTCCGTTGACCTCTTTCGTTAAGTATTTATTTTACTTCGTCTTTTAGATGACCCATCTGCTGTATTTTATTTCACTGCTGCTGACTTAATTCTTTTGAAACACCTTATTCAATTTCAGGCCTCTCTTCCGTCTGTTGAAATTTCAGAAAGTTTTCAGAAATATGTTTTTATGAAGTTCATTACGTTTATGATTTCAGCTTTTATGTTGTTGTTTCAGATAAAGTTGTAAAAATGGAGGAATGGAAAAAAAAATACAGGTCTTCTCACTCGGATTTCACTGTAGCTCGAGCTTAACTTAAGTAATGAATAATTAGAACTGTATTGAAAATATGAAAAGTAAAATACGATTTAAATATTCATGATGGGAAACAATAATAATTGTCAAATAAAACGAGCCTATCTCAGAAAATCAGAAAAGAATTTAAACATTTTATGAAAAAGCTTTAGCAGAGTTTAGAATGGGTCTAAATAGCTAGCTACTTTCACGTCTTTATTTTTCTTCCCAATCCCATCAGCCTCAAGACATACCCCAATTGAGGAAGGCCTGGCTCCAGGGCAGTAAGGGCACTTGTGCGGTATATATGTTTTTTTTAAGTTCATTACAAATGTCAATGATTATATATTTAGTATTACTTAACAAAAGTTCTAAAATTATTTAAATACAAATAAAACATTGATTATATTTGATACCTGCCAACGGTTGTTTGGTGAAATCAAAATCATGCAAATAATATATTTTTTTTTTTTTCATTAAAAAAACTTTGAAATAAATTTGATATAATCGAATAAGCACACTCTCGACATACATGGCCTGTTCAAAAGAAAAGGTGGATTTTTGAATTTTCGCGGGCTGTGTACATTCGATTATCGTTTTTTTTTTGTAATGTTGGTACACATATGTTTATCATATGTTAGCATTATCAGCCATTTTGGATTAGTGGTTTGTTTTTGACAACTGGAAAGGTTAGTCACGTTTTTGTGTGTTCTTCGATTTTTTACTTTTGAAAAAAAATGGATCAAAGAATATGTATTAAATTTTGCATTAAATGCGTCGATTTGGTCACCGTAAACGGTTAAAGACATTGCATGCAACGTTTTGATTCTAAATTTTAGTATTTTAAAATGGCGATATTTAGAGTATCTATCTCTCTTTAATTATATTAACAATTTATTTCTAACAGTATGGAAGATCTACCAGTTTAATCGTGTTTAAGATGAACCAAGTATGTATGCAAAATAAGAGTTGATGAAAACTGTAAGTCCGTGGTGTTTGAAAGAGAGAGTGAGCGAACAGTGTGCGATATTGTTGTGAATGATAAATACTTGGAGCAAGTGGATGAGTGTATTTAGGAAGTATGTTTACGAGAGATGAAAATGTTGATAAGAGGGAGAATGCAGGAAATTTCATTAATGGAGGACTGAACGCAGTTGGCGCAAAGAAAAAAAAAAGCCTAAATAAGCGAAGCTAGCAGTCCACAATGGAGTGCTTATACCAACCCTAATGTATGATAGTGAGGCATGGGACTGGCAAAAGAAGGATGAAAGTACACTGAATGCTGTAGAAATAAGATCCCTGAGGCGTATGTGCAGTAAAAACTTGTATGGCCGTGTTAAAAATGTGGATATCCGGAAATAATGCAAGGCTGATGTAAGCGTAATGAAAAGGATTAAGATTAAGAAAGGGACGCTTAGATGGTTTGAACATGTAGAGCGAATGAAATAAGAAAATGGGTGCGAAAAGAATATATGACGCGAAAGTGAATAAAATAATAAATCTATGTATCTCTATAAAAGAAAGAAACGGAACGATCAAGTAAACAAAATACTTGAATCGGGCCATGTCAGAAGTAATTCTAAGATTATTTATGTTATATTATTGCATACATAATCTTCTTATTGTTCTTATTAAGAAGAGTGTGTATGAAACGATGTATGAATGCGAGTAAAGCAAGGAGTATGTGCCAAGACAGAGTTGTATGGCATTCCATCCTCTCCGTCTACCCCTGCGGAGGAACGGTGTAATGGTTACTTAGTTAAAAAAAATCATATTTAAAAAAATATTTTCGTAAAAAGCAAATTTGTGGTGAATAAAAAAAGAACTTTGTAAAAACAACGGAAATTATTAAAAATTTTATTGCCGAGGACATTTAAAATATAAAGGAATAGAGAGAAGAGACAGATATTTATACATTGTATTTTTTGTTTATTTAATTTTGTACCCTGATGATACTTGGGCTAAGCGGAACCGGTCGGTCATATTTTTTTTAATAATATTCACAGTCTTATACAAAATTATTTCTTTATTTAAAAAAAAAGTTTTATTACTAACAAATTATTATTCCTTATCGTTTTTGATAAAATAGTTCAGCTCCGCCATTGATTTATAGCATCGCACTACTAATAAATTGGTTCAATTTTCTTTACATTCACGGAAATCTTTTACTGGTATTCATTAAAAGTTGAAAATTTAATATACCCTGAACTAGATTCAACTTCTCAGTAATTTCTTTGTGGAAATCTGTTTGAAACAAGGTCAGCTTGTAATCTTCTGAGGAAATCTCCAGCCCGCCGGGGCCTTTTCCTCAATAATAAATGAACATTTTCACCTTTCGGTTCCACGATGCCGGGAGCTGAAAGTTTCTTTGGGGATGCTAAGGTTCTTCAGGCCGCGATAGCTACCCAAAATTGTTTAAAGCCAGTGAAATAAATTTATCAAGAAAGGTATTAGCTTTAGTAACATGCCTACCTTCGCTCAGAATGATTTGTTGAATGTAAAAAGAAGTTTTAAAGTTAATAATATTCTAAAAATATTATTATGGAGGGTAAGGTTGGCGTGTGAATAAAATAACTAAATTAGTTTATGACGTTTTTTTTTTATATATATATATATTTTTTATTAACTTTTGTTTCTTACATTATTTTTTTACATTACCTACCTCATTAAGTCATAAGAACCTGTTCTGAGGTAAGTGACAGTGAGTACATGTAGAATATTTTTTTGAAAATTATGATATTTGTTACACAATGTTCTAGTTTGTCATGGTGAAGAATTTCAAGTGCTATTTTAGGAGGTCTTCAATTTCCTTGCGGTCCTTACTCATTAGCCATTTAGTAATGTTTTGATTAAAGGAATACATATTGGTGATGGCTACAGTCTGTGGTGGGAATTTGTTGTAAGTGTGAGGCGCGATGTACATATGGTGTCTTTGTGCAAAAGCTGTATTGTATTTAGGTACTAAAAGTCTTTCTTGTTGTTTGGCCCTTGTATTTTTATTATGTGTGATATACATTAAAGATTTTGAAGAATGGGTTATTTTTAACACATTTTTAAGATATAACTATCTGATATTGAGGATTCCTAAATGTTGAAAAAGTGGCGTTGTTGGGTGCCTGAAGGGCTTTCTAAATATAATTCGTAAAATTACTTTTGGTTTAAAAAAAAATTATCTCATTTAATTCAAAGGCTAATTACGGGCTAGTCTAGTATACCATTTATCAATGTACGATGTTAAAAAGGTAGATAGCTACTTCGGCATGAACCTTACATGACATGAAACTAGGATGGCATGAAGTTAGACGACAAGAAGCTTAAAAGCATGAACATTGCAGTAACGAAGCTTCAGAGTTACGAGTTTTCATCACCTCCGGGCTTGGAAAAGATTTGATCAGCACTACATAATCTCCAATGTAAACATGCGTAGAAGACAGTACCTAATGAGGTAATTATTAAGCAATAATATCTACTTTCATTTCGAGTATGACCATAGCTTTTTAATAGGTCTAAACTCTGAGAGAGAGAATTCAAAATGTCAACCATCAAAATTATGCCAATCAATAAATTTAAAATAGCCTGTAAGAACCACTTAAAATATAAATAAATCAAAAGTATAAGTAGTAGATATGTAAGTTAAAATGTTATTAATAAGTCAAAAAGAAAAATAAATAATTACATTCTTTGTAAACTTTAATGTACAAGTAACTAATATAAAATACATAAAACTATAACTAATAATGGTTTATTAATATCAAATTTTTAACATTATTCCCCTATTTTTTGTTGACCTAACCGGTTTCACCTTATGACGGGCATCTTCAGTAAATCTATGGTGTGTAATATTATGTCCGGAATGGGCGCTTATTGAGTGTCATAGTGAACATCTGTGACTTTGGGTTTTGTTTTATTGCTGACAGAGGCGGCTTTACAATACATTCAAAAATAGAATTTCAAGATGGCCGCTGAAATTGTGGCTTTTGATTTAAGTTTGCAGTATTCCCTTTTCTTCACCTATTTTCAACTAAATCGGAACATAATGTTCATTTTATTTATTTCTTCTAAATTAATAATTATTTAACTTCTCTAGAAGTCAAAGGCTATTGAAATTTGATCTGCGGGTGGCACAGTAAATAAGAAAATATCAATAATAGATAAAGTAAATAATATAATAATAATCTTAATTTAAAAAAAAAACACTGTTCTCTTCGAATATTTGGGATGGTGGTACTTCGTTTAAAGCTACCACGTAGATGCTACAATTTTTTATAGTGAATATCGCATAAGAGTCCCAACTGCTCCCATCCATCTAAAGCCAGTGAGACTATGGCATCCCTAATTGGGGGGTGTTGTGAAGCTGGGGGTAGTAGGGAGGAGAAGGAGATGGGGATGAGGAAGATTGAGAAGTACCTGGCTATTCAAATCTGGTCACCAAACACGGCTAAAGCCATTTTTAAGCAACGTCTTGATTCTGAATTATGGTCTTTCACCAGGGCGATACCAAGAGTATCTACCACACTGGAACGTGCCGTAAATATAGTTTAAAATATTTTATATTAATCAAGTGTGTTATGACACATATTGATTAAATAAAAGTTAGAGACTTTTGGATTCGTATTCGAGGTTTTTACCACTCGACCACGGAGTCCGTCAACGGTGTTCCATGGTGAGTATACTGAGTATGTAGAAGCAAGGATTTTACGGTAAATATACAGATACTAAAAAAATAAGGCTATAACCCTAGGGGGGTATTTTCGAATGATAATATATTTTTGTACATTACACCAGAAAGATTAAAAAAAAAACACAAAACGATTGGATTTATGACCTGCTATCTCAACAACGTTCACTTCAATTAATTTTAAAATATGACACTGGACCTTTTGTGTGGAAAATGTACTTACATAAAAATATTTTACACAATAATTACAAACACTTCCAAAATACTGTCCACTGTTGATATAATCTCTTCAAACTAAACTCTTTCAATTTCTCTTTAACATATTATAAAAACTAAACCATCAAACACATCATCTTCCAAAAAAAGAAATCTCCCAAAACACTTAGTCCAAGTAGGAAACCTCTAACCTGCAATGAAGTAGGTGGTAAACCTATACTTCTTAAGTGAAAAATTCCAATAACGCCTCGGTGGCCGGGGGTTTCGGGGGATTTCAGGAGGCAGTGTAGAGGGGACCTCGAGAGCCTTGGCGTGGCTCTAAGTGGCGCGCGGCAGCCTCCTACGGCCGTTACGTCGTTCCGTTTCCGTTACGGCCGCTCTCGTTTGCCGTTCGGTAGCTCGAGTGGCCGTTAGTCGCACGCCCGTGGGATGGTAGCACTGAGGGGCTTTTTACATAGAAATGTGGACAATAAAAAAATATTCCTTTTTTTTACAATTTCGTTACTTAAACTTCTTCATTATAAATAATAATATCGTAAATATCAGTAATACAAAAAATAAATAAATACTGAAGCAGAACAATGCATGGACAAACTTAAACGAGATAATTTATAATCTGTCAATTCTTAAATCAATATTCACTAAAAATGTTAATCTTTATGTGACTGAAGAAAATTAAATCTTTTAAAATTAATATGAAGGTTTTTTTTACAGTATATCATTTGCTAAAGTTTGCTGGACCATTTTTATGACGTTAAATATTTCGACTCATTTCAATACTTGGGGAAGTGGATAGGAATTTCACCCAATACCATCTTTCTTGGGGGGTTTAATTACATATGTGGTTAAAAATAGTATTTAGGATACGGGTGATGTACTTTAAACACAATAGTACGTCATATTTATAATTTAAAATAAGATATGATTAATAAATACGGACAAGCTTAAAAAAATCATATAAAACACATGAGGGTACCCGGTTAGTCTTTCAGTCATCAGAAGTTGTAAATAATACTAATTTGTTTTCCGCTAATATACCACCCTCCACATATCCAAACGGTTATATTCAATTGTTAATTTTCACTATTGTGGAGAAGTTAGGAAGTTTCAGCCGGTAAGACTTACTGGAACATTAAAAAAATCCATGTTGAAAACCGAAGAGGGTACCCGGGTACCCTTTCAATCACATAAAGTTTAACGGTATAAAGAATAGTATAAGGTTTAAAATTTATGTTCGTACCTTGAAAACAATTAGTATTATATCGTGTGGTTATATAATTTGTAAGATATTTAGAAAAAAAATAGCTTCTATTATTGTGATGACAGTGCAATGTTTTAAAATAAAATAACACCTTTTAAAGATCTATAATTTCTATTTTCGAAGAAATCAATCAGTTTTTGTTTTGACATATTTAATGAACATGAAATAACAACTTTGTTAAAGACCACAGATTGTATTTGAATTTTTATGACTATATTTTATTTATTTTTTTATACACGAGTATTTTACTCATATTTTTCACAAAAATGGTCATGAGAATAGATTAAATAATTTAAAAGTACGATAAATAAAGAAAGCCATTAAAATTAATATTCCTAATAATCCAATATTAGGTATATTTCCTGTAATTTCATAAATAATCTTATTATTCTTTAACCACCTTCTCAGTCAACGTTCTGCCTCTTTTATTTAATATTGTCTGTTTCTTTCTCTCTGTTCCTTTGTCATAATTTTAAATGATTTTCTCTTGTTTGTTCTTTTATTTTTATTTTATATTGTGTTCTCCCTCTGTACCTATGTTTATATAGCCGCACACTTTGCATTTTTCGTTTAGTTTAATTTCACTCGTAAAACGTCTTCTGAAAAATAAGTATGTCGGTATTCAATGTGATAATCCATCCATCTGCTATACAAAAAATCTATAAACCGCTCAAAGAATAAACACTACGATAAGTTTCATAATAAAAAAATAAAATAATCATTAATCATTTTTTCAACGAATTCTGCACAGCCATTTAAATAAATTACCCAGATCAAAGGCACTCACATAATATATGGATATAAATACGATAAAAATTCAACTGTATTGAATTTAGATATAAGAAGGCCATACTAACATACCTCTTCCAAAAATACTAAAGTTTATTTGTTCCACTGTAATTCTCTAGTAAGTTATGCTTTTGTGTGCTGATTATTTACTCCATGTTTTTTCTGTATCACCATTATTTTATACCACCTACTGAAAAATTACGCAAAAGCCCATAAGGGCGTATATAACAAAATAAAATAAATCTTCAATAAAAACAATAAACTTTGTTAAACACCACTTTATTTGAGTTAACCGCCAACCAGGTTTCGCTTTTCTCAAGCTTCGTCAGGGCTTTTACATCAACTAAATAACATTACCTACATACAGGATATATATAGGACAGTGATGAAAGAGAGAGAGCGATACAAGATATAGTAGAGGGAGACACAATAACATATATAGAGATACATGTAAGACAGTAATGAATAGCAGAGAGAGATACGAGATATAGTAGAGGGAGATCGAGAGATATAAGTATAATAGAGGTAGACAACTAATTAGAGGTGGAGCAGGTACAGGGAAGTGGAGTTTTTATTTATGAATTATCTCTGTCTACTATATCTTATATATATCTCTCTCTCTTTCTGTCCTACATACGAGATATCCTGTCTGTATGTAATGTTATTTAGTAGATGTAAAAGCCCCGACGAAGCTTGAGAAAAGCGAAACCTGGTTGGCGGTTAACTCAAATAAAGTGGTGTTTTACAAAGTTTATTGTTTTATTTAATACACAATATTACACCCCCAAGTTTTTGCTTCCTTCGATAAAATAAATCTGTCTTAAATAAGTAAAAACTGAATTTAAAACTCACCGACTCAATTTAAAATCAATAGACACCTTTCTGTGGAGGAAATCCAATATTTCATATAAAAATTAGAGCAAATATTATACTCCTCTACTGGAACCATTGGCCACCTTGTTATCTGTTTTCTCCACAATAAAATCATTTACAAATATTGTTAAGCATATTGTATCTGACAAGAAATACAACATGTGTATATCAGTATCTCAGATAGTATGTATTTTTTTTTTACATGTTCAAATTTTTGCCGATAAATCGCACTGTGCGCTGTCAGTTTGTGAAGGATTAAAGTCAAGGAGGATAGTGAGACTTACTCCAAGTGTTGGCGGAAAAATAAATTGTTTTCAGTTGTTTTGGACGTAAAAAGTTTCCTCTCACCGCCTCGCTGGCTTAGGGCGGCTCAGAGTGTTAGGAAACTAGTTTTTCATTTATTCTCGCTACCATTACATAAAGTAACCAACTACCGGAAAATAATATTTAATACTTTATAATGGATTCTTTCTTATCCAGACGTTGATTTCTGAAATGAAATCGGTGTCGATTAAAAATATATTATAATAGTACGAAGTTTTATCTGATTTTTAGAACTAATTTTCCATTTTCATCACATAGAAAATATAAAATCCCATAATTATGTTTTTGTCTTAAATGAAAGACAAACATTCCCGAGTTACAAATAACCTGAAAATATATTTAAAAAAAAACTACTACTGCCGTTATAATAAGCGAAAAATGTTGCTTGTGCAGTGATGGAGGACTTAGCAAGCAAAGGAATTGAACCCACGACACCCGGGTAGGAATCCAACGCGTTTGTTCATTCAGCTACTACCGGTTATCAAATAACTTTAAAAGTTTTTATTTTTATTTTTAACATAAGGTTTTTTTTTTTACAAAAATATTTAAGGTAGTTGTTACATTTTTTGCACAGTGTATTTTAAAATAAGCATATAAGCTATTCTTCATCATAAAGAACAAAGTTATTGTGTTTGGTGAGGGAATTTATGCTAAAAGATAATAAAATAGTGTTTAGTTAATACAGCAGAGAAAAATAGAAGTAAAAAAGAAAAGTATTTGTGCAAAATTAGTTATAGTAATAAATATTAGTACATAATTATGACACGAACTTTGTAGAATAAGAAGAAAAAAAAATGAGTAGAAAAATAATAATAATAAAAACAATTATTAAAGACTGTTAAAGTTGTTTGATGTAATTTTTCAATTTAAGCTGAAATTCACGAAAATTATCTATAGTTTTTAGTGTTAAAATAAAATAAAACGTTTCAAAGATCTATAATTATTTTTTTCGTAGAGAACAATCACTTTGTGGTTTGACGTATTCAATAATAAATAAATAATAACTTTGTTTAAGACCACAGCTTTAATTTTTAAAAAAAAATGGCATAAAGATATATTTTTTGTACATTTTACTAATACTCTTCCCAAATGGTCATAGAAATAGATTGAACAATTTAGAAATAAAGAAATCCATTAAAATTAATGGTCATATTCTTAATAATCCAATATAAGGGATATTTCCTGAAAACCAATAAAAAAATCTCATTATTCTTCGATCACCTTCTCAGTTGACGTTTTTCCTCTTTTATTTCATATTGTTTGTCTCTTTTTCTCTGTTCGTTTTTCATTATTTAAAAATTGTTTTATTATTTGTTTTCTTATTTTTATATTGAGTTCTCCCCTATACGTATATATAACCGCACACTTTGTATTTTTTGTTTCATTTAAGTTTGTACCCTGATGATGCTTAGGCTAAGCGAAACCGGTGGGTCATAAAAATTAAAATAAAATCTGTGGTCTTGCACAAAGTTATTATTTCATTTTCATTTAATATATTTTCCATTTGGGAGAAGGCTCGATTCAAGCGACACAAGTTTGGGACGATTTTTAGCTTTTTGTCACTTCAGGTAACTCAGTGAGAACATTGAGTTACCCGAGTTAATTTTACTTTCAAAATCCAACCAGGTAATGAAGGCATGTAAATTTAATTGTAAAAAAAAAACTTTAAAGTGCTCTGGTGTGAGATTCCCAAATTGGCGTTTCAGCCCTTTCGCCTATCCGGCGGCGATATGTAAAATAAAATGTTATTTGAAAATGAAGAGCGGATGGCGTGAAACGAGTGCCAGGAGAGTAAAGTATAGAAAGTAGGTAGATTATTAGAAAGGTAGAAACCGGGGAAGCCTTAAGAAAACATGCCACTATCAACCGAACTAATACTTGAGTCAAGACATGTCAAAAGTCTAACAAAATAATATGATATGTGAGAAAGTGAATGAATGTGAATGAAACAAGTAGTGTGTGCCAACACAGAGTTGTGTAGTGTTCCGTATGCCTTACCCACCCTTCCATTAAGTGGCGTAATGTTTAATTAGAGATTTAAAACAATATATATATTGAAGATTCGGTCAGATGACATTTTTTATACCAGTGCGGAACCTCTTCATTGCTATTCAATTCAATTTCTTTATTCATTTTAATAACATGATTTTTTTTTGATTTTATGGATTCTTTCGTAATCCTCTACTAACTAGCTGGGGCTTATTCGAATACCCCTCATAATGTCTATCTAACTAGTACTGCGGCTCATTAGGCCTTATTACTATCAACATCTGATGGTTTCATTTAATTGACTGAGTTTAATTTTACATTAGTGTTTTCTTAGGGAAAAGATCTTAACAAGATTAAAAACCCTAAGCAAAATTTTAATAACATTACAAAAATTTATATAAGAGTGTACAAAAAACAGAGTACAATGCATATAATATATAACATAAGACAAGATTTTATAACTAAACAGAATAGATAAATAGTAAATACAAGTTAAGCAAGCAGCAATAAAACTTGTTGTTTAAAGACAGTTTCGTTGATGCAAAAAAATATTGATATCCGAAGCGATTCGATTCAACAGCAAGAGTGTCCTCCCCACCGGCATGACCATTGGCAAATTAGTCCTGCAAGCCGGGACATAAAACAATCTATGCTGTCGATGACGACGTTAACAATCGGGAACATAAAAGTTAATGCTCTCCATGATAGCTAAGTTTTCGAAACATCCACGTATCAATTTGAAGAAGTGGGTGACGATGTACACATCCCTTCTGACCCGCCGATGGTTCGTTCCAAGCATACTCAAGATAAAGTCAGATGCTATACATATATTAATCCAGTTGGATGAATTTAGTTCAACAAATGGTTTAAAATAAAGAACTTTTAAATTTATTTGTAATTTCAAAGCTTAATTTTTGCTTCTTTAAAAATTTTCGATACAGATATATTTTTTCTAACATAAAATATTATTACATAAATTTAAAACAAAAACGATTCTTTTACTTTGAAAGTTTTGCTATATAATTATTTAAAAAAATAATTATTTAGCAGAACATAAAATAATAATATTATAATGTTTCTGAGTCATCCAAATAATAGATGATTCGCCATCGTTCAATTTCTCAGAAAGAGCTTAAAACATCCCTTAAAATATAAAAGTCAATAATACATCCCGCTACTTGCTTGCAACTAGGGGAGATGGCCCAGACTTAGTCCAGTCGTCGTGGCGCCGAAATATCGACGCCGAACATCCCCAAACCGACGCCAAAATATTATTACCCCACACAAAGAAGGCTGTTACCGAACTAGTCTCGTATCTTTCTTCCGCAGAATCGCGTGGGGGTGATGTTGACGCACGGATTTTCAGATGTTTCAGCGATTTCAATAATATTTTGGACGTTTGAAAACATAACATTTTTAATATATTTATTTGTTTGACAGTTGAGGTATTTAGCCGTGTTGCTCTTTCTCATATTTCTCGAGACAGCGTTTCGGATAGCTTTGCGTTGCCCATCATCAGTATGAACATGTACACGTTACTGTTTAAAGCACTCACCAGGCCCAAAATTAATCAATCCCGCCATTTATTATTGTAATAAACTAGGATTAATGACAGCCTCCGTGGTCGAGTGGTAAGACGCTCGACTATGAATCTAGAGATCGCGGGCTCAAATCGAGCGTTCATAAATAAATCTCATTTAATCAATATGCGTCATCAGGGCCGGTTCTGTGGAAGTCAAGAACAGTCCGCTCCAGGCGGTGAGTCGCTAAGGCGCTGATAGTATCTAATCACAGTGCTTTATAAATATTATAAATAAAATAAACCAAAAACCATACCTTTCATGGACGGCAATTGAACCCGTAAGTTCCCGGCCCGATGGCGCGGAATCAAAACCCGCGCCTCTCCTCTTATACTTGATACGAGTTGGTACCAATTTTTTTATTCGAACGAATATTTTACTTTTGACTAAAGGCCGGGTCTGTGTGTCATTACACATTTCGTTCATATAAAATAATCTAAAGGATATTTACGGCACGTACCAGGGTGGTAGAAACCCTAAGGATCTCCTTTCTGAAAGACCACCATTCAGAATCAAAACATTGCTTGAAATAGCTTTAGCTATATTTGGTGGCTGTACCAGATCTGAATAGCCAGGTACTTGTCAACCTTTCTCTTCTTCATCTCCTTATCCTCTTCACTACTTTCAGCCTCACAACATACACCGATTGGGGATGCCATAGTCTCGCTGGCACTAGACAGTTGGGACTGTATTAATATAAAATAAAGTATTTGATTTTACTCTTTCAGTAATTTATTGTTTGATTTTAAGAATTTTGAGCCATTTGCTTAGCCTTCTCCTGTGAGTTATGTCCTGGACAGCCTTGTAGGAACTGCTCCCTGAAATAAATAAAATACTATTTCTGTGCTTAACTGATTTTATAGTTTTCAGTTTTCTAGATCCTGCGCAGTCACTCAGCATTTTTTACAAGAAATTATATAATTGGCATTGCCCGAAAATATTGAAATGTACAAATATATGGTTTTAAAGTATTGTTCGAATTTTTTATACGCTCAGCAATAATGCGGTTGTTGAAAGTTGGCAAAAACCTTATCGACACCTCTTAATTTACCACAACTAAACCAAATGTCAATGTAGTTTAATCGCAAACCTAAACGTCCTAACCAAACCTAAATACGTATTGTTTATTATCACCTTATCTATCTTACTACCTCAATAATTGTAATTAAGTACTTGATGGCATCGTATTGAATGAATAAACAAATAAAAAATAAAAAGAACTCGGTTTAAAACAATGGATATTATTTTTTTTTTATGACCAACCGGTTTTGCTTAGTCTAAACATCATAAAGATACAAAATTAAACTATTAAATGCTAACAGTATTAATCTGGAAACAAATTTAGAAGGTGAATCTTTGAAAAAGGAAACTATTTTTAAATAGGCGAAACTTCTAGAAACTTCTACACTAGAACAAAAAATAAATAATAATAACAATGAACTTATATAGCGCAGTTTTGTAATATTTCACCTCAAATGCGCTTCATACTAAATTAATTAAGCTAATAAATTTAACTAACAAGGAGAAAATAATATATAATATAAAGTGTTAGAAAATAAAAACTATCAAAAATCATTATCGTTATTATAATTCACGGGAGAATAAGGTTCAGATATGGATATAACAGTGCATGTGTACATCAACAGATTAAAAAAAACAATGAACTAGAAGCTAAGAGTCTAAAATCCAGATTAAGCGTTTGAAATCATATTTAAAAAAATATTAAAGCAAACAAAAGGAAATATATTGAGGACAGTTAAAATGTTGGTACTTAAAAACATTAATATTCAAGTATCATAAGTTAACGATTCTAAAAATAAAAGTAATATAATTAAATTTTTACAAATAGTTGTGTTTTAAGTTTTTGTTTATTATTATTTATCAATATATCTTAACTTATTTGTATATGTTGCCGATTTCTTCGCTAACCTAAAGTTAACTTAAAAAACCTGGTTAATCCAAAATATTTTCGTTGATATAAAGTATAGTAATATAAGTAAGTTATAAATATAAAATTTGTCTATTTACCTAAAAAAAATTCTTTACATTTTCGACCCAAAATCTCACTTTGTTCATCCACAATAATATTGAATTAAAATTATCAAATCCCTCCTACTTCAAGGTTAAAATTGTGTTTCCATCCTTTATATTCAATCATTTTATTTAGACCAACGAACATCGCTATTAAAATTATCAAATCCCTCCCACTTCAAGGCTAAAATTGTGTTATCATCCTTTATTTTTAATAATTTTATTTAGACCAACGAATATCGCTATTAAAATTATCAAATCCCTCCTACTTCAAGGCTAAAATTGTGTTATCATCCATTATTTTTAATCATTGTATTTGGACCAACGAACATCGCTATTTTTATCTCAAAATTAATTTTGGAAAAGGGTTTCTATATAATAATTTTAGAGCCCAGAACCTGTGTTTCCGTCGCATGCGTAAAGGCCGTTGGGAATTTTATGGTTTGAAAATCACTGGGTAGGGTAAAATAAAAAATGAGTGATCTTGCTTTCCAGATCTATTCACATAACATAGGTGTAAAAAATGTAAGCAACGCAACGTTTTAATTTATAATGGTATTTATTCACTTTGAAAATGCCTAATGCTTTTGCCTATGAAGATATATATGCAAAAAATATTTTTTTTTTATAAATACCGCACAAGAGTTCCAACTGCTCCCAACCATCTTTAGCTAAATAAACTGTGGCATTCTCGATCGGGGTTTTATTGTAAAGCTGAAAAGAGTGAGAAAGTGGTGATGGAAAGAAGCTAGAAAAGAGGAAGGTAATAAAATGCTTGACTATTCAGATCTGGTCACCAAACACGCTTTAAGCCATTGCAAGCAACGTTTCAATTCTGAATGGTAGTATTTCACCAGGGCGATACTGAGAGTATTTTCCGCTGTGTAACGTGATGCAAATGTATTATGCATTATTTTTAATGAATTCATTATGAAACAACATAAATCGATCAAATAAAATATATACGCGTAC